>CM062816.1:20607169-22059048 GCA_031772625.1 Pinus tabuliformis | reverse complement strand
TAGCACCAACTACTTTCAATGGTGGTCCTACATTGTGGATTTACTTAGAAGTAAATGTCTCTACAGAATAGCCTCAGGCCAAGAAACCAAACCGAAAGATGAAGATAAGGTAGCTAAATGGGAAAATATGCAAGATCAAGCACGTGGGTTGATAGGGATGTCTATTTCTCCAGATCTTAGATTCCATATTGCAGAACTTGATACTCCTGATGAAGCATTGAAACAGATTACTAAATTTTTGGAATCAAAAATGAACTTAGAGCCCATCAACTTGAAAATGAGTTGCTTACATTGGACCCCAATAATTTTTCTTGCGTTGAAGATTTTTTGTCCAAGTTCAAGACCCTTAGACTTCTCTTGGAAGGTGTTAAGGTTAAGAAAGAAGATAGTAACCTTATCTATTCCATTCTTACTATGTTGGGACCAGCCTACTCTGTGTTTGTTTCCACCTTCCATTCTACAAGAGAAGCCTTCATTTCTCAAGGACAAGACTACAAGTCCCCTTCCTTTGATTCTTTTTGTGATTCTTTAATAAGAGAACAAGAAAAACTCTTACACCTTGGTCTTCTTAATCTTGGAAACTCTTCCAAGAAAGCGTTAGCCGCCCAGCAGTAACCAAATCCAAAGAATCCTAAGAAGTTGTATCCTAAAAGGAATGGTCCTAAACCAAACAAGGGTCTTAAGCAATTTCAGTCTCAAAATGAAAAATCATTTCAACAAAATGATAAGACAAATAAAAACAAAGGGAAGAAGACTGATAGACATTGCAACTTTTGTAATCGAGATGGCCACCTAGAATCCAAATGCTTTAAGAAGATGGAAGCCTTGGAAGCAGCAATGAAGAAGCATAACATCCATTTGGAGCACTCTTCAACTTCAACTTCATCTTCAGGAATGGCACTTTCTGCATGTGGTTGTCAAGCATCTTGGTCTGGCTATGCACTAAATGTAACTTCTTCTTCTCATTCTCATGAGTGGCTTATTGATTCTGGAGCTTCTTATCAACAAAAATACGCAGTTCTTCACTTTATACATGCTGCAACATAGTCTCGTTTATGATAGATCTTTCCATGCACTTCACTCTTGCACCATACACCTTCATCACCGCTTCATGCACATTCCTCTACACGCTTTATATTGTTGTTCATTGAGTTCATAGCACAGGTAGCATAGGTTAATGAATTTTCATCTTGGTGACAGTCATAAGCCATTTGTTTTATTTACACTGCTCTTCATCGTTCTATTACCTTCTTCTTCGTCTTGATCACGCATACAACCACATCCTTGACCTCTGCTCCGCTCTGTTATCTCCCAAACTCCTCCACTCCTCACGTAACTTCATTCTTTAGACATTTCGTTGTTATAACCTTCCATCCATCAACCCACTTCATACACTCGTTCTCCATCCTACTTCTCCACTCCTGAGCCATCACCAACTTTATTCCTACCTTGCACATCTCCCCCTACCATTCCATCACTCCACCATCACTTCAAACACCCACGGTAGGTCATCCTGTAGCAATTTGTAGACTTCCTGTAGAAACCCCTGCGTTTCCTGTAGAATCCCCTGCAGACATCCTGTAGGAGGCCACTCACTCGGTTGCTGAGCCTCTGAACGTGAGGAACCTCTGTGGACTGATGCTAAGGATCTCTGGGGACCTCTCCTAGCCTCCCCAACCTTTCCCAAGCTTTCCTTCCTTCCGCATCACATCTGCACAACCAAACCCTAATAAGCACAAAATCACAATCACTCCATCCACTTAAAGAAAAAATACAAAAACATGTCTTTTAAGATGCAAGTAGCTTAGATTCATGCATTTTCACTCATTAGAAGTAATGGCATCATTGGTAGAAGTTTCATTCACATTCTTTGCATCATAGAGGTTAGACTAGTCAAATTAGGGTTTTCCTAGGGTTTCCATGCTTTGGTTTGCTTTCAGTTCATTTTCGCCAAGTAGATTAGTTTTCTCTGAGCTAGCTTTCGTCCATCATTTAGCAAGCTTCTTCTGAGAGCCTATAGAAGTTGGCTTGAGCCCTAGCGGACTTGTGTCAGCTGACCAAGTGACAGCTGCGACAAGAGCTAGTACTTGGGCATATAGCACCGTCGCTTCCAAGTTTGTACGAACTACCGGGTTGATAAAATTAAGAGACAGGAAGCCCCAGGAGTTGTAGCATTATTGCTACAATATTGGAGCTCACCAGGAGACGTAGCCCAAGAGTTGTAGGTGAACTCCAAATTGATATTGCTGTTTCTGTGTGTGTTTTAATGCTGCATTATCTCTGCTGCTTTATTTACTGTTGTATGCATTTATATATCAGTTTTACCACACTAATTTACAACACATAATCAGTTAAAACAAATACAAGCATACACCTATATTTTCAAGCATTTCTTAATTCCGCATTTGTTAATCAAATAGACTTGGGAAAATTCAAGCTTTGGAAGTGGGAGAGGTTCTTGTAAGCTAGACAAGAAGCCTAAGAGCCTCATTTTCAGATCATGGAACATTTGGGAATACACAACTTGTTGCTTTTAAATAATAGGCCTCCTTGAATGAGGTAGTCAAACCACTAACTTCTGTTATGGCTCATTGGATTCTGAACTGTTGTGTAGATATCTCTGGAATCTTCATCATCCTTGTACATTTCAATCATTTCCTCAAATCCCACAAAACCCACTTTGAATTCTTGCATAATAAAACTTACCCTTCTCAATGTATCTGCTACTTTATTTGACTTACCACTCTTATGCTTTATTACAAAAGTAAAACTTTGCAGAAATTCTACCAACTTGGCATGTTTCTGATTCAGCTTCAGTTGGTTATTGATAAACTGTAAGGCATGATTGTTTGAATATAATATGAATTCTTTTGGCAACAAATAATGTCTCCACTTTTTCAAAGCCTACACAATAGCATAAAACTCCTTATCATAAGAAGAATATTTCTTCTTTGAATCATTCAGTTTCTCACTGAAATATGTTATTGGTCTTTGCTCATGACTCAGAACTATGCCAACTGCAACTCCACTAGCATATGTTCTACGTGAAAGACTTTCTCAAAATTAGGCAATGCTAAAATTGGCTCCTCTGTGATTTTCTTCTTCAGCAAATTAAAGTTCCTGTCTGTTGCTTCTATCCACTGAAATGGCTGATTGATCTCCTTAATTGTCTCAAGGATTGGGGCAAAAATTTGACTAAAACCTTTTATAAACTTTCTCTAAAAACTTGCAAGTCCATGGAAGCTTCTTACCTCAAATATGCTTCTGGGAGTAGGCCAGTTCCAAATTGCTTGGACCTTCTCTAGATCCATCTTCAAGCCTTCTTTGGAAACTACAAATCCCAAGTAAACCAGCTCTTCCTTCATGAAACTACACTTCTTCAAATTTATTAGTAGTTTCTCTTTCTGCAGAGTTCTTAGGACCAACTTAAGATGCTCTAAATGCTCCTCTTTACTTTTACTAAAAACCAGAATAGCATCAAGGTACACAATAACAAATTTACTTGCATACTCCTTCAAGACTTCATTCATTAACCTCATGAATGTGCTAGGTGCATTAGTGAGTCCAAAAGGCATCACTAACCACTCATACAAACCAATATTTGTCTTGAATGCAGTTTTCCATTCATCACCTTCTCGGATTCTTATTTGATGATATCCACTTTTCAAATCTATTTTAGTAAAGTATTTGGATCCACTTAAATAGTCCATTAAATCATCCATGCATGGCAAAGGAAATATGTACCTGATTGTGATCTTGTTGATAGCTCTGGAATCTGTGCACATGTGCCATTCTCCTCCTTTCTTTGGACTGAGTACTATTGGTACAACACATCGACTGAGACTTTCTCTGATCAGCCCCTTATCCGTCAGCTCCTGCACTTGCCTTCCAACTTCTGCGTTCTCTTGAGTAGTTAGTCTATATGTTGCTTTATTTGGCAAGCTTGCTCCTAGTATTAAGTCAATGTGATGACTAATACTCCTAATTGGTGGTAATGCATTCGGCAACTCATCCACAATAATATCAGAAAAATCATCTAACAACATTTTAACTTCTTCAGGCAAATCATTCAAGTTTGTGGAAGTAAAAATTACCTTTGGTCTTCCCATAATGGCAAAATGCAGTTCCTCATTCTTCACTACTTCCTGTAGCAGCTCCTTTCTGCTTATCAGCATAATTCTACTCCCAGGTGCTCCTTTGTTAGCATCGTCCTTCAATGGCAGCAACGTATGTTTGGTTCCATCCTTCTCCAGAGTATAAGTGTTTCTCCTCCCGTGATGAATCGCTTTCCGATCAAACTGCCACGGTCTCCCCAATAATATATGACATACATCCATGAGCATTACATCGCATAAAATCACATCTTTATACGTACCAATTTGTATCTCCACCTTGCATTGTTCAGTCACAATGATCTGATGTCCCTTCTGTAACCATGACACTTTATAAGGAGTAGGGTGCATGGTCTTTGCTAGCCTGAGCTTGTCCACCATCTCTGTAGAAACAAGATTGTCAGTGCTTCCACTGTCAATTATTACTTTGTAGCACTTACCTTTTGATTTATAGCTAGTTCTAAACAAATCCTTCCTCTTTGCAGGTTCTTCAACCTCCGGCTCTGCCCTAAGCAAAGTCCTTCTCAATAATAGTGATTCACCTTCTTCAGGGGGTTCTTCCTTTTCCATAAGTCGAGGTGGTTCTGGCTTTGCCTCAGCCACATTCGCACTCCTCTGACTTGCTGATTTGTTATGAGGACAGTCCCATGACATGTGTCCCCATTCTCCACATGTATAACACTAAACATCTCTTCCTTGCCCTCTTCCTCTGGGCACAAATCTTCCTCTGTTAGATTCTCCCCTCTATGGTGGTCTGCTACTTGAGCTTCCTGCTTCATGCTGATGTTGTTGTCCTCTTGATTTGGTAGCTCCTCTACCTCTTGCTGAGCTTTTCCCTTTATTCCTTTGACTCTGTTTCCTCAATATTTCCTCTTTTGCCTTCAAACTTGCTTGATAGGCATCCAAAATAGTTTTCAAACTTAACAAGCTAATCTCATCTTGTATATCATACCTTAACCCATTGATATATCTAGCTATCTTTTCCACATCATCCTCTACATGGCCTACTCTAATACTCAATCTATAAAACTCTTCTGTATATTCCTTAACAGACATTCCTTTTTGCCTTAAATTTTGCAATTGCTTAAAAAGACTCAAATGATAGTCTTTAGGCAAAAACTTGGCTTTCATTTTACTTACCATTTTGTCCCATTGCTTGATCTTGGACTTCCCTTTCCTTGTTCTTGATTTCTGTACCTCGTCTCGCCAGATAGCTGCATGACCCTTCAATCTAGTGACTGCGAACTTCACCATCTTCTTCTCCTCAACCTCTTCATAGTCAAAGTACTTGTCTATGGATCTGATCCAATCCATAAGCTCTTCTACTTCCAGACTCCCTTCATACTTAGGGATTTCAACCTTGGGTTTTCCTCCTACTTTCGCCAGCATCTTGATGAACTTGGTAGTTTCATTGTCTTCCTCTAATTCCTCCGCATCCACAGCAGATTCTTCTGAAGAGCTCTCAGCTCCTTCATCAGGCACTCTTCTCTGAGCAGTCTCAATTGTCTCCATTCGTGCACGTAGACTCCACACCTCTTCCAATAGAATTGCATTTGGTTCTGATCTTCCTCGACCAATGCCTCTCCTTGGCGGCATCTTTGCTACAAACAACCCTTTCTTCTACTCTGATACCAAAAATGACGCAACGAAAACAATGGTGTTCTATAACCCACAATTGGATCTATAAAACCCAACAATCACCCCTTTTCCTTTGAAAACTATTCCCTTTTCCTATCGGAATCCAAAATCCTTTGAAAAAGCTTAAAGCAATGGTTTTTCCCTTTCGGGACTGAAATACACTTCAAAATGTTAAAACAACACTTTAACGCATTTTCAACCAATTAAATGTGTTAGCGCCGCAGATCTAGATCTAGCCGATCAGACGGTCAGGATTCAATCGCCATATCGGCGATCGGAAGTCGCAAGGCCCTTATATCGGCGCTATCCCTTAGCGGAGGTCCGATGCGATATCGCTAATCGCTATCAGCGATTGCAATGGCCGCTTAACACTTTACTACTCCCGCTCCGAAATGCCGATGCGACATATGTGATGGACCCAATAAGACTCAATGCTCCTGTGCATAAAATTTCAAGTCCGCTTTCCCGAATCCGCTAAGTGTTTAGCGCGATTTCTTTGTATAAATGGCATTTGGCGATATAACAGATCAATACATTGAGTTGATGCGATTTGGGTTCTATGGACCCAATAGCATTCAAAACCTCTGTTTAAACGATTTGAAGTCTGGATTCTCGATCCAAATGCGTTTTACGCCCGATACTTAGTGTATTTGGGTTTTTTGCTTGCGAAACCAGAGCAATGTAAAGCACTCGCCAAATGATCCTTTAACACAATATCTCCATTATAAAGTATGAAAAACACAGGAACAACATCAATATCATTCGAATACTGAGAAAAGCAAGCATTTGATGCCTCCACGGGCTGTCTATATTGTTATACATACAACTTTGGTTTATTCACAATAAACAAATAACATAGTCTTGGCCTTAGGCCAGATTACACAGATAAAGATCTTTGTCTCCAAAGAAATGAAATCCACCCACTCACTCTATGCTCTCGCTCCACTCCCCCTCGCTCATTACATTTTCCGTCTTTTTATCAATTGATAAACACTCTAACCATATCTAACAACAAAATCTCTATTTTTAATAGATCTAACAACAAATCTCTAACTCCTAGCTCTATGCTAACAATCCATATCTCTGAATCTAAAATAAGATAGTATCTAACTTATTACAATAATGAATTATAACTAATTTCTTGAGAGATCCAACCCTCTCAGTAAAACTGGCTTTTTACTAATTAGGTCAATGAATTTCAACCTCTTTTAGCCACAACATGTGAACAAGTTTTCACATTGCTGGCTAAGTCCGGATGCTCCTACATCAATTACTAAATTTCCCAGGACAACTATAGGGCATGCTGCGATTATGGTAATAGTTGATAAGCTTACCAAAGCTTCTCACTTCGTACTAGTAAAATTGATGCATGAAGAAACTAATATAGCCGATATATTTATGAGAGAGATTGAAAGGCTACATGGTGTGCCTACGCCTATTTCAAATAGAGATACAAAGTTCACATATAATTTTTGGATGGGATTATTTAAAGGGTTGGGTACTAGTTTGAATTTTAGTACTACATATCAACCTGTGTCTGACGTACATACTGAGAATGTTAAGAATGCGATTGAGGATATGTTGTTAATGTATGTCATATATAATCCATTCAAATGGGAGGATTGCTTACATCTGGTAGAGTTTGCGCATAAGAACAAATATCAAACTTTGTTGAAAATAAGTCCATTTGAAGCATTGCATGATAGGATATGCCATAATCCTATGAGTTGGAGCAATCCAGTAGACAGAGTCATGGTTGGCCAGGAATTGCTCAGAGAAATGGAAGAGTAAGTTGTGAAAATTAGGAAAAATCTTAAAGCTACCAAAGATAGGCAGAAAAGTTATGTGGATATTCTTAGAGTTCATATACAATTTAAAGTTGAATATCATGTGTTTTTAAAAGTTAGACCGTGGAAGAGCTCATTAAAGCTGGGAAGTTGTTCCAAATTAGCGACATGTTATTGTGGACCTTTCAAGATCCTAGAGAGGATTAGACCATTTGCATATAGACTTGCTTTTCCTGCATCTATGCATGTTCATGATATATTCCACGTATCTTTGATTAAAAAATTGCTACTAATCATGTGATTTATTGGAATATGAGCTAGGTGGAGCCATAGGGAAATTTTGAGGTATATTCCATATTTTTTTTGGATAGGATGGTCAAAGTGCTCTGGAACTTAGCCATCAACATGGTAAAGGTACAATGGACCCTAATTGAACCTGATGAGGCTACTTGGGAGAAAGAAGATGTAATGATGAAAAAATACCCTCATATTTTTTACTGATTTACTATATATAGATGTATATATGTGGCACTTAGGATGATCCATAGAATAAGGGGGGAAGGAATTTAATACCCCAGTCTTGAATTTTAGTCGTGTAGATTTGTTCGATCTCCATTTGTAAGTTTCAATGTAATTCGACCATCATTTTCTATCTGTCACATTAGTGGTATGGTCAAGGATTTTTTTTTATCTCGACTGGGGCTGCTTCAATGAATATTTCATGTTCCTTTGTAAAGAAATATGCCCTAGCCTCTGTAATTGATAGTCTAATTTTCATTGCGTAGTTCTTCAGGCACTTTTTAATTTTTGTTTGCCACCACTGCTATATCTCTTCTAAGGTTAACATTTATGTTTGCATGTTATAAGTACTTGAGTCCAATACCGACAATGGAACCAATGTTGTAGTCTAGTAGAAAGTGTGCATTGTTTACCAATAGAAAGGGAAACAATAACATACATAATCATATGCAACATACAAAAGATAGAAGAGAGACAAAGTAGCAAAGATCTAGCAAAGCAATACTTTATACTATATATTATCAATAAACAAATCAAACCCCATACATTGAAGTGCATACATTCTATATATATATATATATATATATATATATATATATATATATATATATATATATATATATATATATATATCTATATATATATATATATATATATATATATATATATATATATATATATATATGTATGTATGTATGTATGTATCTTATCGAGACAGTGACAACAATTTAATTGTCAGAATTGACTTTACCTAAGTCACTCACATAGTTGACTTGACTTGAGGATTGACTTGAATTTACAATGTGCGCTTTCTTGTTGACTCAATTGGGCTAGTCGACTGAGTCGAGTAGCCCCTCCAACAAATAGTGGGCCACTCCAACAGATAGTGGGCCAAAGTAATTTTGCAGTCATGCATGCCTATGTATTATTTTTACATATTTTGGGACGAACACACCCAAGCATATATGCCAATTTTGGTTACGTGGCCAAAGGGATAGGATTGTAATATGATGTAACCGATGTACATATTTATAGTAAAATATTATAAAATAAGCTGGCTATGAATCCCACTCCACGGTAAGAGCATGGAAACTCCACAGTAGCAAGGGGCAACAATGTTGGATGACGGGTGTTGGTAATATTGACACCTGAGGCCCACTTGGCTTAAGGGTGTGCCACATGGCAAAAATGCCATTTATTTATGGACAATGTATATATATATATATATATGTATCTATATAGCTCCCAGCTCGTCCAGAACCCAAGCTTAAGGTTCACTAGTTGGTTGACCAGGATTGAAGTCCAATCATATATATATATATATATATATAGTTCAATAATATATATATATATATATATATATATCTCCCAGCTCATTCAGAACCTAAGCTCAAGGCTCACTAGTGGTTGACTAGGACTGAAGTCCTGGTCAACCAACTACTGAGCCTTGAGCTTGGGCTCTGGACAAGCTAGGAGTTGTGTCAATTTGTAGCCTGGACGGTGCCTGGATCCATAAAGCAACATGACTGTTGGGTTGGCACCTTGGCCATGAAGGTATGGTTATTGTTTGTTTACCTTTTCCTGTGGAGTTGAAGTCCCATCTCGAGGGTGACCCATGGTTGAAATTCATGAACCACGCGGTATATGGTAGGGCAGAACATGGAAAGTCTGTAGCTAGTTTGTTAATTTAGCGAGATAAGTATTCCTTCTTATGTGTCATACTGCTTATATGATTTTGCTGTTAAAACCCTAAATTAGAGGTTTATGTATAATTATTATAATGATTATAGTTCCACTATTTATCTTAATGTTATGACTATTTAATATTATGCATTTCCTATGCATTTTTCTTGTATTCATAAATTTATGGATAAAAACCCTAGATTTCGTACTTTGTATGAATTCCTTTATATTATGTTGTGCATACATTTGAATCATTGGTTAATGTGATGTTAATTTACCATCAAGCACCATTTCTATTGTGCATACTGTAATTATGAGTATAATTAGTAAATTTGGCATTATAAGATATTACTGTTTTCTTCTTTCGCAAAAAAAGTGTGTTTTTAAAGTACTATGGTGGTAGTAACGTTTCCCAATAAAAGGCTTAGGATGTTACAAAGATAGGCCAAGTGACCAAGTAAAGAAGTTTGACATAATGCACAAAATCAACCACACAATGAGGATTAACTATGACAAAAAAAATTGACCAGACCAAGAGGATGAACCATGATAAAAAAGATTACTGCATGGGTAAAGATTGACTGGCCAAAAGAATCAACCAAAAAAATTTAATTAACTAGAGTACTAGGGGTTTCCAAGGAAAAAGAATTAACGAGGTGGAAAGAAATAAATGCATTGATAAAATTGATTGCATTGATGAACATGATGAAAACAAGCCAATAACTTCAACTAAGTAAGGATCCAGGGTAGGTCACCAACAAATTCTCATCAATTCCACACAATAATCACATAAATTAAATTTAATGATATTAATTCACCCCACCCAAATACTACGACAAATAGACCATTACATCCAACAATAGCAAAAGATTACTAGCACTTAACACATTTAGTTTGATCAAGCTAGTGATAAAATAATTAGTGAAACAATGACACCAAGGACGAAAGGCCAAATACATACCAATGAAGCCCTTGTCAAACTCCAAACTAAGACAAGATATGACAAATTGACTACTTATGAATTGGAGATCGACATGAACAACATCTACTAATCAAAAGTTGATGAGATTTTCTAGGACAAGCATTAGGAAAAATTTACTATCTGGGGGTTAGGTGTAGGAAGATGGAAAAAGGAAACCCTAGTCTGGGAGAAAGCCCAAATCATAACATATATGAGTGCTCCACACGTAGCCAACTTTCGAGGTTGCAAGGTAGAAGTTGTCAATTTCATAATTATTCTATACCATGAAGGGACATTGTGGTTGGATCAACCCTTGAAAATTACAAGTGGATTAGTACGTAGGATCATGGGCCTACCCCAAAAATATGAAATTGTACAAAAGATAGTAGACAAGTGCATGGATTCCTATACTCACGAGGTTTACCAATGCAAAGAATCAAAGGGGGTAATCAGTTAGGTCAAACAACAAAATGTCAATGGGAATGCATACTTATCTTCTACATTAAATGGAGGGAAATAAAATGTTAAATTAAATATGATAGAAGCTATAGGGAAATAACAGAGCATGGGAATCTATTCAATTGGGTCAAGCATCTTATTGACATCATCCAGATAAATTTTCACTAACGCAAAAACTCAAGCAAGGCAATTCATTTTCCCTAACTTCTTATATGGATGTCTATGAGTCAGATTTTTCCAGTTGGTGAAATGACATTCACCAAAATGATTATGCCCACACCATTTAGTTTCTAATGCTTTGCAAATTTATAAATGGGACAACTAACCTCATGTTTAGTGAATGGGTCAAAAATTTGAAGAATGCCTCACATAGATGGAGAGTAGTACAAAAGGTCCAACGAACACTCCCCCCCTTTATTACACGTTCAACTAAATTTAGACACTACAAAAGTATGTTAAATGGATGGTATAGTAACACCACTAGAATATCTCAACTACTATTCAATTGTTCAAGAAATTCCGAATGAATTGGAATGATACTTGAACACCACTTTTCCAATTCCACCAACTACAACAGCCAGAGGAGATGATATCATATTTCCTTTACAAGATGATGAATTTGAAGAAGAAAAAGAATATGAAATTTACACAATACCATTTTTTGTTGATGAAGAGACCCTAGTTGTATCATCAAAGAATAATACGGTTAGAAATAAACCATTTAGTAGCACCACAAATCAAAGCACTAGAATCATATTTAGAAACTAATTAATAAGTGCCTCACACATACTATAAAGACTCTAAATTCAAGAATAAATATGACAAAGTGGCCCAATGGATACTAGAAGAAAACAAAATTTACAAGAAAGGAGACATATCGAACAACGTAAATCCTTAGCTCAAGTGTCAAACCATCTTTTGTCGAAGCGATTGGACAAGAAAAATATCATTTTTATCAATACATTGAAAACAAATTTGTAATTGGAAGTCAAATGAAACAATGAGGGAAAATTCCAATGGGTAGATGACCAAAAACAAGAGTCCAACACAACCAAGACCGAACACCAAGGAAGAAGCAAGCTCAAACAGACTAGGACTAGAAAAATAGGAAAGGGAGGCCCAAATAAAAATAGGACAACATAATTTCCATCTACATAAACACAAATCAACTTGAATCAAGAGTCAACACCAGTCCACCTAACCTAAGTTAAACAATAATTTCATTACCAATAAGCTCATAACAACATAGTCTAAACAACCATCAACAATTGTCTAGCTCATCATATAATCAACAGTAGTTTGTACCTTCACTAGTAGAGACCTAGTTGATTGTAAGGAGTGAGCATACTAATAATTATGTAAGAGATGAACAACAAAAATCAAATGCAAGATAGAATCAATAACAATTGGATGGCATATATGATCCACATTAGTTAGATGAAAGAGATGATCCACAACAATTAGATGCAAGAGATGATAAACAATATTCATGTGTTAGATATGATCAATAATAGTAAGATGTAAGGGATGATGAACAATAGTAGTCAAACCTAGTGAAAAAATAATAATAGTTTGAACAAATAAATGATCAACAATATCAATAATTGACTCATCCACTTCAATAACCAACAAAATTACCAAGAGATAGTCGACCAACTAGACTAGAATGAAACAGAGGAGAAATGAGCTCAGGAGTAGACCACAGAGTAAGTGACATAATAGCCAACTCAGCAGTAGTAGACTGGACCACTAACAGATCTAGGGTCGATAGACCAATCAACCACACAACGAAAAGAACAAATGATATAGGATAAACCAGGGGAGTAGTTGATCATACCATTATTCACAAACCAATTTTATCCCACTCCTTATATAGTGGTTTTCCCTACAAAACTAGTATATACCACACCATCACTATCTCTACAATTGACACTAAAGTCAAAGAAAAGGAAGAGTCACAAAGCGAAATCACTAGGAAAACGCTGAGAAATCTAGATTATAGATAACCTTTAGAACATAAATGGCTTAAACACCAAAACTAATGTAATTTTTAACCCAACAACCTAAAAGAGGAAAATCTTGTTGCTGTCATGCACTTCCAACAGTCATAAATGATTAAAATCTTCAGAAAACACAAGTTTGGAGTGCCTTTCAAGCAAACTAGGAGTGTGGAAACACACTAGGATCAAGTATCAATGGGTGCTAATGCTAGAGTTGTGAAATATAAGTTAAATAATAGCCTAGCGATAGATATATGCAATATTTTAGAGAAATTTAAAATAATAATTGCATAGATTGGAGGGATATTAATCTCCCTAAGGTCAAACTTAGATTTCCTCCCAATCAAAATATAACACTTTGGAAGGTTGGAAATGCTAATAAATAAGCTAAATATTCAATCAAAACCAATCATAAGTAGAACTAGGCTTTATTTGGTTATATCTCACCTTATTGCCTTCAAACCCTAGGTTCAGGCTTCACAAATCCTTTGAGAAGATGGATGCAAATTTACTACATATTTGAGAAGACCTTGAAAAACCCTTAACAATATTGATGGTTACGTTTTCATACTTCACATGAGAACACCTTGAATCTTGTTAGGCTAAGCAAGACAGGTGGGAATATCACTTTGGGTTTATAGTCTTTAACTTTACACGCAAATTTAAAGATGCAAAATTCTTGAAATCTGATATTTATTTTGAAAACATGAGATTTTTATAATGTTTTCATTTATAGTAGCCTATAAAATAAAAGAATAGGGTAATAACACATCAAACATATGAACATAAAAGCTTCGAAGTATATCTTTAAAGTGCTTGAAAGAAATGATAAAAATGGTACAATATAAATTCAAAATAAATTTTCCACTTAGCCAATCAAAGAAAGTAATCAACAACATTTTTATTAGGGGCCGATCTTAATACAAGACTAATTGTCTTTTCAGTTCCCTGCGAGGATCAGGACCAAAGACATGTTTAGAAGTCTTAGAAATTACAATAACTCATACAATGAATATAAGTGCCACAAGAAAAGATAAAGAATAATAATCGATCATTTTTGGACAACTTCAAAAGATGTGAAAAATATCAAACATTCTCTACAAAGTTTACACTAATCAGCACTGAATATGATCAAAACTTCTAAGTGTAGACAAGACAAGAAAAATGAACAAGGTTGAAGAATACCATAATTTCAGTGTCACTTTATCTTTCCTTGCCACTTTTCAAGATATCCCTACTACTAAAAAAATAATTTAGCCCACAAAAAATTCAGAATGGAAAGTGAATAAAAATAGAAAATCACTTTTAAAGTTTGCACATACCACCACTAAAAAAATTAGTTTGTCCTTCATGACTTCTCCCTTCTTTAATATTTGAATAAAACAATTATTTGGTTCAAATGTTCCATAACAACTTGTGTATACTTTGGTTTTAGAAAAATCATAAGAGAGTATATTTTTTATATAAAAGAAAAATCTTGAAGATGAAAACATTTTAAAGTGAGAGTAGGTGGAATTTGAGTAGACTCAATTCCTAAAACTTTATCACAAATAATAATCCTTGTGACTCCCAAACTTTAAAACATATTTGGCATATAATGGAAAGATGATATCTCAATAAATATACCATCATTGTCTCCACAACACTTGTATCACCTTTATCCAAAATATAATATTTTAAGTTCTTTTCAAGATTAAACATCATATTATCAATATTATCTCAGAAAATGTGTGCCTAAAAATGTTTAAACTGCAAATATTGTTATGGAAATAAAAACAAATGTCTTAGAGAGGTTTTGGATGCATGTTTTCAAGCAAATTTCTCTTTACCTTCCTCCCTTGTTTTTTAGGAATATGATTTGGAATTTTTTGAAGTTTACTAAGATGATTTAGTGCATGGAAGCTCTTTCAACATTTTTTTTCCTTTATATCCCTCTAACAAGGGGGTCTTAGAGAGAGGTTTCTTGTGAAATTTAGGTAGAGAAATGGGAAAAAGAGATAGTTGAGATAAAAACATGTCTAGTTATAGGTGGTAAGGATGGATCCCTTGGGTTTGTTGGCCAATTGATGAGATCAAAGGATGGTCTGATAAGATTATCCTCCTAGCCATCTTGCATGGGTTGAGGTTGTTGTTCAGGGACATCCATGATACTTAGGGGTGCATATAAAGGGGAATTTAGAGAGGAAAATGGTTGAGGAAAAGCTTGCTATCCACCAAGGTTTAAACGTCCTGTTTGAATCAATAGGTTAAACTTATTTAAGTTTGCATCAAAATGAATTCTTTTATTTTTGCCTTCATGCCAAACAAAATTTGGCCTTCTTCCTTGTCGTATTATATTCCCTCTAGATCCTCTACTAAATAAACTCATATAAACAAGTACCATGAAATTAATTAAAGCTTATCAAATGAAATGCAATATGCAAAATAAAATCACATTTCCACATAATTTTGTTAAATATATTTTAATAACGAGCAAATTAAAGCATAGTAAAAATGAGAATATAAAAAATGAGATGGGGAAATGAATTAATTCATGACAAAGGAAAAGACTCACAACAAGTCTGTTTCAGGCTCAAAAATTGTATGCTCCATATAATCATCTCATCCTTTAATAGGTATCGACTTTCTTGTTCTTTTCTTTAAATCATTGTCTTTGAAAACAATATGCCAATCAAGTTCTGATTTCTAAGACATAATGTTTTATATAACCTTTACAAGAATATCATATGCAATAGGAATATGGATTCTTTGGGAATGAATGAAAAATAAAAACAACAAAACCAAGAACCAACAATCTTCCACTGACATTCTGATTACTAAAAATGCTTTCTCAATAATATAAGAAATCGTTTTTTTCTTTTATAAAGAGGGTTTTCATATTGTGAATATCCTTAACATTAGCCATTTCGAACATGACCAAATGAAGTATATCAACTTAATAAGATTCATAAGTGGCACATGTATATGGAAAGTGAAAACTGATGTAGGTTTCAATGTCTTTTCAAAATGAAATAAAATTCCTTTATAACCTAAACCATAACCCTCACATCTTCAACCTAGAATTATTTTCAGACCTTATAGATTAAACAAGGTAAAATCTATAAAATAAATATTCTTTTAAATAACAAGAACCATCATGAATGCTTCTATCCAAAGAATGTCTTAAAACAAAATGTAGGTATTAAAACCAAATGAATTGTCAATAGCATGGCATATAACATGCAAGAATTTTAATTTTAGATAATGAACACAACCAACACACTAAATGTTATTATTTTCACCCTTGAATATTTTTTAAAATACATATGGTCATCATATAAGGTAAGTGAGGTAAAATAAAGAACATTTTCTTTTAACATTAAACTAAACTCACAAAACTTACTTATTTTTATTCTTTTTTCACATTTCATTTTTAGCGAAAAGAACCCATAAATTGTGCCAATGAATAATTAACACATGCTATTTTTAACACCAACCAACCAACCAATTATTAAAGTAGGGAGTTAACACCCACTTGGGGCCAATTACCAAAGCTATAAAGCCAAGCACTATGAAGATGAGAATAAGAAGACTAGTCATGACCATTCACCTAGAAGGATATAGGATATATTTTTACACTTCATTTCACATGGCCTATAGAGCCAAAATATTGCACACATTTAGACTTATAAATGGTGTGGTCCATTGTCAAAATTTTTTGGATACCTTTATTGAAAGAGAATTTACAATCTACATTTTCTTCCCATTGTTCTCTCAATTATGCTCATATTTATCTCATCCTCTCCATAGCCTTCTCATCTTTGTCTCATCCTCTCCATAGCCTTCTCTAGTTAGTTAGATCTTTTATTAAACTAGAGGTTTGAGAATTAATAACATTTATTTGCCCTAAAGAACATGATATAAAGCTCTAACAAGTGCATATTTTGACAGTGTCGGGGTTCTATCCTTGAAATTAAAAAAACTTGTTATTTTTATCTTCCTTATATTTAAATATAAACATAATATTTTTTTTTTAATTAAACTTTATTGATTTTGCAAATATAATATTTTTATTTTGTTAAAACATTTAATATATTTTTTCCACTAAAATTTATTTATTTTGTAAAATATATATTTTCCATCAACTTTATTGAACTTAAGGGGATTCATCACATATATGAGAGAAAATAAGCTTATACAAATACAATATAAATATATAATGAATATAGATTAATCTCTCTGATCTAGAGATCAAAATTTTGCTCAAAAATGAAAGTGCCCAGAATCTTTCAAAACCACGTCAAGTTGTAGTGTCCGTTGTTCTGATTCCAACGACACTTGAATCATGCCTCAACTCGATGTCGTATGACAATGTTATGATGTTCTGATCGTTTGGCTCAATAGCTAAAAAAATTGCAGGTGTGCTGACTGGGATGTTTGTATTGCTGATGTCATGATGACGTTAGCATGCCTACTGGGCGTATGGTTGACGAATCGCAGAGCGTCAAGTGTCAGGTTTGTACATGTACATTTGGTAGAATTTTATTGGTTCATTTTATTTTGGTGGTCTAATGGGAGGTTGCCACGTGGACCAACCGGAGGTCGCCAAGTGGCACCTCCACACTGGTCAAAAAATTGTTAAGGGCCGGAAGGCCTCGGTGGGGATCGAACTAATGACTTGTCGTAACACAACTCCATCCTCTACCATCTCGCCTATGCCATGTTTCTTAACCTATGGTGGCACTGCATATATTTAAGTTTTGTGGTTAGGCGCATTGAGAGGAGGGGCCGGGTGGTGAGCCTCGACCCCTGGTCGTATCGCACCCACGGAACCATGGCGGAGATTGCAGTGGAGCGGGGACTAGCCCCAGGTCATCGTACCAGTCCATGGGATCATAGGCGAATAGGGAGAGGGCTCGGTGGAGAGGGATAGGCATTAAGCCTCGGCCCTCGGTCACGACCACCATGCATAGAACCCGACGTGGGTGCAACAGAGAAGCAGGGCGGGGACTAGCCCCAACCCTTGGTCACGGAACATCCCACAGGACCTTGCGCACAATTGCAAGGGAGCTACCAGAGCGGGGTTTTAGCTGCATCCCCTAGTGCTATGGCGCCATGCGACCTAGTGTGGAGAGCTAGGTCCGATGGGGGCAGTATTTAAGGCCCGACACCCAGTCACTTGGTTAGTGCATAATCGATGGCTAAAGCTTGGGTGCCTAGCCTGGTAAGGGCGAGCGGTTAGCCCCAACCCTGGCAACATCATCCTCCATGTGACCGCCGACCTACGGGAAGGGTGCCAAGGCCGACGGGGGCAGACCATTGGCCCAACCTCGGCCTTATGGCGCCATGTGGCCCTGTTTTTATGCTTAAGGGGTTATTGGGAAATTAAACTAGGCAACAAAATGCACCTATTGTGGGAAAAATTGTCGCCTCCCGAACGGTTTAAAGGGTGGATTTGTCGCTCAATTTGCAGGATTAGCCAATTTGGAGGACGAATGATAGAAGAAACTGGGGAGAGCCATAACTTGATAAGTTTTTGGTCTTTTTGAGCCCAGGAAGAGCCAAGATAGGGGTTTTTGGGCGAACTGAATCCAATGGAAGCCTCTGTTTATTGATTGGAGCACTTTTGGAAGGAATTTTTGCAAGTTTTAGTCTTTGAGTGCCAGGGACAATCAATGGTTTGAAGCAGTTTTGAAGGCTTTTTAAGCATGGAGAGGACCTTGTAGGGGATTTCCAACCTTCATATGCTATCTGCAGTAGCTGTACTTTTATGGTGCAACTCCTATTTATCTTTTCTCATTATGTCTTTTTGAGGAAATCTCTTTTTATTACTTCAATGTGGAGTTGTTGTACATGTTATGCTCATTTTCAAATGCAGTATAAGGTCTTGATGTGAGAACCCTTTTCATGTTGACTGTTTCATGACCGACTGTAGGTGGTCTGTTAGCATCCAACCCTAACCCCTTTATTTATGTAATAGGGTCGAGTCATAGTTATAGTTAGTTAAAGAGTCAATAAAGCCCGTATTAATAATTGTAAGTGGTTGACCCGCAATTAAGAAAGGGACCACAGTTAGTTGCAAACGGGCCATGGTATTAGATAGATGGTATTGAGAGAACCATGGTAATGATCCATGGTATTGTATGTATGAATCCTATATAAAGGATAGAGACTCTCCATTGAGGGATATCGAGTCTTATTTTGTAATCCAGCTCTGCTCTGTTGGAGGTTGCCCCCTCGAAGAGGCAAGTGAACATTGCTTTCATCTACGAATAATAAAATACTTGTTGTTTTTCTCATTTTGTTCTGTGTTCTGGGTTGTATTTCTTTGCATATTTGGTATTTTGAAATTTCTCGCAGGTCAAGAGAATAAGAAGTGGTATCAGAGCGCTTTTCAGGGCCGGTGGTACCTCCATTTTTGGCATAATTTTTTTTAGGCTAGAGACGTGTTCCGATGTCTTTAAACCACGGGATCTGTCGTTGAGTGCATAAACCTGCGGATTTGGGGAGGCATGCACACAGGAAATACAAGAGGTGGTCACGTTTCATTGACTCCCTTATAACCCCTGTGGGTACCCCTTCGAGTAGTAGCGCATTAGATAGAACCGTGCACAGACTGCCTTCCATGTACCCTCTAGGTATATCGGAAGCCCCCTAGGTTCACCTAAAACCTAGCCTTAGATAAACCATTGGCCGTCTTGCTACTACAGTACACAAAGAATAACACTCGGGGAGATTAATCACGCCTACGATAGGGTAGTCGGGTAGTACGGCTAAGGGTATGGTTGATCCTCCTTAGTTAGTGCCCTGAAATATTGGGCCGAGTACTATTGTTGGACCCTTATGTATATTGCGACTTGTAACACCTGGCACTCCTTTCAGACCATAGTTCCCTCGACTATCTGAAGATCGCCCATTATTTTATTTTCCAGATCAGATCTAGCAGTTGGGCTTCTGTCGCCGCCGCAGTCCAATTCACCTTCAGCAGTTGGGGGTTTCACAGGCAGATCTGACCATTTGCGTAGTGCGGATTCTAGCCCTTATAGCCTGGGGCGATTCTCGCAGGACAGTGGGCAGGATCAAGTTTTCTGGAATTTGGACACTGCAGTATTGATAAGCATAGAGTAAAACTCCATTCAGAGTAAACAAAAATGTCTAGGCCTTCCCGGGACGCTTATAAGAGACTTAGCCCATAAGAATCGGGACGATGAGCTGATCGCAGTGGTACCATTCACTTGTCATCTTCAATTTTCGGGCGGTCCCAACTTTTTTCGAAGTGACAACAAGTGACCAAGATTTGTGTATGGTAGAAACCAGAGCTCAAGCCATGGCCAACGAGAAGATTGAATGCCTTGAAAAACAGTTGGATTCTTTCAAGGAACTAGCAGACCAGATGAGGGAATTCATGGAAAATTTCCAAGTGAGCAAGTCGGGGTTGCGTCCGGAGGCACATGGTCTTAATGAAGACCTTGAAGGAGAATCTAGCCATCATATTCACTTCCATGGAAATCACCAACATTCCCACCCTCGGCCACCCAAGCTGGACATGTATAAATTTGATGGCTCTAATCTGATAGTATGGGTAGCACAAATGGAACAATATTTCCTTCTGAATGCTATCCGAGATGATGAAACTAAAGTACGTGTGGGAGCCCTTTACTTGGACCAAGAGAGATGGAAATGGTGGCAATGGCATCAGAAATGCTATCTCGGGAACATAACTTGGCAGGTGTTCTCAAAATCTCTTTGTGACCACTTTGATAGGGACTCTAATTTTTTGGGTCATCTTACTAAGCTCTGACAGATAGGCACAGTAAAAGAATACATTGCAGCCTTTGAGACATTGGCCATCTACACAAAAGGTCTAGGAGATGAATTCTACTTGGGATGTTTTATAAGTGGTCTCAAAGAAGCCATCCAAGCACATGTCCAGATGCACCACCCACCTACCTGGATAGACGCTTGCAACAAGGCTATCGAAGTGGAACATGCTTTAGCTGCCTAGTCTCCTCGTCCAAATTTCATAGCCAAGGGACGCCCCACCCAGGCTCAGGGCCCTACCCAAACACTCAAGGTTCAAAAGGTGTCTCCAGCAGAAATGGTTGAAAGATGAAAACAAGGATTGTGTTACTACTGTGATGAAAAATACTCCCCCGGGCATAAATGCAAGGAACCCAAATTCTTTCAAATTGATGTTATTGATCACAACTCATCTGAGGAAGCCCCACCCCTTGAGGGACCAGAGGACGAAGTTGAGGAAACCCAACACGACAATGAAATCCCAGCTATGCAAGAGGAACCAATTATCTCGCTACATGGTTTGGAGGGCATTTCTGCACCCCAAACTCTCAAAATTAGAGGATTTATTAAACATCGCCCTGTAGTAGTATTGATTGATAGTGGAAACACTCATAACTTTATCCATTAGCGAGTTGCCGAAGCTATTCATTATTTTGTCAGGGCAATATCTAATTTCATGGTCCAGATTGCTGATGGGGGGACAATGAAATGTGAGGGCCATTGCAAAAATCTCAAACTTCAGATGGGAGATTACCACCTAAAGACCCACATGTTTGCGATTAACATGGGTGGTTGTGACATTGTCTTGGGTGCTGAATGGCTTCGCACACTAGGCCCAATCACCATGGATTTCCAGGAGTTATATATGAGCTTTAAGCAGAATGACCACATGCATACCCTCCGTGGACTCCAGGCAGGTGCTCCTTCTATCATTAGCTCGCATCGCATGGAAAAGTTGTTGAAAAAGGGCCATCATGGAGTTATTGCCCAATTTAATGCCATCTAGGCCATCGAACCCACTACTCTTCATATTCATCCTGACATGCAACAGGTCTTGAATCGACACCAGCAGGTATTTGACAAACCTAAAGAGCTTCCACCCTCTAGAGGGGAACATGATCATAGCATCACTTTGGTCCTAGGGGCATAACCGCCAAATGTGCTGCCATATCGATATCCTTTCTCCCAAAAGAATGAAATTGAAAAATCATCAAGGAACTCCTTGAAGTCGGTGTCATTCGTCCTAGCATCAGTCCTTATTCATCACTAATGGTCATGGTGCTCAAGAAAGATGGGGAATGGTGCATGTGTCCAGACTTCAGGGCCCTCAACAAGCTCACAGTAAAAGACAAATTCCCTATCCTGGTTGTTGATGATTTGCTAGATGAACTGCATGGTGCTCAATTCTTTATTAAGCTAGATCTTCGCTCTGGCTATCACCAAATATGCATGAGAGAAGTAGACATTCCCAAAACTTCTTTCCGAACTCATTATGGCCATTATGAATTCTTGGTCATGCCATTTGGTCTCTGTAATGCCCCATCCACTTTTCAAAGCCTCATGAATCACCTGCTGAAACCATATCTCTGAAAATTTGTCCTCGTTTTCTTTGATGACATTCTCGTCTACAGCCTCACCTGGGAAAAACATCTTCAACATGTAGACCCACTCTGACAATTGCTCCAGAATCATAAATTATTTGTCAAATTGTCCAAGTGATCTTTTGGCATGGAAGAAGTCGAGTACTTGGGCCACATTGTGGGTCGTGAAGGTGTTAGGGTGGATCCCAAAAAGATACATGCAATGCAAGATTGGCCCCAACCAAAAACCTTGAAGAGTCTGAGGGGATTCTTGGGTCTCACCGGCTACTATCGCAAATTTCTCCGCAATTATAACCACATTGCTAGACCCCTCACTAACCTTCTCAAGAAAAATTCATTCCTTTGGACTGATGCAGCACAACATGCGTTTATGGCTCTTAAATAGGCCATGTGTTCCACTCCAGTATTGGCACTACCCGACTTCACCAAAGCTTTTGTGATTGAAAGTGATGCTTCAGGTACTAGTATTGGTGCTGTCCTAATGCAGGAAGGTCGACCCTTGGCTTTCACCAACCAACAACCGAGTGGGAAACATATGGGACAATCTACCTATGAGAAGGAGATGATGGCCATCTTACATGTAGTAGATACCTGGCGACCACACTTATTGGGGTGGTGTTTCCAAATCCGCACAGACCATCAAAGCCTCAAATATTTATTGGAGCAACGTCTATCCTTGCCCCAGCAAAATAAATGGATGTCCAAAATGTTGGGATATGATTATGAGATAATTTACAAGAAAGGGCGTGACAATGTAGTAGTAGATGCTTTATCACGCTAATTTGAGGATGAAAGCACCCTGCTATCAATCTCTCTTCCCATACCAGATTGGATTGAAGAAGCCCGCAAGGAATGGTTTTCACATCCCTCTCTCTCCCAACTCATTAATAACTTGAGAGCATATCATAATTCCTCAGTTGGTTACTCTTGAAAGGATGAGATTCTTCGCTACAAGGATAGAATAGTTATATCGTTGACATCTACCCTCAAAACGCGCATTTTGGTAGAGTTGCACTCCTCTCCCACTGCAGGCCATGCAGGCTTTCAGAAGACTTATGCTCGCACTCGTCGTTATTTCTTTTGGACATGCATGAAAACTGACATTCTTACTTTTGTAGCTGAATGTGATGTGTCAACACCACAAAGGAGAAACAGTCAAGTCACCAGGCACCTTACAACCATTGCCCATCCCTGCCTCAATTTGGACGGATGTCTCTATGGATTTCATTACTGGTCTTCCGAAGTCAGGAAACAAGTCAATCATCATGGTGGTTGTGGACATACTCTCCAAATATGCTCATTTTTGCACTCTACCCCACCCATTTACCCCCACTTTGGTGGCTCAAGCTTTCATGGACCAGATCTTCAAACTGCGTGGCATGCTCACTTCCATTGTGTCTGATCGTGACCTGACTTTTACCAGTAACTTTTGGCCAGAACTTTTCAAGCTATAAGGCACCCAACTCCAACTAAGTACTTCCTATCATCCCCAAACTGATGGTCAAACTGAAGCAGTCAACAAATGTTTGGAAACATACCTAAGGTGCTTCACTTCAGAAAAGCAACATCAATGGGTACAGTGGCTACCTCTAGCTGAATGGTGGTATAATACTAACTATCATGCAACCACCAAGATGACTCCATATGAAGTAGTGTATGGTCAACTCCCACCTTCACCTACTTCTTATCTCCCTGGATGCTCTAAGGTGCAAGTAGTGGATCAACTCCTACAGAACCGTGCAGCCATGCTAGCCCGTCTCAAAGATAATCTCCATCAAGCTCAGAATCGCATGAAGCAACAGGCAGACCAACATCGTTTAGAGCGCACATTTCAAGAAGGGGATCAGGTATTCCTGTGGCTGCAACCATATAAGCAAACATCGCTCAAAGAAAAGGGCTGCAAAAAATTAGCTCCAAAATTCTACGGACCTTATCAAATACTTTAGCACATTGGAGCAGTAGCCTACAAGCTAGCCTTGCCACCAACTGCAAAAATCCATCCAGTCTTCCATGTATCATGCCTCAAGAAAGTGGTGGGGAAAAATTGCAGAATTCAAACCAGTCTACCTGAATTGGATGAACAAGATTCACTTTGGCTCCAGCCTGAAAAGGTCCTTGATACGCGAGAACGACATCTGCGTAGCCACACGATCAAGGAAGTCCTCGTCAAGTGGAAAGACACCTCTCCAGAAGATGCGACCTGGGAACCAACCACTATTCTTCAGCAGTTTCCGTAGCTTCAGCCTTGAGGACAAGTATGTTTTTTATGGGGGAGGGCATGTTAGGGTCCAACCCTAACCCCTTTATTTATGTAATAGGGTCGAGGTCATAGTTATAGTTAGCTAAATAGTAAATAAATCCCGTATTAATAATTGTAAGTGGTTGACCCGCAATTAAGAAAGGGACCACAGTTAGTTGCAAACAGGCCATGGTATTAGATATATGGTATTTAGAGAACCATGGTAATGACCCATGGTATTGTATGTATGAATCCTATATAAAGGATAGAGACTCCCCATTGAGGGATATCGAGTCTTATTTTGTAATTGAACTCTGCTCTGTTGGAGGCTACCCCCTCAAAGAGGCAAGTGAACATTGCTTTCATCTCTGAATAATAAAATACTTGTTGTTTTTCTCATTTTGTTCTGTGTTGTATTTCTTCGCATATTTGGTATTTTGGAATTTCTCGCAGGTCAAGAGCATAACATGGTCATACTTTTTAGAGTGAGAGTTCTTTGCAGGAGAATGTTTCCTTGAAAGGGAAACAATCCACTCATTTTGTCAAAAGATTTCATGTACTCTTTTATCACTAAAATCTATGGAGCGGTCTCGCTGTGTTAGCAGGCCCAGAGATGTAGCCCAGGAGGGGTGAACTCCGTCATCAAATTTTGTTTTGTCTTTGTTCGTGTTTGCCTTTATGAGTTTCATGTGAATATGTTGTTTGTCTAAAGTTCATATGAAAACTAACTCATCATCCTTTGAAGAGAACATAAAACTTTTTACATAAGACCCATTTTTGTTTACTTGCAAAGCATCAGAGGACAATCAATTTTTAGGAAGGAGAAGTTCTCCTCCAATACCAAATCACTCTCTCTCACACACATATAACATTTTTTCCATACCAAAATGGGACTTTCAAACAACTTTGCATAATTAATGGTTATGAAACTCCTACTTCTTTTTGCTGAAAAAGATGTTCATTCTATGCAAGTTTTTGGAGACTACTTGTTATCATTTGGGTCACTAGACTAATGGAGCAATCAAATGTCACAATTTGGGATTTTTCATTTAGTCAATGAGATAGTTTGTTTAAAAGATTAATCTCTTGTCTACACGGCAGTGAACATTCACTCTCTAAGAAGGGCCTTAGGTTGGGTCATGGGATCTAGATAATTTTAGAGTCTCAAAACTGTAGATTCCATGAGTATTATCATAGAGCTTTGATTGACAAAGGTCCAAAAACACGATTTATGCTATGAAATTTTAAAGTGGTTATATATAACAAACTAAAACAACACCTATATATATACAATCAACACAATATACACAATATATGTGATTCTACTTTTTATATCAAGACGATATATGTAATATTTTTTTAAGATAAATTACAAAATAGACTTAGATATCTATTCTTATAACAGTTTTCCCACAACTTTTTGTAAATTATCTACTTACATAAGTAAATGCTAAACTAAATGAATGCAAAAAATATATACAATAAATACTAAAATAATACATATAAAATGTGATTATATTTCGTGATAATAAAATTACAGATTTTTTTTTTTGGTTGATCGTAATAGTATAATGAAAGCAAAAACATGTCACAAATGGACTGTGAATGGATCGTAATAGTATAATGAGAGGGTTGAGATTAATACAAAAACATGTCACAAATGGACTGTGAATGGACAAGTGCATATTAATTTCTGACAGAAGAATATTTGAGGTTCACATGGTGCGGTAAACTGCCTCTTTTCCACTAATGGGATAACTATATGGAGGGCCATTTTCCCACATAAGGTCTACCATTTGTTTGAACATTTTATCAGTCGTGTGGTAGGCGTCCCAGAAAAGATAATCTTCCTCATTACTGCAGACTGGGAACTCAGGGACGCATATCAGGAATCCACCGAATTTTCCAATGCCACAACAGGCCTCATTCACGTATATGAAACCTACAACCACAGACATATACATGATACATTCAGAATCAACGGTCATTCTGAAAGTAAAGTTGTAGTTTAATGGATAATCGTTGTATTATAAAGTATTATATAATTATATAATTACGAGATTCAAAGTTCAAATATTATAAATTAAGTTCACAAAAATAAAATTGAGCCCTACGAAATTATGTGTCTTGGTTTTTCTGTGATTCAATTAGGCTTACCGTAAGCTGCAGGGTTATGGAAGGCCTCGTAAAGAGGAGTGTAAAGATTATTGAAGAGAAAAGTGGAATTAGGAAGCTGACTGTTTAGATCCTGTACCCTCAGCCTAAGTGCCTCGTTAAAATTTTGGGCCATGTCGTTCAGAAAATCAATGCAGGAACCATTGCTGTTATATCTATTGAGTTGAGAGGGAAGGCATCCCAGTGCACTCAGTCCTGCAACCACAAAATTTCTGGCGCCATTGGAATATAGTTTCTGTTCAACACACCCATGTTATCTTACTGTCAGATTAAATGAGATTCAATCTAATAATTTAACATTATAGCATATAATAAATTGGTCACTGTTAAAAATTTATAGGAAAAACATTCAATTATTGATATATAGATAGTAAGGTTGCAGACCAGGCAGGAATATTAGTGATTACCTGGATTTGCAGAGCGAGTTTGTTAATGAGATTGTCTCGAAATTGATCGACTGTGTACAATACTCGAAGGGGTGAGAAGGGGAAAAGGTATGTATTTAGCCAATCATTGTTGCCAGTAATAATACTGAACACGGCCTTCGATATTAACTGGCTTGCACCTTCTTCCCCAAGTACATCTATAATCTCTTGCTTTGTATTCATAAAATTATTTACCTGATCCTCTAGTGGAATTAATTCACCCTGCACAATTTGAAGAATTGGTAATTAGGTATAATACCACAGTTATATTGGTAAAGTTGATCATCTATTTATAATTAAAATCAAAATATTTATTAATTGATTCATGATTAAAAAACAACAAAACACTATTTATACTCTCCCAAAATTAGATACACTATCAAAATTAGACTTATTATTAGACAAAGCTTTAAAATAATTATGCTGCGCATTCCAACTTTTTCTCTCATATTACCTGGTATCACAAATAAAAAATAAAAATTACAACAACTATTATACATTCAATTTACTATACAACCTATCAAAAAACTATTTAAACACCCAAAATTAGATTGCAGTTGTTTATAATGTTATTTTTTGGAAGTTTTTCAGGTGGGTTTTTCGGTCAAAATCCAGCAGCAATTTATTGGAATTGCAAGTTTGATAGCTAGTTTCTGCACAATCAAAGCGTCCCAGGAGTTTTCAGGGTGCTGAATCCAAATATGTAGTTAAAAAACCATTTTAAATAATACAAATCAAAATTTAACCTCAAATTTTTCCGCGGGATTCCGTCACCGTAATCTCCAAAAAATCACATTATAGACAACTCCAATTAGATTTATTCTGCCCACATCACGCCTTAAATAATTCTTCTGCTTGCATAACGGTTCATTCTAACTTTTATCTCTAATATTACCTCGGATCACAAATACTTTTATCTCTAATATTACCTCGGATCACAAATAAGAAATAGGAGTTACACCAACTATTATACACTGAATGTACTACAAAACATATATCATGCATGATGGAGCTGAAAAGGAATCTCAGAGGTACTCACAAATGAACGTCCAGAATAGTTCTCAATGCCTGAAGCTCCAGATGCATAATTTACTCCTCTGAGAAGATTTCCCCCCTTAGTATTGGGATCAGCATAAATGGGTATGATTGGGAGTCCTAGCTTGAAACCTGACAACACAGAAAATTGTATATAAAAATTGATGGCTGAGGTACTGAATGGTATTTATTGATAACCAAACACACAAGATTTAATTTCTTCACATGAATAAAGATTAAAGAACTTACAGAGAAAATCCATGGAATTATATCCATTGGAAAACCTTCCAGTGGGAACGCTGTCAGGGAAAGCTCTCCCGTAAGGAAGAAAGTTGGCTTTGGCAAGCGTAGTAAGATTATTGTTATTACCTGCATCGGCCAGAGAGTCCCCAAAAATGAATAAAGCTGGCACCAGCGGCTCCCCACTTTTGCTTCTCAAAATATTACCCGTTATAATTACTGTTAAAATAGCAAACCAGGCCTGTACCTTAGCCATGGAGGAATCAGCCAGTGCTACTGGAAAGAATTCTAAGACCCAGCAGAAAAAAACTCTGATTCATGGCCAGTAAAACATAGGTGTGAAATTAGAGCAGTGAGTTTGTTGATATGTAGGAAGATTTGGATATTTTTTTTGGTGTATTGACTTTGGAAAGATTTCTAATTGCAGAGTGGCAGAGAGCCTGGCCTGTAATCGCTCCACCTCCACGAGCAATTCCAGCTTCAACCATGGCCCTGATTTGATTTGATTCGCATAAATGAAGGCATAGACTGCTCCTATCACACGTCGCGACATTGTGTTATTAAATGTTCCAACCTCCCAACAAACACGTTGGATCGATTGTGTGCGATGACAGTGATACGTGTATAGCAAAGTCTCTCAGGCCATCACACATTTCAAATTTCGTCATCCTCTGCATTTTTCCAGACCTGCACGTCAAATTTGCGAAGGTTAACCGATTGTGAATTTATATATATAATTTGCTATTTAATAATTTATATTACTTTTTGATTTTAATTTATTAGGGTTATAAATATATTTATTTTGAAATAAGGGTTTTAGAATTTTATTATATATATATATTTTTTGTAAGCTTTCTAGGATTCTATTTTCATTATTTGTAATATATCATTTAGATTGATTGGGGAATTGAATCAGTGACTTCACATGGATCACCATCACAATTATCAATACTTATTAAATAGATGTTAGAGATTTAGTTTATATAAAATATTAAAAAATATTCTTAGTAATAATTATAAATTATAGATTTAGATTATCTTTAAAGTAGTTATGTCATTTTTACCCTTTTTAATGAAATTGATCAATTAAAAAATGTGTCATATGAATGAGTTATGATTTTGGCATTATAATAAAAATGTAGTGTTTGAGCCACAACATGCTTCCCTACCTTAAGAAGCACAAAAAATACATTGTTTTTGCTTATTACATAGATTTCCAACGTTTCTAAGCAGAAGCATGGTATATGCTCCACAAAAAACTCTTAGTAGTAGTATATACCTATAGTGCATTAAGAAAACTTCGAAATTAACCAAGTAATTGATAGAAAATACCCTTTTTCCCTAGGTGGTTTGAGCATATGTGTTGCCGCCCTTAGCTTGTGTTGAGAAAATGTAGCAAGAAAGGCTCAATTTGACTTTAGCCTTAGTTAAATTGAGTAAATCGAATTTCCAAATCAACAGGACAACTTGGAAGCAATTAACTAGTGTGACATGGCTCTTGTCACTTAGTTAGCTCAATGAATTTGAGTTAGAAGGCTTGGAGTTCAGTTATGCATGCGTGATTACTAAATTTTAGCATTCTAGTTCAATTATTTTCAATAGTATTAAGTTTTGATGGCCTCTAAATATTGATAGAATCAGTAGAAGGTCAGTTGTGCAGTGGGACAACAATCTAACTCAGAGATCTGTCAGTTAATTGATCAATCAACCCAAAATAGCCAATGCATGCATAAAATTTGGATTCCTCGGCTAAAGTGGAGATGACAAGGTAGTGTAACATGAGTTGTATACTAGGTCGAGTGTATGGGTGTTGCATGATTCAGGAGATCAATCCTTGGGAATTGCACAACAAAATAGGAGGAAATTTCTATCTTTTAGGGGCTAATTTCCTCAGGAATCGCACAAGGCAATAGGAGGCTAGATGAGCAAATAATTGGCTAAGTGTTGGCCATAGTTTCTCATTCAGAAGAGAGAACAATTATTCTTTTGTAGGTTGTGCTCAGAGCTGCAGCAAGCAATTGTAATAGTTTCTCTATTCAATTGATTAATGCAAAGAGGCTTGAGATTTTTTTATTTTTTTTTTCATTTGGGTTCCCCTAGAAATCACTGTGTACTTGTGGTTTTGCTTGTTGCATGTTTATGCATGTTGTTATAAATTGTGATTTCCATTCCGCAGATAAATAAAGTACAATTGTGTCTCTTGTTTTCAGTTTGAAATATTGAGTAGTTGCAATTTCTATCAAATTTCTACATGGTATCAGAACCCTGAAATTAGATTGGAACCAATATTTCGAACTTGTCTCTCAGGAATTTCAAATTTGCAGCTTTAATGCAACAATTTTTCTCTAGGATCAAGAGAATGTCTTTCAACGGAATGGGATTGGAGTATGCTCTAGAGGGTAGTTTGAATTTCATAGTCTGGAAGGATTGAATGGAAGCAATGATTGATGATAATGGTGTGTTAGAATATGTTAAAGCTAACATTGTAAAACCCTAGTAGTCTGATGCACAACAATTAGCCCAATGGAAGAAGGATGTTGCAAAGGCCAAGACAATTCTTTTGGAAGGTGCTAGAGACCATGTGGTCTCAAATATCCATGGAAAATAGACACCATTTGCTATGTGGAAGACAATGATTGAGCTATTCGAAAATAACAGTGACCATATAAATTTGGCCTTGAAAGACAAACTTCGAAACATTAGGATGTAGAAGAATGATACTATTCCACAATATCTCTCAAGGTTTACACAAGTTCGAGATAAGCTTGGAGGGGTTGGGGTGAATGTTGTAGAAAATGACCCAGTGAGGCTAACTCTTCTATGCCTTCCAAAATCTTGGCACAACTACCAGGACACTATGAATGGAAGGGAAAAATTATCAAATTGGGAAAGGTTGTGGTTTGATTTGGTTCAAGAAGAGTCGAGGAGAAATAACAGAGATGGAACATCATCCAAATTTGAGGATGAAGGTAATTTTGCATTGGTTGGAAAGGGGAAGAAGGTCAAAAGAAAGAAGACCCAGAGAAAACCTGAATCTAGCCAAAATAATGGAAGAAAGAAACAATTGAGTAAGATAAAATGTTTCCATTTCCATGAATATGGGAACTATGCAACATAATGTCCGCATAAGACATCTACTAAGAAGCCTTCAGGAGGAGCAGGAGGTGAAGCATTGGCTTCACAATTCGAATTAGACTTCACCCTAATAGCATGCATGACCAACACTATTATGGGGAGTGTGTGGTACCTTGATTCTGGTGCCTCATTCCATATGACAAGGTGCAAGGAGTTTTTCAGTAGCCTAGAGGAGAAGGATCTCCAAATGCATATCAAAATGGGGGATGATGGGAGGTACAATGCTATAGGAATTGGTACTGTCACCTTTGAGAGGGAGAAATCCTCTCCTCTTTGCCTCAAAGATGTTATGTTTGTACCTGGGTTGAAGAAGAACCTGATCTTTGTAGCAATATTGGAGGATAGAGGCTATGATGTTATTTTCAATAAAGGGAAAGCCTTTCTGAGACACATAACTATCGGGAAAGTGAAGCAGATCGAGGTTTGAGTGAAGAACCTATACAAACTTGAGGTGGGAGATTGCACTGCATTGAGTAGTAAGGCTGAAAAAGTGTAGATTCGAGATGTTGGAGAACTCTGACACAAGAGATTGGGTCATCTACACCATGGTGCCTTAAAAATCATGCAAAAAATTACCACCGGTCTCCCTAAAGGCTCCCTTGACCAGCAAGATGTCTGTAAGGCTTTCACATTGGGGAAATATATCAAATACACATTCCATGACCGAGATAACATAACTAATGCAATATTGGAGTGAGTCCACTCTGATGTTTGTGGACCCTTTTCTACAACCTCCACAACAAAAAATGTTTTATGTTATTTTTTATTGATTATTTATCTAGAAAATGCTGGATCTTCTTCATGCGGAAGAAGGATGAAGTTTTCTCAAAATTTGTTGAATTCAAGGCACTGGTTGAGAAGGAGACTAGGAAGAAGGTGACGACTCTTAGGAGTGACAATGGAGGTGAATTTGTTTTGCATGCCTTCAAGGATTTCTGTGTGTGCCAAAGAAGGTACTTGAAGAGAGCTGATAACGCCCCATAACCCACAACAGAATTAGGTAGATGAAAGGAAGAACATGAGCATAGTGGGAGGAACAAGGGCCCTGTTGCATGATCATGGGTTGCCGTGGCATCTATGGGCAGAAGAATGAAACACAACAATATACTTGCAGAACCAGAGTCCTCATAGAATACTTGATATGATCACACCGGAGGAAGCTTTCTCTGGGAGGAAGCCTGATGTGTCTCATTTCAGAATTTTTGGAGCTTCAATTTATTGTCATGTCTCTAAGGATCTGAGGAAGAAATTAGGGCCTACAAGAGAGTTGGGAGTTTTTGTAGGATACACTGAAATTCCACACAATTACCGGGTGTATTTAACTTCACTGAGGATGACGATTGTGAGGAGAGATGTCAAGTTCGATGAGGAGAAGTATATGAGATTCTCTTTGGAATGAGAGTCGAGTATCCCATCAGAATATGAGCTTATATCTCCAAAGGAGGAGCTTCAGGAGGTTGTGGAGCAACCACATGCAGCGGAGCAGACATGAGGTAAAGTGGAGGAACCCACTCAACCAAAATCTTCTAGAGAGGGGAGAAAGAGAACCAAAGAAGCTAATATATTGTTGCAGGATGCTAGGGAGAATGTGGGAGCCCCTACATCACATCGCAGGCAGAGGAGGTCACCTGATAGGTACTCTGGTTACATGGATCTCATGATAAAGCTCACTGAGACAGAGCCTTCTTCATTTGAGGAAGCAATTTATCGACTTGTTTGGGTTGATGCAATGGTGGAAGAATACAAATCCATCATGAAGAATATTGTATGGGAGGTGGTACTGAGCCCAGAAGGGAAATCAATTGCTAGTTCCAATTGGATCTACAAAGTGAACATTCAGGTGATGGGAGCATCTAGAAGCACAAGGACAAATTTGTGGCTAAAGGATTCTCTTAGGTATAAGGAGTGGACTATGAGGAAAATTTTGCACCAATTACAAGATATTCCATAGTTAGATCCATTCTAGCATTGGCTGCGCAAATGGGGTAGAAAATCCACTAGCTGGATGTGAAGATCGCCTTTCTCAATGATTTTGTTGAGGAGGAAATTTACATAGAGCATACAAAAGGATTTGAGACATATGATCGAGAGTCACATGTGTGCAGACTCAAGAGAGCATTGTATGGTCTCAAATAGGCACCTTGAGCATGGTACACTCGGATCGACAATTATCTCATTGGATTGGGCTTCACCAAAAGTGAAGTAGATGCAAACCTCTATCACATTGTGGTAGATGGTAAGTTTCTTATTCTTGTTTTATATGTTGATGATTTAATATTGATAAGTGATGAGCAACTGATTCTCTCTTGCAAAGAGGATATTGCAAGGGAATTTGAGATGAAAGACATGGGCTTAATGCATTACTTCCTCAGGCTGGAAGTATGGCAAGGTGATGGTGAATTATTTGTGTCTCAAGGGAAGTATGCCTATGAAATACTTCAAATATTTCACATGGAGAATTGTAAGCCCATGGACACACCTCTAGCTACAAATTGGAGGAAGGAGAATGCCACTTCAGGTGAAGAGGTTGATGCTACCATTTATAGGAAGCTTGTGGGGTCTTTGATGTATATTTTGAATACAAGACCTGACATGTGCTATGTAGTAAACCAACTTACTCAAGCTATGGTGAGGCCTACCAAGCTGTATTGGAAGGCAACAAAGCATGTGTTACGATACCTCAAAGGAACTACCGAGTATGGATTATGGTATAGGAGGACAGAGGGAGTGAATCTTCAAGGCTTCACCGATATAGATTGGGCAAGGAGTCCATCAGACAAGATAATTACTTCAAGTGTTATATTCAGTGTTGGGTCTGCAACTGTTTCTTGGTATATCAGGAAGTGGAGTTTTGTGGCACTCAGCTCAGCAGAGGCCGAATACATGGTTGCAAGTCAAGCAACATGTGAGGCCATATGGATGAGGAAAATACTTGTGGGTATTTTCAGTCAGAAGATGGACCCGACAATAATATATTGTGATAATCAAAGTTGCATTAAGCTCTCTGAGAATCTGATATTTCATGACAGGTCAAAACACATTGATATTCGGTATCATCATTTGCAGGACTGTGTGCAAAGGAGAATTATGTTACTGCAGTACATTCCAACTGAGTAGAAAATGTTGATATCTTGACAAAGGAATTTTCAAGAGGTAAATTCAAATTCCACAAGTGCTGGGTGGTGAAAAATCCCTTTCTTGCTAAGGGGGAGCGTTGAAAAAATGTAGCTAGAAAGGCTTAATTTGACTTTATCCTTAGTCAAATTGAGTAAATCGAATTTCCACATCAGAAAGACAACTTGGAAGTAGTTAACTAGTGTGACATGGCTCTTGTCACTTAGTTAGCTTAGTAAATTTGAGATAGAGGGATTGGAGTTCATTTATGCATGTGTTATTGCTAAATTTCAGTAATCTAGCTTAGTTATTTTCAATTGTATCCATTTAAATGACATCTAACTATTGATAGAGTCAGTTGAAGGTCAGTTGTGCAGTGGGACAATAGTCTAACTTAGGGACCCGTTAGTTAACTGATCAATCATACCAAAATGGCTAATGAATGAATGGAATTCGAATTCCCCAGTTGAAGTGGAGATGACAAGGCAGTGTAACATGAGTTGTATACTAGGTTGAGTGTACATGTGTTGGATGAGTCAGGAGATCAATCCCTGGGAATTACGTAAAAAAATAAGAGGAAATTCCTATCTTTTAGGGGCTAATTTCCTCAGGAATTGTGCAAGGAAATAGGAGGTTGGAGGAGTAAATAATTGGTTAAGTGTTGGCCACATTCAACAGAGAGAACAATTATTCTTTTTCAGGTTTTGATAAGAGTTGGAGCAAACAATTGTAATAGTTTCTCTATTCAACTAATTAATGCAAAGAGGCTTGAGGGGTTTTTCCCAGTTGGGTTCCCCTAGAAATCACTGTATACTTGTGGTTTTGCTTGTTGCATGTCTATGCATATTGTTCTAAATTGTGATTTCCATTTTGCAGATCAGTAGAGTAGAATTGTGTCTCTTTTTTTCTCAATTTGAAATCTTGAGTAGTTGCAATTTCTATCAAATTTATACAACTTGTTGCTCCATACCATTAAGCTCCCCTGGTATTTTTTTGCTTTTGGTCCTTGCATGTCCTGACCAATTCCATGCTGGATTTGGCACCACTGTTAGAGAGTTCCTCTATTTCTACAATCGTGAGATTCATCAGTGTAACTCTGTGTGCATCTCACACTGGATGTTTTCCATCCTACCTTTGAGTAATTCGAACTTGGCATTCATCAACAACTTAAATATGTATCACTTAATTTCTTTCGTTGCGCCCCTGTGACTTAATATTTCCGTCAAGGGATTGCATTAGGCGTTCCAAAAGGTGGTTTAAGATTGTTATTTCACCCTCCCTAGATGGATCCCCTTGTGAAATCATTACTAGGCTTTGCAATGTTGCACAAATGTTAACAAGAAATAACAACCACCTTTTCTCACTATTGTAGTTGTGTTATTCAGAACAAGGTTGAATGAAAGCCACACTACTCCATTTAAACCCAATTCGCCCTCTGTTTCGCCACCCTGGTGCATTGAATTCTAAAGACTCCGAATCCATGTTGTAATCATAGAGAATTCCATAGAATGATGTCCAACTTTTACGAAGGAGGCAAAAAATTAAGTTATGAGTGTGGAGGAGTAAATTCATTTACAATGTTGAGGCTCCCCATGCCTCAGATATCTCCATTATGCCTTGAGAATTTAAATTCAATTACCACTTGTGGTCGCATGTGGTTGAAAGAAACTGCCATATGGAAATCGGGTAGAGACGACGACACTCCTTTATTCTATGCCAATTATTTGGTGTTAATGTTGGTCGATGGTTCTCCTTTATTCTCAATTTGCTAACCCCAAGTTAGAGTACATGATGGGTTTTCCCAACCTATTGCCATACTTTTGCATTTATTAAAATTATAAAAAATTAATACATCAATATTTCTTCTCATTATCATGGAATATGTGATATAGTTACCACCCTTTGATCAACTTCTAAAGTCCCTTGTTCCATAGTATTGCCTTGGTTGGCCAATGAGTCAACCTTTGAATTCAATTGTTTGAGCACATGAAAGAATTCAATTTGCTCGAATTGCAAGGAAATTAAACAATCCTTTGAAGGATAGGAGGGAGATCTAAATTGTATGTTCCCTATGCTTTTCTCACTTGTTGGTTACTATAATTGAATATTCGAATACTGTTACTTTTTTTATTTTCTTTTCAATTTCCATTTTCAATCCTTGCCAAAGAGAAAGATATTCGGCTTGGTTGTTGGTAGTAACCCCCAAGCCTTAGGCAAATTGGGTCTCTATTTGTTCATCAGGGTGAAATATAACCCCTACCCCTCCTACCATCCCGGGGTGAATCTCCATTATTAAGAATCTTGTTACACTTTTTTTAAATGTATATTTAACTTATATGATAATTCTTTTTATAATTAATAATAATAATTTAATTTTAAATTATAATTTTCCTTGATCAAGGTGTTAGCCCTACCAAATGTGCCACTTGTACCAAGGGAAATTTTTTTCCACTGCCAACTAGATCTATTCGGGAATGCGAAAAATGTCTCTAGGCTGCTAACTAGCTTTTGAGCTTACTGGCTCTACCCTTGCACGCTCAAGAAGTAATTCTACCTCGCATGGAGTTAAGCAAAGGAAATTTATGTGTGCCAACATATGTGTTGCATGCATGGTCTCTCATGTTTTTATCTTACTATGCCTATCTTATGTAATCATGTTTCATTGTCTTTATGCAATCTTCTGAAAAAGCCAACTTGGCTCATTTTGTTCATCCTAGATGTATATACTGTGTTGCTCATAGCTTTGTAAGGAAGTCTAGTTAGAAGTATGATGTATTAGTCATAGTTTTTGGTGTCAAAATTTTGCTATTCTGTTATTGGTATGGCCTCCCAAGTGGCAGACCGTGGTAGAGATTGATGATGTAATTTTTTCTATCTAGTTAATACAAGATCCAAGTAGCTTACAAATATATATATATATATATATATATATATATATATATATATATATATATATATATATATATATATATATATATATATATATATATATATATATATATATATATATATATTATTATTATTATTATTATTATTATTATTTATTATTTATTTTTATTTTATTATTATTATTGTTATTTTTTATTTTTTATAATTTAGTTAATTTTTACGATTTTTTTAGTCTTAACAATTTGAAATATATCACATTAATTCCTATGATGAATGATTTATTTTACCACCTATTTAATTTATATGGTTGTGTTAAATTTCCATGAAACTCTGCAACTACTTAGATGAATAACTGAAAACTAAAACTTAACAGAATAAAAGCAACTTATAACAACTTATAAGCAACAAAATAAAAACAGAAAGATAAAAACACATCACATAAATATTGGCACACTTTTCTCAAGAAACCCAACAGGGAAAACCTGCTTGCTTGATCTGGCTATTTTATTGATTGTTCTTGAGTACTTGGATATAATACAAATCAATCTGTCTCTCTTTGAGAAAGAATTATGCTTCTCACACAAATGTTAGTTGATACAATTGATCTTGGCCAACCTAGATCCTACTTGATACCATCCCTCTAGCACACAATTATTCCTCTACTACCTACTTGACTTGCTCAAAAAACCCTGTTGACTTGCTTGAATTTTGCTCCTCCTTCCTTGCACACTTAGCCTCCTTATTCCTTACACTAATCTCCTATTTCCTAGCGCATTACAAACCCTATTTCTTAGTGCACTTGAGCTTCTATTTTTTAGTACCCAAGCTCCACACAACCTATGCACACTTAATCCTCGTAAATCCTAGAGCATTTGTGCTCCTATTCTTGAAGACACAATTCTTGCACTCCACAATCAAGGCTCTCCCACACTAACTCATGAGCTCTGTCTTGTCACAATACTTCATGCACAAAACAATTGTGATTTACTTGTGCCTTCGTCATCTCTTTCATAGATTAGATCCATGATAAATTAGGCTAGTTCAAATTTAGAACTTGAGTTGTGATAGCTGTGAAAATTCTGAATCCCGAAATCCTATTGCAGCAACTGATGTTAATTCTTCTAATTGTTAATTCAATTAAACAATTTACTTGCTGTGTGCTACGACAAATATCGAATTAAATACACTGCAACCTTCACAAAATAAATACTGTGGAAGAAATAAAAATGCTGGAAGAATAGATGCACACACACACAAATACACAGTTATTTTTGGACTAAGTCCTTGGAAAAACCCAACTCAGGAAAACCAGTGCAGCAGCTGAGGGTTTTAATATTATGCAGTAGTAAATCTGAGTACAAGAATATGGATGCTCAAATCTAGCAATCCATATAGAGAAATCACTGAAAATAAATCTAGTGAGAAAAATATCACTCCCATTAGCGATTTGACACTGACCTTGGCTCAAGTTGAGCTACTCCCTGCGGCCTCTGCGCAGTCACTGCATCGTCCTACGTAGTACTACATCCCATAACTCAGAATTGCTTCCCTCTCACTATCTGGTTAGCTGTTGTTTGGAGGATGGATCCTCCTGGCCTTTGGACTCTCTCTACAGCTTCTGGCACTGAATCGCTGCTTCTCCCTAGCAAAATAAGGAATCCCCTCTTAAGCATTGCGCTGCCTCTGTGTGGCTTTGTGCTGCCTCTCTGTGGCACTCACTGCCTCTCTGCAATGCACTTACCGAAGTTGGAAAATCTTTCTCCAACCTTACTATCCCTGCCCCTCTCTCACTACTTCGATATCACTAGCTCTCTCTCCGACAACTCAATGCTCCAAACCCATTGAGTTTCTTCTTATAATCTCTCGTTGAGACATCAACAACCACGCTTAAAACTTAATTGATGGATAATATTAACTAGAACTTGATCCAAGTCTTTTTCTAGAATATTCTCACCATGAATTAATTAATACCCTTTAATTAATCATATTTCCTATGTTTAGACTTAGGAATAATTAAAAAAGTGATTAATTATTTTAATTAAGTCGTCTCTAGGTGGAATTTCCTGAAACGATTTTTGGGTTTTGGAGAATACATGTATTCTAGCTTCTCCACCAAATTGCATGGTTAGAACACATCCGATGCTACAAAAACTAACACTCCCTCTTAGCGAGGAATGTGTTTTAGCACTGCAACCCACTTAAGGAACACCCCGTCTCTGAACCACCTCATGTCACGCTGCTGATGTATGGCTATTATTGCCCATCAACTATTGTGCAACTATGATATACACTGCATTTGTGTTGTTGCTGACTCTTCCGAACTGTTGCCAACACTACATCTGCACTACAACTCCCTCTCCATCTGTTGTTGTTGCAACTGCAATAATTTGCAACTGAAAAGCATCCAAAATACTGAATCAACTGTGATCAGTATGATGCATCTGTCTCCTAAGTCTCTGATTTTTGCTAGTCGTTGCGCTGTCATTGAAGCCTCTGCGTTGCTGCTGACTCTGCTCTGTGCCAACTACACTGCTGCCAACTCTGCACTACACTGCCTAGTATCTGATTGCTACATGCCATAGGATCTATCACTCTGGAATCTAATTGAACCATCTGCCATTAATCCATCCTGCTACTGCATGCTATGGGCTCCTGTAGCAAGGTATTGATTCATGAGGTTGACCTCCTCAATAATCTTTCCCATCCTGTAGTTCTCTAGGGCTACAAAACCAAATCACCTTACTTCACTCCTGGAGGTATATCAGTGATCATGGAAAACTCTTCCTCCAATCTGGAGGACAACCTGTCGATCTCTGCGGATGTAGCCTACTGATCATGCATCTCTTCTTTTTCCTTCTTTCTGAGAGGACATTGAGTGTTGTAGTGGCCAATCTCACCACATATGAAGCATTTGACCTTGGAAAGGTTCTTCTTCCTCCTGCGTTGCTCTTCCTACCCCTTTTATGTGAGGGCAACATTCTCTTCTTCCTTCAATTGCTTCGTCCCACTGTTGTTGTTGGTGGCACTGATGGCGCTCTTCACCAAATCTCACCTCGTCTCCTCCTATTGTAGATCAACCCACATTCGATCCCAATCAGGAAACTTGTCTCTACCTAGAATACTCTGGACAAAGAATTTCCATTCTTTGGAAACATTGTTTAGAGCTAACGCACCAATTCTGTAGGGTTGGTCACTGACCCTACTACAGATAGCTGGTCTAGGACATCCTGAAGCCCAGTGAGGAAGGGGTCTATGCGCTCCACTTTTTTCATCCTGGTACATCTCATCTTCTCCTCAAGATACGTCTTCTACTCCTCGGAAGATCCCTGATATAGCGTAGTAAGAGCTTCCCACATCTGCGTGGCCATATCTTTGCCTGCTATGTGAGACACCACGTGATCTCAAACCCCATCAAGAATCAACCTCTTTGATTTTTCCATCTCCTTCTTGTAGGTCTTCATATGATATGCATATGTGGGGATATCTACCACTACATCAATGTAGTCTTTGAGTTCATATTCATCTAGAAGACAAGAAATTATTATCGTCCAGATCACATAGTTGGAGGCTCCCTCCAACTGATCATAATCTCTCAGCCCTACTTATGCCATCTCTGCAAAAAGTCGAATTCCTCCTCTTCTCCTCTGCGTAGTTGCTGAGTGGATCTACGCACTCCTTGCTGGAGTGGACAAATCTTCTCACAACAACTGCTGCTTTACATTAAAAAAATCGAACTTCTGGACTTGAAGTTCCCTGAGGAATTCCCTCAGTGTGTGTTCTTCCTTCCTTTCGATGCTATTTTGCACCAGCAAACTGTTGCAAAATAATTGCATCCCAGCTGAAGATCTGATTTGCAAGGAAAATACTATTTCTCCCTCTATCTCTAGTACTCTTTGATCTGGAAAATTTATTCTCTGTCGACTCTCTCAGAGAAATAAAATTTTCCTCAAAAAATCAACCCTCCTAGCCAAAGGAGCTACACAGCCTTTGAGGCTTTCGAATTATTGCCTATGCAGAGCTTTGAAATTCCTCTTGCCTTATGCTACCTAGCTCTAAGGGTTATGATTTGGGCTCTGGTACCATTTGAAAAATCTAAAACCCGGAATCCTATTGTAGTAACTGATGTTAATTCTTCTAATTGTCAAGTCGATTAAACAACTTACTTGTTGTGTGTTAGGAAAAATATCGAATTAAATACACTACAACCTTCACAAAATAAATATTGTGGAAGAAATAAAAACCCCGGAAGAATAGATGCACACACAAATACATAGTTCTTTTTGGACTAAGTCCCCAGAAAAATCCAACTCGAGAAACCCGATGCAACAACTAAGGGTTTTAATATTATGCAGTATTAAATCTAAGTACAAGACTATGGATTTTCAAATATAGCGATACATACAGAGAAATGAATGAAAATAAATATAGTGAGAAAAATATCACTCGCACTGGCTATCCGACACTAACCTTGGCTCAAGTTGAGTTGATCTCTGCGGCCTCTGTGCAGTTATTGCGTCAGCCTACGCAATACTGTGTCCCACAACTAGGAACTGCTTCCCTCTCGCTATCTGGTCAGCTACTATCTGGAATATGGATCCTCCTGGCTGTCAGACTCTCTCTCTAACTTCTGGAACTGAATCACTGCTTCTCCCCCGCAAAATACAAAATCCCCTCTGAAGCACTGCATTGCCTCTGCATGGCTCTACGCTACGTCTCTATGGCACTCACTACCTCTCTGCAATGCACTCATTGGAGCTAGAAAATATACCTCTGGCCATACTATCCCTGCCCCTGCCTCACAACTTCGAGCTCACTAGATCTCTCTCCTGAAACTCAACACTGCTACTCTAGAAATCGATTTGCGAGTGAAATCGAACTGCTGGTGTGTGTTCTCCAAGCCCCACTAAGTTTCTTCTTGTAATCTCTCGTTGAGACATCAATGACCATGATTAAAACTTAATTGATGGCTAAGATTAACCAAAACTCGATCCAAGTCTTTTTTTAGAAGATTCTCACCATGACTTAATTAATACCCTTTAATTAATCATATTTCCTAAGTTTAGACTTAGGAAATATTAAAAAACTAATTAATTATTTTAATTAAGTCGTCTCTTGGTGGAATTCCCAGAAATGATTTCCGAGTTTTGGAGAACACATGTATTCTAGCCTCTCCACCAAATTTCATGGCTAGAACACATCTGATTCTACAAAAACTAACAATAGCAAGTTAAATGAGATTATTACTCTCTTTCTTTCTAATCATCACTAGAGTTGATAACTCATTCTCTCTCATATAAACACTAGATATCTAACTCAACCTTCCTTTAATCAATACGAAGATTAACTCACCCTAACGTGACTACTAAATGCCACCTTGTTCTATAGTCAAATTGATGAAGAATCCACTTAACTAAAGCTCCAACTCTATGCATGCTAACTTGATGAGTAAAATGGAATTTAAGTCTAACACATGAGGACAACTTGAGTTCTTCACTGGCTAAGGCACAAGCCATAAGACCTTTCTTGCTACATTTTCAACCCTTCCACTTAGTGAGGAAGGTACTTCTGGAAGAACCTTGTCCACTTGGATCTGTCTTCAGCACTACCACATTCTCTACTGGTGTAGTTTCTCCCTAGGAACTAGAATATTTCCATGCTTTCTCTTGTGGAATATGATTTTAATACTTGTTTTTTCCAATCATGCTCTGCGAGTCTATAACCTCAGTGACAAGTGCCATGTACCTCATGCATCTTTGTGGTTGCTTATTATGACTGAAGGTGTTACTAGGAGATCCAACTCTCTTATGTTTCTATGCAAACAATTCAGATTATGCCCACTTGGCTTGAACTCTCCCTATACTGGGATGTTAGGATATTCCGACACATAGGATATAGTTAAGTTCAACTTGGTCTAGTATAGAGTTAGGTTAGAGTTAGGTAAAGTGTGTTTCTTTACCGTTGTACATTTTGTAACTTACAATCCGACGGTCACGATATGTAGTGATCCGACGGTTCACTCTCACCTCGGTATTACCGACACTTGATCTGTGGCTTGACACCCGATTGGTCCATGAGTTCTATTTAAATCGCATGGAGGGTCATTGTTCGGGTAATCCGTGCATGAGAGAAGCTTATGTAAATTTTCATTCTTTGATTAATAAATTGCCTGTAGTACCCACGTTGGGACAGGCCGTGGACTGTTTCCCTCCTTGCACTCTGAGGGTTTTAACCACGTCAAAAATACTGGTGTATTGATTTGAGATCTGGTTGTGAGCGGTGTCCTTTTGGTATTCTTTCTGTGGAACTTACCCTGTAAATTCCTACATGGTATCAGAGCTATTTGAGGGCCGCGTCCGTTGGTGATCCAAATCTGAAGCCGGTAGAACTGCATGCGTCTGTCGTTTCCTAGATCTGCTGTTTCTGACTGCTTTCGGGCCGAGAGGACTGCTCTGTTGCGTTCGGAGCATCTGTTCGAGTGAGGAACCCCTTTCGTTTCACGCGAAAAGGTTTCCGGTAGCCCTAGCTGCGTCATTTTTCAGATCGGGAGGTATACAGTGTTTCTTTTGCAGTTTACTGTTATTTTCTCTCTGCTTATTTCGGTCTCAGTGTATTTAGCCTTTTTTTTAACCGGATCTATACCTTTCATTTCTGCGTATGCTCTTTGCCCTGCGACTCTGTGCGATCTGGGCAAATCAGAAACAGAAAGGAAGGATTTTTCTCATGCGTATGCTCTTTTCCCTGCACCTTAGTGTGATCTCGGAAAATCAAAAACATTGAGAAAAATATTTAGTTTTTCGGCTAAAGCTAACTTTGAGATTTTTTTTTTTAAAATTTCTAGTTTTTTGGCTAAAGCTAACTTCGAGCCGCAAGGTTCGTTTTTCTTTGCATATTCGTGTTGGGTTTTGTGTTTTGTAGGGAAAAAGAGCTTTCTCAAGGCAAGCACGCAAACCAAGGCCCCCCCCCCCCCTCTCTCTCTCTCTCTCTCTCTCAAATTTTTTGTATAGATCAATTGGTTCAAAGCTATTTTAAGAGAGTAGAGGTCTTGGGTTCAAGTCTCCATTTTGTGGGGGCGGATTTTTTCATTTCCGCACATTCGCGCACTTTGCCGGCAACGTCAACAATTTTTTTTAAAAAGCCATAACTTCTTCATCCGGAAGCCTTTTTCAGAGCCGTTTTTTTTAAAACCGCCTATTTTTTCGAGATCTATCCGTTGGAACACTTACTTTCAGCATCTTCAGCTTCAGTTTTTTTTTTAAATGGAAAGTCCATGCCAAGTCATTCTTGACAGCACTAACTACTTCCAATGGGTAGAATACATGGAAGATTTACTTAGAAGTAAAGGTCTCTTCAGAATAGCCACAAACCAAGAGAAGAAACCAAAAGATGAAGACAAGGCGGCAAAATGGGAAAATAGACAAGATCAAGCACGTGGTTTGATAGGGATGTCTATTTCTCCTGATCTTAGATTCCACATTGCAGGACTTGAGACTCCTCATGAAGCATTAGAAAAACTTGCTAAAGTTTTTGGGATTAAAAATGAAATTAGAGCCCATCAACTTGAAAATGAGCTGCTTACTTTGGATCCTAATAATTTTTCTTGCATTGAAGATTTCTTGTCCAAATTCAAGACCCTTAGATATCTCTTGGAAGGTGTTAAAGTTAAGAAAGAAGATGGTAACCTTATTTATTCCATCCTTACTAAGTTGGGACCAGCCTACTCTGTATTTGTTTCCACTTTCCATTCTACAAGGGAAGCTTTCATTTGTCAAGGACAAGACTACAAGGCCCCTTCCTTTGACTCCTTTTGTGATTCCTTAATAAGAGAACAAGAAAAACTCTTACACCTTGGTCTTCTTAATCTTGGAAACTCTTCCACGAAAGCGTTAGCCGCCCAGCAGCAACCAAATTCAAAGAATCCTAAGAAGTCATATCCTCAAAAGAATGGTCCTAAACCATCTCAGCCTCAAAATGAAAGATCATTTCAGCAAAATGATAAGACCAATAAAAACAAATGGAAGAAGACTGATAGACATTGTAACTTTTGTAATCGAGATGGCCACTTAGAATCTAAATGCTTTAAGAAGATGGAAGCCTTGGAAGCCGCAATGAAGAAACATAACATCCATGTGGAGCCTACTTCAACTTCAACTTCCGGAATGGCACTTTCTGCATGTCATTGTCAATCATCTCAGTCTGGTTATGCATTAAATGTATCTTCTTCTTCTTCTCATTCTCATGAGTGGCTCATTGATTCTGGAGCCTCTTGTCACATGGCCAAAAACCAAGCCATGTTTTCTTCTTTAAATGATTGTAACACCAAAAATATATATATTGGTGATGATAGATCTCTTAATGTTGTAGGGACTGGAACTGTTCATCTAGACAATGGTCAGTTTAATGATGTATTATGTGTTCCAACCTTATCCTGCAACCTTCTATCTGTCTATCAGATAACTCATTCAGGTGAAGGTAAAATTGTTGAATTTTCACCTCATGATGTTGTAATCAAGGATCTAAAAGATCCTAAACAGATTCTAGCTACTGGTCTTGCTGATGATTCCAAAAGGTTGTATAAGTTTCACAACTTTGGGTCATCCAATCTTCCCTCAGTATTTGTTGCTCATAATGATGAAGTGAGCAAACTTTGGCATGAGCGATTTGGTCACTTAAACTATCGCTCCCTTCAGCATCTATGTAAAGAAAATATGGTGACAGGTCTTCCTATGGTATCTTGCAGAGATGGTGTTTGTTCCGGATGTGTACTCGGAAAACATCATCGGGACAGTTTTGACAAACGTGCCTCTTGGCACGCCTCAGCCCCTTTACAGCTTGTGCACAGTGATTTATGTGGTCCTCTTCCTGTTGCTTCATTCTCTGGCTGCAAGTACTTCTTAACTTTCATTGATGATTTCTCCAGACGCACTTGGGTATACTTCTTAAAACTCAAGAGCGAAGTATTTAACACTTTTTTGGCCTTCAAAGCCTTTGTTGAAAAACAATCTGGACATCAAATTCTTAAGCTAAGAACTGATAATGGTGGAGAATATGTTAAAAACACATTCATCAACTTTTGCACCGAAAATGGAATTCAAATGCAACATACTGTTCCATACACTCCACAACAAAATGGTGTAGCTGAAAGGAAAAATCGCACCTTAAAGGAAATGGCTAATTGTATGCTGCAATCTAAAGGACTCAGTCTTAGTTTTTGGGCCGAAGCAATTAATTGTGCAAATTATATAATCAATCGCACTCCTACTAAGGTTCTAGAGAATATCACTCCAGAAGAAGCTTGGAGTTCCATTAAACCAGATGTAAGTCACTTTCGTGTGTTTGGAAGTGAAGCATGGGCCCATATTCCAGATGAAAAGCATAAAGCTTTAGAACCTAAGAGTGAGAAATGTACTTTTGTTGGATATTCTGAAGATGTAAAAGGTTATAGACTTATTCCATTTAAGTCCAAAAATGTTATCATTAGAAGAGATGTAAAATTTGATGAAAATAAATCGGCCTGCGAGCCTAGTCCGGCGGATGTGCCACCTCTTCCTATCTCTTCTACTTTTGAAAACATTTCTTCTTCAGATGATGAAAGCGAGGATGATAATCCTCCCCCACCTTCTCAGGATCCTCAACTTCCAAGATGGGTCCGTGCTACTCGGGATGCAGCAGGTGATCTTGCCGGTGATCCTACAGATCAGCGACGTACACGTTCTCAGTTTGAAAGAGCCTCTTCTTTACTGGCTCAAGCTCCAGTAAATCATGATCCTGACACTTTTGCAGAAGCTTCAGGCCATCCACATTGGGAAGCAGCTATGAATGAAGAATATCATTCATTAATGACAAATGATACATGGGATCTTGTTCCTCTACCAAAGGGACGCAAACTTGTTAGATGTAAATGGGTTTACAGAACCAAGTATGGACCAGATGGGAAAGTTGATAAACATAAAGCTCGTCTCGTTGCTAAGGGCTTTTCACAGGTTGAAGGCATTGACTACACTGAAACCTTCTCCCCTGTTGCCAAAATGAACTCTATCCGCCTTGTTCTTTCCCTTGCTGCCTCTTTAAAATGGGAAGTCCATCAGATGGATGTTAAATCTGCCTTCTTGCATGGGGACTTGCAGGAAGAAATCTATATGGAACAACCCATTGGCTTCATACAAACAGACTCCAGCCTTGTTTGTCGACTTAAGAAATCCCTTTATGGCCTCAAGCAAGCTCCTCGGGCTTGGTATGCCAAAATGGATAGCTTTCTTTTAGAATCTGGCTTTTCTAGGTGTCATTCTGACAATACTGTCTACACCAAGAAAGTGGGCAACTCTCTTATCATCCTTGTTCTTTATGTTGATGATCTTATTCTTACTGGTAGTGATCCCAACCTTATAAACCATGTGAAGTCCAGCCTTAAAAAGAAATTTGAAATGACAGACTTAGGACACTTACACTATTTTCTCGGTCTTCAAGTCTTGCAATCCCAAGAGGGTATTTTCCTTTCCCAGTCCAAGTATGCTTGTGATATTCTTCGTCATTTTCACATGGAAGACTGTAAGCCAGCCCCTTCTCCCTTTCAGTCTGGAGTCAAACTTTCAGTCTCTTGTACTTCTCCTGAAGTTGATGCTACCTTATACCGTCAACTTGTCGGAAAACTCTTGTATTTAACCCATACTCGTCCTGATCTTTCCTTTGCTGTTGGCCTTGTTGCTCGTTTTATGCAAAACCCCCGTGAAAGTCATTGGAAAGCAGCTAAAAGAATACTTCGTTATGTTTGAGGTACAGTACAGTTTGGGATTCATTACAGTGCCAAAGCAGCTCCTCTGTTAGTTGGTTTCACTGATTCTGATTGGGCTGGTGACCCTGATGATCGGAAGTCTACTGCCGGTTATGTCTTCACTCTTGGTTCAGGACCTATTACATGGGCTTGTAAGAAACAGGCTGCCATTTCTCTTTCGTCAGCAGAAGCAGAGTATCGTGGTGCCGTGGAAGCTAGTAAGGAAGCCTTGTGGCTTCGTCAGATCCTATCAGAGTTTGGCTTTGAGCAGCAGCATCCAACCACACTTTGGTGTGATAATCAAAGTGCCATTCAGCTATGCAAAGATCCAGTCCAGCATCAGCGCAGCAAACACATTGAACTACACATGCACTTCATCAGAAAGCTCATTCATGACCATGTTCTTGAAGTGCAATATTGTCCAACAGATGATCAGGTTGCAGACATCTTCACAAAGGCTCTCACAGAGGCGAAGTTCACTAAACTTCGATATATGCTTGGAGTTCAGGAAGTTGTCACTAAGGGGGGATAGGCTCTAGTGCCTCCTTCCTTCTCCTATTGTGTCATATTTGTAAATCCTTCAATCCTATCCCAAGTTGTTCTTAAGGGGGGATGTTAGGATATTCCGACACATAGGATATAGTTAAGTTCAACTTGGTCTAGTATAGAGTTAGGTTAGAGTTAGGTAAAGTGTGTTTCTTTACCGTTGTACATTTTGTAACTTACAATCCGACGGTCACGATATGTAGTGATCCGACGGTTCACTCTCACCTCGGTATTACCGACACTTGATCTGTGGCTTGACACCCGATTGGTCCATGAGTTCTATTTAAAGCGCATGGAGGGTCATTGTTCGGGTAATCCGTGCATGAGAGAAGCTTATGTAAATTTTCATTCTTTGATTAATAAATTGCCTGTAGTACCCACGTTGGGACAGGCCGTGGACTGTTTCCCTCCTTGCACTCTGAGGGTTTTAACCACGTCAAAAATACTGGTGTATTGATTTGAGATCTGGTTGTGAGCGGTGTCCTTTTGGTATTCTTTCTGTGGAACTTACCCTGTAAATTCCTACATGGGAGTCATTTACTGAGTGGTTTCCACCACTTTCCCTAGGCTCTGCTCCTCCTCATCCTACTGGTTGGACCAACTACCAATTAATAGAGACTCAAACCAAGATACTGGCTGAGGCTCCATTTTGAGTAGCTTATTCTTAGGTACTTTAACAAATACTTTCTCTAAGGTCTCTTTTAGAGCTCTTCTCTCCTCAAGAATCACTTCTTTACTCTGAGCACTCCTTCCCTCGTTTCTCAAGGTTGCACCTATCTCTACCTAGAACTTGCTGAGATTATTCATCCTCACACCTCTTTGCTTCTTACATCCAAAAGCCAAGTGATTGAGGTAAGCCTTGCCTCTATTGAAGATGACATCATTACCCTTGTCCTATAGGGTAGTGTTGGTTCTCATATTATCTTGGTAACTGATAAAAATCCAAGAAGAAATTCACTGAGGATTAGAAGCCCTCTAGATTTAGGTGACAAGGGTTGGCCTCCCTTTCACCACAGGGGGTATTCTATGGCAATATTGTTATTTGAAGAAATATTCTATTTGATCAAATAAATAAGGCCATGTTATTAATGTGAAAGCTTGTTGTTAAAACAAAGAGAGGTTAAGATTTGGGGAATGATGCTTATAAGGATTAAAATATCAACAATTACAATTAAAACCTTAAGTATGAAATGAGAAAAGACATAAAAAAATTAGAGATGAATATGACAAAGAAAAATAAAAATAAAAGAAGTGTTAGTTATACTTGTACCCTTATATATTGGCTGCCCACCACAATGAAAAATAACAAAATGGTACAATATCGTGTATTATTACATTCCATTCTCATTCAAAGGGAAATCATTAAGAACATGCTCATTTACTGGTAGTATGAATACCTGAAAACAAACAAATCCTCTAATTGTTGTGACAAAATAGTGCTAATCAAGTCAACTACTAGCTTGTCAACTGTTGACGGTGATGGACCGGCCAACATTCTCGGGATCTCCTCGATATGAAGTCCCAACTAGACCTCACATTGTTTGGTGTAGGAGTCCCATCCGATATGATGGTCCAGTTTCCATTATCTTAAAGGTTTTCCTTAGCTCTTTCTTGTCAGCACATGAGAGTGGTCTACTTTGTCTTCGAACAATGAGGTTCGTGTGCCTGGTGAGTTCCTAGTGCTGCTTGTGTCAAAATTATTTCATTATAGAGGGAGAGGGTGGAAGTGAATCTCAAATTGAAAGGGAATAGTCCCAACTCTGCTAGAGACACACAACACAACATGACATGCGCAGCTTCCGGTGGAGTAGTCCACACGGATGCGGTAGTCACAAACACAAGGTGAGAAGATAGCACGTACAACACCCAACGGAATAGTCCACACGAGTGCGGCGACTGTTATAACAAATTTACGAGAATGAATATGTCGAGTGTCCGGCGGGATAGACCACACGGGTGAGACAATGTTAACAACTGATACAACACATTTCCAATAGCATATGTACTAAAACAACCGAAATAGTTAAATTGTCTTAATACAGGTTAAAGTAACATGCATTACAAGCATCCAAAGAATAGTCTTACAAATGCATACAATACATGTGTGAAAACGAGCTGGCCTTTTAACATGATTCTGAATTAAGCGAAAGTGCCAAGACACATCCTTACACCATTACATCACTAACTCCGATAGCGGGCCATTATAGCCAGAGCTCGCTCCTCAAAGAAAAGATTACAGAATCTCAAGGCTATGTGGTAGGAGCCAAGGTGAAAAGTCTTTTGCATGTACAAATGAGGGGTATTTATAGCCAAGGGTAAAACTTTCCCTTGTGACTGTTCAAATTCCCTCATGACTGTTTGACTTACATGACTTTCAACTTTACATGACTCTTCAAATTTACATGAGTCTTCAGATTTACATGTGGGTCTCTTGGAATTCCACGTTACATTACATTGATTACAACAGTGTGGTCCACAGTAGTGATGTGGTCGAGATGACTCATGACATGAATCGACATGAATCAACATGAAAGTTGGTATGTTCATGTTGGTGGTGGTGTGCATGTCGAGTTGCAGTGCTGCTAAGTGATGGATGTGCTCTTGGTGTATCATAGATCCACCTCCGCATGTCAAGGTGTGCAGAGTCTTCGATGGTCTTGGTGTTCGCTTGATGTTGCATGTGCACATCGCTCCTTCGCTTGTACTTTGGCAAGCTTCATGTGTTCGTCCATTCACAAACAAGTCTACTTTCATGTGCTCCTTGTTCATCCCGTTCGCGAACAAGTCTCCTTGCATGCGCTCCTTGTTCATCTCGTTGACGAACAAGTTTCCTTGCATGCTCTCCTTGTTCATCATGGTCATCGTCGCGCCATGTCTCATCCATGTACCTATATCTGCATCACTCTTGACGAGACGACATCAAATCCAGAAATCTCCTAGTCTATCATGATGCATTGTTTTCTCTTTCGGATGTAGGTGACCGAGAGAGAGGACAAGGCTTTGAAACTACGCAAGGCAGATTTCAAGGTGGAATGCGGGCTCTGGGCAGTATCCATGAAAACTGCGCAGAGGTCACTGGGAGGATGAGATGGGAAATCCGGGTTGGCAGTTACTGTTCGCGAGATCTGGCAAGACTAAAGGGCAGCTCGGTGCAATTTTTTTAGGGGGACAATTCAGGCAACAGGGGGAGACTGGCAGCAAAAAATGTGCAATTTCTCCGAGGAGTTGGCGACAGGCTGTGGGAGGCTCCTGGAAAAAATTGTGCAATTTTCTGGGGAGCTGGCAACGTGCTGCGAGAGGTTGCTGGAAAAAACTGTATAGAGTTGGGAGGCTGGTCTGTGTAGTTTCTGAGCTGAGTGGGATGCTGGGCAGTTGGGAGACTGCTCATGAAAACTGTGCAGTTTTCAGGATGAGCAACAGGTCGGCTGACAGGGTGACTGGCTGGAAAAACTGCGCAATTTTTGAGGGCAGTGCAGTGACAGACATTAGGTGTCTGTCCGACATGTCTATGCATATCATTCAGTCAGCGGAAGTGGGCATGCTTGGCAGCTTTTGTGCAATTTTTTGGGGGAGTGAGGCTCGGGGTCACTGCCCAGTCAAACTCTCTAGTTGACCAGATGGAGGCTTGGTTGATGTGCTTGCGGGCAGTGCAGATTAAGATGGCTTGCTGGGAAACTTTTGGGTTGTTCTTGGTGACAGTCAGTCGAGTCGATTCTAGGATTGCGCTGTTAGAAAATTATGTATTACAAAGAAATGGAGCACATAAAATATTGCAAAAATATAAACACAGAAAACACATAAAATAAGAAAGACACAAATATACGTGGTTCACCCAATTTGGGCTACGTCCACGGAGAAACAACCAGTCCTTCATTTTATATTATCGAGCAAAATGAATATATACAACCTACAATAGATCCGCTGTAATTCCCTCTTCGCTCTCATAGAATCTCTTTTCTCTTTCTTGCTAAAAATACACATCTACATAGCCACAATACAATTCCCTCATATATAGCGAGGGGTTGCCTTCTAGGGAAAAAAACCCTAAATTAAACATAGCTTCTACCGTTAGACTTCCACCTAATGAACGACCCGGATTGACTACGAAATTACAACATTTTACAAGGCACTTTTACATCTATTTTTAGCTTTGGGGGTTCTGCCCTCGATCCCCCGCCAAGGAGGGGATCTACTCCCTCATGGACCCCCCTGGTGGCACGCAAAAATGGGCAGATTTGTCGTCCCATTACGAACTGGGGTCCAATGCGGCAATACCTTTGAATAAAGAAGATAATCAGGCTCCACACCCAACAATCTCTCACTTGGAGACTGATTATAGCAGCTCCATCGCTGCTTCATTTTTTGGACAATGACTCCACTTTGGACCTGGCTATTTCTCATCTTCATCATCATACTTGAAGACCAATTGAAACCAAGCAGAATCTCAGTTTCTCCCTCGTTACAAGTTTTGTTAACATATCTGCAGGATTCTGGCTAGTGTGTATCTTTTCCAGCTTCAACTGTCCATCTTCCAACAGACCGTATGAAATGGTACTTGAGTTGTATATGTTAGTCTTGGAATGAAATGCAGAGTTCTTTGCAAGATGTATGGTACTCTGGCTGTCACTTTATAACTTGCCCAACTCTTGCTTCTTACCTAATTCATCCAGAAACCTTTGTAACCAAATCATTTCTTTACTAGTCTCTGTAGCAACAACATACTCTTCTTCCGTTGTTGAGAGTGCAACAACACTTTGTAGTTTTGAAACCCAACTGACAGTTATTCCACCTAGAGTAAAAAATACCATGTGTTTCTCCTCCTACTATCTCTATCACTCGCCATATCTGCATCATCATATCTCTGTAGAGCAACGTTTGAACCACCAAAGCATAATGCTTGATTTGTGGTACCTCTCAAATACCTGAGAATCCACTTCACCACCATCCAATGTTCTTTTCCTGGATTGTTCATGTACCTACTTACAACTCACACTGCATGTGAAATATTAGACCTTATGCATAACATTACATACATTAAGCTTCCAACTACTGATGCATATGAAACTTTAGACATATAAGCCATTTCTTCCTAAGTCTTGGGACACACCTCCTTACTTAGTTTGAAATAGCTAGCCAAAGGTATACTAATTGGTTTTACATTTTGCATATTAAATCTTTTCAACTTTCGTATGTACTCACTCTGAGACAATGTTAATTTGCGATTCTTCATGTCTCTAGTTATTCTCATACCAAGGATTTGTTTTGCAACACCCAAATCCTTCATTGCAAATGAGTTTGCCAATTTTCTTTTGAGCACACTTATTTCCTGCATGTTAGAACTTGCAACAAGCATGTCATCTACGTACAATAATAATGTAATATAGTTGTCATCATTTTTCCTTTTGAGATAAACACAATGATTAGAGTGACATCTAGTATAACCTTGTTCAGACATAAACCTGTCAAATTTTAGATACCACTGCCTTGGAGCCTATTTTAAGCCATACAATCTCTTCTTCAACCTGCACACTAGTTTCTCCTTCCCTTTGACCTCATATCCTTGTGGCTGCTACATCTATATCTCTTCCTCCAAATCCCCATGGAGAAACGCTGTCTTTACATCTAACTACTCAAGATGCAAATCTTTAGCTGCTACTAGACTTAAAATAGTTCTGATTGAAGTCATTTTAACAATAGGAGAAAATATCTATTCAAAGTCTATACCCTTTTTCTGTGCAAACCCCTTCACCACAAGTCTAGCTTTATACCTTTTTCTACCTCCATCTTCTTCCTTCAACCTATAAACCCATTTATTCCGCAATGATGTTTTCCCTGCAGGAAACCTCACTAAGTCCCAAGTCTAGTTATGTACTAAGGAGTCCATCTCTTCTTTCATGGCTTGCTCCCACTTCTTCCTGGTTTCTACCTGCACTGCTTCTTCATAACATCCCGGTTCACCAAAATCAGTCAACAATACATAATATAATGAAGGAGAGTATCGTTCATAGGGTGTACTTATCTTGGTAGATCTTCTAATACCACTTTCATGTGTTTGAGGTGCTTTTTGTTGTTGCTATTGTTGTTTTGGCTATTGATCATTATGATTTTCAAGCACCTTCACTATTTCTGTGATCTCATCAAGCACTATGTATACTTTGTTTTCTTTTTCTTGTTTCTTTTCCTGCTTCTGATCCTTATACAAAACCTTTTCATTGAGAATGACATCTCTACTCCTAATGATTTTGTGTTTTTCATAATCATAGAAGTGATAACCAAAATCATTAACACGATATCCAATAAAGGTACATTTCTTTGATTTTGCCTCAAGCTTTGTTCTATTTTCTTTATTAATGTGGACAAAGGCTTCACAACCAAAAGTCTTTAAAAATGAGTAGTTTACCTTTTTACCTATCCATGCCTCCTTTGGAATACCACCATCCAAGGAACTTGAAGGCCCTGTATTTATTAGATAAACAACAACATCTACAACATCTGCCTAAAATTGTGAACGCAATACTGCATGCAATCTCATGCACCTTGCAAGCCCCATGATTGTCCTGTTCATCCTTTTTGACACACCATTTTCTTGTGGTGTACCTAGAACTGTCTTCTCTCTGTGAATTCCATTCTCTAAACAGTACCTATCAAATGTAGAAAATCTGTGATAGGTTAACCCAATAATGCAACATAAATCAAAGCAGAATACTATAGCCTACTTCTACTATCAATTTGCGGAAGCTTAAAGATCGAGCTGAACAATATAACCAGAAGAAGAAGAATCAATGGCACAATACACATGAAAATACTTTGGGGAAAGTCTCAGATAAAAACCATACACTATTGTATTATCATACATGGTGGAAATACATAGGAATTATACAAAGCCTTAGCTCTCACAACTAGCCAGCTCTCATTACAATCCTCACAAATGCTCACAGGCAATCTTGGCTTCTCTCTAGCCATCCTCTCTACCCTCCAAGCTCCTATTTCTTTGCGCTATTCCTTGTGGATGATTAGCCTATTACCAAGTGAAAAAAACAAGCCTTCAAAACTGTGCAATCCTCATGGATGAATCCTTGACTACATGCATGAGTTTTCTCCATGAGAAAACACATGCAACTGATAGTACACTGTCCTTGAACATTAATCTCAACTGGGTCTTTCTCATAATAGACGTGCATGAGTTTCTGATGAGGGAATCTTTAGTTAACTGGAGTAGCACTAGTTGAGTGCATTAATGCATCAACTGATTGTTAACTCACTATTAGTTCCTCAAACATTTTGGAACTAATTTAAGTGGACTTAACTCAGTAAACTGAGTTAAATAATCACAACTCAAATATAACTCAATCTTATCTCCTTAATTTAACGGATAACTCTTGCATGACTTCAAAAAGACTTCTAACTTGAATTTCTCCAACCAATTAATTTAAAATAAATAAATTAATTATTTCCAAGTAGCTGGTAAGACCAAATTCGATTTTAATTACATTTTAATTCAAGGACAAATTAAATTGGAATATTCTTGTTGCCATATTTCAACACTCCCTCTCAACAAGAAAGGGATTATCTTCCACCCCGATCCTGTCTCTATGGAACTCGAATTTACACTTTGACAATGCCTTTGTCAAAATGTCAGCATCTTCCTCCTCTGTCGAAATATACTGCAGCAACATGATCCTCTTCGCTACACAGTTTCAGAGATGATGATAACGGATGACGATGTGTTTGGACCTATCATGAAATATTGGATTCTCAGAGAGTTTGATACAACTCTGATTATCACAATAGATCACAGTTGGATCCATGCTCAGATCAAACAAACCAACTAGGATATTCCACATCCAGATGGCCTCACATGCTGCCTGACTTGCAGCCATGTATTTTGCCTCTGCTGAGCTGAGTGCAACCGACCTCTGTTTCCTTCTGTACCAAGAAACTGCTGCTGACCCAAGGTTTAAAATCCCTCCTGATGTGCTCTTCTGATCTGATGGACTCCCTGCCCAATCTGCATCAGTGAAGCCCTCTAGTTTGACTCCCTCTATCCGTCTGTACCATAATCCATACTGAGATGTGCCTCTGAGGTATCTCAATACATTCTTTGTTGCCTTCCAAAACATCTTCATAGGCTGAACCATTTGACTCAGCTGGTTCACGGCATAGCACAAATCTGGTCATGTGTTCATTAAGTACATCAGTGAACCCACAAGCTGCCTGTACACAGTAGCATCTACCACTTCTCTTGGAGTAGCAACCTCCTTCCTCTAGTTACTTGCTAGAGGAGTTTGCATGGCCTTGCAGTTCTCCATGTGGAATCTCCTGAGTATCTCTTTGGCATACTTTCCCTGAGACACAAACAACTCCCCATTCTTTTGCTACTCTTCCATGCTAAGGAAGTAATGCATGAGACCCATGTCTTTCATCTTGAATTCTCTTGAAAGGTCCTCCTTGCAAGAAACGATCAACTGATCATCACAAGTCAATATGAGATCATCAACATAAAGTATAATGATCAACAACTTACCTTTCACCACGATGTGGTATAGGTTCGCATCTGCTTCACTCTTTGTGAAGCTCAACCCGGTGAAGTAGTTGTCTATCCTGGTGTACCAAGCACGAGGTGCTTGCTTCAGTCCGTACAATGGTCTCTTGAGTCGGCACACATGCGACTCACAATTGAAGGTATCAAAACCTTTCAGCTACTCTATGTACACCTCTTCCTCAATCTGGCCATTAAGAAATGCAGTATTCACATCCATATGATGGATCTTCCAACCCATCTGTGCTGATAGTGCCAACATAGGTCTGATAGATGAGTACCTTGCGACAGGAGCAAAAGTCTCATCATAGTCAATCCCCTCGACCTGTGAAAAGCCACAGGCAATAAATCTTGCCTTATGCTTCTCCACACTACCATCACCAGCTTGCTTTACCTTGTAAAGCCAATGGGAACTCACAACTGAATTGTTCTCCGGTCTCAGAACCACATCCCAAACACTGTTACGAACTATGGAGTCATACTCCTCCACCATATCATCAACCCAAATCGGCTACTTCATTGCTTCCTCAAAGGAATATGGCTCGTTCTCAACACATTCCCCAGCAAGGGCCTTGTATCTAGTGTACCTCTCAGGTGACCTCCTCTTTCTGTGCTGAGAAGATGGTGCTCGCACATTCTCTCTCGCATCCTCCAACAATCTATCAGCTTCACTTGTGCGCTTCCATCCATCTCTGGAAGATTCTGCTTGAGTGGATGTCTCCACTCCTAGAATCTCTACATGCGGCTACTCCGCATTATTCTGAGGCTCCTCCTCCTTAGGAACCAATAGTTCCTCCACAGCCTGTAGTTGGAGCTCCCTCTCAAGGGAAACTTGCATGGCCTTCTTCTCATCAAACTTGAGATCTCTGTGAACCACTGTCCTCTGACTGGTAGGTAAGTACACCCGATAGTTGTGAGGTGTATTAGTGTACCCCACAAATAGCTCCAACTTTTCTGTCAGCTCAAGCTTCTTCCATGCATCCTTTGTCACATGGAAATATACCGATGAGCCAAAGATCCTAAAGTGACCCACATCTGGTCTCTTACCAGAGAAATCTTCCTCTGGTGTCTTCATCCCAAGTATGCGATGTGGGCTTCTATTCTGCAAATAGACCGTTGTGTTACATGCCTCAGCCCACAAGTGAAGTGGTAGGCCTTGGTCATGCAGCATTGCCCGTGCTACCCCTACAATAGTTCTGTTCTTCCTCTCGGCCACCCCATTCTGCTATGGGTTATGAGGTGCCGTCAAATCTCGTTTAATTCCTTCCACTGCACATAAGTCCTTAAACTCTTGAGAGACATATTCTCCACCATTGTCGCTTCTCAAGGCCTTGATCTTCTTCCCTCATTCTTTCTTGACCAAAGCTTTGAACTCACAAAACTTTGTGAAAGTTTGGTCCTTCTTCTGCATGAAATAAATCCAGCATTTACGAGAATAGTCATCAATGAAAATCACATAATACCTTTGCTTCACTGTGGATGCCGTCAAGAATGGTCCACACAAATCAATATGAACTTGTTCTAAGATAGCCTCTGCTCGACTGTCTCGATCATGAAAGGAAGACTTGGTGTACTTTCCCAAGGTACAACATTTGCATGTGTCAACTTGCTCAAGTTTACCTTTGGGAAGTCCTGTAGATATCTGCTACATTATCTTCAAAGCCCCATGATGCAAATGATCCAACTGCCTGTGCCACAACTCACTAATGCCTTGTCTTTGCACCAATTCTGCTTTCGTACTTAATGCTGCATAATCATCTTCCTCTAGTTTATAGAGATTCTTCACCCGAATCCTTATCCTCTTGGTCTGACCCATGGCTATGTGTCTTAGGAATGCCTTTCCTTTACTAAAGGCAACATCCTAACCTTTTTCCTCCAACATCACGACTGATGCCAAGTTCTTCTTCAGTCCAGGCACATACATCACATCTGTCAAGGTGAGAGGAGCTCCATGCTCCCTCTGAAGAGAAACCGTGCCTACTCCTGAAACACTATACCTTCCGTCATCACCCATCTCTATGTGCATCTTGAGGTCTTTCTCATCCAAGGCACTGAATAAATTTTTATCACCAGGCATGTGGAATGAGGCTCCACTGTCAAGATACCAGACACAACCCATCATCGATGACACCATGCATGCAATGAGGGTAAAGCCCATTTCGAACTGAGAGGCTAATGCCTCACCTTCCGGTCCTTCTGAGGATCCCTTCTTGGACTTCTTCGATGGGAAATTAGTCACATAATTTCCCATCTTATGGCAATTAAAGCATCTTACTTTAGACATGTCACCCTTCTTCCCTCCATGAGAAGAATTTGATTTGAAATGGGAAGCCTTCCCCTTCCCTTTCCTTACCTTACTTTCTAAGGCCATATTTTCTTCATGATCATTCATGGATGAAGAACCATCTCGTGTGCTCCTCCTGATCTCCTCCTGCATAATATTCGACCACAGTCGTTCCCAATCCGGTAGTTTCTCCCTTCCATTAGCTCATCTCTGCAGGTGGTGAGCTTGTTCAGATATGTGGAAATAGTATCGCCCTTCTCCATCTTGATTCTTTGAAGCTTATCCTTGAGCGCCAATTTCCTCTGGTTGCTACTGTTCTGATAGAGGTCCTTCAATGTCTTCCACATTGAAAATGGAGTATCCTTCCCATGGAGACTCGAGACAATATGGTCTCGAACTCCCTCAAGGATGATCCGTCTCGCCTTCGCCACACACTTCTTCCACTCAGCCAACTCTTGTGCATTAGTTGAAGCTGGCTTTGGGATTTCTTGATCAATGAATTCCTTCAAGCCATTGTCTTCTAATACAGCCTCCATTCTATCTTTCCATGCTATGTAATTCAAGCTACCTTCCAAGGCATACTCGAGTCTCAAGCCATAGAATTCCATTGGCCAACCTTGAAGTATGATATGAATTCAATTTTCACCTGTAACCCCAAACTTCAAACTTTGAATTCTCTTCTCAGTATACTGTTCACAACTCTGATACCATGTAGAAAATCTGTGATAGGTTAACTTGATAATGCAATATAAATCAAAGCAGAATACTATAACCTACTTCTACTATCAATTTGCGGAAGCTTAAATATCGAGTTGAACAATATAACTAGATAAAGAAGAACCAATGGCACAATACACATGAAAATACTTTGGGGAAAGTCTCAGATAAAAACCCCACACTATTGTATTATCATACATGGTGGAAATACATAGGAATTATACAAATCCTTAGCTCTCACAGCTAGCCAGCTCTTAGTAAAATCCTCATAGATGCTCATAGGCAATCTTGGCTTCTTTCTAGCCTTCCTTTCTTCCCTCCAAGCTCCTATTTCCTTACGCTATTCCTTGTGGACGATTAGCCTATTACCAAGTGGAAAAAACAAACCTTCAAAACTGTGCAATCCTCATGGATGAATCCTTGACTGCATGCATGAGTTTTCTCCATGATAAAACACATGCAACTAATAGTACACTGTCCTTGAACATTAATCTCAACTGGAACTTTCTCAGAATAGACATGCATGAGTTTCTGATGAGGGAATCTTCAGTTAACTGGAGTAGCACTAGTTGACTGTATTAATGCATCAACTCACTGTTAACTCACTATTAGTTCCTCAAACAGTTTGGAACTAATTTAACTGGACTTAACTCAGTAAACTGAGTTAACTAATTACAACTCAAATATAACTCAATCTTATCTCCTTAATTTAAGGGATAACTCTTGCATGACTTCAGAAAGACTTCTAACTTGAATTTATCCAACTAATTAATTTAAAATAAATTAATTAATTATTTCCAAGTAGCTGTTAAGACTAAATTCGATTTTAATTCAAGGACAAATTAAATTGGAATATTTTTGTTGCCATATTTCAACATCAAACTCTTTGCTGCAATATTCACCTCCATTGTCTGATTTGAGACACTTAAAGCTTTTTCCTGTCTCATTTTCAACCAAAGCTTTCTATTTCTTGAAAGTATCAAATACATCAGATTTATTCCAAATACAATAAATCTAGTTTTTTCTGGTTGCATCATCAATAAAAGTAACATAATAATGAGAGCCACCGAGATATGATACCTGAGTAGGTCCCATACATCTGTATGCACAAGCTCTAATTTTTCGCTCTTCTTTTCTTTCCCAACTCTAAGGAATCTGACTCTCTTCTGTTTTCCATAAACACAATTCTCACAGAATTCCAAATCAACATGCTTCAAACCTGGCAACAAATTTCTTGAGTGAAGAATCTACATCCCCTTCTCACTCATGTGCCTAAGCCTATGATGCCACAATGTCGTATCTTCTCTTGTAGAGGTTAAAGCATTAACATAATTAGAAATACCATTGCATATATACAATGTACCAACCTTTTCTCCTTTTGCTATTACTGGGGCTCCCTCAGTGACCTTCCAGGTTTTATCTATAAAAGTAGCTACACATCCATCACCTCCCAACTGCCCTATTGAAATTATATTTTTCTTCAGATCTAGAACATGCCTTACCTCCTTCAACAACCATTGATTTCCACTCTGCTATTTTATGAAAAATGTACCCATTCTAATGATTTTAAAGGGTTTATTATCACCCAATCGAACCTGTCCAAAATCCCCTTGAACATAAACATGAAAATGTTTCCTATCAGGTGTGGCATGGAATGAGGCCCCTGAATCTACCACCCAGGCATCAATAATATTTTCTAACGAAAGAATCAAAGCATCTTGCAGCACATCACCTATCACATTTGCTTCATGATTGTTTTCTTGTTGCGCATCTCCTTCTTTTCCCTTCCGAGAATTGCAGTCTTTCTTCAGGTGCCCTTTCTTCCCGCATTTCTAGCACACTATCCCCGATCTGAACTTGGATCTGCCTTTCCTTGACTTACTGTGATATCTTGGGCTCTTTCTTGTTTCCATTTTTCTTCCCCTAGTCTCTGTAGTCAAAGCATTACCTGATGTCTCACCGGATCTTTTCCGTTGCATTTCCTCACAAAGGATTTGCACCGAAGATATCATCAAACTTTAAAGTACTAGATCCAGAGACATAGTTACTAATGGCCATAACTAAACCATTCCAACTTTCTGGCAATGAGCACAAAAATGACAGAGCCCTAACTTCATCATCAAAAGTTACCCCTACAGAAGTTAACTGACTGGTAGCTGTATTAAATTCATTTAAATGATCAGCAAATGATCCACCTTCTGACATATTCATATTAAATAAACGCTTCATAAGAAATACCTTATTTGAGGCTGAGGCTTTTTCATATAGTTTGGCCATTGCCGACATTAAACCCTCTGTGATCGTTTCCTTTGAATTATTAAAGGCTACTGACGTTGCTAGGCACATCCATATTGTTCCAAGTGCCTTTCTGTCGAGAATATCCCATTCTGTGTCTGTCATACTCGTCAGATTCTTTGTCTTTCCGCTCAGTGGTAGGTAAATACAAGTAATTTTTCATCTACATATTCCACAACTGGTAGTTTTGGTCATTAAATTTTTTGACCCTAAACCTACCATCTTCTGCCATTGCTCCCACTCGAACCAAGAACCCTTCTCTCCTACGAGTTTATCATCCAAATAGACCTTCGACTCTGATACAAGTTGTTAGAAAATTATATATTAGAGAGAAATGGAACACATAAAATATTGCAGAAATATAAACACAAAAAACGCATAAACCAAGAGAGACACAAATATATGTGGTTTACCCACTTTGGGCTACGTCCATGGAGAAACAACCAGTCCTTCCTTGTATATTATCCAGCAAAATGAAGAGATACAACCTACAACAGATCCGTTGTAATTCCATCTTCTCTCTCACTCAATCTCCTCTCTCTTTCTCACTCATAATACACATCTACATAGCCGCAATACAATTCCTTCATATATAGTGAGGGGTTGCCTTCTAGGGCAAAAAACACTAAATTAAACATAACTTATACCATCAGATTTCCACCTAATGAACAGCGCAGATTGACTACAAAATTACAACATTTTACAAGGAAAATTTACATCTATTTTTAGCTTCGGGGGCGTTGCCCCCAATCCCCCACCAGTGGGGGGGGCTCTACCCCCCTGGACCCCCCCCCCCGACGGCGCGCAAAAACGGGCAGAATTTCCGCCCCATTGTGAACTGGGGTCCAATGCGGCAATACCTTTGAATTAAGAAGATAATCAGGGTCCACACCCAACATGTGTAGGGTAGACTGCCTCGGAGGCAACCTCAAGCTCTACACAATTTTGGGCAACAGTACATTTTCATTGAGGGCTGAAACTACATAATGCAACTCAACAGAGGTCCGACTATTGGGGTTTCTCTAGTTGACATAACTTCAAAAAAATGACTAAGTGTGTTAACGAGTGACTTCGTACATGCATGACCTTGTGAACATACACTCAACATGACTTGACGACAAGATGCCTCGAACAATCAAGACAACATGCACTCAGTGTGACTGACCGATGGTGCGGGCGACAAATGCGACACTTGTAATAGATTTTTGAACGAACACAATGACACTTGCACGAGAATGCATACAACTTCGTGTGTGAGTGCGACAAATGTTTACATAACGAATACAACTTGTGCACACGAAGATGGACCTTATGCATAGCCAAAACATGGCTGTAAACATGACATTGTGACCAACATGAAAAAATATGTCCGATGAACGGTTAAGTGAGGAGGGTGCAAAGACTCGACACGGGCTCATGGGATGAGCTCGAGTGCTTGCAAACATCAAGGAAAAATTCAAGGAAGGTTCTGAAATTGGATGCAGGCCAAAATTTTGGAGGGTGTTACAACCACTACAACACTTGACGACACACTGGTTGAACTCCAAATTCTTTGTTTTGGTCCATTGACAACACATGGCCTTGGTCTTTTAGGGAGTATTGAATCGATGTGCGGGTTACTTCGACTTCCCCACTTATCCCATGGACAGACATGGTTCACCTTTCGCCAAATCAGTTGAACACAACAACAAGTTTCATCTTGACCACATTGTTTCGAAATTGGGAAGGGTAGTTTGGCTTGCGAGTTAAAAAATTTCAGAGTATAAGTTTTCATCTCTGGTGTTGCTCTGCTGCTAGTAGGCCTGGACAGTACCCCGAAAAAGTCATGCAGGAACACACACATTTCTCCACTGCCAGCGAGCCTGGTCAGTACCTCGGTGGAGTTGCATGCTTCACCTCTTTGCGTAGGAAGCCTTTCTCTTCTTTCGCCTTTGTATTTTTAAGAGGATTGTGTATAGGCACTTATTTATTTTTGGAGCGGAAGAGGGATCATGACTTATGAAGAGCAGAAGAGGTTGTTCCTTCAGAGAGGCATGTAAGACCTATGACATAGGTTTGCTCGTTTAGATTTTCCCCTTCTCAGTTTCTACTAGTTGGATGAGCTTGATCACATAGAGTAGAAGAACGGGTATAGGCATGGGGTTTCCTAGTGTGGACACAGTTTCACAGTTGGACTGGAGCTTCCCATGCAGATGGCTCATATTTTCCGTCAAGACTTCATTGTCTCAAGGTTATAACCAAGCATAGAGAAGACAAACACAAGATTGGCCAAGTGTTGTAGTGTCACAAGACTCCTTGGATCTCAGCCACATACTCATTCAAAATCTATAACTCAGTAGAGGGAAGCACTTATTGGCAAAACCAAAAATAACATGATATAAGCAAATAAAACAAAGCGAAGAAAAAATATCAAAGTAAAGCAAAAAGACAACAAGCAACCAAGCAAACCAAACCAAGTCAGCAAGCAAACAAACATGCAAACCAGAAAGAAAAGACAAGCAAGAAAGCAAACACTACTCCTACTCCTACGCTAAACAGTTGGGGTTACATGAAATGAAATTTCCAGTGAAGCCACCATAGGCATACCCGACCTGCAACCACAAATATACAAGCGATTAAAACAGATAAAAAATAGTGTGCAATAGAAAATACAAAAACTTGACAAACTTGCACACGAGAGAGAAGGTCTCGCCTGTGGGCAGAAAGATGTGTCACAACCACCCAACACACATGCTTACCTCTTCGGTGACTACTGTTTTTCAACAAACCTTGGAGGCCTCTTGCGAGTGTGTGTTCTTCTACACCAAGTTTCTAGCGATTGTGAGGAAGGACTGAAGCTTTTTACGTGCAACATGACTCCCCAGGAAAGATTGTTCCAACCATTCAACGATTGGATCATAAAATTTGTGATGGATATTTTGAAAGGCTCTTTATCTTTGAGAAGATGGGTTCGTGATTCGAGAGAGAGGATCATGATGGGAATCTGGTACGGATAGATAGATCTGATCATTCTCGTTGGTCATGTCAAGACAATGAGGTCCTGCCATAGCCATCAGCATGGTCCGAAGTGCCTCACCTGCTTGACATAAGTATGAGGAGAAAGATGTTACACGTTGAAGATCATGGTGCGCGAAGCAACTGTCATTGGATGTACTATTGGGAAAATGATAAAATACATGACAGTCAACCAAGATAGAAGAAATGTCAAACCAATTGGTTGAGATTCCAGATTCCTAGTTTGACATAAGCAGAGAAGATTTTTGAACAATCTTGCTAATGCTTTGAATGATAGAACCAAGTTCGTTGTGCGCTAGATATGACAGAACACCCACCTGCAACTGGTGAAAAATTGCGCAAGAATCATGGTCATCATAGGAATGTAGGAAGGATGCCAACACTATGACTGTGTGAAGCCAGTTGGGGTGTGGTGAAATGAGAGGAACTTGATTCGCGTGATAGTTTGTGCGCTCATCATCACACAGGGAGATTGCTGGTGTGATGGGCGGGCATATTTGAAGTGCAAGATTCACAAGAAGACCAAGAAGCTAATCACGAGAGAGAACATATGATAAGTATGATTCCAGAGAAAGATGGTCTTTAAGATGATTAAATTCACAATTCCATGATTGCATGAGAGACAAACACTTCCAACCCGAATTGGATTGAAGAGACATGCATGAAGATGGACATGCTGTAATAGACTTGTGGATTCGGTCATGAGGGAAATTTTGAAACCTTGAAATATCACACCTGGAATAGTAAACATTTTTTACACGAGGATCCACGTCGAGTGCAACCATGCAGATAGACAGATTGTGCGTGAGAAACAAGATCTAATTTGGTTCGAGGGGCTTACTAGAGTCGTGAAGTCTTGACATAACCATCAACGGATGTTGAAGTGCCTCGACTCCCTGACACGTCCTGAAACTTTATAAAATTGAATAATTGCATTTTGAGATGTGAACGAGATCATGCATGGCTTGAGGATGACTATTGTTGATAATTTCCAAACTAATTTTTGGATGGAAACCATCTCTGTCACAGGCTTCATCAAAATTTTCAGCTTCAACAAGCTGACTTGACGAGATGTCTTCATGCAAAACACAAGATGATGATGAGTGGGAAGAGTCTTGTGCATTGAGACTATTCTCATCATGGACAACCTCACTGCCTGGTATTGATCGAGGAGATAACTCATCAGATGAAGAAGCAAGAGAACAAGGAGTATCTTTGCCACATGTAGATGTGATGTGAATGGTAGGACACACAGGCAAGTGAGGTGCAAAGGAAGTTTCGATATGGACGTCTGCTTTTACTAGTGCACATTCCAGATCTGAGTTAGAGTGTACATGAGAGAACAACAAATCACATGATGTGCTTGGGTGTTCATCAAAACATATGGAAGCATGGGAGTGATGACAACCCAAGACTGGAGGTTGATTGAAAGAATTAATTGTGCATTATGTTTCGCCAAGATTAGCGAAATGAGAGTCGATCGAGAATGACCACAACTTGAGCCAATAACTTGAGAATCAAGAGAATGTGCGTAGCTAGCTTGTGAAGCAAATTGATCAAGCGAGTCATGGTACAAGGAGTCATGGCTTGTAGATGATGCAGGATAATAGAGATGCATATTAGACTCAAGACTTGGGTTATGAATGGTGATGTCCTCTTGCAGAATGGAGGAATGAATCTTTGCCATAGGCTTTCAGATCCATTATGGAATTTCCTCCATGGGAGTGGGAGACAATTGAGAAGATGGGTTGGAAACATGCAACACACATTTCTTAGCTTTGCGACCGCTACGAGGGGGCCCGCTCTATGCAGATTTCTTAGCTTTGCAACCACTATGAGGGGGCACCCAATTTGAGAGCAGAAAGGGAGGAGGAAAAGGAACAAACTGGGTGTTGGGCTCCTCCTCTGCAAACTGAGGGGTCTCATGATCCGCAAGAGATGAGGAAGAAGGGAAATCATGAGGTTCACCATTTCGGGAGACATGAACTAAGTGTTTCAACTCTTGGATCATGAAGTCAAGGTCCAAAAACTATTCAGGAATTTCATGACAGAGGTGGAGAAAGCGAGTATCAAAGTCCTGAATTGATTCTCCAGAATTCATTCTCAAATGAGAGATTCTTTCATGGACATCTTAGTGGTTATACTTGTCAAAGGATTGATGGAGCTCCTTGAGGAGAGTGATAAGGGAATGGACTGAAGCAGGTGGCAGGGTATGACACCACCAATTAGCATGACCTTCAAGGGTGAGTAAGAAAAGTATGCAAACAATCTCTTCACTATCGATTTCACGAGATTTGCAGAAATGAAGAAAATCAGAAATATGTTTAGTTACAGACGTTTTTTCCTCACTGTCAAACTTTAACAAGGACAAGTGATCGATAAGCTAATCGGGGATTGATAGATGATTAAGGGAGAAATCAGAGAAACACCCCGAGAGCATGAATTGTGTATGATCCATTTGTTAAGATATTCAAACCAGATGTAACAGGCTTAGCTTGTCATCTGGCCCTCCTTCTAGCACCATAAATGTTGATGGTGACGGACCCACCAACATTCAGAGGATCTCATCGGTATGAAGTCCCAACTAGACCTCACACCATTTGGTGTAGGAGTTCCATACGGTATGATGGCCCAGTTGCTATTATCTTAAAGGTTTTCCTTAGCTCTTGCTTTTCAGCACATGAGAGTGGTCTGCTTTGTCTTCGAACAATGAGGATCGCGTGCCTGGTGGATGCTTAGTGCCGCTTGTGTCAAAGTTGTGTCAAAGTTATTTCACATGTAGAGGGAGAGGGTGGGAGTGAGTCTCAGGTTGAAAGGGAATAGTCACAACTCTGCTACAGACACACAACACAACAATACATGTGCATCTTCGGTCGAATTAGTCCACACGGATGCGACAGTCACAAACACAACGTGAGCAGATAGCACGTACAACACCCAGCGGAATAGTCCACACGAGTGTGACATGCGTTATAACAAGTTTACGAGAATGAATATGTCGAGTGTCCAGCGAGACAACAGACACGGACGCGACATCGTTAACAACTGATACAACACATTTCCAATATAATATGTATTAAAAAAACCAAAATAGTTCAACTATCTTAATACAGGTTAAGGCAACATGCATTACAAGCATCCAAAGAATAGTCTTACAATTGAATGTAATACGTGTGAAATGTGTTGGCCTGTTAACATTCTTCTGAATTAAGTAAAAGTTATAAGACACATTCGTACACCATTACATCACTAACCCCGATAGCGGGATGTTGGACCCACTGCTCTCTCCTCAAAGAAAAGATTACAGACTCTCAAGGCTAGTGGGAGGAGCCAAGGTGAAAAGTCTTTTGCATGTACAAATGAGGTGTATTTATAGCCTAGGGTAAAACTGGCCCTTGTGACTGATCGACTTCCCTCATGACTGTTTGACTTACATGACTCTTCAGATTTACATGTGGGTCTCTTGGACTTCCAAGTTACATTACATTGATTACAACAATGTGGCCAAAAATAGTGATGTGGACAAGATGACTCATGACATGACTCGACATGACAAAGCTGGTATGTTCATGCTGGTGGTGGTGTGCATGTGGAGCTGTAGTGTTGCTGAGTGATGGATGTGCGCTTGGTGTATCATAGCTTCACCTCCACATGGCAAGGTGTGCAGAGTCTTCGATGGTCTTGGTGTTCACTTGATGTTTCATGTGCACGTCGCTCCTTCACTTGTATTTTGGCATGCTTTATGTGTTCGTCCGTTCGTGAATAAGTCTCCTTGCATGTGCTCCTTGTTCATCCCGTTCGGGAACAAGTCTCCTTGCATGTACTCCATGTTCATGCCATTCGCGAACAAGTCTCCTTGCATGTGCTCCTTGTTCATCCCGTTCATTGTTGTGCCATGTCTCATCTATGTACATGTATCTGCAATCACTCATGACGAGATGACCTAAAATCTAAAAATCTCCCGGTTTACCATGATGCATTGTTTTCGCTTTCGGATGTAGGTGACTGGGAGAGAGGACAAGGATCTGAAACTGCACAAGGCAGATTTTAAGTCGGGATGTGGGCTCCGGGCACTGTCCATGAAAACTGCGCAAAGGTCACTGGAGGCTGAGATGGGAAATCCGACTAGTAGTGACTATCCGCGAGATCTAGCTTGGATGGAGGGCAGATTTGCACAATTTTTTTAGGGAGACAGTGCAGGCAACAGGTGGAGACTGGCAACAAAAACTGTGCAATTTATCCGGGGAGCTCGCAGCGGGAGGTCGCTGGAAAAAATTGCACAATTTTCTAAGGAGATGATAGCAGGAGGCTGCTGGAAAAAATAGCGCAGAGCTGGAAGGTTGGCCTGCTTAGAAATCCCTGTGCATTTTCTAAGCTGAGCGGGATGTTGGGAAGCTGGGAGACTGCTCATGAAAACTGTGCAGTTTTTAGGATGAGCAGCAAGCTGGTTGAAAGGGTGATTGGCTGGAAAAAATTTGCAATTTTGGAGGGAAGTGTAGTGACGGACATCGTGTGTCTGTCTAACATGTCTGCGCAGTTTCTTCAGGAAGCGGGCATGCTTGGAAGCTTCTGTGCAATTTTTTGGGGGAGTGAGGCCCGAGGTCACTACCCGGTCAAAATATCCGGTTGACCAACTTGAGGCTCGATTGATGTGCTTGTGGGCATCACAGATTGAGATGGCTTGCTGGGAAACTTCTGCGTTGTTCTAGGTTATAGTCATTCGAGTTGATTCCAGGATTGCGTAGGGTAGACTTCCTGGGAGGCAGCCTCAAGCTTTGCGCAATTTTGGGCAGCAATACATGTTCATTGAGGGCTAAAACTGTGTAGTGCAGCTCAATAGAGGTTTGACTATTGGGGTTGGTCTGGTCGACATAGCTTCAACAAAATTACTAAGTGTGTGAATAAGTGACTTCGTACATGCATGACCTTGCGAACACACACTCAACATGACTTGACGATAAGATGCCTCGAACCATCAAGACAACATGCACTCAGTGTGACTGACCGATAGTGCAAGCGACAAGCACGACACTTCTGATAGATTGTTGAACGACCGCAACCACACTTGCGCGACAATGCATACAACTTCATGTGTGAGTGCGATGGATGTTTACATAGCGAATACAAATTGTGCGCATGAAGATGGGCCTTATGCATAGCCAGAACATGGATGCAAGCATGACATTATGACCAACATGAAAAAAGATGTCTGATGAATGGTTAAGCGAGGAGGGTGCAAAGACTCAACAGGGGCTCATGGGATGAGCCCGAGTGCTTGCAAACATCAGGGAAAAATTCAAGGAAGGCTCCGAAATTGGATGTAGGCCAAAATTTTGGAGGGTGTTGCAGCCGCTACAACATCAACAAATATCTAGATTCAAGCACATAAATTATAAGAATAAAAAACAAATAAAACAAGCATACACTATTGTAATACATATAGTTGCATGAACTATTGTAATAAGACTAGCCAACAACAAGTGTTTTTTGTCAATTAAACAATACAACGTGTAAATATCCCAACTCTGATACCTCTGATAATATTAATATGAGAGAGGATCATGAATTAAATAAAGTATTGTAGTATAAACAAGCAATCAGTTCCATTATGTAAACTGCAAACTGCATCAGTGTATATGCACAAAAACAAAATGAAAATGAAACGGAAAACTGAAGAAATACGATTTTCAAATTGCATAAAAAAAGATTATAAAAATATCACTGATTTGTTTGTGCAACAAGTGCAATCAAACTCTCAAGAATCATAAGTCTGTTATGGTATCCAAATCTATCCACCTCTCTCTTCTTCTCCTTTCAAATGAGAAAACTAGGGATTTTATACAAATATTTTTGATAACTGTTCGAATGACTAATTATTTTATAAGTATTTGAATAATAAAAATAAGAATTAATTTTAAAGCTCCATTATGTTTGGAAAACCATGGAAGGCTTTTCATACTCTCGGAATTTAAAATAGAACTTAATAATCTCCTCTTTAATATTAATCCTCCTAATTTTTGCTCAAATATTTAATGACTCCATAATTAGCTTCCCGCATTAAATAAACCAAAGTTAGCCCATAAATAATTAGATAAAAGTCACAAATAAAATACTGTAAGAAAATTTCTTACCTCACTCTTTAAATGACTTTATAGAATCACTGACCATAAAATAATCCAAATAAATTTATATCATTTGCTACCTACTACCTTAAATGCTTAAACTCTTTTTCTTCATTCCATCCCCACGGTAAATCCTAATTAATCTCTTCAAAATGTAGGAAAACCCTAAATTGCACATTCATTCAATTATTCACTCGATTTAACCCTCAACAATAAATCACAATAAGTGTCCATACTTAACAATAAATCACAATAAGTGTCCATACTTAAGCTATGAAATATTCTCGTATGGTGGATTTTATTTGGAACAAATCCCCAACCAAATAAATCTATTAGTTTTTAACAAAACCTAAATCTGGAAATTACATTTACATAATAGTATGTGTTCATCCATTTAAATACTTCTTGATTAAATTTTTCTTAGTAATCCTGGATAAATTTCCTTTAACATGTAATTAAAACTTTATAATAGGTTTCGCAAATACAAATTTATGCAGGTGAAATCCAAACATTACCTAAGTTCGAATGAGTTTTTCTTGAAAATAAACAAATTTCGGCATGAAAATCCCTAAAATCCTTAGCCAAGGTGCGAGCTTAATAAAACCTAGGGATCAAAGATGTTAAACATCGATGGTTGAGATATTATATCGGGCAGAGAGTTATAGGGAGGCTAACATGCATGCCAACCATAGATCTAATTTTTGATGAAGGGCTCTCATTTCACATCGCGTGTGTATTTATTGATGAATTAACCTCCTACTTTTGACCCGATGGTACCCTATTAATGATGTCATGTCAGTGGGACCTAAGCATTAATTTGATCACGTGGTTTCGTAGGCCTCCATTTGATGTATTATGATTTAATAAATATTATAGCACCAACTCTCGTTTAATACAACAAGGTTTCAATTTCACGAGGTTTAATATTTTAGCTTTTGTTCTATATTGTATGGTTGAAGATCAAATGATTTAATCAATGTTTTAATAAAACTTAATAAAATTTTAATAAATGATTGCAAATGTTTACAGAACAATCATTTTAATAAATGGCTTTATATATTCCATGTGGCTCTTAGGGTTAATAAAAAATGTTTTTTATTATTTATATATTTTCAAGATTTATGGCTTTAAAATATTAAAAATTTGAATAACACCTTTGTTTTGCATGTAGGACTTAGATATTTAGAAGTAAAGGTGAAGGATAAAATTTAGTGAGTAATTATCGACAGGTCTTGGATAGACGATGATTGTGTGTTTTGTTAAGGAACGTCTTGATGTGAAGTCACCGGTTCAATTCCCTGCCCTGATCCGAGTGATAGTAATTATCGGCGAGGTTTTGGAGAGACGATGATTGTGTGTTTTGTTAAGGCACTCCTTGATGTGAAGTCACCGGTTCAATTCCCTGCCTTGATCCGGGTGATATATTGGACATGATGATTATGTAATCCCACCCAAACTTACAAAAAAATAAATTTGGTGAGTAATTCATGATGAGACTAATGGTAATATTATGTGAGGTAAAAATAGAGATTTAATCTTCATGAAAACCTATTTTTCAATATTCATTAAGAATATACATACATTCTTTTAGGAAAGTGAACCATCTTAAGTATATGGGCATTAAAGGAGTTACATAAGAGATAATTCATTTGTATACTTATCTCCCCCTTTCTGTGGACAATGTTTGCACATTTTTAGGAGTTCTTAGTTTTCAAAAAATGTTATTCATATTTTTGTGATATGCATTACTTAACATTTAATTATTATGTTTTATATATGATAAATGAAATTCAAACCATAATAAAATCATAAAATAATAAAATAATACAAATGCATATCTAGGGATTGTGATGTTCCTTAAATAAAGTCACTTATGTCATTAACCTCATCCCTCATTCTTTAAATCTCATTTTTATCTATCTTACTAATTCTTTATTTTTCATGTGACTAGGAGTAAACAACAAGGAGTCGAATGTGATCCAAGGAAGTTAAATTAGGTTGATGGAAATAGGAAAAGTCCCACGAAGGTAAAATTTTTAAGGAGGGTCAAGTCAAGCACCAACATCCGACTCCAACTAGGGATGGTGTCTCCATACGAGGCACCAATAACAAGATACCAGCTACCTTTGCATTGGGCATGGATTTGACTCATGAGGAAAAATGAAACTCAAAAGACAAAACATAAAGCCATAGAAGGAAAATCTTTACATCTCAAAGTTCCAGTAGATCAATAGCGAGAATGAAAAAAAGATAACTCACATGAGGCTGTAGTACGTAAATATTAACAAGTTCAATGATTATTCACATACATATAAGACATTTATCTGCATACTCAGTGCATCAGAGTAATTGTGGTGATGCTTTAGGGAACATTGTCATAATTTAGTATGTCTTGTTCTTCACAAGAGAATTCAACACCATATACAAGTCATACATGCTTACAATTAATTATCAATCATTTGCATAAATCCTAGAACTAATCAAGATTCATAAGAATGACTTTCATTTCTGAGTAAGGTTTGTGAAACTAAGGAGACTAGTTATCAGGGATTTATTTCCCCTTTTTGTGCATAACATGAGTTTCAAGAATGAGATGTTGCTATTCTGCCAACGAATGTCGATAGCCCTGACAGAGTCATCCACATTCCTAAGGTAAGGAACTTTCTGAATTCTTGTTTACTCTTCATTTTAAAGGCCTCCTTTTTTTAAGAAATATGTTCTTTTACAGGATGGGAGGGTTATACACTGAACTTCGTCCAATACCACTGACCTTTATCTATTGCAAGCAAGCGTCCATAGCCCCAACGAAGATGTTAACATAGCCCATCGGAAGTTACCTCAACAGAGGGAGTGGGAGGATTATGTACAAGACTTAGTCCAATACCAATGACCTTGCTCCACTGCCAATGAGCATCTATAGCCCTGATGAGATACCAACATGCCCCACCCATAGAAAGCGTAGTTTCTTGTACTTACGGTAATTATGGTGATAAGGGAAGATCTCATGCATGGTTGTGACGTGACTAACTAGTTCCGCTAAAGTTTCAATTATATTTATGAAAACCAATCCTTATGTTGATAGGTCTAGCACTTATGACTTAATGCAATCCTTGATGGTGGTCATGTGTAAGCAGCGTGAGAAGAAAAATGTTGTGAGAAATGTTCGATATGAAGCTGAGATTGTTAAAGGTATAGATACTTGATCCCTTTGAAAGATATTTACCCTCAACCCCGATTTATAATCAAAGTCTTTAAATATGAATTAAAAAACTTGTTAATATGGTGCATACTAGGGATTCATAGATCTATATTTCATTATGGCTATCATCATCTAAGTAGTATTTAAGACGTAAATAATTTTATCTTTATTTGTTCTAAACCTGAGAAGTGTAAGTAAATAAAAGTTTATTTATGTAAATGGTTTATATACAACGTGTCTTGGTGACAATATTTATCAAAGAAGTAAAAATTCCAATGCAACCAAATGGAAATCTTGTCAATTGAAAACTTCTAGATTTTAGGCCTCACTTTGATCAATAAAATAACATATTCAAATGATGAAAGAAGCGGGAGATAAATTATTTTACCAAGCCTTCAAGGAATATGCTCATGTTTAATTGAAAATAGGAAGAAACCCTTTTGAAATACTCACAAATCCATGTTTCAACAGAATCATGTAGCCTTTCATGAACATCTGATGTAAAGAATCCCGAAATATCAACATCTTGATTGTGAAAAGGATGTGTGTGTAGCTTTACCGCATGGTTATCCTGCATTACCATTGAATTAGTCATGTCCAATTTTAAAAATTAACAAACAATGATAAAATTCAATAGATTAACAACCATAAGATCCAATGTATAATCTTCTTGCAGTACAACATGGTCATCATAAACCAATTCATTATCATGTGATGATGTTAGATCAATTAAATCATTATGTTTAATATATTCATCTTTATCTAAAGAGTCAAAATAATAGAATGATGACGAATTTACACTCATAAACAGGTTGTCATTTAATTCAATATGGTGAGGGTAAGCCATTTTTTCATCCTCAAATTTGTCGTATATGGATGTTTTTGAAAAATCGTCACGAGTCTCATATACAACGAAATCAGAAACACTAAAAAAATCATTACATATCATTTCGTTAGATGAACATAGATCCTCTGCTATTGATGATTGATTGACATAGTCATAAATATGTAATGTTGATAAGGTTGTGGGTACAGTTTCTCGTTTAATATAGCTCAGTTCACAATATTTATAAACACTACCATTATGAGAATCAAAAGAATAAAAAATGGATTTATTATTAATGGTTAAATCATTAGATTCTTCAAGGCTTTCTGGATGGTCAAATCTAGATGTTACAACCGGTTTATTCAAACATTTATTCCGTAGACCAAGAGAAGGTAACCAAATTTCATTAAAATCATTAGATTTGTCTTATGCACTCACAACCTCATCATTAACATGAGACTCATTTTCTTCATAACTATCATAAACAAGTTGTTGAGAACCTTTAGGAGTGTGTAACACAATGTTTGATTGGTTAGATATAGGATCTAATATTTCAGATGTAACCTCTCCTTTATTATTATTATTATCTTCTACCAAAGATAAATTAGAACCAATAGGAGCTATAGAATCTTGAGATTTCTTAAGACATAAATGTGTTGTATGATATTCTGTTAATGAGAGAGAAGTGTCTTGTTCATGACCTTCAATATTTGACAATAAGATGTCCTGTTCATTAACATATATGATAGAAGATGATTTTTGAAGGTTTTCAAAGTTAGATTCATCAGTGTTACTTTCTATTTCATATTCATAATCTCTTTTAGTTTCTTCATTTTTATCATCATATTCATTTCCAAGGTTATTATGATTAAAAAGTTCACAACAATCAAAATCAAGTAACCCTGCAGGACGCATACATTTATGATAGTCACGAAAGGTATGGAATTATTTTAGAGAGGAAATTGTACCAGAAGGGAGTTGTCTATACCATTTTCGAGAATCACCTTCCAAAGACATCATGAAGAGTTTCATGAGAATGTCCTCATGGTGTAATCACATCTCTGGAATGCAGTTGTGGAATTCTTTGAGGTGTTGTACTACATCATCATCCTCTTCATCATGAAAATGGGGAAGGTAAGCATCCCATATGTCTATTTCTCGTTGATGAGCCCCAGTATTGCAACAAGAATGTTGCAACTCCCAAGGCTACCAACTTAAGTTATCAACCTGGGGTTCGTACAAACTTAAGAGATGTCGCTCTATATGTGCAACATGCATTGTGTCCTTCTTTCGTTGATATGATTCAATGAAGTGAATGTCATAAAATATAACCTAAACTAGTCGAAGAAATGGAAATGTTTCTCTATTTTCAGGAATGGAAATGTTACTCTAAAGTTTAGCCTACTTTCATGAATGTAAATGCTATTCTATTTGTAAAATGTAACTATTGCATCAAAAGGAAACCTAGTATATGCAATAGAAATATCAATGCTGGAAATGGAAACCCTAACTTAAGATGTATGAAACAAAACCTAAACATGGAATCATCTTCAATCACTGCATTCAAGATATATTTTGTAAACATAGTTCATAAGGTACTTCATGAAGTAATTATGTTCTTCAAGTCATGAATCCGTCCACTAACCATAACTACAGAGGTGAATTGCAATAGTGAAGATGCAAGGATTAATAGGTATTTTGTTATTACTTAATCATGGTTCAAAGCCTAGAGTTCATTATTCAATCATAAGGGACAAAAACCAAGCTTTTTGAGCAAATCTAGTTAAGTCTACACGTGCTACGGGAGGTGCTACAGGAGACCCTAATTTTCTATAGGAGCAAGATAACTCGCTGAATGCCAGAGTAGATCAAATGAAAATGGGATGGGAAATTTTGTATTATTAATTAGGATATCTTAGATCTCCATTCAAAGTTTAATCACTTCAAAATACTCCTGTTAACACGTGCTAAAAAATAGCAGAAAGTTACTACTCTAAAAACTAGAAATTCAAGAACTAGTGAGCTAGTTAACCTACCAAATGCCTAACCTAGTCAAGTAAAAATGATATGGGGTAAATTTTTTTTAATAACTTGAATGTTTTTATGACCTAATATAAGTGGAATCAACTCAAATTAAGCTCACTAACATGTTCTAAAAATAGCAAAAATTACTGCTATTTTGCTATAAGGGATTTCCAGAAATTCTAGATTTGTGAATTGATAGACCAATTCAAGTAGCTCAATGATGAATATGAATTTTCAAATATGTTCTATACATGAATCATTCTTGTGAATCTATAAGTATCCTACAAAAAAACTCACTTCAATAATTTACCCTATGTAACCTAGAACAAAAGAAGCATGAATAGTAAATGCATAAATAAGAGATGCAAGTGAAAAAGACATTAAAAAGAAATAAATAAATTGTACAAGAGGGCTCTAAAGCTCCTAGGATGGCCAAGCCCAAGGAAACTCAGATTCCTATGAAGGAAACCAAGCTTTAGAAGCTAAAAATGGCACCAAACTTCATTATTTGAATCAATCCAAGTACATCCCTATTAGAAATGAAAGTGGAGCTGCTAAATAACAAGTTTTCTCCACAAGAAGACTAAGAAATACATGCCCCTAGAGGAAAATTAGAATTGGTACTTATACAAATTGATGGGGAAGAATTATCCTTGAAAGGAGGAATATTTCCCCTCCAAAATCCCTCAAATAGTGGATCTGGTTCCCAACACTAGGAATTTGCATTAAATGACAAGGAACACATTCCTAGATTTTCTCAATCATTGGAGCTCCAGAATTTGTGCAATAATTTCATAATATCTTGTTCATTTATTATCCAATCTTGATACTTCTATAGCAGGGATAAAATCTCTAGATTATCTCCTCCTCCAAATCTTCATAATCTGCCCAATATTCTTACAATATTCTACAAAAATAAATATTATTAGGCACAAATATGAAATTACCTCTAAACCTTCCTAATGAACATTTTAAATCTAAAAGTATGTAATATAATGCAAAAAAGAGAGGTTTAATGTGCTGAAGGATGGTCATATGGGCCTTAATTTATGTCTAATTTGAAGGCCCATCAATGGTAACTCATGTGGAGAACCTGCAATGTCAGACAAATTCAAAGGAGCAAAGCGCGAATAAATCCATGAAGGAGCCATTGAAACAAAATTAACAATAAAACTGAACTAAGGAGCTGCCAGGTGAACAAAAAAACAAGAAATATTTACTTTAAATCCTTTAATTCACATACAACTGTGACCCTGTCCACCAACAAATCACAAATTTAACCAATTAATCCAGTTACCAAGAAAATGAAACTTTAACAATTTGTTCCTCGACAACGGCGCCAAATGAATGCTGGTTCTTGAATTGTCCTACTAACTAACAACAATATGAGAAGAAATTCACTGAGGGTTAGAGACCCTCCTGCTTTAGGTGACAATGGCTAGCCTCCCTTTCACCACATGGGTTATTTCTTGTTAATATTGTTAATTGAAGAAATATTCTATTTCATCAAATAAATAAGGCTAGGTTATTAATATGAAAACGTGTTGTTAAAAGGAAGAGAGGTTAACCTTTGGGGAAGGGTGCTTATAGTAACTAAAAGATCAACAATTACAATTAAAACCTTAAGTATGCAATAAGAAAAGACATAACACAAATTATAGAAGAGTATGACAAAGAAAAAAAAAATGAAAGAAGTGTTAGCTGTACTTGTACCCTTATTTATTAGCTACCCACCACAATGAAAAAGAAAAAAATAGTACAATATCACATATTACCACATTCCATTCTCCCTCAACAGACAAACATCAAGAACATGTTCATTTATCGATAGTATGAATACCTGAAAACAAAAAAATCCTCTAATTGTTGTGAAAAAATAGTGCTAATCAAGTCAAATACTAGCTTGTCAACATATATCTAGATTTAAACACATAAATTATAAGAATAAAAAATGAAAAAAATGAGCATAAACTGTTGTAATACGTGTATCTGCATGAAATATTGTAATAAAACTAACTAACAAGTCTTTTTTTGTCAATTAAACAATACAACATGCAAATATCCCAACATTAATACCTCTGCTAATATTAATATCATAGAGGATCATGAATTAAGTAAAGAAATGCAATATAAACAAGCGACCAAGTCCATTTTATACACTGTAAACTGCATCAGTGTATATGCACAAAAAACATAATGAAAATGAAATGGAAAACTAAAGAAATATGATTTTCAAATTGTAGAACAAATTATAAAAGCATCAGTGATCGGTCTATGCAACAAGTGTAATCAGACCATCCAAAATCATAAGTTTGTTCTGGTTTCCAAAGCTATTCGCCTCTCTTTTCTCCCCCTCTAGTATGAGAAAATTATGGGTTTTATACAAATAATTTTGATAACCATTCGAATAACCGTTTCTTTTATAATAATTTGAATAATAAAAATAAGAATTAATTTAAAAAATCCATTATGTTTTGAAAACCATGGAAATATTTGCATACTTTTAGACTTTAAAATAAAACTTAATAATATCTTCTTTAATAGTAATCTCCCTTCTAATTTTTGTTGGAATCTTTAATCACTCCGTAATTAGCTTCTTGCATTAAATAAACCAAAGTTAGTGTCAGGCCAAGCAGTAACTCCTCAAAGCAAAATTGATTCGTATGTTTATTCCTTCAGGTTGGTCTTCATTATATACATGAGGGAGAGACTGTTCACTTCATCTCCCGATGACTGTTCATATTACTTATTTATTTATTTACATTATATTCACCCAATCCTGATGATTAGGTGTCAACATTCCCACCCTTAATATGAAGGGATGTTGGTGAGTCCAAGCATCATTCTGAATCGTTCAAGCTTTTCTCTTCCAAGCGCTTTGGTGAAGATGTCTGCAATTTGCTCATTAGTGGAACAATAACGGAGATGGATTGTTTTGGCCTCAACATGATGTCGAATTAGATGATATTTAGTATTGATGTGCTTCGTTCGATCATGGAACTTTGGGTTCTTGGCCAACTTTATTGCAGAGGTATTGTTAATCATGAGTGGAGTTGATTGTACTTGTTTTACCTGCAAATATTCAAGAATTTTCCTGAGCCACACAATTTCTTTTGTTGCTTCAGCTGCTGCCACGTATTCTGCTTCTGTTGTGGAATCTGCTGGAACTGATTATTTGCGTGATCTCTAGGAGACAGCTCCTGATCCAAGGCTCATAGGATATCCTGAAGTAGATACCCTAGTTTCTTTGTCTCCATCGAAGTCTGAATCAGATTATCTAATCAAGCTGAAGTCTTCCACCTGTGTATACTTGATTCCAAAGTCTTGAGTTCCCTTCAAGTACCTTAGAACTCTTTTTTTAGCAGACCAATGTCCCTCACAAGGCTTTTGCATAAACCTGGAGAGGATTCCAACAACAAATGAAATGTCTGGTCTGGTAGTAGTTAGGTAGTTGAGACTTCCTACACGCTGTCTATACTTTGTTGCATCCTCAAATTCTTTTCCTTCAATAGATGTGAGCTTTAAGTTTTGTTCTATTGGAGTAGTAAGAGGATTGCATTCTGTCATGCCAAACCTGTTCAACAAATCTACAATGTATTTCTTTTGAGAAAGAAATATGGACTTCGGATGTTGGGTTACTTCAATACTAAGATAGTAATGAACATAGCCCAAATCAGTCATTTCAAAACTTTTCCCCAATTCCTTCTTTATGGATGCAATGTAGCTTTCATTTTTCCCTGTCATTAAAAGATCATCTACATATACCACAAGATATACAACTGTTTTGCCAACCTTCTTGACAAATAAAGTTGCATCATCAAGATCATAATGTTTGAAATTGAGTTTCAGAAGATGCTCAGTTAGTTTTTCATACCAGGCTCGCGATGCTTGTTTGAGGCCGTACAAGGACTTCACCAGTCTGCACACTTTATGTTCATGTCGTTTCACAGCAAATCCTTCAGGCTGGGACATAAAAACATTCTCTTTTAGATCTCCATTCAAGAAAGCAGTTTTTACATCCATTTGATGGACTTTCCAACCGTTCTGAGCTACTAGGGCAAAGAGTGTCTGGATGGTAGCCCATTTTGCTGTGGGGGCAAAAGTCTCCTCATAATCGACCCCTTCCTTCTGTGCAAAACCTTTTGCCACAAGCCTATCTTTGTGCTTGTCAAGTGAGCCATCAACTTTATACTTTTTCTTGTAGACCCACTTGCAGCCAATTGGTTTGGTTCCTAATGGAGGATCAACCAGCTTCCAAGTGCCGTTCTTTATGAGGGCATCATACTCCTTTTGCATCACTTCTTTCCATTCATCATGAGAAGCAACTTCTTTGAAGGAAGTTGGTTCAAAATCTTTAGACAAGTTCAATTCACAATCATAAGAAACATCCATATCAAGAAGTGAATTAGAGTCATCTACATCACCTCCATTTTGCCGGTTTGAATTTCTAGTTCCTGTCTTTCTAACCTCATCAAGATGAACACTTTCAAGTGTCTTTGTCAGCCACTTTGGGGGACCTTTCTCAGATGGTCTAGGCTACTCCGCTAATTGAGTTGGGACTGAATCAAGGTTGAGTCTCCCAATTATGTCAATCACATCACTTAAAGCATCATCCGTTGTTGGAGTTTCATGCAGGGGAGAGTGTTCTTCAGAAGAAGATTCCACATGTTGATCTAGTATAGGAATCCCCCCTTCAAGATGTGGAATCTGATTATCAAATTCTTGAAATGATTTTTCTTTTGTGAATCTATCCAAGTGATCAAGTTGCCGCTCAAAAACATTGTCAGTTTTGGATGATTCAAGAAAAATTACATCTCTAGATACAACAAACTTTTTATTTACTTCATCATAGAGACAGTATGCTTTGGAGGTGTTTGAATACCCCAGGAAGATACATTTACGACTTCTAGCACCAAGTTTGTTTCTATGTACCTTTGGTATCAAGGCATAACAGGTGGAACCAAAGACCCTGAGATGCTTTACCGAAGGAACATGTCCATACCACATTTCATATGGAGTCTTGTTTCTAATAGCATTAGATGGAAATCTATTCTTTATATATGCAGCACATAGAACAACATCAACCCAAAACATTATCTTTACATTTTTGAAGAAATGCATGGATCGTATCATATTTAAGATTGTCCTATTCAGTCTTTCAGCTACACCATTCTGTTGGGGATTATAAGGCACAATTGTTTGATGTTTGATCCCATGTTGGCAAAGATAGTTTTCAAATTCGTTAGATGTGTATTCTTTTCCATTATCAGTGCGAATAGACCCAATATGAGATTGTGCATCATTTTCAATCCATTTATGAAAGTTCTTGAATGTTTGAAAAGCATCAGATTTGTTCTTCAATAAATAAACCCAACACATTCTGGTGTAGTCATCAATAAATGTCATCATATATTTATCTCCATTTGCAGAAGGAACAGGCATTGGACCACATAAAGTTGAGTGAATGAGTTCAAGTTTTCTATGTGCTCTTGAATGTGAATCATCAAAAAATTGTTTGCTATGCTTTCCTAGAATGCAAGCATCACATTGCTTAAGTTTCCTAGGAATTGTAGGAAAACCAGCAACACCATTTTTCTTCAACAAGCAGAGGTTGTCATAGTTCAAATGTCCAAATCTAGCATGCCATAATAAACTTTATGGAAGTGTACCTTCTTCATAATGAGAATTGTATGAGAAATGTTGTGCACGAGCAGAGGTTCCTTACAGCTTGAGAAGCCTTTCTTCTTCTATTCCCCTCATGACAAGTAAGTGGTCAGATGCTTTTCTCACCTCAAGCTTGCCATCAAACATATGAATGGAGTGACCTTGCTGGCGGATGTGGACCAAGGAAAACAAGTTTCTCTTCAGCTGTGGGAGATAGAGAACATGATGTAGAAGAAAGTTTGGAAGACCAGGAAATTGAAGCCTGATTGTGCCAAGCCCCGATGGCTTGATTTTTGATTGGTCTGCAAAGTATATTGCTCCATCAACATTGTCAGCAAATTCTTCAAAAAAACCTTTTCTATGAGTCATGTGGCAGGTTGCTCCTGAATCAAGCAACCAATCATTTTTCCAAGAAGCAAGTGAAGCATTAAATAAATCTTCATTTACTCCAATATTACATTGTGCCACAACATAGTGAGCGGATTCAGGTGCTTTACCTTTGTCTGTATCATCAGTTTTACCTTTATGTTGGTTTCTTTGCTGCTCAATTTTGTCCCATGGTAACTTGCATGTAGAGGCATCATGTGATCCATTTCTTTTGTAGCGTATGCAGTGCAAATCTGCCTTTTCTCCTTGAGAGTGTCTGCCCCCCCTGCCTCTGAAATATCTTCCTCTTCGACCACCTCTTCCTCTGGAAGAATCTTTAGCAGGATTCTTTTCTTTATGAGCAAGGTACACAACCTCTTTAGAAGATTCAGGGGCTGTCTTCTTTCCAAAAGCTTTCTCTCTTTCAGCAAACTTTTTCACAAGAGAGTCAAAGGTGATATCTTTGAGATTTCCATTTGCTTGCAATGACTCAAGATAATTGGAGTAAGTAGGATAAAGTGCCTTGAGAAAAGCGATAAGAGGAATATCCAATTCAACCTTAGTGGATTTGATATCATGCGTTATTGACTTTACTTCAGATGCAAGAGCAAGAGGATCATTATTTTGCAGTTCAGAGTGAAGAGTTTAATCATGAGTTGAACAACTTCAAGTGCATAATGTGAGTCATAGAGTTCTTTCAGCGTTTGAAAGGCTTTGAAAGCAGTTGAAAATGGCAAAATGTGGCGACTCACCTCTTCATTTACAGATGCTGTGATTAATGCATAAGCTTTGCTGTTCTTATTTTCCCAAATGGTGAGCTCTTTGTCTGAGTTAGGCTGTTCTGGCTCTTTGTCTCCGTCTCCAATGCACACTCCTTTCCACAACTCATTGAAAATGAGGGTGTGTTTTATCATCCGGGACCATTCAAGATAGTTCTCCTTCCCAGTGAGAACTATTCCCACCATGGATATGATTGAATGCATTCTGTAACAAAAAAAACTTCTGCCTAATATAATTCAGCCTAAATATATTGTGGAGCAGCTTCAATACACAAAAAAAACTGTACAACGCATTCAAGAAACTAGACTGCTCCGGCAACCAGCGTTCAATGTAATACACTAACCAGCGTTCAAGCGTAAATACAAGAACTGTGTATTAACGTATACATTGACTTATAACAGGCAGCGTAAATACAAGAACTGCGTTAACAATCATATTACACAACATTCAAACTTCAATGGGGCAGCGTAAATACAAGAACTGTCAGGCCTCAACGCATATGCCAACACTTCATAATTTACATCCGTTCTTTATCGTTTTATTCTGATGCAATTTCTTAAAGTTGTTGCCACAGCTTCACAAGAGGCATTCACGGTCCATCGTTCAACGCATTCTTCAAGACTATTTAACACTACACTGCTTCAATGCATTACTTAGAACAACAATCGATTTTCAAAGAAATAACACACAATTTCCAGATTTTACAGGAGCCAACTCAAAATGTGGACAATAGTAGGAAAATACCAGTCCTTCACTAAGAAACAGTCCTTCCTGCTGTGACGCTCTGATTTCTAAAATGCGTAGGAGGGGTGATATGATATGGATGCCAAACGTAGCAGCGTATTGGGAGCCAAACGCAGCATATTTACAAAGGATCTCTCCAACGAGACAGAACGACTCAATCAATCAAAGTATCCTACGTGGAGGCACCACGAAGGCCAGAGGATATCACCACATTTTCGCTGCGCTGTTACCAGAGGTTCTGAGAGGGTTTAGGTTTGTTTTGGAGAATGGCAGCAGCGTTCAAGGCAGGTATCGAGCAGCGTAGCAGTAGCAGTCAATGGTGCAGGTAGGCTTGAGAGAAAATGTCAGGCAACTGACACCAACATTTATATGGGCAGCGTATTATATGGACAACGCTTTTGAATGGGTAGCGTATTGTATGGAGCAGCGCTTTTATATGGAGCAACGCTTTTAAATGGAGAGCAGAGGAGCAGAGTTTTGTATGCAAGGTAGAACATAGGCAGAATAGGGAGTTACAAAGCAGAGGAAAGCCAAAAATGGCGCCGGCTCTGATACCATGTCAAGCCAGGCAGTGACTCCTCAAAGCAAAATTGATTCGTATGTTTATTCCTTCAGGTTGGTCTTCATTATATACATGAAGGAGAGATTGTTCACTTCATCTCCCGATGAGTGTTCATATTACTTATTTATTTATTTACATTATTACCCAATCCTGATGATTAGGTGTCAACAGTTAGCCCATAAATAATTAGATAAAAATTTCAAATAAAATACTATAAACAAATTTCTCACCTCACTCTTTGAATGGCTTTCTAGACGGTAAAATAATGCAAATAAATATATCATTTTCTACCTGATACATTTCTGGATGATTAAAATCTTTTTCTTCATTCCATCCCCATGATAAATCCTAATTAATCTCTTCAAAATGTAGAAAAACCCTAACCTGCACATTCGTTCAACTAATCACTCGATTCAACCCTCGACAGTAAATCACATTAAGTCTGGTCCCTACTTAAGCTATCTATACAATAAATGACAATAATTCTTGTCCATATTTAAGTTATGAAATATTCTAGCATGGTGAATTTTATTTGGAACAAATCCCAACTAAAGAAATCAATTAGTTTTTAACAAACCCTAAATATGGAAAATACATTTTCATAATATGTTTTCATCCGTTTAATTACTTCTCGATTCAATTTTTCATAATGAAAACTTTAGAATAAGTTATGGACATACAAATTTATGCAGGTGAAATCCAAACATTACCTAAATTCGAATGAGTTTGAAAATAAACAAATTTAAGCATGAAAATCCCTCAAATCCCCAGCCAATGTGTGAGCTTGATAAAGCATAGGGATCAGAGATGTTATACATCGATGGTTGAGATATTATCTCGGGAAAAGAGTTATAGGGAGGTTAACGAACCCTTTTTGACCCGATGCATGCCAACTATAGATCTAATTTTTTATGAAGGGTTCTCATTTGACCCAATGGAACCCATATGAATGATGACCTTAAGCATAAATTTGGTCACGTGGTTTCATAGGCCTCCCTTTGATATAATATGATTTAATAAATATTATAACACCAACTCTTGTTTAATACAACAATATTTTAATTAGATTTTAATTTAACGAGGTTTAATATTTTAGCTTTTGTTCTATATAGTGTGGTTGATTATCAAATGATTTAATCACGACGCAACTATTTTTTTATAAACCTTAGTAAAATTTTATTAAACGATTGCAAATGTTTCGAGAACAATCATTTTAATAAATGAATTTTAGATATTCCTTGGGGTTCTTAGGGTTAATAAAAAATGTTTTTTTATTATTTATATATTTTCCAGATTTATGGCTTTAAAATATTCAAAATTTGAATAAATGATTCTTTTTAGGAAAGTCAACCCTCCTAAATATATGGACATTAAAGGATTTACATAAGAGATCATTTTGTATATTTATCTTATTTTTTTGGACAATGTTTGCCCATTTTTAAGAGTAAAAAATGTTTAATCATATTTTAGTGATATGCATTAGTTAACATTTAATTATTATGTTTTATATGTGATAAATAAAATTAAAACCATAATAAAATAATAAAACAATACAAACACATATCTAGGGATTGTGATATTCCTTAAATAATGGCACTTATGTCGTTAACCTCATCCCTCATTCTTGAAATCTCATTTTGATCTATTTTACTAATTATTTATTTTTCATGTGACTAGGAGTAAACAATAAGGAGTCGAATGTGATCCCAATAAGTTAAATTAGTTCAATGGAAATAAGAAAAATCTTGCAAAGGTTTTTAAGGAGGGCCAAGTCAAGCACCAACAAGTAACTACTGAAACAATATTCTTCTTCAAGCTGCCTGGAACATATAGGACATCTTTGATATGGAGAGAGCTACCTGACTCCATCTCAAAACTGATAGTACCCACTGCCCTAGTTGCATACTTGCCATCTTCTCCTAGCTAAATCTGAAATTGCATGTGCTTCTCCTTTAGGTGGTTAGAAAGGTCCTTGTTCTTGGTCATGTGAAAGGATGCTCCTAAATCAATATACCATACATTGCTATCTGGTGAGTGCGAAAATTATATCACTGCAACAACTAATTTACTTTACCTACTTATTTTCCAATAAGTTATTTATGAAATTCCTTCAATAAACATTAAAATAAATTTTGCTGCAGATATCACACCATAATACATAAACAAACACATGCACAAGAATCAACGCATCGACAAAGATATTTTGGAAAAAAGTCCCCAGAAAAACCCAATGTGGGAAAAATAGTGCAGCAAGGGAGGATTTTATTATTCGGAACTTCTTCAGTACAACAGGATGCCAAACTGGCTTACCCAATAGAGAGAAAATTTCTCTAGCACTTCTCCCAGTCTCAACGTCAGCTTGGCTGACCTCTACATAGCTCCCAAACAGTTTGTGTCAGTCCCTGCCTCTCTGCGTCAACACTGGGCCTCTATACATCATCCACACATGCCCTCCAGTGACTGCGCAGTCTGCTGCTGCCTTTGCGTCTGCCTGAGAGGTTTTGTGTCTGCCTCTCCAACCTCTACGATGGTCTTCTGGTGTTGCTCCCAACTCTCTGTTTCATACTTGCTGCCTCCTTCTTCTCTCCAGATCACTAGTTCGAATTTCTCAGCTAACCCCGCTCCAGAAATCGAACTGAATGGTCTCCCTCAGTGTGTTCTCCAACTGACCGTCAAGCCTCTTCTTATAATTTTCTCGTTGTTCCATCAACGACTGAGATTAAATTTCTAATCAATGGCTAAGAACAGATTTGGCTTGATCCATGACTTTTGGACCCTTCTAACCTAGTTTTATATTAATACCCATTTATATTTTATTTTTCATAAGTTTAGACTTAAGAACTCCATTAAAAATATTAATTATTTTAATATCTCGCAAACCGGTTAGAATCTGCCCAAACCATTTCTAGGTCTTGGATATCTCATGTGCTTTAGCCTCTCCACCAATTTTCATGGCTAGAGCACAATGTCCAATGCTACCCCAAATCAACACTCCCTCTTAGCAAGGACTGTGCTCTAGTAATATTCCTCACTAAGTATCACCTTGATCATCCAACATCAGTCACTGTGTTGATGCTAGGCCTCCCTGCCCAACATCCTCTACACTGCTGCATCTTGTACGACAGCTCCCTCTGCATTCGTGATGTTGCTGGTCCTTTCTTCCAACAATGCATATGCACCGCAACTCCTTCTACCACGTTGCATCGTGCTACTGTTGACTGCTATCGCACTGCAATATCACCCTCATTTCTACTACTGAAATGGATTCTTTATCATCCCCATCTTTTCCCTGAAATAATCAAACTTTGTTCTTCCTAGGGCCTTGGTGAGGATGTCTGCCACCTGTTCTACTGTAGGAGTGTAACTCAACTGTACAGCTCCTTGTTGGACACAGTCTCTGACAAAGTGACACTAGATATCAATACGCTTTGACTGATCATGAAACACTGGATTCTCAGAGAGCTTGATACAACTCTAATTATCGCACATGATCTTGCTCGCCTCCATTTTTCTTCGGAATAGGTTCACAAGCAGTTTTCTGAGCCATATGGCCTCACACGAAGCTGTGCTCACCACCATATATTCTGCCTCAGATGAGGTCAGAGCCACAAACTTCTGTTTCCTACTGCACTGGGAGGTTATTCCTGATCCAATGTTGAAATAGTACCCAGAGGTACTTTTTCTGATCCACTGAAATTCCTGCCCAATCTGCATCAATAAATCCACTCAATCTGATATCCTTACTCCTGGTGTACAAGAGTTCATAATCGACTATTCCCTGTAGATACCTGAGAACATGTTTGGCTGGTGCCCAATGTGCCCTCTTCGTTTCCACCATGAACTGACTGAGGGTGTTGACAGCGTAGCAAATGTCTGGCCTTGTATTGACTAGATACATGAGGGACCCTATGAGTTGTCTGTATAAGGTGGGATCAACATCCTTGTCTTCTGATGTATCAATCTTCTTCCAGTTGGTGATCATTGGAGTAGTCATGCGTCTACAGTCCTCCATCCTGAATCTCTTCAAGATTTCTGTAGCATATCCCCCTTACCCAAGGAAGATCTCTCCCTTTTGCTGCTAAACTTCCAACCCTAGGAAATAATGCATTCATCCCAAAACCTTCATATCGAATTCCGTGGCTAGATTCTTCTTGTAGTCCCCGATGAGCTTGGATGATCCTGTCATAAAGAGATAATCCACATACAATACTAAGATTAGCGGCTCATTCTCTACAACCAGATAGTAGAGACTTGGATCTGCGTCAGTCTTGAAAAATCCCATCTTCTGCAAGTAGCCATTGATTTGACCATACCATGCTCTAAGTGCTTGTTTCAGCCCATACAAGGCTTTCTTCAACCTGCATACATGAGACTTCTTCTCATGTGTCTCAAAGCTCTCTGGTTGTTCAATATATTACCTCTTCTTCTATCACCCCATTCAGAAATGTCATTTTGACATCCATCTGATGACTCTCCCACCCCATCTGTGCAGCAAGAGATATCACGATTCTAATAGATGTATACCTGGCTACCGGGGTGAAGGTCTCTTCGTAGTCAATTCCTTCCTTGTGAACGTACCCCTTAGCCACAGACCTGGCTTTATATTTCTGTACATTGCCGTCTGCAGCATATTTGATCTTGTAAATCCATCTCGAACCTACCATTGATCTGTCTTGAGGCCTTGGCACTACCTCCCAGACATCATTCACCATTATTGAGTTGTACTTCTCTACCATTGCATCTAGCCAAACCTGATGTTGAGCTGCCTCTTGGAAACTGGCAAGCGCCCCATCCTGAGCTACTAATGCCTTATATCTATCTGGTTGTTTTCTCTCCTTGTTATTGTTTCTTGGCGCACTGATGAAGTCCTCTGCATCTTGCAGAATTTGACGAAGTTCCCTGCTAGTTCTTCCTCTGCCAGCAAGTGCTTCTGTTAGGTCCTCCTCATCCTGCAAATCTTCCTGACCCGAGGAATAATTCTTTACTTCTGTTGGTTGAAGAGGTTTAACCAACGACTCCTCTTTTGACTGCTCTTCGGAAGGCATTTCACGAGATTTTTTGAAAGCCCTGTCCTCCATGAACCACTACCTTCCTGCTCCCTGGAAGATATATTCTGTATGCCTTAGCGTTCTTTCTATATCCCACTAGATACCCTTTTTCCACAGTTTGATCCAGCATTTTCCTCTTTTCCTTAGGTACGCGGCAATATGCTAAACTCCCAGATATCCTGAAATGACTGACTTCAGGCGTTTTCCCTGTGAAAACTTTATCTGGAGTAATCTTACCCAATGTCCGATGAGGAGTCCTATTCTGAACATAGAATGTTGTGTTACATGCTTTCGCCCATAGGAATTTTTGCATATCTTGATCATACATCATGGCCCTAGCTGCTTCTACAATAGTCCTATTCTTCCTTTCTGCTACTCCATTCTGATCTAGATTGTAAGGAGCTGTCCACTCTCTTCTGATGCCCTCCTTAACACAAAAATTAGTGAAGTCCTTATCGACATACTCTCCACCATAATTGATTTTCCCTTCCTGTCTCTGATTACTTGCTCTGATACCATGTGAAAATTCTATCACTGCAACAACTGATTTACTTTACCTACTTATTTTCCAATAAGTTATTTATGAAATTCCTTCAATAAACATTAAAATAATTTCCGTTGGAGACATCACACCATAATATAGAAACAAACACATGCACAAGAATCAACGCATCGACAAAAATATTTTGGACAACAGTCCTCGAAAAAACCCAATGTGGGAAAACCGATGCAGCAAGGGAGGATTTTATTATTCAGCACTTCTTCAGTACAACAGGGTGCCAAACTAGCTTACCTAACAGAGAGAAAAATTCTCCAACACTTCTCCCAGTCTCAGTGTTAGCTTTTCTGACCTCTGCATAGCTCCCAGACACTCTGCGTCAGCCCCTTCCTCTCTATGTCAGCACTGGGCCTCTCTGCATCACCCACGCAGGCCCTCCAGTGGCTGCGGAATCTGCTATTGCCTCTACGTTTTCCTCTCCAACCTCTACACTGGTCTTCTGGTGCTGCTCTCGACTCTCTGTTTTGTACCTGCTACCTTCTGCTGCTCTCCAGACCACTAGTTCGAATTTCTCAGCTAACCTCGCTCCATAAATTGAACTAACTGGTCTCCCTTAGTGTGTTCTCTAATTGACCCTCAAGCCTTTTCTTATACTTTTCTCGTTGGTCCATCAACAACCGAGATTAAATCTCTAATCAATGGCTAAGATTAGATTTGGCTTGATCCATGACTTTTGGACCCTTCTAACCCAGTTTTATATTAATACCCATTAATATTTTATTTTTTCTAAGTTTAGACTTAGGAACTCCATTAAAAGTATTAATTATTTTAATATCTCCCAAACGAGTTAGAATCTGTCTAAACCATTTTTGTGTCTTGGAGATCTCATGTGCCTTAGCCTCTCCACCAATTTTCATGGCTAGAGCACATCCGATGCTACCCCAAATCAACAATGAGAATGCCATGCAAGTTATTAATGATAAATATTTCTCGATTTCGTTAGAAAAGGAATCGACCTCTGCTGATGTAGCTAGATGATCCTTACTAGGCTCCTTCTTTCGATTAGGACAAGTAGACCTTCTTGGCAATGGAGGCACTTAATCTTGCTTAGATCCTTCTTCTTCTTCCATCCCTTCTGACTAGACTTAGCCTCTCCTTGTCCCCTCTTTCGCTAGATGATCCTTACTAGACTCCTTCTTTCTTGCCAGAGAAAAATTCTTCTCATCCTTTCCTGGAGCTCCTCTACCAACTCTCATTCCTCTCTGAATTTCTTCTTGAAAACAATCACCCCATAACCTTTCCCAACTGGGAATATTCTCTTTGCTATTTACTGCATCCTAAAAACTATACCAAGTCTTATGAAGTCCTAGAAGCGCAAGACTCACATGGTCACTATTTTCTATAGCCATGTCCACTCCACATAGCTCATCTCGAACCTAAGTGAACTTTGAAAGATATGTGATGATGGGCTTTCCTTTGCTCATTTAGATACTTCTTAGCTTCTTGAGAGCAAACTTCTTGGCATAACTGGAACCCTGATACATTTCTAATATGGCTTTATACATCTCATATGTTGTGTTCTTCTCTTGCAGATGAGGGATAATATGGTCTCTGATCCCCTCAAGAATGATCCTCCTCTCCTTGTTGTCATTCTTGTTATGCCGGGCCAATTGTTTGGCATCTGTAGGTGGCACTACTTGCTGATTCACAAACTTTAGCACCCCACTATCTTCAAACACCATTGATATCCGCTCTTTCCATATGCAGAAATTCGAGGCTCCCTCTAAACTATGATCTGGCCCTAGTCCTTGGAATTCCATACTTTTATCCAAAAATTTCCTTTGCTCTTCAAACTCAATCCTTCTACTTGATTTGCGCTCTTCACTAACTGGTCAATTTGGTGCTAGTCTTTATACATATCTCTGCTTTGATATCATGTTAAATTTCCATGAAACTCTGCAACTACTTAGATGAATAACTAAAAACTAAAACTAGTTTACTTTCACCAAGATAGGAAGTCTCTTAACAACTTATAAGTAGTGGAATAAAAAAACAAAGATAAAAACACATCACAAAAATATTGACTCACTTTTCTCAGGAAACCCAATAGGGAAAAGTGCTTGCTTGATGTGGCAATTTTATTTATTGTTCTTGAGCACTTGGATCTATTACAAAGAACTATGCCTCTTTTTGAGAAAGTTTTTTTCTTCTCACACAAGTCTCAGATGATAAAATTGATCTTGGCCGACCTAGATCTTGTTTAGTCTCAGTCCCTTTAACATACAATTGTTCCTATGTTTCCTCCTTAACTTTCTCTGTAAACCTTGCTAACTTACTTAAGTTCTGCTCATTCCTTGCTCACCTAGCCTCCTTATTCCTTAAATTAATTGCTTATTTCTTAACACATTTCGATCCATATTTCTTAGCACTGATGCGGGAGCATCTAGCCAAAAAGGAAATTATTGTAAAGAATAGACATAGGGGTCATTAGTTTCCTAAATTCCAAGTTAATTAGATATTCTCAAATAAAATTAGGAGAGCTTTTAGGCATAAAAGGGATGGATATGGACATTAAGGGATAAGGATATCTTTTCTATTTTAGAATAGGAAAAAGATGGAATAAAGCTGAAAAGATGCTTTTGCCACATGTATGCATTGCATGAGCTTTAGTTGAGTGATTTTTAGGTCATGCTAAGTTTAATAAATTAGGCATTAAAGTGTGAGGGTGTGTGTGTGAAGAGTGAGCAAGGTTTCTCCTTGAGAGCCTTCAGACAGTTTGTAAAAGGGCCACAGATTGTATATCTGGCCATGAATATAACTGTGTGTATGCTTGTTTATGTAAATGTGAATATGTTGAATTCAGTTATAATGAACTTGGTTGCCTTAATGAATTCTGAGATGGTTCTGTGCTTGATGGCATAAATTGGTACTGATATAATGTTGAAATTGCATGGGTGCTGATGGTTCTACCTTTCCTCATATGGAAACGCTGTGTTAATTGTCAATCGTTAAATATTAGTTGTTAATCCGCTTGCCTGTGTTATGATAGATCGCCTTGAAATTGAATGGTGCCTTCGCATTTCTTGAATCCCATCTCAATTACGCTTGAAGCTGTCATGTATGTGCGTTGACAAATTTACTGTTAAACGATTACAGGTTCCAAGTTAAGTGAGCGTATATACCCGTGATTCCTCCTTGAATCGTTGCGCCTACCAAGGATATTACGGAGGATCGTATGGGGTATGCTGTATATGCATGTATAATTCCTTGACTGAATGGTGGATATTGTTTTCAACGCGCAATTGCTGTTCACTGTTGAACCTTACAGTTATGCAGGGTCATCACTCTTGTAGAGGCGTAGTTTGGACATGGTAATGTATGCGGTGGAAATGTGTAACGTTGTTGACATAGCATTTATATATTGTGATGTGTAAATCCGCAGCAGCGTAACAAGGTGGGGTCCGTCTTTCCGTCTTAGAGGAAGCCGTAGCGTAAGAAAGTGAGTCTGAACGTAGCTGGCCGACGGATATAATTTACTGTGCAATGCTGAGTCATAGCCGGCGATTTATATATGTATATATACCAACCTGCCTATGGTTTGTGGTAGCACCGGGTTCAAATAAGGAAAGGACTTGCTGCGCAGGTGCGTAAGAGAATATAGGGATATATAGCTTTGCCACGGTAACGCCTCGTGTAACCAGAACCTGTGCGATTTATATATACATCAGAGCCTTGTCTATGGTAAATTCGAACTTCTAATTATCGCCGAGAGAAAGAAGATGCCGTGAGCGCATATATGGTAGCATACATATATATATTTGTTATGACCGCCCATTGAAAATTCTTTTAAGAATTCTTGAAGAGCACTGGTATGTTGTTCAGAGGGAAAAGCTTGTTGTTTTGGAATTGGTTTAGATATAAAGAATTTGAGCTGTGAATTGGATGGATAGAGGTGCATGGGTTATATGCATACTGAGGAAGATCCTGGTAGAAGTGGCCTGGGCTACATCAAGCACACTTTAGCTCCTAATTTTTAGGACCCAGTTCCACACACCTAGTTCTACTTAATTTATAAATTAATAATTTTTTATTTATTTCAAAAAATTTAATCTCTTTTTGTACTTGATAAATCTGTGATTATGAGATATTCTCTCTCTACACACACATCATGTGCAATTTTTGTTTGCATTGCATTTTTTAGTAGATAAATGGATACAATGCCTTGAAATCCCCCTTTAGGACTTGGATTGTGTAGGCTATACAACTAAAATTTGTAATTCCAACAAATCTTTACTAGATTTTAGACAAAATTAACAATAAAACATAGCTGAAAACTGATCAAATGTAAAATAGTGAGACTATTGAAATGTTTTAAAACGTTTTAGCCATAATAATTTATTTTTTAAATTGATTTATAAAGTATTAGATTTATATAATATATATGTATATACATATTTGACATTAAAATATTTAATTAATATGGATGTTGAAATATTTCATTAATCTACATTATCTATATTGAAATATTTTATGCTATTAATATATTTTTAAATACATGTCAACATTATTTAATCTTGCATAGCAACTATTTTATTTATAACTTACATTGAATATTTTTATTATCAATAATATATTTTAAATGCCATATCAATTTTATATTAAGAATAAAATGTAATACACATATCTTTTGAAGAATTGAATGTATTGCACATCTCTTTTGATTAGGAAAGTAACTGAATTATTTTACTTCTAATTATTTCTTCCTTTTGGGCATTCAAATATTTTACTATGATCTATTTAAGAAATATTACACATATTGAAATATGACTCTAACAAATATTGAAATGCATTGGTTAATAAGAATATTCAAACAATTTATCTCAGAGGGTTAGCTAATTGGTGGTGTCCTTGTTGTTAAAGCACCTTTGCTATTGAGAGGTCACAAGTTCAATTCTGTCAACACCCTCGAGGTTAGGCTCTTTGGTTGAGCTGACAAGAAGTGACAAGAAGTGATCCCTTCAGGTGGATCTGCCTGGTACAAATATTATGTGGACATAGAGGTCACCGATCTCAGGGGTTTGTGAACCACATAGAAAAAAAATATTTAAACAATTTATTTTAGTACTATATTGAAATATGTATAATGTAAGTATAATATGATTTATTTTATTTTATTTTACTTTATCTCTTGAATTGATATAAAACATAGACTGATAATTTATTATTGGCTCTAAGAGGGAAAGTGAAATATTTTTACCACATATCCTTCACATTGGATTGTAATATTAATAACAATGAGACCAAAAAAACAAAGTGAGAGTGAGATTATTAATGTTGTATAATGCTTTTAATTAAATCTACCCAAATATATATATTCACTTATATGGTTATATTTAGACTATTTTTTTTATTTTAATTTTAAAAGGACACATGTCAACTCCACATAGAGCATGGGAAAAATCACACATTGTCCTCATACTGGGAAATAGAATATGCCTCTACGCGCAACAAGGTGGTAAGGCACAACTTCATCTATGTGTTTTAGGATTACGGGTCTTACCCTTTTTAATTTTGCTATTTCTTATTGATAGGAACCATTAAAACAATATTTAATTTGGTTAGTTATAAGTAGTGAGTATGTTCAGTTTGCTTAGTTATAAGTAGCAAGTATGTTCAGTTTAGTTACTTGTAAGTAGCAAGAATGTTTGATTTTTATGGTGAGAGGCGTTCCCTAACCCACTATGGTAGAGATGTTGTAATGTCCTGCCTTGTCCTATAAACATTTTGACTAGATCAAATTACATAAAAAAATAAAAATAAATAAAAATGGTTAAAATAAAATAAAATAAAAAAAGAGTTAATAATTAAAATAAATAGAGGTAAAATAGTCCATTTATCGTTCGTAGTTTCTTTGCTATAGGTTTTGACAACCCATGGTTTTTCATATATATATATATATATATAGATATTCTACTAGCCTAGATCCATCTTACTCCACATTTATCAAGCACTGACGCTCTCCAACCCAATATGGAAGAGATATAATGTCATGTCTTGTCTTGTCATAGCTTGTCTTGTTAAATATTTTGACTTCGTCAAATTACATAAGAATAAAACTAAAATAAATATTAAAAACTCTCCAACCTAGTATGGGAGAGATGTTGTAATCTTTAACATTTTGACTTAGTCAAATTACATAAATACAAAATCAAAATAAAATTTAATAAACAAAATAAAATTAAATAATATTAAAAAAATTAATAATTATAATTATTAATAAAACATTCTTCTCGAGAAGCACTAGAAATCGAGTAGATCCCTAATAATTTTAATAGAGAGGACGAATACACACTTAGCCAATCATGGAAGCCCATCATCCACCATCTTTCCAACTAAAATTTTCAACCCCATATTCCTATTAATTTATTCAATTATTAATATTTTCAATGGGAACTAGTTGGATGTTGAATCAATTCCTATTTTATCTATTCAATTAAAACTTGTTCATCAATTCTCGATTTATTTGGTTAATTAGAAAAAAATTATTTTCAACTATTAAAATTTGGTCAACTTACCAATTTTTATTTTACTAAGATCTTTTACCCAATTTAATTCTCATCCCAATCTTATTTTATCATTATTTAATTCTTATTATTTAATTATAAAAATTTAGTTATTTTCTTATTAACTCTTATATATAATTTTCTTTCTCTGAACTTATAATCTAGGGTCCCTCACCTTGATGAATTCACTCTTTGGTAAGCTTGGAATAAGAAATCCTCCCGGAGGGGTTTTGGTGGTATAGCCTATTATATAAGGAACATTGTTTCTTCTCACATCCAACTTCATAAAATCGACCCCTTCAATCAATACATTTGGACCAAGATCTCTGATTCTACCACCAATAGGATTTTTCTTGCAATCTGCTATTTCGCTCCTATCAACTCTACATCCTATAAGAAAAACAACTTGGATAAGAATTGTCCTTTCAATACCTTAGAAAAATACATCTACAACCTAAGGAATGAAGGTAATATCCTTTTGCTTGGGGACTTTAATGCTAGAACTGCTACTAACCAAGCTATTATGTTAAGTAACAACTCTAACCCTGACCCCTTGTGGCTTGATGAAGATGGTAACTTAGCTAATAGATTCAAGAGAAACTTTGAAGACATAATCATGAACTTATTCAGCACTGAGCTCCTCAAACTTTGTAGTTCTTAGGACCTAATCATTTTTAATGGTATTAACAAGTGGCCTCTCTCCGGTCAGATGATGTTTTTCCATGGGTTGGGTAGAAGTGTCACGGATTATGATATTTTTGACACCCATGTCCTCAACTGTATTATAAACTTTGAGCTTCTTAACGGGTACGAGCCTGACTCTAACCACATACCTTTGTCTTTATCCCTCAATCTTGTTATGCATACCACCCACATGTAGAAGACCAATGAAAGAAAAAGACACATTTTCTTCGATAGGAATAATATCGACCTTTTCTTAAGGGAGTTAGAAAGGGATTTAGGCTCCCTAACTTGTAATAATAACATTGATCAAATTTATTACCATTTTACTACTACCCTTTCCACTAGCATTAAAAAGTTCTCTAATGAGACTTCGTATAAGCAGAATAATAAAACTTCCAATCCTTTGTATAACAAAGACTGTAAAATTGCGAGGAAAGTGATCAAAGACACTCCTAATGAAATCATTAAGATTTAGAATATAAGTATATACATAGCTCTCATGAAGAGGAAGAAGAGGTCATATATCAATAAGAGACAAGAGTATCTTCTCCACCTTTCCAAATTTGCACCCAGAAAGTTTTGGCGGAATGTGGTTGCTCGTAAAACTAAAGATAAGTATTATTTCCCCTTTAGAAAACTGGGAAAACTATCTTAATGATTTGATCGATCATATATTAAAACGCAGAAGTTATTAGTGTCGATTAGTGAATTGAATGAAACCAAAGGTGCGTTAAGCGAGAAGACATAAGCAATGAAGAAGGATATGCAAAGGAACTTAAATCATTAGATGCATAAGAAATGAAGCAATAGACAGTAAAAGCACAGTTATACTAGACAACAAGATTGATGAGGGAGTTTGTCCCTGATGGACTACATCTCCGGGTTTGCTTTCAAGATGGGTGACAATTTTTATTAGGAAAGAAAAGAAGGAGTTGTTTACAAAGTGATTATGTTAGATTGAACATGCACACAGGAAATTCTGACCTCTGTAACCAAAAATCTCTTTGAACCAACTTTCCAACGCCACTTATGGTTTCCAAATTCGACTCTAGATGCCCAAGATATGATTAAAACACCGACCGCCTATCTATCTCAACCTCTGAATGACAAGTACCAAAAACACTCAAAATCCTCACTAACTCTTCACAAATCTGCAAATGCTCATTTATATAGTGCTTAGATGCATCATAACCACTATTGCTCATTTTGGCATGCATCAGCTGACCTGAAGGTATGATTTTAGGGTTTATGGATAAGTTTTTAATGTCACTTAGTGACATTAACCATTTAATTTAAAAATCTGTAACAAAACCCACTTTAGAACCTTGGAATATCCCGCCGACCGTTAGCTGTCAACTAACCGAGTGGAGGAAGGAGACAACAGATGTGGAAAGATTCCAACCCCGCGGTTAGAGCTCCGACGGTTCCGGGGTCTCACTTGCTAACGGTTGGTGGATGTGGTTTTTCCGATGCTCACATTCAACGGCTACCCACCTAACAGTGACCATCCACAAAACCTCAGAGCTAACCCTCGACTGCTAGTTAACTGCACTGTTCACATGTCATCGAATTCTCCGCGCGGTTCCCGTTGTGGTTAACTGCACCTCCGACAGCCTACCACCGTAACCGCTACCTTTGTCTGTTCACATGCGCCCGTTGTGGTTAGGCCAATGGTTTAATACTGTGTATGGTATTTTGTGGTTTAACATATTGGCCGAGACTTTAGGCTTTAGGGTTTTATGTGTTAGAACATAGTTCTTAGGTATTGTAATAGGTTTAGGGTTTAATATCATGGTTTGAATGCGATCAAACTTAGGTTTTAGCATAGTTTTGGTGTTTAGGATTAGGTTTAGGTTTTGTTTTCCCTTTAGCTTAGGTTTTTAGCATGTTTAAGCTAAATTTCAGTTTTAAGGTACATTACCAATTCATGACACCATTCACTTCAGAACCATAACTGAACCTTTACCCATGATTTTACTGACCACATTGGATACTAAAGATGATGCTGGTACGAACTCATCAATGTGTAACTGAATCAACAGAATCCTCCTGGATCATTCCTCTCCACTTTAAAGCTTTTGGACCACAAAAATTGGATTATAAACTAAGACTAGGTGAGGGTAGAGCTCCCTCACTCTCCCGATCTCCATCCACTTTCCCTTGCTCGGATTTGTACCTTTGAGTCCCACTCGAAGGTACTCAACATCGCCTCTCTTTGAAGAGCGAGTTCTTCTATCCAAGATAGTATCTTCCTACAATTCTGTCATATACTCAGGTGCTAGATCATCAATAGTCAGAATCTGAGTATCCTCCTCTGGATCCATGATCATCGGAGGTTCATACAACTTCAGATTTTCCACATTAACCACTGAGTAAATACACATATAAGAAGGTAAATCTAGTCGAAAAGCATTATTACTAATCTTCTCAATAATCCTAAAAGGTCCATACCTGATGGGTTTTAGTTTTTTACCTTCTCCTTTCAATCTTTCCTTGCTGATATACAACCATACCTGATCTCTGATCTGAAAATGATGATCGACTCGATGCTTGTCATGGTGACGTTTGTACTTGGCCTGACTCTTCTCTAATTGTTCTCGAACTGCTTCATGTATTTGTTGTATCCGTTCAATGAACTTGAGCGCCCTGTTGGCTTCTCTATGTCCATCTATTTCCTCATCTTCACCGAACATGAAATCCATCGGTGATTTAGGTAGATACCCAAAACATGTCTCAAATGGTGACTTATTAGTCAAAGAATGCAAGGCTCTATTATAAGCATGTTGCACATAAGACAATGATTCATCCCACAACTTGGGATGTTTGCTACAATAACCTCGAAGGATCTGTATCACGGTTCTGTTAACCACTTTTGTTTGTCCATCTGTTTGTGGATGAAAAGTTGTGCTCTTCTTCAGTTTTGTGTCCATGAGTCCCCACAAAGTGGACCAAAATTCTCCTACAAAACGAGTATCTCAGTCAGAAATAATAGAAGTAGGTAACCCAAAATGAACCCATACCTGTTCAAAGAACATCTGTGCAGTCTCCTCAGCAGTGACTTGCTTTTTGCATGAAATGAGAATGCACATTTTGCTGAATCGATCCACCACAACATACATATAATCATGTCCTCTCCTGGACATTGGTAATCCTCCTACGAAATCCATGGAAATACTGTCCCATGGTCGTAAAGGAATCGGAAGTGGCATATACAATCCAATCTTTCGATTGCTTGGATTGCTTGTGGAACGCATTATACATCCCTTAATGTATTTAACAACTGTTTCATACATTCGGGGGCAGTAACAATACCTTTTTATTTGCGTCGTTGTCCTACTTATGCCAAAATGTCCTAGTATATGAGAAGAATGAGCTTCCCGTATGACATGCGCCCTTTCTGTTTGTGGTATGCACAACTTACCCAGATGATATAACAACTTGTCATGAACATGATAATTGATTTCTTCAATCTCAGTACCCTAAGTCAGTGATTCATAAACATCTTTGAAATCAACATCTGTAGCATATTGTTCTAAATAAATTTCATGCTTTAAAGAACTATTTTGAAGTACTACTAAAGCATTCAAAGATGGTCTTGATAACATATCAACTACTTTATTCGTTGTTCCCTTCTTATACTTGATGACTAAATGAAACTGCTGAAGAAATCCCATCCACCTATAATGGCGAGATTGTTGCAATTTAGTCTGTGACTGAAGGTACTGAAGTGGCTGATGGTCTGTATGAATCACGGTTTCTTTTCCCATTAAATAATGTTTCCATTTTTTAACACTTTCTACCAATGCAAACAATTCTTTGTCATAAGTTGGATAATTTATCACTGCTTTGGAAAAAGTCTCTGAATGAAAACAAATAGGTTTTCCTTTCTGTAATAAAACTGCACCCATGGCATAACCACTAGCATCGGTCTCTATCTCAAATGGCTGTTGTAAGTCAGGCAAAGCTAAGATTGGAGCTGTGACTAGCTTTTTCTTAAGATTATCGAAAGCTTTTTGTTGCTTTCCTCCCCACTGAAAAGTAACTTTAGACCCTGTTAAAGCATGTAGTGGTGCTGCAATTAAAGAAAATTGAGAAATAAATTTTCTCCAATACTGAACTGCACCTAAGAAACTTCGAACTTCAGTTACATTTTGTGGTCTTGGCCACTTAACAATTGCTTCAATTTTAGCTAGATCTACTTTTAGATTACCTCCTCCAACTATGTAACCAAGATAATTTAGTGAAGTCCTTCCAAACTCACATTTGGCAAGTTTTAGATACAACTGTTCCTTCTGTAACACTTCTAATACCTGCTTTACATGTCTAACATGTTCTTCTTTGCTTTTACTGAATATGAGAATGTCATCTAAGTAGATTATAACAAATTTGTCAAGATATGGACGGAACACATCATTCATTACCCGCATAAAAGTTGCTGGTGCATTAGTCAAACCAAAAGGCATTACCAACCATTCGAATAATCCTTGTCTAGTTTTAAATGCAGTCTTCCAGATATCATTCTCTGCAATACGGATCTGATGATATCCACTTCTTAGATCTAACTTAGTGAAATAAACAACATGTTTTAGTTGATCAAGAAAATCATCTATTCTCGGAAGAGGATACCTGTTCTTGATGGTAATTTTATTTAAGGCTCTAAAATCGACACACATTCTCCATGTACCATCTTTCTTTGGCACTAAGATTATGGGTGAACCACATGGAGAAGAACTTGGCCGAATAAAACCTTTCTCTAACAAGTCTTGGATTTGCTTCTTGATTTCCTCATTTTCTATGACCAACATACGATACATTCCAATATTCGTAAGAGTAGAATATGACAATAACTAAATCTCATGTTGTATTTGTCTCTTAGGAGGAAGATTTTTGGGATCTTCAAAAAGACTTTAAAAAGATTCTACTATTTCAACCAAACTATCTTTAAATGGAATTTCACAACTTGAAAAAGCATCTTTAAAATCCTTAGGTTGTTCTTTGATCATTAAGAGAACATATTTCTTATTGGAACTAATCAACCGCTTCATTTGATTTGCAGTAACTAAATCCAGATGAGTTTTAGTTTTATGTGCTCTAATAATAAATTCAATTCCATCCTTCTTTAAGATATACTTATGCTCTTTTCGGTAAAATATTGCATCACGGTCATAAAGGTAAGGACTCCCTAGCACAACCCCACATATATCAGCTGGAATCACATCTAGATCTACTTCATCAATAAAATGATTTGCAATGGCAAAATTTAAGTGACACTGCTTAGTTACTTTCAACTGTGTATCCTTAGTAAGCCATCCTAATGGGTATGGTGTTGGATGATCATAAGTTTCCAAACCCATTTTATTTACTAGATCTGCAAATATTAGATTAGATTGTGACCCACTATCAAATAATGTGTCTATTTTTATTTTTTATTTTATTTTATTTTATTTATTTTTATTTTTATTTTTATTTTTTTATTATATATATATATATATATTATTTATTTATTTTTTTTATGCTTAGAGATAATCCTTATATGGAAGAGTTCAACTCTTTTATCCTCATTTGGAGGACTTATGTTTGAAGAGGTAGTAGTAGCATTAGAACTAGAGGCTACATCAGAAATTTTACCTACTGACACCATGGCAGTTACCTTTGATTCATCTCCTGAATCTGAACCAAGATCATGTTGGACAACTGTAATAGCTTTCTTCTCACCCTTCTTCTTCTGAAACTTCTGAGGTCTGAGTTCCGGATGAAGCTTCCAACATCTAGCTTGGTCATGGCCAACTCTCTGACAATGTGTGCATGTAGGTCGATCACTGTCTTTCTGAACTGTTGTCGATTTCTTTCCTTTGTTAAAACCCTTCCTCTTACTATCCTTTGAATCTTTGTTTTCCAACTGCTTGGAAGTTTTTGGTGTAAACTTGAAAGGCCTACCTCCTGATTCAACATGAATAGCCTGTACACAAACTTGATCAAAGTCATCGGGATTAAACATTAACAACGTATGTTGTAAATAAGAATGTAGACTACCGATATACTTTAACAAAGTTTCTTTTGACTTCATTGAGATTCCAAGTGTAAGTGCTTTCTTTCGGAATTCCTGAGTGAAATCCTGAACACTTTGTCCTTTCCCTTGTTGCAAGTGCTGCCAATCAATTACAGTTTGCTGCATATACCCTAAAGGATAAAATTTCTTTCTAAGGGCTTTTAGAAACTTGGTCCATGAAGAAATTACTTTACCCTTATGCTTTAAATCTGACTGGGTTTGACTCTCCCACCAAATTAGGGCTGTACCTCCCATCCTAAGGGTAGCTAATTGGATCTTAGTTTTATCATCAATGATATTTTGAATTCGACAATAAACTTCTATTTGCTTTATCCAATTATCCAATTTCTCAGGACTCATTTCTCCATTATAAACAGGCAACTCAAACTTTATGTCAAGTTTTAAAAGAGAAGTTTTATGAGGCTTCTTTTCTTCACCTGATTCTGAACTGGAAGAAGAAGATGAAGAAGATGATGATGGAGATGATGGAGGTGAAGGAGGTTTATCAGCCTTGCCTTTACCTTTGTCCTTCTTCGATGTCTTTGAAGAAGAAGTTGCATCTCTCGCCTTCTTGTCTTCATACAATTCTCCCAACATCTACTGCATAGTCAAGAATTCCTGTTGAAACTATTCTTCACTCATCTTAGTTTCAGTGTTTTCACCTGCATCAGGTCCTGACATGGTCGATTTATGAACGGTCCTTCGCTTTCCCACTTTGGGATCGCCTTCTTCAACTGTTCCTTCTCCACGTCACGACCTCGACTTGGTTAACATTCACTGGCTAACTTTGCTATCGTAACCTGCTTTGATACCAAATTATATGATCTGATAGATCATATATTAAAACTTAAGCAGAAGTTATTAGTGCCGATTAGTGAATTGAATGAAACCAAAGGTACCTTAAGCGAGAAGACATAAGCAATGAAGAAGGATATGCGACAGAACTTAAATCATTAGATGCATAAGAAATGAAGTAATAGACTGTAAAAAAATAGTATACCAGACATCGAGATTGATGACGAAGTTCGTCCCTGATGGACTATGTCTCCGGGTCCGCTTTCAAGATGGGCGACCGTTTTTATTAGGAAAGAAAATAAGGAGTTGTTTACATAGTGATTCTGTCAGACTGAACTTGCACATAGGAAATTTTGACCTTTGTAACCAGAAGGCTCTCTGAACCAGCTTTCCGACACCGCTTATGGTTTCCAAATCCGACTCTGGATGCCCAAGATATGATCATAACATCGACTGCCTCTCTGTCTCAACCTCTGAATGACAAGTACCAAAAACACTCAAAATCCTCACTAACTCTTCACAAGTCTGCAAATGCTCATTTATACAGTGGTTAGATGCATAATAATCACTATTGCTCAATTTGGCATGCATCAGCTGACTTGAAGGTATGATTTTAGGGTTTATGGATAAGTTTTTAATGTCACTTAGTGACATTCACCATTTAATTTAAAAATCTGTAACAAAACCCACTTTAGAACCTTGGAATAGCCCGCCGACTGTTAGCTGTCAACTAACCAAGCAGAGGAAGGAGACAACGAATGTGAACAGATGCCAACCCCGCGGTTAGAGCTCCGACGGTTCTGGGTCTCACCTGCTAATGGTTGGTGGATGTGGTTTTTCCGGCGCTCACATTCAACGGCTACCCACCTAACTGTGACTGTACACAAAATCGTGGAGCTAACCCCTGACTGCTAGTTAACTGCATTGTTCACATGTCATCAACTTCTCCGCGTGATTCTCGTTGCGGTTAACTACAACTCCGACAGCCTGCCACTGTAACCGCTACCTTCGTCTGTTCACATGCGCTCGTTGCGGTCAGGCTACAATGTGGTCAGGCCAGTGGTTTAATACTGTGTATGGTATTTTGTGGTTTAATATATTGGCCGAGACTTTAGGTTTAATGGTTTTATGTGTTGGAACATAGTTCTTAGGTATTGTAATAGGTTTAGGGTTTAATCTCGTGGTTTGAATGCGATCAAACTTAGGTTTTAGCATAATTTTTGTGTTTAGGATTAGGTTTAGGTTTTGTTTTCCCTTTAGCTTAGGTTTTTAGCATGTTTAAGCTAAAGTCCAGTTTTAAGGTACCTTACCAATTCATGACACCATTCACTTCACAACCATAACTGAACCTTTACCCATGATTTTATTGACCACATTGGATACTGAAGATGATGCTGGTACGAACTGATCAATGTGTAATTGAATCAACAGAATCCTCATGGATCACTTAAGAAGTTGTATGAATCTCCGGACACCATGGGAACCATCTTAAACACTCATATTAATGAAGATATATTTTCTCTAGAATAAATTGAGTCTGGGATTAATAAGCTCGCTAGTGGGAAAGCTAAACATATTGAAGGATACAAAGCTGAGATCTTTAAAATGGGAATATATATCCTCATTCCTCATCTCCAACAACTTCTCAAATTGATGGTAAAACATGGCTTCCCTAAGCTTTGGACGCAAAGCCTTATTGCACCTATCTTTAGAAATTGGGACAAAAGCATTCCCTCTAACAACAAGACCATTATGATCAACCAAATCCTAGCCAAACTACATGGGCTCATTTTGGAAAAGAATCTTAGCCTTTGGCTTGAAAACCATGGTAAAATAGCTAAAGGGAAAGATGGTTTTAGGAGACATCACTCGACTATTGACCACCTTATCACTCTTAGGATCATTGTAGAGGAATGTTGCAATAGTAAAGCCGATCTCTTCTTTTGTTTTGTGGACTTTAGAAAATGTTTCGACAGAGTTCCCTGAGATAAGGTCTCAGAGAGACTTGAATAGATCATGGTTCCTCCTGAACTAAGAATTGTCGTGATCCGCCTCTACAAGATTGTCATTTTCAAGCTTAAGACCAACGAACAGTGGTCTAAAGATATTAAATGCAATATTGGGGTTAAGCAAGGGTGTCCCCTATCCCCTACCCCTTTTAGCATTTACATCAATAAGCTAGAGGAGTGTCTGGAAACTGCAGGTTGCAAGGGCACCGAGCTTGCTAGTATAATCATTACTCTTCTCCTTTATGTTGATGATATCATTCTTCTTGAAAAAATCCATGATGACCTAGACAAGTAGCTTAAGACTCTTCATGTCTACTGCTCCAAGATGGGTATGACAGTCAATACCGACAAGACTAAAGTCATGATCATCAAATCCAAAAAGATCACCCATGGTAGTTTCGTCTATGATAACCATAACTTAGAGCAGGTTTCTTCTTATAAATATTTGGGTATTGACTTTCCTCATCAGCTCAACTGGAATTATAACATTGAGAAAAGGATTATTGGAGGCTGGAAAGCTTATTATGAGCTTGAAAACAATTTTAAGTCAGTCGATATTTACATTTGGAGTAAAAAAGGTTCCTCTTTGAAACTTTTGTTATCCCTGTTGTCTTATATGGATGTGAAGTGTGGAGTTGTAGTATATCCATAGAGTCGTGGAGAAATATTGAGATGATTCAAACGAAAATCATAACCTACAACCTCAATATCAAGGGAAATAATCCCTATCCTATCCTCTTGATCGAAGTTTGCATGTCCCTCGTTGAAAGTAAGGCTATGTTTAGATATCTGATGTATAAGAAGAAGCTTTACAACATGGAATCCAAGAGGCTCCCAAAAATTGCTTCTAACTTTAGTCAAAACCCCCACCTTCGCCTTAAGCACGGGTGGCATAAGGATGCCCAGTCTTGGCTCAACCATTGGGGGATTAAGGAGGAGATCATCATGGGAAGCAGGATAGTGTCAAAGATACTATTACCTCCAATTTTAAGGACAAGTAGTGGGATGATAAAGAGATGGAGGGTAAAAGGAAGATAATATACTATAAGGAGATGATCAACCCCCCCTCGATAACCCTAATTATCTCTATGTGTTGACCATCACTAAGAGAATAATTAACATCGCTAGGATAAGAACTAATTCTTATGAACTTCTAAGTGAAATCAGGCAGTGATCTACTCCCAAGATTCCCTGGGACGATACAATCTATCAGATTTGCGATACTAAGAAAGTGGAAGATGAAAAACACTTCCTTTTAGAATGCCTGACTCTTACTCACATCCACTCTCAGTTCCCTAACATCTGCCACACTTTCAATCTTCTTGACTTATTAAGCCAACCCAACTATAGTGATCTTGGAGCCATTCTTTCCCTTCTTTTTTATCAGAGAAACAAGATTTTGAAAAATCACAATTAGATTCTTTTTCTTTCTTGAGGTCCGATAGACCGCATTGGTCTTAGTGGACGTTAATCATCATGATCATGATCATGATCATCATTTTAATTTATTCTTTTAATTTTGAATTTGGTCAAAGTTTGCCTAATTTTTATTATTATTTTAATTTATTGAATTTTTTTTTAGTTATCTCCTCTCTTTCACTATTATTAATCATTCTTGTCAATTAATTATTACTTTTTATTATTTTCAATTAATTCTTAACTTCAATTATGTTAAAATCTTATTTTTATTTAATTCTTAATTTTTCAATTTTAAATTAATTATTTAATCATTTTAAATATTATTTTTCCATAAATGTTTATTTCATATATTAAATTATTTATTTCAAAATTTTAATTATTATTTCAAAATAATCAAATTTAACTTTGACCCTTCTCCCCATGGATACCAGTTCTTATCCTCGTATAAAAAGGCTTTTCAACGCTCATTTACTCACAAAGTTCTTTGGCCCTTGATGATGGATGGAGTAACCATCCGATGATGTATGGAGTAACATTGGATGGATCAAAAATCCAGTAGACAATTCTCTTCCGGAAATCCCTAACAATATGAATAATTGTGGAAATATCTAATCTCTTATATTCAGACTCGATATAATTACATAAAAAGAAAGAAAAAACAAGATATAATAATATAAAAATAAAATAAAATAAAAAGAAAATTATTTAATTAAAATAAAATAGTCAATTTACCATTATGAAACATTTTGACTCACGGTTTTCACAACCTATGTTTTTTTCCCATGGCATTCTTCTCTAATGTAGCATATAAAAAAATAATTAAAATAAAATAGTTAATTTATGGCTATGTAAACATTTTGGTTCACGATGTTCACAACCCATAATTTTTTCCCAATGGGATTCTTCTTTAATGTAGCCTATTTAAAGGCATAAAATTCAAATGGTTTGTGTAAATAAAAGAAAATTATTAGACCAAAAATACCTCTATTTATTGTTGTCCTCATACATGAGAGTGTTTTTATTACAGTGTATTAACTTCTTCCTTTAAAGGTTTTTGCAGATGGTCCTCATGTCTGAAAAATTAGGCTTTATTTCTCCAACATTAGAGTGTTTTATAGGAAAAGATTTCAAAAGATGGCAAAAGTAGAGTAAGAGAAAAAAAAAAGAAGGGAGATTAATATTGATCACCTTTTGTAAACTATTTATATTTATCCATCTTTCAAAATCCTCTCTCTCTCTCTCTCTCTCTCTCTCTCTATATATATATATATATCTATATCTATATCTATATCTATATCTATATCTATATCTATATCTATATCTATATCTATATCTATATATATATATATATATATATATATATATATATATATATATATATATATATATATATATATATATATATATATATATATATATATATATACCATCAAAGATCCGTCTTAACTCTGGATCTATCAAGAATTGTGAGGGATCAAATATCTTGACGTGTAAACATGTCCTCAAGTTTTGCGCTTAAAAAAGAGGTTTAAAGATTGAAATTGAGGAAAGGTTGCACCTCGAGATATTTGACCCCTCTCCGCCCTTGATAGATCCAGAGTTAGGATGGATCTATGTTGGATCCATCTTAATTTAATGTATTACACATATCTTTTGAATAATTGAATGCATTACACATCTCTTTTGATTAGGAGAGTAACTGCATTATTTTACTTTTAATTATTTCTTCCTTTTGGGCATTCAAAATTTTTACTATGGTCCATTTATGAAATATTACACACATTGAAATATTACTCTAACAGATATTGAAATATATTAGTTAATAAGAATATTCAAGCAATTTAGCCTCAAGGGTTAGCTAATTGGTCTAGTCACAGTTGTTAAAACACCTTTGTTATTAAGAGGTCATGGGTTCAATTCTCTCGACACCCTTAGCGTTAGGCTTAGTGGTTAAGCTAGTAGGAAGTGATCCCTTCAAATGGATATGCCTGGTAAAAAAATCTCGTGGACATAGCGGTCACCGGTCTTCGTGGTCCATGAACAACATAGAAAAAAAATAATATTTAAACAATTTATTTCAGGAATATATATATACACACACACACACACACACACACACACACACACACACACACACACACTCTTTACCTTTTGAGTTGATATAAAACATAGAATGATAATTTATTTTGGATCTGAGAGTGAAAGTGAAATATTTTTAGCACATTTCCTTCACACTCTATTGTAATATTAATAACAATGAATCTAGAAAACAAAGTGAGAGGGATTATTAATGTTTTATAATGCTTAGTTGAATTTGACCAAATATGTATATTCACTTATATAGTTATCATACAAGACATTATGGTTTTATTTAGACTATTTTTTATTTTTATTTTAAACGGATACGTGTCAACTTCACATAGAGCACAAATAAAATCACACATTTCCCTCATACTAGGCATTGGAATGTGCCTATCGACACAAGAAGTTGGTAAGACACAACTTCATCTGTGTTTTAGGATTACTGGTCTTAACATTTTTATTTTTAGAATTTCTTATTGATAGGAACTATTAAAACAATATTTAGTTTGGTTAGTTATAACTAGTGAGTATGTTAAGTAGCAAGTATGTTCAATTTAGTTACTTGTAAGTATAAACTGTGTTCGGTTTTATTACTTATCAAGGTAGATCAATGTTAACTCCATATCTATCAAATGTCGAGAGGGATCAAATCTCTAGAGGTGTAAAACTTTCATCAAGTTCAATCTTTAAACCTTTTTTTAGTGCAAAACTTGAGGAAAGGTTTGCACCTTGAGAGATTTGATCCCTCTCGATGGTTGGTGGATCCAAATTTAAGATGAATCTATACTTATTTATACACACACAAATTATGGATACAAGTTTGTGATTTTGAAAGATGGATAAATGTAAATAGTTTACATTGTGATCAATCTTAATCTCTCTTATTTTGTTTTTCTCACCCATACCTGCTACTTTTGCCATCTTTTGAAACCTTTGCCTTTAAAAAACTTTGATGCTCGAGGACAACAATAATTATATAAAAATAAAGCCAAAATTTCAAACATAAGCACCATTCGCAAAATCCTTTAAAGGAAGAATTTTCTTTTATTTACACACTCCATTCTAATTTTATGCCTTTAAATAGGCTACAATAAAGAAGAATACCATGGGAAAAAACTATGAGTTGTGAAAATCGTGAGTCAAAATGTTTACATAATGGTAAATTGACTATTTTATTTTAAATAAATAATTTTATTTTTTATTTTATAGGTTACATTGGATATGGGAAAAAACCATGGGTTGTGAAAACCGTGAGTCAAAATGTTTCATAAGGGTAAATTGATTATTTTGTTTTAATTAAATAATATTATTTTTATATTATTATTTCTTATTTAATTCTGTTTTGTTATAATATTTTTATGTAATTATACAATCATAGAATTTTATTAATAATTATAAATATAAGTTTTTTTTTGTTTTTTAATTTTAAATTAATTTTGTTTTTATGTAATATCACTAAGTCAAAATGTAATATTACAACATCTCTTCGGCTGGAGAGCGTCTCTCAGCGCAATTATATAAATAGGCTTGACGATTTTGAAAAAGGGCTTCTAAAATTTTAATTTAATTATCAATAACTATTAGGTGAATGACATAGACTTAACCTCCACTAAGTATTCAATAATATTCATAGTAGCATACACAAATCAAAGGTTGAAATTTTCCCCCAAATTAATTATGCCCTTTTTGTCCCTTTAATTAATTTGATTAATTAAAAAAATGTCATATGAAGTGAGTTATGGTTTTTTGGCTGCATGGTATTGGTAAGCCATGGTATTTGTGTTGGAATTAATGCTTACATCCTATAAGTGAAAAATTGGTTTGTTAGTTGTTAGAGATGGTTGAGATATTCTCTCAACCTCTTCTGCTAAATTAGAAGTTTATTAGATCTAGGAGATATGTTAAATCCTATATAGGTTTGTGGTTGAGATACTACTGATTGAGTGGTTAAGATAGTTTATCTATCATAATTTAAGCGTAATGTATAAACATGCACAATTGTGATGATAATAAAACATTGGAGAATAGTTTTCTGTGTGAACAATGTCATCTCTCATATTTTCTAAATTGGTGTTAGGGATGGTAGCTCTAGGTTAACTCTCTCATGGGAGTGTCCAGGAATATGTGACATCGTTGAGATATAATCCTTTGCACACATGTAGGATTATAGTAGCATATTATATGTTCTGCGTAAAATTTAGTTTTTTTTTAATCTTCGTGTGTAGGAGTTTCCTAAGTAAAACCACAATTGTTGGTTTGCTGCACAAAATGAAAGTTGCTATTGATTTGAGTAAAATTGTTTGATGCATATAATTTCAAGATCCACATATCATTTTTCCCCCATGAATTATTAAGCTGAGATTTACTTAAATGCATGTTGATGTTGACATAATTGAACCATGCATATCCTATTTTCTAAATCATACTTGTTCTACAAGGGAATTATGCAGATGAAGCTTATTCCTAGGATTTTGGTGGCATTGTTACTTTGTTCTATATGTCTCCCAAGGTGTTCAACATGATGAATTTGACTTTGAATTCTTATGGAAAACTTCAGGAGAACCATAAATTGTGTAGATGAATTTTTATTCAAAGGGGATGACAATAGGGAGCAACATATTTACCTATGGTTCAATTCCTATTGCTTTCTTTGGAATCTCCAACAAGTTGTTTTCTTTGTAGATGATGTGCCTATAAGGGGTTTTTTCCAAAAATGAGGGAAGAGGAGTCCCATTTCCTTGACTCTTCTCCTCTATATGGAACACAAAATATTGGGTTGCTTAAGGTGGTTGCGTAAATATTGATTAGAGGCATGAACCTTTTATATCTACATGCAAAGATTCAACATCGATGCTTGCAAATATAGTACTAGGAGATCATGTACTTCATAGTGGGATCAACCTATTGTTGACATGGGCTTTTGGTCCTTTTGTTAACAAAGGGGATGTGACCGAGATAAAGGCTCTTTAGATAGTCCAAGTTGTTTAAAGTAGCCACTCCCAATGGGTTTAAAGGCTCCGCTAGCCTATACATCCCTTCCTCTTGCAAATAAAAGACATTGGGAAATCCTAAAGTTACTTACATTATATGTACATAAACCTAAGACTACGTTTTATGCAAGTATACTTAAGCTATCTTTTAAAAGATTAGTAAAATATGATACAAAGAAGAGACACCATAAATTGATGTAACTGGTACTAGTAATAAAGAATGAATGATGTACTTTTCGTGCAATGCCAAATATTTGAAATGCAAACTAAATACTTGATCTAAATTATAAATGCAAGTATAATTTAGAATATCAATGATTTTTAACCCCTTAAACAAACACAGAGTAGTTTGAATTTGCTATGGTATTTCACATCAAAATGATTACAAATACATATTATTACCTAATACTATTATTGACCAAGGCTATAGAATGAATAACTATAACAATTCCCAATCAAAGAAAATATTTCTAACACTTAACCCCGAAATAGTTCAATAAGTAAGCAATCCACACTAAATAGATACAAAAATTGTCATAGTCTGGGCATCAATTCATTTCTCATGTAAATAACATAACCAAGCAATCAAAGTTACTAGAAATAATTCACAGAAATACAGATTCAAATGATGTACAAATCTCGATTACCCTTGGGACACAAGTCACTAAAGGATATTGTGACAGAGAATATATATATACACACACACAATGTAGGAAGGATGTAATCATATAACTATCATCTACAGATCCAAGCCATGAAAACAACAACAATATCTCTTCATAATTTTCCAAAACCAAGCTATAAAAAATCTAAAAGAACATGTAAACATTAACCATGGAATTCGAAATTTGATAACAATAAGTATTATGTAGCTGAAGAAGTTCAAACCCAAAATACTTACAAAACCACAAAATAAAACAAGTCCACAATCACTATTAGTTTTTCAATAGCCTCCTTCCTTCTAGCCTACAAGCTTGCTAGTGCACTCCCTTCTACAATAACATTGTCCTCTTTTTATAATAGTACTTAAGTAACACATTTAACTCTGTTTAACAAATTTTGTTCCCTTTAAGGAAATTTAAATCTTTTATTACAATATGCTAGGCAAGAAAGATATTTGATAGATCTCCTCAACAAACAGAGTTCTTTGCTTGTAGCAATAGAACCCATTTGAATTCAGGTCAAAAGCTAATCTCAAGAAGTTAAACTAAATTCATTTCACACTCGGTTCCATTCTCCCTTATCTGCAATCAAACCAATTTTTCTTGTATTTTTCTATTCACAAATCCAAATAAGCAATCTTTGTAACGACCTAAAAGTTAAACTAAATTCGTTTCAAACTTGGTTCCATTCTCCCTTATTTGCAATTTCACCAATTCTTCTTGTCTTTTTCGATTCACAAATCCAAATGAGAAATATTTGTAATGACCTAGATAAAAGATAGACAATGTTCTTAAAAATAACAATATTGGAATGAAAATTCTAATGTTACAGAGCATAGTGTGGCTGCTCCTTGATCTCTTCTCTATTTGCAACCATGAATAGAACTCAACATAAGGTGACACCCAAAAAATATTTCTTATTAAATTCAAAAGTGAACACTCGCAGTTATGGTAGAGAGATCGATTTTGATTTTCGTTTTTTTTTTTGTAAATGATAGATAATGTTTCTTATCTTCAAATGTAGGCATATCAACATAAGATTTAGTTTATGCCTTTACTGTTGCAGAAAGGCGTTGTATGAACCACATCTCGAGTTAATAAATATGGGTGAGGTGGAACACAAGCAAAGGTTTGATTAAAGGAAACATTTATTACAAGGTTGACATTGAATATTCCGCCTTGAAAATATGTTCCCAGTCATGGCTAGATTTACTGATGCGTTATCCTACAGTTGTTAGAGATAATGGAGAATATTTTAGAATAATGAGCTGGTTCACGAGACCTCAGGATAGGAATTAGTTTCTATTTTTTAGGTTATGGTTCTAACTTCCCTAAATCTATGAGTACTATATAATGTGTGATGTACATGAACAATGTACAGCGTTCTGTAGAGACAGACTCTCCTGGTTCAGACTCTCTTTCGTAGAGCTGACCAATGGGTTTCATTTTATTTAATATAGAACATTGCATTTTTTAACATGGTATCATAGCGTCAGGGCTAAGGAACCTGTATGCTAAGTGGAGGGTGCGACTGAATTGAAATCATCGCAGGTTTTAAGTGCACAAACGCGACAATCCCACTGTAAGCCTTCTGCACATTTTCATTTCGCCGATCGTCACAGATATCAAGTGTACATGAGTGAATACCTTCGCGAGTTCGTGGTGCTAAGTCGCGCCGACTGAGAAAAGGTTGTGTGGAGGCCGAGAGAAGGTTGCGTACTGGCAGAGGCTGACAACAAAAGGCTGTTTGGAGGCCGTGATCTGCGAGATCAAACAACACTGGAGATCAACAATCTCTGTCTTTGACACAGATCTGGGGTAAATCTAACATTTGATTTTTACCTGTCAAACAATTTTTTTTTAAATCGCCAAGATGAATAATCAAGTGTTTGAAGCATGCTTGAATAAGCATAACAAGCTCGATGGCTCCAATTATGCGAATTGGAAATTCAAGATGCAGACTCTGCTAGAAGTGTAGAGTGCTTAGACGATTGCAAATGGGGATGAGTAGATGCCAGCAGCTAGATCAGCATGAGTCCCAGATTGGGAGAAGCATGAGGATAAAGCAAGGATGCTGCTGAAGATGTCAGTGAAATACTGCATCATAGCACATATTAGAGAATGTAAATCAACAAGCGAAATTTGGGGAATTTTGAAGGATCTGTATGAGATCAGGAATACAAATCGTCTTATGTTCCTGAAGAGCAAGATCTTATCCTTGAAGATGGAAGAGAATGAAACAGTTGCTACCTTCATAGTAAGGATCAAAGATATGAAGAACAAATTGGCAGGCATTGGTCATATAGTTGAAGATATAGATCTTGTAACAATTACCATGAATGGTGTGACCGATGACTACCAAATGTTCATCACTGGGATAAATGCAAGAGAGAAAATCTCGAAGTTTGAAGTACTGACAGGAATACTGATGTAAGAAGAAGAAAGAAGATCGACTTTGAAGCCCCAAAGTGTCGATCTTGCACTTGATGGCAAAAGAGAAATTCTACAAAGGAAAAGGAAATCCGCAACAACGGAACGAAGGAAGCTCACAGAAAAGACCAAATCCGACCCACGGTATGAATTCGAATAGAAACAACTCTGTAATTAAATGTTTTTATTGCGGAAAACTTGGTCATATAGCTAGGGAGTGCAGGAAGAAGAAATATCATGAAGAACAACAGAGGCAGAATCGACATGTAGGTCATCTTGCGAATGATAATCATGAGCGAAATTTCAGAATGTTCATGGTAGACCGTGATGAGAATGTTGATGCAGACATCTAGTATGTAGATTCGGGAGCATCAAAACATATGACAGGGAACAAGTAATGGTTTGAAGATTTTAAAGAAATCAACTAGGGAGCACAAATCTACCTAGGTTATGATAGAAGTCATCAGATCAAAGGACATGGGAAAATTTTTGTCATTTTACCTAATGGTAATGTAAGACAAATTTATAATGTTATGTATGTGCCCGGTATAACAAAGAACTTGATTTCTGTATCCATGATTACAGATCAAGATCTTAAAGTTGAATTTTTTAAATCTAACTGCTATATTAAAGATCTGCTAGATGGCATGAAGACTATTGCTACAAGAATTCGAACAGGAGGTCTGTACAAATTGGATGTAAGACCAACACCAGTTCGAGCTTTAACAACAACGGGTTTGACTACAGAAGAGCTGTGGCATCAGAGATTTGGTCATATCAACTACAATGATTTGCTGTTACTTCAGAAAAAGGAAATGGTAAGAGATCTTCCTATGTTAAAACAAGTGCATAATGATTGTGATGCCTGTACATTAGGAAAAGATGCATAGAGAAGAATTCCCTATTTGAGTAGAGAAGAAACATAGAGATATACTTGAATTAGTGCACACAGATCTTTATGGACCCATGCAAACAAAGTCATTAGGAGGTGCACTATATTTTTTATTGTTTATTGATGACTGCACAAAGTTTTCTTGGGTGTATTTCTTGAGTAAGAAGAGTCACACATTTGAATACTTTAAGCAGTTCAGAAATATGATTGAAAAGCAAATAGGGAAGCAGATAAAAATTCTCTGCTCCGATCAAGGGGGAGAATACAGGAAGGATGAGCTTATCAAGTATTGTAAATACCATGGAATATTACAACAATTCACAGTACCCCATACTCCTCAGTAGAATGGAGTAACAGAAAGAAAGAACAGAACACTGGTGGAATGCGCTAGAAGCATGTTGAAAGGTAAGAATCCGTCGAATGGTTTTTGGGCTGAAGCATTGAATACTACAATTTACTTAAAAAATAGGAGTCCTGTTAGTTTCAGTCTTTCCAGCCTTCCTCCAGTGATCAAATATGCTCTTACAAAGTGGTTTCAGAGTGTCAAGGTCAAATTTTGTCATTTCAAAGAGTTTTCAGGCAAAATTTGGTCACTAGGCATTAGGTCTAGGGTTTGCTTTCACTCCTTCTAAAGTTGTCCAAATGGCGGTCCATGTCATCATTCAGCTGAGTCTATCATCATTCATAGGGTTTTCATTATCATCTCAGTGTCTAATGAGTCTTTTTACACCTTTTCCATGCTTCAGTTGCGCCTAGGTAAGGTCATTTTCCTCTCCTAGGGTTTTGAGGGCAATTTCTCTTGGACGATCAAATCATCGGCAAAACTTGTATCCTGATGTTCATACACCTTCCCCTATCCTTAAAGTACCTTACCAAATGCTTCCCATCACTGAGATCCCCCAAATTCCTCATTTTTGCACAAACCCTAGTTTCTAGCTACAACCTGGCAATTTTCTAGGTTGGGCCTGTGTTTTGCCCTTTTGGACCCCTTCCTCTCACTCAATCTCTAAGATTTCACTTTCCCTTGCTTCCTAACATCCCTCCCAACTCCCAAAAATTTCCCCAAGAATTTAGAAGCCCCCTATCCCCTTCATTTCGCTCCATTTCGACAAAATTCCTTGTTTCACACATCGAGACAAGTCGCACTCAAATGATGTTCCAGAGCAATAAAAGATGAATTTTGGAAAACTGAGAGAGTTTTTTGTCCATAACATGCCAAAGAAGAAAAACCTCCTTCACGTTTTGCACAGGTGTCATTGTTTTAGAGAAATGTCAAAATTACAATCGCCGGATCCAAGGAGGTTGGCCAAGGCACTAAAACGACGGAAAAGGCCCGATCCACTCCAAATTTTGGTCAAAGCCTATTTGACTGAGCATGGTACTTGATTGGGGACTTCCAACCCAAATTTCAAGAAATTTGGAGAAAATTTTGTCATTTGTGAATTTTTTGTGCCATAAACAGGTTCTTTCGCTTGACGGGTCTCACCCCCCGCGCGACCCTTTCATTTGGCAACTCCGTTCCGGGAAAACTCAGCATTTCTGGATTTTTCATGAAAATTTACACATGCTCACCCATTGCCAAGAGATTTTATGAAGTTTTGGGCCTCCAGAAAGTAAAAAAACAAGCAAAAAATGAGTTTTTGCCACATTTTTGACACACAGAAAGCAGTCTTGGGAGATTGCAATTTTGGAGGGGCAAATGACAACCAAATTCAGAAATTCCAGTTGGGTTGGAAAGTAGACTCATAGAACTTTCCAACAAGCCTACTCTTGCCTCATTTGGACACCTGGAAGTGCCCCAAAAGTGCTCTCAAAGGCGCGCGACCCGTCAGGATTTGGCGCGCGACCCATTAGGCAATTTTCACAATTTTTCACTTACAGCTCATGGATTCGCCCTGCTTTTACTAGTTTTGACTTTTGATGGGATTTTTCACCCTCTTTGATGTAATTAATGTATTTTTATGTTGACATGACACTTATTTACCTATTCTAGAAGATTCATTCATGAAATAGCAAACATTTAATGAATGAATTGGTTTCCTAGCTTATAGAGGCAAGTTGTTTTGACTGCCTAGATTTTAATGCTCAGTTTAGAATTGGTTGAAACAGCTCCTAGAAGGATGAGCTCGACCCCTAGAGGCAAGGAAAGGTGTTAGCTTGCCTATATTATGTATTTTCTTAGTCATTTTCAGTGGTTGGAAGGTTGGAATCTTGAGGGAGAAGCTCTTATTGTATTATTCACTGTATCTCTGCAATTTTTGGCAAAGGAAGACCAGGGTTTTGCAGTCCTTTTTGGGATTCTTGTGGTCACATGTATTGATGGTGTGTTTCTCTTTGTACTTGTAAGTGTGTTATGTGAATCATTTCCTTGCTTTTCCTTCTGCAAATTAGGCAAATGAAGTGTTAAAGTAGAATTCATGACTGTCATGCTCTGCTTTTAAGTTTGCTTAATATCAATGTTTTCAACTGTTTAAGGAGAATTAAAAGTTATTGTTTGCTCTCCTTAGCTCCTCACCTGTCTTTCTCATACATTCACCTCTATCAAAGGCATCAATACTGTCTCCTACCTCGCCCCAAAGAACCCCCTGCAGAAACTGTGTCCAATCCCCGCACCCAAAATTGCCATTTCCTCAATTTTCCACCAAAAACCCTAAAATCCCAAATCAACCCTTTTGATCAGTTTACTAGCCTAAAATCAGTATTACCCTATTGGTTATCTCGCCCATTGAAGATCTTTATCGAGATAGACCGGAGAGAGCCCTCTCCTGCCCCGTAGGGCTAGCTACGAGGCTAAGTGGTTTGATGTTGCCTTGAGGTTTACCTTTCTCAGCCTGAGGTGGAATTTCAAGCGCTAACAAGTCCTACAAAGAGTCTTGAGTTTAAAACTCCTTATGAAGCACTATATGGATTTAACCTTGCAGTAAAACACAGTAAAACATTTAAGAGTATTTGGGTCTAAAGCATTTGCCCATATTCCAAAGGAAGACAAAAGAAAACTAGATTCAAAAGCCATCAGATGTACCTTTATAGGGTATTGTTCACAATATAAAGCTTACAGATTATTTAATCTCTCTACTCACAAGATTTTTGTTAGTAGAGATGTCATATTCCATGAGAAGGATCATGAAGAATCTGATAAGCACAATGAGGAATGGGATATTCCATACTTGGTGGAAGAAGAAAGTGAAGAAATAGGAAACAATTAGGATCAACAACAGACAAAGGTAGAAGATGAACAACAGCAGCAACAACAACAGATACAACATCAAGAACAATAGCAATAGTAGCAGCAACAACAACAGTGGGAAGAAAAAGAAAATGATGATCAGACAAGGTTTGAAGCTACCCCACCACTTAGGAGATCAGGTAGGAAAGCTCAATTGCCTGCAAGATATAGGGAAAATGATTTTATAACTAGTATGATGAATATTGTTGAACCTTCTAGTTATAAGGAAGCAAATGAATGTAGTGAATGGAAAACAACTATGGAACAGGAATATGAATCTATAATCAGGAACAACACTTGGGAACTGGTTGAACTTCCTAGAGGGAAACAAACCATAGGCTGTAAATGGTTGTACAAACTCAAGATTAATGCATATGGAACTATAGATAAATTAAAATCTATATTGGTAGCAAAGGGGTATTCACAAAAAGAAGGCATTGACTATGAAGAAACCTTTGCCCCTGTAGCTAAACTTAATACCATCAGAATGTTGATTGCTTTAGCTACTAAGAAACATTGGATGATTCACCAACTAGATGTAAAGTCTGCATTTTTAAATGGAGAATTGAAAGAGGAGGTTTATTTAGAGCAACCTGAAGGGTTTGTCCAGAAAGGGAAAGAACATTTAGTCTGTAGATTAAAGAAAGCTCTTTATGGACTAAAGCAAGCACCCAGGTCTTGGTATGAAAAGATTGATTATTTTTTTGCAATTTGGCTACAACAGAAGTAAAAATGACCCTAATATTTATACCATGCAAGATGAACAAGCATGCATAGTGTTGGTTTCTTTGTATGTAGATGATTTGATTATTACAGGTGAGGCTACTTATCTAACCAAAGAAATCAAGCAATAGATGTCACAGGTGTTCGAAATGAAACACCTTGGTGAATTAATATACTGTTTGGGTCTTTTTTTTTTTTTTTTAACTCAAACGGGTATGATTTTATTTATTTGATGAAAAGTTTGGACTTACACCATGGCAGCCAATAGTACATTACTTCTGTTTTTGTTTCTAATGCTGTCTTTTGAGCTGTTACAAAATGCCACTTCCTCATGGATTGTAGGAATGGAATGAGCTTTCATCATTTGTGAGAAGTTGACCTTTCCCAAGAGTACACCCCTTGTTCGCCACCAGATCTGCTTCACTGTTCAAACTTCTGAGAATGTGGAGAAATTTGTAGGAGTCGAAATCGAGCAGAACTCTCTTCAGTCTATTTAGAGTTTTGTTGAGGCTTGCATTGGTGAACAATTTTTCCATGTTTAATTTTTTTATTGTGATCTCCGAGTCTCCAAAAGCTTGGAATTCTTTGTCTCCTCTGTCCCTAGCAATTTGACAAGCTTTGAGAAGGCCTAGGATCTCTGCTTGATTGTTGGTTTTCTGCCCGATTCCCTAACAAAAACTGTCCCTTCTTGTTCCATCCGGGGCATAGATGACCCCTCCAGCTCCTGCTGCCCCAAGATTGCCTTTGGAGGCTCCGTAGAAGAATATTGTTGTAATTTTTTGCTTTCTCCACCATTCTTGGAAGGTTTCTTCGGAGTCTCCTTTGCGCCAAGCTAGATTTACTGCATGAGGGGATAGTAGCTACTTCCATGGGTGGGGGTAGAGGGGTCCCAACCACATCTCTTCTTCAGGGAGAAGCAGTGGATCATCTGTAAAGTATTGTTGTTGCGTTGCTTCTAGGAGGAAAGATTTAGCCTTTGCCGCTACGGAGAAGGGTGTATGCGCCTTTTCATTGAATAACAGATCATTCCGGGACAGCCAAATCTGCCAGCACATAAATTTGGGGATGGCGTTCCAGACTTTCCTCCAAAAGGATTTGGTGGGAATTTTGTTGGGATAACATTGATTCCATGAATTGAATAGATCAACTACTGAGTTTTGAGGAGGAACTATGATTTGTAGCTCGTGGAGAGTGAGTCCCCACACTTCTTTTGCAAACTTACATTCCATGAAGAGATGCTTGGCAGTTTCTAAGCTGCTTCTGCACAGCTCACATCTATGCGGGCCTGCTATGTTTTTTTTCATCAGATTGTCTCCGGTTAGAAGCTTATCATGAGCCAGCGTCCAGAAGAAGAAATTTACCTTAGGCAGAGCGAGCAGTTCCCATACTTTCTTCCAAAACTCCGGTGTTTTGCTGTTGTTCCTATTTGGCTGAAGGGCGTTGTACGCTGCTGCTGTAGTGTAACTTCCAGAATGCCCCCATCCCCAACTGTCTTTCATTTTTCTATTTACTGGGGCCGCTTCTTCCAACATTTCTTCAAGGATATGCCTTTTCTATTGTAATCGATCAGGGACTCTGAAGAAATCCCATCCTTGCCAATCTCCGTGACTGTCCCATTTGGATAAGTCATACACGCTGATGATCCCTGCGCGTTTCAGCCAGTTTTTTATCTCAACAATTTCTTCTACCTCAGAGAGTGGATTTCAGTCCATTATTTGATCGAACCACAGATTTGTGTGTTTGCCATTACCTGGAAACTTATACACCTTTCCTTTGAAGAGATTTAAAGTTCTGTTACAGAGTTTCCAGACTTGAGTGATGTTGGGTATTTGGCTTACCTGCAGATTCCTGAGCGGCACATTATGGGCATATTTCGATTTCAGCGTTTCGTTGACAGGGTGCTTTGGATTCTTAAAAAGTTTCCACAGAATTTACCTCCCATTGCCAAATTTACAAGAGCTGGGTCGTGGATTCGCAGACCTCCTTCCGAAATTGATCATTTAACCAGATCCCATTTGACTAGATGCATTTTTTGATGGTTTCCCTTCCCCCCTTGCTAGAGGAAGTCACAAAGAATTCTGGAGATTTGTTCTGTCACTCTTTTTGGAGTGAGAAGGAAAGCTGCTTGATAGATTGGGAGAGCCGATAACACAGATTTAATCAGAATTACCTTGCCTCCTTTTGTGAGCCAGTGTCCTCCCCAGGATGCGATTTTTGATTTAATTTTGCCGATGATTTCAATCCACAACGACCTCTTGTTGGACCCCATTGTGATGGGGAGGCCGAGATATTTTATCATCTCCCATTGGGCATGGCCGTTGAAGCCCAGGATGTTGGCGATGCAGGTGAGCTCTTGCTGCCCAATATTCCAGCCATAGACTTCACTTTTCCTTTCGTTGATTGAAGCGCCTGAAACCCTGCAGTAGCATTTTAGAACATAATCAAAGGCTTTGGCTATTCGAATAGAAGCCCCTCCAAGGAGGAGAGAGTCGTCCGCAAATCAAGCGTGGTTCAGAGCTGGAGAGCTATTGGATGGTTTGAGGCCTGGAAGGGAGCCTGAAGATTTTTCGAAGGACAACTTTCTACTGAGGGAGTCCACCATTAGGATGTACAGGAAGGGAGAGAGCGGGCATCCCTATCTGAGACCTCTCTGAGCTTGGAAAAAGGAGGTGGGGCGACCGTTAACAAGGGGGGCGATCCAGGGATTGCCAGTGCAAGCAATGATGAGGCTGACAAAATGGGAGGAGAAGCTGAAGGAGTGGAGGACTTTGTATAGGAAGGAGCAATTGACTCGGTTGAACGCATTGGCCATGTCAAGCTTTATCAACATTCCTTTTTCTTTTCGCTGATTGCTTGAGTGTATTGTCTCCTAGACTTGGATGACATTATCCAGGATGTGCATGCCTTCTACAAATCCACCTTGGTTGCTTGAGATCAGCCTGTTTAGTAGGGGTTTCATCCTGTTAGCTAGGAGTTTTGCTAGAATTTTATATGATGCCTTGCAAAGCGATATAGGCCTGAACCTTGCAAAGGTTTCAGGATTGGTTTCTTTGGGAATAAGGGCGAGGTAGGTGGAGTTGGTTCCTCCTCCTAAATTGGCTTTTTTCATGAAGCATTTTATCATCTTTAATAGATCCTCTTTGATTATGTGCCAACAAGTCTTATAAAAATGTATGGTAAATCCATCAGGCCCTGGGGCCTTGTCCGAATCCATAAACCAAATGACTTTAATGATTTCTTCTTCAGTGATGGAGTGGGTGAGGGTGGAACTGTCTTCAGGGCTGACCAGAAGAGGAATGTTTGAGAGGAGATCTGCAATTTCTTCCTCGTTGCCTTGGTTACCTGCGGTATACAAACTTCTGTAATGACTTTCAACTGCCTCTTTTATTTGACTGAAGCCTTTACAAATCTGCCCCTCTGCTGTTGTAATTTCAGAGATGTGATTCCTGGAGAGTCTTGCTCGGTATCGGCGGTGGAAGAAGGAGGTGTTTCAGTCACCAGCCTTCAGCCACAGTCTTCGGGATTTTATTCTCCAGTGTTCTTCCTCTGTTCTGAAAGATCGAAATGCTGAGCTTTGAATTTTTACTTCTTTATCGAGCAAGGATGAGATGATCTCTCTGCTTTCCATATCAGCTTGCAATGCCTCTAATGATTGCACTATTTCTTTTCTTTGGCTGGAAGGTGTTATGAAACTAGCTCAAGAAAAGATAGAAAAGATAGATCAATGCCTTAGAATTCAGCCTCTTCGAGGGGGAAACCTCCTTTACATTACATAATTGAAAAATTCTTGAACAACCGGTTCCAATATAATTTTTCCTTCCTCGTCAAGTTCTGGCAATATTGTTTGAATTGGGAGCTTGTCACCTATAACCTTCTTTAAACATGAAACATGGAAAACTGGGTGCAATCGAGAAGCTGCAGGAAGCTCCAATTTGTATGCCATAGTACCAATCTTTTGCAACACCTTGTACAGACCATAATACTTTGGTGATAATTTATTATCCTTCTTAGCTTGCTTTAGGGACATTTTCTTATATGGTTGTAGCCGTAGGAATACCCAATCACCTACATCAAAACTTCTTTCACTGCGATGTTGATCTGCCTGTTGTTTCATTCTATTTTGTGCCAACACGAGGTTATCCTTTAAGAGTTGGAGGACTTGTTGTTGATGTTCGATGTGATGTTCCACTACCTGAACCTTAGAATTTTCTCTTAAATATGATGTGATGGATGGTGGTTGATACCCATAAAGTGCCATAAATGGGGTCATTTTTGTTGCTGTATGGAAGGAAGTGTTATAGCACCATTCAGCCAGAGGCAACCATTTGACCCATTGTGTCCGTTTATCAGATACAAAGCAACAAAGATATCCTTCCAAACATTTGTTTACTATCTCAGTTTTCCCATCAGATTGAGGATGATAAGATGAGCTATGAGCTAACTGAGTACCAAGACAAGAAAATAATTCTGTCCAAAAATTTCCAGTGAAAATGGGATCTCTATCACTTACAATAATCTTTGGGTTTCCATGTAGCTTTTGAACTGTTTCCATAAATGCAGTAGAAACTGTACTGGCTTTAAATGGATGTGATAATGCACAAAAGTGTGCATACTTGGTAAGTCTGTCAACTACCACCATGATGACACTCTTTCCCTCAGACTTGGGTAAACCTGTGATAAAATCCATTGAAACCTCCTCCCAAAGTTGGCTTGGAATGGATAAAGGTTGTAATAGACCCGGTGTCTTAATTGTTTCAACTTTATTTTGCTGGAAAACCAAACATTCCGCCACAAACTTTTGAATATCTGATTTAAGGCCATCCCAAAAAAATTCCTTCTTAACCCTGTGGTAAGTTTTTAAAAATCCTGAGTGCCCTCCTAAGGGAGAAGTGTGCAATTCCATAAGAATCTTTTGTTTTAGCTGGGAATTCTTACAGAGGTATAAGCGATCTTTGTACCATAAGGAATCATTTTTCCAGCTAAATGTATCAGAAGTACTGGAATCTTGTTGTAGCTTTCGAATAAGTGCCCACACTTCTTCGTCATTCTTCCATTCCTCCCTTGCTTCGTTTATCCAATCTAGTTGGATAATAGAAATGGCACACAACAATGCTTCCACATCCTCATCCTTTCTTGAGAGTGCATCTGCCACCATATTTTGCTTCCCTTTTTTGTAGATGATTTCAAAGTCATAACCCAACATCTTTGTGACCCACTTTTGTTGCTCTTCAGAGGATAATCTTTGTTCTAAAAAGTATTTAAGGCTATCATGATCCGTTTTTACCTTGAAGTGTCTTCCCATTAGGTAGGGTCGCCATTTCTTAAGTGCATGGAGTATTGCCAACATTTCCTTCTCATAAATAGCTTTGCTTAAAAACTTTTCCTTGATTGGACGACTTTCAAAAGCAATGGGTCTTTCATCTTGCATTAGAACAACACCAATTCCATTTCCTGAAGCATCACATTCCACAATAAAGGTTTTTGTGAAGTCCGGTGTAGCTAAGATCGGTGCTTGGCACATTGCCTCTTTAAGATGTTCAAAGGAATTTGTTGCTTCCGGAGTCCATGAAAATGAATCTTTCTTCAATAATGTTGTTAGAGGTGCTGCTATTCTCCCATAATTCTTAACAAACTTGCGATAATACCCTGTCAACCCAAGAAATCCTCGCAGATGATTTATGGATGTGGGGATTTTCCATTCCTCAATGGCTTTAATTTTGCTAGGGTCTACCTTAACTCCTTCATGAGATACAATATGACCCAAATATTCCACCTCCTGGACTCCAAAGAAACATTTGGATCTTTTTGCATATAATTGTTTCTCCTCCAATAGTTATAGCACCCTGTCAACATGTTCAACATGATCCTTCCAAGACTTGCTGTAGATTAGTATATCATCAAAAAATACTAACACAAATTTTCTAAGGAATGGTTTGAAAATTGAATTCATCAAACCTTGAAATGTTGAAGGTGCATTGGTAAGGCCAAAAGGCATGACCACAAATTCATAATGACCCTCATGAGTTCTAAATGCCGTTTTAGGAATGTCTTCAATCTTCATTCTGATTTGATGATATCCCAAACGAAGATCCAACTTGGTGAAGTAAATTGATCCATGCAATTCATCCAGTAATTCATCAATAACAGGAATGGGGAACTTATATTTAATAGTGAGCTTGTTGCAATTTTCCCCAGGTCACCTGTTTTGAATGTAATTTAGGAGTCTGCAAAAATACCAACTTCCTCAGATCATATATCCGCAAATATCGTGCGAAAAGCTCTGAAATTTGGACCCAAGGTTCAGCGCGATTTCTTCTCAAATGGGTTTTTTTTGCGACTTCTGAAACGTCACAGAAAAAAAGTTATAGCAAAAATGCCACGATGACCTGTTTGGAGCAGCGAAACCCTAGAATCGAAAGCTCTGATACCAAATGTTATGAAACCAGCTCAAGAAAAGATAGAAAAGATAGATCAATGCCTTAGAATTCAGCCTCTTCGAGGGGGCAACCTCCTTTACATTACGTAATTGAACAATTCTTGGATGATACAAATGACAAAACCTCCTTTCTATATATAGGAGTCTAAGGAGTCACAATATAATCCAGCCAACCTAACAATAATAATATAAAGCCACAAAAATAACAATAGAGGGATTCTATGGGGCACAGAAATAACAATATGGGGGTAATAGGGGCACAACAATATAAATAAGGGTTATAACTACAATAGTAATGGGGTAATCACTAGTATTATAGGGACCCAACAGAAGGATTTGGGGCAGGTTTCCTTATCCATTCCTTTAGGGCTAACTTTGTAGCTTTGAGCTTCTATTCCCACACATAACTAGAGGACCCAGTGACAGATTTGGCCCATGCTGTTTTCACTGTATCTATGAATCCATCCCTTTCTATCTAGAGAGGGCTGAATCGGAAGGGGATTGGACCCAAGTCTTCTTCATCTTCCAGAATGAGCTGGACTGGTTTATGGTCTGAGGTCAGCTTGGGGAGGATTTTGGTGGTGATAATCTTCTTATTCATCATCAGAGTGCCTTGGACTAGGAATCGATCCAGGCGGGCAGAAATGTGATCCTCTCCCACTCTGTTGTTGGACCATGTATAGTGCCCTTTGATCGGTATGAAGTCAAGAAGATCCCACTGCTGTATAAGGTCTTCCACCAGGGGGAGCATGGGATCTTTGTTGTTGGTTCCTCCCCTTTTTTCTTTGGGTTTTAAGACGATGTTTAGGTCCCCAGCAAGGATGATGTTATTTGGGGATCGCTGCTCTAAAAATTCAAAGAGGGAGTTCCAGCAGTCTCTCTTTTCAGTGTAAAGGATAGGTACATAAAGATTGAAAAGGAAAATGGTCAACTTACTTGTACAGTGCGTTAGTTCCATGTAGATCCAGTGCTGAGTCTCATGGGATTTGTTCAGCAGGAAGAGGTCTTCTGCCCATAGAGTTGCGAGCCCTCCAGATGTGCCTCTTGAGCTGACTGCTCTTCCTGTGCTTTTCTTCCATTTCTTCTTGCTGATGTCTAGAAGGGGTTTCCCCTCTATCTTGGTCTCTTGGAGCATGAGGATGTCTGAGGGTTCTATTTTGAGAAGGTCCTTGACCGCTTCTACTTTCGTGGGGTTACCCAAACCTCTGCAGTTCCAAGAGATGAGGCACATTATTTACCAGGGGTGGGTTGCGAGCCTCCCTTAGGGAGCCTATTCCTGGAGTTTCTCCCAATAGACATCTCTATTGTGGGCTGGCTTCCTTGAGTTTTGAGCCTTTCCACCTCCTCTTGCCTTATTTCTCTGCGAGATTTCCTACCAACTTTTCTTGTGGGCTGCTCGTAGGTTTCATCCTCCGAAGAGACATAGCTATCCACTAGTTTTTTCCTTGTGACATCTGCGTATGAGGGGTTGGAAGGGCTTCCTTGGGAGGCTTCCAGATGTGCCGTTTCCTCGTCTTCTTTGTTGGTGGTGGGAGGAGCTGTCTGTTCCAAATCTTCAGTGACTGTTGTAGCTGGGATGCTCTGTCTGCTTTCTTTTCCCTTTGAGTTCTTTTCTTGGGTAGGGTTGGAGCTGCTTGGTGCCTCTTTCGGAGTACCTTTCCCGTTGCCTTTTTTGTGGTTGGTGGTTTTTTGTATTAGAGTCCATTACTCGCCATTTTGTTGGTCTGGTTGTTCTTCCGCCTTTTTCTTGCAGTGTTTGGTGAAATGTCCGTAGCTGTGGCAGTGTCTGCACTTAAAGGGAAGTTGTTCATAGTCCAGCTCTTGGACATGCATCCATCCTGCGACTATAAGTTTGATGGCTTCCGGCAGGCCCTCCTCCAGATCTACTTCGACGCAGATATGGGCACATGAATATTGATCTTTTCTTACGGCTTGATCTATGTATTTTCCTAATCCATTGCTAATGATCTGGAGGGACTTTTGATTCCAACAGTGGAGTGGGAGGTGGGGGAGCTGCACCCACACCGGAACAGCAGATGGGACATCCTGAGCTGGGTCAAAGTCTGGCGACCATTTGTTGAGGTATAGACCTTGGGGGCCCATGAAATAGGGTCCGTTTATGAAGATTAGGCTTTTGTCCTCTGTACTTTCGAAGACGAAGACAAAAAAACCCTTGCCTATGAAATAGCTTTTTATTCCTTCTTTGATTAATGGTTTCCAGTTCCTTTGATTCCAGTCCTCCACCGATTTGGGTGAGGGCCAGAGGCTCGTGAACTGGCCTATGAGACCTTTCTCAGCTAGATTTAATGCTGCTTTACATGTTTCTTCTTTAGGGAGTGCTACCGAAGGAATGGTTTCCAGCTTCTTAACAAACTTCTGTTGACTGGCTGATGGCGGGTGCTTGCTACCAGAGGCAATCATGGCTTTGAATGTTGTAACCTCCGGTGGAGGAGGCAAGGGCAGGATCATGAGATTCGGGTCCCCAGAAGATGGCATGGCTGGGCACAGCAGAGCTGGTGCTTGTGCCAGCCCTTAGCGCAAATTCGATCCACTCAACAAGGGCTGCCGAGAGATGGAGGCGAACCAGGGTGGTCGAAGCAAGGTTGTGCGAGCCCAGCAGTAGAAGGCTGCCAGGTGGGGAGGCAGCACAGGGATGGGGGTGGCTAGGTCGAGCCTGCGTGGGCTCGCAGCAAGAAAAAAAAGTAATTGGTTTTAATAAGATACTGTTTGGATCTTGAGATATGGAGAGATTCAGGAAAAACATTTTTGTCCCAGGGAAAGTATGTCAAAGGACTACTAGAAAGATTTAGGATGGATCAGTGTAAGCTTGCAGCAGTACCATTACAACAGAACATCAAACTACAGAGTGAGGATGGCTCTAAAGAGGCAGATGCGACACTTTACAGACAACTGCTTGGGAGCTTAATATACCTTACCACTACTAGACCAGATTTGGCTTATGTAGTCAGTGTGCTAAGTAAATACATGTCCAAGCCACTTGAAAGTCATTGGAATGCAACGAAATGTGTTTTGAGGTATCTACAAGGTACTATAGATTACGGTATTATTTATACTGATTCCTTTGATGTTAGATTGACAAGATTTACAGATTCAGACTGGGATGGAAATGTAGACGATCGCAGATCCATAACAGGCCATGCATTCAGCATTGGATCTGGGGCGATTACATGGAGCAGTAAGAAATATAACATAGTTTCCTTGTCTTCAGCAGAAGAGTATCAAGCTATGTGTGCAGCAACGTGTGAGGCAATTTGGTTGTGGAGACTTCTCCAGGATGTTGGGGAAGAACAGAAAGATGCAACCACAATCAGATGTGACAATTGGAGTTCAATCAAACTTGCTAATAATCGGCGTTTCACAAAAACACTAAACACATTGATACATAGTTCCACTTTTTCAGGGAAAAAGTGCAATCAAAAGAAATCCATTTGGTATATTATAGTACATGTGATAATGTTGCAGACATTTTCACTAAGCCTCTTGGAAAAATCAAGTTTGAAATGTTTAGGGAGATGTTAGGCATATTTGTGAACCCATTCTCCATTAAGGGGTAGTGTTAGAGATAATGGAGAATATCTTAGAATAGTGATTTGGTTCACGAGACCTCAGGATAGGAATTAGTTTCTATTTTTTAGGTTATGGTTCTAACTTCCCTAAATCTGTGATTACTATATAATGTGTGATGTACATGAACAATGTAGAGCATTTTGTAGAGCCAGACTCTCCTGGTTCAAAGTCTCTTTCGTAGAGCTGACAAGTGGAGTTCATTTTATTTAATACAGAACATTGCATTTTTTAACAACAGTCTTTGGCTTCACAACTCTCACTCTTCATTGCAGAAATCACACATTGTTAATATTCGTCCACCCTCTTGTAACATTATTTGGTCATAACATAACGCCTTTGAGGCCTCATTTTTTCTTTGCTTTGTTAATCATAGAGTGAATATATATATGTTTGCTTATCTAACATGTTCACTCTTTACATCCTTCCCCATGTAGTTGTATTTGATTATACCCCTTTCATTTTGTTGTTATTTCTTATGTTTATAATATATATACCTAATGTTGGTTTGAAGGTGGTATATATGTGTGTAACACTAACATAATATCACACATACATAATTTATGTACAATCCGTGGGATGCATATATTACACCATATAGAATACATAATTGTGCGTGTATATATATGATTATTAATTTTTATTAATAGTATAACAATATTCTAGTATCATTATTAATATTTTATTTACAAAGTTTATATTACATTATCAATATATACATACACATTTTATATTATATATTACATATATTATATATATTAATTTATACATTTTGTATTTACACATTTTCAAAGGGGCAGGAATTATGAAGGTGCCACGTGGATATAAAGTTAAACCAATGTTGTAAAAAAATCCAAACGAGGAAGTCATTAAAGCAAGGTGCCAAAATGATGAAAGTAGTCAAAACTCAGAATTACTATTGGAATGCGACAAGATCCATTCATTAGAAAGTTGTGGAAAAAAACACATCGAATGAAGAGATCGTTTGAATCCAAACAAGATTTATGCAATCAAGATTGATCTGCGAAAATCAAGTAAGATCAAGCAATCAAAGCAAAAATCACAAGGATCAAAACAAAAGATATCTCAACACCTGATCAAATTTTGAAGGATCAAAAGCTCAAAGTCAAACAATAAGGATAGGAGGAACCATTAACCACCCAAGTGCTTCCCCGGAAAAAAAAAACCACCCAAGTGCCAATAAAAAAAGGGAATTTTCAAAAATTTATAATGGGGTCCCTTTATTTTAACCAAAATTTAGGGGATTTGTTGGTGGGCCAATAAATGGCGACTTACTGGGGTGAAGCATTTTTCTAAGGTAACATAATTTAAATATTTACAATCACAAGGACTAAAAGATAAGGGTCTTTTTGCATTGCTTATTTCTAAATACCATGATTTATATTTATTGATTGTTCTTTGTAATTAATCTGAATCAGTAAAAATGATTCCAATATTATCCAAAGAGCTTCGAAGAATAAGAGACAAAATGATTGATAACAAGGTACACTTTACCATGTCCTTAAAAGGCCAACCTTAATACCCACATGTATGGCCATTCCTTCCAACAAGCGTTCATAGCCTTGACAAAGATATCTTTTAACGTAGATTAGATGTGTAGGAATTTACAGGGTAAGTTCCTCAGAAAGAATACCAAAAGGACACCGCTCACAACCAGATCTCAAATCAATACACCAGTATTTTTGACGTGGTTAAAACCCTCAAAGTGCAAGGAGGGAAACAGTCCACGGCCTGTCCCAACGTGGGTACTACAGGCAATTTATTAATCAAAGAATGAAAATTTACATAAGCTTCTCTCATGCACGGATTACCCGAACAATGACCCTCCATGCGCTTTAAATAGAACTCATGGACCAATCGGGTGTCAAGCCACGGATCAAGTGTCGGTAATACCGAGGTGAGAGTGAACCGTCGGATCACTACATATCGTGACCGTCGGATTGTAAGTTACAAAATGTACAACGGTAAAGAAACACACTTTACCTAACTCTAACCTAACTCTATACTAGACCAAGTTGAACTTAACTATATCCTATGTGTCGGAATATCCTAACATCCCCCCTTAAGAACAACTTGGGATAGGATTGAAGGATTTACAAATATGACACAATAGGAGAAGGAAGGAGGCACTAGAGCCTATCCCCCCTTAGTGACAACTTCCTGAACTCCAAGCATATATCGAAGTTTAGTGAACTTCGCCTCTGTGAGAGCCTTTGTGAAGATGTCTGCAACCTGATCATCTGTTGGACAATATTGCACTTCAAGAACATGGTCATGAATGAGCTTTCTGATGAAGTGCATGTGTAGTTCAATGTGTTTGCTGCGCTGATGCTGGACTGGATCTTTGCATAGCTGAATGGCACTTTGATTATCACACCAAAGTGTGGTTGGATGCTGCTGCTCAAAGCCAAACTCTGATAGGATCTGACGAAGCCACAAGGCTTCCTTACTAGCTTCCACGGCACCACGATACTCTGCTTCTGCTGACGAAAGAGAAATGGCAGCCTGTTTCTTACAAGCCCATGTAATAGGTCCTGAACCAAGAGTGAAGACATAACCGGCAGTAGACTTCCGATCATCATGGTCACCAGCCCAATCAGAATCAGTGAAACCAACTAACAGAGGAGCTGCTTTGGCACTGTAATGAATCCCAAACTGTACTGTACCTCGAACATAACGAAGTATTCTTTTAGCTGCTTTCCAATGACTTTCACGGGGGTTTTGCATAAAACGAGCAACAAGGCCAACAACAAAGGAAAGATCAGGACGAGTATGGGTTAAATACAAGAGTTTTCCGACAAGTTGACGGTATAAGGTAGCATCAACTTCAGGAGAAGTACAAGAGACTGAAAGTTTGACTCCAGACTGAAAGGGAGAAGGGGCTGGCTTACAGTCTTCCATGTGAAAATGACGAAGAATATCACAAGCATACTTGGACTGGGAAAGGAAAATACCCTCCTGGGATTGCAAGACTTGAAGACCGAGAAAATAGTGTAAGTGTCCTAAGTCTGTCATTTCAAATTTCTTTTTAAGGCTGGACTTCACATGGTTTATAAGGTTGGGATCACTACCAGTAAGAATAAGATCATCAACATAAAGAACAAGGATGATAAGAGAGTTGCCCACTTTCTTGGTGTAGACAGTATTGTCAGAATGACACCTAGAAAAGCCAGATTCTAAAAGAAAGCTATCCATTTTGGCATACCAAGCCCGAGGAGCTTGCTTGAGGCCATAAAGGGATTTCTTAAGTCGACAAACAAGGCTGGAGTCTGTTTGTATGAAGCCAATGGGTTGTTCCATATAGATTTCTTCCTGCAAGTCCCCATGCAAGAAGGCAGATTTAACATCCATCTGATGGACTTCCCATTTTAAAGAGGCAGCAAGGGAAAGAACAAGGCGGATAGAGTTCATTTTGGCAACAGGGGAGAAGGTTTCAGTGTAGTCAATGCCTTCAACCTGTGAAAAGCCCTTAGCAACGAGACGAGCTTTATGTTTATCAACTTTCCCATCTGGTCCATACTTGGTTCTGTAAACCCATTTACATCTAACAAGTTTGCGTCCCTTTGGTAGAGGAACAAGATCCCATGTATCATTTGTCATCAATGAATGATATTCTTCATTCATAGCTGCTTCCCAATGTGGATGGCCTGAAGCTTCTGCAAAAGTGTCAGGATCATGATTTACTGGAGCTTGAGCCAGTAAAGAAGAGGCTCTTTCAAACTGAGAACGTGTACGTCGCTGATCTGTAGGATCACCGGCAAGATCACCTGCTGCATCCCGAGTAGCACGGACCCATCTTGGAAGTTGAGGATCCTGAGAAGGTGGGGGAGGATTATCATCCTCGCTTTCATCATCTGAAGAAGAAATGTTTTCAAAGGTAGAAGAGATAGGAAGAGGTGGCACATCCGCCGGACTAGGCTCGCAGGCCGATTTATTTTCATCAAATTTTACATCTCTTCTAATGATAACATTTTTGGACTTAAATGGAATAAGTCTATAACCTTTTACATCTTCAGAATATCCAACAAAAGTACATTTCTCACTCTTAGGTTCTAAAGCTTTATGCTTTTCATCTGGAATATGGGCCCATGCTTCACTTCCAAACACACGAAAGTGACTTACATCTGGTTTAATGGAACTCCAAGCTTCTTCTGGAGTGATATTCTCTAGAACCTTAGTAGGAGTGCGATTGATTATATAATTTGCACAATTAATTGCTTCGGCCCAAAAACTAAGACTGAGTCCTTTAGATTGCAGCATACAATTAGCCATTTCCTTTAAGGTGCGATTTTTCCTTTCAGCTACACCATTTTGTTGTGGAGTGTATGGAACAGTATGTTGCATTTGAATTCCATTTTCGGTGCAAAAGTTGATGAATGTGTTTTTAACATATTCTCCACCATTATCAGTTCTTAGCTTAAGAATTTGATGTCCAGATTGTTTTTCAACAAAGGCTTTGAAGGCCAAAAAGGTGTTAAATACTTCGCTCTTGAGTTTTAAGAAGTATACCCAAGTGCGTCTGGAGAAATCATCAATGAAAGTTAAGAAGTACTTGCAGCCAGAGAATGAAGCAACAGGAAGAGGACCACATAAATCACTGTGCACAAGCTGTAAAGGGGCTGAGGCGTGCCAAGAGGCACGTTTGTCAAAACTGTCCCGATGATGTTTTCCGAGTACACATCCGGAACAAACACCATCTCTGCAAGATACCATAGGAAGACCTGTCACCATATTTTCTTTACATAGATGCTGAAGGGAGCGATAGTTTAAGTGACCAAATCGCTCATGCCAAAGTTTGCTCACTTCATCATTATGAGCAACAAATACTGAGGGAAGATTTGATGACCCAAAGTTGTGAAACTTATACAACCTTTTGGAATCATCAGCAAGACCAGTAGCTAGAATCTGTTTAGGATCTTTTAGATCCTTGATTACAACATCATGAGGTGAAAATTCAACAATTTTACCTTCACCTGAATGAGTTATCTGATAGACAGATAGAAGGTTGCAGGATAAGGTTGGAACACATAATACATCATTAAACTGACCATTGTCTAGATGAACAGTTCCAGTCCCTACAACATTAAGAGATCTATCATCACCAATATATATATTTTTGGTGTTACAATCATTTAAAGAAGAAAACATGGCTTGGTTTTTGGCCATGTGACAAGAGGCTCCAGAATCAATGAGCCACTCATGAGAATGAGAAGAAGAAGAAGATACATTTAATGCATAACCAGACTGAGATGATTGACAATGACATGCAGAAAGTGCCATTCCGGAAGTTGAAGTTGAAGTAGGCTCCACATGGATGTTATGTTTCTTCATTGCGGCTTCCAAGGCTTCCATCTTCTTAAAGCATTTAGATTCTAAGTGGCCATCTCGATTACAAAAGTTACAATGTCTATCAGTCTTCTTCCATTTGTTTTTATTGGTCTTATCATTTTGCTGAAATGATCTTTCATTTTGAGGCTGAGATGGTTTAGGACCATTCTTTTGAGGATATGACTTCTTAGGATTCTTTGAATTTGGTTGCTGCTGGGCGGCTAACGCTTTCGTGGAAGAGTTTCCAAGATTAAGAAGACCAAGGTGTAAGAGTTTTTCTTGTTCTCTTATTAAGGAATCACAAAAGGAGTCAAAGGAAGGGGCCTTGTAGTCTTGTCCTTGACAAATGAAAGCTTCCCTTGTAGAATGGAAAGTGGAAACAAATACAGAGTAGGCTGGTCCCAACTTAGTAAGGATGGAATAAATAAGGTTACCATCTTCTTTCTTAACTTTAACACCTTCCAAGAGATATCTAAGGGTCTTGAATTTGGACAAGAAATCTTCAATGCAAGAAAAATTATTAGGATCCAAAGTAAGCAGCTCATTTTCAAGTTGATGGGCTCTAATTTCATTTTTAATCCCAAAAACTTTAGCAAGTTTTTCTAATGCTTCATGAGGAGTCTCAAGTTCTGCAATGTGGAATCTAAGATCAGGAGAAATAGACATCCCTATCAAACCACGTGCTTGATCTTGTCTATTTTCCCATTTTGCCGCCTTGTCTTCATCTTTTGGTTTCTTCTCTTGGTCTGTGGCTATTCTGTAGAGACCTTTACTTCTAAGTAAATCTTCCATGTAGGCTACCCATTGGAAGTAGTTAGTGCTGTCAAGAATGACTTGGCATGGACTTTCCATTTAAAAAAAAAAAACTGAAGCTGAAGATGCTGAAAGTAAGTGTTCCAATGGATAGATCTCGAAAAAATAGGCGGTTTTAAAAAAAACGGCTCTGAAAAAGGCTTCCGGATGAAGAAGTTATGGCTTTTTGAAAAAAAATTGTTGACGTTGCCGGCAAAGTGCGCGAATGTGCGGGAATGAAAAAATCCGCCCCCACAAAATGGAGACTTGAACCCAAGACCTCTACTCTCTTAAAATAGCTTTGAACCAATTGATCTATACAAAAAATTTGAGAGAGAGAGAGAGAGAGAGAGAGAGAGAGAGAGGGGGGGGGGGCCTTGGTTTGCGTGCTTGCCTTGAGAAAGCTCTTTTTCCCTACAAAACACAAAACACAAAACCCAACACGAATATGCAAAGAAAAACGAACCTTGCGGCTCGAAGTTAGCTTTAGCCAAAAAACTAGAAATTTTAAAAAAAAACCTCAAAGTTAGCTTTAGCCGAAAAACTAAATATTTTTCTCAATGTTTCTGATTTTCCGAGATCACACTAAGGTGCAGGGAAAAGAGCATACGCATGAGAAAAATCCTTCCTTTCTGTTTCTGATTTGCCCAGATCGCACAGAGTCGCAGGGCAAAGAGCATACGCAGAAATGAAAGGTATAGATCCGGTTAAAAAAAAGGCTAAATAAACTGAGACCGAAATAAGCAGAGAGAAAATAACAGTAAACTGCAAAAAAAAACACTGTATACCTCCCGATCTGAAAAATGACGCAGCTAGGGCTACCGGAAACCTTTTCGCGTGAAACGAAAGGGGTTCCTCACTGGAACAGATGCTCCGAACACAACAGAGCAGTCCTCTCGGCCCGAAAGCAGTCAGAAACAACAGATCTAGGAAACGACAGCCGCATGCAGTTCTACCGGCTTCAGATTTGGATCACCAACGGACGCGGCCCTCAAATAGCTCTGATACCATGTAGGAATTTACAGGGTAAGTTCCTCAGAAAGAATACCAAAAGGACACCGCTCACAACCAGATCTCAAATCAATACACCAGTATTTTTGACGTGGTTAAAACCCTCAAAGTGCAAGGAGGGAAACAGTCCACGGCCTGTCCCAACGTGGGTACTACAGGCAATTTATTAATCAAAGAATGAAAATTTACATAAGCTTCTCTCATGCACGGATTACCCGAACAATGACCCTCCATGCGCTTTAAATAGAACTCATGGACCAATCGGGTGTCAAGCCACGGATCAAGTGTCGGTAATACCGAGGTGAGAGTGAACCGTCGGATCACTACATATCGTGACCGTCGGATTGTAAGTTACAAAATGTACAACGGTAAAGAAACACACTTTACCTAACTCTAACCTAACTCTATACTAGACCAAGTTGAACTTAACTATATCCTATGTGTCGGAATATCCTAACAAGATGATCAAGTCCCATTATATGGTTATAGATCCACTCTTAAGCATCCTACATATTTGCTAGTGGGGAAGTAGACTTAGAAGCCCCCTAAAGACGTGGGATGACATGTAGATTCTGAAATATTTTTATATCCAAATTTATTTGTATATTGATTTGGAATCCCATATGCTACAAACGGAACTACTATTGTTAGCAAGCATCTATAGCCTCAAAAACGATGTTTCTTAAACATGTTTTACTTGAGTACTTTTATCCTAGGAAGACATAACTAAGAGGAGCTAGAATCATGAGTTATAATTGCTAAAGTCAATTGAGATTGTCTAGTAAATGGGGGAGAAGGTCTAAAATCTCCTTAAGAGACAGGATGGTGTAAAAGGTCAAATGTTTACTAGAGTAATTGACTTCCCTTGATTTTTTTTAACAAATTCCTTTAAAAGTGGACTTTTTTTTTATCATTTTTGAAAATATATTTTCTTTATATAATAATTGAAAATTTTTACTTGATTCTTCAATTAATAAAAACCACACAAATATTGTATCACAGTAGCAGGTTTTTGCAAAAAAATAATTTCCTTAATTTTTTTTCCTTAACGTAAAACTTTAGATATATTTTGAGAGATATATAAACATAGACCCAGTAGTAAACCAAATATCATTATTTATTTTCAAAACCTCTCCAACTTCAAGAAAAGATGAATACAAAGTAAAACCAATTCAAACAAATCCATGAACAAACTAGCATCTCAATATGAACCAAAAGGAAGAATTTTATAAATAGGTTATTTCCATAGGATAATGATATATAGAAAAATACCATGTATCAGATGTCAATTTAAGTGGAAAAGCAAACAAATATCCAAAAGAAATTAAAAAGAAAAGGAAAAAAAGACCATAAGTTAAGAGATGTGTAGTTGTGTGTAGTGGTAAGCCAAACTCAAGAGATTTTATGTCGAGAGAAAATTAATGTGAATTTTAAATATTAATTTCCTTATCTCTTTGTTTTGTTTGTTCTTCATAATGTTTGAAAATATTTCTCTAAATATTTCATAACAATAACTATTTAAAATAAATACTTAATGATAACAAACAAGTATATGAACAACAAAGAGATACACAATTTTAAAATGAAATTCCATGATTGCATTCTGATAATGGTTTTCCTTGTGCATATATTATCAACATGTCTTCACAACTGCATTATTCAAACATAAAAAGTGAAAATCAAACAAAAACTAATCTATTTATAAACATACTCTAAACTACCCGATGGTCACAATGCTAAGTGATATCAAATTTCCAATGTAACCATTGAAGCAGATCCAGTGCTGCAATGACAAAAAAGTTCTTGATCAATAAAAGGAATTGGAGTGTTTCAAAATATAAAATGAACAAGTCAAACTTACTTTTATCATATTTACTAATATATAGAGAAAATATAACCTTACCATTCTCCGGGAACTTTGCTTGATAAGATTGGTCAAGTCAATCTCCAATCATTTCTTGATATGCACTAACATAGAATTGTTTGAAAGCATTTGTAGATGAAAAAGATTTCTGATGAGAATTGTAATGAAAAGAACCTTGGCATTACTATTAGGGTTCATTTCATAAATCACATCAAGATAATGGAAAATTGTCATAGATTCCGATTGAAAAGAAAGTGCCCCATTTTCTTGATGATTTTTATTGAGTCCACATATTTGAAAATCAACAATTTGAGATGAAGTGATAGGATTGATTAATAATTTTGAACCATCATCACTTGATGTATAAGTTTTGTTACTAATATCATGATGGAAACTAGTAGCAATATAAGATTGATTATCACTATTAATATCAAATAATTTATCTTGATGAAAACAATATTCTTCTTCAAACATAATCTGAGGTAAATCAATAGTAGATTCAATTTGAGAACATTTTAATCATCTCATAATCCTAAATATAATTGATTAGAAGGTAAAGTAATGGGTTCATGGGATGAAATATTATATGCTCCTTTATCTTCTATACGAAAAATGTTATTAATTTGTACATGATTACAATTTAAGAATGCAAAAATAAATTCAACATATTCTAAAAATCATGGTTGCATAACATTATCAAATATGTTAGGGTACAATGAATAATAGGTAGAATAAAGAATATGAAATGCATCTCTTGGAATGGTAAGCTCATATGATTCCACTTGTGGGTTTATTTCCTCTTCTTGTATAAATTAATCCATCTTATGCTCCTATGAAAAATCTAAACCTGAAATATTTTCTAAGACAAAGTGATGTCCATTGTCACAAGATGATTCACTTAGTAGTGAGGAACAATAATTAATTAATGATGGCATCCTCCGATAGTTGATATTGAGCAAATAAACTAGGAGAAGATTATTCACAACACGATTACATGATTTAGATTGATTCTCTTTCACTATTGAAATAGTTGTAACATGTGGGAGAGAATGACAACTATCTTCATTTAAACTTGAAGTTTCTTCCTCATTTGAAAAAGGCATCGATGAAGAAGAATGATCAGGAACAATAATTGTATCCACTAAAATATCATGTTGCTCTTGATATAATGAAATCAAAGAGTTGACAAAAATTGTGGTGTTTCTACAACTTTTAAATTTTCAAGATGATCATAAAAATTAAAACCAATCTGTGTATGAGTATCATTGTATAATTCAAATTGTTTGTCAACTAATTAATCTTATTCTCTTGAAAGAGAAATGAAATATCGAAACCATTCATCAATAGGAGGAATTTCTTCTAAAGGAAATCTCGTAAAATAATGTATGTGCCTAATTGCAAACTCTTCTAATGATTCACTATTTTATTTCCTTCAATAATTCAAATATTACTCTAATTCATCAAAATAAAAAATGTTAAAATCAATTAAAAACTCAATTACAAACTTTGACCAGGAATGAATAGAATTAACTGGAAAAGATTCAAACCAATACTTAACCTGGCCTTGAAAGGTGAGAGCAAATAATTTGCATACAACATCAAGATTAGTAATATTATGCTTTAAACATGTATAAATAAATAAAGAAAGACGGTATGTGCTCCCTTCACCATGAAAGGTGATATTTGACAAGAGAGAGATTGTCGTTTTGGGAGTTTTGGGTAAGTGAAAGTTGAAAGCATGTTCCCATAGAATGGTGTGGGAAGGAGTCATTGTTTAAATATGACAATAAGGAACATGACTCCAAGTAGGTCAACTTTTCCTCTAACCTACCTTATGGCGCATGCTAAGATGACACAACGAAGGATTAGATCTACAAAAAATAGAGGCTGACAAATAATGATCTAATGATTTATTTTACCTTAGGCTCTCCTACTAGCACCATTCTGTTGATGTAAGATTTTTGTCCTTTTTCCAACAAAGGCGATGTGACCCAGATCAAGACTCTTTAGATAGCCCAAGTCATTTAAAGTAGCCACTCCCGACGGGTTTAAAGGCTCCATTAGCTTGTATGTACCTATTTTACAAAGAAAAGACAATGAAAAGTCCTAAAGTTAATTAAGTTATATGTACATAAAACTAAGACTACATTTTATGTCAGTATACTTAAACTATCTGTTAAAATGCGATACGAAAAAGAGACACCAAAAACAGGTACTACTAATAAAGAACAAATAATGTACTTTTCATGTGATGTTGAATATTTGAAATGCAAATTAAATAGTAGATATAAATTATAAATTCAAGTATGATTTAGAATATCGATGAATTTTAATGCGATATATAACAGGTAAAAAAATATAACAATGAAAGCTTTTAACCCTTTAAAAAACACAAATTAGTTTGAATTTGCTACAATATTTCACATCAAATTATATAATGCATAACTATAACAATTCCCAATCATAGAAAATACTTCAATACTTAACCCTGAAATAGTTCAATAGGCAAGTAATCCAGACTAAATGGATACATAAACTATCATAGTATGGGCATTTCCATGCAAATAACCTACCCAAGAAATTTAAGTTACCGGAAATAATTCACAGGAATCCAAATTCGAGTGATGTACAAATCTAGATTACCCTTAGGACACAGGTCACTGAAAGATAATTAAGTTCGAGTGTATATATATATATATCTATATCTATATATATATATATCTATATATATATATATATATATATATATATATATATATATATATATATATATATATATATATATCGTTATCATTTATAGATCCAAGCCATGAAAACAACAACGATATCTCTTCCGAATTTTACAAAACCAAGCTATAAAAAATTCATAAGAACATGTAAATAGTAACCATGGAATTTGAAATTTGATAAAAATAAGTATTATGTAGTTGAATAAGTTCAAACCAAAAATACTTACAAAACCACAAAATAAAATAGGTCCACGGTCACTATTAGTTTTTTAACATCCTCCCTCCTTGAAAGCCTACAAGCTTGCGGGTGCGCCCCCCTCTACAATAGCGCTATCCTCTTTATATAATAATACATATGGATAAACATTTAACTTTGTTTAACAAATTTTGTTCCAAAAAGGAAATTCAAATATTTTATTACATGAGTATGATAGGCAAGAAAGATATTCAATAGATCTCTTTCTCATCAAATAGAGTTCTTTGATTATGGAAATAGAATCCATTGGAATCCCTTTCAAAAGCTAATCTCAGAAAGTTAAAATGAATTATTTTGCAATTGGTTCCATTCTCCCTTATCTGCAATCGAACCAATTTTTCTTGTCTTTTTTGATCTGCAAATCTAAACGAGCAATCGTTGTAATGACCCAGATTAAAGAAAGACAATTTTCTTAAAAATAACAATATTCAAATGACAATTCTGATGTTACAAAGCATAGTGCAGTTGCTTCTTGATCTCTTCTCTACCTTCAATCACCAATAGAACTCAACATCAGGCGACACAACAAAAAATATTTTTGTTTAAATTTAGAAGTGAACACTTATAATTTTTTTGTAAGATTGACAGGACTATATCTTTGTCATGTTTAATATATCACCCGGATCAAAGCAGAGAATTGAACCAGTGACTTCACATTAAGGGTACATTAATAGAGCACCCTATCACCATCTATCCAAGACTCCATAGACAGGTGAACACTCATAATTATGGTGACTAGATAGCCATTGATTTCTATTCTTTTTTGTAACTAATAGATAATGTTTATTATCTTTGAATGTAGGCATATCAATGTAATATTTAGTTTCTGATTGAGTGTTAATGAGAAGTCATTGCACGTGGAATGAACATTCATTCCACCATTTGACATCATGGAAACATGATTAAGTATCGATGTAAAATAGTATAGGTAAGTGAGCCAACAATTAGTTGGAATTTCTAAATCTATATGATGTTGGAAGTTCATGTTACTTGTCTTGTTATAGTTGATATAATGCTTGAAGTTGTACTTGAATCTTCTTCTACCTGTATGCAAAATTTGTTCAGCAAAACCAATCCCAAAACAAAACAAAATACCCTTCAACTTACCTATGCTTGCAAAACACATGTAAGTTCATAATAATGAATAAATACAAATTGAAATTACAATGCATACCTGAATTATGCTTGTCACTTTTGTTGTTGACTTGTTGCTGCAGTAGACAAAGACTCCCACTCTTGATATAGGCATGGACTCTATGAAAGACTATATCCAAAACTGACCTAAAGATATATATAATAAAAACTGATGACGAACCCTAGACTTTTGATGGACCAAGTTCTAAGTACGACAACATAGACCATTCTATCAACTATGACAAGACAAGTAAAATGAACTTACAACATCATATAGATTTAGCAGTCTTGGTGTAGCATCCAATGTGTAGTATCAAGAATAGGACATCCGAAATGTGGTATCAAAACTAATTGTGACATATAGAGACATAGAGATATAACCAAGACCTTGTATATACTTATGTTGTCCTGCAAAAACTTATGTTAGAGATGATACTCATATTCCAAATGTAAACACTAATCATAGATACCTTGTTGTAGGATACTTAACCTTGAATGTTGAGTGTCATCATTGGAAGAGTCATTATTGTAAAAGAGTCAAGTTGCCTAGAGTCGAAAAGGCATTATTTGGAGGTATAGGAGTCTCTGTTGGGATGATGTCATGGTTGGGTTGCAAGTCATAGTGTGATTGGGTGTTCGGTCAAAATCATTGTAATTCATATTGTATCATGGATTGTTGTCCCTGGTACGGGAATCCACACTCTTGTCTAATTTCAGTGATTATAAGGTGGTAGGGTGGTGCTGGGGCGAGTTGTGGCTCGCTAGGGTGTTGGGGCATCCATTCAGTTGATTACTAAAGAAATCAGGGCATTGGGGCGTCCTTCCAGTGGGAGTTGGAGAAGAATGCTTTTCTAGAATTATAGGAATTTGTGCTTTCATTTCCATTGGGGCTTAAGATTAAAGAATTTATTAGAAAAATATTCGGTGGTTTTTTACCCGGAGGGGGTTTTCCACCTAAAATTCTTGTGTCTACTGTGTTATTTTATTTACTGTTATTACTGCATAAACATTAATAATAATTGAAGATTAACTAATTCTCTGCAAAGATTTAAAAGTGCTAATTGCTAAGGAATACTAATTCACCCCCCTTCTTAGTATTTCCAGTAATTGATATCGGAGCTTGGTTCCTTCAATAGCAGTCTAACAACTGGAAGGAGATCATGGAGTATACTAAGAATATAGTTCCTTTTTCAATGGAAATAACTATGCACTTTGGAGTGGAAGAATGCAGGTTTATTTGCTGGCGCAAGGATATGAAGTATGGGAAATCGTTGACAAAGGCTTCACACTGACCCAGGATGAACAAGGTAAGAAAAATATGGCATATGATGCAAATGCTAAAGATCTTATTATCAGGGGGCTTATCGAATCTGTTTATCTTAAGGTGTTGAGTTGTAAAACTGCTAAAGAGGTATGGGGCAAGCTTGAAAATATATATGCAGGTGACTCAAAGGTGAAAGAAGCAAAACTTCAATTTTTCAGGGAAAAAATTGAGTAACTCAAAATGAGGGAAGATGAAGATATTGCTGCATACTTTCAACGTGTTGATGAAACAAAAATTACATTGGAAATTTTTGGAGAACCTATTGAAACAAAAATTGTTGTCCGAAAGATCCTCAGAAACTTGCCAGCAAAATTTAACCCTATGTCTTGGAAGATAGATCGAATCTGACCAATCTCAGCATAGATGAATTGCATGGAATTCTTATGGCATATGAAATGAGGATTGAAGAAGAGGATGACACATATCACTTAGAAATAGAATTTGCTTCATCCAAGAAGAATAGTAAGGGCAAGCAAACTTCGAAAGAAAAAACTTGCAATTGTAAGGATGAGGAAAAGGAAGAAGATGAAGAAGAATTATCAGATAAATAGTTTTCTTACTTCACGCGGAAAATGAGAACATGTACGAGAAAATTCAAAGGTAAACTTCCATTAATATGTTTTGGTTGTGGTGAGGTTGGGCATTTTGCAGCCAAATGTCCTCACAAAAATGAGGTTGTTATGAAAGGAAAGAAAAGTCCTAGGAAGTTCAATAAGCAAGGTAAGAAGAAATGGTTTAAGAAAAGTTTCTTCTCTAAAGCAGATAGCTCCTCGTCTGAAGAAGACAGTGATAATGAAGAATAATTCAACGGAAGAGTATTGTTTATGGCCAATCAGAATAAGAAAGAGGCACCTGATGAAGAAGGAGACAAAGAAGAAATGATTGAGGTTGAATTTCAAAACGAAGTGATCAAGGTTATCAAAGAGCTCAGGGTCGAGAAGAAGCATGTCAACACTCTTGAAGACGAATTAAAGACAGAAAGGGAACAGGTCCTAAATCTTAAAATCAAGGTTTAAGAATATAAACGAATTGAAAAATCTCTCAGGAAATAATTAAAGGAAAGCAACAAGGAAAGAGAAGCATTGGAAGCTGAAATAGTTTCTTTACGAAAGGAAGTAAAAAATGAAAAAAATCTTCAAAACTACGCCAACAACTCAAAGAATTTGGACGAACTCATCAGCAACCAGTGATCATGCAGCGACAAGACTGGTCTTGGTTGCAAAGAAAATTTCGAAAAGGAGTCAAGTCCTTTTATGACAACTAAAGAAGATGGACATGAAAAATCTACCAAGCAGGTAGATCTCCCAGCTAGATCAAGAGATCAATACTCGCAGGAAGAACCTTTGAAGACAATTCCTCGAAGTAGATTTCGTCCTAGGTATCAACCTATCTTTTATGGTCATTGTTATTCATGTGGAAGGTTTGGACATAGAGCTGCAAAATGTCACATGTGTGTTTGGAATAAATATAGCTCCAGGAGATCTCTCCGAAATGGATATTCCAGAACTAACAGAATATCAACATATTTGATCATTTGAGAGATGATTTAGAATGTTACAAATGTAACAATTTTGGACACTTGGCCAAAGATTGTAGACTTGGAAGTTCTTCAAAGGAATTCTCGCAAAATCAGAATGAACAAGTATGGAAAAGGAAGACTTAAAGGTGTTCTCTCGCTCTCAAGGCTCAAAGAAACAGAAACGTATGGTATGTTGACAATGGTTGCTCAATGCATATGACTAGAGATAGAAATAAGTTCATATCCTTGTTACAGATCCATTTGGGCACATCACTCCCATCATTCAGATTAGTACTATTGGGGCTCATCAAACCCTAATTAAGTTGCTACATGCCCTAGACAAGTCAACACTTTGAATGCCTCCTTCCCTGAGAGTTTTTGGGCTTGAAGCCCTCCAGAAATGCCTCCTTGAGGGACCAACACAACCTTGGATAGGGGTAAGTGTGCTTCAGTGCAGGTAGACCCATGTCAGGGTGCTTTCTAGAGAATTTAGGCCCACTTTGACCTATGCTGGGCGAGATTGAGCAAAATCATCATAGGTTTCTGGGAATATTCTTATCTTCTGGAGCCATCTAGAAGATTCTCACACTTATCATCTCCTATGAGCTCGAAAATGGATGAGGAATGAGTTAAGTAACCTCCTATCCTCTCATCCCTTCCTCCATGGAAACTAACTCTAGGTTTGGAAGGCCATTCAATACCCTCATTTACCACCAAACCACCATCATTTTGCTATAAATTGAGCACTCATCTAAGTGATCAGGGGCTGGACTTTGAGAATTTGTAAGGAGATACAGTTGGTATGAGGTTTGAGATTGTAAGCAAGTATTGTTATGCTGCCGGAGTGTTGTGCTTTTGATGTGATGTTAGTTGGAACCCAAGCTGGAAGAGTGACAATGGATTAGAGTTCATGGTTGTAATTCTTCCTTCTACTTAATAAAGTTGTTTACACCTTTTCCCATATTCTTGTCTTCATATATGATGATTATATGTGTAAATTATTTCGATTCCATTTGCTTATAGTAGATAGATCTCTTGCTTTGATTGGTTTTTGTCCTCTGTTTATGATTAGAGGTACTTGTCGAGCGGATTAAGTTCGAGAAGGAGTGACGGGAGCCAAACAAAGGAGACAAAGGGAAAGCGAAAGATAACAAGTAGGTCCCTTGTCTTATTTATCTTCTATAGTAAAAGGTTAAGCACTTTAAATATGTTGTTCTAGATGTAGCTACCCATCTAGGGAAATTGTGTTTATCCGTAAATGCAAAATTCCACATAACAAATTGACGAATCCATTGGGGAATGACCATCGTTCCTGGTAGTTTCTCCTCATCATAGTACACCCTAGTTGACTTTACTTTCTTCCATTGATTTTGTTTCAGCCTTTTTGAAGTGTTTTTTGGTAAAAATTGTGCTTGAAATCCCCTAGAATGGCCTCTCTGGCACTAGTGCAGGTTTGGTCGGGACACAGAGTACACTGTCTCCCATTCAGGGCTGCGCTGATCCTCCTTAGGTCAAAAATCCATCATTTGACTTGATTTTTCCCAAATTTCCTTCTGTTTTTGCTTGCTGAAAGATCGATGATTGTTATACTTCTGAAATCAATTTGTGTTTCCTCTCCTAGTGCTACTTTGGCCTTGATTTTTTAGTGTTTCTTAAATGATTTCTTTATCACTATAAATTCATTTTCAAAGTTAGTTTATAGTCGATTAATCTTTGTTCAAACGAAAGTGTCGTAAAATTCTTCATTTCTTTCGAAAAGGAACTGTCGTAAAGTATTCATTCTTGCAAAAAGATTAATTGATTGTATGTGCATTAGTTTCCTTTTGTTCATTTCAACATTAAGGGAATTGAAAAGAAAAACTTGCATTGTGCATTGAAAAAGTTTGTGTGTGCTCATAGGAACAGCTAGGGAAATTTCATTAGGTGTGTTCTTTGCTCTTTGTCAAAGATATGATTACTCTATCCCTTACTAGTTACAGTTTTCATTTTTAATTGAATGAAAGAATGTTTCTCATGTTAGTTGCATTCTAGGAATTGAAAACATACATCACGTGGTGAACCTTGACAAGAAAATTCTTAAGAAGATCAACTTAAAAGTTATCTAAATTAACCTAATGGAGCATTTTAACTTAACGCATAAGACGTGTTCCGGTGTCGTAAAACATAGCATCTGTCGCTAACTTGTCTGCGATACATTCCGAGTGTGATACCTCATTCCACGTACGTGAGTATATCATAGCTCGTCCACGTACCTTCAGGCATATAGGGCGATGTTACAGTACATGAGTATATTGTAGCTCGTCCACGTACTTTGGAGTATATATGGGAGGACTACATTAGGTTGCTATCCATCCATAGGTAACCGAGTCGGCTGCCTTGTACACTGTGATACACCGAACATAGCATTTAGGGAGATTGCCTGCCTGTACTTCTCTTTTCGTTGGGAGGTATTATGCAGTTCACAGTTGCTTGGTAATCCTTTTGCCTAGATTATCCCTCTTTTGTTTTGTTATGTTAATTTGATTAAAATAAAATTAATTGACTGCGGATAACATCCTCCACACTCACTCCTTAGTTGATCTTAGGTTGAGATATATGGCAATAACTCTAGAGTCCATCGATCAAGGAATTCCTTTTGATGGGAATCCTAGTCCTTTTCCTCCTTTTGGAAATATTGGTGCTCCTTATATGGCTACATTGTCCCTTCTGGGATTTACCATTGGCTTGCCAATATGGTTGTTTTCAACCTCCTTGTTTCATGATGCCAGCCTAAGCTACAAACACCATAATGATGCAGCCTAAGCAGCAAATACCCACATTATGAAAATAAAATTGCATGTCACTAGTCCCAGGAATTAATCACCTGATCCATGGTGAAAACCCTCTATAACCAAGGTTTAACTCTTTTAATTGAATGATTAAGCAGAAAAGTTTAATTAACTATCCAAAGTCTTAGACTTTAATAACCCTTTGAGCGGAAATATTATAACCCTTCACAATCTTTGATTAACTCTTATTACCCACACAAAATAGCCATACCACTATCTTTGGACTTTGTTTAAAACCTGATTTAAGCCATAGTACATGTATTCCGCCTTATTTCTATTATAATTCCATATAATAGAAATTACACATAAACCTCACTTAACCTTACCTTTCGGCCATTCCACGACCTTGGCACATATATTGATGCTCAACCTTTCACTTCAGATTTGCACCATTGATTTCTTCCTTCAAATCAATGGCTATCACGCGATCTCCAAACTTAACCCATTTCCTTTGGAACTCAAAGAAGTTAAACTTCTTTGAATAATTCATTGGGTCCGCCCAGTGTGTTAACCCGCGCACACTTTCATTGATGATTACCGTCCGATCAATCAACTGACGAACGGTCTGGATGATCGGAACTCAACAAGGTTTTAAACCAGTTGTAGAAACCCTCATTGCGTCCAATTTTGGAATTAAGTCCCGCGCTTGTTGGCACGCAATATGCGTCCAATCACCTTTCAACGGACGGTTTGATCACCTCCAGACTTTAAACTCGTTTTAATGATTTCTTGGGTCCGGTTTTAGAGTTAAACTTCAGCGCTTGTTTCTACGCGATGACCATTAGATCTGTTGATCTGTCAATCTAACGATTAAAATATTCTGTCGATATTATCCATCAATCTAGTCGATCTGACGGTTCCCATTCTTTTTCGATTTAATTCTTTTTGCGCCGTTGATCTGCCGTGAGCGACTTGACTATTCAATGAATTTTCTCCGTTCGATCAATCCATACATTGCATCGAAGACTTCATTTCTTCATGCCTTTCCTTTACTTCGTTTTTATGTTATTTCTTAGGGTTTTGGTTTATTTACCCGACTCGCCTATATTATCCTTTGTGTGTTTATCCCTTCTGAACTTGTTCAATCACTTTCATTTTCTATACTCCTCCTCTATGCACTATCCTCTCTCTGTTCTTTTGTGTATTAGGTGTTCTCCAGGGTTTCTGGTATTTGGTTGTTCTGCAACACAACTTCCTCCTGAACTTACTTTTGCTACTCTTAACCATTGTCACTCTTGGGCTTCAACTTTGATCCTTCAACGGATTCAAATGATTAGATCATGATCCTTCATCCTCCACTACTTCTCTGTGTTCTGCTTCAATTCCACCTGCATACATATACTATGTAGAACTACTCTAATTCACACAAAACTATAATTCCATTAATTATCGAACATCACACAACTCAGGAATTGAATTCTTTGTGTTTATAAACAATCATTTACATAATGAGTTTCTCTCTCTGGCCTGATTTTCTAATCAGTGGCCTTTTCCTTTTCTTGCCCGCAGGCTTACAATCAAATCCTATCTAAACTCTCGAACTAACTCCTAGCTAGCTAACCTTCTTCTATGCCTTCTAGGCTTACATTTATACAAAAGGATTCTATAACCAATTCCTGGTTTAGATCCATAACCTTCTCAACAAAATCCTAAAATCTCTTCTTTATCTCTAAGTATCCTCTCTAATCCACAAAATCATCAACTAATTCCTAATCTAAGCTTTATAATTAATTCTCAAAATCTCTCAATCTCTAAACTATCCTAATTCTCTCACGTTCTCCTACAATCGAGAACACTTACAAATATGTCTCACAATACTTAATTAACCCATATTATAGCTTCTCTCATTAAAAACACTCAAAACCTTAATAATTACATTAATTTAATACTTAGGAAACCAACTTCCTTGAAAACACAAGACCTCCTATGTCTACTAAAATACAATTATATTTTTGAGCCGAATGCTCCTGCATCAGACTCTCAAGGTTGAAAACATTCATGATCTCCTGATCATGTGTTCCCATATGTTGATAGAAAACCTCCAGGGTCCCAAAATTTAGTTTGTAGTTGTCTGAATTCTCTGTTCCTTTATTGCTGATGTATGTTTATTGTCTTTTGTTTCATCTTCCTCTCTTTGTTAACTAGTTTCAAATTCTGATTGATCATTCTTCCTATTGCTGTCAATCTCCTCCATCTGGATTGCTTCATCATTAACATCCATAATTCTTCAATATCCATGTCCAACACATCCTTGGGTTTGTACATACTCTGCCATTTCTCTAGTAGCTCCCATTCTTTCTCCCATTCGCTGATACTTTGATGAGAGATTAGTCCTTCTTCTTTATTGACTGCCTCAACAGATTCCATGGTTATCTCCACTGTACCTATCATCATGATGGAATGATGATCATTGCTATGTTTTCAGCTAACATAGTCTCTTCTTCAGGTTTGCATTTAATCTTCTGTTGGTTACCTTCACTTTGTAGTTGCTGGATCCTTACTACTGCCCTTTCATCCTTACCCTCTTTCATGATTATCTCTTTTTGCATCAAATCCTGATTCTATAATATTCTTTCTATCAACATATTATCTCTGTTCCATGGACTAAATACTTCCATAGAATCTTCCCCTTCCATCTTTTACTTGGCTGCTCATTTGTGCCAAATTTTCTCCAACATCTGAAACAAAACCTGTACTCACAAAACAATTGTTAAAATAAAAAACATAAGGCCTCAGTGCCTCTTCTCCCTTTGACAACATCTCAGTATGCTGCTATGATTTTTCCTCCTTTATCAGCACATCAGTATGCTGATCCAACCTTTCTAAAGAATTCTCCAAAGAACTCTCGAAACTGTTAGCAAGTCTCTTTTCCATACCATCTGCTTCAATGATGTCTTTCTACTCTGAGTTCTCCAACAAATATTCCAGCAATTCAATTTCTTTGTGACATTTCTTCAATACTTCATCATCACTTATAATTCCTGCATTATTAGCTTGAGAATTACAAGGTTCAACAGTCTCAACTGTTGCTTCACATATCAGCTCTTCAGACTGAATTCCATCTCCTTCTTTCACAAGAAATTGTTCCTATGTTGTAACAGTTTCAAACATCAATGCTTTGCTAAATTCTTTTTGCTGCAATAATTCACCGCTTTTCTCATTTAAGAGACATTCTCCATCCTTCTTTACTTCAGAGTATTTATCTTCTGAAAGATACTCTTCCATACTTTTGATAGCTTCAAAAGACTGCTCATCCTTTTCAAAACCTGTAATCACATAAAAAATTATCAAATTCAAATATACAAGGTTTTACATCCTCCTGCTGATTTGAATTTGTACAATAGTCCAGGAAATAATCAGTATTTCTTCTTCAACAAAGTAAATTTCTCGTTGTCTTGAATTCTCAAGATCTTTCACAGATCTCTAGTCTTCATCTTCACCCAGAACTTCACCCCGTTCTGCTTCACAAATGGAAACTTCCATTTCCAACTCAACTTCTCTGAGTTTTTCCACCATCCACTTTACTTGCCTCTGTTGTAGCCTTCTATCTAATTTATGCCAATTCACTGCCTTTTTCCTCAAGAACCAACCTTGTATTTGGCTTTCCTCTAGTATCATCCTTAATACATTGAGTTGTTATTTTAACTCTGCAATCTCCTTGTCAAGCTCCTCTTGACTCATCCTCTTGCCATTTGCCTTGGCATCCTCTTTCTTCACCCTTCTTTTGCTGTGGTCTTCCTCAAAACCTCTGTTACCTATGTTATGACTATCAGTATCCATCTCCTTCTTTATGAGTTCCTCACTCACTTACTATGAGCTGCACTAAAGCCTCTGCAACAACAAGTCCTCCCTGCTACCACTTACCTCACCAAGCTTTCCTCTATACTTGGTCTTTTGGCAAGCACTTGGTTCTCTATTCTCTGGAACCTCTTTGAGCACTTCTCTCTGCTCCTTCTAGGCTTCAACTCATCTGCACTTTTTAAGAACACAACTGTCCTCTTTATCCAACCTCTATTAGAATTCTTCAAGGTTCTGCCACATTCTGCTTTCATTCAGAAACTCTTACCAGCTTCCTTCATTCCTTAGCAATTCTACCCACATCCTCTGTGGAATTGCCTTTATGATCTTCTTGTGAGCTGCAACAATACCTCTGTAGTAACAAGTCTCCTTCTTGCTACATATGCCTCACTAAGCTTCTCTCCTCTAAGCTCAGTCTTTTGGCATCTCTCTGGTTTTTTCCTTTGGAACCAATTAATCACTCTTGGATCTAGGTTGTTGCAATATTCTCACCTTCTTATGCCACTACCTATGTGGCAATATAAAGACCACAAACTCTCCAATTTTCAAACCAAATTAAAACAAAAACATATCATCTCACCTTCAAGATCTTTGAATGACCTTGTTCTACCATTCACCTGCACTTTGAATGGATTGTTCTCTGTTTCCTTTGCATCTGCAAATTATACTACACTTTATATATGTGTGTCTACTGTTTGTCAGATTTAAAATCTGATCTCCTCTTGTCTGCTTTCATCACCATTCACCTGTATACACACCTTCAAAACATAATTCTGTTCTAAATTTTCTCAAAGAGATTTTCATGCAAAATTTCTTTGTTCTGCTCTGATACCAAATAATGCCAGCCTAAGCCGCAAACACCATAATGATGCAGCCTAAGCCACAAATACCCACATTATGCAAATAAAATTTCATGTCATTGGTACCAGGAATTAATCACCTGATCCATGGTGAAAAACCTCTATAACTAAGGTTTAACTCTTTTACTTAAATGCTTAAGCGGAAACGTTTGATTAACTATCCAAAGTCTTAAATGTTAATAACCCTTTGATTGGAAATATTATAACCCTTCATAATCTTTGGTTAACTCTTATTACCTGCGCACAATAGCCATACCACAGTCTTTGGACTTTGGTTAAAACCTGATTTAAGCCATAATACATATATTCCGCCTTATTTATATTATAATTCCATATAATAGAAATTACACATAAACCTCACTTAACCTTACCTTTCCACCATTCTGTGACCTTGGCACATATATCGATGCTCAAACTTTCTCTTCAAATCTGCATCGTTGATTTCTTCCTTCAGATCAACAGTGATTGAGCGATCTCCAACCTTAACCCATTTCAGCCGGAACTCAAAGAAGTTAAACTTCTTCGAATAATTCATCGGTTCCACCCAGTGTGTTAACCTGCACACACTTTCATGTGCAATTACCATCCGATAAATCAATCGAAAAATGGTTTGGATTACCGGAACTCAACGAGGTTTTAAACCTGTTGTATAAACCCTCATCGAGTATGATTTTGGAATTAAGTCCCGCACTTGTTGGCAAGCGTTACGCGTCCGATCGCCTTTCAACGGACAGTCCGATCACCTTTGGACTTTAAACTCATTTTAATGATTTCTTGGGTCCTCTTTTAGAGTTAAAATTCAGCGCTTGTTTCTACACGATGACCATTAGATTTGTTGATCTGTCGATCTAACGATTCAGATCTTTCGTCGATATTATGCATCGATCTAGTCGATCTGACGGTTCCCATTCTTTGTCGATTTAATTCTTTCTACGTCGTTGATTTTCCGTGTATGAATTGACTTTTGAATGACTTTGCTTCGTTTGATCAATCCATACATTGCATCAAAGACTTCATTTCTTCATGCCTTTCCTTTACTTCGTCTTTATGTGATTTCTTATTGTTTTGGTTTATTTACCCGACTCGCCTATATTTTCCTTTCTGCGTTTATCCCTTCTGAACTTGTTCAATCACTTCCAATTACTATACTCCTCCTCTGTGCACTTTCCTCTCTCTATTCTTCTTTTTATTAGGTGTTCTCCAGGGTTTCTGGTCTTTGGTTTTTCAGCAACACAACTTCCTCCTGAACTTACTTCTGCATACTCTTAACCACTGTCACTCCCGAGCTTCAACTTTGATCCTTCAACGGATTCAAATGATTAGATCACGATCCTTCATCCTCCACTGCTTCTCTGCGTTCTGCTTCAATTCCACTTGCATACATATACTATGCAGAACTACTCTAATTCACACACAACTATAATTCCATTAATTATCACACATCACACAACTTAGGAATTGAATTATTTGTCTTTATAAACAATCATTTACATAATGAGTTTCTCTCTTTGGCCTAATTTTCTAATGAGTGGCCTTTTCCTTTTCCTGCCCATAGGCTTACAATCAAATCCTATCTAAACTCTCAAACTAACTCCTAGCTAGCTAACCTTCTTCTATGCCTTTTAGGCTTACATTTATACAAAAGGATTCTATAACTAATTCCTGGTTTAGATTCATAAGCTCCTCAACAAAATCCTAAAATCTCTTCTTTATCTCCAAGGATCCTCTCTAATCCACAAAATCATCAACTAATTCCTAATCTAAGCTTTACAATTAATTCTCAAATCTCACAATCTCTCAACTATCCTAATTTTCTCATGTTCTCCTACATTCGAGAAGACTTACAAACATGCCTCACAATACTTAATTAATCCCTATTCTAGCTTCTCTCATTAAAATCACTCAAAACCTTAATAATTACATTAATTTAATACTTAGGAAACCAACTTCCTTGAAAACACAAGATCCCCTATGTCTACTGAAATACAATGATATTTCTGAGCGGAATACTCCTGCATCAGTTCAAAATGTGATGATTTCTCAGCAATCGAGTACTCCTCCAACTAGACAAAATCAGCCTCCAGTTGATCCTAAAGTTGACCCTTTGCCTTCTTCCTCGATTTTTTACTCCTCCCCTTCTTCCTCTTCCCCTGGTGAAAGTATTGACACTAGTAACCAGGTGGCTAAGAAGAAGAAGAAGAAGAAAATTCAGCAGGGGGGCAACCAGACAACCATTGCTTTGAATGCAACTTCTGATGAGAAACAGTCTGATAAACCTCACAAAGTTCGATATCCATGCAAAATTTGTACGGGAGATCATCATCTTCGAAATTGTCCTATATTCCTCATATCTTAGAAGAATGGTCTTCTCGTTCACATCGTCCTATGTCATCAACTTCTGGAGATCATGCTGGTGACACACCATCAACTAGTGGGAGTAAAGTTCATGGAAAGAAGGGTAAAGTTAATTTTTCATGTAGGTTATGTCAAGGGAATCACCCCATTCACCTTTGTCCCTATCTGGATGAAGCCAAAAAAGTGTTGGATAACCGTCCTGCTTCTCCACAACAACTACCATCTGGTTACAGGAGACTCTGCTTTAATCCTTCACTAGTTGATAAAGTGACTGACCCAAATCAACCGTCGGTCAAACCCACTCTCTCTGAATGTGAAACCCATGAGTCTAAACCTGACCAATCGCAAGTCAAGGAAATAGTTGACCCGATTTCACCTTTAGTTAATCGTACCTTTCCTGAAGAGAGTGAATATGATACCACTCAGGTTCTTTTCGTTTCTTTAGATTCTAATGAGCTTGGAGGCAACCCTCTTGTTCCATCAAAACAGGAGGAAAATCCTCTCGTTCTGGTAACTCAAGAGGATAATTCTCTTGTTCTTACGGTACCCCCTCCAAGTAGTCTGGTCATTTCCTTTTGATTGGAATCGACTAGCAAGATGTCATCTTCCTTCTTATGTGCCTTTCCAAATCATAGTATAGGTTTGTAATATGATTGTACCTGGCACTATTATAGATGAAGTTGCATCAGTGAGTATCCTTTCCTCCACTACTTGGAAAGTGATTGGTTCTCTACCACTTATGCCTGTTGCCTAGAATCTGTTGGCTTTTAACAAAGGAACTGGTCAACCATTAGGGATCCTTCCTTAGTTGCCTATTACTTTGGGAGGAAAAATTGTTTATCTTAATGTGATGGTAGTCCCAGGCCCTTTAGATTACAATTTACTTCTTGGGCGCGACTATGTTTATGACATGGGAGCTATTGTTTCCACACTCTTTCGAGTGATGTGTTTCTCGCATGAAGGCAAAATTGTCACCTATGCCTTCTAGTCAACCATCTTCCCTAAATGATCCTTTTGTCCCAATGGTATCTTCCCCGCCACGGGTCAATTATGTGGCAACCCGTTCCATGTCTACATCAACTGACGATCAATTACGTGATGTTGTGCATTATGTACTGGGGGCATTGGAACCAGATCTCTCTAATGGATTCCTTTCTATGGATCCCTTCCAGAACATTTTTCTCCCATTTGATGAGAACCTCTTGGAAGTCATGACCTCTTATGGGTCGTGAAACAAGGAATACGAGGATAGTTCTTCGGCTTGTGTCAAACTCGTTAAAAAATGAAACAAGGAATACGAGGATAGTTCCTTGTCTTGTGTCAAGCTCATTAAAAAATGAAACAAAGGGTATGAGCATAGTTCCTTGTCTTGTGTCAAGCTCGTTAAAAAATGAAACAAGGAATATGAGGATAGTTCTTTTACTATGTCAACCTCATTAAAAAAATGAAACAGGTCCCAAAGCATAGTTCCTTGTCTTGTGTCAAGCTCGTTAAAAAATGAAACAAGGAATCTGAGCAGATTTCCTTGTCTTGTGTCAATCTCATTAAAAAATGAAACAAGGTCCCCTGAAGCAAAGTTCCAATTCGAGTCTTTGACTAGATCTCGTAAAATCCCAATCGATTCTTTCACTTGATCTCGTAAATGAGCCTTCATTCCATCCACCTGATAGCCACGAGTAGTCTAATTAGGTGAATGCAGTGAAGCTTGGGGGGCATGCACCTAAAATCGAGTCATCATGCTGGGGGCATGTAAACCAATCTCAAGCATAGTTTTTCATTTCAAGCTTGTGTAAAAATGAAACTGAATCCAAGCATAGTTTTTCATTTCAAGCTTGTGTAAACATGAAAATCAATCCAAGCATAGTTTTTTCATTTCAAGCTTGTGTAAACAAGAAACTGAATTCAAGCATAGTTCCCTATGGTCCAAGCTCTTGTAAAAATGAACCCATCTCCATTTTAACCCTCTTGATTTCCATTCGATCAGCCTTTTCCGTCAGATGAGCCTTGGTTTTTCTCCTTCCATCATCACTATCTGCTTGATCGATCATACACTTTCACTTGGTTGTTTTACCCTTTTTGAGGAATAGTTGTAATGAGTGGTCTTATTAGCCAGCCTCTTCACATAAATCAACATGTTTTGAGAAGTTCCAACATCATCGGAACCAATTGTTATCCTAGACACCACTCGTTCCTCTAATTGGAGTCCTCTTTAAGCTCTTTTCAGACTCTCTAAATATGAAAATATTGCCAAGCGCTTGTCCTTTTCAACTCGTTAACGGATTGGAAATGACATCTACTCAGTATAAGTTTAACACTTCTCCAGACTGAGATAGATTATTTACACAAAAGGAACACGTTGATCGAACATGGTCAATAGGTTATCTCTTGTATTGTTTTACACTTTTTCAGACTTGAGAGACAAATATACGAAAAAACTTGTGGAGTTTTCTTTTTGTCCCTTTTTAAACTCTCTAGACATGAAAAGGACTGAGTCATCATTGTCGTTAGACTCGTTAAAACATCAAATAGTGACAAACTTTTCCATCATGACAAGACCGAGTTTCACCTTCGTTAGGCTCGTTAAAACATCACATAGCGATGGATTCACTCGAAGGGTGGAATTATACAACAAGCATATGTTATCCTCCTCAAGATTGATAAAAATAAAGAGGTACTGGTCAACAATGACTGGGGAAAATGGGAAAAGTGGTAAACCACTTTATGGCAGCAGGTCGCTCTTGAACATGACACTTTCACTTCATCACTGTGACTATTTGGGTTGGGTAATCTGCTTGATGGTCATCACACCTTGGTCTATCATACCATCCATTACTTTAGTTTTGGGTCAATGCTGCCAATCCATTCAGTGTCGTCGACATGTTCAAGAGAAGTCACTCAGTTTTAATTCATCCTTTGCAATACTCATAAACCTTCATTTTCATGACCACCATACTTGAACCTTGTGTCGTCAGTCACATATCATCTCCAAAATCATTACACTTGTTTCATGTCATTGATGTGGGATACATCAAGGCCCTCCTGCGACGAGTCGCTTCTTGTCGACATCAGCACATTATCCAAGAAGTTGACTTAGAAACACCCTTCTAGTACGTTGAGGCTTGCATACATCAATGGAAGGTTTCTCGCTTTTGATGATAGGTTGACTTCACTAGCCTTCGACCGAAAGACTTTGTATGGTGTTCGACATCAAAACATCTATTCACACCATGCAAAATATACTACAATACCTTGAGGATCATTATCATTATTAGTGGTTTCTCTCGCATCTGTTAACAACTTACATCATTGGCTGGTAATCAAACGGTGTCTTCCCATGTTCGAATTCAGATCACATATTCACATGGTTAGACTCGTACTTGAGTGAATGATTGAACGAGATAGAAGACCCTAGATCTAGTTTCATCCATCAGGACTGCGATTTCAGGAAAGTACCGAATCATCTGTAGAATGGCTTTACATTGATAGTCATCCTATCATGGGTCTATATCTGTAGACGACTATCTATATACTTGTAATGAAAGTTTATATGTTGAGCATGGGTATGCCTTCCCTCAACAATTCATGAGAAAAAATCAAAATATCATGATATTATGTATTGTAATCGGTGCATGTCACCAACCATTTCAGAATCTCCTCATCACATCGTAAAGCATATCACTCGACATTAACATTTTCAACTTCATGCTTTAGGGGGCAGCTGTTACAGATCCATTTGGGCACATCACTCCCATCATTCAGATCAGTACTATTGGGGCTCATTAAACCCTAATTATGTTGCTACATGCCCTAGACAAGTCAACACTTTGAATGCCTCCTTCCATGAGAGCTTTTTTTGTAGATATTTCTACAAATCTAGCTCTGGTACCATGTAGAAAATCTAATGGTAGGTTAACCCGATAATGCAATATAAATCAAAGCATAATACTATAACCTACTTCTACTATCAATTTGTGGAAGCTTATGTTGGGTGTGGAGCCTGATTATCTTCTATATTCAAAGGTATCACCACATAGGACCCCAGCTCGAAATGGGGGCGGCAATGCTGCCCGTAAAATGTTCACTGCAGGGGGGGTCCAGGGGGGGGCGGCCGTTCATTAGGCGGATGATCTGACGGTAGAACTTATGTTTAGTTTAGGGTTTTTTGCCCTAGAAGGCAACCCCTCTCTTTGTATGAGGGTATTGTATTTGAGGTTGTGTGATAGATGTGTATTCTGTGAGCGAGGAATAAAGAGGTGAGACTGTGAGAGAAAACAGAGGATATTACAGCGGATTTGCTGTAGGTTGTGTCTCTTCATTTTGCTGGATAATAGAAAGGAAGGAATGGTTGTTCGGGGTGGACGTAGCCAAAACTGGGTGAACCACGTATATCTGTGTCTCTCTTGTTTTGTGCGTTTTTTGTGTTTATATTTCTGCAATATTTTATGTGTTCCATTGCTCCATAATATATAATTTTCTAACAACTGGTATCAGAGCCGAAGGTCTATTTGGCTAATAAACTCGCAGGAAAGAAGGGTTCCTGGTTCGAGTGGGAGCAATGGCGGAAGATGGTAAGTTTAGGGTCGAGAAATTTAACGGCCAAAACTTCTCCCTGTGGAAGATGCAGATGGAATATTATCTGTATCAGAAAGATCTATACCTACCATTGGGCGGAAAAACAAAGATGCCGACGGGTATGAAAGACGAAGAATGGAACCTTCTCGATAGAAAGGCACTTGGAACAATACGGTTGTGCCTTGCTGCGTCAGTCGCCTTCAACATTTCGAAGGAAACCACGACAGAGGGTTTGATGCAGACGTTGTCGAAACTATATGAAAAACCCTCGGCCTCAAACAAGGTATTTCTTATGAAACGGTTATTTAATATGAATATGTCGGAAGGTGGATCTGTTGCAAACCATTTAAATGATTTTAATACAGTTACAAGTCAGTTAAGTTCTGTAGGGGTAAACTTTGATGATGAAGTTAGAGCTCTGTTATTCTTGTGCTCATTACCAGAAAGTTGGAATGGTTTGGTAATGGCCATTAGTAACTCCGTTTCTGGATCTAGTACTTTAAAGTTTGATGATGTTGTCGGTGCTATCCTTAGCGAGGAAATGCGACGGAAAAGCTCCGGTGAGACATCGGGAAATGCTTTGAGTGCAGAGTCTAGAGGAAGAAAAATGGAAAGAGGAAAGAGCTCAGGATATCGCAGTAAATCAAGGAAAGGCAGGTCCAAGTCCAGATTAGGGATAGTGTGTTGGAAATGTGGAAAGAAAGGACACCTAAAGAAAGACTGTAGATCTCGGAAGGGAAAAGAAGGAGATGCACAGCAAGAAAACAATCATGAAGCAAATGTGACAGGTGAGGTGTTACAAGATGCTTTGATTCTTTCTTTCGAAAATATTACTGATTCCTGGGTGGTAGATTCAGGGGCTTCATTCCATGCCACACCTGATAAGAAATACTTTCATGACTATGTTCAAGGAGATTTTGGACAAGTTCGTCTAGGTGATGATAAACCCTGTAAAATCGTTGGAATGGGTAAGGTTCTTGTAAAACAACAGAATGGAAACCAATGGCTATTAAAGGAGGTAAGGCATGTTCCAGATCTAAAGAAAAATCTGATTTCAACAGGGCAGTTAGGCGGTGAAGGTTGTGTGACAACTTTCACAGATAAAGCTTGGAAGGTCACTAAAGGAGTCCTGGTAATAGAAAAAGGCGAAAAGGTTGGTACATTGTATTTATGCAATGGTATTTCTAACTCTGTTAATGCTTTAACTTCCAGAGGAGCAGATGCAACATTATGGCATCATAGGCTCGGACACATGAGTGAAAAGGGGATGAAGATTCTTCACTCAAGGAATTTGTTACCGGGTTTGAAGAATGTTGATTTGGACTTCTGTGAGAACTGCATTTATGGAAAACAGAAGAGAGTCAGATTTCTCAGAGTTGGGAAAGAAAAGAAGAACGAAAAATTAGAGCTTGTGCATACAGACGTATGGGGACCTTCTCAGGTATCATCTCTCGGTGGCTCTCATTATTATGTTACTTTTATTGATGATGCAACTAGAAAAACTTGGATTTATTGTATTAAGAATAAATCTGATGTATTTGATACTTTCAAGAAATGGAAAGCTTTGGTTGAGATTGAGACAGGAAAGAAATTGAAGTGTCTTAGATCAGACAATGGAGGTGAATATTGCAGCAAAGAGTTTGATAGGTACTGTTCAGAGCATGGAATTTGCAGAGAGAAGACAGTTCCAAGAACACCACAAGAAAATGGTGTGTCAGAAAGGATGAACAGAACAATCATGGAGCGTGCAAGGTGCATGAGATTGCATGCAGGATTGCCTTTACAGTTTTGGGCAGATGCTGTAGATACTGCTGTTTATCTAATAAACAGAGGGCCTTCAAGTTTTTTGGATGGTGGTGTTCCAGAGGAAGCATGGACAAGTAAAAAGGTAAACTACTCTATTTTAAAGCCTTTTGGTTGTGAGGCCTTTGTCCATATTGATAAAGAAAATAGAACAAAGCTTGAGGCAAAGTCAAAGAAATGTACCTTTATTGGATATGGTGTTAATGATTTTGGTTATCGCTTATATGATTACGAAAATCACAAAATCATTAGGAGCAGAGATGTAATATTCAATGAAAAGGTCTTGTATAAGAATCAGTTGCAGGAAAAGAAACAGGAAAAGGAAAACAAGGAATACGCAGTTTTTGATGAAATCACTGAAAAAGTAAAGGTGCCTGAAAATAATAATAATCAACAACCACAACAACAGCAACCACCACAACAACAACAGGCACCCGAAACACCTGAAAGTGGTGTTAGAAGATCTACCAGGATAAGTAGACCCCCTGAACGATACTCTCCTTCATTATATTATTTATTGCTGACTGATTCCGGTGAACCCGAATGTTATGAAGAAGCAATGCAGGTTGAAAGCAGGAAGAAGTGGGAGGTAGCCATGGAAGAAGAGATGGAATCCTTAATGCATAACCAGACTTGGGATTTAGTCAGGTTGCCTGTAGGAAAAACGACATTGAAGAATAAATGGGTTTACAGGCTGAAGGAAGAAGATGGAGGAAAACAGAGGTATAAAGCTAGACTTGTGGTGAAGGGGTTTGCACAGAAGAAAGGTATTGATTTTGATGAAATATTTTCTCCTGTTGTTAAAATGACTTCAATCAGAACTATTTTAAGTCTTGTAGCAGCTGAAGATTTGCATCTTGAGCAGTTAGATGTAAAGACAACCTTTCTCCATGGGGATTTGGAGGAAGAGATATATATGCAGCAGCCACAAGGATATGAGGTGAAAGGGAAGGAGAAACTAGTGTGCAGGTTGAAGAAGAGCTTGTATGGCTTAAAACAGGCTCCAAGGCAGTGGTATCTAAAATTTGACAAGTTTATGTTTGAACAAGGTTATACTAGATGTCACTCTGATCATTGTGTTTATTTGAAAAAGAAAAATGATGGCAGCTATATTATATTGTTATTGTATGTAGATGACATGCTTGTTGCAGGATCTAACATGCAGGAAATAAATGTGCTCAAAAGAAAATTGGCAAATTCATTTGCAATGAAGGATTTGGGAGCTGCAAAACAAATCCTTGGTATGAGAATAACTAGAGACAGGAAAAATCGTAAATTAAAATTGTCTCAGAATGAGTACATACAAAAGGTGTTGAAAAGATTTAACATGCACAATGCAAAACCAGTTAGTACACCTTTTGCTAGCCATTTCAAACTTAGCAAGGAAATGTGCCCAAAGACCCAAGAAGACATGGATTATATGTCTAAAGTTCCATATGCTTCAGCAGTTGGAAGCTTAATGTATGCAATGGTCTGCACAAGGCCTGATATTGCACATGCAGTGGGAGTTGTAAGCAGGTACATGAACAATCCAGGAAAGGAACATTGGATGGCAGTGAAATGGATTCTCAGATATTTGAAAGGTACCACAAATCAAGCATTATGCTTTGGTGGTTCAAACATCTCCCTACAAGGATATGTTGATGCAGATATGGCAGGTGACAGAGATAACAGGAGGAGCACTACAGGATATGTATTTACTGTTGGAGGAACAACTGTCAGTTGGGTTTCAAAAATCCAAAGTGTTGTTGCACTTTCAACAACAGAAGCAGAGTATGTTGTTGCTACAGAGGCTAGTAAAGAAATGATTTGGTTACAAAGGTTTATGGGTGAATTGGGTAAGGAGCATGATATGGGCACGTTATACAATGATAGCCAAAGTGCCATTCATCTTGCAAAGAACTCAACGTTTCATTCCAGGACTAAACACATACAACTCAAGTATCATTTCATACGATCAATGTTGGAAGATGGAGAGTTGAACCTGGAAAAGATACACACTAGCTAGAATCCTGCAGATATGCTAACAAAAGTTGTCACCAGGGAGAAACTGAGAATATGCTCAGTTTCAGTTGGTCTTCAAGGATGACGATGAAGATGAGAAACAGCCAGGTCCAAAGAGGAGTCATTGTCCAGCAAATGGAGCAGCGGTGGAGTTGCTACAATCAGTCTCCAAGTGGGAGATTGTTGGGTGTGGAGCCTGATTATCTTCTATATTCAAAGGTATCGCCACATAGGACCCCATCTCGAAATGGGGGCGGCAACGCCGCCCGTAAAATGTTCGCTGCAGGGGGGGTCCAGGGGGTAAAAGTATAGTAATTTCTAGTCAATCTGGGCCGTTCATTAGGCGGATGATCTGACGGTAGAACTTATGTTTAGTTTAGGGTTTTTTGCCCTAGAAGGCAACCCCTCTCTTTGTATGAGGGTATTGTATTTGAGGCTGTGTGATAGATGTGTATTCTGTGAGTGAGGAATAGAGAGGTGAGACTGTGAGAGAAAACAGAGGATATTACAACGGATTTGCTGTAGGTTGTGTCTCTTCATTTTGCTGGATAATAGAAAGGAAGGACTGGCTGTTCGAGGTGGACATAGCCTAAACTGGGTGAACCACGTATATCTGTGTCTCTCTTGTTTTGTGCGTTTTTTGTGTTTATATTTCTGCAATATTTTATGTGTTCCATTGCTCCGTAATATATAATTTTCTAACAGCTTAAAGATCAAGCTAAACAATATAACCAGAAGAAGAAGAATCAATGGCACAATACACATGAAAATACTTTGGGGAAAGCCTCAGCTAAAAACCCCACACTATTGTATTATCATACAGGTGGAAATACATAGGAATTATACAAAGACTTAGCTCTCACAGCTATCCATCTCTCAGTACAATCCTCATAGATGCTCACAGTAAATCTTGGCTTCTATCTAGCCTTCCTTTCTACCCTCTAAGCTCCTATTTCCTTGCGTTGTTCCTTGTGGATGAATCTCCTCAACCAAGTGGATGATCTCTCTCCAAAACTGCGCAATCTTCAAGGAAAATCCTTGATTGCATGCATGAGTTTTCTTTATAAGAAAACACATGCAACTGATAGTACACTGTCCTTAACTTTAATCTCAATGGGTCTTTCTCAGAATAGACATGCATGAGTTTCTGATGAGGGAATATTTAGTTAACTGGAGTAGCACTAGTTGAGTGCATGCATGCATCAATTGACTGTTAACTCTCTATTAGTTCCTCAAATAGTTTGGAACTAATTTAACTGGACTTAACTCAATAAATTGAGTTAACTAATTACAACTCAAATATAACTCAATCTTATCTCCTTAATTCAAGGGATAACTCTTGCATGACTTCAGAAAGAATTCTAACTTGAATTTCTCCAACTAATTAATTTAAAATAAATAAATTAATTATTTCCAAGTAGCTGTTAAGACTAAAATCAATTTTAATTCACAATTTAATTCAAGGAAAAATTAAATTGGAATATTCTTTTTGCCATATTTGAACACTCCCTCTCAACAAGAAAAGGATTATCTGCCACCCCGATCCTGTCTCTATGGAACTCGAATTTACAATTTGACCATGCCTTTGTCAAAATGTCAGCATCTTGCTCCTTTGTCGAAATATACTGTAGCAACATGATCTGTGAAAAGCCACAAGCAACAAATCTTGCCTTATGCATCTCCACACTACCATCAACAACTTTCTTTACCTTGTAAAGTCAACGGGAACTCACAACTGACTTGTTCTCCAGTCTCGGAACTACGTCCCAAACACTGTTACAAACTATGGAGTCATACTTCTCCACCATAGCATCAACCCAAATTGGATGCTGCACTGCTTCCTCAAAGGAAGAAGGTTCAGTCTCAACACATTCCCTAGCAAGGGACATGTATCCAGTGTACCTCTCAGGTGACCTCCTCTATCTGCGCTGAGAAGATGGTGCTCCCAGATTCTCTCTCGTATCCTCCAACAATCTGTCAGCTTCACTTGTGCACTTTCGTCCATATTTGGAAGACTCTGCTTGAGTGGATGTCTCCACTCTTGGAGCCTCTGCATGCGGCTGCTTCGCATCAGTATGAGGCTCCTCCTCCTTAGGAACCAACAATTCATCTACAGCCTGTAGTTGGAGCTCCCTCTCAAGGGAAAATCGCATGGCCTTCTGCTCATCAAACTTGAGATCTCTGTGAACCATTGTCCTCCGGCTGGTAGGCAAGTACACCCAATAGTTGTGAGGTGTATCATTGTACCCAACAAATATCCCCAATTCTGTTGTCGGCTCAAGCTTCTTCCGTGCATCGTGTCACATGGCAATATACCGATGAGCCAAAGATCCTGAAGTGACCCACATCTGGTCTCTTACTGGAGAAATCTTCCTCTGCTGTCTTCATCCCAAGTATGCGATGCGGGCTTCTATTTTGCAAATAGACCACTTTGTTGCATGCCTCAGCCCACAAGTGAAGTGGTAGGCCTTGGTCATGCAGCATTGCCTGTGTTTCCCCTACAATATTTTTGTTCTTCCTCTCGGCCACCCCATTCTGCTATAGATTATGAGGTGCTGTCAACTCTCATTTAATTACTTCCGTTGCACAGAATTCCTTAAACTCTTGAGAGACATATTATCCACCGTTGTCACTTCTCAAGGCCTTGATCTTCTTCCCTGACTCTTTCTCGACCAAAGCTTTGAACTCACAAAACTTTGTGAAGGTTTGGTGCTTCTTCTACATGAAATAAATCCAGCATTTACGAGAATAGTCATCAATGAAAATCACATATTACCTTTGCTTCATTGTGGATGTCGTCGAGAATGGTCCACACACATCACTATGAACTCACTCTAATATAGCCTCTACTCGACTGTCTCGATCATGAAAGGAAGACTCAGTGTACTTTCCCAACGTACAACCTTTGCATGTGTCAACTTGATCAAGTTTATCTTTGGAAAGTCCTGTAGATATCCGCTGCATTATCTTCAAAGCCCCATGATGAAAATGGCCCAACCACCTATGCCATAACTCACCAATGTCTTGGCTTGGCACCAATTCTGCTTTCGTACTCAATGCTGCACAATCATCTACCTCTAGTTTATAGATATTATTCTCCTGAATCCCTATCCTCTTGGTCTGACCCATGTATATGTGTCTTAGGAACGCCTTTCCTTTACTGAAGACAACATCGTAGCATTTTTCCTCCAACATCGTGACCGATACCAAGTTCTTCTTCAGTCCAGGCACATACATCACATCTGTTAAGGTGAGAGGAGCTCCTTGCTCCCTCTGAAAGGAAACTGTGTCCACTACTGAAGCACTATACCTTCTGTCATCACCCATCTCTATGTGCATCTTGAGGGCACTGAATAAATTTTTATCACTGGTCATGTGGAATGAGGCTCCACTGTCAAGATACCAGACTCAACCTATCATTGATGACACCATGTATGCGATGAGGGTAAAGTCCATTTCAAATTAAGAGGCTAATGCCTCACCTTCCGAGGATCCCTTCTTGGACTTTTTCAATGGGAAATTAGTCACATAATGTCCCATCTCGTGAAAATTAAAGCATCTTACTTTAGACATGTCACCCTTCTTCCCTCCATGAGAAGAATTCAATTTGAAATGGGAACCCTTCCCCTTCCCTTTCCTTGCCTTACTTGCTAAGGCTGGATTTTCTTCATCATCATTCTTGGATGAAGAACCATCTCGTGTGCTCCTCCTAATCTCCTCCTGCATAAGATTCGAGCACAGTTGTTCCCAATCCAACAGTTTCTCCATTCCATTCACAGAGTCCTGGTAGCTATTCCAACTCTTTGGAAGGCCAAGGAGAGTGAGGCTCACCATATCATCATCGACAGTAGTTATTCCCACACTGCCAAGCTCATCTCTGCTGGTGGTGAGCTTGTTCAGATATGTGGAAATAGTATCGCCCTTCTCCATCTTGATTCTTCGAAGCTTATCCTTGAGCGCCAATTTTCTCTGGTCGTTACTGTTCTGGTAGAGGTCCTTCAATGTCTTCCACATTGAAAATGGAGTATCCTTCCCATGGAGACTTGAGACAATATGGTCTCGAACTCCCTCAAGGATGATCCATCTTGCCTTCACCACACACTTCTTCCACTCAGCCAACTCTTGTTCATTAGTTGAAGTTGGCTTTGGGATTTCTTGATTAATGAATTCCTTCAAGCCATTGTCTTCTAATACAACCTCCATTCTATCTTTCCATGCTATGTAATTCGAGCTACCTTCCAAGGCATACTCGAGTCTCAAGCCATAAAATTCCATTGGCTAACCTTGAAGTATGATATGAATTCAATTTGCACCTGCAACCCCGAACTTCAAACTTCAAATTCTCTTCTCAGTATATTGTTCACAGCTCCGATACCATGTAGAAAATTCTACAAATCTAGCTTTAATACCATGTACGTATTTCTACAAATCTAGCTCTAATACTATATAGAAAATATAATGGTAGGTTAACTTGATAATGCAATATAAATCAAAGCAAAATACTATAACCTACTTCTACTATCAATTTGCGGAAGCTTAAAGATCGAGCTGAACAATATAACTAGAAGAAGAAGAATTAATGGCACAATACACATGAAAATTCTTTGGGAATCTAAAAACCCCACACTATTGTATTATCATATAGGTGGAAATACATAGGAATTATACAAAGCCTTAGCTCTCACAGCTAGCTAGCTCTTAGTACAATCCTCATAGATGCTCACAGGCAATCTTGGCTTCTCTCCAGCCTTCCTCTCTACCCTCCAAGCTCCTATTTCCTTGCGCTGTTCCTTGTGAATGATTCTCCTCAACCAAGTGGACAATCTCTCTCCAAAACTGCGCAATCTTTAAGAATAAATCCTTGACTGCATGCATGAGTTTTCTTTAATCTCAACTGGGTCTTTCTTAGAATAGACATGCATGAGTTTCTGATGATAGAATCTTTAGTTAACTGGAGTAGCACTAGTTGAGTGCATGAATGCATCAACTGAATGTTACCTCTCTATTAGTTCGTCAAACATGTTGGAACTAATTTAACTGGACTTAACTTAGTAAAATGAGTTAACTAATTACAACTCAAATATAACTCAATTTTATCTCCTTAATTTAAGGGATAACTCTTGCATGACTTCAGAAAGACTTCTAACTTGAATTTCTCCAACTAATTAATTTAAAATAAATAAATTAATTATTTTGAAGTAGTTGTTAAGACCAAGTTCGATTTTAATTCACAATTTAATTCAAGGCCAAATTAAATTGGAATATTCTTGTTGCCATATTTCAACATTTTTGGCCTGAAGCCCTCTAGAAATTCCTCCTTGAGGGACCAGCGCAGCCTTGGACAGGAGTAAGTGTGCTTTAGTGCATGTAGGACCATGTCAGGGTGCTTTCCAGAGCACTTAGGCCCACTTTGACCTACGTTGGGCGAGATTGAGTGAAATCATCATAGGGTTCTGGGAATATTCTTATCTTCTGGAGCCATCTAGAAGATTCCCACACTTATCATCTCCTATGATATCAAAAATGGATGAGGAATGAGTTAAGTAACCTCCTATCCTCTCATCCCTTCCTCCATGGAAACTAACTCTAAGTTTGGAAGGCCATTAAATACCCTCATTTATGACCAAACCACCATTAGCTTCCTATAAATTGAGCACTCATCTAAGTGATCAGGGGCTGGACTTTGAGAATTTGTAAGGAGATACTATTGGTATGAGGTTTGAGATTGTAAGCAAGTATTGTTATGCTGCCGAAGCATTGTTCTTTTGATGTGATGTTGGTTGGAACCCAAGCTGGATCGGACTTCATGGTTGTAATTCTTCCTTCTACTTAATAAAGTTGTTTACATCTTTTCCCATATTCTTGTCTTCAAGTATGATGATTATATGTGTAAATGCTTTCGATTCCATTTACTTATAGTAGATAGATCTCTTGCTTTGATTGGTTTTTGTCCTCTATTTATGATTGCAGGTACTTGTCGAGCAGATTAAGATCGAGAAGAGGCGATGGGAGCCAAACAATGGAGACAAAGGGAAAGAGAAAGATAACAAGTAGGTCCCTTGTCTTATTTATCTTCTATAGTAAAAGGTTAAGCACTTTAAATCTATTGTTCTAGATGTAGCTACCCATCTAGGGAAATTGTGTTTATCCGTAGATGAAAATTTCCACATAACAATCCTTGAAAGAAAAGAAGGATGGAACAATATCTTTTGGAAATGACGGGTCTTCAAACGTCATAGGAACAGGTACAGTCACTCTTGGAAGAAAGGATGCATTAGCAAAGGATGTGTTGCTGGTTGAAAATATGAATCAAAATCTACTCAGTGTTGGACAGATGTGGAATCAAGGACACACGATGTTATTCAACTCGAAAAAATGTGAAATCAAAAAAGGCAAGTTTGGTAAAATTGTAGCTACAGCAAGTAGAGCTCCAAATGACATATATATTTTGGATGAGACACCTAAAGGATATTTCTTGGAAAAATAAGACGAGAAATGGTTATGGCACAAATGAATGGGACATATAAATTTTGACAATTTGGTCAAGATCAACAAAAAGGAAGCAATTAGAGAAATGTCGAAAATCTCAAAAGCTACCAATACAATATGTGAATCTTGTCGTTACGGCAAACAAACAAAATTCATGTTCAAGACAAAGGAACATTTTGTGTCACATCCATTGGAATTAATACATATTGATCTATGTGGTCCTATGAGAACAAAAGGTTTAGACGGTGAATTATACTTTATGTTAATGATATATGATTACACCAGAATGACAATCGTCAGCTTCCTGAAGAAAAAGTCTGAGGAATTCGAATGTTTCAAAATCTACAAGGAATTGTTCGAAAATGAAACCGATTTGAAGATCAAATGTCTAAGACCAGATAATGGCGGAGAATTCATGTCCAAAGAATTTCAGCAATACCGTGGTGAACATGGAATAAAAAGGAAATTCTCAACAGCCAGAACACCACAGCAGAATGGAGTAGCTGAAAAAAAACATAACCATACAAGAAATGGCTAGAACCATGTTAAGAGGATCAAACTTAGATGATAAATTTTGGCTTCAAGCAATTGATATTGTCGTATTCATTATAAACAAAGGCCTGCTCAGGAACAATTGTAAAATGACTCTGTATGAACTATGGAAAGGAAGACTGGCTAACATCAAATACTTCAAAATATTTGGAAGTAAATGCTACATCAAAAGAGAAGACCAAAAATTGAGCAAGTTCAATTCCCATGTCGACGAAGGTATTTTCGCTGATTATTCACGCAAAAGAAAGGCTTATAGATGCTACAATTTGAGGCAAAAACAAATAGTTTAAAGTATAAATGTTACTTTTAATGAAGATTGTGTTCTAAAGGATAACAATGAGATCGTCTCTTCAAGAAAATTTGAGGGGCTTGAGGTAGAATCTGTGAAGGATGAAGAAGAAGCTCCAGAATAAGACCAATCAAATAAGGAAACACCAGTCAACCAAGAAGAAATAAGAAATGATCAGCAGGATGTACAAGAAACTTCTCCAAAAGTTTAAAAGAATGGTATCAAAAGAATCACTCGTCAAATCAAATCAGTGACAACATAAATCAAGGAATTAGAACCTGAAGAAGTCGACAACTTCGCTCATCATAATAAGCCCATCTTTCTCTTTTAGCAACTTTTGAGCCTAGCAATTTTGAGGAAGCTAGTCAAAATGAACATTGGGTAGCAGCTATGAATGAAGAACTGGATCAAATTGAGAAGAACGACACTTGGGAATTGGTTCCACGACCAAAGGATAAAAATGTGATTGGAACTGAATGGGTCTTCAGAAAAAAATTGAATGAGGACGAACATGTTACCAAGAGCAAAGCAAGATTATTCTACAAAGGATATGCACAAGTTGAAGGAACCGATTTTGAAGAAATATTTGCTCCCGTTGCTAGAATGGAATCCATCAGGATGTTTCTCACTTATGCATGCTCGAGAAAAATCAAGGTCCACCAAATGGATGTTAAGTCAACCTTTCTAAATGGTGAATTGGAAGAAGAAGTTTACATTGAACAACCCAAAGGTTTTCTGATCACTAGCAAATAAAACTATGTTTGCATATTAAAGAAGGTACTATATGGTATCAAGAAAGCTTCTAGGGCTTGGTATGCTCGTCTTGATAGATATCTACATCTATAGGGGTTCAAGAAATGAAGTGTTGACAACAATATTTATGTGAAAGTGGATCGAGATACTAAAAACTATCGAAGTATATGTGGATGATATAATATTTGGAAGCAGTGATAACAGATTAAGTAAAGAATTTACCACAAAAATGCAAAGTGGGTTTGAAATGTTTATGCTTGGCAAACTGATATACTTTTTGGGGCTTCAAATTTCTCAACAGGATAAAGGAATATTCATATATCAAACCAAGTACATCAAGGAAATGCTAAAAAAAATCCAGATGGAACATTGCAAGCCAGTCCTTACCCCCATGATAACAGGTTGCAAGTTAAGCTTAGAAGATTCGTCAAAGGATGTGGACCAAAGGTTGTATAGATCCATGATTGGTGGTCTCCTATATGTGACATCCTCTCGGCCTAATGTGATGCAAGACGTTGGACAAGTAGAAAGATTCCAAGCAGCACCAAAAGAATCTCATATTATTTTCGTCAAAATAATTCTTCGGTATCTTAAGGGCACAATGGAATATGGTTTATGGTATCCCAAAGGAAATGATCTGGTTATCCAAGCTTATATAGATGCAGATTGGGCAGGAAGTGTTGATGATCGTAAGAGTACCAGTGGAGCACCATTATATCTAGGCGGTTGTCTTGTTTCATGGTTAAGTAAAAAGCAATATTCAGTCTTGTTATCCATAGAAAAATCAGAATATGTCATGGCAGTAGCTTGTTGTACTCAAGTTCTATGGATGAAGCAAACTTTGCAAGATATTCAAGTCAAGTTTGATGAGCCTATTCCAATCTTTTGTGATAACACTAGCACCATCAGTATCTCCAAGAATCTTGTGATGCATTCCAAAACAAAGCACATTTCGATTAAATATCATTTCATTAGAGAGCAGGTCGCCGAAAAGAATATAAAGCTTGAATATGTCAGCACAAAGGAACAAATTTTTGACATCTTTACCAAACCATTACCTTGTGAAGAATTTGATTATCTTCGCCAAAATATTGTGATTCTCCCAAGTTCTCATTATAATATTTCTCTTATCTAACTAAGTATAAAGGGGGAATGGAGGTGTGTATAGGTCCGCAGGATGACAATTTTTCAGGGGGAGTTACCCTTTGCCATTGATGAAAAAGGGGGAGAGAAGGTAGTAGCAAGAGGTTTCATGATCGCAGGGGGAGTACTTGTGTTGCCATCAATGTAAAAGGGGGAGATTGTTGATTAGTGGTTGTCATTGATGTCAACCTAAGTAGTAATAGGGGCTACCCTGATCTTAAATGGGAATTTTGACTTGAAATATTACTCTATTCTGAGTCAAAGAAATTCTAGATGGATTCTACTCATCGATATGTTTCCGTAGATATATGGCATGTCAAGTAATTCTTCACGGTTTGAGAGATATTCATGTTTGAAGTTAGTAACCCCAGTTAGTGGGCTAAAACCCTATGGTGTTCTGGCATGGCATTCATAATTGGTTGTGGTCATTGAATAGTCAATAATTAATAATAAAAAAAATTCTCCTAAAATCCCTCCAATGTTCACTTGTTGAGGACCCTCTCAACTCAAGACATTCATATAAATATTGACCCTCATATTCTCCTCTAGTAAGGATTTTGTGGCTTCAAACAGGTCATCATGGAATTTTCAATATAAGTTTTTTTGTGTGTGAAGCTTCAGAATCTAAAACTAAAACCCATTTGATTTTAAATCTTGATGAACCTCATGACCGAATTTCATATCTTGGTTTGCTATATTTTTGTAGATATGATCTGAAGAAGTTAGGGTTTTTGCAGGCTCCCGAAGTCCATGTCAAACATGTGATGTTGGGAAAATCGTCATAACTTTCGCTTTGAGCATTGGATTCAAATTTCATAAATAGTCACAGAAAGAGGACAAACTGTAGTTTGTTGAGTAGTGTTTTCATGGCCGAAGGTTGCAACAGTGACATGTGGACCTTCGTACAAGTTCACTCCACTTAATCGGTCTATAATTGTTAGGTCCCTATAATACTAGTGATTCCCCCATTACTATTGTCATTGTAGCCCTTATTGTTATTGTTGTGCCCCTATTGTCCCCATATTGTTATTATTGTGCCCCATAGAAGCCCAATATTGTTATTGTTGTGCCCTTATATTATTATTGTTATGCCGACTTTGATTATATTGTGACCCCTTAGACTCCTATATATAGAAAGGAGGTTTTATCATTTGTATCATTCAAGAATTGTTCATTTGTGTAATGTAAAGGAGGTTGCCCCCTCGAAGAGGCTAATTTCTAAGGCGTTGATATTTCTCTTCTATCTTTTTGTGAGTTGGTTTCATAACAATAATTAGGTCATCGTGGGAGAATGGGCATAAATCTTTCTTGAAGAATCCAATCTTAATCAGACTTGTGGGGTTGGAAAGAGGACTCAGAGGGCTACCACAGGACGAAATTTCAGACTCTAGAGATTTGAAATTACATAGATAAAAAGATTCAATATAGAGCTCCTAGAAGGAAAGAAAAATCATGCATTCAAGGATCACTACAGTAAGGATCACACATCAACATTCAAGGTTAGGTCTCCTACAACAAGGTATGTATGATTAGTGTTTACATTTGAAATATGAGTATCATCTCTGACATATGTTTTTGCAGGACAACGTAAGTATATATAGGATCTAGGTTATATCTCTATGTCTCTATATGTCACAGTTAGTTTTAATACAACATTTCGGATGTCCTATTATTGACACTACACATTTGATGCTACATATTCTTGATGCTACACCAAGTCTACTAAATATATATGATGTTGTAAATTCATGTTACTTGTCTTGTCATAGTTGATAGAATGGTCTCTTTTGTTGTTCTTAGAACTTGGTCCATCACAAGTCTAGGGTATGTCATCATTTTTATTGTATATATCTTTAGGTCAGTTTTGGATATAGTCTTGCATAGAGTCTAGGCCTATATCAAGAATGGGAGTCTTTGTCTACTGTTGTAACAAGTCAACAAAAGTGACAAGCACACTTCAGGTATACATTGTAATTTCAATTTGTATTTATTCATTATTACGCACTTACATGTGTTTTGCAGGAAGAGGTAAGTTGAAGGGTATTTTGTTTTGTTTTTGGATTGGTTTCGCCAGGAAAATTTTGCATGAAGGTAGAAGAAGATTCAAGTACAACTTCAAGAGAGAATTCAAGAGCAGAAGTATCAAATCAAATGAATCATTGCAGCAACACATCCTTTGAAGACATGACAACCATCAGTATATTGTGAAGAAGTGTCAAGGCCAAGAGTCATCATTGTAAAGTTGTAAAATAGTCATTTGTAAAAGTTTCAAGGCCAAGAGTCATCATTGTAAAGTTGTAAAATAGTCATTTGTAAAAGTTTCAAGGCCAAGATTCATCATTGTAAAGTTGTAAAAGAGTCATTTGTAAAAGTGTCATCATTGGAAGAGTCGTTATTTTAAAAGAGTCAATATGCCTAGAGTCGAAAAGGCATTATTGGGATGTATAGGAGACTCTGTTGGGATGATGTCATGGTTGGGTTGCAGGTCATAGTGTGATTGGGTGTTCGGTCAAAATCATTGTAATTCATATTGTATCGTGGATCATTGTCCCTGGTACGGGAATCCACACTATTGTCTCATTTCAGTCATTACAGGGTGGTAGGGTGGTGCTAGGGCGAGTTGTGGCTCACGAGGGTGTTGGGGCATCCATTTAGTTGATTACTGAAGAAACTAGGGCATTGGGGCGTCCTTCCAATGGGAGATGGAGAAGAATGCTTTTGTATAATTCTAGGAATTTGTTGCTTTCATTTCAGTTGGGGCTGAAGGGTTTTCCACCTAAAATTCTTGTGTCTACTGTGTTATTTCATTTACTGTTATTACTGCATAAGCATTAATAATAATTGAAGATTAACTAATGCTCTGAAAAGATTTAAAAGTGTTAATTGCTAAGGAATACTGATTCACCCCCCCCTCAGTATTTCCAACAAAATGTACCCTAAGGTGTGGTAAAGGATATTTTACTCTGGGCATCTTCACTGACTATTATCTGAGTGTAACTTGAAAGACCATCCAACATTGAAATCCTGTTTGATCTGGTTAACTTTTGAAGCAGATAATCCATATTTGGTAAAGGATAATGATCCTTCAAAGCTAATTTATTTAGATTCCTAAAAGCAACACACAACCTTATCTCTCCATTAATTTTCCTAATAGGGACCAAATTTGCTATCTGATGCAGGAGCATTCAGCCCAAGGAAAATCATTGTAAATAGTAGACATAGGGGGTCATGAATTTTAGGAAATAGTTTTCCTAAGTCTCAAGTCAATGTAATATTTAGGCTTTTAAGTGTGATTTAATTAGATAATGGGAGAATATGTAAATGCTCTCAAAATAAATAAATGAGAACATGAGTGGTAGAAGTCAAATCCAACTCTTAAACAGTTCCATGATTCTAGGAACAAGAGAGAGATTTTAGGCATTAAATGGGAAGCTAATAAGAAGACTTTTCTGTTTTAAAACAGAGGAAAAGATGGAATGGATAAAGTCTCAAGGAGACTTATTTGCCACATATGTATGCATGCAGAGAGCTTTAGGGATTTTGTTAGAGGGGTGATCGGATCCTCCAATGATCCAATCCAATGCATTCTTATAAATAAGTGAACCTGCGGGTTCAATAGAAAAGGCCACTAATGTTGAGAATTGGGCCTGTGTGAGACCGAGGAGTCTCGAATGTAATCTGTGTTTTACATTAATATATATACATAGTTTTATCCTGACTGTGTCATTATGTGTTGAAGAGTATTTCATGAATGATTTACTATGAATTTGTAGGCTCTGCAGGTTGCAGGCAGAATTCTGAAGGACGCAGAGGGACGAAGTGATTCAAAAGAATCACAATGGATTTCGAATCCAAGTGAAGAGATAGATGAAGCTCTGGAGGAATAGCGTAGCAAGGGTGCGCTCAAGAGTTCAGCTCAGAAGAAGCTGAGAAGTGGAAGTAGAATATGGAGTTGAAGAGCTCTGCAAGGGCAGAGATCAAAGGAGTGTGAGAAGTTAAGCCTAGAAGGAAGAGTCGCAGTGAAATAGCATAGGAGGAAAAACCTCTAAAGAACCCAAAAGAGCCGCGAAAACTGAAGAAAACGTGGAAAAACTAAGTATAGAGAGTCGAGCGGAAAAGTGAAGGATGGACACTCAGCAGCCGTTGGATCATTAATATCAATGACCAAGCTTAAGTCGCGTCGGCAAAAAAATCCTTTTAAGTTATCAGAATGAGCCTTGAAGATTTGCGAAGAGCAAGCAACGATTAATCGTGGACTGTTGGATCGTGGCCAGATCAACGGTCACGATTAAATCACATATCGGCGATCGGAGGTGTAAAGGTCAGCGGCAATGTTTAGTGGAGTTATGATATCGCCGATAGCGATATATCGGCGATCAGCGTTGCTAGTTATCAGCAATCGGGCGTCAGGGCTTCGGAGATTGGAAGTGGATGGTAAGGGCGGACCTGACGATAGTTGTGAATGTGGTGTATAGGATTTGAGATCCATGTATATGTGTTCCCATATGGGTCAGCGGTTCTGTTGATATGCGTTATGACCGCGGGGAAGCCGATTAGCTGATTACGATAAAGGTAAAGCATTGGAATTTGTGCTAAAGCCGTATTAAAGCAAAAAGATATGTTTGCGAAGTAATTCCTTTGTAAATGGATTTAAATGAGAATAGTGCCGATATGAAGGTTATACGTTAAATACGTATAGCCAATGGAAAGTGGAAGAATATATATGCGGCCAAGGTTTATGAGGGCTGTTTAGAAACTCTCAAGAGGAAGGTTCAAGTGGGGCGACTGAGTTCCTATGTACAGGAACTGCTGATGAATGGGTCGTGACCATTTAAGGTTTGAAGATTTAACTCTGAAGTTGAGTTAGATACCTAGGACAGTTGTGGATGCATTGTTTTTATAATAATTCATACTGTGGGTATGTGCGGGTGGTTTACCCTGCACCATTAGTGGTATCAGAACATAAGTTTGTAATCAGAGCAGATTTGTAATCTATAAGGGGAACTTTTGAAGTTCTGGAAGATTGTAGCATTCCAACAGAGGTTTGGAGTAAACAGGAATAGAGGATTCCTTGAAGGAAGGAGAAAGCAAGATTGCTTAATGCAAGTTCTGAAGGAAAGAGGACTTAAGGGACAAACCAGAGGAAAATCCATTCAAGTGCAGAAGAATGGGTGAAAGAAGATCATACTGAGATCTTGAAGGTGAGGTAATGTTATGTGCCATTTTAAATTAAGAATGTGTGTTTTTATACTAATGCATAGGTGACAACAAGAGAAGCTGTGAAAGAACTAGGTGAGTTCTTGAAGACAGAGTAAGGAGAATACTCTAAAAGAGAAGTGGTAGTGAACCTAAAGCCAACAAGGAATTGGACAGAGAGGACAACTGAAGTGTTCTCAAGAGAGAGTGAGAGATTGCAGAAGCCTAGAAGGAGCAAAGGTGTTGCTCAAGGGGAGGTTCCAGACAGAGGACCTGTGCTTACCAAAAGACTGAGTGAGGAGAGCTTAGTGAGGTAAGATTGTAGCCAGGAGGACTAGCTATTGCAAAGGCTTGTTGCAAAGGAGCTCATGAAGAAAGAAGAGAAGAATATGACTACTGATAGTCATAGCATAGGTTCAGAGAGAAGCCACAACAGAGGATATAAGAAAGAGGATGCCAAAGCAAATGGCAAGAGGATGAGTCAAGAAGAAATTGACAAAGAGGTTGTTGAATTAAAAGAACAACTCAATGCATTAAGGAGAATGCTTGAGGAAAGCCAGAGACTAGGTTGGGTCTTGAGGAAGAAGCCAGTAGAATGGCATGAGATGCAAAGAAGGCTACAACAAAAGAAAGTAAAGTGGCTGAAGGAAAAACTCAAGGAAGTTGAGTTAGAAATGGAAGAATCCATTTGTGAACCAAAATAAGGAGAAATTCTCGGAGAAAGTGAAGACTACACTGAAGCTAAAGAATGGGGATCAAGTGAAGATCTCATGGACTATTGGGATAGTTCAAAACAACATGAGAAGATGTTGACTGAAGATGAAGACTTGAAGACTGAAACTTCAAGTGAGACCAAAAGGTCTGATGATTTTAAATCTGACAATTTGTGTATGTTTGCAGGTGAAGGACAATTTGCTGATATTGTCATAAAAGAAGAAGACCAGCAGAATCAAAATTTTGTTTTGGAAAAAGATGAGATAGATAGATATCATATACAGTTGGAGAAAGATATCAAGCAACCAAGTGAAGGGCTTGAAGAGATTGAAGAGGAGACAATCGCAAAATTTCTAAATCATCTGAAGGATTTAGAACAACAAGGGACTAAAGGCAAACTTGAGAAAGAGACCATTTTAGTTGAAAACATAGTAAATGATCATCAATTCACTATGATGATAGGAACAATGGAAATAGCCATGAAAGCTGTTGAGACAGTCGGTGAAGAAGAAAAACATCTACTGAAAGATGTTAAGAAGGAAGAAGTCTATGGGAAAGACTTAGCAAAGAGAAAATGAACACTAACAAAGGAGTGTTTTGAAGAGGATGGACAATCTTTGAAGATGTCGAAAGTCTAGAGAAGTACTCTAGGAGAATAGAGTATGATGAAGGAGACCTCTTGAATGAGGGAAGTAGTGATTTGCTACAACAGAAAGACCTTGAAATTACAAGGGTCAAAGGAAGACAATATTTTAATACTGTAACACAACATGTGAAGGATGAAGCTGGAAGAAGAGAGCATTGTGATGAAGTGCTTGCTAAGTGTGAAGAGGAAATTAAACTACTGGAGAAACTGATGAGAGAACTTGACGGTAGAACAGAAGCTGTAGTTATAGTTTCTGAAGAAGAAGATGTGTCTCAAGTATCCATGGAGACAGGAAGATGCAATAATTTGTTTGCAGGTTCATTAAAAAGCATGAATGAGTATGAATGTGTGATCAAAGAGAATGAGCAGAGGTTGTTTGAAGATGGTAAGGAGGAAGTAGGAATCAAACAATTTCAAAGTGAAGATAACCAACGACAGGTTAAGGAAGGAGAAGTTCACTACTGTGAACCCAAGTAGGAAGACATCATTAGAACAGATGGTGTGAAGAGAAATTGACTGACAGTCTCATGAATTCTGCTGAGAATTCGAATCAGCATACTGATGTGCTGACATAGGAGAAGGAGAAAATAGAGCAACAAACTAAATTGTTGCCAAAGGGAAATAAGGCACAACAACCTTATGTTTTTTATTTTAATAAGTGCTTTGAGTGTGCAGGTTTTGTTGCAAATGCTGGAGGAGATTTTGCACAAGTGAACAACCAAATAAAAGTGAAAGAAGAGAATTCTATGGAAGAACTCAATCCATGGAATGGAGAAATTAATTTGCTGGAAAGATCATGATTCAGTCATGAGAGAGGGTAAGGATGATAGGGAGGTAGCAAACAAAGCAAGTAAACCAAAGAATGAAGCAAGTAAAATAGAAGTCAGCATAGAATACAACAATAGTAACCTGAAACAAAGAGAAAGAGATAGAAATACAAAGTAGAATATGGACGAACCCAAAGATATGCTAGACATAGAGATTGAAGAAATATGGCAGCTGATGATGAAGCAGTCCGAATGGAGGAAAATGGTAACAATAGCAAGCAAGAAGAATAAGAAGTTGAACCTGATTGACAGGAAGAAAATGGAGCAGAAGACAACAAAAGTGCAGCAGCAACAAGGGAACAAAGCATCTGGACAATTACAGAACAAAGTGTGGGATCCAGGAAGACAAATATCAAAAGGCACATGATCAGGAGATCATGAATATTTTCTACTTTGGGAGTCTAATGCAGGAGCTTTTAGCCCAAGGAAAATCATTGTAAATAGAAGACATAGGGGGTCATGCATTTTAGGAAATAGATTTCATAAGTCTCAAGTCAATGTAATATTTAGGCTTTTAAGTGTGATTTAATTAGATAATGGGAGAATATGTAAATGCTCTCAAAATAAATAAATGAGAACATGAGTGGTAGAAGTCAAATCCAACTCTTAAACAATTCCATGATTCTAGGAACAAGAGAGAGCTTTTAGGCATTAAATGGGAAGATGATAAGAAGACTTTTATGTTTTAAAACAGAGGAAGAGATGGAATGGATAAAGTCTCAAGGAGACTTATCTGCCACATATGTATGCATGCAAAGAGATTTATGGCTTTTGTTAGAGGGGTGATCGGATCCTCCAATGATCCAATCCAATGCATTCTCATAAATAAGTGAACCTGCGCGTTCAATAGAAGAGGCCACTAATGTTGAGAATCGGGCCTGTGCGAGACCGAGGAGTCTCGAATGTGATTTGTGTTTTACATTAATATATATACATAGTTTTATCCTGACTGTGTCAGTATGTGTTGAAGAATATTTCATGAATGATTTACTATGAATTCTTAGGCTCTGTAGGTTGCAGGCAGAATTCTGAAGGACACAGAGGGACGGAGTGATTCAGAGGAATCATAATGGATTTCGAATCCAAGTGAAGAGACAGATGAAGCTCTGGAGGAATAGCGTAGCAAGGGTGTGCTTAAGAGTTTAGCTCAGAAGAAACTGCGAAGTGGAAGAAGAAGACGAAGTTGAAGAGCTCTGCAAGGGTAGAGATTAAAGGAGTGTGAGAAGTTAAGCCCAGAAGGAAGAGTTGCAGTGAAATAGCAAAGGAGGAAAAACCTCTAAAGAACCCAAAAGAGCTGCAGAAACTGAAGAAACCATGAAAAACTAAGTACAGAGAGTCAAGTGGAAAAGTGAAGGATGGATGCTCAGTAGCCGTTGGATCATTAAGATCAACGGCCAAGATTAAGTCGTGTCGGCAAAAAAATCCTTTTAAGTTATCGGAATGAGCCTTGGAGGTTTGTGAAGAGCGAGCAACGATTAATCGTGGACCGTTGGATCGTGGCCAGATCAATGGTCACGATTAAATCACATATCGGCGATCGGAGGTGTAAAGGTTAGCGACGGTGTTTAGTGGAGTTGCGATATCGTTGATAGTGATATATCAACGATCGGCGTCGGGAGTTATTGGCAATCGGTCGTCGGGGCTTCGGAGATCGGAAGTGGATGGTAAGGGTGGACCCAACGATAGTTGTGAACGCGGGTGTATAGGATTTGAGATCCGTGTATATGTGTTCCCATATGGGTCGGCGGTTCTGTTGATATGCGTTATGACCGTGGGGAAGCCGATTAGCTGATTGCGATAAAGGTAAAGTGTTGGAATCTGTGCTAAAGTCGTATTAAAGCAAAAATATATGTTTGCGAAGTAATTCCTTTGTAAATGGATTTAAATGAGAATAGCGTCGATATGAAGGTTATACGTTAAATACGTATAACCAAGGAAGAAATGGAAGAATATATATGCGGCCAAGGTTTATGAGGGCTATTTAGAAACTCCCGAGAGGAGGTTCAGGTGGGGCGACTGAGTTCCTATGTACAGGAACTGCTGATGAATGGGTTGTGACCATTTAAGGTCTGAAGATTTGACTCCACTGTAGAGTCATATACATGGTACAGTTGTGGATGCATTGTTTTTATACTAATGCATACTATGGGTATGTGCGTGTGGTTTACCCTGCACCACTATCCAATCAAAATATCATTAAGGAACTGTAATTTTTGCATCAAGTAATTTCTTTACATATTTTTCAATTTTTGTCAACAAGATTGGATTAAGCCTTTTGCTTGAATTGTTTGGACTATGGTTTTAAAGGAATCTTCTGTTCAATGATGGATATATCATATGTTTTCATGCCTCCATACTTCCATGCAAAAACTTCCTTGTAATGTGTGAAAAATTCAATGTATTTATCCTTGACTTTCTGTTGCAGTGTTCCTAAAATTCTGATGTTTTTTATTTCTTCTGCAGTGCCAATATTACGTTCTTGTACATCCTCTTTTTGGGGATTTAGTAGTGAATAATTTTGAACATATTTTTAATCAAATAATCTTTCAAGGGGAACTAATCATTTTTTGATATGATTATTGGATAGTTGAATAATATCACGATCTGCTATCTTTTGCTTCAAATTCACATCTTGTTCAAATACACTTCGTTGTACTTCCTCATCAATATGTAAACATGAAATTTCTTCAATTTCTTGCATGAATTTCTTCAACTGTTCATCATCTTCGAATACCTACCAGTGCTTCACGTTGTCTGGGATAAAGGGTTTATATCTAACTTCAACTTGATATTGTAGCTAGAAAGAATTTGGAACTTTGAATGTATTTACTAAAACTTCAAAATAATTTTCTTGTACATTCTCCTCCCTTGGTATTGCTTTAATGTTGAAAGCTTGAAAATAGTTTTTTATGCAATCATATACCTCATTCCTATAAGCTTTCAATATAGGATGTTTAGTCTGACAAAATTTCATAACTTATTTTAATACTAACTCCGAGTCACCAAATACTAATAATCTTTGTACTTTCAGTTTCCTAGCTAATTCGAATCCAAGAATTAACGCTTCATATTCTGCTACATTATTGGTTACCTCAAATTCTATTTTGAAAGACTGACTTATAATTTTCTATTCTCGTGAAATATTTTTTTTTTAGTTCCATGTCCATATTTGGAAGAGGCTCCATCAAAATGCATTTTCCAAATATCATTTTCTAAAGACTTAGGAATATTTAAAATGTTTTCAAAGTAGTGGCACCATAGGGGTAGTGGCCAATAAATTTAGAGGCAGAGTTTGTAACCTCTGTGCCCTGAACTACATAAATTTATCTCTTCCTCCTGCTCCTAATTTGATCTTTTCTAGATGTTTCACCTGTGAGAATACTTAAGCCGAAGTGAACAAGTCATCATATTCATCTGTCTCATGTTCAAATTTGGCAATCTTCACCTGATTGGTGAAGTTGTAAGCCACTACTCTTGGATCATACTCTCTTTGGAATGACTGCTAACTTGAGAATTTTTATCTTATCTATTTCTTTCTCTGCATGTTTGAAATCATGCAGTGTGTAAGTACCACAGCGGAGGGGAAATGGAGGCCACATTTGTTTCTTGGACTCTTTGAGATTCCTTGACATTCCTGTTTCTGTTATCTAGTAAGCTATTTCTCTGGCCAACAGCTTATTAGGAGTGTACAAGGGGAGAACATGTGAAACTGTGGTGCTGCCAAAAAGTTTGACATAGGTGAACATTTCTTCACTAAACCAACTGCTGATTGATGTTAGGTCAATGCTGGCCTCATCGGATAATCGAGGAGCAGGTTTGTTGAATATGGCATGATAAACGGGTAAAATAAAACCATGACAAATTATATATATATGATTTTTATAATGGGCCTTCCACAAATACTTATAATAAATGTGAATCAAAGTTGGGTCTTGAGGAGTCCATTTCCAACCGAAGATGGGGTAGTCAGAATTGAAACAGATGGTATCCATGATGTAGGTGCTCATATAGAATGGAGGTATTGTACGTGTAGTTACAAACCTATATCTTCTATAATCAAGGATTTGGTTGGCCATTTTATCTGATAAAATGGTTGCCCAATCCATGATATAAGAGTGGATTGTTGCTTCCATTAAAGGCACCATTTCTATAGTAAACCTAATTGAATCAGAGACTCCAAAGAGTCTACATAACATAGCATCAGAATAGCAATAAGGAGATGCCAAGGAGTCTATGGAGTACATACTAGGAGATTCATGCTTATGTTTGTTCGGGAAATGTCTCCATTGCCTGATAGGGCCTGACTCTATATCGTTCTCTTTGGAGAAGGCTTCTAAAAATGCTTTATTGTAGTGTTTCTGGGGGTCTGGAAATTGATACATCTTCTGCACGGAATGTCCCGAACATCCTTCCATCGGCTGTATAGAAGGACCTGTGAGTTATGTTGATAATTTGTATAACCCATCTAACCATGTCATTGTATGGTAATACTTTCGCTCGGGCTGCTATTCTATGGAGGAAGGAGCTGACTAAATCATAAAGAGTATTTTTTGATTTATTAGTTGAACCCTCTGTTGCTCCTTCTTCTTCAACTTCACTTGGATCCTTGGCCTCGAGTAAATTATATACACCCTCCCATGAAGTCTTGTCGAGGCGCACAGGTAGTACCAGCTTTGCTGGTTCATCTTTCGCCACAATGGGGGCCTTTGCTTTCCGAGCCGTCTTAGACATTTTTGCTGGACTGATGTTTTTAGATTCGCTCTGAAAATGAAACAGAAGGACGTAATAGTGGAAAAAATTGTTCAAAGCTAATACATAGCACGTAAGACTAACAACAGTTAAGCGCAAATGTGTGATACAGATTTTTAATATATTAAGCTACCACGGATGAAATCCTTGAAGGATTCAACCATAACTGCTTTCTTAATGATTTCCCATAACTTCCAACATGACACTTTAATTCTGTAATGACATGTCACATCAAAAAATTATAACGGTCCATTTTAAAATGAGTATCGTGACTTCCCGATCGACGATTAGTGATAATCACATATCGCAGATCGAGAGGTATGAGTGTTATGCTTATTTGTTTCCTTTGTATATTTGTGATTGCGACTAATAGGGAGTTGTCATGAGGAGGGGGGATGACTTTTAAAATTAATAAATCGTTTGTTTTCTTTGTAATTGATTTATAACTTTAACCCATAAATGTTCATAATAGCTCATATTTCACCTTTTTCGAAAAGCATGCTTTTCAATAATGAAATCGCATCAGGAGATTTCAAAGGGGCTATTGGTACGTGTTTTATGATTTTAGTGATACACGATTGCGATTGGCTTATCGTATTGGAGGATTAACATGAACACTTGGAACGACTTCTTGATAGGTAGCGATATGCGTTTTTCGATAGAGTTATCGCATCAGAGGATCTCAATGGAACACATTAAGTCCATTATTGAAACAAAGGATGTGTGCGATGTGATATTTTCCCTTTATAATTGATTTTGTTCGATAAAGCTTTATGATAAGGTTTTATTGTATTTGAAATCGGATCGGATTTTGTCAAGAGGACTGTCATGGATTTGATAGATTGCCAATAGCAATTGTGATTTAACCTATCCTAAAAAGAAAATTTTATATAACCTATTATACAATTTATTTTCAAACTTTTTATTGATTTTATTTATATTATAAAGGGGACCCATTTCTTATTAAAGTTTTTTTATGAAAAATTTGAAATGGGGAGGGTTGTTGTATAGCACAACAATTGGCGATTCACTGGGAGAAACAGTTATCTCTGAAAAATAAAAATAATGCAATATCTAAACTTTTTACTTTTTTTTTTTTTCAATTTTGATTGGTTGATAGAAATAAAGTAGGGGGCTCTTTCAACTTAGCTTTTAAATTTACTCTTTTGTCACAGGTAGTGCCTCGGCAGGGTTACCTTTTAACCATAAATCATTCATTGTCCCATCCATCTAAGAGCATAACTTTTAAAAGATAAATTCAAAAAGATATGTTTACATATATTTTTTTGATTTTTTATTCTTTCATTTTTTTAAGATAAAAAAGCCATTGTCCTGTTTTGGGAACCAGCTGATGAAAATGCCATTCACTGGTTGTAATTGAACTGAACAAGCTGGCTTGTAATGAGACCCCTTATCTTATGATTATAAGCCATTACCCTGTTTTGATATGCAGTGTTGGTAATGTTAGTTTAATTAGTTCCCTATGATCATGGTAAGCAGAATCATGATGAAACCTCTTATCTTTTATATCAGACATATTTTATAATTACACTCTGAAAAATCATAAACTTAGTGGATGGGGTAAATGACTTTCTCCTTAAGAGTTTATGGATGACAATTTAGAGTTATGGATGCTAAGCTTGGAAAAGTATTTACTTTTTATGAATAACCTCTCTTAACTTTAATAAAAATTAGAATGATTTACAGTATTTTCAAGTTTTTTGGAAGATTATGCAAAATTTAAAGAGGTCTTCAGAGTTTAATGTTTTATTCAACTTCCTAAAACTGTAATCATTTCCTTAAAAGTTTCTAGCATTTGAAAGCAAGTCTTCACAATATTCACTCAAAGATCTTTTCAGTAGTAAAAGGCTAATGGAAGACTATTTACAACATTATTTTCTAAAAAATAAACAAACTTGCATAAAGAATATTTACAGGTAAGAAGGGGTTACCTTCTTAAGAAAATAATTTCTTTAAGATAAGCCCATTCACAGGAAGAGAATCTCTCTTTCCTGATAAATCTTGTAGTATGAACGTTGATGAGCCTATCTTCTCAATGATTTGAAATGGTCCAAGCCACATCTTTTGAAATTTGGTATGTTTACCTTTGTCTTCATGTGCTTTATCCCATTTCAACACGAGATCACCAATTTGTAATGTTTTTGTGCCAGTAGAACTTGCATCAAAAGAAGATTTAATGACTTGTTGATGTTTAGCATGAGTGATTTTGGCCTTCTCTCTTTCTTCCTCCAATTTGAGGATTTGATCAAATCTTAATTGAATAGAGGAAGAAGGATTTTCTTCAATAAATTGTACTAGGGCTAGAGATGGGAGTGCTAAGTTTGAAGGTATTACAACTTCTTTCCCATACACTAAGTTAAAAGGAGAAGTACCTATTGAGGCCTTCTGAGTTATGCGATCTACCCATAATGCAAATATTAAAGATTTATGCCAATTCTTTTGATTTTGATCAACAATTCTTTTAATAATCTTAATGAGATTCTTATTAGTTGATTCTGCCAAACCATTACCTTGAGGATAATAATTTGCAGAATATTTTAATTTAAAACCTCTCTTAAGAGCAAATTCAACTATACTACTCCCAGAAAAATAAGATGCATTATCAAAAATAAGGGCATTAGGTACACCAAACCTGGTAATGATGAATTGATCAATGAACTCTATGAATGCACCAGAATTGACTGCCTTTAATGGAATTGCTTCTACCCACTTTGTGAAGTAATCTGTGGCTATAAGGATATATCTGTGTTGCTTGGAAGAATGTGGAACAATCTCTCCTATGATATCAAGCCCCCACTGTTCAAATGGTTGCTCAATGTTTACTGGTTGTAAAGGAAAGGTTGGTTTCCTTTGTCTCCCACTAGCAGTTTGGCATATCTTGCATTTCTTGACATAATCATGGGAATCTTTAAACAAAGTGGGCCAATAATATCCAACATGTATGATTTTGTGAGCTGTAGTATCTCCTCCAAAATGTCCACCTGCTGGACCATCATGTAATTCTTGCAAAACCTTTTGTGCTTCAGTTTTTTCTAGGCATCTTAATAAAATTGAATCATAATTTCTTTTGAATAACACATCATCAATGATTTCAAAGTGTTTTGATTTTAATCTTAAGGCACATTTGTTTTTGTAACTGAAATTAGGGGGAGCATATCCATTTTTCAAGTAAAAGATCAGATCAACATACTGAGATTCAGAATTTATGATACTTATCTCATTCACTTGAAAAGTCTTATTTGAATCTTCATGTTTTGGAATATTAGAAGCTCCTGCTAATAACCTGCAAAAACCTTGCCCTCTCACAATTTTTGTTGGTTTAATATCAATATCATACTCCTGTAAAGATGTTACCCAATTAGCTCTCTTTTCCTCTACTTCCCTTTGTACCAGTAATTGTCTCACTGCAGAGAATGGGACTATTACTTTTGTGTGTGTTTTTAGGAGAAATGGTCTAAAGTGTTTGATAGATTTAAACACAACAAAAGATTGTTTTTCTACTTCCGAATAGTTGAGTTCAACACCCTGCAAATTGGAACTAAAGAAAGATATAGGTGCTTCTATTTGCTGATCATTGATTTGTGTTAAAACAACAACATAAGATGTTTCAATGGCAAAAGTATACAAAATAAAATGATTAGAAAAATTGGGAGTATTCAATGCAGGAGCATTAATAATTACCTGTTTGATTGAGTTAAAGGCTTGCTTTTCGTTATGCCCCCATTTGAAAATTGGATTTTTCTTAATCATATTTTGTAAAGGTAAGACTATATGAGAAAAATTAGGAACAAATCTTTTTACAAAATTTATTTGTCCTAAAAATGATTGCATGGATTTCTTGTTATGTGGCAAAGGAATATCAGAAATCTATTTTATCCTATCAGGATCAATATAGATGCCATGTTTGGATACAATAAACCCTAAGAGTTTGCCTTCATTTAGAACAAAGAATGATTTCTTGGGATTTAGAGAAATCCCATACCTTTTACATCGCTCAAAGATCTGTTTTAAATCATGGAGATGATTGGTCAGTTTACTGGAAAAAACAATTATGTCGTCTAAGTAGACAACAAATGACCTATTGATCAAAACTTTGAAGGCTATATCCATGGCTCGTTGGAAAGTAGCTCCAGCATTTATCAGACCAAAAGGAATTTTCTGATAAGCATATGTTCTCCATTTAGTCCTAAATGTAGTTTTTAGTCTATTATCTGGATGCACCAATATTTGATTGTATCTTGAAAAACCATCAAGAAAGGACATTAACTCTAAACCAGCTACTGATTGAAGTATCTGCTCCATTGTTGGTAATGGGAAATTATGTTTTTGACATGCCTTATTGAGATTTCTAAAATCAATGCAAATCCTAATATCACCATTCTTTTTCCTTATAGGTACCAAGTTTGAAACCCATTTAGAATGTCTGACTGGGAAAATTATCTTAGCTTTTAGAAGTTTATTCAACTCTGCTTTGATTTGGCTTTCCAGATTTGGATGAATTTTCCTTAACTTTTGTTGTACAGGTTTCTCATCAGAAATCATTGGAATCATGTTTTGAATGATAGAAGTATCATAAGTTCTCAAATATTTGTAATTCCAAGAAAAAACATTTTTGTATTTGTTCAATAATCTGATGAAAGCAAATCTTTATTCTGATGTGAGTTCAAGTCCCAGATTGACATTTTGTGGTTTAACCTCAGTGCCAAGGTTTACTAATTCAAACTTTAAAGTAGAACTTTGGAGTTTTGCATTAGTGACATTTTTGAATCTATCTTTGATGTCATAGAGATATTCTAGCTTGACCATAGATTTAGGAATAGAATTCTCATTTGGTCTTTGTTTTAACTGAAGATCATGATTGCTTTCATCAATAATATGATCATCATAAGATTTTTCAGAGGTTAAGAAATTTAAAATGTCTTCATCATGATTAAATACTCTCCAATTGGTGACATTGTCTAGGACAGATGGCCGAAAAACTAATTCAATTGAAAACCTATATGGACTATAATCCTCGGATGGGAGTATTTTAGAAGCAACATTAGCCAATAAATCAGCTGTTGCATTCTGAGATCTAGGAATTGGAGAAATATTAAATGTTAGAAAATGAGTTATGAGATCTTGAACAAGGGATTGATAATGTTTGAGATGACTTGAGAGACAATGAATAGTGTTCCTTACTTGTTTAATGACAATATCGGAATCACCAAACACTTTCAGATATTGAATATTCAGGCCTATTGCTTTATAGAGCCCTAGGATTAATGCCTCATATTCTGCAGTGTTATTGGTACACTCAAACTCTAGCCTGCATGATAGCATAGTTTTTTCCCTTCTAGACTAACTAAAATACAGCTTGCTCCTACACCGTCATTGGATTTTGATCCATCAAAATATAAAAACCAAAATAAAGGTTTATCTACAGATTTATTTACAAGTTCATCAGCCATACTGACACATCTTGAGGTATCAGTATGAGAGAAGTTTTCAATTTGTGATGTGATACTGTTAACAGGAAAAGGTGATGGTTGAGCATTAAAATTTCCAAAGAAAGACTTAGCTGAGTAATTTCCAAGAATGTTGTTATGAAAGCTACAGGTTGGTTTTCTTGTTCAAACTTCTTTATTGTATGGGTCATGTGTTTTTCTCGATCTATTTTGATTTGATTTGGTTTCCCTTTATAGGGAAGCCACATGTGAGACCAATCTGTGGAAATGTAACCATGGAGTTTCTCAGACCAATCCCTGGTTAGAATTAAACCATAGAACTCAGGGATGTTAGCAATCAATATATCAATTCTTTGAACTACTCTGGGATCAGCCAATAGCCTAATGGTAACTGAATTAATCTCTCCTAAAACTTGCACTTTAGTCCGATCTAATTGAACAATATGAACTGTTGATTTCTGGGGCTCAATGTTTAATTTAGATAAAACTGAGGCTGGCATTATATTCAATAAAGCCCTTGAATCTATCAGGCAGTTATGCAGATTTCTATTATAGATCTCATAAGTCAAGAGAAAAGGAGGAGTATGAGAATTAGACCTATCTCCGATCAAAACAACATCAGTAGCATCTACTTTATTCGATGGTGGTTTACCTGATCCTTTGGCCACTTTGGATAATACACTGGTTGGAAGAGGAGAAGAAGGTACAACATTTAACTCTTTAAGTAACAATTTCTATTGGTTTTTTAGCTTGCTAAGTTTGTGTAAAGAAATATTTTCTCGAGTCTTCTTCATGTCCTCCACAATGTTGTAATCCATAGAGTCAAAGACTACTAATATTTTAGATGATGAGGGTGGATTGGAAGATGATGGTTGATTTTGGGTAGGCACAATTGGAGTTTTCTTCATGGGAGATTTGTCTTTAGTGACAAGGCTTGCATTTTTCTTCTTTGAATTTGTTTGAACATGGTCTATTGCATTTTTACTTCTGGTATTTACTGGGAGAGCTTCATGTTCACTTTCGTTGTCAGAGTTGGGCAAGATAAAGTCCCATATCCCATGACATTCCACTATTTACTCTTCTTCCATTTCCTCCGATGATAAAACCGTGTCTTCATCCTCATCATCATCTTGGTCTGATTCAGCATTAGATATGGCATTAGGTGGTTTTGGTTCATTTGACTAATTTCTTCTAAAGTTTCTAAATGGTTTTTTTGTAAAAGTTTCAGCCACTTGTTTTTTTATTTCCACCATTTCATTAGGCATAGTTTTCAGAACCTTTTGTAAACCTTCCATGTCATATGGGTCTTTAACTGCTTTCTTCTTTGAATCATCTTTGAAAGTAACCTTTTTTTATTTTCTTTCTTCAAGGGCATTTTTCTTTTCCAAAGCAATGATACGTTTTTCAACAATGATCGCTTCCTTCATATTTTCTGCTAATGTAGGCTTGGCAGCCCTATCACTGAAAATGGCTATGTTTGAAGGTAAAGCAGAGATATACCATTCACTTCGGACTTCTTCATTAGGCGTGGATGTTGCAGGAATTTTATTCAACAGTTTATTAAATCGAGAGTTGAAGTATTTTATGAGTTCCTTTGATTCAGATTTCAAATTGGAGAGGTCATTAATAAAAGTCACTGCAGACCTATCATCTCCAAACTTGGTTAAAAATTGTTCCTGAAAAGCATCCTAGCTATTGATGGATCCTGGTGGTAATGAAATATACTACGATCTAGCTGCCCCTTATAGAGTATATGGGAAAATCCTAATAACAACATCTTCTTCTGTTACCCCATTCAGGGTTATGGACAACATAAAATTGTTTATATGTTCTTCTGCTAATATGCCAATGTCTAGATTAAATTTTGGTAACCATTTTTCAGGATGAGTTGGTAATTGATTCAAGGGTGCATGCATAGCGACAACTCCTGGATTTTTCCATGGCCTTGGTTGAGGTTGATTATGTGCCATTGTCGAACTGAAAGTAGAGGAGGGTGAAGAGACAATTGAAAGTGATTGGGTAGAGGATGATGGAGTACCGGTACCCTTATGGATTATGATCTTGAATTGGGGAGTGGATGGATGACCTTGCACTGGTTTAGATAGAATGGATGATGATGAAGAAAGAGTTTCTAAAGGTGTCTTCCTAGCTCTTTTTCTACTTGGCAGAGGAAATTCGGTTGGTGGAATACCAAGCTTTTCACTCTGGAATCTCGTAAGAGGCTGGGATGGAATATATTGCAAAGTCGCACTACCTTGGGATAACTCAAACTGTTCTTGGGATATTGAAAACCCTTGGAGTTTATGAATCAAGGTCTGAACTTCAGGGGTTTCAAGAGAAGAATTGTCAGGTGTGTTTAAGTTTTCAGCAGTCGGTGTTGTGTTTTCCTTTTCAACTTCTCGCTTAAAGATAGGAGATTTAGAATGCAAGGATAAGTTGGAGGAGATGGTGAGGGGGTTTTACTCTTAGAATGGCCTATGGATTTGGATTTAATCACCATTCACAGCTCTTGCCCTCCTTCTAGTGCCAAAAATATTGATGCCTCTAAAATCCTAGCACTAACATTGGGGATAACCACCCGGTCCGGACCTTAGTACAACTCATTTTTCGTTTAGTGTGGTGGCTCCGACTAGATATTATGGGACCAGTTTCCCTTAATGAATGGTTTATTGGATGGTTGTTTGGTAATGTATAATATAGATGGTAAATGTTTTATCCTATAATTCAAAATATACAAATATATTTATATAACCTGGGTATTCTGTCAACAATGCAATTTCTGATTATTTATAATAGATCAATAAACATATAGATGAATTACTAATCAATAGAAAGATGCATTCATAGATAATGATTACTTTGTTTAAGAAATTAAACAAAGTAATTATTAATAAAACATATCGCAATCATAACAATATATATATATCGCTGACATATATCTTCAAAGGATAACAATTTTAAATCTTCAGAAATGATATGATAAAGAATTATTTGAAAAAGCATACATATATATATATCAACAATAGCAACTTTTTAAAAGAAATGCTTCATCACATAAGGAAATAAGACAAAAACAGTGATAGGAATACCGCATGCATTTGAATCCTTCCGATGTAAATAACACTTTGATTCCACTTTCTTATTTGAGAAAACTTCCAAGGAAATACAGAAGTGCAGGTCTTGAAAAAGCTTCTTTCACAAAAATGTAGAACCTTGATCCACTATTGATAAAAAAATACTTAGAAGTACAAAAGTGCAACTTCTCCAGTCAAATCTTATACAAAGTGAGGACCCCTTCTTAAAATACATGAAAGGGTTTAAATAATAAAAATAAAAACTAACTGTCAATAAAAATCGCTATGAGCTGTTAAAACTGTAAACATGAAAATATGGGATTTGATTCATGAAAATAACAATGTGATAGCCTTTGAACTGATTCGTTGTATCTACTTGTTCTCTTGCGCTTGCAACTGAAAAATTGAGAGCATTGGCTGAATTTCCGAAGGGTGACTCATCCTGGAATGTAGTTGGGTTGTGTACGTAGCATCGGAGAGTTCGGGAACCATGAGATTGACTGCGTCAGAAAGGCATTTCATGGCCATCTGCTAGCTATGCGGCTTGACTAGGAAAAACCAGAATTCATCCCATGTCAAGTTTTGCACCTTGCCGATTTGTTCTTCTCTACTTGCCAGCTCCTGTCTCCATTGATCTTCTAGTGCTTTTGCTTTCAGGAGTTTTCTTGGAGAGCAGTCGGAGATCAAGTTAGCCATATACAAGATGTCATTTACTAACCCAATTACACCATTCATTGTAGCCCTGGCTCTAGAAGTCGCTCTTTCAGCTTTTATTAATTGTGATTCCCACTCTGAAAACAAGATTTCCTTGTGCGATTCTTGTATTTTTGGTAAATTGGCAGCGATGCCTTCTTTTGAACTTTGGCAACAGAGAAAATTTGTTATCTTATCATCTGCTTTTTCAAACTCCAGTTTGGTGTCAACTGCTTGTTCAATAAGTGATGTAGAGATAGCGCACAATGGGTCAACCAATGATATTTTATGGCAAAGGATGTTTAGCTGCCGAGATAAGGCTTTGGTTACTTCCAGGGCTTCTTTCTTGAATTCACTAAACTTCGGATAACACTTGAATTTATCTATTTGTGATTGAAGCTGTGCAATTTGATCTTCTTTAGCCTTCTTTTCCTGTTGAATTGTTGTTTGAAGCTTGCTGAGTTCTTGAGACAACTTCTGTTGTTTCTGGAGAGCCTGCTGATCAATCTTTTGCTTCTCCAGATTCAACTGTTCTTTTAGTTGCTCATTCTATTGTCTTTTCTCTGATAGCTGTTGCTCAAGCTAACTAATCCTTTGCTGTTCCTCTATAGATTTCCCTCCAAGTTAGGCGATCCTTAGATCCTTTTCCATGATTAGTTGGCTGACTTCGGAGGCTTTGTCCATTGTTGCGGCTGTATAAGCACCTACATACTGAGATAACTTGGTTAAATCCTCAGAAGGATTGACTTCTGAGTCTTTCCATACCACATTCATCAGTTCGGCATGAGGAGTTGAAAGAGGTCCTTGGTCAATTTTCCTCCTTTTTCTTTGCCTTTTGACCACAACCCTATGCTTTGGACTGTAGAATACATCTAGGGGTGGTATTTCTTCTACCTTTAATACAATCTCTTCTATAGGATTCTCAGGAATTATTTCAATATCCTGTTGAATGTTGGGTGTGCCGACTGCCCCTTTAATTGGAATATTAGTAACAACAGGCTCCTGTGTTGCGGGCAATTTTGGTGTAGTGGGGTTTTGGGAGTCATTCTGGTTCTTGATCATTTGATCAAACTTCTCCCATTCCTTGATTAAGGTGGCATCAATGTTTACATCAGTATCTAGGAGCTCAGTGGTCCCTTCATTTGTCTGCTCCTTCTCAGGACTCTTCTCCCTTTCAGGGCTCTTCTCCTTTTTAGGAGTCTTTTCCTTTTCAGGAGTCTTCTCCTTTTCAGTAGTTTGCTCTTCATTGTGGCCTTCTTGCTGCACCATAGGGGTAGTGGCCAATAAATCTAGAGGCAGTGTTTGTAACCTCTATGCCCTGAACTGCATAAATTTATCTCTTCCTCCTGCTCCTAATTTGATCTTTGCTAGATGTTTCACCCGTGAGAATACTTCAGCCGAAATGAACAAGTCATCATATTCACTTGTCTCATGTTCAAATTTGGCAATCTTCACTTGACTGGTGAAGTTGTAAGCCACTGCTCTTGGATCATATTGTCTCTTTGGAATGACTACTAACTTGAGAATTTTTATCTTATCTGTTTCTTTCTCTACATGTTTGAAATCATTCAGTGTGTAAGTACCACAACGGAGGGGAAATGGAGGCCACATTTGTTTCTTGGACTCTTTGAGATTCCTTGACATTCCTGTTTCTGTTATTTGGTAAGCTATTTCTCTGGCCAACAACTTATCAGGAATGTACAAGGGGAGAACATGTGGAACTGTGTTGCTACCAAAAAGTCTGACATAGGTGAACATTTTTTCACTGAACCAACTGCCGATTGATGTTAGGTCAATGCTGGCCTCATCGGATAACCGAGGAGCGGGTTTGTTTAATATGGCCTGATGGACGAGTAAAATAAAACCATGACAAATTCTATATATATGATTTTTATAATGGGCCTTCCACAAATGCTTATGATAAATGTGAATCGGAGTTGGGTCTTGAGGAGTCCATTTCCAATATTGGATGGGGTAGTCAGAATTTAAATAGATGGTATCCATGATGTAGGCGCTCATATAGAATGGAGGTATTGTACGTGTAGTTACAAACCTTATTCTTCTATAATCAAGGATTTGGTTGGCCATTTTATCTGATAAAATGGTCGCCCAATCCATGATATTAGAGTGGATTGTTGCTTCCATTAAAGGCACCATTTCTATTGTAAACCTAGTTGAATCAGAGACTCCAAAGAGTCTACATAACATAGCGCCAACATAGCAATAAGGAGATGCCAAGGTGTCTACGGAGTACATACTAGAAGATTCATGCTTATGTTTGTTCGAGAAATGTCTCCATTGCCTGATAGGGTCCTACTCTAGATCGTTCTCTTTGGCGAGGGCTTCTAAAAATGCTTTATTGTAGTGTTTCTGGGGGTTCGACAATTGATACATATTCTTGATATCTTCTTCCTGAATGTCCTGAACATCCTTCCATTGGATGTATAGAAGGCCCTGTTAGTTATGTTGATACTTTCTATAACCCATCTCACCATGTCATTGTATGGTAATACTTTTGCTTGGGTTGTATTATGTGGATGAAGGAGCTGGCTAAATCATAAAGAGTATTTTCTGATTTATCAGTTGAACCAGTCATTGCTCCTTCTTCAACTTCACTTGGATCCTCGACCTCGAGTAAATTATATATACCCTCCCATGAAGTCTTGATGAGGCCTGCACAGGTAGTATCATCTATCAGTACCAGCTTTGCTAGTTCATCTTTCGCCACAACGGGGGCCTTTTCTTTCCGAGCTCTCTTAGAAATTTTTGCTGGACTGATGTTTTCGGATTTTCTCTTAAAATGAAACAGAAGGACGTAACAGTGGAAAACACTTGTTCAAAGCTAATATACAACACATAAGACTAACAACAGTTAAGCGCAAATGGGTGATACGAATTTTTAATATATTAAGCTACCACGGATGAAATCCTTGAAGGATTAAACCATAACTACTTTCTTAATGATTTCCCATAACTTCCAATGTGACACTTTAATGCCGTAATGACATGTCGCATTGAAAATTTATAATGGTCCTTTTTAAAATGAGTATCGTGACTTCCCAATCGCTGATGAGCGATAATCACATATCACAGATTGAGAGGTACGATTGTTATGCTTATTTGTTTCCTTTGTATACTTGCGATTTCGACTAATAGTGAGCTGTCATGAGGAGGCGGGATGACTTTTAAAATTAATAAATCATTTGTTTTCTTTGTAATTGATTTATAAATTTAATCCATAAATGTTCGTAATAGCTCATATTTCACCTTTATTGAAAAGCATGCTTTTCAATAATGAAATTACATCGGGAGATTTCAAAGGAGCTATTGGTATGTGTTTTATGATTTCAACGATACGTGATTGCGATCAGCTTATCGCATCAGAGGATTAATATGAACACTAGGAACGACTTCTTGATAGGTAGGAATATGTGTTTTCTGATAGAGTTATTGCATCGAAGGATCTCAATTGAACACATTAAGTCCATTGTTGAAACAAAGGATGTGTGCGATGCGATATTTTCCCTTTATAATTTCTTTCGTTCGATAAAGCTTTATGATAAGGTTTTATTGTATTTGAAACTGGATCGGACCTTAACAAGAGGACTGTCATGGATTTGATAGATTGCCAATAGCGATTGCGATTTAACCTATCCTAAAAATCAAATTTTATATAACCTATTATAAAATTTATTTTCAAACTTTTTATTGATTTTATTTATATTCTAAAGGGGACCCATTTCTTATTAAAGTTTTTTTATGAAAAATTTGAAATGGGGAGGGTTGTTGTATAGCACAACACACACCAAGATCTCGACAGTAGAATACCAAAATTGGGAGGAATGTATGTGCCTTCTATATCCATCAGTACACTTTTACAGAGATCTGGGCTAAAGACACTACTAGGTCTTTAATTAATCCCAAACATTGCACCTTCTTGGAATCAAAAGTTTATAGGTCATGATAAGGTATTGTTATCTGCAATTGTAGATGATACATAATTGTTTTTGGCATCAGATTATGGGAGGGCTTAATGACGACTGGAGTGGCACTTGAATATTTTTTGAAGACTCCATGCCCAAGTATGTACCAAAGGCTACTTGTACCATCAGAGATCATCATATCACTAGAGTTTTTCAACTCTACTCCTTCTTCTCATCTTCTTCTATTGTACCCAAATTCCACAAGCCCTACGGGGAGGATGTAAAATGATGTTAGTGTGATGAATTTGAGTCATGTAAAATTCCTAGGTAATTTCCACTACTTTTACTCTAGGATATTTTTTCAATTGGTTAATTATCATATCCTTACGAGGACTTAATAATTAATTGAGTTTTTTTCCTCCAAGCATAAACCCCAAAGCCAGAGTATGGCTTTAAGGTGAGGCCTTGTGTGATTATTAACTTCTAGAGTCATTGTATATTACCATACTAGATCGCTTGTAAACTTTCGTGGAATTTGGCTAGGTCTAGGGGTCATTTTTCATATATTTTTTTAAATTTCCCGCAGGGTGGAAATTTGAATAAAATATGAATGTAATATGTAATAAGTGTTGTCTAGAGAATTGTACGGGGTATGTTTGCTCAAAATTAGACCTCTCACCCTCATATTTCTACTACGACACACTTTGAGGGGTAAAAACTAAGTTATAGACCCTTAAACCCCACTTTTCCTAAGTCTAGTAGAAAATGTGGCAATAAATTGAGCCAACAATTAAATAAATGGAGAAAAATAAAAATCCACACACGCTAAATGATGTGGAAATGAGGTGGAAAATCATTGAGGAGTCAAAGTGAAGTTCCAAGGTGATGTGGACTCCTTGATTTAAGAAAAAAAACATGTGCTCTAAAGAAATCAAATTCTCATGGAGGGGACCACGAGTTTCTCAAGGAAAACACATTTAATGAAGGAATTCGAGTTGGCTTGATGAGTCATCATTTGGTGGGATTTGAATTGGAGTTCCACTAGATATTAGTGGAGAGTGGTATCCTACCACTCCACTCTCACATACACATGTCCCTTCCACATCAACAAGTTCTCCTCCTCAAGGATTGCGTGGGCCTCTCTAGAGGAAATCGAATGGCCACTTGGGGAAAATCAAATTGCATGAAGGAGCCTTGGGATTGTCATCATCACACTTGTCACATGGGTTTTCATTGGTATTTGGTCTCATTCCTCTATATAGTAGATATTTGAGCTCTAATTTTGTATCATTTGTTTACTAGCTATCGTGCTTGCAGAAGCACTGCTACTTTGTACACTTTTTCAAGAATTGCAATAAAAAGGCTTTGGGGGTCCATTCATGGGTGTTATTCCTTTGGAGAATGGTGCATTGTCGGTTATTGTTATAATCTCTTCTATTTTTTCTTTGATTTATTTCATTTTCCATATACTCGTGTAGACTTTCTAGTGCAAAGCTATCTTGCATCAACATTTGATTTGGAAGTAGGCTCTAGATGTTAGAAGTTCTAGTTTATTTTCAAATAAATTTCTAGAAGTTTCAATTCATTGTTTGCTTCTCTAAATATATATGGATTAATGTATGATTGGAATATTGTAGAAGAATTATTTTTGTTGGATCAAGCGTGAGGGGAAGTCTTTGGGAGACCAACCCACCCTTGAAGCATCTTCAAATGAACTCTCATCTGTTATTTGGATTTTCATAGTTCATCTTATGAAAAAGTGTTCTTGTAGGGATTTGTTTGAATATAGCTTGTATACAAACAAATATTTCATATTTTAATATTTTCAAATAGTGCTTCATTAGTCCACCCGAGGTAGCTCAAGTGGTAGTGGTTGTGGAAATGAAGTCTCACTGAACCGGAAGTCTTGGGTTCAAATCTTGTGCTACCCTCCCCCTGTAGTGGGTTGAATAATGGACATGTAAAAACACAAAAAGAGGAGTCCTACCAAGATTACAAAAAAAAAGTGTTTCGTTGATTCTATATTAGCTAGTTGAGAGCATTTTCTAAACTAAAGCAAGTGATGGGATTCACTCCCATCACTTGATTTGGTTTCTTGTACATTATTTGTATGATATTTATTTGTTTTACATGTGCTCTCTACACTAATTGTGTCTTTGTTTTGTAGCCCATAGTTGGAGTATAGATAACAAGAGACTTGAGGAAAACTCTAAATATTTCCTTGTAGGACCTCTCAAGCCTTCAAAGTTCATCTTCTAGGAGGTCGTGGGCATTTGAAGACTAGATCCTTATCTTGTGCAAGATTTCATATAGCATTGGAGGTTAATCTTTGGGATACCAAGGGACACCTAACATTTTCAAATTTGAGGGAATTCTTATTGTACTTACCTTAGTTTGTAATTTCGACTTTCAAGAAGGAAATCTAGTGCTTGAAAATTGATGTAGGAGCATCCGACCACCCTTAATCAAAAGTCAAAGTCAAAGCTATGGAGGGGGAGACGTGGACAATCATGTAAACTAGGAGCAAATTTCTGTTAAAAACAAGCTAATTTGATGGAATTGATAAGTCTCGAGAAGACTTAACTTAATATAAGTATCTGCCATGTATGTGTGTTCAGAGATTTAGGCGTTTTTGTGAGAGGAAATCGTGGATCTAAGATGATCCAAAACTTTGTAATTTCTCTATAAAGAGTCCGTGTGTGTGAGAAGAGATATAGGAGGACATGAAACATTTGTGTAAACAGAGTGTGGATTCAATGTAGTCGAGAGGATAATTTGTGACTAAGGCTGAAATGCCTTAGACTGTAATTGATTCTGTATAATATAAATATATTTGTTATGTGAAATTCGTATATCTGTGTGTTTATGTGCTATTGAGTTAATTCTCGTGTTATGTATCGACCATTGAATACTATAAGGATCGATGGAGGTCCAATGTTAACAAGTTAACTGTTGTATGAGTGTGAACAGAGTATGGCATAGTTAATGGGTGTTTGATGTAGATTCCATCATAAGTGAACAAGCGCAGAGGGAGCCGTCGGATCGTTTAGATCGACGGATATGAATGGCGGAGGAATAGACCACGGGGGATAGGAGTGTATGGATGTTTTGATCGTGGCTGAAGGCCCGCGCTAAATCCTAGCCGTCGATCTCAATGTCAAACTTTTAGGTCCCAGTCAATGGCGGGGGTTAGGCCTGTTAGCAACCTGTGCGCTAGTTGAAGACCCGCAGGCCGTAGATCTGATGACCTCGTATATCCAATGGATATCGGGTCATAAAGAGATCAGACTTTAACTTCAAAGTCGGACCCGAACATTTATAGATTAAGGATATATAATCCTTATCGGCTCCGTAAGGCTGGGTAAACGACGGAGATTGAAGCTGATAGGACTTGGGCCGAAGCAGAGTTGATAAGTGTATGGAGGCGAGTTTATTTTATTTGGAGTCCGGTTTTGTGCATTCAGGTGGGACCGAAGTTTAATGGCGGATTATGTGTTATATCGTTGCTTGGTGATTGATCCGGGTTTTGTCTAAAACCCACCAATGTAAATGCTTCCGATCGGTATAGGTGGGCCATAATCCATAGGTTCACGTAAGGTTATTATGAAAATAAGGGAAATTGCCTTTAGACGGTTTTTCTCTACATGAAAGTGGTATCAGAGCAGGGAAAGGGTTCCTACGAGCAGAAACAAGATTTTGTGTGCGAAAGAAGGAGGTACAGTTATGTGAAGACTGGAGAGTTTATGATCTTTACACTGTCGTACAAATAGCGGTAGCATAAGGTGAGAAACTTATAACATCCTAGAGCATGAAATGCTCATATGGCTCCACAGAAGAGAGAACCAGAGAGATGCCAAAAGACTAAGCTTGAGGAGAGAAGCTTGGTGAGGTATCATGTAGCAGAGAAGATTGTTACTGCAGAGGTTTTGTTGCAGCTCATAGAAAGATCATGAAGGCAGTTCCACTGAGGAAGTGGGTAGAATTGCTATGGGATTAGGGAGACGTGGACAATCATGTAAATCGGGAGCAAATTTCTCTTAAAAACGAGCTAATTTGATGGAATTGATAAGTCTCGAGAAGACTTAACTTAATGTAATTATCTGCCATGTATGTGTGTTGAGAGATCTAGGTGATTTGTGAGAGGAAATCGTGGATCTGAGATGATCCACGACTTTGTAATTTCTCTATAAAGAGTCTGTGTGTGAGAAGAGATATAGGAGGATAGGAAACATTTGTGTAAACAGAGTGTGGATTCAATGTAGTTGAGAGGAGAATTTGTGACTAAGGTTGAAATGCCTTAGACTGTAATTGATTCTGTATAATATAAATATATTTGTTATGTGAAATTTGTATGTTTGTGTGTTTATGTGCTATTGAGTTAATTCCCATGTTAATGATCGACCATCGATCACTGTAAGGATTGATGGCGATCCAATGTTAACAAGTTAAATGTTGTATGAGTGTGAAAAGAGTATGACATAGTTAATGGGTGTTTGATGTAGATTCCATCATAAATAAACAAGTGCAAAGGGAGTCGTCGGATCGTTTAGATCGACGGATATGAATGGTGGAGGAAGAGACCGCGGGGGATAAGAGTGTATGGATGTTTTGATCGTGGCTGAAGGCCCACGCTAAATCCTAGCTGTTGATCTCAATGTCAAAATTTTAGGTCCCAGTCAATGGCGGGGGTTAGGCCTGTTAGAAACCCGTGCGCTAGTTGAAGACCCGCAGGCCATAGATCTGATGACCTCGTATATCCAATGGATATCAGGTCATAAAGAGATTGGACTTTAACCTCAAAGTTGGACCTGAACATTTATAAATTAAAGATATATAATCCTTATCGGCTCTGTAAGGTCGGATAAACATTGCGCAAGCAGCCCGTGCGATATTGCTGCTGACCGTTGGATCAAGTGGGCTTTGGTTAATGGCGGAGATTGAAGCCGATAGGACTTGGGCCAGAGCGGACCCGAGAAGTGTATGGACGCGAGTTTATTTTATTTGGAGTCTGGTTTTGTGCATTCAGGTGGGATCAGCATTCCTTTGTGGATTATGTGTTATATTGCTGCTTGGTGATTGGTCGGGTCTTTGTCTAAAACCCACCAATGTAAACGCTTCCAATCAATATAGGTGTGCCATAACCCATAGGTTCATGTAAGGTTATTATGAAAATCAAGGAAATTTCCTTTAGGCGGTTTTTCTCTGCGTCAAAGTGGTATCAGAGTAGGGAAGGTTTCCTGCGGGTAGAAAGAAGATTTTGTGTGCGAAAGAAGGAAGTACAATTATGTGAAGACTGGAGAGTTTATGATCTTTACACTGTCGTACAGATAGCAGCAGCAGAAGGTGAGAAACTTGCAGCAACATAGAGCATGAAATGCTCATATGGCTCCACAGAAGAGAGAACCAGAGAGATGCCAAAAGACTAAGTTCGAAGAGAGAAGCTTGGGGAGGTATCATGTAGCATAGCACATTGTTACTGCAGAGGTTTTGTTGCAGCTCATAGAAAGATCATGAAGGCAGTTTCGTTGAGGAAGTGGGTAAAATTTCTATGGGATTAGGGAGAAGCATATGACCAAGAGGTTAGAAATTTTTGTGCCTCGGGAGTCTGACACAGGAGCATCTGACCACCCTTAATCAAAAGTCAAAGTCAAAGTAATGGAGGGGGAGACATGGAAAATCATGTAAACCAGGAGCAAATTTATGTTAAAAATGAGCTAATTTGATGGAATTGATAATCCTCAAGAAGACTTAACTTAATGTAATTATCTGCCATGTATGTGTGTTGAGAGATTTAGGCGATTTGTGAGAGGAAATCGTGTATTTGAGATGATCCACAACTTTGTAATTTCTCTATAAAGAGTTTGTGTGTGTGAGAAGAGATATAGGAGGACATGAAACATTTGTGTAAACAGAGTGTGGATTCAATGTAGTGGAGAGGAGAATTTTTTACTAAGGCTGAAATGCCTTAGACTGTAATTGATTCTGTATAATATAAATATATTTGTTATGTGAAATTCGTATGTTTGTGTGTTTATGTGCTATTGAGTTAATTCCCGTGTTATTGATCAGCCATCGATCACTATAAGGATCGATGGCAATCCAATGTTAACAAGTTAACTGTTGTATGAGTGTGAATAGAGTATGGCAGAGTTAATGGGTGTTTGACATAGATTCCATCATAAATAAAAAAGCGCAGAGGGAGCTGTCAGATCATTTAGATCGACATATATGAATGGCGGAGGAATAGACCGCGGGGGATATGAGTGTATGGATGTTTTAATCATGGCTGAAGGCCCACGCTAAATCCTATCCATCGATCTCAATGTCAAACTTTTAGGTCCCAGTCAATGGTGGGGGTTAGGCCTGTTAACAACTCGTGCACTAGTTGAAGACCCGCAGGCCGTAGATCTGATGACCTCATATATCCAATGGATATTAGGTCATAAATAGATCGAACTTTAACTTCAAAGTCAGACCCAAACACTTATAGATTAAAGATATATAATCCTTATCGGCTCTGTAAGGCCGGGTAACATTGCGCAGGTAGCCCGTGCGATATTTCTACTGACCGTTGGATCAAGTGGGCTTTGGTCAACGGCGGAGATTGAAGCTGATAGGACTTGGGTCGGAGCGGACCCGAGAATTGTATGGACGCGAGTTTGTTTTATTTGGAGTCTGGTTTTGTGCATTCAGGTGGGACCAACGTTTGTTGGCAGATTATGTGTTATATCGTTGCTTGGTGATTGGTCAGGTTTTTGTCTAAAACCCACCAGTGTAAATGCTTCTGATCGGTATAGGTGGGCCATAACCCACAGGTTCACGTACGGTTATTATGAAAATCAGGGAAATTGCCTTTAGGCGGTTTTTCTCTGCGTAAAAAAGCCTCATATGTTGTAAAAGGATCATCTTGAAGTTTTAATTGAGATCCTTTGGAAGGTTTCTCATCTTTGTAATAATCTAATAAAAAGGCTTAGCTTTTTCTTCTGGGAGCTTGGGTTTCACCCAGGACATCCTTTTCTCCAGGGAAAATTTTAAGAACCCCCCCAAATTTACATGTATAATAAATGGGCGAATCTCCATGGTATATAGGAAAAATGGAAGACGATTTTATCAATAATATGATATGTATATATAATTTTTTGGCGAATCTCTCACCAGGCATGGTGAATATTTTACTCAATTATAAAATCTTGTGTTTATTGAATACACAAATGAAATCATTGCATTTCTTTAAAATATCTTTTGAAATCAAAATTACCGAAATTACATATCGATAACCTAGTGGGTGTAGGATGAAATTCACCCGTGCCATTCACAGAAAGCATGAGAAAAAACCTAATACTATATATAAAACCAAGAAAAATTCAAATTCATCACTTCTAGGGACCTCGTAACCACCCTGCCAATACACAAGTATGTTCCTTTTTACAATTAGAAAAATTACCCAAATTGCAATCTATTTACTCCACTTCTAGGGACCTCGTAACCACCTTGCCAATACAAAAGTATGTTCCCGTTTGCAATTAGAAAAATTACCCAAATTACAATCTGTTTACTCCAGCATATGTTGGAAAGTTATAGAAGGATGACTAGTGCAATCAATCCATTCCTTTTAGCCTGGATTTGTTTCAGTTTAAAACAGAAGTATACAAATATACTTGTCCAATGTCTATGCTTTAACCATTCACCTTAAGATGTTTTTACAATATAATTTCCTAAGTCTATTTAATATCTTCATTATCATAAAAACCAACCTATATCCATCTTAACTCCACATCTACCACTCTTAGGGGGATGAAATCTATTTATCCCTCTGAGCACTTGGTAGACCCAGAATTAAGATGGATCTAAGATAGAATTTCCCCTTTAAATAGTCTATGCTCACATGAATACCATGGGTTATCATAAACCTGGAGCTTAAAAATTACTATTAGTAATTTATAAAAATTAATAAAATTAATAGTTGATTTTTATTTTAACCAAGCTAAAATGTTTAACATACATTAAATTACAACATCCATTTTTACTCTTGATTGGATCAAATATTTTTTCACTCTATGCTAGTTTGGATATCATGATATTTGATACCTCTCAGGGGTTAGTAGATCCAGAGTAAAGATGGATCTATGCTGGTTTAATTCCCCCATTTAAATAGGCTACATTCCAAGTGAATACCATGGGTCAATACCATGTGCCATTTTTATTTTTATTAATACTAATATTAGGGTTAATAATGTTTTTTTGCATGGTATTAATAACAATCTAGTCCATGGTATTTGTCCCATAGTATAAATATAAGGTGACTTATGGAGTAAATATAAAAAAATGTTTTATTTGTTTACCATACCTCTGGTTTATTTATATTTTTATTAATTTACCATACCATTCATAAATACAAGGTGACTTATGGAGTAAATATAAAAAAATGTTTTATTTGTTTACCATACCTCTCGCTTATTTATATTTTTATTAATTTACCATACCTCTTTTACAAATATGGTATTTGGCCCATAGGATTCACTTAAATAAAACCTCTTTCTTGAGCCTTCATAAATAGAATGAGGGTTATGGACTAAATATAAAAAGAGGTTTTATTTATTTACCATGCGTCTAGTTTATTTATATTTTTATTTATTTACCATATCTTTTGAGTAAGTATAAAATATGTTTTATTTATTTACCATACCTCCACTTTACTTATATTTTTATTTGTTTACACCCTTGCATGTATATAAGGTGACTTATGGAGTAGCTATAAAAAATGCTTTATTTATTTACCATACCTCTCATCTATTTATATTTTTATTAATTTACCATACCTCTTTTATAAATATGGTATTTGGGTCTTTGGCCCATAGGATTCACTTAAATAAAACCTATTCTTGAAAATGGGTGAATGGATTCACTTAAATAAAACCTATTCTTGAAAATGGGCAAAATTTAAAACTCCTTAATTTCGCCAAAGGGCGAACATTCGCCCCTAAAATCACCCCTACTTTTCTCCTTATTTATAAGGAGAAACATGTGGGTGAATTAATTTTTCATTGTTTTCTTAGTTTTAATTTTTCATGTCTTAAGAATTGACACAATCTCACCATCACAATCTAACTTTCTAAATTCGGTTTTGCTAATAGTTTCCATTTTATGTCTTGCATTTGGAGTTTTGATTTAAGTACAACTTGGGATTTCACTTTGGAGCAACTTATTTCATTATATGCAAGCATCTCAATTCATGTGGAAAAGTTTGATTTAGTTAATTTGACAATTTGCTTCATGTTTGCCTCATTATAGGCTCATTGGTTACTTGCTCATTTATTTTAAAGTTATTTTCTCAGTTTGCAAGCATATCATACTTTGAAGCTTCATCTCATTTCATTGCTTTAGTTGGTTGATCATTGATATACCATTTGTTAAAACACTTATTTTGAGAAACTTACAATCTTATGTGCTTCTGAATATTATGTTCTTGTACAATTTTGAGCAATTATTTAAGTTATCTCATTGAACACACTTCCATTTACTTGAAGCATTTCCTTTTTGCAAAGCATTAGTAATCTTACTTACATTTCATTTAGGCATATTAGCATAACTTTCATCTCTAATGAAAATTTACCTCCAAACATAAACTTGGTTGAAAGACACCTCTTAGGGACCCCATTCTTTCATCAACTTGAAGGACATGGACCCTCTTATGTGGTTAACACGGTGACCTTGCAGTCGTCAGAGCTAAAGTCTCTGCAACACTAGAGGCATTGGCTGTGTTGGATATTCCAAGGGAGGTATCATTAATATATCCTTGTTTGTCCTCTTTGGATCTCCTTCCACAACTTACATAAGATACTTGTTTCAAAACAGTCGGAAGAAAGGTCACACCTAGACTAGGCATTTACATTAAAATTAACCAAGATAATTGCATTTAATCTTAGTTTAAGTGAATTTCATGCTAACACATTTTACTATTTTACTTTCAAGCTACTCATGTACTTGTCATTGATGAAAATGTTTTGAATTTATTATATTATTTAGGCAAGTACCATCTTTTTCATTTTTGTAAGTAAAGTTTTAACTTGTTTCCTTTGCAAGTCATTCTATATTGCTTCATTTCATGCTTTGGATTTGTGAATGATTATATATTTTGAAAGCATTTCTTGAAAGCAGCTATTATGTCTTGCATGTGATATCATATCTTGCTATAACATATTTTGTTTGATTGATAGGGTTACTTTTACTTCAATTTGAAACATTTCATTTTTTAGCAAGTATTGAAGACACTAGTTTTATAAATGCTAATCGTTGATTCATGTGTTGATTGTTATATATTTCATTTCATATTTCTCATGATATTTTTTCATAATCTCAATTAGTCCAAATTAACCTTAACATCTCCTAGAAACTTCACGTCACCTTTTAACTTAGCCTTTCATTTAGGGACGACCCCCCTTAATTGACCTAAAAGAGAGCTTAAACAGAGAGAGAGTTGGGAATAGGTGACAACTCCATCTCTTGAATTCGCCACCAACCACACCTTGTGGGGTTAAGGGCTTTTCTCACTAACTTAGGTGTATGAGTAAGGTGGAAACATTCTTTTGGCGTCGTTGTTGGGGATAAGTCCTCTTGTACTTGGGAAATTGATTAACTTTTTGTTTTTGCATATTGGAATTTTAGGATTAGATTCTGGCTCAAGTGGTGACTCCACTTAATCCAAATCTCGCAAGAGTTTATAGTAGGAGGCGTCCAAGTGGTTTAGTTAGCCCCACTCTTGAGCCTGAAAAGGTTTTTTGAGATAGGTTAAATAGAATCTCATAATATAATTCTTGTTACTCTTGGCTAAGAGGTTATTTCTGATATCCATTCGTTTTTTTAAGAAGTAGAGCCAAGCATCATGAATCATCTTTTTTCTCCTTGTGATTTTACTGACATAAATGGCTATACTCACTATATCCTTGACAAGACTATTGAAAGGTTGTCTTCCTATCAAGGTAGCAATTCCATTAATGTTGTATCACATGTTAAGAATTTTAATTTTTGAATTTTCAAGTGGTGTAACACTGCTAACTATGAGGATGTGAAGATGAGAATATTTATTCTCTTTCGAAGAGGATTCTCTTGATTGGCTCACTAAGCAATATGCTAACTCTTATGACTCATTAAGAGCTATCATTGTTGCTTTCATGGAAAAGTTTGGAGAGAAGAAAGATAATAGGCACTTGATCAATTGTATTAACTTTATGAAGAAGAATTAAAATGAAACCATGGAGGAACTCAATAAGAGATTCAATGATTTTGTAAAAAGCATGCATGCTACTCTTAAGCCTCATGATGAGTTTATTTTGTGCTCATATTTAGATGCTTTTAGTGCTGACATTGCCTATGAGTTAAGAAGGAAAGAGCTTGGAAATTTGGGTGTAGCTCCATCTGAAGCCTTGAAGATGGAAAGGGATGGAAGGGAATAGGGAAAGTTTGAAATTCCTAGTTTAAATAGAGGGCCATCAAAGTCTCATGATTCTAAGGGGAAGGCAAAGGAAGAAAGTGCACACGATCCTATCAAATAATTAACCCAACTTATTAAGGCTATGGAATCAAATCACACTACTCAAATGAATTCCATCCAAAATAGTTTGGTGGCCATGGAGAGGAATCAAGCTAGGAGATTCCAAAACTAAGGTAATGATAGATGGCAAAATAAGGGACCTCCCAATGAGCATAGGAAACCAAACCCACCTGATTCTAATAATTTAGTTGATGATTCAATCCCCTATAGTAGGCCTTGTGATTAAATGCATGATGAAGCTACTTTTCCTTATGTAAGAAGGATTTTGGAAGGAGTGGCTGGGACAAGTGAGAAAATTAGTGTGGTTAGAAAATAACATCATTTGTCCATGGAAAATTGGATGGGAGTTATGGAGAATAGCCAAAATATAAATAAGAAGTATCCATTTTCCCATAGTGTGAATAACTTTGAAGAGTTAGATAGGATCACTGAGTTATATGGTGAAAATCCTTCATCAAATTAGGTCTTAGAGATAGCCAAGGACTGAGAAAGGGCAAGGAATAAGGAAATAAATCAAAATGCCCATAAAACTTTCTCTTCGCCTACATCTAATTTAAATATTGATTTGGGAGGATGGATTAAGAATGAAAATATTTTAGTACCCGTGACTGAAATCCTAAATATTCCCTCCCAAAAGTTTAAGTTGTTGAAAGCCATTGATGCACCTCATGTGAAAGAAATGTCAAATTTTGCTAAGGATGGATGTGAGGATGCCCCTATCATTTTGCAAAGTAGTGACATGTGTACAAGTAAAAAGGACCATCAACCTTTATTTATTATATTGTTGGTTAATGTGTTACTTTTGCGTAATTGTATGTTTGATTCTGGGGCATTATCTTTTGTCATGACCAAGAAGGTCATGAATCAGTTGAACTTAAGGTTTTCTAGACCTTACCACAACATTTGTGCTATGTATTCAAAAATTATTTTGGTTTGTGGTTTGATAAAGGATCTTAAAATCCACTTGGCATTACATCCTGCTATTATGATCACCATGGATATTGTGGTGATTGATGTGCTTGATGCTTGGGTGATGTTATTGTCTAGAAAGTTGGGAGATGATGTAGTTGTAGTTTGAAGATGGATCTAAGCTATGATACCATCCTTAATAGTGAGGGCATCATGGTTAGATTGGATAGGGAATTGGAGAGAAAGTATCATGTTATCTTGGATAACTCTATTTCTCCTTTGCAGAAGGAAGTGGAAAGTAAGAAATCTTGGATTTGGTATATGAATTTTGATGGTGCCCATTCAATGTTTGGTAAGGGTGTTGGAATTGTCCTTACCTCGTCCCCTAGTCGTATATTCAAGTTTTCCTATAGATTGGAATTTGATGCAACTAACAATGTAGTGGAATATGAAGCTTTTTTGTTGGGTCTAAAGTTGGGAAAGGGCTTGAAAATTAAATTGCTTAGTATCAAGGGGGATTCTGATTTAGTCATTCTTCAAATAAAGAGTCAATTTTCATGCAAGAATGATAGATTGAAGAAGTATCGTAATGTTGTTTGGGACAATATGGAATATTTCGATGCATTGTATCTTCAAACAATTCCAAGAGAAGGAAATAAACAAGTTAAAGAGCTGGTTGTAGTTGCATATACCTTACAACTTGGAGAGAACTTGATGGATGATAAGATTAAGATGGAAAATATTTTTAGACCATCAGTTCCTGATAATATTGAGCATTGGCAAGTTTTTAATGATGAAAGCCAAGTGATTTAATTTTTGAATAATATGGAGGAATTTTATTATTTTAAGGTTGGATACAAAGAAGAGGGTCACAAGTATGAGGAGTGTAATGTTGTGTCAAATCCCATTCCTAGGGATCATGTAGCCATGGAGATTTTTTTTGATAAGCATGATGTTGCAAAGAGAAAAGAGGATAAGAAAATTGACCCAAGGGAATTCATTGAAGTAAACATTGGTACCCCTCAAGATCCAATTATAATTAAAATAGGAATTACTGAGGAGGAAAGGAAAAAGTTAATAAATTTACTTCAAGAATATAACGATGTTTTTGCCTTTTCATATGAGGAGTTAAAGTGATATAGTGAGGATGTTATGGAACATACTATCCCTCTTATATATGAGAATTCCAAACCCTTTAGGCAAAAACTTAGGCAAATAAATCTTAATTTAGCCCCCTTGCTGCAAAAGGAATTGCAAAAGATGCTCCAAGTTGGAATCATAGATCACACTAGGCATTCCACATGGTGTTCAAACTTGGTTATTGTGAGAAATAAAAATGGTTCAATCAGGCTATGTGTGGATTTTCAAAATCTTAATTTAGCTTGTAAGAAGGATAACTACCCTTTTCCTAACATGGAGACTTTATTACAAAGGGTAACAGGATCTCGGATGATGTCTTTATTAGATGTATTTTCAGGTTATAACCAAGTCATGGTGAAGAAGGATGATAGAAATAAGACAACATTCACCACATCATGGGGTAATTTCGAATATTTGAGGATGCCTTTTGGACTAACAAATGCTAGAGAAACTTTTCAAAGGGATATGGACTATGATTTTAAGGGTCTAATTGGGAAATTCATTGATATTTATCAAGATGAGTTAACTTATTTTCTAAAGATGAAATTTCTCATGTAGGCAATCTAAGGAAAAAAAATTTATAGGTGTAGAGAATATGGGATATCCTTAAATCCTGCTAAATCTATTTTTGGAGTGACTGAGGGGAAGTTTCTTGGTCACATCATTTCAAAGGATGGGATCAAGATTGACCCTGAAAGAGTTGAGGCAATTAAAATTATTCCTCTGCCTCACAATATTAAATCCCTTCAATCCTTCCTAGGAAAGATCAACTTTCTTAAAAGGTTCATTCCGAATTATGTTGAAATTACTAAACCCATTCAAACCCTTTTAAAGGAAGATGCTAAGTTTGTTTGGGGAAATGAAGGAAGGAAGGATTTTCAGGAAATTAAGGATTCTATTGTTAAAGCACCTATTCTTGTGAGCCCTAATTATTCAAAGGATTTTTTAATTTTTTCTTTTGCATATGAAGATACTATTGTTGGGGTCTTGCCTCAAAATAACAATGAAGGGTATGAGTAACCTATTGCTTTTATGAATAGGTCCCTTCAAGGGCCTGAGTTGAAATATAGCGCTATGGAAAAACAAGCTTATGCTTTAGTCAAGTCTCCTAAGCAATTTATAGTTTATGTGGGATATTATAGAATAATTGCATTTGTAGATCCCCACTCCATTGTGAAATATATTTTAACTCAAACAGATTGCTTGGGAACCAGAGCTAGGTGGGTCTCAAAGATTCAAGAATATGATTTAGACATTAGACCTACCAAAATGGTAAAGGGCCAAAGGTTGGAAAAAAACTTGATTGAGGGGAATGAGAAGGCATTAGGATTGATTTGTCAAAATGATTTGGAATCAACTTCATCATAACTTCAAAGGTTAAGCCAACTAGAATGGTATAGAGACATTATTTACTATTTACAAAATTTATCATGTCTTAGCCATATAGTTGGCCATAAAAGAAGAGCATTAAGGCTAAGAGAAACTAATTATTTCATTATGAAGGATGGCCTAGGTTGGAGAAATCTAGAGGGGGTGATACTTAGATGTGTTGATGAAGTTGAAGCCAAAAAGCTTCTCATTGAGTTTACTTTAGGATTTTGTGGAGTGAATTATGCTGGTAAAACTACTACCCATAAAATCTTGAGAGTTGGTTATTATTGGCCTTCCATTTTTCCTGATGTGCTTAAGCATGTTATAAGTTGCTAATCTTTCCAATTATTCACTGGGAAGCAAAAGTTAGTTTTTTAGCCTCTTCAACCTGTGGTCGTGGAAGCTCCCTTCCAACATCGTGGGCATGAATTTATAGGGAAATTCAATTAAACTTCAAGTAATTGATACTCATGGATGTTTACTACTTTTGATTATTTTACTAAATGGGTAGAAGAAATTCCTACAAGACATGCCATCGACAAAGTAGTGATGGATTTTCTTGAAGATAAGATTATCGCTCGTTTTGGTGTCCCTGTCAAGATCACAATTGATAATGCCAAGGATTTTAGCTCTGCTAAATTTTCATCATTTTTCTTTAAGTATGCTATTGTCTTATCCCATTCATAAAACTACTATCCTCGAGGTAATGGCCTAACTGAGTCTAGCAATAAAAATTTGATCACCATCATCAATAATAGAGTAGGGGATAACAAAAGGGCATGGGATAACAAAATTAAGTATGCTTTGTGGGCTAATAGCATTACAAAGAATAGTTCAACAGGAAAGAGTCACTTTTAGTTATTTTATGGCTTGGATGTCACCCATCCCATGCACTTGAGGCTACCAGCATACCAACTTCTACAAAGCTTTTTATCTAAAAAATATGTTTTGAAAAATAGAATTGACCAAATTGTAGAAATAGATGAAACTAGGAAAAGAGCCTTTGAATTTTTTTGTAAACATCAATCTAAGGTAAAAAGAAATTTTGATAAATCATCTAGGAATATAAAATTTTCTAATAGTGATATGGCTTTGTTATGCGATTGTAGGAATGAAAAGCTAGGTAACGATGGTAAGTTTGACAATTTGTGGTTGGGACCATACATTATCAAAGAAGCAGTTCGACATAATTCCTACCATTTGAGCACCTTGGATGAAGAATCACTTGAGCTACCTGTCAATGGCCAACTGCTCAATTTTTTCTACAAAGAGAATATCTGATGCCATGGGGCATCTTCTGTATTGTATTTCTAACTTTATCCCTTGTCATTTCAATTAAGTAGTTTCATTTCATGAATAAATTGTCATTTATGCTCTTAGAATAAATTTCCATTTCTTCATTTCTGTACTTGATTTCATATGATGATATTTTGAATGGATGCTACTAATATATGTCTTTTGTTGGTGGATGCAAATTTCAGGTTCTTGCATACTATCACTTCCTATCTAACATGCATCCCCATGTGGAGCCAAATGTTTACCACTAGAGTGACACCTAGATATTTTTTGAAGACTCCATGCCCAAGGATGTATCAAAGGCTACTTGTACCATAAGAGATCATCATATCACCAGAGTTTCCCAACTTTGGTGATAAGAGATCATCATATCATTAGATAAGGCATTCAGGTTGGCAAGAAAAATTGAAAGCGAAATTATGGAAACAAGGAATCCCACCACTCACGACTATAATTATGGAAGTGTTTGACATTAAATTCTCATGTTCGGTTCTGAATTAGAGACATCGAATAATAAATGTCGACTATAACCCCTAGCCTTCCAAGCTAACGATGCGGGTTCGATTCCTGCTACCCAATCTTGAACTGCAGCTCGAACTTAAACCAGATAATATGGTGCTACTGATGGTGCTTACGTAGATGCTATTGGTGGATCTGGATCTGGTAAGTATTGAAATAGACTCTGAATTGACGAACGGAGAGAAACGGAGTCGCTCTAAAGACCAGAGGAAGAATTGCTTTTTCTCCTAGCCTTCCACAACCTACAAGGCTTATACCACAACACTTGGAAGAAAAAAGAGAAAAAGGGATTTGTTACAATTGTGATAGAAAATACACTGAAGGTCATAAGTGTGTTGAGAAGAAATTATTTTACATAAATTATGAAGAGGAGGAAGAAAAGGATCAAGAAGCATCAAAAGAAGAGGATATACACCAGGAACCCACCCCATAGAAAGAAGAAATGAATCCGACCATATCTTGTAAATACACTTATGACCTTTAGTGTATTTTCTATCACAATTGTAACAAAGCCCTTTTTCTCTTTTTTCTTCCAATTGTTGTGGTGTAAACCTTGTAGGTTGTGGAAGGCTAGGAGAAAAAACACTTCCATAATTATAGTCGTGAGTGGTGGGATTCCTTGTTTCCATAATTTCGCTTTCAATTTTTCTTGCCAACCTGAATGCCTTCTCCAATGAATCAGGTTCCCAAAGACGAACCTCGTGTTGAATGTTATCCTTTAAAGTCCCTATGAAGACATCAACCATTTTATTCTCTGGAATATCATTTACCCTTATATTTAATATTTGGAAGTCTTCAATGTGCTCTGCCATTGAACCCTTTTATTTGAGATTTATCAATTGGCTAAAGAAGGTGCTTCTCTTTGTATCCTCATAATGTGCCATCATTTCCTCCATGAAAATTGACCACGTGACAAGTGGTTTAAGAGAAAAAATCCCTTTATACCATAAAAATTGATTCGGTTCTAAATAATTAGATGTAATACGTACCTTTTGTAATAGTTGTACACCATGTAGATCAAAATATTTCTCCATCTATAGTATCCAATTTATAGGATCCTTGCCATCAAACTTCCTCATCTCGCTTTTTCTTGATTTTAGGAGCTCGATCTTGAAACTACTGTAACTTTGTAGTTTTAGATCTTCTAGTTCTGAAATTGCTATTTGCAGTAACCCTTTGTGTCCTCTTTCCAATGCCACCAGTCTTATCAAAATTGGATTTTCCAAGGAGTTATGCACAATCTCCCAAGATGACCTGATTATATACCTTTTCAAAAGATTGATCTTGTATGAAGTGCCACGTGTCACTTTTGTGACCTTAGGATTTGAAAAATATGCACAAGAAAAAATGCAATCCATCCTCTTTCTGTAACTTCTTACGAAATTTCAATCTGATGCTCAGAGATAACGTTATGAAAATTTTCCCAAGGTCACGTGTTTAAGATGTAATTCAGGAGTCTGCAAAATCCCTAACTTCCTTAGATCATATATCTGCAAATATAGCAAGACAAGATCTAAAATTTGTATCTGAGGTTGAGAATACTTTCTTCTCAAATGGGTTTATGGTTTAGCTTTTGAAACTTTGTAGCGAACAAGTTATAAAGAAACTTCCATGATGACCTATTTTAGATGAAATTCTGGAGCTTGCAAAAACCCTAACTTCCTCAGATCATATCTCCAAAAATAAAGTGAGACAAGATTTGAAATTCAGACCCGAGGTTCAACACGATTTCTTATCAAATGGTTTATTTTTTTTTAGCTTCTGAAACGTCGCAGACAAAAGGTGATAAAGAAAATTCCACGATGACCTGTTTGGAGCAGCGAAACCCTAGAATCTAAAGCTTTGATACCAAATGTTATGAAACCAGCTCACAAAAAGATAGAAAATATAGATGAACGCCTTAGAAATAAGCCTCTTCAAGGGGGAAACCTCCTTTACTATCCTTTCACCATTAGACACCATGTCTTGTAGCAAATTATTCAAATTTATCTTCAATTCTTCCATCTTATCGTCCAAGCCATTCATCTTAGCATCCATGGCATTCATCTTAGCTTCCATCTTAGCATCCATGCCATTCATCTTAGCTTGCACGCCATCCATCTTAGCTTCCACGCCATTCATCTTAGCTTGCATGCCATTCATATTAGCTTCCACACCATTCATCTTAACTTGCATGCCATTCATATTAGCTCCCACACCATTCATCTTGGCTTCATTTACCTTTAGTGAGAGTGAAATTTATTGTACTTGGTCTTGTAATTTTGATATATCATGTTGCATTTCTTCCTCTTCTTCATGAGTCATGCTAGAGCTTTTAGGTTGCTTACTACGTGTTTCCATTTTCTTTCTTTGGGGTGTTAATTAATGCTAATAATTCTTCACTATCCCCTTTGAATTCCTTCAAACTAATTTTTCAAACCAATCTTATGCAAAATTAAAAAAAACTACACACCTTTTGTTCACTTTGTAAGAGCTCGATATTGAATCTGTTGTATCTTTGTAACTGCGGATCTCGAATATTTGAAATCTCGTCTTGCGGTAGCCCTCTACGTCCTCTTTCCAATGCCACCAGTCTGATCGAAATTGAATTCTCCAAGAAAGAGTTATGCACAATCTCCCAAGATGACCTGATTATATACCTTTTAAGAGGATCGAACTTGTATGAAGTGTCATGTGTCACTTTTGTGACCTTCAGATTTGAAAAATATGCACAGAAAACTGCAGTCCGTCCTCTTTCTATAACTTCGTACGAAATTTCAATCTGATGCTTAGAGAGAACGTTATGACTATTTTCCCAATGTCATTTGTTTAAGATGTAATTCAGGAGTCTGCAAAAACCCTAACTTCCTTAGATCATATATCCACAAATATAGCAAGACAAGATCTGAAATTCGGAACCAAGGTTCATACTGCTTTCTTCTCAAATAGGTTTTTTGTTTAGATTCTGAAACTTTGTAGCGAACAAGTTATAGCGAAACTTCCACGATGACCTGTTTTAGATGAAATTATGGAACTTGCAAAAACCTTAACTTCCTCAGATCATATCTCCGAAAATAAAATGAGACAAGATCTGAAATTCAGACCCGAGGTCATCACATATCATATCAATGGAGAAGGCATTTAGGTTGGCAAGAAAAAGTGAAAGAGAAATTATGGAAACAAGGAATCCCACCACTCACAACTATAATTATGGAAGTTTTTTTTCTCCTAGCCTTCCACAACCTACAAGGTTTACACCACAACAATTGGAAGAAAAAATAGAAAAAGGGATTTGTTACAATTGTGATAGAAAATACACTAAAGGTCATAGATCAATTTCATAGTATCTCATCAAGTGGAAGAACTTACCCACTGAAGATTCCACATGGGAGGACAAGAATTTATAAAGAAGCATCAAGAACTACTCAAGTGTTGAGGACAAAACTTTTTGAAGGAGAGGGGCATGTTAGGTCCCTATACTACTAGTGTAACCCCTTATTGTTATTAGTACAACCCCCTTATTATATTGTTGTGCCCATGTAGTCCCCATATTGTTATTAATGTGCCCCATACAAGCCCACTATTGTTATTTTTGTGCCCTTACATTATTATTGTTATGTCGGCTCTGATTATATTATGACCCCTTAGACTCCTATATATAGAAAGGAGGTATTGTCATTTGTATCATCTAAGAATTGTTCATTTGTGTAATGTAAAGGAGGTTCCCCCTCGAAGAGGCTTATTTCTAAGGTGTTCATCTATCTTTTCTATCTTTTTGTGAGCTAGTTTCATAACAATTGGTAACGAAAACAAGTCAAATTGTTGTAGGACGGTGAGTGTAATAAAGGTGGAGGATAACACAAAGAGAATCAACTATAGATGAATTATAAATGTTGTTTTAAGAGGAAAAACATTAATCACTTGGAAAAACTAAATCAGAGCACCATTAAGATGAATTCTAAATTAAACATCTGGTTTTTTCCAAGCAAGAAGACATACATTCAAGAGATGTAAACACATGATATGGACTTACTAGAATTAAGAAGCACACATCATCAAAATTTGACACAATAATCCTTGCAAATCACCTTATTTCCTTCATTCATTCACTGGCAAACCTTTTAGAAAATACAGTGCACAAAAGTTTGTTTCTCTCTAATCTAACCAACATAACGCTTTTTACATTAGACTTATGAGTTATATACATAATTCTCTTCCTAAGCCAAAGGGGGTTAAAATCCATCATTTTCCCAAAGATAGGAAGAAGTTACAATGCTTTAGGAATAAAATATTTGGAAAATCTGCCCATATCCTACTATCTAGGGTTTGGTTTTTGACTAACCAAAAATATGCTAACAGAAGAGAAAATCATGGCATTGGGTAGAAAAATATTCAAACTTCACCATCAAAATCAGCTTGGAACCAATTATTCCAAGTTGGAGGTCCACCAAGTTGAATTTAAAAAATTCTAGAACTCTATCAACAAATTTTGCTTGGAAAAACTATGAAAATTGGGTCTCAAAGTGACACATGTAATTACCAAACCGTAATGTTTGCACAAAAAACTAGAGAGGTTTTCTTATATTAGATTTTCCTTGAGAGAAACCTCTCTCAGTTTCAAAATATTCTTCTCCATATCTTCACAATCCACACCTAAATATCATAACTAAAACAAGAAATGACAAAACCTGAAACATAGGCTCTAAAGATGCATTTGAACTTCCAATATATAACACCAGTGAAGAAACGGAAGGAGAATTTTTTTATGTGGTATGTTCTTGGAAAAAACTCTTCCTGTTTTTCGGAATTTTTTTCCATTTGGTCATAAACTTCTTGAAAATGATGACAAAACCCTTAAAAATGCAACAAATATGCCAGTTTGTAGCAAAACGAAGTATCCTCCTTGTTATGTATGGTTTCAGCCCTCCTCTAACAAAATGGATAAAATGGGAATTCTTGAAATATCTCTATGATGGTGTTGAACTCCTGAGATAGGCTTCATAATGCTTGCAGACCTGCTCATCACCTGTAGCAAACTTTCGCAACACACTGTTAACTTTCGCAACATTTAACTTTCATAGCGCGTTCAAAATTCTGAACATATGATGGCTTCCTATGATATGAAGTGCTGGAGGAAATAAGTAGGTGTTGTGAAATCCTTATAACATCCTGCAAGACAACCAAGAACCTCAATATTGGATCATCTCCTCATCACAAAAGACTATACAAAATGTGCAGCAAGCCCTTGCTATGTTTTTGCAAACTCCATCAAAACTGACCTATTTCTGACTTGTTGAGTAAAAAGACAAAATTTAAACCTTAGTAGCATCCTCTTAATGAAGATTTACCCTTGTTCTTCTTTAAACTCCAAAACTTGCAAATTCACAACAGTTGACAGAGAAACTTAATGGGGCAGTGGCAACGCAAAAAGGAAGAAACACAACGCTCAAGGTTTTTTCGGTGTTTAAGATTTTTAAGCATAAACACTAAGGGAAAAAAGCTTCAATTTATTCTTAGTAGCATGGCATACATTGCATGTTGAGGCTACATGGAGAAAAACATGGATTTGGCAACAAGAAATGTTGACCTAGGTTGTCATTAATGTCAATATGGTAATATTCTAGATACTAGATGATCCATGAAGGGGAAGAAGAATAGCTCCATGAAGAGACAGGAGCAAGGCCATCAGGATAGCCAAGCCATGAGCAAGAGTCTGTTAATAGAGGAGTTAACAAAGGAGGCATATCAAAGCTATCACTTATGCTTAAGAGGCATATTGGAAAAGGTAGAAGCCATCAAGGTATGAAGGTACCAAGAGGAGGTCATTGAAAGACATTGCAAAGCCCAAGGAAGACATTGGAGCAAGAGGAGCCACATTGGAGGAGAATTGCATGTAATACATGCCCAAGAAGAACCGAGAGGAAGAAGTCATCAAGAAGAGGAGATAACATGCTAGAGGAGGCAAAACAGAGCTATCGGAGCTACAGGAGGAGCCCTATATATATGTCATATATATATGCCAAAGAAGAACATATCAGAGGAGAAAACAGAGCCATCAGAGGAGCAAAACAGAGCCATTGGAGGAAGCAAACTGATCTATCGGAGCAATGGATGCCAAAACATATATATATATATATATATATATAGGCCATATACACTATCGGAGGCAAAAACATGTACATATAGAGGAATACACTATCGGAGCGGAGAAATATGTATAGATCAGTGATATTGTAATCAGTGGGTTCGGTTATACGCCATCACCCCAAAACCCCCGACAACGATATATATGTGCGGACCCGATGAAACATATATGTTCGGGTGTATATTATATCGCATCCGCCCTATCGGTACTCGCATATCACAATACCCAAAGGGTTGTCCTCCTGCAAGCGCCGATTGCAATGAATGTTGTGGACCTGATGCAACATTGCAGTTTGGTCTATTATTATGTCACATCTGACATATCGCAAGTGCTTAAGGCCTTGTTTCCCTGAAAGCGCCGATTGCGATATACATTGCGGACCCGATGCAAGTATATATGCGGGTGTAATAAATTTGAAGTCCACCCTTTAACGTTTCGGCCGATTTTTTCATATATTCCTGTGTATTTGAATATTTGTATTGCGCGGGGTTTGAAGGCCAAAATGCATAAGAAACACTCCCGATAGTTTAGGAGGCCTGAAAGAAATCCGACTGCGATTGCGATTGGGACGTGGCATGTCTGTTAAACAATAAAGTCCTGTGTATTCCTATTATCATTGAAAAGGGGGGGGGGGGGGGGGCTCTATTACAGTTTTAATATGTAGCGGTTTTTCTCTGTGTATCTGGTCCTCACCATTGAATCAACATGTCCTAGGAGTGTTGGTGAGCACGAAGAGACAGAGGAAGCTGCAGCAACCAGGGAGGGAAGTCGAAGGATTAAGCGAGGTAGAGGAAACTACAGAGACCGAGGAGGAAGCCAACGAGCCAGCATAAAGAGTGATCCGGATTTAAACAGGAACGCAACAAATTACAGAGATAACCATATACACAAAGATGCAGCGGAAATAATACTTCATTTCATTAATGGAAAATACTGAAATATGCTTACAATCAGAAATGGAAATAAACCAGCTAGGGCGATGGTAGCTTATCTCTGAGAAGAGATGTGGTGGCTACATGCCTCTGAACTGTGTTACAATGAGGCTCGAAGGCCTATTTATTGTTGAGAAACAATGGAAAACCCTTAACATTCCAAAACCTAACCCTAGGAGATGAAACGCCAAACTGTGGGCCCCGTTTGGGGTAAATTGGTACATCAACTTCCCGGGGTCGTAACTTTGGCATATGATCTCCGTTTGACGCGTACAATAGCTCATTAGAAAGATCTATCCGAGAACTATCATTGTTGGAACGGGCAACATCGGTCCATTCCATGGACCCATGTTGCTCCCGGATTCCCCAAAAAACGTCGTTTAGGGCCTCAAAACGGCTCCGGAAGTTCAGGACCCGAAAAACTGCTAAAAATAGTAAGTTGTGCTACAATTAAGGAAACTGAAAATGCTGAGAAAGACAATGGTGGGGGTCCAGGTGGACTTGGCAGGTGGCCACCAATATCCACCTGGATCATTCCTCCCCCCTTAGGAAGCAATGGTCCCCATTGCGTTGAGCTCCTCCATGAGATGAGGAAACTTCTGCTGAACTTGTTCCCTGGTGAGCCACTTGCCCTGCTGAAGGAGTTGGCCTGCTTTGACAACTCGATACAGTTGGATATTCTGTTGGCGAGTGTTCTTGATCTGTGTGTCCATGATCCGATCAGTTGCAGCTTGTTCCATGCAATCTGGATTTAATTCTGTGGGTTTGAGTTGTTCTACAATGTTGGATGTGTCTAGCAATGGTGGAAAGTATGGCCGAAGGCGGTCCACATTGAACATTGGGTGCAGGCCAAGGAATGGGGGAATGCTGAGCTCAAATGCATTGTCTCCCATAGCCTTAGTAATGGTGTAAGGACCATATCGGAGTGGCCTCAATTTCCGATAGGCTCCAGTAAGCGTTCCTTTTGCAAATGCAACCAGACTTTGTCGCCCACCTGAAACTTGTGTGGCACCTGATGTTGATCATGTCGCTGCTTGTACTTGGCATTTGATTTCTCAAGAATTTCATGGACCTGCTGGCGAATATGTTGGATGCGCTCAATGAAGCTGGTGGCCTTATCTGTTTCGGACTGGACATGAGCTGAATTCATGTGAGTAGCTGCAAATGGCATGGCCACATCAATGGGGCATAGTGGCTGGAATCCCAAACCCACCTGAAAAGGGCTATGGCCAGTGGAGCTGTGAAGAGCTCGGTTGTAGCTGTGTTGAACATAGGGGAGGCTCTCGTCCCATGTGCGTGGATGCTTTGAGTTATACATGCGCAGAATGTGCACAATCATCCTATTGACAACCTCTGTCTGGCCATCAGTTTGAGGATGGAAGGCTGTGGACTTCGTGAGTTTGGTGTCCAACATTGACCAGAGACTGGACCAAAATGTGCTGAGAAATCGACTGTCCCGATCTGAGATGATAGACTGTGGGATCCCAAAGTGCACCCACACTCGTTCAAAGAAGAGTTTAGCAGTGGCTTCTGCTGTGATATTCTTCTTGCAGGCCACCATAATGGCCATCTTCGAGAACCTGTCGACGACCACAAAAACACAGTCATTTCCATGCTTAGTGGAAGGAAGGCCTGACATGTAATCCATGGAGATGGATTCCCACGGTCGACTAGGGGTAGGCAGCGGGGTATAGAGGTCGTGCTTCTTAATGGTCGGTTTGGCAATGGCACAGGTAGTACATGATCGGATGTACTTCCCAACATCCTGTCGAAGATTCGGCCAATAGAAATAATTTTGCAGTACTGCCACTGTTTTCTCGACCCCGAAATGCCCAGCAGCCCGACTGTAGTGTGCTTCCCAAATCATCTTGGCACGCTCGCTTGAAGGAACACAAAGGTGACCGAGGTGGCATAATAAGGCATCCTGGAGGTGAAAATCTGCAACATGCTGACCCACCAAGAGTGCCTGGTATGTGTGGCCGAATTCTGGGTCGCTTTTGTAGAGAAGTGGCCAATCAGAAGTCTCGTGCCCACAAGAGTTGAGCACGGTGGTTAGCGCCATGATCGGTGGTCGACTGAGGCAATCTGCAACATTATTGGTGCTGCCCTTTTTATACTTGATATTCAAGTGAAACTGTTGCAGGTATGTAGACCACTTCTGATGGCGATCATTCTGCAATTTCCCTTGGGTCTGTATGAACTGCAGAGGTCGATGGTCTGTGTGGATGACCGTTTCCTTCCCCAAAATGTAATGCTTCCATTGTCGGCAGGCCTGTACAATGGAATACATCTCTTTATCATAAGTGGGGTACTTCCGGACTGTGTCTGAAAGTGTTTCACTGTGATATGCCACTGGATGTCCATGTTGAGTAAGGATTGCCCCAATAGCATAGTCAGAGGCATCTGTCTCGACCTCAAATGGTTGTTGTAAATCTGGTAACGCGAGCACTGGTGCCGTGCAGAAGCGATCCTTCAACTCCCTGAATGCCTTCTGTTGAGATTCATACCAAAAGAATTTTGCTTTCGCCCCGCCCTTGGTGACTTGACTCAAGGGCCAAGAAATATGAGAAAATCCCAACACAAACCTGCGGTAGAAGTTGGCAAGACCTAGAAAGCTGCGGAGCTCTGTTAGAGTGGTTGGAGAGGGCCAATCCCGAATGACTTGGATCTTGGCTGGATCGACATGCACCCCCTGTTCATCAATGATGTATCCCAGATACTGAACCTGGGTCATGCCAAAAGTGCATTTCTCCAAATTGGCACATAGCTTGTGTTGCCGCAGTGTTTGGAGAACCTGTCGGATGTGGTGGAGGTGCTCTTCCCAACTCTGGCTGAAGATCAGAATGTCATCCAAGTATACTACTACAAAGGAGTTGGTGAATGGCTGCAAGATGTCATCCATTAGCCTCATAAAGGTTGCAGGAGCATTCGTCAATCCGAAAGGCATGACCAACCATTCGAAGAGGCCCTCCTTGGATTTGAAGGCAGTCTTCCACACATCGGAGGGTTCGATTGGTACCTGGTGATATCCTGACTTCATATCGATCTTGCTGAAATATTTCGCCCCCTTTAGTTGGTCTAGGAGGTCATCAATCCGCGGGATCGGGTACCTATTACCGAAAGTGATCTTGTTCAGCGCCCGATAGTCAATACAGAGTCTCCACGTCCCATCCTTCTTCTGTACCAACACAATCGGGCTCCCACAGGGCGATGAACTCGGACGGATGTGACCTTTCTGCAGGAGCTCCTGAATCTACCTCTTGATTTCATTGTTCTCCAGAACAGAGCGCCGATAAATTGGTCCATTGGGTAGCGGCGCACCTTGGGTCAGATCGATGGAGTGCTTAACTTGACAGTGCATAGGAACCCCTGCCGGGGAGGTGAAGATGTCCTCGTACTCCTCCACAACCTTGTCCATCTGTAGTTGTCGTGCAGAGGGACCCCGCTTGGAGGCCGCGGCCACTGTCTTCTTCTTTCCTTGAGGGCGTATCATCAGGAAAACAAATTTCCTAGTTTTGGAAATGATCTTACTGCATTGTTTCGCAGTAATCAAAGAGATGGCGACAGGTGGTGCTACCTCTGGTATCCTGAACAACTTATTTCCCAATGTAATAATAATAGCACGGGGCCTTGATTCATACACAACATGTCGCTTCCACAAGTATGGTTGTCCTAGTAATACATCACAAACTTCAAGGGGAGCAATGTCACACAATACCTCATCTGTGAAGGGCTTGATGTTGTATGGAAGGCGACACTGCTGACTCACGCGAAGATCTCGTCCTTGGTGAAGCCACCCAATGGTGTATGGTTGTGGATGTGCTGTGGTCGGTAAGCCCAACCGCTTCACGACCTCTGCCGAAATGAGGTTCTTTTGACTCCCGCTATCAACAATGAACTGTATCGGGGAGCCCTTTACCCACATCTGGGAGTGGAAGAGACGCTCCTCCTCCTCTGGATCTTCGGGTTCATTTTTCTGGATATTTGCGGTAGCAACAGTGGCGCTGGGATCCGCATCAATGATCTGCTTCCCTTTTTCATACCCCTTATCGGGTTCTGACTCAGGGTCGGAACATGCATCTGATTCTGAAACCTTTAGCTCAGCCACCAGTGACTGCTTGGCCCGACACTCACTTGTGTTGTGAGTGGAGCTCTTATGGAACTCGCACCATTTTCCAGTGTCCTTTCTCGGCTTCGCAGCGCTGTTCTTTGCTTGCAGCTTCGGCTGGTTGTCTTGGGCTGTCCCGCCTTGGCTTTGTCCTTTGTTCTGTGGTTTAGGGGCACCTTTCCCCTGCTTTGGATTCGCAGATCCAAAGTCTCGCTTCTTTTGTTTAAACTTCTGCTCGACCTTGACGGCATATCGGTATGCTGCGCCGAGCGAGGGGATGTTTAGGAATTGTATTTCTTCCTGGATGTACTTGTGCAGGCAGCCACAGTACTTGAGTATCAAATGTTGCTCTGAATCCTTGATACCCAACTTTGTGCAAAGGGTATGGAAAAGATTGGTGAACTCCGGCACGTCTTGGTCCCTTCCCTGCCGCAGCGTGGTCCACTTTATGTATTCATCCTCATAGCTCCCGACAGGGTAGTATTGCTCCTTGATGGTATCCCGGAACGAATCCCAGGTGGGTGCGGCTGAAAATAGTGAGCCAGTACTTTCATCCTTCTGCTCGCAATAGGTTTCCCACCAGTCCTTGACGTGGGGGGCTGCTTTGAGAAGAGCAAAAACAATCTTTTCCCGACTCGAAAATTCATGAACAGAAAAATAACCCTCTAGCAGATTTAACCATTTATCTATGGCATCTGCGTCTATCTGACCCTCGAATATGGGGATTTCAAAATTAACTTGTACCTTAAAGGGTGTGGCGTTTCCAGAGTAGCTACTGGAAGCCGATGCGCCGCTTCTGGGTAGCCGCTGAAGGATCTGGGCAAAGCTGTCCATCATCGCGTTCCGTTGTCGCTCGAGGGCTTCTTCGAGCAAGATTTTGATGGGATCTCCTGCCCCCTCGTCTTTCTTCTCGTCCGCCATGGGAGGCCGTCGGGATTTGCGAGGCTGGTCTTGCAAAGGTTCAACCAGTTCAAGCCCTAACTCCTTATATCCCGACCTTGTTGGGGACATGCAAAGAAAAACAGAGAAAAAGCAGACCGCTCTGATACCACTGATCCGGATTTAAACAGGAACGCAACAAATTACAGAGATAACCATATACACAAAGATGCAGCGGAAATAATACTTCATTTCATTAATGGAAAATACTGAAATATGCTTACAATCAGAAATGGAAATAAACCAGCTAGGGCGATGGTAGCTTATCTCTGAGAAGAGATGTGGTGGCTACATGCCTCTGAACTGTGTTACAATGAGGCTCGAAGGCCTATTTATTGTTGAGAAACAATGGAAAACCCTTAACATTCCAAAACCTAACCCTAGGAGATGAAACGCCAAACTGTGGGCCCCGTTTGGGGTAAATTGGTACATCAACTTCCCGGGGTCGTAACTTTGGCATATGATCTCCGTTTGACGCGTACAATAGCTCATTAGAAAGATCTATCCGAGCACTATCATTGTTGGAACAGGCAACATCGGTCCATTCCATGGACCCATGTTGCCCCTGGATTCCCCAAAAAACGTCGTTTAGGGCCTCAAAACGGCTCCGGAAGTTCAGGACCCGAAAAACTGCTAAAAATAGTAAGTTGTGCTACAATTAAGGAAACTGAAAATGCTGAGAAAGATAATGGTGGGGGTCCAGGTGGACTTGGCAGGTGGCCACCAATATCCACCTGGATCAAAGAGGAAACCGACACTCAGAGGAATCAAAAATGCATAAAACAGGAAAAATAGAGAACAAGGGTTTCTAACATTGTTGAAAAGGTTGGAGGAGACAGAGGAAATAGTAGGGTCCAGCAGAACAGAAAAAGGGAAAAAGGACCAACAGGACAGGAGACAGTCGAAGGGCAGAAGTAGTCAGTAGGGAAGCAGCCATGCTAAAGTATTCACTGTGACAGTAAGAACATATGCTTGAACAGAAAGGTGGTTCTTATGCAAAGCTTAGTGCAACTAATATTAGACTCACTAAAGCTGTGTGGAGACATTATCAGAGGTCATCTATTGGAGACTCTATGTGGACAGTATGAAGAGTTGCAAAGACTCTTTCATAAGAAGACTAGTTGTCATTGATGTTGTAGCATGGAGACTACAATGAAGCTGTAAATAGACAAAACTCAGTAAAGAAGAGTTCTGAGAGCAGAACATTACTATCAAACATGCCTTGACAAGAGTGGGTCGGAACCCTTGGGGTTGGTGCCTCAGAAGTAAGAAGGATTGGAGTCCTTGGGATTGGTGTCTCAGTAGTAGGAAGGATAGGTGTCTTTGGGACTGGTGTCTCAGGAACTGGAAGGATTGAAGTCCTTGGGAGTTGGTGCTCCTAAGTCCAAGATTTTTGCCTTGGCGAAATAGAGTTGGAGCTCTGGAGGTTGGAGCCTCACAAAAGTCCAAGTTGGTGCTTGGCAACTGATTGCAACAATTTATATATTGTATCTATTTCATTGCAAATATTATATTAATAAAATCATTGATTCTTGTTGTTCATCTTGTGTTCTGAATATATATGTTTTAACTGGTAAAATAACAGTTGGAAAAATAAATATTGATTCACCCCCCTCTCGGTATTTCCAACAATTGGTATCAGAGCCAGTACCTTCATTCAAAGCCTAATAGCTTGAAAGTTGATCTTTAGAACACAAATGGCGAAGTCAAGGAAGAAAGTCTCTAATCCTCCCAAGGATGTGTCTCCCTCTACTACTAAGATAGAAGACAATAAATTTGAGGAGGCTCCAAGGTCCAATGGGAACCTTAATATATGGGAAGCAAGAATGAGGAATTTCTTACTGACTCAAGGCATTGAAATCTAGAAATCAGTAATTGTTGATAGCAGGATGGATGAAGAATCCAAGGAGTACAATACAAAAGCAATGAAGGCAATCTTGAATGGGCTACTTGATTCTATAAAGAACAATCTAGGAAAATATTCATTAGCAAAGGGTATATGGGACAAACTTCATGACCTTCACTCAAAAGGAGCATTGACCATGACCATCAGTCAAGAAGATGATGGAAATCAAGAAGGAAATCCAGAACCCATCATAGAAGATGAAGATGAGAATGATGACATCAAGGCTAAAGCAGACCTAGAAGATGAAGAGATTGAAAAATATTTTGTAGAAGATCTCCTCGCTCAACTTATGGCTACCATGGAAGAGATTAACAGTTTGAAAAAGGAAAATGATGTTGGAAATAATACTGAGAGGGGGGGGGGGGGTGAATCAGTATTATCAGATCAATAAAACTTTTTCAATTTCATACTCAGAAACATATACTCTACTTTAGTTAAGTGAACCAGCATGTACACGCTACTGTGTCTAAAGCAACCAGCGTATAACCAGAAATTTTATGATTCAGTTAGTTTATCTTCAGTAAATGCATCAGGACATTATTAACCATATTAAAAGTAAACAGGTGCAGTATAACAGAATAGATCATCACACAAAAGCCACACACATGAACACCATGATATAAGGTGGAAACCCAATGTGGGTGAAAACCACCTGCTGCAAGTCGTCTCTATCTTTCTTTAATAAGAAACTTCAGTTTACAATCTTTTGTACTGGTGCAGCCTTATACCAGTACGCAGACTACAACCTGCAAAAGGCTACAACCTTCTCTCGTTTTCCAGACTCTCCTGGAAGGGAGCTCCAACCCCCTTTTCTCTTGTACTAGCTAAGATACTAGTACGTAGGTGCTGGCCTACAATCTTCTTTCCTTCAGGAACCACTTTTCATACATTTTCAGACTGGATATTTTTGAAGCACAACATTACAATCTGAAGACCACAATTCATCAATTTTCATAACAGATCATACTAGCATCATCAATCTTTGAATCACTGAACCACTAAAACCCTGTCAACACCCAGTCACTAGAACACAGAGCAGACTACAGAACTTCTGCAATAACAGTCAGACCCAACTGCAACCCCAAAAAATTAAGCTTCAAAAGATATATGCTACTTCAATGAAACCAACCCGCGTATACACACACTTTTACCAAAGACAACCTGCGTACAGATCTAAAAATAATTTCTCATAACTTGCAGTTGTACCAGACATCAGTCATACTTAGAACATAACATTGCGTCAGTATGCAGATCTAAAAATATGCGTAATCAACCATATACCGATAGTTCATTTCAAACCATTTGATCCCGATCTATCCTTAGATCTAGTCTTCCATCAACCGGTGTGATCTCTCCTTACCTTAGATCAAGCAACCCAGAACCTGCATACTAGATCTCTTTCTTTATCAGATATTCAAGACTTTTTCAGTGCCATTTCCTAATGATCTTCTTCTCCTTATATAGCCTTAGGCCCTTCACAATACCACGGTCCAAAACCATAGTAACACAATACCATCAACTTCAAAACTAGGGATCAACACGTCTGTCGAGATACCTTGGTCAAAAACATAGGCTCAAGTATCGAGGACTAACTACCACGGACCAAAGGGAAGCTTCTCGACATGTACGCTCTTTTCTGTTCATGAAACTGCGTGTATACGCAACTTCGTATATAGCGAGCCTGTGTATCCGCGACTTAGTATATAGCGTACCAGCGTGTATACGCAACTTGGACTTAATGAACCTGCGTATATGAACTTTCTCTTCATTCTTGTAGTCTGGACTGAGATCTGTCATCAAAGAGAGTTGCCATCAAGGACAACACTTGTACCGTAGCGCCACACCTGTGCCAAAATGCCAACAATCTCCCCCTTTGGACTTGATGGCAACCCCAAGATCCTTAGAATCATTCTCCCCCTTTGTCATCAAGGGCAAAGGGTTGTGCTCCCCCTGAGAACATGCTGATATCTCTGCTCTGTTGTGCTGAACATGCTCTCCCTGACTGTAGGCAAGATCTGCAAAAGATGTTCTTCAAAAAGAACCAAGACTTATACATCATAAAGGACCTTCCTATCACCAAAAGACTCAATACATACATCCATACTCCCAACCAAGAGGGGATACATCAGAAATTTACATATAACAACCAATTACATTACATCATTCATCCCAGGCATAGTGGGGAAACCAACATAGGTCGTTACATGACCTTGACATCATAAAAGAGATATCACAAAAGAGATACATGACATAGAGACGAAAGATCTAGACCAAGACTTATGAAAGTCACTAGCAGCATCTGATAATCATCTTTTAGATCAGCAACCAAGATTTCCTTCTGTGCTCCTTCTCCTGAAACCAACAACAGTTGTGAACTAGAACCAAAAACATCTAAATGCCAACAATGCTTTATTAGACTTTAAGCTGCTCCCCCTAAAACTGTGCCTGCTGCACCCCCTGAAACTGTGCCTGAAAGACTCTGGCATACCCATCTCAGACCTTCTCCAACCAGAGTCTGCCCTTGTTGTTCAGAACTCCATATACGCGACTTCACCTGCATAAATCAGCATATGTACGCGGATATCCCTTATACAACACGCGTACACCAACTTTTCTTTAGAACAGACAAGCTTCAACAGCAGGATGAAGCATCAACTACTCCCAGCTTTTGTCTGAGATATTCAAAAGTCTCCCCGGGCAGTGGTTTTGTGAGAATATCAGCAACTTGTTCTTTAGAAGAAACATACTCCAACTTGACCTTTTGTTCAAGCACTTGCTCCCGGAGGAAGTGATACTTGATTGGTATGTGCTTGGTCTTTGAATGCATGACTGGATTCTTTGAAATGCTGATTGCACTTGTATTATCGCATAAGATAGAGACAGGTGGAGTGCAAGTGATTGAAAATCCTGCAAGGTCTGCATCATCCAAAGAAGTTGTGTGCAACAAGATGCCGCAGCCACATATTCTGCTTCAGCTGTAGATAAAGCAATCGAACTCTGTTTCTTGCTGAACCAAGATACTAATCGGAACCCATGAAGAATGCACCACCACTTGTGCTTTTCCTGTCATCCACACTTCCGGCCCAATCTGCATCTGTGTAAGCATGAAGAGTGAGATCTGTATCTCTAGGATACCATAAGCCATAGTTTTGAGTCCCTTGAAGATACTTGAAGATTCTTTTGACTGCCTGAAGATGAGTTTCCTTTAGGTTGGCTTGAAATCTTCCAACAATTCCTACTGCATGCATAATGTCTGGTCGGGTACCTGTCAAATAAAGCAAACTCCCAATCATGGATCTATAAGTTGGTTGATGAACTGCTGCTGATTCATCATTTGTACTGAGGCTGCATCCTGTAACCATGGGGGTACATACTGGCTTTGAATCTTCCATGCCATACTTCTTCAAGATCTGCTTGAGGTACTTGGTTTGAGACAAGAAAATACCTCCTTCATTTTGTTGGATTTGCAATCCAAGAAAGTATGTCAATTCTCCAAGTAATGACATTTCAAATTCTTTCTGCATAACCAAGGCAAAGTTTTGACTCATAGCCTCTTCATTGCTGCCAAAGATAATATCATCTACATACACAACAAGTATTACCAATTTGTTATTTTCAACTTTCATATAGAGATTGCTATCTGCTGATCCTTTTGAAAAACCTTGTTGGTGAAGATATTTGTCCAAACGATAGTACCAAGCCCTTGGAGCTTGTTTGAGACCATAGAGAGCCTTTTTCAATATGCATACAAGGTTTGGATCATTCCCAAGAATGAAACCATCTGGCTGCTCAATATATACTTCTTCTTCTAAGTCTCCATTCAGAAAGGCTGATTTCACATCCATTTGAAATACCTTGAAGTTTTGAAAGCTTGAGAGAGCAAGGAACATTCGGATGGCCTCAAGTCTTGCAACAGGAGCAAAGGTCTCTTCAAAATCTATTCCTTCTTGCTGCGCATACCCTTTACAAACAAGTCTGGCCTTGTTTCTAATTACTTCTCCATTTTCATTCAATTTATTTTTGAAGACCCATTTTGTCCCTATGACATTCTTATATTTTGGTCTAGGAACCAATTCCAAAGTGTTGTTCTTTTCGATCTGCTCAAGTTCTTCATCCATTGCTTTGACCCAACATTCATCTTTGCATGCCTCTTTCACATTTTGTGGTTCAGTGGAAGAGAGTAATGCCAAATAGCTTGAAGCTTCTGCAATTGTTATTCTTGTTTGTACTCCTGCTTCTTTCTGCCCCACAATCTGAGATTCTGGATGATTCTTCTGAACATATCTGGATGGAGTCTTCTCTTCTATTCTTGTCTGCTCCTCTGGTTCTTCTTGAGGTTCTTCTTCTTCTTGAGGTTCTTCTTCATCATTCTGTCTTTGAGGGTAGCCTTCATCTTCTTCGAGGTCTTCATGATGAACTTGCCTAGGAATGTATCCCTTCTCATCAACCACAACATCAATGCTGTCAACAATTCTGCCAAGTCTTTTATTGTAGCACTTGTATGCTTTGCTATGTGGAGAATAACCAAGAAGAATGCCTTCATCTGCTCTTGGTTCAAGTTTGCCAAGTTGCTCATTAGTATTCTTAATATAACATTTGCTCCCAAAGATTTTGAAGTGCTTCACCGAAGGAGTCTTACCACACCAGAGCTCATGAGGAGTTTGAGTGTTGTTTACTCGGAAATTTGTTTTGTTGAGAATAATAACCGCAACATGTGCAGCTTCACCCCAGAAAGTTGCGGGAGTACCTGATTCATCAAGCATAGCACGAGCCATTTGTTGGACTGTTCTGTTCATTCTTTCCACAACCCCATTTTGCTGAGGAGTTCTAGCTGTAGAGAATTCTCTTCTTATCCCATATTCTTCACAGAAATCGAAAAATTCATTCGAGGTAAACTCCCCACCTTTTTCAGATCTGAGGCACTTAATTTTGTGTCCTGATTCATTTTCAGCCAAGGCTTTGAAGGATTTGAATTTTTCGAATGCTTCATCTTTGTGCTTCATAAGTCCTAACCAGACAAACCTGGAGAAATCGTCAATGAATAATATCAAATATTCTTCTCCTCGAGGTGTTCTTTTTCTGAATGGACCACATGTATCTGTATGTACTAGCTCAAGAGGCATGCTAGCTGATCCTTCCTTCTCAGGAAAATTAGTTCTGGTTTGCTTTCCAAACTGACATGATTTGCATATGGTGTTGTCTGGAATTTTGATATCTGGAAGATCACGAACTGCCTGATATTTGCATGCTTTTCTTATTTGTGGAAAGCTTAGATGCCCCAACCTCCGATGCCATAGCCAGTGTTCATCATCCTTGCTCAAATAGCATTGTTGTTGTCTTTCTTCAAATATGTATAGATTATTTTTGATCAATGTTTCACCTGTATCAAGATCACGAACACAACATCCATTTGATCTAAATATTATCTCTGTTCCTTGATCGCACATCTGACTGACACTCAGAAGATTATGCTTCAATCCATCAACATACAAAACATTTCCAGCTTTGACCTTCTCTTTCAACGGAGCAACGCCTTTTCCTTTTATGGTTGCAGAGATATCGTTTCCAAAAGAAACTTTCTTTCCCTTTTCTAATGCGGTATATGATTCAAGTTTTTCTTTGTCCCCTGTCATATGCTTCAAACGTCCGCTGTCAATGTACCATAGACTTTCTTGACCTTTTGCATAAAAGGCTATCCCGCATCTTTCTGGTTGCGGTTCCTTTATTCTCCATGTTTTGACATTTGAGGTTTGTTCCTTCTGAGTTGTCTTCCAGAACCTGCTCCTGCATTCAGAGTCTTCATGACCAAAGTTATTACAAATAGAGAATTCAACTTCATTTTCAAGAACCGAAAAGTTGTTATAAGTCCTTTTCATGGTTCCAGTCATACTTCTTTTCTTTTGAGCTTCTCTAGTCATGATTGTCTTGTAGGCAACACATTGAGCTGCTTTGTGACCGAAGTTATGGCAAGAAAAGCATTGGCCATTAAAGAAATTTCTGCGATAATCAGATCTATCATCCAACCGATTGTAGCTTCTATTGACATCCATTCTTGGGGCAAATTGGGAAGATTTTACCTGTGGCTGATTGTAGCTTCTGTTTGTCCTTAAGGCAGCTTGTCCCCGAATTTCTTGATAGTCTTTATTTGTTCTTGAGGTAAACTGTCCTTGATTCACCTGATGACTTTTATTTGGTCTTTGCTCGCTCCTCCTTGCTGCATCAAGATAACTTTTAGAGGTAGAAGCTTGAGATGTTTCTCCATTATATCCCAGACCTGTCTTGATCAGAGGAGAACGCTGCACATTGATAATCTCATCCAAGGTTTCAGATCCTTTAACAAATTTAAGATTAATCGCTTTTGTTTTCTCAATCTCCTTTCTAAGACAAACAATCTCACATTCCAATTTTTCAAGATGTTTTTCCTTTTCCACCAGTTGACATTGTAGAGAATCAATAATAGCACTTTTCTCTTCTAAGCAAACTTTGAGATTATTCATTTCTTCACAAAATCCTTCTACATCTATAGCATCCATGTAGTCATCATCTTCAAAAGCCATTAAAAGTTTATATCTATTACCCTATTCATCTTCGTCACTATTTGAAAGACCATCACTATCTTCATGAGTGTAATAGCTTTTCTTCTTTTCATTCTGTTTCTTGTTCCATTTAACAGGTTCCTTTCTCTTGTCATTCTTATCTTTGTGAGGACATTTGGCAGCATAATGACCTACTCTTCCACAAGCAAATCATTTAAAAGGTAACTTACCTCTGAACCTTCCAGAACCCCTTTGAAGACAAAATTTGATTCTTCTTCTTCATCTTCTGGCACGTGACTTGCTTCATAATAATCTTCTTTGCCTGAAGCCTTGAAAGCAGCTTCTCTTCTGTCTGATGGACCTCCTTTTCTCATTTCATAAGCAGTTAGAATTCCATGAAGCTGAGACATAGTAAGAGTTCGTATATTTTCCTTTTCTTCTATTGCAGACACTTTAGATTCAAATTTGGGGGACAATCACTACAACAAAACCAACGATTAGCGTCCCTTTTTACTTCTTTTTTTGCATCTAGAGCCCATTTTTGGTGCTATTTGCATCCATTTATCAAGTATGGTGCAAAACTTGACACAAAATTTGCATCAAGTTTTGCACCAAATCTTACACCAAGTTTAGCACCAGGTATTGCAATAGGTTTTGCACCATGTTTTGCACCAAATTTTATGCCAAGTTTTGTGTCATCCTTTACACCAAGTTTTGTTCCAGGTTTTGCATCAAGTTTGGCACCTAATTTTGTTTGACATACTTTTGCATCCTCATTTGCATCCACTTTTTGCACCTACACTTGCATCAACTTTTGCATCCTTTTTTAAATCATTTTTTGCATCCATTTTTTCATCCATTTGTGCATCCCTTTTGCGCCAAGTTTTACATCGAGTTGTGTGTCTAGTTTTGCATATAATTTTGCATCTACTTTTGTTGCATCCACTTTTCCATCTTGTTTGGCATCCATATTTACATCCTCTTTTGCATTTATTATTGTACCCACTATTGCATCTAATATTTTTGTGCCACAATTAGCGCCTAGTTTGGCACCTCCTTTTGCACCCACTTTTGATTATAATTTTGCATCCATGTTTGCATCCTCATTTGCGTCTAGGTTTTCATCAACTACTACATCTATTTTTGCATCCCTTTTTGTATCCAATTTTGGACCAGGATTTGCATCGGGTTTTGTGTCTCGTTTTGCATCTACTTTTGCATCGACTTCTATTGCATCCACTTTTGCACACAATTTTGCATCTACTGTTGCACCCATTTTAAATTTCACTTTTTGCATCCCTTTTTACATCTTCATTTGCATCATACTTTGATTCTTTTTTTGCATCTATCATTACATCCACTTTTGTTATGCCACAATTTGCACCATGTTTTGCACTCACTGTTGTATCCACGTTTGCTTCGAATTTTGCATCCATGTTCACATCCTCTTTTGCATCAAATATTGCATCTATTTTTGCATCCACTTTTGTGTCAGGTTTATGCATTGGGTTTTGCATCTCGTTTTGTATCTACTTTTGCATCTACTTACATTGTATACATTTTTTGCATCCAATTTTGTTTTGCCTGTTGCATCAATGTTTGCTTCCACTTTTACATCCATTTTTGCATCTTGTTTTGCATATTTTTTGTCTATTGTTACATCCACTTTTGTTGCACCATATCTTGCGCCTACCATTGCAACCACATTTGCTTCCACGTTTGCATCCCCTATTGCATCCACTTTTGTTTCATCCATTTTTGCATCTGCTTTTGTGTCCGTTGTTGCATCCACATTTGTTTCACCACAATTTGTGCCAAGTTTTACACCTACCATTGGACCCATGTTTGCTTCCACTTTTGCCTTCATGTTTGCATCCAAGTTTGCATTGACAACTGCATCTACTTTTGCATCCACTTTTGTGTCAGGTTTTTCATGTTGTTGTGCATCTACTTATGTTGTATCCACTTTTCATCCAATTTTACTTCTATTGTTGCCCCCATTTCTATGTTCGCTTTTGCATCCCTTTTCCAACACTCATCATATTTTCTGCATTGATGATATTCCTTATGGCATTGACAATTATGAACAATTGATGACAATGTCAATAATATTGACAATGATGAAAATGAAGATGATGGCGATGACATGAATTGTGATTATGATGATAAAGACGATAGTGGTTACAATGACAATGATGATGATGGCAATGATTATGATGATGACGATGCTAATGACGTTGGCGAATCTTCCCAATTTTAGATGTTGTCATTGTCATAATCATAAGCATTATCTTTGGTGTCATCATCATCATTTTCATCTAGGTCATCATCAAAAACTATAATGGCATGAATGATGATGATGATTACAACAATGTCGATAGAAATTACATTAATGATGATGATGGGGATGATAAAAATGACAATGACGATGATAATGGTGGTGATGATGATCATCATCGATCATCTCTCAAAAATAGAGTTGTTATTTCTCTTACGTATATCAATGTGTCCTAAGCAACCCTTTTCTAGCACTGATCACATTTTTTGGGTTGATGATATTTCTTACAACATCTACAATTATGAACAATTGCAAACAATGTCCATAATGATGATGATGATGGCATGAATGGTGATTATGATGATAATGTAATGATGGCAATAACAATGACAAGGATGTGATGATGATGACAATGATTATGATAATGAGAATGACCTTACAATCTTATGGATTCGTGAACAATTACTAGTTTCAATACCATCTTCTGGATACGTATTACTATCATACTTTTTAGATTTTATGTCTCTCTTGAGGTATATTACTATAATGGTGTTGTCAACACTAGAAAGATATCTTGTTGTAATGGTGGTTCTAATGTTAGCACTAGCAAAGTTTTTGTTAAATTTTGGTTAAAAAAAACCGATTTATGCAATTATTTTGACAATCTATGTAAAAAAGTAAATAACATCCAATTATTTTGACTGTAGTCCCATTGATTATCATGAATTCACCAGTGTGAAGACCATCTTCTACATACATATTATTATTAAACTTTTTGCATTATATCCCTCTTATATCTTGTTGTAATGGCAGTATTAGCACTAGAAAAATATCTTGTTGTAATGGTGATGTTAGTATTAGCACCAAAAAAATCACTAAATTTTGGTAAAAAAAAGTTTATCATTTATTTATTTTTAATTTGGGAAATTTTTGTTTTTATATTTTTTGTTTTTAATTCTATTTTTATGCAGTAATATTTTTTTTGGTTGAATTTTGGTAGTAACTAGTTTTTGGTCTAATCATATGTATTAACCATGTTCTTTATGCTACAAGTCTAATTGTTGGGACAAAATTGCTCTTTCAAATAAGTTGCAAAAAGCATATAAATGGAAGAATAGCGATGACAACTATTTTCATTGTCCAACTGTTCAGTATATCATGTATGAAAATATTCAACATTTTTATAAACAATGGATTAGAGGTGAGTCTGTAATTGTACATAATGTTTGGATGATACATAAAAACAAAGTTTGTTTCATTGATGTGGTTAGGATCTACTTTGGATACGAAACCCTAGGTTTGGAAGTATGCAAATAATGAATTTGGTTTACCTTTGATAACAAATGAAATTTTATTTCTTTTTCCTTGTAAAACCAAGGAAGATATGGCAATAATTCTTGTTAGAAAACTACTTCTTGTTGAAGGTTTATAATTGGTTGCAAAAGTTCAACAACTGGGTATAGAAGTTTTTAGTTGCTATTAGGGAAACAATGTGATTATAGGTTTTAGCAGACATAGATCATTCTTGGTATTTGATTCACTTTGAGAATATAAGTACACCAAAGTGGATTAGGTTATGAGTGGATTGGCAAAGCAACCCTTATTTGTTCCTTTTAGTTTTTGAGATATATCAAGTTCAACTAGTGCTAGTAAATGGTTTCAAAGATGTTTGCTAGGGTTTTTCAACAAGGTCACTAGGTCCCAATGTAACATAGATACTTCATATTTGTTGAAAAGTAAAACCCCCACATAGCACTGAATAGATCATTAATGACTACCTAGAGAACTTAGACTAAATTAATCGTGGAAGTAAAAGTTACAACCAAATTAATCATGAAAGTAAGAACTACAATTGAAAAAAACACACTTGGTAATATACTAGAATTCATCCTCGCCAAATCCAAAGTTGATGAATAATATGTTAAATCTTTAATGAAACTCATGAAAAATAATAAGCATGTTATCGATATAAGAGTGCATGAACTTGCTTAATGTATATTTGTTAATTGGAGATGATGAATATCTAAATAAAGTTGATGAATAATATGTTAAATATTTGATGAAACTCATGAAAGATAATAAGCATGTTTATCCATATAGGAGTGCACAAACTTTCTTAATGTGTAGTTTACGAGAAATTTTTCCAGCGTAAATCACAAGATATATCATTTGTTTAGGCGTTTCGAACCAACCAGTGTGGTTCATCGTCAGGACAAGTTGAAGAATCAGATCCAACTTTGCATGTTAAATAGTTTGAGCAGAGGGGATATTTGCACCTTAGCCTTAACAACCCTTGCCCAAGATGAATCTATTTAATGGACTAGCTTGGATATGTTGGGTCTTGGATTTCCAGAGTACCCAATCAATGCTTAACTCCCTAGTCCTAGCCAAAATTCACTCCTATTGAAGAGACAACTTGAACAATCTTGCTAATAAGATTAACAAGTTCGTTCCTTTTGATTGATTTACAATAAACCTTAATGCCTCTCTTTTCTTATCCTCCTCTTCCATTCTCCAACAAAAACTTATTAATCTTATATCATAAACACTTTATATAGGTAAGCATTGTAATCATTTTCCTCAACTCACACGTTACCTTTACACCTCAACCCATATAAGTGGACCTAAGTCCATGGCACAACCCATCACACTCTAAGATGGTTCTAATTGTCTCCTCAAAACTAGGACATAACACACCTTAAATGCCAAATGGTTAAGTCATCCCAAATTTGTGGGATTTTTTCCTTCATGGAACACATTCTAGCTAGTGCTGATCAAACACAATGCACTAACACCACTAACACACACTAAAAGTCCTAGATACCCTTACGCTGTGGCACGCACCCAAGCACTTCGACTGCACCTCCATAAAATGCACCTTCAACTTTGGATGTCCCAAAATAGTAATATCCTAACCCAATATGGCCTACTTGTTAGATTTGTGTAGTTCCCTCCTTATCAGATCCTTGCACCTCCTTGCACTCCATGGTAAATCTACTCTAATGGTCACCTTCCAAGTTCCAACACTTCCTTTCACATCATGACATAACCACCGATATACATTACAACATCCTTCAACTTCTTTAGTGGGTTGCACATCTATTTCACATTTCTTCTCCATCTTACAAAGTGGTAGTGCCAAGGAGAGAGTATCAAGTTGAATCAAGGATTGCTCACTTAGTACCACTACTAAGTTGCCTTCGTGCAACTTGTCAAATCCCTTAATTTTGTTTCACAACTTCTCATAGGGCTTAACTTGCTTGTATACACTTCTAAGTGAGACTACAATCCCCCAACCTCTCCTCTGCAACCCTTGTTAGAGTCTTCTTAGACGTGCAATCATGCCTCAAGCTGAATATAACACTAGCATCCCAAATGTGCATGCTCATTTCATCTTTTAATGCTTCGCTGAAACCACATTATGACACTGCTTAAAATGAAATGTTTACATCTTAAGACAATGTACCTACTTTTCTTATGACAATCTAAACTATGCAAGTGGCTAAGAGAGGACTATATTTTCCCAGGATGAAAATATAGGGTCTTACAACCCCATTCACACAATAATTTTAATATATTTCACCCGAAAAAAGATACATACCCTACTCCTTTCAAATTTATCATATAATTTTAAGAAATTAACACTTGTTATTAACTATTAAATAGACTTACTATATATTCTCCTTTGTTTGCACCCACCTTATATGTAAAAACATATAAATATTTTCAATACAACCAAATTAAAATCATATTTTTCCATTTAAAAATTATTAAATTGAAATTAAAAAAAATTACACCTAATAAACTTAAACAACAACCATAAAATTATATTATTATTATTATAAATATTTTCTAACCTAACCAATAACCAAAAACATCATATAGTTACTTCTTTAGTGATGTGAAAATAAAAAAAATGTATTTATTGTTTTAATAACACCTAATAAACTTAAACAACAACCATAAAATTATATTATTACGCCGTAAGGCGTTCCCCTCTGAAATCAACCTCCCAAAATGTCTTCGTGTCGTAATCGTAGCCCTTAGATCTAGTGTTAGACGATTGGAGAAAAATGAACCGTTGATTAAGAGGTTAAAGTTTTTTAGGGTTTAGAGGGTGTTGAGGGGGCGGCCTCGGACCTGCAGAGGCCGACCTGCATGCGGATGTTGAGGGGGCGGCGGACCTGCAGAGGCGGACCTGCATGAGGGCCGCGCGTTGCGTCTGGTGTTTCAGCTGCCTCCAGGAAGTAATGGCCGCGTAGTCGATGTTTCAGCTGCCTGGAGGAAGTAATGGAGTCTTTTATAAAGCTTTTTCATGTGGCTGGTAATCCTGACAGAGATTCTGGTCACCGGTTTGGGGTTCGCACCTGCTACAGAGGAGAAGGCGCTCCTCCAAAGCCACGCTACGACAGCAGCCGGGTAATTGGTTTCTGGATTCGAATCGTAAAACTGTAATTGCTTTCATTTCCTCTGTACTGTAATTAGTCGTAGGAAGTATGTATATACCACATTTGGCATGTTGCAGAACTCAATCTTGGGTTTAATCATTAAAATATAATACAAACTACATAATATACAGTTTGCAACAGTCACCAATGCTATAAAAGATGAAATCAGACCTTCTCATTATGTTGTTATTTACATGCGCGCAGAGCTGAGTGATCCAGACCAACACCCACAGAATCTAGAGCCTGAGAAATGTGATGGATGGGAATGGGTGGAATGGTCAAACTTGCCCAAACCCCTGTTTAGGCATCTTGAGGCTTTAGTTGAATCTGGATTCACTCCCTTCTAAGCCTTTAGTGGCCGAACCTATGAAATTGCCAAATTATTTATCAACTTCACTGGGGATGTTCTTCTTTCACAGTTGCAAACAATTACAGTGTGTATGTATAACTGTGTATCATGTTTATGGAAACTCTTGTTGCGCTGATAAAACTATCAAATGATGGACACGTAGAACACCTTATATCATTGAAATTCTTTACACAATCATCTGTAGTGTTGGTTACAGTACAGTCTACACATTCAACACTTAGAGGTATTACTTTGAATTCGCTTCTTATTCTTTTTTATTTTTCCAAAAGTGCTTCTAAGTTCTCTTAACTCCATAGGCTTTACAATTGGCCTGAATAAGTCAACCTCCAGAAGCAGCCTGTTTTCACTTGCAACTTGCAAGACAACCCTTGAAGGGCGAATCATTAATCACGAGCACTTTCCCTTGGCTAGGCTGCTATAGTGGGCTTATTGTTTTTTTTAAATAACCTGAAATCTCCAACAACTTATGTGTGCCTCTCAAAGAATTGAATCTTGGTGGCTGGCCAACACACCAACGATCTCACTGCTGAACCATGATCCCATTGGTATCATCCTTTATTTTACTTTCTCCTTGGGAAGAAACTGTGTAAAGTGCATGTCAAACTCCCTTCCAGACACAAAGTTATCCAATATTGGTTTGCTAAACTGTGTAAAGTGCATGTCAAACTCCCTTCCGGACACAAGTTATCCAATAATGGTTTGCTATAGGGAGTAACCTTCACTGAATCTATTTTAGCAGAGGGCTTCTTTTATGTCATATGGTTTTATACATATTTGTGTGCAGGCCAACTAATACATGAAATAATCCTGCAACTAGGTTATGCAGAATTAGGGTACATGTTCAATGATTCCTCGGATTTATTATCAATGATTAATCACCATCATTTAATTACACATCAGAACCCAGAATTAGGGTACATGTTCAATGACTCCTCGGATTCATTATCAATGATTAATGACCATCATTTAATTACACATCAGAACCCGGAATTAGGGTACATGTTCAATGACTCCTCGGATTTATTATCAATGATTAATGACCATCATTTAATTACACATCAGAACCCCAATAGATAAATAGAGAATATATTGATGTGTGCCTCTCAAAGAATTGAATCTTGGTGGCTGGCCAACACACCAACGATCTCACTGCTGAACCATGATCCCATTGGTATCATCCTTTATTTTACTTTCTCCTTGGGAAGAAACTGTGTAAAGTGCATGTCAAACTCCCTTCCGGACACAAAGTTATCCAATATTGGTTTGCTAAACTGTGTAAAGTGCATGTCAAACTCCCATCCGGACACAAGTTATCCAATATTGGTTTGCTATAGGGAGTAACCTTCACTGAATCTATTTTAGCAGAGGGCTTCTTTTATGTCATATGGTTTTATACATATTTGTGTGCAGGCCAACTAATAGTGATCCAGACCAACACCCACAGAATCTAGAGCCTGAGAAATGTGATGGATGGGAATGGGTGGAATGGTCAAACTTGCCCAAAACCCTGTTTAGGCATCTTGAGGCTTTAGTTGAATCTGGATTCACTCCCTTCTAAGCCTTTAGTGGCCGAACCTATGAAATTGCCAAATTAATTATCAACTTCACTGGGGATGTTCTTCTTTCACAGTTGCAAACAATTACAGTGTGTATGTATAACTGTGTATCCTGTTTATGGAAACTCTTGTTGCGCTGATAAAACTATCAAATGATGGACACGTAGAACACCTTATATCATTGAAATTCTTTACACAATCATCTGTAGTGTTGGTTACAGTACAGTCTACACATTCAACACTTAGAGGTATTACTTTGAATTCGCTTCTTATTCCTTTTTATTTTTCCAAAAGTGCTTCTAAGTTCTCTTAACTCCATAGGCTTTACAATTGGCCTGAATAAGTCAGCCTCCAGAAGCAGCCTGTTTTCACTTGCAACTTGCAAGACAACCCTTGAAGGGCGAATCATTAATCACGAGCACTTTCCCTTGGCTAGGCTGCTATAGTGGGCTTATTGTTTTTTTTAAATAACCTGAAATCTCCAACAACTTATGTGTGCCTCTCAAAGAATTGAATCTTGGTGGCTGGCCAACACACCAACGATCTCACTGCTGAACCATGATCCCATTGGTATCATCCTTTATTTTACTTTCTCCTTGGGAAGAAACTGTGTAAAGTGCATGTCAAACTCCCTTCCGGACACAAAGTTATCCAATATTGGTTTGCTAAACTGTGTAAAGTGCATGTCAAACTCCCTTCCGGACACAAGTTATCCAATATTGGTTTGCTATAGGGAGTAACCTTCACTGAATCTATTTTAGCAGAGGGCTTCTTTTATGTCATATGGTTTTATACATATTTGTGTGCAGGCCAACTAATACATGAAATAATCCTGCAACTAGGTTATGCAGAATTAGGGTACATGTTCAATGATTCCTCGGATTTATTATCAATGATTAATCACCATCATTTAATTACACATCAGAACCCAGAATTAGGGTACATGTTCAATGACTCCTCGGATTCATTATCAATGATTAATGACCATCATTTAATTACACATCAGAACTCGGAATTAGGGTACATGTTCAATGACTCCTCGGATTTATTATCAATGATTAATGACCATCATTTAATTACACATCAGAACCCCAATAGATAAATAGAGAATATATTGATGTGTGCCTCTCAAAGAATTGAATCTTGGTGGCTGGCCAACACACCAACGATCTCACTGCTGAACCATGATCCCATTGGTATCATCCTTTATTTTACTTTCTCCTTGGGAAGAAACTGTGTAAAGTGCATGTCAAACTCCCTTCCGGACACAAAGTTATCCAATATTAGTTTGCTAAACTGTGTAAAGTGCATGTCAAACTCCCTTCCGGACACAAGTTATCCAATATTGGTTTGCTATAGGGAGTAACCTTCACTGAATCTATTTTAGCAGAGGGCTTCTTTTATGTCATATGGTTTTATACATATTTGTGTGCAGGCCAACTAATACATGAATTCATTTGTCCATGGGTTTTGATAAATACTATCATGTTTCAAAATTCATTTGTCCATGGGTTTTGATAAATACTAGCATGTTTACAACATCACACTCTCCTTTCATTTGTGAAAGCGTTTTGATAAATACTATCATGTTAATAGCATCACACTTTCCTTGCAAGCTTATCCCAAATGAATCTTTCCTTATCCAAATTAAATCGATTCAAAATCAGGCCATTGGTATCTTTATAGGCTGGTGCACCTTGCAAGTTTTGCATCAAAATATCTCTAATTTTGTATAACTCTGTTGCTTTCTGTCACAACATATATAACCCAGGGTTAGGGTCTGCCCATAGACAATGCCTAATGAGTACGGCATCCATTTATAATTTTGTTCATGGCAGTCGAAGTGACCTGGGTCCTTGGGCACTCTTCAAATTGCCTCCGCTCAATGGATCCAACAGTGTTGTTCACAAGAGGAGGGGGCCAAACAGATCAAGCCTGTTGAGAGCTTCAAACATAGCTCCTTACAAGGATATCTTTAATGGAGCCTTCCATGTCCAAATCAAACCTGATTCAAAATCATTGCATTGGTGTCTTTAGAGGCTTTTGTGCCCTGCAACTATTGTGGCAAAATAGCTTTAATTCTACCAATGTGCTGCTTTTGGTCATGTTTTAAGTTGCAAACTTAACATAGATTCAGGGACTTATCCATATACAAATTACAAAGCCTAGTGAATGTTGCATCCACAATGTCAATAGTGGTCTTTTTTGTTTGTTCTTTGTCTCTTGCAAATTTATTGTTTTCCCTTGTACTCATTAATGGGTAGAATGCAAAATCCTTGTTTATTCGCACATATGTGCAGGAGAGACTTGGGAGGAGTGTGCTGCACGTGAGGTCATGGAGGAAACAGGGCTTACAGCATCACACTCTCCTTTCATTTGTCAAAGCGTTTTGATAAATACTATCATGTTAACAGCATCACACTTTCCTTGCAAGCTTATCCCAAATGAATCTTTCCTTATCCAAATTAAATCGATTCAAAATCAGGCCATTGGTATCTTTATAGGCTGGTGCACCTTGCAAGTTTTGCATCAAAATAGCTCTAATTTTGTATAACTGTGTTGCTTTCTGTCACAACATATATAACCCAGGGTTAGGGTCTACCCATAGATAATGCCTAATGAGTACGGCATCCATTTATAATTTTGTTCATGGCAGTCGAAGTGACCTGGGTCCTTGGGTACTCTTCAAATTGCCTCCGCTCAATGGATCCAACATTGTTGTTCACAAGAGGAGGGGGCCAAACAGATCAAGCCTGTTGAGAGCTTCAAACATAGCTCCTTACAAGGATATCTTTAATGGAGCCTTCCATGTCCAAATCAAACCTGATTCAAAATCATTGCATTAGTGTCTTTAGAGGCTTTTGTGCCCTGCAACTATTGTGGCAAAATAGCTTTAATTCTACCAATGTGATGCTTTTGGTCATGCTTTAAGTTGCAAACTTAACATAGATTCAGGGACTTAACTGTGTTGCTTTCTGTCACAACATATATAACCCAGGGTTAGGGTCTGCCCATAGACAATGCCTAATGAGTACGGCATCCATTTATAATTTTGTTCATGGCAGTCGAAGTGACCTGGGTCCTTGGGCACTCTTCAAATTGCCTCCGCTCAATGGATCCAACAGTGTTGTTCACAAGAGGAGGGGGCCAAACAGATCAAGCCTGTTGAGAGCTTCAAACATAGCTCCTTACAAGGATATCTTTAATGGAGCCTTCCATGTCCAAATCAAACCTGATTCAAAATCATTGCATTGGTGTCTTTAGAGGCTTTTGTGCCCTGCAACTATTGTGGCAAAATAGCTTTAATTCTACCAATGTGCTGCTTTTGGTCATGCTTTAAGTTGCAAACTTAACATAGATTCAGGGACTTATCCATATACAAATTACAAAGCCTAGTGAATGTTGCATCCACAATGTCAATAGTGGTCTTTTTTGTTTGTTCTTTCTCTCTTGCAAATTTATTGTTTTCCCTTGTACTCATTAATGGGTAGAATGCAAAATCCTTGTTTATTCGCACATATGTGCAGGAGAGACTTGGGAGGAGTGTGCTGCACGTGAGGTCATGGAGGAAACAGGGCCAAAATCCCTATTAAAATGACACATGCACTGAATTTGTCTGTAAAAACATTTGCTAAGATTATGCCAGATAAATCTTTAATATGATTTTTCCTGTTCATAGTTTTTATTTTTTCACCAAAGAACTCCAGGTAAACGCTCCACTATTGGCAATTTTAATAAGGGGTCATTTTGGCTATATAATCTTCATGATTTCTCTTGCGGTATTTCAATATGATTGGTAATTTAAAAAAAAATTGAGGCTTGCTGTTCAGACCATTTAGGACTAACTCTTTGCCATGCTCAAGTAAGACCTGGTAAGGTCTTTTTGGGACATGACTTAGCAGGCTGCAAGTCCTTGGTGATAATTGCTGGAAAAACTATAGGTCAGACCTGACAGAAGAGTCTAAGGAAGTCTGTGCTTTGTGATGCAGCTCCTCAAGTATTTTTCTTAAGGAACTTAAAAATGTCTGGTTGTAAATTTCTTCCCCTATCAGAAACAATGCCTGGGAGGTCTTTTCAGATCTCAAAACAATAACATACTTTTTATAAGCATGAAGGATACTAATGAAAATAGTTGGCAATTAAATAAAGCCTATTTTCTGGAGTCTCATGATCCATTATTCCAAATATTTAAGCTATAGGTTATAGTTCAAGTGTTGAAATATGGTTGAGTTGATATTTCTGATTTCAAGAATGTGTTGGGTTCCTTGCATAAATACACTATTGCTATTGAGCTGTCATTACTATGTCTGATAGAGCTTATATATATTGTCAAGTTAGTATTTTAGTGAAGCCATGGTTGTATCATTGATGTGCTACTAAGACCTGGTAAGGTCTTTTTGGGACATGACTTAGCAGGCTGGCCTTTTAGGACCAGAGCTCTACTAAGGGCTAAGCTTATATGATTGAAGCTCTACTTATATAAAACCTTTAAGGACCTGAAGTTCTACTTACATAGGACCTTTCAGGGCGTTTCTTTTGGCAAAGGGAAGTTTATTTTTGGAAAGCTCAGGAAAGACCCTTTAACACCAACCTGGTATAGTCCTTCTAAGACCAGAGCTCTGCTTAGATAAGACCTTTCGGGAGCTTTCTTTTTGCAAACGGAGTTTGAAGGAGACGAGGCACAGTGCAAGTCCTTGGTGATAATTGCTGGAAAAACTATAGGTCAGACCTGACACAAGAGTCTAAGGAAGTCTGTGCTTTGTGATGCAGCTCCTCAAGTATTTTTCTTAAGGAACTTAAAAATGTGTGGTTGTAAATTTCTTCCCCTATCAGAAACAATACCTGGGAGGTGTTTTCAGATCTCAAAACAATAACATACTTTTTATAAGCATGAAGGATACTAATGAAAATAATTGGCAATGACTGTAACCTTTTCATTTATTACAGACAAAGATTATGTTATGAGCAGCCAGTCCTTGACAAGACCAGCAACATTCATAGTCAAGGCTGAAGTCTTTCCTATCAGAAGAAACACTGCAAGATTAAGAGCCAAGGCACAAGCAGAAATGTCATGTAATCCAAATCAAAGGAAGAGACCCTGATTATCAGAAATGGGTATTCTACTAAGGCCCAGGGGGTGCTGAGAAAAACAAGGCAACAAGGAGCAACAAAGATGTGATGGGATTCAACTTAATCCCTTTTGATGTTCGTGGAATTTGTATGAGAACCAATTGGGTAGTCTCACATGCAACTGCACTTAACTGGAGAATCACCTCCCATGCATTCATCTTGGCCTCCCCATAAGCTGAAATAGTAACTCCAATGGATATGGCCAACATATTGGCCTCGGGCTCACCTTTATAAGCTTCTTTCTTCAGGGAAACCACAATCAAATACACAGCAATGGGAATTAGAGCTTTCAGCATTTGAAATAATGATACTGAGAGGAAAACATAGGCAGAATTTGAAAACCAGAGACCCAAAGAATACACTTATCAATACTATGGGTTCAACGAGCTTGAAGACTCTTACAATAGCAATAGCTAGTGTTGAGTAGAAGCCCATGTGAATCATGGTGGGACTGATCACACTAAATTTGTCAAGCAATGGCAACTCCAATGGATATGGATAACATATTGGCCATGGCCTCACCTTTATAAGATTCTTTCTTCAGGGGAACTGCAATCGAATGCATATCAAATGGGCACAAGAGCTTTCAACATTTGAAATATCGATACTTTGAGAGACATGCACCAAGGGCGGCATCATTTAGGATTTGTACTCAGTTTAGGTGTCATATTCAAGGGGAAGTTGTTATGCTTTCCACCACTTCATAGATTGTTAGAGTGATGAAACAAAAGAGGCTCCCTCTTGAGGCTAGATTATGTCATTCATATCAGTTGTGTTGTTGATGTCCTAGCTCAGCCAGTTCTTGCCAAAACTCTGTTGAGGTTCAAAATTTATTATAAACTGAAATGTCTTCACAAGAATTGACCTCATAAAATGCCATAATCACAAGATATGCCATACATGGCTGTGATTATGGCTCGCAAGACCCTTAGACTTTGAGCAATGAGGCTCGCAACATCACTTATGATTATGCACTCTACAATTCTGTGACCAGCTGAATGTCAAGCAATTGAACCGCGATTTAAATCCTATTTTGTCAGCAATAAGTACTATACTTTGTCTTTATTTAGTGTAGAGAACCAAGCACTTATTCTGCTCATCTATAGAAGGGACAATGGTTGTTTGCCTATGAGGTATAAGGAAATCCTATCAAATGTTTTGTATTTTCGTATGGAATTGAATCATACTCCTGCACACTGTAACATTCATATATATCAACCTGTAGAGGCTTTAATAACACCTGGTATTCTGGTTAGTGATTTTATTGGACCTCATGTGCATATCCTACATGCACAGGATGGACTATTCATATGTTACAGGGTATTATTCTTATTATTTAGGGTGCACATCTTCAGATGCTCAAGAATGATTACTAGAACAGTCAGTTAATTCTGCAATTTAAAGGATGAAAAAGGAGGTTATAGGAGTCTAGTTTTGGTTCTCATCCACAATGTCACACTAGTCTGCCTGGGCATGGTTCTCATGGTTTAATAGTGACTTGAGGAGTCATAATACCACAGATCACTAAACACGAACAACTAAGGTAGCCCAAGGACAATAGCCATCTTTACACATTAATTAACAGGTCTTACATTAAGTATCCTAGGGGGTTTTAATACTTCCAAATGCTTAAAAAACAGTTAGCAGAGCATTCACATTACACATTCTAGCAATCTTTTCTATAAACCAACCAAATGCAGTCAGGAGAGCCCTCCTTTTAAACTATACAACCTTATTGTTAGTATGATCAACCTTATTTTAATATATAGTGTGACAAACCGTATGTGACAAGCAGGTGGAAAACTTTTCTCGCAATTGACTAAGCGACGTCCTGCGAGCCAGACTTGAGACGGAAACCCTCGTCAGAAGTATATGCTTGGCTATTTTCCAAACAAATGAAGAGTCAATGAGGTTTTGTGTAATCACTTCTGGTATCGTATTGGGTTATTGTTAGAAGCGATAATTGGATTCGGATTCTCATCGAGTGAGTTGTTCTGCTTTCTCAATTTGAGAGGGTTTGTTTGGAGGGAAAAACGAAAGAGGACATACAAGAATAGTGAGGGGAAAGATGCAGAGGAAGAGGATTGAGAACATCGCCAGCAGGCAGGCTACATTTTCCAAACGTAGGTGGATTGTTGAAGAAAGCTTACGAGCTCTCGGTGCTCTGCACTGCAGAAGTTGAACTTGTGATTTTCTCCCCAGCAGGAAAGCTCTATGAACTGTTTTTTAGTGCAAATCCTACTATTTTGATTCTAATAATCATGGCTATGCAAACCTCATGAGATTCTTACTAATAACCCCGGTGGTGCAAGCCCTAGTAAGTTCGATGTTGAAAAACTTAGTGTAAAACCTCCAAATTGCTGATTTTGTTGTAGTGCTTATTGGAGAGTATATAAAAAATTTCACACCTTTTTATGAGATATGGGAGGAAAACATGTTAAAGATTTTTAATAAATATAAAATTTCCAAAATGATGCTAGTTACGTGTGATTCTTTTTTCATTGTTTGTGATTATGAAAAATGAAACTCAATGTTTTTTCATTAGTGCACACATATTTCATTATATAATTGCATATAGAAAAATCATTCCAGAGCCAATAACAATAAAAGTGAAGAATTTATGGTCCAACCTTATATTTAAGGGAGATGTTTAAGGATGATGTTTGAATTTTGTTTTTCATTTTAAGACATTTGGAGCAAATATTAGGAAGGACTTTGAGAAAGGATTGTCCTTGATTTTCGAAAATGGAGTTGTTCCTTTCCAGCCATATGCCCCAAGTGACCATCAAAGGGAGAGCTCATATGTTTTTTGGATGTTTTCTTTATAGCCAATTTTTTACACATATCCATAGAGTCCCCATGCCATTGATGTGAATTACTTGTTCGGTTTTTTTTAACCAAAATTTTTACCCAAACAAGAAAAATTAAAAAAATGCCTCAAGATCAAAGACTGAAACAAAGACCTATTGACATACCTTTTAAAGTATGGAAAGAACTTGTAAAATCATATGAGAAGTTGGATGCACAAAGAAAAGCCGGCAATGAGAGCATTCAGGTATTGAATTTTTCATTAAACATTATTTAGAATGTATTAATACTTATAAGTATCTTAGACATGTATTTGTGTGAAAATAAATTGAATTGGTTTATGTTTAAGGACAAGGCATCCAAGGCGAGGTTAACCAAGACAAAAGTCACTCATCGTAGTGGCCAGAAAGGTTTAAAAGCACTAATAACAACCTTTGTAAGTATATTAAACATGTGATATTTTTTTAATAAATTTTGTACTAGAAGAAAGTCATTGTTATCTAATTTCTCCCTATTTACTGATTGATAGGAACTAAAATATGGAAGACCTCCAAATCATTTCGAAAAGGAGGTGCTGCAGCAAAAGAGATGGGTTGAATTTGTTGTTTGGATGGACTCTATGGTATGTAATCTTAGTTGGATTTCCAATATACTTTTAAACCATATTTTCATTTTATTTTTTAGTACTATTAGATATTATATCTTACCTCATTTTATGGTTAACATTGTATAACAAAAACATGTGTTGTGTTATGTAATTAATACTAACATGTAATATTGATTTTTTTTGTCAGAATGCTATAGGTAATGATTGCCAAGACGATGATCCAAATTATGTTCAACATATATAAGGAGATGATGAGGATGAGGATGAGGATGATGGTGGTGAAGGAGGAGATGATGATGATAGTTGCGGTGTTGGTGATGATGTGGATCAGAGTAATGAGGATGGTCAAGATGATCATGAGGATGATCTTGGTGGTGGTAGCTAGGCATGCACATGCATTGTTTTTTATGAAGAAATTATTGTGTAGAATGACATTGTTATGTTTAGATGGGTGTTGTGAATTTACCCTATATCAATGAGACATTTTGATTTTGTAATCATACGATGAGTTTGATTTATGTATGTTGTTAATTTATCGTAGAATAACGATATTCATGAAATATTTTGATTTGTTAATCATATTTGAATTTTACTTGTTTTGATTAAAAATAATACTGATTTTATTAGTATTATGTTGCTATTTTATACATGTTTTGAAAATTGTTAATGACACATTGTTAATTTTTTGGATGGATGTTGTCAATTTCTCTTAAATTTCTTTACAAATGATTTTGAATTGTGATATCTGCTTTAATGATATTTAGAAGCTATCATATATTTCACTATGAATCTATAAAGGGGGTCATATATGTAAAGAAAAATATACTCTATATAAGAAGTCAAATGCGGATGTAACCATGGATGCAAATTTGAAAGTAAAATTGGATGTTAAACTAGGAATTAATACAAAATGCAAACAATTGACATACAAAGTGTTTTAAATTAGAAGTGAAAAATTGTGCAATAGTTGACACAAAGAAGGGAACAAAACATGGCATACAAAAGGATATCAAATTGGGCAAAAACAAGGACACATAAATGGGCACCAAATTAGATGCAAAAAAAGACAACAACTAGATGTAAAATGAGATGCAAAGTTGAGCGTTAAAAAGAAGAAAAAAACGTTACAAATTAATATGACAAATGATGATGCAAATAATGGTGTAAATTTGGGATGCAAACTTGGGTGCAAAAAAGGAAAAAAAAAAGATGTAAGAAAAGACATAAAACAAGATGCAAAATGGGGCTGAAAAAAGGTGAAACCAAGGATGCCATATTGGATGTAAAAAATGATTCCTAATCACATGCAAATTTAGGCTCGAACTCAGACACAAAATTATATGCAAATGTGGACACAAAATGAGGCAAAAAAAGATGCAAATTTGGATGGTGAAAACGATGTAAAACTAGACACCAAAAAAGTGCAAAATTGGATGAAAAAGTCGGTGTAAATAATGGTGCAACATTCGACACAAGTAGACATAAAAAAATGGTGCAAAAAGGGGCATAAAATAGCTTAAAATTGGATGCAAAACTTGGTGCAAAAACAAATACAAAAGTAGACGTAAAAAATGGCTCTAAATTGAATGTACCATTAGACACAGAATAAGATGCAAAGGTGGACACAACACATGACTCAACATAAGATGCAAATATAAATGCAAATTTGGATGCTCAAAATGATGTAACATTAGATGCAAGAGATGGTGTTAAAAATGATGCAAATTTGGATGAAACAAATGACGCAAAATATGGTGCAAAATGAGATGGGAAAAATGGAGACAAATCAAACAAAAATGTGGATGTAAAAATGGTCCAAAAAAAGATGCAAAAATGGGCACAAAAATGGATGCAAAATTTGGTGCTAAATCAAATTCAACACATGGTGCAAAGATAGGCACCAAAGCTGGTGCAAAAATAGAAGCAAAAACTAGTGTAAGACTAGATACAAAACCTGGCGTAAGACTAGATGCAAAAACTGACACAAAATGGATGCATAAAAAGACGTTAAATTGGATTCAAAATACAGTGTAAACTTGATGCAAATGATGGTGCAAAAATGGAAGCAAAGAATGACACAAAATAGGAAGCAAAAGAGAATGAAAAATAGATGCAAAAAATGACACAAAACTAGAAGCAAAACCTGTCATAAAATAAGATGCAAATCTTGGTTCAAAATTTGACGCAAAAAATGATGCATAGTTTGGTGTAAAAAATGATGCAAAATCTAGCGTGAAAAAGGATGCAAAATCAGGTGCAAAAAAGGACGCTTTAAAAATTGTACAATAGAGCCAGATTTAGCGCCAGGTTGCTCATCACAATTACAAAAAAAATGCACTACAATCTGGCGCAAATCGCTGGTTTTGTTGTAGTGAATGATCTTAGAACCTTTTCAACCACAATAGCCTCTTTTATTTTTTCACCCAAGTTTTTCATGCAATTAACAATCTCATCTACCCTAAGGAAATAGTTAGCCACACTTTCATCATTATACATTCTGAGAGTCTCATACTTAATCCTGAGAGTTTGAAGTTTAGCACGCTTTACCTGTTCGTCTCCTTCATAGCTCGTGACAATTTTGTCCCATATTTCTTTTGCGGATTTATAGTGCATTACCTTCATGAATTCCGATTGGGATATACATCCTAATAGAGTACTGACTGCTTTCGCATTTGTTTCATATTTCTTTTTCTCGGCTGAATCTGTAGGAGTAGCTGAAGGAAAAGTGTAGCCTGTCTCTACGATGTCCCAAACTTCTATACCAAGAGATTGAAGATAGGCAGTAACTCTTACCTTCCAATAATTGAAGTTTGTCCCATCAAAAACCGGTGGCCTGATTGATGCTTCTCTCTCGTAGTTGCTCATGATGAACGATCTACCTTCAAGCGATCAAGCTTCTCTGAAGGACCTGCTCTGATACCAATTGTTGGAAATAATACTGAGAGGGGGGGGTGAATCAGTATTATCAGATCAATAAAACTTTTTCAATTTCATACTCAGAAACATATACGCTACTTCAATTAAGTGAACCAGCGTGTACACGCTACTGTGTCTAAAGCAACCAGCGTATAACCAAAAATCTTATGATTCAGTTATTTTATCTTCAGTAAATGCATCAGGACATTATTAACCATATTAAAAGTAAACATGTGCAGTATAACAGAACAGATCATCACACAAAATCCACACACATGAACACCATGATATAAGGTGGAAACCCAATGTGGGTGAAAACCACCTGCTGCAAGTCGTCTCTATCTTTCTTTAATAAGAAACTTCAGTTTACAATCTTTTGTACTGGTGCAGCTTTATACCAGTACGCAGGCTACAACCTGCAGAAGGCTACAACCTTCTCTCATTTTCCAGACTCTCCTGGAAGGGAGCTCCAACCCCCTTTGCTCTTGTACTAGCTAAGATACTAGTACGTAGGTGCTGGCCTACAATCTTCTTTCCTTCAGGAACCACTTTTCATACATTTTCAGACTGGATATTCCTGAAGCACAACATTACAATCTGAAGACCACAATTCATCAATTTTCATAACAGATCATACTAGCATCATCAATCTTTGAATCACTGAACCACTGAAACCCTGTCAACACCCAGTCACCAGAACACAGAGCAGACTACAGAACTTCTGCAATAACAGTCAGACCCAACTGCAACCCCAAAAATTAAGCTTCAAAAGATATACGCTACTTCAATGAAACCAACCCGCGTATACACGCGCTTTTACCAAAGACAACCTGCGTACAGATCTAAAAATAATTTCTCATAACTTGCAGCTGTACCAGACATCAGTCATACTCAGAACATAACATTGCGTCAGTATGCAGATCTAAAAATATGCATAATCAACCATATACCGATAGTTCATTTCAAACCATTTGATCCCGATCTATCCTTAGATCTAGTCTTCCATCAACCGGTGTGATCTCTCCTTACCTTAGAAACCCAGAACCTGCATACTAGATCTCTTTCTTTATCAGATATTCAAGACTTTTTCAGTGCCATTTCCTAATGATCTTCTTCTCCTTATATAGCCTTAGTCCCTTCACAATACCACGGTCCAAAACCATAGTAACACAATACCATCAACTTCAAAACTAGGGATCAACACATCTGTCGAGATACCTTGGTCGAAAACATAGGCTCAAGTACCAAGGACTAACTACCACGGACCAAAGGGAAGCTTCTCGACATGTACGCTCTTTTCTGTTCATGAAACTGCGTGTATACGCGACTTCGTATATAGCGAGCCTGCGTATCCGCGACTTAGTATATAGCGTACCAGCGTGTATACGCAACTTGGGCTTAATGAACCTGCGTATATGAACTTTCTCTTCATTCTTGTAGTCTGGACTGAGATCTGTCATCAAAGAGAGTTGCCATCAAGGACAACACCTGTACCGTAGCGCCACACCTGTGCCAAAATGCCAACAAATGAGGAACGTAGGAAGATAGCACTAGCTGGTGACCAAGATCAAACAAGGGATACAGTTGACCTTGTCAAGCTTCAAGTACAAGAAAGGGATGAAGAGCTTGCTAAGCTTAAGAAGGAATTTCATCAAAGCAAAAGAAAGCATCATGAAGAAGTCATATCCATGACAAATCAATTGGATAAAGCAAAGAAACGGGAAGATACCTCGTCAAGTCAACTTGAACAAAGGCACAAGAACCTGAACAAACTTGAAGAAGAGATTGGCCAGTTCAAGGTAGAGGTCTTCTGTCTCAAATCTCAACTACAAGAAGCAAGGAAACAAGCACAAGGAGCTGAAAAGACCATGGAAGCATTGGAAGTCATAGAAGGACAGGTTGATGAAGCAGGAAAGGAAAGAAACACCATGATCTGTAAACTAAAAGCAAAGGATGAAGGAATCTTCAAATTAAAATCTAACATCAAGCTTCTTATGGTTGAAACATGTAAAGCTACAAGGATCAAGGAAGAAATGGAGAACAGTCAAGCAAAGAATGACGAAATTTTCAAAATGAAGTCAGATATCATCTCCCTTAAAATAGAAGCAGATGAAGCTACTTGTATAAAGGAAGAAACTGAGAAACAATTGGATAAGAAGAATAATGAGTGTGAAAGATTGGAAGAAGAGATTGTCTTCCTCAGAAAAATGGTTGAAGGGATGAACAAAATCTTGAAGAGCTCTCAGGCCTTGGTTGACATGCTCAACTATCACAGATTTCCATTTGATAAATCAGGTCTCGGGTATGCAGGTGAATCCTCAAACAAGAATGATAATGCTTCAAACAAAAGGGATGTGAAGAAGCCAGATAGAAATGGTGATGCTCCCAGTTCCAGCAAAGGCAAGGAGAAACATCAAGGCTACAATGGAAGAAATCCTACTCCAAGAAGAAATCATGCTCCAAGAATAAATCCTGCTCAAAGAAGAAATGGAGATGATGTCAAAGATGCGAGAGGCAATGGTTATCATTAAAGGATCTCGAGGCAGAAAGGCTTCAGAAGTACATCAAGGAAATATCCATCTCCTAGGTACCAAAGTTCATTTTTTGGTTATTGTTATTCTTGTACAAACTTTGGTCACATGGAAAAATATTGTAAAGCATATCATAAAGATAGATGTTATGGTCCCCAACCATCTCATAAAGATAGATATTATGGTCCCCAACAATCTCCAAGGAACAATTTTGCAGGAAGAAATCATGAATTCTTATTCATGAACAATGTAGAATGCTTTAAGTGTCATAACATTGGTCATATGGCACATGATTGTAACTTAACTTGGGCTCTTACACAAGCTAGAACCATGCAAAAGAAGAAAATTACACAAGTATGGAGTAGGAAGCAAATACAATCTGAAATTCCCTTGAAATCTCCAGCCAACAACACAGGTCATTGGCCTGAATTTTGACAATCTAAGCACTTGATGGGAAGACTCTGCCAAAAGAGATGATGCATATAGTTAGGGGGAGCCTGTGTTTCTTGATCATTATTTCAGAAGCTATTAGTGAAAGGGTCCCTATGAAATCCTTGTTGAGCTATATTAATAGTCATTCTTTGATAAAGATCATTTCTCAGGAGTACTCCATTGAAGAACATGATCCTGTAACCATTCTTTGAATTGTTGTTAAAGATGCTTTCCACTTAATCACTAATTAGTATTTGGAGCAACAAAGAAAGTCATCTAATGCTAGAGAAATAGGGCAAATAACTATGGTTTTGATGTTACAAATGCTAAATTCTTGACTCAAGGATTTAATGTGAGAGCAGATAAATTATGGACACTAATAGAGGCAATATTCAAACAAACAGATACTTCTGGAATGGAGTTTGAAGTAAAAACAGCTGGCAGCATATAACAAAACTGAAGCATTGCAAGAAGATGCAAATATGCAAAATGAATTTAAAAGACAGCCACAGATTGGATATCTAAATCTGCTAGGGAAATAACTTGCTGAGATATGTACAATAACACAAGGAAAAGATGACTCACAGAAAGAAGAATGTCGTGCAGTCAAATATAACTTAAGCTGATACTGGTCACAGTGAGGCACAACCTCTCACCATTTCATCCAAATGCAATGATGTTGAATATTGGATGGCAGTGACGTAAGGAGAAGCATAGAAACACAAAGGAACTCAGATTTGAAGAAAGATTGCAAGAAAGAAAATTTCAATGGCGTTTTCCCTTGATTCGGACTATGAAGGCCTCTTAATTCTGACTATGGAGATAACAAAATGGATTGAAGCATAAAAACCTGGACTTGGACACTTAGTCCATGGCTATTTGCAATCTGATTGAAAGCGTTGAAGTAGAGCATCTTTAAGCATTGTTGAAGCCATGATAAAGTAGTTTTGAGACATGAAGAGGGAATAATGTGCTAATTGATGATAAAGCATCAATCCTTCTATCTTGAGTAAAAATAAGAGCACTATGATAGGGGGAGTCACAAACCCATGAAGACCTACCATTCATGAAGAATAGAAGTAGTTTGATAGGGGGAGTCCCAGACCCATGAAGACCTACCATTCACGAAGAACAGAAGCAGTTTGATAGGGGGAGTCCCAAAGCACTCCTTTTCCATTGATGTCAAAGGGGGAGAGAAGAAGAATATTTCCATCAATAAAAAAGGGGGAGATTGTTGACCTAGGTTGTCATTGATGTTAATATGGTAATATTCTAGATATTAGATGATCCATGAAGGGGAAGCAGAATAGCTCCATGAAGAGACAGGAGCAAGTTCATCAAGATAGCCAAGCCATGAGCAAGAGTCTATTAGTGGAGGAGTTAACAAAGGAGGCATATCAAAGCTACCGCTTATGCTTAAGAGTATTGCAGAATATCAGAGAAAGAGAGGCATATTGGAAAAGGTAGAAGCCATCAAGGTATGAAGGTATAAAGAGGAGGTCATTGAAAGACATTGCAAAGCCAAAGGAAGACATTGGAGCAAGAGGAGCCACATCGGAGGAGCATTGCATGTAATACATGCCCAAGAAGAACTAAGAGGAAGAAGTCATCAAAAAGAGGAGTTAACATGCCAGAGGAGGCAAAACAGAGCTATTGGAGCTACAGGAGGAGCCATATATATATGTCATATATATATGCCAAAGAAGAACATATCGGAGGAGCAAACAGAGCCATCGGAGGAGCAAAATAGAGCCATCAGAGGAAGCAAACAGATCTAACGGAGCAATGGATGCCAAAACATATATATATAGGCCATATACACTATCGAAGGCAAAAACATGTACATATAGAGGAATACACCATCGGAGCAGAGAAATATGTATAGATCAGTGATATTGTAATCGGCGGGTTCGGTTATATGCCATCACCCCAAAACCCCCGACAACGATATATATGTGCGGACCCAATGAAACATATATGTTCGGGTGTATATTATATCGCATCCGCCCTATCGGTACTCGCATATCGCAATACCCAAAGGGTTGTCCTCCTGTAAGCGTCGATTTCGATGAATGTTGTGGACCTGATGCAACATTGCAGTTTGGTCTATTGTTATGTCACATCCGACATATCACAAGTGCTTAAGGCCTTGCTGCCCTGAAAGTGCCGATTGCGATATACACTACGGACCCGATGCAGGTATAGATGCAGGTGTAATAAATTTGAAGTCCGCCCTTTAACGTTTCGGCCGGTTGTTTTCATATATTCCTGTGTATTTGAATATTTGTATTGCGCGGGGTTTGAAGGCCAAAATGCATAAGAAATGCTCCCGATAGTTCAGGAGGCCTGAACGAAAGACGATTTCGATTGCGATTGGGACGTGGCATGTCTGTTAAACAATAAAGTCCTGTGTATGCCTATTATCATTGAAAAAAAGGGGGCTTTGTTACAATTTTAATATGTAGCAGTTTTTCTTTGTGTATCTGGTCCTCACCATTGAATCAACATGTCCCAAGAGTGTTGGTGAGCACGAAGAGACTGAGGAAGCCATAGGGACCAGGGAGGGAAGCCGAAGGATCAAGTGAGGTGGAGGAAACTACAGAGACCGAGGAGGAAGCCAAAGAGCCAGTGGAAAGAGGAAACCGACAGTCAGAGGCATCAAGAATGTATAAAACAGGAAAAACAGAGAACAAGGGTGTCGAACGTTGTTGAAAAGGTTGGAGGAAATAGAGGCAGCAGTAGGGTTCAGCAGAACAGAAAAAGGGTCGAAGGACCAATAGGACAGGAGGCAGTTGAAGGGCAGAAGTAGTCAGTAGGGAAGTAGTCATGCTGAAGTATTCAATATGGCAGTAAGAACATATGCTTGAAAAAAAAGGTGGTTCTTATACAAAGCTTAGTGCAGCTAATAGTAGACTCACTAAAGTTGTGTGGAGACATTATCAGAGGTCATCTATTGGAGACTCCGTGTGGACATTATGAAGAGTTGCAAAGACTCTTTCATAAGAAGACTGGTTGTCATTGATTTTGTAGCATGGAGACTACAGTGAAGTTGTAAACAGATAGAACTCAGTAAAGAAGAGTTCTGAGAGCAGAACATTACTATCAAACATGCCTTGACAAGAGTGGGTTGGAACCCTTGGGGTTGGTGCCTCAAAAGTAAGAATGATAAGAGTCCTTAGGATTGGTGTCTCAGTAGTAAGAATGATAGGTGTCTTTTGGAGTTGGTGCTCCTAAGTCCAAGATTGTTGCCTTGGCGAAATAGAGTTGGAGCTCTGGAGGTTGGAGCCTCACAAAAGTCCAAGTTGGTGCTTGGCAACTGATTGCAACCATTTATATTTTGTATCTATTTCATTGCAAAGATTATATTAATAAAAGCATTGATACTTTTTGTTCATCTTGTATTCTGAATATATATGTTTTAACTGGTAAAATAACAGTTGGAAAAAGAAATATTGATTCACCCCCCCTCTCAGTATTTCCAACAAGAAATGTGATATATAAATCATTGTGTGGAATTGAAACGACTAGGATAAAAACATAGCTCCTCTTGAAAACACAATGCTTGGGAAAATGAAAGGTTTGTCCTTCTGACCGTTATCTTCCCACTGAGATCATAACCTGTCATTGAAATGACATTCAAACTGACTCACCACAGCCTCCAAATATGTGCCTAATCCATCTCATGATTTCTTTTAAGTAGACCCGATCTCCATATTTAGATCACTGACTTATGATGCCCAAGGTTTGATGATATTACCCCTACACTCTTTTAGAATGAAAAAATACCCCTCATGATTTCCAATTCAAATCATGATTCCTTGTGACCTTACAATTCAAATTATGGCACAAAGTCTCGTTTTTAAGCTCAAAATATTTACAATGTCGCTTTGACAAATTTGACCTCTTTTGTACAAAGACCCCTTAGACTATGAGACTCATGAAACCATAAGTTAAATTTTACAAAAATACCCCCAAATGAATAGTAAGATAGAAACACTATGATCCATATATTATAGGACCCTAACATTGGCTCTAATGGGGATGGCATCCTCCCTGTGAGGTGCCAAGAACATTGTAGACTAGTAGCCTAAACCATTGGGCAATGAAGTCCAACTGCAATCTTCTTTGACCTACGACCTTCTCCAACTGAAGCCAAATGAAAACTGAAAATCAAATTGAAATTACTTCCCTCGGCTGAAGCTGGGAATGAAAACAAACTATAACCAAACTGACAACCTGTTTTAATCTTCAAACTGAACCAAATCCATTCTTCAAACTAAAAACTAAATTGCACACTGAGAGATGAAAACTTTGTTGCAAACTAGAACTTAAAAGAATGCTCAAGGTGTTGAGCTTAATCCTCACACCTACCTACTCAAATTTACTAGAAACATCTACTAGATCAGGTAATAGAAAAATGCTTGTGTATCCATGAAAGCAGATGTGATCCAAAATGGATCTTGGATAAACTTCTAAGTCTAAAGTGTTCCTCACAGAGGAAACTGAAAGTCCAAGGATGCTCTTGGAAATAGTCCCATTGCATAGATCTTCTCATTCTGAATCTATTGCAACTTGAATGGGTTAAAATGGACTTTGGATGAAGAAGTTATCGCAGGAAGAAGATTGCCTTTGTCCTTTGGAAAATGAGGCATTTCTTCTAAACATGGCCTAAAAGGCTCCTTAAGGAAATCGCATCACAAAAGGCCAAAGGGAAGGACCCCCGATCAGCGATCTCTGATATATCGTATCGAAGGTAGGCCTTCGCCTGATATCAAGACCCCAGACAAGGCGACATGCGATAATGTGATTGCGATATCGGCGATCGGAGTGATCGGCTGATCAACGATTGGAGGGGCAGAAGGCATAGACCCCCATCGATGCGATACGCGAGGTGCGATATCAACGATCGGCGATTGGGGTGATTAGCGAATCGGCGGTCGGCATACCCAAAGGGCAGACCCCCGGGCCGTTGCGATTGCGATTAGCGATCAAGACCTAGACTCGATAGGGATTATGGACCCGATTGCATAAAATTTGGAGTCCGGGAACTCCGGAATTTCAATGTATTTCCCATGTATTTGGGTTTTGGCCATTACGCCACGCGATAGCGATTTGCGATAAAATGGAGGACCTGAAAGGTTTATAAACACATCACTATAAATTTTGAAATACGTGGTAAGCGGGATTTCGGGTGGGTGGCAAGTGGTTTTGAACGGGCGCGGCCCAAACCCATACATTGGCTGACACGTGGCATGGCTGAGGAGAGAGAAAATTTCCTTTTCAGGCGGGTAACCTCCATGCACATAAGCCACCTGAAATGGACTATCAACCGTTGGATCGGCAATCGCGTAGATCAATGGTGGGCTTGTGATAGCCATAAAAGGCGGACCTGAAATGGGCTTTAGGGGCGATTCAATAATATTTGAAGTCTGATTAAATGCGCCATGAGGCGTTTTCTTGTGTAATTCTAGTATATCTCTGTGTATTGGGAAATATGGGTTTTTTCATGTTTTCACCTGAAGAAAGGCTCGATTCCTTTGTAACTACCCCTGATCATTGTGCCACGCTACAAGCGGGCGTTTTATAGGAAATGATGTGTTTGTAACGCCGAGAAAGCCACAGAGCCAGATGGCCAATCGAAGAGATAGTGAGCAGAAGAAGTCGCAAAGCCGCAAAGGAGTGATTACACACAGAGAAACGGCTGGGGAAGGCGCAGAGTTGGAAGAGGCCTCACAAAAGCCAAAGATCACGATTGCTGAGGTAGCCCACAGAGTTTCGAGAGTCACTTGGAGGTCGAGTGAACCAGAAAGCTCAATTGACAGCAACAGAGATTGCTGAGGGCCGTTGGAAGGTTGCTAAGAGGCGCTTGGAGGTCAAGTGATCCACTGATGCACGCAGAGGCTGAGAGAGAGCTCAAAGAAGACAGAGCCGAAGAGCCAGAGCCAGAGTGAGAGCTAGAGCTAGAGCCAAGGGCCAGAGCCATGAGCCAGAGCCATGAGCCAGAGCCATGAGCTAGAGCCAAGAGCCAGAGCCAGAGCCAAATCCAGAGCCAGAGCTAAGAGCCAGAGCTAAGAGCCAGAGCCAGAGCCAAAGCCAGAGCCAAAGCCAAGAGCCAAAGCAAGAGCTAGAGCCAGAAAGCCTGAGAGCTTCAGAGCCAGGGATGATATGGTGTTCTAAGCCCATTGTTTCTGTGTAATACAATGGAGTTGAGCGTGGAGCTTATAAAAGAACTGCTTCCATAATCCCAGAGAGTCTAGTTGAGTTGACTAGAGCTCAAGGAGACGTAGCCCAAGAGTTTTGTGTGAACTCCATATTACATTGTTGTTTTGTGTGTTTTCTTTGTTGTTATATGTTTTTATATTAGTTCAATAAAATAAGCTCAAAGCACATTAACAGTTAAAAATAAACACAAGCATACACCTATTTCAAGCACATATTTAATTCTGCAATTGGTTAATCATAATATCTTGGGAATAATTAAGATTTGGAAGTGGGAGAGGTTCTTGTAAGCTTGACAAGAAGTCTTTAGGTCCTATTTTCAGATCAGGTGGTATCGAAGCCTAAGTTTGATTAACCCCACCTTTAAATAAGGTTATATCAGAATGCTTGATTTACAGATCAAAGATTGCTTGTTTGAAAGGTGTTAAACAGTTAGAGGTTGATTGTATGCTTGTGTGTAGATTGACTATTGTTTGAGTTTGCAGAGGTGAAGGGAAAGCTATTGATAGCTCAGTCCAGGAAGGACAAGAAGGAAGAAGGGCTGAAGCCATTTTTCTATCCCAAAGGACCTCAAGGCAATCCTTAAAGCACAAGAGGTTTGTTGCAAAAGGTTGCTTAGATAAACTCTTTGTTAATCTTGTTTGAAGTTCTTTTTTTCATTGGCATAATGACTACTTCTACAAGTGAATCCTCAAATTATTCTTTCTTCACAAGAGTCTTTGATGAAGACATGAAGGAATATTTGGCCACCATGATGGATATGGTGAGAGAAATGTATGAGGATGGAAGGAAGAGTAGCATACTTAGAGAGCAGTTGAATTCCGTGGAGGAAGAGAAGCAGATGCTTTCTGAAAAATTGCAGGAAATGGAGAGGCAACTTCATATTGCAAATATGAACCTGAAAAGGATGCATGAGTTGGAGTCACAACTCTTTGTTGCCAAAGAAGCCTTAGTCAAGTATCAGCCTGAAGAAGAGGCAAATAGTTCCTGTTCGTCTTCAAATTCTTCTATGAATGCTTATATTGGTTCTTTTGAAAAACATACCAGAGGCATAGGTTCCAAGCTAATGTCCAAGATGGGCTATGAAGGAAAAGTCTTGGGTAGACATGCACAAGGTATTGTTGAGCCAATAATAGTTGAGGAAAGGCCTAAGTATTTGGGTCTTGGCTATGGACAGTCTTATTGAGAAAGTTCCAAAGCTGTCATGAAGGCCATTGGAACAGCTCCAACAAGGAGTTGCAGTGCAAGTATTCTACCTCAAGAGTATGAAGATTGTATTTAGTAGGAATGCAATAGCTTGAAACATCATTTGCAAGATGCAGGTGTTCAGAAGCACACACTTGAACCAGAGAGTTGTGGAAACTCTAACAGCCTTGAAGAGATTGATGGTGTTCCAAAGGGAGCCACTTCTTCATTTGATTCACCTCCTCATGAAGGCAACAAAGGTGAAAGAGAGGTATAAATCTAGTTCTAATAATCTTCCTTTTGATTTTGAAAATCATGATAAATTTCCACATAGATATGGGAAAAGAATTGCTTGTTCCTTTTGTGGTTTGGATAACCATAATGTTTCTAGATGTTGGAAGAGGATAGCCGCATGCAGGAAACTTTTGAAGGAAAGGAAGCAAGAAGCCAAAGGTCCATTGGACAAGGCAAGTCACGCTGTCAAGAGGATGCATATGTGTTGCACTTACTGCCATAAGCAAGGGCATCTTGCTGAAAGGTGTTGGACTCTGAATCCAGCAATGCTTCCACAAAATCTGAAGAAGGTGGAAAGAGAAGATGGCAGATATGGAAAGGAAGTTTCCATGGATGATGTGTTTCAGGATGATTCACATATTAATGTTGTTGTGCAGACAAAGGTAACACCTTTGAAAGGGATTGGTGAGAAATGGTTAGAGTTCTTATCCAATTAAGATTGCATGTCTATTGATGCATCTATTTGCATTTCTTTGTTAATGAGATGCAAGTTGCAGGTTTCTACCAAGAAGGTGAATGGAAAAGTTGAGTAGGAGGCTCACTTTATTGCTGCAACATTATATTTCATTTCAGCTTTGAAAGTACAGCGTGCTTAAGCGAAAGTTGAAGGATGAAATGCATGCATAAGCTTGATGTACATGAACACAGGGATGCTGATGATTTCCTTGTATTTGAACATGTATGTGTAATTAACTTGAAGGGTTGATTGCTTTGTTGTAAACATGCATGTAATGTTGACTTGGGAGAAGTTAACTTGGTCTCCAAGATGGAGATAATGATGAAGTGTTTCATCTTTTGATGGTCTTTTTCTACATGCTTGACTTGAAGGGTCATTTGTTTTAAAGACATTTTTTTGGGCTTGTTATCTAGTCCATCATTTGTATGCAGATGTAAGACATGGAGGTGTTCACAAGATGTGAAAATCTGTTTCTTTTGTTGAAGTAGGAGTTTAGGCCATCCAATTGTTGTTTGTATTTTTGTTGTTGTTGACAGCTTGTCAAACATGTGAAAATGAGAATTTTGTGAAGCAGATGAACTTCACATTTGTTTGAGCCACCTTGGATCAATGATCAAAGCAGAAAAGTTCAAACTACCTTCTGTGACCATCTCAGTAGGAGTTCTGCATGAAGTCAAAGAGGAAACTAGTTCTTCCCAGGAGGACCAGCACATCCAAGAAGGAGAGTGGTCAAAGGCTTTGGTTCAGAGGCACTATGCAAGGCAAGTGTATGGAGGTTGAAATAAGAGGGTGTTGTTACTCTCATTTACTGTTCAGATTAGTATGTCAGTGTTTTGGAGACCAAAAGTTCTTTTAGTGGGAAGGTGTGATCAAAATGGATCCTGGATAGACTTCTAAGTCTAAAGTGTTCCTCACAGATGTAAGGACCAGAGCTATACTATTCTTCTAATACCAAGTGTAAGGAACGCATCCATACTATATATTTTCTTTTTTCTTAATTAGTTTTACTTTTCTTATTTAAGATAAATCACAACAAATACAACCAGAAGAGAAACACATTGGGAATTCAAATTAAATCAACACGATCTAACACATTTCTGAGATTCATTTCAAGAAACATATCATAAAATTTACATACATTTAACTAAGACCATAAAGCAATCATACAAAATAATATTGCAACACATATGTACCATTCACCAGAAGACGAGATTCCACTTTCTTTGCTGTTACTTGTATTCCCTTATTGTCGGTCCCTCTGAGAGTGAATGACAACGTACTTGAACCGAATGCGATGACCCACCAGTTAACCTCCCAGTCTACTCCTTGGGTACTTTTCTTCCCCGTGGACCCCCAAGCTACAATGGGGCTGTACAATGGAGGAATGCAATAGCTGGTAGATGAGAGCACTCATCGGCTCAAGAGTCCCCCCTCTAAAATCCTCTACCTCACCAAACTCACTATAGGATCGTAATCACTGCTCTGACATAGTCTCAGCCATCCAACAATAGGTTTCCCAAAAGTCCCTTCTCCATGGCTTACCCCTTCTTTTATAAGAGTCCTCATAGGTGACATTTGGCATGTCATGCATAATTAATTATTTTTTTATAATTCAATAGCTTGATTATTCACCCACCCATGTGTCACTCTCTCATCAAGGGTCTCCCAAAATTATTTACTTAATTTCTAATTTAAAACTAATATTTTCCTCACCTCAACAAGATTCCTATTTCTTCTCCTAGTTGCCTCTTTATCCCCTTTTTTTATTCCTTAATTTGTGTTCATTACTTAAAGAAAATTAATGAGTCAAGATTTGATCCCATATCTACTCACTAATTTAACTCAGGTTATCTCTTAGATGGATATTCTTATGTTGGTTGTTGCCACATGGAGGTTCTCTATGTTTCTCTAAATTTAATTTATTATTCTTATTTTAATTCATCTTCCTCTTTTCTTAATTAGGTTTAATTAGTTTAGGATTAATCTTTATCCTTACAATTATGTCCCTCTTTCCCTTTTTACCTAATTAAACCACATAATCTACCTAGTATTTTCCAACATGGGAAGGGTAGAGTTTTTAAGGTAATCTATTTTATTTCTTCCTATGATCCTCTTAACCCAGGTTTTATTTTTGATTTAATTACCTCGGTTTCTGACATCATTTACCCTTGATGTAAATTTACCTAGTTTTCATTCCTTGATTATATTTATTATTTAATTTATTTTTAATGGTTCCAAGGGTGCCAAGTTTGGTCATGTCGTTCAAGAACTTCCCTTGAAGTTCCAAGGGTGCCACGCCTAATAGTTTATTTTTGATCCCAAGGGTGCCAAGCTGGTCGTGCCCTTCAAGAAATTCCCTTGAAGTTCCAAGGGTGCTAGACCACTTGCCCTTCAAGCATTCGGTGAATACGAGGGGAAAGTATAGGTGCAACGTCATAGACCACTATCATCTCTTATATTGCCTGCTATAGTGAGACTGATGGTGTTGGGGATCAAGGAATCCGCCTTGATGCGCGCCCCCCCGGTAAAATCCTCATGAGCGACCCAACTTTGGGACCTACCCTCATGGCATCGTGATCTTCAAGGCGAAGGTGTTTCACCCCTTCTAGCCCAAGTCACGGCGGGAATGCTAGTGGGTGAGATCAGGGACATTGTCCCACCCCTCCGATGCAGTTCCATCCACCTGTACAACCCCATCACCCATATGTGAGTCATTCGGTCAAGCAACTAATCTGTGCCTGCAACCATTAACATATCATTAGAATATAGATAAACATATATGGCAAGTTTCAAAATCGACTTAAAATTTCAAAGATAAAATAATATGAATTTTCATCAAACCAGGTGTCCTCAACTCGTCATATGCGAGTGCCTCTGATGGTTTCCTGCCATACTCAATAATCAGTAACCAGGTTTCTCAGTGTTAGTCATTACCATAATAACATTATTACCATCACCTAGTCATTCACATCATTGTTCATTGTGAACCAAAACTAATGTAAGTAGCTAACATAGTGGATACCTCCATCATGGCTAGCATCATCATAACCTTAATGGAACCATACATATAGATAAAAGCTATCATCATTATAACATCGATAGAAAACATGTCTATCCTTTACTACTATCACCAACATAATATCAATAGAGAGTACACATAACCATTAATTATATCGTGATCATAATATTAATAGAGAACATACATAACCATCACATTCACTAAAAATAGATTCACGTTTCTAGATCCTCAACCTGAGTTCCTCATAGACTAAAGTATCTAAGATAATGTCATATTAGGGTCAGGAAACTAGAGTGGGCACTACATACACCCCCTCTTAACAATGGACTTCGTCCCAAAGTCCCTAGAACATAAAGGAAAAACGACGACATATAATCCTAGGAACCCTTCCTAAAACTCTTGCTAACCTTCTGGTGGGCAGGTTATAATTTTCCCAAGGTATCTATACCACGAATTTCGTTATAAACTAAATGAATATATCTGTGGAACATTGTAGCCCAATTTTATTTTATTTTTTGGACTAAGCAACAACAAGACAAGGGCATGATAATCAAAATCAAAATTCATCTCATGGTACAATTAATAGATGATAAATGAATATATCTGTGGAACATTGTAGCCCAATTTTATTTTATTTTTTGGACTAAGCAACAACAAGACAAGGGCATGATAATCAAAATCAAAATTCATCTCATGGTACAATTAATATATGATGCTTTCAACCAAGTAAAGTCGTCCACACACTGTACTCCTGTAGCTTCCAATTATAGTCGTTCATTTCAAACTACGTCTACATGACCCTATAAGTGACAATGTCGGGTACACAAAGTGATTTGTATGATCATCATTGCATATGGTAGAGTTCACTGTCATAGATGTTGCAATAATATTGTCGTAGAAGAAAAGATCGTATAAATTATCCATACGTTTGATATTTTCAAAAGTCTTAAATTCTAAGTTATCCCTTCTGATAATTCTGCAATATTTTCCCCAATATCTCAATAAGTGTCATTTTGGACCCTTGTCAGTATGTTCCCTAAAATGATATTTGTAGCATTGCATTTAGGCCATAGGCGGAAAAATGTCGAAAGAGGTGGACAAGTAAGAATAAGAAATTCAAAAGGCAAACTTAAGCTCACACGCTAGCAAAAGATGAAGGACTTTGATGTCAAAAGTGCTAAAAATTAAAACATTCTTATTAGCAGTTGTAAATAAATAAATAATTAGATAAATTACAAAGCAAGTGATTGTGCATCAAGATGTAGTGTTCAATGAATAGTTCCTAGGAGTTCATCCAACCAAGAAACTCTTTGAAACATCACCACATTACTTAATTATAGATAATATCCTAGTAAGTAATGATGTTAGTGTCTCAACTAGTTAGAGATGATGTGGCACATGACCTAACAATGGAAGAATCTAAACATGCAGTCGATAGTATATCGAGCATTGAATTGGGAATAAGGAAGAATACTCTAAATAAGGAAGTTATTCCAGTCAAACAAAAACATACTTCCCAATCCAAAGAAGTTGTCTTCTATTTGCAAATGTGGGAAAATTTTGTTTTAGCTACATAAAAAATATCGAGAGGAATCAAATTGGTTATAACACCTACCACACCTCACCTATCAAGAAAGAGATAGTGACATCCCTGCTATCACTCAAGTTTATCTCCAAAGAAATATCCCAACCTTTTTCAAAGAAAACCCAAGGGTATTATTAAGTGATCACAACTTGTGACTAGTGACCACTCCACTTCACTTATGCATAAATTATCAAATTATCGTAGCAACTTATTGAAAATATGATATCCCAATTATAATATATATTTATATCAATAACTATATTTATGAAAACTATAATTTAATTCAAATTATTATTAACAATTTCAAAACAAATTAATTTAATAATATCTTAAAACATGCTCCTAATTTTTCATGTACCCATGTAAAAAACATCCTTTTGCAATCAATATTTAATTATTGACTTCTCTTTAATACATACCAATATATAAAAGTCTATACAATTGATGTAAATATTAAATTTAACCAAGATATTACTACATAAAACATAACTTCCATATGTCAATTTATAATGTGGCACTTTTAGCTCGTTATTAATTTTTAAAAGAAAGGCTTGATTATTGTTAGAGCATTAAAATGCTTCCATCCAACCACTCATAAAGCCTAAACCAAGAAAATTAGCAATGATGAAGTCAAGATTAATTTTTTGGTGTTATACAATGCAAAGACAACTTATTGAAATGAGATGGAACTAGTTTCATTAGTCAAATTTATTTTTATGTTCTATTTTATTGTTATTAATTTTTGGTGATTGTTAATCATTAAATTGTTATAAATATATTAAGCACTAAGACGTCCTTAGCTATCATAAAACATGTGCATTGACCAACTCATTTTAAGGATGAGTGCTTCTCAACTGTATGTTTCATTACCACCCTAAGCAAAGTTTCTGATTCTTTAATTTTAGCAGTTCAATGTGTATTATAAATTGTAAAATAAATTCCATAATCCATTAATTCATAAATAAAGCTTCTTTCTTAATTGGTTAAATTCATTGAAAGGGTCCCATTGGTACTTGCCAGTGATATTTAGTGTCTTCATAGATTTGGTCCAAATTTTTTATTGACTTTTAATAAATGATTTTGTAAAAACCAAGTACTTTTATAGAATTTGTAATGTTTATCTACGAAGCTTCTCACTCTTGGAATAGTTTTCAAATTATAGTAATGTCTAGCATAAAATGAGTATGTTTGAGGTGCAAATTGTAAGGACCAGTTCTATACTATATATTTTTTTATAAAAATGCCAAAACTATTTTTATAACTTCATAATTTTCATTATAAGAGCAATTTTTATGAACCACGATTTTATTTTCTAAAATACCTTTATATCTTCCCTCGGTATTAATTAAAATGCTTACCTTTAAAAAAAACACCCTACTAATATTCTAAGTTGTTTTGAAACCCATGTTTAAGTTTATTGTAATTCATGTTGCATAAATCTAAACATGCAAATCTCAAATTTCATATAAAACTAATTTTGTTCCCAATGTCATAAAGCATAACGTCATAAATCATAACATCACAAAGAATTAATCAAGATATATTATCATCGGTAGTTTAAAATATTTGGACATAGCATCAAAAATTAATTTAAAATATGCATTGGCCAAGAAACATTTAATTATTGTGAATTAATGGTTTTCATATTGGTCCCGAGACTGACTCATGAGGCTGATGCTAATGCCTGAAACATTCAAATCCTTGGAGATTCCCTACTAGTTATTCAATGAATGTGGAAGAAAATAACAATGAGTAATTTCACATTACAATAACTGTATAATATCATTCATTCTCTTCTATCAATTTTCTCACATATCCACAGGGACAGGAATAGGATTGCTGATGGACTTTCTAAAGATGGAACAAGGTTGGAACACAAAATCTAGTATGTTTCTGAATAGTGAGGGCACTATCTCAGATTATACTCATGATGCATGGCTATAAATCTGTTTTATCAGAGAATCTGGTGTGTTTCAGTAACTAGTCATATTACGAATTTGGTGGACTTTCAACAATTCATAGAATTTCAGATGTATGCATGGGTGTCATCTAGTTTTTTCCATGTAATGTTATGTGCTTTGTCTAAGTAAAATATATTTGTTTCGTTATACAATTTAGTGACGTTTATACTCCATTTTTCGTAGTTAATATCATTCTAACTTCAAAGCAAAATTTAACAATTTTTTTTTTCATGGCAGGATATTTCTTTGTGAACAAATATAATCGTAATTTCGTGAGGAATATTTGATCTATATTGTATAACAAAACTTGGTTGCCTATATTTCATCATCTTCCTTTCGGTCCTTATTCCTCATGTACATCACAGGGCTTGTGACATTGGGCCTGTGGTGTATCTCCATGAATAGTGTATTAACAAAAACAATAAAACAAATAAAGAAAACAATCATGTCAAATATTTCTGAATGATAGGCAATCATGGTGAGTAAGACCACTCACTACATGTACAAATTGAATTACGCGCAGCTCTGGAATGTGGGATATCGTGTCATTCTAATCAGCCCCATTGACATGTCACAGGCAGGTTTTGACACTAGGTGGGGTGGATAACAATTTCTTATTTTAAGAAGTGAAGCTAGAACTAATTGACAATATAGATATATATAACCTAGTTACATGAGAACTGCCTTTGGGAGTTGGAGAACCCAATCCCATCATGTCCTAAGTTCTAAGGGCTTTGGAACTTATAGGAAACATTCCAAGAGCTTTGGGATCTTGGCTGGACATTTTGGGTAAGGAGCACGTCACTCCCAATGTTGTTCCCATGATGTTTTGTGCATTGCTGACCCCATGGGGCTGGGTTATAACACCACATCAGCCCAGCCGAACCCGCAAATTGCCTGCTAAAGTAACTTATGAATTTTCATTTTCACGTGCATTTTACTCATCAAGTACTAGGTGGGTCATTTATTTGCAAGGTTGATGGCTGAAGTACTATATTCATCAGGACACTCCTTGCCAATTTGGTCAAAGTTCAAGCCAATAAATATATTGACAACTATTACAAGTAAAAATAAATGCTAAAAATGCACTTATACTATTTGATTAAGTTCTAATTTATAACATTAATATTATATGTCAATAGGGATCTGGTGGTTAAATCTCTGGGCAATTTTGTTGAACGCAACTGATCTAAACATGGCAGACTTTTTTTTGGACTTTTTATGAACTCTTATCAGTTACTATATGAGAACACATCAGCGATTTAAGTTTTTTTTTTTTTTGGAAAGATGTATTTAATGGACAGTCAACAGAAAGTATTATGGATATAGTTCTGACGCTGGTATATGTATGGACAACAATCTGGGGCACTTTTTTGTAAAGATGGGATGCTGAAAAGCATGTATGGATGTAATTTTATTTATACTTGATAAAATTACAGAAAATTTTCATATATATATATATATAGATATATATATCTATTAAATTTGGTAATTGAAATTGAAAGAGATTCAGACAAAGAATTATAGAATGCATACATACACATATATACCTATTAAATTTGGTAATTGAAATTGAAAGAGATTCAGACAAAGAATTATAGAATGCATACATACACTGGTACCTTGGTTCTACCGTCGATCCAATTGGGATGACAGAGTGCGAAATACAACTCTTTCTTGGAACAGAATTCCAAGGGCGAATCGAGCCATGCAATAAGATAGGGATACCAAATTGGGAGCATCTTTTCCCACAAGGAGTTCGAATTGCCGGCCGACCTGAATGTCCGATTGATAGCTCTGAGCCTGCAAACATCTCTGGGTGTAGTGAAGCAGAGCATGTGCGATATGCAGCTCTCTGGAAAATCCCCCATCGTCGTCATTGCCCTTTTCTCATTCTCCTCCATTTACTAGGGTTACAATCTAATCTGAAGCGTTTCAATACCCAGATTCCTACGTTTGATATATTCCAAGGAAGAGGAGCACTAAACCCTTCAAACGACCAAGTAAGTCCAAAGTTATCATCTAGTAACTGTTATAAAATTTAATACACTTGGCTGACTTGGAGGAATAGTCCAAATTTGGCACCTTCATACCAAGCTTTCTATTATTCTTCTGTCCCGAGCTAAATTAAAATGCCCAGAAACTAACAGGGCCCAAAACTTACTAGTGCACAGTACAAATGATGCAACTGTTACCATTTATCTGTGAAGCACCCCAAAACTTTTAAATACCAAAAAATGAGACAAATATTCAAACTTGTTTCCATCAATGTGCTACAAAGCGCGAACTTCACAACACATAGGTCACTGAAATGCGCTTCTAATCATGGCTAAATCACCATGCAAAGCATTACAGGAGAACTATTCAACCCCCAAAAATTAGAATACCGTCAACTGATTAACAAAGCCCTTTTTCTTCTAACGAAATATAGCAAGCAAAACCTGATATTAGATGTTTTCGAGCAACAATCGAATTGCCCATCTGTATTAAGGCGACTGAAACGATATCTCGACCTTGATGTACTCATAATGAAACCGAGCATACCAGCTCGACTGCTACAGCAATGGAAAGTAGCTCAAAAAGTCATTTGATCAAGAAAACCCTGTCGTTGGAGAATAAATAGACGCTCTCACTTCCAAACCCTAAGGATAGATACAAACCCTCACAGCTATACCTTAAAACCCTTCAAGAAAATCGATTTTGTGATGGTTGAGTTAGACGGCTCCCTTAACGATCCAACGTGTGGAAGGAAGGAAAAATTTACCCTAAAACCCTTAACATCCTTCTCGTCCATCAAACACTCAATATTAAGAGGAGCCTCAGCATTGGCGCTCAAGACCTTTTTGAGCTTCTCGCAGGCAGCCCGCATCCTTATGCTTGCACGGAGGTTTGCAGTTACGATAGTCTTCTCTAAATTTTGTGACAAAGTAATTGAACAGAACTTTGTCAAAGTCTCTACCACTTAAAGGTCTGTCAAATGCATGTGAGAGGATCTTAAGATGACCTTTCAAGAAGGCAGCAACACAGACTTGCGTATCACTATGGCCGTCATCGACGAATACAGCGTAAATTGGATTGGTATCCAGCAAATCTATCTTGTAAATGCCATATGCAAGGGAAATGGCAGTGGACTCGTGCAACAGACGGAGAGGATTTAGATTGGCTATGAAGGTCACGTTTAAGTAAGCTTGCCTCTGTAATTCCGTGAAGTAGGCCGGTATTCCGTTTACACAGTCGAAAAACCGCCGATGTTTCCAAATTCTTCATGGCTATTCCCTTTAAATGCGATAGAAGCATACCTAAGATTTCCGTCCTGGTGAATACTTTGTCCTCTTCTTCTAAGTACCGGACGTGGATCAGAATACCGCCATCCGGTGCTTCCGAGGCTTTAAAGGAGAACACACAAGATCGTGTTGGACCTCTTGATCCCAGAACTTCCTTCCAATTAAACGCTTGATCTGCGTAATGGTGGTTTTCAGATTCAACGTTGCAGAGGCCCGTTGTCGTGCCCAGAAACCGCTACTTATCGCCGAAGCACACCATCGCCGGGGTTTCCCACTTGGATTCATCATTGAGAATCACGTCAATGTCGCGTTGCTTTGCGACAGCTACAACACAGTTCTCATTCCCAATGTCGAGCCCAACAACGCTCATCTTTACAGGAAATTCAAGGAAAATTGCTCAAAATATCACGAATTTTCCTTTGAACTTGATGAATTCGGCTTTTATAAAAATGCAGGGGAAATTTGCTAACAATACCAGAAACTCAGCCTCGGTACAGTGAAGTTAAGCTCAGAACTAGAAAATTTTACAAGCAAATTCGTCAGAATTCGTAACCTAACTTGAATTTGGACAATTCGATGTCAAATGATCAAATTTGAGTTCAGAATAGTCGTCTTAGAGAAAATACGCTGAAATTGGCCGTTTGCGGAGGATTTCGACGACAGATTACATATCTACTTCAACAGGGATCGATTCAGTGTAGGTGCAGCTAAAATTTGGAAATGGAGATTTGTCGGGACCAACTAATTTCGCCTGCATTAAATTCGTAATCGTGATATTTAACAAAACTAGTCATGCATGCATAGGTCCATAGGTCTCAAGGGTTCAACATAGCTCTGATACCAAGTGTAAGGACCGGATCTATACTATTCTTCTAATACCAAGTGTAATGACCACATCCATACTATATATTTTCTTTTTCTTAATTAGTTTTACTTTTCTTATTTAAGTTAAATTACAGAAAATACAACCAAAGGACAAACACGTTGGGAATTCAAATTAAATCAGCACAGTCTAACACATTTCTGAAATTCATTTCAGGAAACATATCATAAAATTTACATACATTTAACTAAGAATATAAAGCATTCATACAAAATAATATTGCAACACATATGTACTGTTCACTAGAAGATGAGACTCCACTTGCTTTGATATTACTTGTATTCCCTTGTTGTCGGTCCCTTCGAGAGTGAATGACAACGTACTTGAACCGAATGCAATGACCCACCGGTTAACCTCCCAGCCTACTCCTTGGGTACTTTTCTTCCCCGAGGACCCCCGAGGTACAATGGGGTTGTACAATGGAGGAATGCAATAGCTGGTAGAGGAGAGCACTCCTCAGCTCAAGAGTCCCCTATCTAAAATCCTCTACCTCACCAAACTCACTATAGGATCGTAATCACTGCTCTGACATAGTCTCAGCCATTCAACAATAGGGTTCCCAAAAGTCCTTTCTCCCATGGCTTGCCCCTTCTTTTATAGGAGTCCTCATAGGTGACACTTGGCATGTCATGCAAAATTCAATAGCTTGATTATTCACCCACCCATGTGTCACTCTCTCATCAAGGGTCTCCCAAAATTATTTACTTAATTTTTAATTTAAAACTAATATTTTCCTCACCTCAACAAGATTCCTATTTCTTCTCCTAGTTGCCTCTTTATCCCCCCTTTTTATTCCTTAATTTGTGTTCATTACTTAAAGTCAATTAATGAGTCAAGATTTGATCCCCTATCTACTCCCTAATTTAACTCAGGTTATCTCTTAGATGGATATTCTTATGTTGGTTGTTGCCACATGGAGGTTCTCTACATTTCTCTAAATTTAATTTATTATTCTTATTTTAATTCACCTTCCTCTTTTCTTAATTAGGTTTAATTAGTTTAGGATTAATCTTTATCCTTACAATTATGTCCCTCTTTCCCCTTTTACCTAATTAAACCACATAATCTACCTAGTATTTTCCAACATGGGAAGGGTAGAGTTTTTAAGGTAATCTATTTTATTTCTTCCTATGATCCTCTTAACCCAAGTTTAATTTTTTATTTAACTACTTCGGTTTCTAACATGATTTACTCTTGATGTAAATTTACCTAGTTTTCATTCCTTGATTATATTTATTGTTTAATTTATTTTTAATGGTTCCAAGGGTGCCAAGTTTGGTCGTGCCCTTCAAGAACTTCCCTTGAAGTTCCAAGGGTGCCATGCCTAATAGTTTATTTGTGATGCCAAGGGTGCCAAGTTGGTTGTGCCCTTCAAGAAATTCCCTTGAAGTTCCAAGCATGCCACACCACTTGCCCTTCAAGAATTCAGTGACTACGAGGGGAAAGTATAGGTGCAACGTCATAGACCACTATCATCTCTTATGTTGCCTGCTATAGTGAGATTAATGGTGTTAGGGATCAAGGAATCCACCTTGATGCATGCCCCCCCAGTAAAATCCTCATGAGTAGCCCAACTTTAGGACCTGCCCTCATGGCATCGTGATCTTCAAGGCAAAGGTGTTTCACCCCTTCCAGCCCAAGTCATGGCGGGAGTGCTAGTGGGTGAGATCAGGGACACTGTCCCACCCTTCCCATGTAGTTCCATCCCCCTGTACAACCCCATCACCCATATGTGAGTCATTTGGTCAAGCAACTAATCTGTGCCTACAACCATTAACATATCATCAGAATATAGATAAACATATGTGGCAGGTTTCAAAATCGACTTAGAATTTCAAAGATAAAATAATATGAATTTTTATCAAACCAAGTGTCATCAACTCGTCATATGCCAGTGCCTCTGATGGTTTCCTGCCATACTCAATAATTAGTAACCAGGTTTCTCAATGTTAGTCATTGTCATAATAGCATTATTACCATCACCTAGTCATTCACATCATTGTTCATTGTGACCCAGAACTAATGTATGTAGCTAACATAGGGGATACCTCCATCATGGCTAGCATCATCATAACCTTAATGGAACCATACATATAGATCAAAGCTATCATCATTATAACATCAATAGAAAACATGTCTATCCTTTACTACTATCACCATCATGATATCAATAGAGAGTACACATAACCATTAATTATATCGTAGTCATAATATTAATAGAGAACATACATAACCATCACATCACTAATAATAGAGTCACGTTTCTAGATCCTCAACCTGAGTTCCTCATCGACTAAAGTATCTAAGATAATGTCATATTAGGGTCAGGAAACTAGAGTGGGCACTACAACAGAGGAAAATGAAAGTCCAAGGATGCTCTTGGAAATAGTTCCATTACATAGATCTTCTCATTCTGAAGCTACTGCAACTTGAATGGGCTAAAATGGACTTTGGATGAAGAAGTTATCGCAGGAAGAAGATTGCCTTTGTCCTTTGGAAAAGGAGGCATTTCTTCTAAAAATGGCCTAAAAGGCTCCTTAAGGAAGTTGCATTGCAAAAGGCCAAAGGGAAGGACTTAACGCAAAGACGAAGGGACCCCCGATCAGCGATCTCCGATATATCGGATTGGAGGTAGGCCTTCGCCTGATATTGGGACCCCAGACAAGGCAACATACGATAATGAGATTTCAATATCGGCGATCAGAGGGGCAGAAGACATAGACCCTTGCCGATGCGATACGTAAGGTTTGATATTGGTGATCAGCGATCGGGGTGATCGGCAGATCGGAGGATCAGCGGTCGGCATACCCAAAGGGCAGACCCCCGGGTCGTTGCGATTGTGATTAGCGATCAGGACCCAAACCCGATAGGGATTATTGACCCGATTGCATAAAATTTGAAGTCTGAGAACTTCGGAATTTCAATGTATTTCCCATGTATTTGGATTTTGGCCATTACGCCATGCGATAGTGATTTGCGATAGAATGGCGGACCCGAAAGGTTTATAAACCTAGCCCTATAAATTTTGAAATCTGTGGTAAGCGGGATTTCGAGTGGGCGGCAGGCGGTAAGTGGTTTTGAACGGGCGCAGCCCGAACCCATACACTGGTCGACACGTGGCATGGCTGAGGAGAGAGAAAATCGTCTTTTCGAGCGAGTAACCTCCGTTCACATAAGCCACCCAAAACGGACTGTTAGCCGTTGGATCGACGATCATGCAGATCAACGGTGGGATTGCGATAGCCATAAAAGGCGGACCTGAAAGGGTTTTTAGGGGCGATTCAATATTTTTTCAAGTCTGGATAAACGTGCCATGAGGCGTTTTCCTGTGTAATTCCAGTATATCTCTGTGTATTGGGAAATATAGTTTTTTTTTGGGTTTTCACCTGATCATGAAAGGCCCGATTCCTTTGTAACTGCCCTTGATCATTGTGCCACACTGAAAGCGGGTGTTTTATAGGCAATGATGCATGTGTAACGTCGAGAGAGCCATATAGCCACAAAGCTAGATGGCCAGTCAAAGAGACAGGGAGTAGAAGAAGATGCAGAGCCGCAAAGGAGTGATTACATGCAACGAAACGACTGGGGAAGCCGGAGAGCCGGAAGAGGCCTCACAAAAGCCAAAGAGCACGATTGCTGAGGCAGCGCAGAGAGTTTTGAGAGTCACTTGGAGGTTGAGTGAACCAGAAATCTTAATTGACAGCCGCAAAGATTGCTGAGGGCCATTGGAAGGTTGCTAAGGGGCACTTGGAGGTCAAGCGATCCATTGATGCATGCAGAGGCCGAGAGAGAGCTCAGAGAAGCCAGAGCTGAAGAGCCAGAGCCAGAGCCAGAAAGCCTGAGAGCTTTAGAGCCAGGGATGAGATGGTGTTCTAAGCCCATTTTTTTGTGTAATACAGTGGATTTGAGCGTGGAGCTTGTAAAAGAACTGTTGCCATAATCCCAGAAAGACTAGTTGAGTTGACTAGAGCTCAAGGAGACGTAGCCCAAGAGTTTTGGGTGAACTCCATATTACATTGTTGTTATGTGTGTTTGCTTTGTTGTTGCATTGCATTGTTGCTTTATTTGCTGTTATATGTTTTTATATCAGTTCAAGAAAATAAGCTTAAAGCACATTAACAGTTAAAAATAAACACAAGCATGCACCTATTTCAAGCACACATTTAATTCCGCCATTGGTTAATCATAATATCTTGGGAATAATTAAGCTTTGGAAGTGGGAGAGGTTCTTGTAAGCTTGACAAGAAGCCTTTAGGACCCATTTTTAGATCAAGATGACTACTTACTTAAACTATTCTCATACTTTCCTTAAGTAGGCAGAGAAAATAAGAAAATGGCAACTCAAACTATCACTGAGACTGATAACCATAATCCACAAATATAAGAAAATCCATCTTCCTTGACGACTACAAAAAATTGGCAAAAGGGTCTTGGCGATCATGAAGTCCTTTATTCAGTTGATCCTTCTCAAATTGTAATGAAACAGTTTGTTCTTTCCTATCATCCATATTAGAGACAAGGTTTGTGTGTTCTTGCATACCTTCAATTGAGGCAACCACATCTTGAATAACAAAAATGCCTACGTCCACGAGGTTTAGAACAACCTTGTCTTCTTCATTATTTCCTTGCAACTCTGGGTAATTATTGTCATAGGTTTTTTCATGAGATGAAAACAGAGAAAATGAACGACATGAAGAAAAAACTGATCTAATATCCTTATCCCTTTCTTGTTCATTTCAAAACTATTGAATATGTTCATCAATCTCAAGAAAACAAACATATTGTACATTATTCCTGAATTTAGTAGATGAATCATGATTTTCATATGTAAGCACTGATTCTTCATTATAACTTAGTTGATTGTTTTCTAGTTCTCTGGAAATGTTTGAAGGTTGCTGAATTTCATCAGCAAGTTTAGGAGAAATCACATCATTGAGATGCAAATTTGTTTCTTTTTCAGCCAGGGGAAAAATAACTACTTGCTGAGAATTTTCTTGAGTGTCATGGCAACTAGCTTCTACATCTTCTTCCTAGTTAAAAGGGTTCTCATGAATAGCCTCTACAATCTCATCATCCATAAACTGATCATCTTCATAAAAACTCTCCAAATGCTCAATAAAAATTTTAAAATGAGTGCAACAATCTTTGACTAGCAACAAGGAAGGATGACATTCTTTATATCTCTCATAAAACATTGTATGAAAATCTCTAAGAGAAGATAAACACGTATTTTGCAAGCTTTCATACCATGATTGTGAATTTCCCTCCAAGGATACCATGAAAATCTTCATGAGACAATATTCATGGAAATCAACATTAAGTCTACGTACATACATGTGAAATTTGACCAAATGAAAAGCAGCATCTCTTCGTTATGATCTCTGAATTCTGGCAAATAATATTGCCAATCTACATGAGGCATGTGATTTGGAAAGCTTGGAATATGAATGTGATGCATAGGGGCATACCTTGCAGATATGTGATCCATCTTGAACCAATAGAGTTGCTAGTGAAACCTTGATTTCTGAATTCTGCTACCAATGGAGTATTTGGATCAAGTTGAAAACTGATTGGAGTCGCCAGGTGAATGGTTCAACCTTCATGTGTCTGGATGTTGTCCACCATCAAAAATCAAATATGAAACTTTGATGATCTTTCCCAGAGAATATAGAAGCTTTCGCTCCCTAGCAATGGCGCCAGAATGTTAGCACTTCGTAAATTTTCCTAAGCTGAGGAGAGAAATTCCAGAGGTAACCACAAACCACTTCTAGGTTAGAATCTAGCCCTTCTAGCCTTGGAGAGGGCTCTCTCACTTAGGTTTCTCAACTGATCTGATATTAGGCTAGGTATAATGTTAAATAAATGTCTGTTTTCAAAGGTCTGTTGATGAGAAAAGAGACAGATCCATTGGGCATGGAGTCATGTCAAATCTATTTTTGTCCAGTGAGATGATGAAGAGAGGAAGGGTTATCTCCACAGGGGAAAGGTAGGTAGTCTTGGTGATGAAATTGAGTCAAATTTTTGTAGGAAGGTGAGTGTAAGCAAGGTGGAGGACAACACAAAGAGCATCAACTATAGATGAATTCTAAATGTTGTTTTAAGAGGAAAAACATTAATCTCTTGGAAAAACTAAATCAAAGCACCATTAAGATGAATTCTGAATTAAACATCTAGTTTTTTCCAAGAAAGAATACATAAATTCAGTAGATGTAAACACATGATATGAAATTACAATAATAAAGAAGTAGACATCATCAAAATCTGACACAGGAATCCTTGCAAATCACCTTATGTCCTTCATTCATTCACTAGCAAACCTTTTAGAAAATACAGTGCACAAAAGGCAGTTACTCTCTAATCTGACCAACATAACCCTTTTTACATTTAGATTCATGAATTATATAAAGCATTCTCTTCCTAAGCCAAAGGGGGTCAAAACCCATAATTTTCCCAAAGATAGGAAGAGGTTACAATGCTTTAGGAATAAAATATTTGAAAATTTTCCCATATCCTACTATCTAGGGTTTGGTTTTCTACTAACCAAAAATATGCTAAATGATGAGAAAATCATGGCATTGGGTAGAAAAATATTCAAACTTAACCATCAAAATCATCTTGGAACCAATTATTCCAAGTTGGAGGTTCACCAAGTTGAATTCCAAAAATTCTAGAACTCTATCAACAAATTTTGCTTGGAAAATTTGTGAAAATTGGGTCTCAAAGTGACACATGTAATTCCAAAACCATAACATCTGTACAAAAACCGAGATACTTTTTTGTATATCAAATTGTTCTTGAGATAAACCACTCTCATTTTCCAAAATTTATTCTCCAGATCTTCAAAATCCGCACCTAAACATCATAACTAAAATAGGAAATGACAAAACCTGAAACATAGGGTTTAAATATGCATTTGAATTTTCCAATATATAACACATGTGAAAAAAAATAGAGGTTTTTGTTATGTGGACTGTTCTTGGAAAAAATCTCTTTAATTTTTTCTAAATTCATTTCCATTTGGTCATAAACATCTTTTGAAAATTATGACACAAATAGTCAAAATGCAGCAAATGAGTTGGTTGCGTAGCAAAACAAAGTAGCCCTCCATGTTTTGTATGGTTGCAACCCTCCTCTGACAAAATGGAGAAAATGGATATTATTGAAATATCTCTGTGATAGTGTTGAACTCCTGAGATAGTCTTGATAATGCTTGCAGACCTCCTCATCACTTGTAGCAAACTTTCGCAACACACTGTTAACTTTCACAATACCTATTAACTTTCACAGCGCCTTCAAAATTCTGAGCATATGATGACTTCCTCTAATATAAAGTCCTGGAGGCAAAAAGTAGGTCTTTTGAAATCCTTATAACATCCCGCAAGACAACCAAAAGCCTCAAAATTGGGTCATCTCGTCATCACAAAAGACTATACAAAATGTGCAGCATGCCCTTGCTGCATTTTTCCAAACTCCATAAAAAATGACCTATTTCTAACTTGCTGAGTAAAAAGCAAAAATTTAAACCTCAGTATCATCCTCTTGATGAATATTTACCCTTGTGCTTCTTTTCCTCTGGAGTTGACATGATTTTTCTCTCGCATCAGTAAATAGTTTAAGATTATAAGCAATTTGTTATGTGTAAAAATGGAGGAGTTATGCTATCTTAAAACTTTGATGATGACTTAAGAGACAACAAACATTACACATAAGACTAGTCACTGTAAACTTTCTCAGGAAAACCCTAAAACTTGCAAATTCACAACAGTTGACAGAGAAACTTAATGGGACAGTCGCAGCGCAGAAACACAATGATCAAAGTTTTTTGGGTCTTTAAGACTTTTAAGCATAAACACTAAGGGAAAAAAGCTTAAATTTAGTTTTAAGAGCATGGAATACATTGCATGTGAAGGCTACACAGAGAAAAATGTTGATTTGGCAACAAGAAATGTGAAATATAAATCTCTGTGTGGAATCGCAATGACTAGGATAAAAACGTAGCACCTCTTGAAAATATAGCACTTGGGAAAAGGAAAGGACTATCCTTTTGACCACTATCTTCCCTCTAAGATCATAACCTGTCATTAAAATGACATTCAAATTGACTCACCACAACCTCCAAATATGTGCCTAATCCATCTCATGATTTTTTTGATGTAGAATCGATCTCCATATTTAGATGATTGACTTATGATACCCAAGGTTTGATGATATGACCCCTAGACTCTTCTATAATGAAAAATGACCCCTCATGATTGCGAATTCAAATCACGACTCCTTATGACCTTACAATTTGAATTATGGCACAATGACTCTTTTTTAAACTCAAAATATTTACAATGTCACTTTAAAAGATTTGGCCTCTTTTGTACAAAGACCCCTTAGACTATGAGACTCATGAAACCATAAGTTAAATTTTACAAAAGACTCTCAAATGAATAGTAAGACAGAAACACTATGATCACTATATTATAGGACCCTAACAGGAAGTTCTAGTTTATTTTCAAATAAATTTCTAGGAGTTTCAATTCATTGTTTGCTTCTCTAAATCTATATGGTCTAATGTGTGATTGGAGTGTTGTAGAAGAATTATTTTTGTTGGATCAAGGGCAAGGAAAAGTCTTTGGGAAACCAACCCACTCTTGAAACATCTTCAAATGAACTCTCATTTTTTATTTGGATATCATAGTTCATCTTACAAAAAAGATTCAGGGATTTGTTTGGACATAGGTTGTATGAAAATAAATATTTCATATTTTAAATCTTTTCAAATAGTGCTTCATTGATTCTATATTAGCTACTTGAGATCATTTTCTAAAATAACAAGTGATGGGGTTCACTCCCATCACTTGATTTGGTTTCTTCTACATTATTTGTATGATATTTATTTGTTTTAAATGTGCCCTCTACACTAATTGTTTCTTTGTTTTGCAGCCCATAGTTGGAGTATTGATAACAAGAAACTTGAGGAAAAATCTAAGTATTTTCTTGTAGGACCTCTCAAGCCTTCAAAGTTCATCTTCTAAGAGGTTGTAAGCATTTGAAGACTAGCTCATTGTCTTGTGCAATATTTCATCTACCATTAGAGGCTAATCTTTTGGATACCAAGAGACACCTAACATTTTCAAATTTGAGGGAATTCTTATTATACTTACCTTTGTTTGTAATTTCAACTTTCAAGAAGGAAACCTAGTGCTTGAAAAGCCTCATATGTTGTAAAAGATTCCTCTTGAAGTTTTAGTTCAGATCCTTTGGAATGTTTCTCATCTTTATAATAATATGTTGTAGCAGCTACAACCACCCTCCAAAATTTTGTCTTCGCTTCGTTTTGGAGCCTCCCTCCTTAAATCCTAGCAGTTTGTCTTGCAGTGCTCAAGTACTTGTGCTCTAATTGAGTTTTATATTTTGCTTTACAACTTGTTTTTGTTTACTTTCTTTATCATCTAACCACAAATTGACCCCGTGACTTGGTTGCAAACTGGTTCTAACACATCCTTGACGATCTACACAATCCTTTAGGGCAACCAACCTTTCTTTAAGGAAATCCGCAGTGCAACCCACCAGTGAGCTTTGGATCCAAAATTGCGTAGACCCAAATTGCATCTTCTCTTCAGCTGGGAAATTGTGCAGAGCCTGAGAGGCAGCCCAAAGACACTCAACCCAGAAATTGTGCAGAACATATTGTGCTCAGAAACTTCTCAATGCATCAACCAAAGAGTTGTCTGATCCTTCCCAGAACTGTGCAATCTTTCGAGGTAGTGCATGGAATTTTTCTAAAAAAGAAAGAAGCTAAGAGCAAAAGCATCCCTTAGAAGTAGGGATCCATTATTAGTTTCCCGAGGGTGACACATTTCCATCTTTAGAAGTTTCTACCAAGTGTCATTGTTGTCCTTGATCTCAAGCATGCACATCATGAACTCCATTTTTATCAAATATATGTAATGGACGCCTCTAGATCTCACTTATAGATTCGATCATCAATCTCTATATTCCTTAGGAGATCAATGAGCCTTGTAGCATTATCATCACTTTTGCGGTGAGTTTTGCTTTTATTTCCTTTTGCTTCTTTTTCTGCCACTTTTGTTTGTCTATCTTGTGAGAGTTATATTTCACTCGTTTTGCTACCGTTTTAACTTGTTTTAACTTGTATAAGTGTTGTTTAAAGTTATAGATTTCCTTTTTCAAGTGTCGCATGAGTTTTCCTGTTTTTCACCAACGGTCGTCGTTGTGGTGACTCCCTTCACATGCTTCATGTTCCTTCAGTTTAATCCATTGTTGCACTTGTTTTACATGCATACATCTACACTTCATCAGATCTACATTCATCCTTACATATTACTTCAGATCTGCCTGTTTGCACACTCCCCATGGAAATTTTTTTGCTTCCCCTACCCACATCTCACATTCACTTGCATGCACTTCGCAATCTGGCAACTCAAGGCCTCTGCCTTGGCTATTGGAATTGCGTAGAGGCTTTCCAGGGTTGGCTCCAATTGCACACTTTGCAGTTCTAGTCATCAAGTTTCCTCACTGACTGTTGGGACTGCGCAATGCACAGTTCCCATAGTCAGTCAGTCACCCATGTCAGTCGAAATTGCATAATTCCCCTCATCATATGCCCTTGTTGTTTCTTGATCATGATGTGAAGTTGGATTTGTAAGAGCTAATGTTTGTTTGCCATGAGTGTTTGTTCTATCCCACAGGTACCACACTCTCGAAGCACTTCTCTCCAGAAATTATTGTACCATGGCACTAAAGAGAGCTTTTTCAAGAGTGACCACTAATAGCAGTACTGGGGAAGCAGTTGAGAAAGCACCAGTTTACTTGCCAATATATGAATATGCCCAACTGTTTACAGAAAATGAGTCAAATAACTTGGTAGCAAGATCAGCAGTAGTGGCAGAAGGCAACAATCCAATACAGGATTAGGGAAAGAAGAAATTGTTGACATAACAGAGGGAGAACAAAGTTGCAAAGAGAAAGCGGATTCAATCTTCATGCAAACAACTTTGACAACAGAAGCAAAAGGAAGCAGAGGACACAGAGAACAGAGTGAAGGAAGAGAGAAAAGTAGAGCTTGTGGGTAGTACAACTGAGATCGCCACAAGCAGAACAAGAGTCAAAGGAAGAACAGGAGTTGAAAAGCAAAAACATGAAGAAGAACAAAGGCAAGGCACAATGACAGAGAAAACAATGCTAATACAGGTTGATGATCTGGAACAGCCAGCAACTGAGGAAGAGAGTGAACAGATGTAGGTTCCCTCACCACAGCTAAGCACAAGAACCAAGTCCAACTGGAGTTCGATAGGTACAAGTAGCAGTTAATGCGCGAGGCCACCACTGATGACTTGCAACTGAGCGCAGATAAGATGCAGAAGTACATTGGTGGTCCAGCCACATTCAGGACAATATTGTGCATGCTTCAAGATGAGATAGACATAGGTTCCAAGACCACATGCTCGGATGCCATGGATGTAAGAGTCCTCATTTAGCAAGACAACATCAAGCAGTTTGGGGACATCACATCACAGTACCAAGCTTGGCATTAATACATGACCGAGAAGCATCAAGTGGATGTTTCCAAGTTTGTCTTTCCCCAAACCTCGAAGTCATAGTGTTTTGTCTTGTTAGGCTATCTCTAGCCTATTTTGTCTCACATGGGTACATGTGGAAAATTGTATTATTGTAAATATATTGTAAGTGAAATTCCAAGTGTCACTAGTGGAATGTGAACAATCACTATGTAATGTGAACAGTCATGAGGGTAGTCCAAGAGCCAAAGGGGAATTTCAAGGGTCACCCCACCCTTTGCTATATATAGAACATCATAACTCATAGTACATGCTTTTGGGAGCAAAGCTTTTGGCTAGGCATTGCTTAGAGAAGGCTTGGAGAGTATTGTGATGAGCCTTGGCTTCTCCACAGCTTAGAGCGAGTACATCTCTTTGAAGTAACAAACAGTGTTGACTGTAATGTTCCACTATTGGGGCTAGTGGTTGTTAATAGTGTATGTATGGATGGAAATTTCACTTAATAATATATAACAGAGCCAACACATTTTCATGCATATGTTGTTATTGTAGTTGGACTATTCTGGTTGTTTTAGAAATGTATGTTATTTAACTTAGGCATTTGTGTATGAACTATTTTGTATACAATTGTATGAATCTTGTTGCAGATGTGTTGTTGGTTTAACCCGTCCCTTTGGTTTTTGGACTATTCTGCTTTCTAGCTTGTGATGTCATTCCGCTTGTGTGTTCCTTTCAGGTTGCATGCTATTACATGCTTCTAAGGGACAAATTTCATTTTCCCCTCCGTGCGTTGGAACCCCCCATGCATCTCACTTGACTCGCTACAAGGTCACACACTTACTTCTGACAAATTTATCATACTTACCTCTACGCGCTACCACAACCAAGGAATTACTTTTATACCCACTATTGGGACTCCTACTCCAAACGGTTTGAGTTCTAGCTAAGACTTCTTACTGGGGAGATCCCCTAACATGTTGGCAGGTCCAACACCGTCAACACAATCTAATAAAAAAACTTAGCTTTTTCTAGTGGGAGCTTGGGTTTCACCCAAGGCATCATTTTCTCTTTATTTAGAAGGAGAAACATGTGGGTGATTGATTTTGCATTGTTTTCTTAGTTTTCATTTTGCATGCCTTAAGAATTGACATAATCTCACCATCACTATCTAACTTTCTAAATTTGATTTTGCTACTAGTTTCCATTGTTTGTCTTGCATTTGAAGTTTTTCTTTAAGTACAACTTGGGATTTTACTTTGGAACAACTTATTTCATTATATGAAAGCATCTCAATTCATGTGGCAATGTTTGATTTAGTAAATTTGACAATATTCTTCATGTTTGCTTCAATATAGAGCTCATTAGTTACTTTCTCATTTATTTTAAAGTTATTTGCTCACTTTAAAAGAATATCATACTTTGAAGCTTCATTTTATTTCATTGCTTTATTTGGTTGATCATTGATATATCATTTGTTAAATCACTTACTTTGATAAACTTACAATCTTATGTGCTTATGAAGCTTATGTTCTTGTACAATTTTGAGCAATTATCTAAGTTATCTCATTGAGCATATTTCCATTTACTTGAAACATTTCCTTTAAGCATTAGTAATCTTACTTGCATTTAATTTAGGCATATTAACATAACTTGCATCTTTAATGAAAATTTACCTACAATCATAATCTTGGTTGAAAGACCTCTCTTAGGGACCCCTTTTATTCATCAACTTGAGGGACATAGACCCTCTTATGTGGTTAACACAATGACCTTGCACTCGTCAGAGCCACAGTCTCTGCAACGCAGGAGGCATTGTGTGTGTTGGGTATTCCAAGGGAGGTATTCTTTAATATATCCTTGGTTTTCTTTCCTTAGATCTCCTTCCACAACTTACATAGGAGACTTGTTTCAAAAGAATTGAAGGAAATGTCACACCTAGACTAGGCATTTAGATTAAAATTAACCAAGATAATTGCATTTAATATTAGTTTAATTGCATTCCATGCTAACACATTTTACTATTTTGCTTGCAAATTATTCATGTACTTTTCATTGATGAAAATGTTTTGAATTGATTATCTTATTTAGGCAAGTATCAACTTATTCATTTTTGCAAGTAAAGTTTTTACTTGTTTCCTCTGCAAGTCATTCTATATTGCTTCCTTATATGCTTTGGATTTGTGAATGATTATATATTTTGAAAGCATTTATTGAAATCATATTTTATGTCTTGCATATGATATCATATCTTTCTAACATATTTTGTTTTATTGACATTTTTAGTTGTATTTCAATTTGAAACACTTCATTTTTTTAGCAATTATTTTTAAACAATATCGAAGGCATTGGTTTTATGAATGTTAATCTTTGATTCATGTGTTGATGGTTATATGTTTCATTTCATATTTTCTCATAATCTCAAGTAATCCAAATTAACCTTGACATCTCCTAGAAACTTCACATCACCTTTTAACTTAGCTTTTCATTTAGGGACCACCCCCCTTAACTGACCTAGGAGAGAGCTTAAACAAAGAGAGTTGGGAATAGGTGACATACCCATCTCTTAAATTTTCCACCAACCACGCCTTGTGGGGTTAATGGATTTCTTACTAACTTAGGTGTGTGTGTGACGCGACAATAGGTCCCAGAATCTAACATACAATTATAAAGATGAAAATCATGAACCTTCAAAGTTACATAAAAAGAGGAACACTCTCATCCTAAACATCATGACTTGGACCAAAAATAACAGAAGTCTTGTCATCTTGCAAAATTATCACATCACCTTCAGCATCCGCACTTGAATATTGAATCCATTTAGACACTTATTGTTTATAACAAAGATTTCTTGTCAATTCTGATAAAGGAATAGGAATTTTAACTTTTTCTTATTCCTTTTCTAAAGTAAAAGAATAAGAAGTAAGTTTTTTTTTTTTTTATTTGATCTTGCATCTGAGCTTGTTGTTGTGAAGATGAATCTTCTGCAGTCTATTGATGGTGCTGGATACCACCAATATGCAAGGGGGTCTCCCTCGATGAAAAGTTCCAATTAGACTTTGCAGCATTTGGTGTGGGAGCCCTTCCAGAATCAAGACTCGACTGCCATGTATTCTTATAGATTTACCTTGTCTATAAATTTTAGCACAAGAGAGAAATGTACATGAGCTTTCAAATGAACAAGTGGGAATGCCTTGTGGAATTTTAAATTGTGGAATGTATCAAGGTTCTTCTACCGAAAGGGAGAGAAAAAGTGAGTCTTTAAAAGAGGAGTAATAGTATTGATCTAATAAAGACACACAAGCATAGAAGGATGAATCGTTGATCAAATAGTGAAATAGTTCACACAGAAGCAATGATTGTTAAAACAAATACAACACACCTTCAACAAAATAAGTACCAAAGCCACTAAAATAGTTCAGTTTCCTTAGTACAGATGAAAAAAAATACATTGCAAACATTGAAAGAATAGTATTACAATATTTACAACATACGCATGAAAGTGTGCTAGCTTAAGAAGCTTTGTAATTAAGCAAAATTTCCAAGATACATCAGTACAAAGAACACCACTAGCTCCAATAGTGGAGCATTAGAGAAACGACTTGCTCCTCCAAAAGAACTATCTTTCTCTCTTATGCCTGGTAGGAGGAGCCAAGGTGAAAAGTCCTTTGCATGTTCTATGAGGGTGTATATATAACAAATGGGGTGATCATTCACCTCCCTTGTGACTCTTGGACTACTGTCATGATTGTTTGACTTCTCTATGACCTTTCGAATCCTACATGACTTTTAACATTATATATATGTCTCTTGGAATTCCAATTTACATTACATTTATGATACAATGAAATTAAATAATCCACAAATGATGTGGCCAATAATGACATGACACCTTGACAAGACATGACAAGACATTGATGACATGGATTGCATGATGATGTGGCAATGTCAAGTCATTATTTCTAGTGCTATCTTTGAATCTTCTTGAAATATGGTGCATGTTCTTTCTCTTCCTCCTTCATCAAGCTCGAATATAAGGAGTCTTCAATGTGATATTGATATTTAGCTATTGTCACAATCTGGTTTCCCTTTGTCTCTCTTGATTGATCAACTTGTTTTCACAACTTCAAATGTGTCTTCTAGCAGGGTCTCCTTCTCCATATCCTTCATCATCATCCTATCATGGCATGAAATGATACCTACAATGGAAACCCATGCATGACAAGACGACATCAGTCTAATAAACCCCTAGTCTAATATGCTTCATGATATTCCATTAACTGAGTTGGAATCGGGTGGCAGGCTGAGATACACATTCAAGGATTGCACATTTTCATAGCTCAAGAGGTCAAGGGCCAGGACTGAGCCTTGAGACTGCACAGTTCATAGTTCAGGATGGCCAAGGCAAGACAATTGTGCAGTTGAGGGGCTCAAGGGGTTAGGCCAAGGTCTTAAGGCTTGAGGTTCCCCACTGCGCAATTTCATAGGGACAGAGGAAAAGAGATTGCACAGTTTCACAGTTCAATGGCTCAAGGATAAGGCTTGTTTCTTGAGATTTTGTAGTGCGTAGAGGAGACTAACTTAAGGCAGGGATTGTGCAGTTTTGGAGATCAAGGGTCAGGACTAAGCACTAAGATTGTGTAGTGCACAGTTCTGGAAGGTATAGACTGTGCATTGTGTAGTGCATAGTTATGGAAGGTAGAGACTGTGCATTGTGCAGTGCCAAGAGGAAAGGTTGAAGCTTGAGGACTGAGACTGTGTAGTGCACAGTTCAGGGAGGTTGACTGATGTCGGGTTGCTCGGTCAAGAATTTTTTTGGATTTAGCTAAGTGTGGGATCAGTGAGGTGAAAATTAATAAGTACAAGGCTTGAGCTTGATCACACACTTAGAACACTTAACGACACAACATATATCACCCAGAACACATGGACAACATACTTTCTTGAATGTGACGACTTTGTGACAACTTTCCCTAAGTGTGACACTATAGGTACACTTTGTGATGACAATGATGACACTTGTGCAACAATGCTTGAAACTTTGGAAATGAGTGTGATACATGTCTACATGATAAGAATGACTCATTAACACAAAGATCATCCCTTGAAACAAACCAAAACTACATTTTTGTGATGTGTGATGCTTTCCGTGCCAAAAGATGAAACTTTGAGTTTCTTCAAAAAGGGACAAGAACACTTAAAGAAAACACATGTAATGATTCTTAATACCTGTGACGACATCATGAAAATTCAAAGTAGGCTCTGAAATTTGGATGTAAGCCAAAATTTTGGAGGGTGTTATAGTAGCAACAACATTTGGCGACACACTGCTTGAACTCGATCTTCTCTGACTTGGCTAACTCTTTTGTGTAGGGTTTAGTTCCTCAGGGATTATTAATTCATCGTTTGGATTACTTTGGCTTCCCCACTTACCCCGTGTGTAAATGTAGTCCCCTTCATTCCTTCTTGGTAAAAACAAACATAATACCAATGATATCACAATGTTGCGAATTAGGAGAAGGGTAATGTTATTCGTGAGATTTAGTTTTTTAGAGTGTAGTTTTTCATCTTTGGTGTTTCTCCACTACTACCAGGCATGGACAATACCTCGATGGAGTTTCATTATTCACCTCCCTACATAGGAATCCTTTATCTTCTTTCACCCTTTATTTATTTATTTTATATAGGACTGTGCATCGACAGTTATTCATTTCATGGGGTAGAAGAGGATTCCGACTTATTAAGAAAGAAGAGGTTGTTCCTTCATAGAAGTATATATAAAACCTATGATATTTGTTTGCTCGTTTATATTTTCCCTTTGTCCTTCTCTACTTGATATGAGGTTTCCATAATAGACATGGATATCATGGTTCGATGCAAGGCTTTCCTTACGCAAGGATTGTATTTTCCATCAGAACATCATCGACCAAAATGTGTAGCCAAAAAAAAAGAAGAATGATTGCAGGTTAGACAAATGTTGCAGTGTCACGAAAATCTTTTTAATTCTACCACACACATGGGAACCCAAAATACACTTGCACAAGACACTTACTCACATGAACGAAAACAAACAAAAGACTAGTGTCACAAAACTCTTTTCAATTCTACCACACACATGGGAACCAAAAATACACTTGCACAAGACACTTACTCACATGAACGAAAACAAAAACAAAAAGACTAGATATGACAAACAAGCAAACAAAACAACAAACTATGTACATAGGGTGGGGCGCAACCCTAGACTACCATTAAAAACAATGCTTTAAATCATGGCCATTTATAGGGAGAGAGTCAATCTTCCCATCTAAAGATTGGAGATGGTAAGTGTTATGGCAAAGCTCCTCATGAATGACAAATAGTCTAATCCACAAGGATTAGAACTTAGTGTGTTTCCCCTTATCTTCATGGGCTTTATCCCACTTCAAGACCAGGTCACCCACACTAAATTCACTTTTCCCCATACAATTCTTGTCAAACCATCTCTTGATACGACTCTGGTGAAAAGAAAAAATTTCTTTAAATTTATTTCTATCTTCCTATAGCTTAAGGAGGGTGTCTATCCTACTCTGAACCAAAAGACAAGGTTTACCCTATGAATCTTACAAAATTGAAAGGGAAAGCAGGTAGATGTTTGGAGGTAGGATGGCTTCTTTTACATACACCAAGAAGTAAGGAGAGGTATTCAGATAAGGCTTAGGCATGACGCAGTCAACCCATAGAGCACTCACCAAAGGAGAGTGCTAGTTCCTTTGTTCGGAGAAGCCAATTTTTTATTATTATGCAGATAAGGTTTTTATTGGTCGAATCAACAAAATCGTTTCCCTTCAGGTAGTAGTTATATGAGTGTTTCAATATGATTCCATTTTCCAATGAAAAATCATAAAGCTTTAGTGATGAAAAATATGTTTCATCGTAAAAAACAAGTGAAGTCGAAACGTCGAACCTGGTAATGAAATTTTGCTTGAGGAAGTTGATGACTTCTTGATCATTCACTTGCTTAAGGGGAACTTCTAATGTCCACCACGTGAAGTAATATGTAGCAGTGATGCTTTGGTGATTGTAGAAAGATCTCAATGATAACATCTAGGCCCCATTGTTTAAATGGTTCTTCCATAGTGATGGGTTGCAATGGGGAAACTTCTTGAGGAATCTAGGGAAAATAAGTGTAGTGTGATTCTTCATTACTTGATAACAATTTGTGGAGTCTCTTTACTTTTTCTTGTTAGCTTAATCTTCTTCTTCTTATTATTAATGCATGTGTACTTTATCAAACTATTATCAAAACATAAGAACAAGAACACAAGTTGTTGGCTCTCTACCAGGGCCAATACCTCTCTTCTCTTGAGAGGAAAACCCTTTAGTAAGTTTCTCTTATTGAAGCTTCTTATTGATAAATTCCAAACCCTAGACCTCTGACTTGAATATATTCCAAGAACAAGTCAAGTCCTTCTGGAACTTTGTTTCTTCGGCACTTCCTCCTTCTGACACTTCGACCTCCTTCTTTTGATACTTAATTCTTCTCTCAATTGTTGATAGACCTTGTTGCACTTTCTATAGAAGAGACACCTTTTGATAATTCCATTTTCTTGTGATGATCCCTTTCTTCTACTTGACCAAATGAGCTCTTTATTCAATGTGTAGGTGCGGACTTGATATCATTGTTTGACTGCCCTATATTTCAGCATGTGTGGTGATTTCCTTGATATGGTAAGCCCTTTTCTTCCTTCACTTGAGTGTCCTTCTCCTTCGTTTGATTGGGAGACCTTATAGGTCTAGTTTCCTAGCCCAATTAGAGATATATGCCAACTGTGGGTTTCTATTGTTATGACCACAAGAGGCCTTCCCTGTCCTCACATAAGTGATTGTAAATTTCCCTAGAAACAGTCCTTTAAGATTCAAAAGATTCAGAGTTCTTCCTTCCTTCAAAGGTGCACTAGAGGCTCCCTTTCTCGTCTCTTTTTCACCCTTTACTTGCTCATTTTTTGTGCTGATTTAAAAGGTAAGTGAGTGTGTTTTGGTGGAGTGGAAAGCCTCTATATATAGAGGATTGTCCCTCCTTTTAGGCAGACTTGAGGAAATTTTGCAGGCCGACCTGTTGGGCTTGCTTCGGATGACTTCTTTGGTGGTGTAACATGCTTGAAGGAGCTTATTTGATGGTGCCTTTGCATAGGAGGGGACTTGACTTTGCTTGGAGGTATTCTCTTGACCCTGATACATGGTGTAACATGCCCTTATGGCCTTCAACGTTTTTCTTTTGACTATTTGACTCACATATAGCACTTAACATGTGCTAGACCTATTTCAATGAACAAGAAACTCATTGACATATATTATAAAAATAATATTTCTTTTCTTGAATAAGTACAAATATCAAAAGTACATTTATGAAGACTGAACCTAGTTACATTTCCTTCAACACTCCCTCTTAATTAGGGAGGTATTCATACAATATTACAAGGATTTTGGTTATAATCAATATTCAAGAATTCACATAAGAAAAACCAGATTTGCAATCCATCTGTTATAGCATCATATCCATCAGCATTGTCACAGTGCAAGGCCTTGACTATCAGCTCCATCTCTTCATGAGATCATGAGCTACAATGCTGGAGAGACCAATGATTTATAGATACCTTCATCATTGTCTCTCAAGGTACATACCCACCCAGGTGTTCTCTAAGAATGACCTTCTAGGACTATTCTTATCTTGGGTTCTCAACCTTTAAATAATATTGATCCTCTTGCCTACTCTTGTCTTGGATTCCCTAAACATCCTCAAAGAGTATCGGATTCCAGATGATTACCTAATCCTCCCATTCTTTCTTCCAAGTGAAGACAAGAATGTTGTGTCTATCTTGTGTCTACATTTTCATTCATGGCCTTCATATAGACTTACAATTGTTCGTCCTGGTCTAGTGCATGATACATGAAATGGAAAAACACAATTGTCACTCCTTTGTAATCAAGGGTGATTCAAAACTCCCTCTTGATCAGAGACCTTTCAGATCTCCCTCTTAACTAGGGACTCTTTCATTCATCAACAACTTCTTCTTCGTGTGTCCTTCAACTGCTTGATCTTCTTCCTTTCTTTGATGTCATGAAGTCTTTGTTTGAACTTCTTCTAGGTATGGCACCATCCATTCATCACTTTCCTTCCTGATTTGTCAGGTCATTGCTTCCTTCGTGGAAAGTGGCTTTCTTGTCATACATCAGGTTTTATTGTCATTTGGCTACTCCTTTTTCATATGTCCATGCTTTGGAATACTCTTCTCATGGATGCTTCGTTGTACTTGCTTGTTTACATGCTTCGACCTAGTACCCTTCATGACTTCATCCCGATATTGCTTCAACATTAAGTTTTGTTGGATGGCTTCTTCATCACGACATCTTTGTAGAGTAGAATCAGTTATCTGCATCTCTCGTATCTCCAAGGCCTTCATAGGTGTCAAGGGTCCTTCCTTCCTTTGTCAAAGTTGTCCTGCCTTCTTTCGGGAGATATCTTCAGAGTATCTTGTCAGATAGAGATTCTCGACGATCATGGTGTTCTTCACATGCTTGCTCTCTTTCTTCATTCTCTTCTTCTTAGATATATAGGTAACCCATCTTATGCTTCTTGTGAGATCATTTCTTCATTGCTTTCTTCCTGGAGTAGTCAGCATTTCTTCTTGCTTTGTGGTTAGCAATCTTATACTTCTTATGTTAGCATATTCTTTTGTTGACCTTTAGTGCATTGTAGTACATGCCTTCGAGCATGTTCTTGGTGAAAGAGATTCTTTCATACTTGATCATGTTATAGAACTATTACCATGACTCAATAATATACAAAATATAACATGACTAAACTTTGATGCATACATACCTCATGTTGATTCTCCTTTGATCATCTTAGCTTCATTTGGTTGTCCTTGGTGTGGCCCTTCTTGCTTCATCTTAGCTTGCCTGAATATAATCCTTTTCTTGAATCCCATGAATGGGATTCCCAATGAGACATCGACTTTTGTTTATGAACCTTATTTTGAAGATTCCATCATAGGATCTTAAAGACCCTTTCCTTGCAAATGTTTACTTTCTTTTGATGATGGAGGTCTTCTAAGATTCTTTTTCATGATCAAATTTCTTTTTTAGTGGATGAGGTCCTATTCTAGGTATGCTCCTTCTTGATGAATATATTGAGCTATGTTCATCATGCTCCTATATTCTAAGAGATATTTCTAACCATGCATTTTTTTTCTCATTTATAAATGCTATTTCTACATGAGTATCTAGAACTCTATGTACTTCATGTTTCTAGATTCTAGAAGATGTTTCTAGCTATGTAATTTTATTTTATTCCTACATGCTACTATCCTACTCAAAACCTTGAAACAAGACTTAAAGTAAAGAGTTTGACCTAGTCATAGTAGAGATCCGGAGGATCTTCCTTCCTTTGCTTTTTTCTTCTTCTTTCACCTCTTGAGTCAAGTGAGCTTCTTCCCTATTTCTTTTGTTGTTGTTGTCCTTCTTAATCTTAGGACAATTCCTTTTGTAGTGTCCACATTCTTGGCATCCAAAACATTGGATTTTGGACATGTCTTTGTTGTTTGTTCTTCATGGACCAAATTTGCCAAATTTTCTCTTTCTCTTGGCCATGGTAGCAAATGCTTGCTCCTTTGATCCCACATATTCATTTGCTCTAAGTTTGGTTTCCTTTGTCCTGCATAGAGACCACATTTCACTGAGTGTGGTTGCTTCCTTCTTGGCATATATGCTTGATGTGAAGTTGCCCCAATCCTCAAGTAGAGCATTGAGTACTATAGTTGTCATCTCCCTGTCATACATGACTTCCCCAAGCTCTTGAAGTTGATCTCTCATTTTAGATATTTTCATGAAGTAGGGAGTTATTCCTTCCTTTGTTATCTTCATTTTGTACAATTCATTCCTTAGATATATTAATTCTCCGGTTGGGGATATCGAGAATAGCTCTAATAGCTTATCATAAATTTGTTTTGATGTTTCAAATTTGCGGACATAAGGAATGAGAGAGTCTTTGATTGATTCTATCATAATCCTTTATGCTCTTGTCTCATCCTTATTGTACTTAGATAAGGCTTGAGTTTGTTCCTTAGCAGGGATAGTGATACTCCCTTTGATATGTTCTAGAAGTTCATTCTCCTTGAGAATTACATTAGTCCTCTTCTTCCATGCAAGAAAGTTATTGGTACGTACCAATTTCTTGCTTTACTTGCAAAAAGATATTTATGTATATTCAGAAGGGGACATATACTTACTTCTTATATTTTTTAGATGTAATGGATTTTCTTCCTCCTTGAAGACTTGATGGCTTGCCTTCCTTGGATGTTGATGTTCTTCAAGTTTCCTTCTCCAAGTGGACTTGCTTGATGATGAAATTTTCTTGATGACTTGTAGCTTGATGTAGGTCCTGCTTCGATATGATCTTCTTTGTAGGTGCCTTTATGTAAGGCTCTTCTTCTTGCTATGTAGACTTCCTTGATGAATGATGGATTGGAGACCTTCTTGTCCTTGAAGTGATTGAGACTTCTAGGCTTGATGCTTCAACCTTGTAGATGTCCTTCCTTGATAAGTGTTCTTGAGTTTCCCTTTCCTTGATGTGTCACCTTACCTCTGATACCATGTTGAAGAATCTAGGGAAAATAAGTGTAGTGTGATTCTTCGTTACTTGATAACAATTTGTGGAGTCTTTTTACTTTTTCTTGTTAGCTTAATCTTCTTCTTATTATTATTAATGCATGTGTGTGTACTTCATCAAACTTCTATCAAAACATAAGAACAAGAACACAAGATGTTGGCTCTCTTCCAAGGCCAAAACCTCTCTTCTCTTGAGAGTTAAACCCTTTAGTAAGTTTCTCTTATTGAATCTTCTTATTGATCAATGCAAAACCCTAGACCCCTGACTTGAATATCCTCCAAGCACAAGTCAAGTCCTTCTGGCACTTTGTTTCTTCAACACTTCCTCCTTCTGACACTTCGACCTCCTTCTTCTGACACTTCATTCTTCTCTCAATTGTTGATAGACCTTGTTGCACTTGCTCTAGAAGAGACACCTTTTGATAAGTCCCTTTTCTTGTGATGATCCCTTTCTTCTACTTGACCAAATGAGCTCTTTCTTCAAGGTGTAGGTGCAGACTTGATATCATTGTCCTACTGCCCTAGATTTCCGCACGTGTGGTGATTTCCTTGATATGGTAAGCCCTTTTCTTCCTTTGTTTGAGTGTCCTTCTCCTTTGCTTGATTGGAAGACCTTATAGGTCTAGTTTCCTAACCCAATTAGAGAGATATGCCAATTGTGGGTTTTTTCCCTTTTCTTCCTTCGCTAGAGTGTCCTTCTCCTTCGCTTAATTGGGAGACCTTATAGATCTAGTTTCCTAGCCCAATTAGATATATATGCCAACTGTGGGTTTCTGATGTTATGACCGCAGGTAGCCTTCCATGTCCTCGCACGAGTGATTGTAGATTTCCCTAGAAGGAGTCCTTTAAGATTCAGAGTTCTTCCTTCCTTCAATGGTGCACAAGAGGTTCCCTTTCTCATCTCTTTTTCACCCTTTACTTGCTCAGTTGTTGTGTTGCTTTCAGAGGTAAGTGAGTTTGTTTTGGTGGAGTCGACAACCTCTATATATAGAGGATTTTCCCTCATTTTAGGCCAACTAGAAGGTTGATTTAAGGACAGTTTTCAGGCCGACCTGTTGGGATTGCTTCGGATGGCTTCTTTGGTGGTGTAACATGCTTGAAGGAGCTTCTTTGATGATGCCTTTGAATAGGAGGGGACTTGACTTTGCTTGGAGGTATTCTCTTGACACTAATACATGATGTAACATGCCCTAAAGGCCTTCAACATTTTCCTTTTGACTATTTGACTCACCTATAGCAGTTAACATGTGCTAGACCTATTTCAATGAGCAAGAAACTCATTGACATATATTATAAAAATAGTATTTATTTTATTGAATAAGTACAAATATCAAAAGTACATTTATGAAGATTGAACCTAGTTACATTTCCTTCAACACAACTTACTTCTTTTATGACTAACACATTTCTAACAGACCAAACACTTGTGGGCATAAGCATGAGAATCTTTGAAAAGTGTGGGCCAATAGAAACCAACCCACATAACTTTGTGCGTCATTGTGTCACCGGTGAAATTTCCTTCGGTTGGTCCATCATGGAGGTCACACAAAACCCATTATACATCTAGTTCTTCCAAGCATCTAAGCAGGACTCCATTATGGTGCTTTCTGAAAAGAACTTTGTGTACTAACTGATAAGATAGAGCTTTCAATCTAGTTTCCCTCTTTCGTCTTGTTGATAAATGAGAGGGAAAAGTATCGTGCTCAAGATATTGTCACACATTTTCTTACCAAGAGGTTGGTGTATCCGTGGTGGTAGCTTGTTCGATATTTTGCATTTCAATCTTCTACTCACATCCAGAAGAGACACCTTCTAGTGCATTTGATGCTTCTGCTGCTAGCTAGCATAGACCATGGCCTTTGATAGTGTGAATTGTTTTTAACTAAAAAGTGTACTCATATAATTTGGTCATCTAGTTCGCTCTTCTTTCACCCAGCTCTTGTTGAACAAACAATGATCTGACAATTAGGTGTGGCACAAAAATAACACAATGTTTTTTCAGAAGATAAGGCCGAAAGTGTTTACTACCATGTAGACTACGTAGGCGTGTTTATCAATGGTGGGATGGTTAAGCTATGGTCCTTGAAATCCGACACTCATGAATGATATGGTACACTCATTATTTTGATCATCATTTTGTGTAAGAACGAAAACCAAAGAGTTATCAGAAGCGAAGGTGTACAATAGGAAATATTTGTTGAAGTTTGGACTACAAAATGTTAGTGCTTCTACTATCGCTCGCTTTATACGGGAGAATGCAACCTTTTCTCTTTGTTCCCGCTTGTATATCACATCCTTCTTTATCATCTCTTAAAGTGGTTTCACTATTTGTGTGTAGTAAGAGATAAATTTGCATAAGAAATTGATTTTCCCCAAGAAGGACTACATGAATTTCTTGTTTACTGGGGGAAATCTGCATAATAGTTATGACCCTTTTAGGGTCCACCTTAATCCCACTTTTTGAGATAATATGTTCCAAGAGATTCCCCTCAGACACTACGAGAATGCTCTTCTTGGGATTAAGAAATAACCCGTATTTGTGACCTCTCTCAAAAATTTACTCCAAATGGCACAAGTGGTCAGATATTCTTTGTAAAAACATTGTTACATCATCAAGATAGACCACTACGCTCTATCCAATAAAATTATGAAATGCAATGTCCGTCACACATTGGAAAGTGGCACCTGCGTTGATAAGTCCAAATGACATTCTCTTAACAGCAAATGTGCCCCACTTCGTTCGAAAAAAAAAAAAATTGTGTCTGTCAGGGTCTAACACTAGAATTTGGTTGTAGACCAAAAATCCATCCAGCAAGGAAAACATCTCACACCCTAATACCGTCTGTAGGATCTACTCCATCGATGACATTGGATAATTATCTTTGTCTGAGGTACGATTAAGATTGTGAAAATATATGCACATGCATATTTCCCCATATTTCTTTCTTAATGGAACCAAATTTGTTACCCATGTCAAATTTCACATTTTGAAGATGACTCGATCATCCAACAACTCCCGCAACTCTTTCTGAATGAGGGGCTCAAGCGTCGAATGAACTTTACGCAACTTATGCTAAAAATCCTTGGCCCCTTCCTTAATTGGAATTACATGCTGGGTTATTCACGTGTCATAAATTTTGAGATCATCGTATGTCCACACAAAAATATCCTAGTACTGCTTGAAAAGGCGGATGAAAGATTGTCGCTCTTGAGGTGTGCAACAAGTATCAATATTAACACTTCAAATCTTTTTATGTACCAATATTGATCGTGCAAAAAGGTCGAGCTATGAGTCTTCACGTTTACCAGTCCCTTGAAGCGATTTTTCAAGTCATACAACTTTTCAAGTGACACCACACCCTCTAGCATGGAGTTTCCTTTGTTTTCTTGTGTTGCATCCTGCAATTCTTTATTGTGCTCGTCTTCATCAATGGTTGCATCCTTGAACACAACAACATTTTCCATAAAATCTAGGATCTGTTGGTTATCATTAAAAAAGTGAAAGTTAGTGATATTATCAGGTATGGATGGCCTATAGCTTAAGGAGGGTGTTTATCCTACTCTGAACCAAAAGACAAGGTTTACCCTGCGAATCTTGCGAAAGTTAAAGGTCAAGCAAATAGATGTTTGGAGGTAGCATGGCTTCTTTTACATACACCAGGAAGTAAGGAGAGGTATTCAGAGAAGGCTTAGGTGTGACGCAATCAACCCATAGAACATTCACCGAAGGAGAGTGTCAGTTTCTTTGTTCAGAGAAGTCGGTTTTTTTATTAAGCAGATAAGGTTTTTATTGGTCGAATCAACAAGATCGTTTCCCTCCAGGTAGTAGTTAGATGAGTGTTTCAATATGATTCCATTTTCCAATGAAAAATCATAAAGCTTTTGTAATGAAAAATATGTTGCATTGTAAAAAACAAGTGAAGTCGAAACAATGAACCTGGTAATGATATTTTTCTTGAGAAAGTCGATGACTTCTTGATCATTCACTTGCTTGAGGTGAAGTGCTTATGTCCACCATGTTAAGTAATCTGTAAAAGTGAGTATATAAATATGATGCTTCGATGAGTGCATGAAGATCTCATTGATAACATCTAGGCCTCATTGTTGAAGTGGTTCTTCCATAACGATGGGCTGTAATGGGGCAACTGACTTCTTTGATGACTAGCACATTTCTAACAGACTAGACACTTGTGGGCATAAGCGTGAGCATATTTGAAAAGTGTGGGCCAATAGAAACCAACCCACATAACTTTGTGCGTCGTTGTGTCAACCGCAAAATTTGCTTCGGCTGGTCCATCATGGAGGTCACGCGGAACCCTTTATGCATCTAGTGCTTCCAATCATCTAAGCATGACTCCATTATGGTGCTTTCTGAAAATCACTCTGTGTATTAACTGATAAGATAGAGCTTTCAATCTAGTTTCCCTCTTCTGTCTTGTTGATACATAAGAGGGAAAAGTATCGTGCTCGAGACATTGTCACACGTCTGCGTACCAAGAGGTTGGTGTATCCATGGGGGTAGCTTGTTCGATATTGTACATTTCAATCTCCTGCTCCCATCCAAAAGAGTCATATTCTAGTGCATTTGTTGCTTCTGTTGCTAGCTAGCATAGACCATGGCCTTTGATAGTGTGAACTGGTTTTAACTCAAGATTGTACTCTTTTAAGTTGGTCATCCAGTTCGCTCTTTTTTCACCTAGCTCTTGCTAAACAAACAACGATCTCACAATTGGGTGTGGCACAAAAATAACACAATGATTTTTCAGAAGATAAGGCCGAAATTGTTTTATCGCCATGTAGACTACGTAGGCATGTTTATTAATGGCAGGATAGTTAATCTCTAGTTCTTGCAAGCCAACACTCATGAATGATATGGTCTGCTCATTATTATGATCATCCTTCTACGTAAGAATGACAACCAAAGAGTTATCAGAAGTGAAGGTGTACAATAGGAAATATTTATTGAAGTCTGGAATATACAACGCTAGTGCTTCTACGATCATGTGCTTTATACAGGAGAATGAATCCTTTTTCCTTTGTTCCCACTTGTATATCACATCCTTCTATATCATATCTTGAAGTGTTCTCACTATTTGTGGGTAGTAAGAGATGAATTTGCGTAGGCAATTGATTTTCCCCAAGAAGGACTACATGGATTTCTTGTTTACTAGGGGGAATCTATGTAATAGTTATGACCCTTTCAGGGTCCACCTTAATCCCACTTTTTGCGATAATATGTTCCAAGAGATTCGCCTCAAACTCTGCAAGAATTCTCTTCTTGGAATTAAGCGATGTCCCATATTTGCGACATCTCTCAAAAATTTGGTTCAAATGGTGCAAGCGGTCAAATCTTCTTTTCAAAAACATTGTTACATCATCAAGATAGACCACTACATTATGTCCAATCAAACCACAAAATGCAATGACCATCACACATTGGAAAGTGAAACCTACATTGATAATTCCAAATGACATTCTCTTAAAACCAAATGTGCCCCACTTGGTTCGAAAGGTTTTTTTATGTCTGTCAGGTTTTGACACTAGAATTTGGTTGTAGCCTGAAAATCCATCTAGTAAGGAAAACATCTCAGACCCTGATACCATCTGTAGGATCTGCTCCATCGATGACACTGGATAATTATATTTGTCTGAGGTATGATTAAGATTGCGAAAATATATGCACGGGCATATTTCTCGGACTTCTTTCTTACTGGAACTAGATTTGATACCCATGTTGAAAGTCGCATCCAACCACTCCCACAACTCTTTCTGAATCAGGGGCTCAAGAGTCGGATGAACTTTACACAACTTATGTTGAAAAGGCTTGCCCCCTTCCTTGATTGGAATTACATGCTGGACTATTCACATGTCATAAGTTTTAAGATCATCATATGTCCACACGAAAACATCCCAGTACTGCTTGAAAAGGTGGATGAAATATTGTTGCTGTTGAGGTGTGAAACAAGTACCAATATTGACACTTTGGATCTTTTTATGTACCAAGATTGCTCATGCGACAAGGTCAAGCTATGAGTCTTCACCTTTACAAGTCCCTTGAAGCGATTTTTCAAGCCATACAACTTTTCAAATGACACCACGCCCTCTAGCATGGGGTTTCCTTTGTTTTCTTGTGCTGCATCCTGCAATGCTTTATCGTGCTCGTCTTCATCAATGGTTGCATCCTTGAACACGTCAACATTTTCCATAAAATCTAAGATCTACTGGTTATCATTAAAAAGTGAAAGTTAGTGATATTATCAGGTATGGATGGCCTATAAATAATTTCAATAGAAAATGCATCCTTAAGCAGTGACAACCTAGGAGCATAATTTGCTAATGTATCAGCAACAACATTCTGAATCGTAGGAACAAAAAGAATATCAAAATCTTGGAATTGAAAAATTAAATGCCATAAATATTGTTGATAACTTTTGAGATTAGACAACAGACAATGTATACTATTCCGTACCTATCATACAACAATTTCAGAGTCACTTATTGCTTTGAGTACCTCAAATTTAAGGTCAATGGACTTCTTCATACCTAATATGAGTACTTCATATTCTACGATATTATTGGTCCACGCAAATTCCAAGCGACAGGAGATCAAATGTCCTCTTTTGCAGGTCTAATAACACACAACCATCTCTAGATCCCTTCCTAAGTTTTCGAATTGTCAAAATATAAAATCCAAGTATTAGAAAAACTAGAGCTACTACCTACACTAGTACTACCTACGTCTACTGTACAAATGTCATTATCACCAGTTGCATTTCTAGGAAGGATTTCAAATTGTGTGTCTGGTGGGACTAGTGAAGGTTGAGCTAGGTAAAATCCATGATCCACTTCAAGGAAACAATTTCTGAAGATCACTTATGCAAAGCCCATTGGTTCATTTTTTTCCTCAAGTTGTGTCATGGTACGCTTCATGTAGGGCTCACTTTCAACTCGAATATGATTATTTATGCCCTTGTATGGAAGCCATAAGTGAGACCAATCCATCACAAAGTATCCTTGGAGATTTCTGAACCAGTCTTTGCTCTGCTTAGCAGTAAACCATATGCTTTGGGAATGTCCACAATTACGATATTAATACATTGGTGAACTTTGTGATCAGAATATAGCCGGATAAGAACATTTCATATTTCACCAATGGCCTGGACAAGTTATCTATCCAAATGTATGATATGTGCATCAAATTTATCCCATTGTGCATTTATTTTCTTGGAAACTATTTTCTTGGGAACCGACAATGGCATCACATTTGCGGATGCACAGCAAGCGACCAAACAATTGTGAACATTATAATTGAAATTTTCAAACGTTAACAAAAATAGTGGGAAGAGAGTGTTAAAACTTAAATTTACATCATTTACAATGAATTCGAGGATATCACGAGAATTACCTAACATTACCTGAATAACATAAACTTCGTTACCTGCCAGAGTGTGCGATGAGAGTGCCTAGAGGATCAGTTCCCACTGGTTGGTTATCCTTGCGAGCTTGAACAACGAAATTTTAGAGCGAGCTCTCTTCATATCACCCACAATGTTGTAATCAATGCTTATCGTTGTAGCAGGTTGTGCTGATGATTTCAGTGGCGTAGCTTTATCCACTGCAGCAGGAGTGATGGACTTATTTGTGTTGCTGCTAGAAGTGTTCTTGGAAGAAAGAGCACTTCTAGACTTATTTTGTGAATTCTAAGTTGGGTTGGAAGGCAGAAAAAAATTGTGCAACAACTACTTCTTAATCTCGTACTCAAAAAAAGGTCCCCCGCTCCTCAGATTGTAGTGGTCAGATGACTGCTTAGGAGGAGTTTCACTTGTTGTTGGATGATCAACACTTTGTTTGTCAATGTTATATATGATACTGAACGTGTTTATTGAATGTCCAATACCCATACTTTCTTCAGTCACAACAAGTTCATTTGTCTCTTCATTCTGCTCAAATTTCTCTTCCACTAATAAGGTGCCAACAAGATTGGTTGTCATGATGTTCATGTTATGGTTCCATTGCGAGCATGTATTTTCCGAATTTTTTTCTTGATGAAAGGTGCAGAAAGTATCCATGCCCAAGCTTTCGATATTGAACATCGTGTTAGAACTTTGAGCAGACTTAGAAGGTTTTGAATTTTTATTCCTTTTGAAGAACGGTGGTCAAGAAGATTTGTTGTTGGTAGTAGATTCCTCGCTTGACCTTCTCTTCAATTCTGATACTTCATTCATGAGCAACTTCAAAGACTTGATCAAGCCTTCCACATTGATCGAATCTTTGTCTTTGGTTTTGCTAGAAGAGGCTTGGTTTTTCTTACTAGCATCTTTGGATTCTTTGGTATCATCATCATCTATGATGACTCCAATAGATCGCAAATATTTCTCTACTGCAAAATATTCTATGAATTTTAAGGCCAATGTTTCTTTTGCAACTCTCTTTACGAAAACAAAAATGTTAGTTGGCAAGGCCGATGTGTAGTAATATTTAGTGATATCTTTGTGAGGTTGCACATTGGTGGGGAGATTATTCAACAAATGCATAAATATCTAATTAAAATCTTTAATTATTTCTTTATCCCCCACTTTTAAATTCCCGAGTTCTTTCAACAACATGGCGAGAGTTTTATCGTCAACAAAATTTCCGAGAAACAACTCCTTAAACTCCCTCCAGTTTCATATTCAATTGGCTGGAAGACTATGATACCATATAGACAATCTACCTTCTAAAGTATACGGAAATAGTATGCAAGCAACGTCATCAAAATGTATCTCTAACATCCGCAAATGGATGTACAACTTGTTTATATGGTCTTCAGATTAGGTATTCTTGTTCAGATCAAATTTTGACAACAAATTTTCCAGATGTTTAAGCATACTATAACAATTGTCCGGAAGAGAGAGCGACGCTTGGGCCATCCAATCCAATTCCACATAAGCCATGTCTATGTCATTATCTTGCTCCTCTTCTTTTGAATATGAAGAAGCTTCTCCTTCACTTTTCAGATTTTCATTGTGATAAGGGTGCTCCTCGTCGAAAATATGAAAATATTCCCCTTCATTGTCCGGATTCTCCTCAACAAGTGAAAGTTCCCCTTGGTTTTCCGTAGGTTCAACCAGATCCCCAAAGGTGGTGATAATCAAATATTCCACTGATGAAACCAGTATGCTACTAGGTGTGACTTATTTCTTCAAAGGCTTATGGGGTATAATTGCAGCTACAGGGAGTAAACAAAGAGCTCTTGTGAACCGATGAGTAATAGGACGAATAGCCTAGATTTCATCGTAGGTAACTTCAAAGGCATTCCCCATACTAGTTTGAATAGTTTCCTTGTTTTTAGGAGTATGAGTGGGCGTGGTGTTGTAGCAGCTGCAACACCCTCCAAAATTTTGGCTTGCATCCAAATTTCGGAGCCTTCTTTGGCTTTTCCTTTGATGGTTGCAAACACTCGAGCTCACCCCATGAGTTCTTGTGAAGTCTTTTCACCCTTTCGCTTGTTTGACCAATGGTCATCTTTTGGCATATTGATTTCTTTGTCATGTTTGAGATCTTGTTTTAGTGTTTTTTAAGGTTTGCCTTTGTGTGTTTGGGTTGTCTTTGCTATGTAAATATCCATCGTACTCACACACAAAGTTGTAAGCACTATCGCGCAAGTGTCGTCACGGTCATCTGAAGCTCTATCTCAAGTGTCGCGCTTATCGCTCTCAGCTTTAAGATAGTCTCACTAAGGGTCATGTTTTGCTATGTTGTCCCCATGGTTAGTTTCATCATGTGTCAGAGTATGCTAAGTGTGTGATCACAATGTCAAGTCTGCATAAGTCCACTTGCCTCCCACACTTAGCCATTTTCCCGAAAATTTGTCCAACCGGACAACCCTCTTCCATCGAACCCCGACTAAGCTACACTGCATAGTCTCAGCCCTCAATGACCCTGATCTGCTACCTGGAACTACGTAGTGCTTGAGGTTGTCCTCCAGGTCCATTGCACTCGCAATCCCAGAGGTGAGCATCATGTTTTCCTCCCATAACTGCGCAGAAAACTGCCTCCATGTGCAAACTCAACCACACATTTCTCAAGCACAGTCATTAAGCCTCCTTCTTGTCTGTCGGAACCCTACACTGCACCAAGACCTGGGTCTGTATTACTCTCCAAAACTACATAGACATGCCCAGCTAGCCCTCTACTGCCTGTCCTTCACTGCTCTCAAAAATTGTGCAGAACTGCCCAGCAGGTCCACTGCAGCTTTATCTTATCTTCTCGTCAAGAACTGTGCAGAAGTGCCCCCTCAGCGTCCCACCTTGCAACTTCCACTGGTGCCCTTCACTATGCAAGTCAGCCTCCCAGGGGTGACTGCATGGTTTTTCCCGACAGTGAAGTTTGTACTCCTGGAGTTCCTCATCTCAGCTTGAGCTACGATCTGCATTGTCTCAGTGACTTTTCCTCCCTCCCTGACACCTGTAACTGCACATTGGCAGTTGTTGGGCCCTCTTCCCATCCTGACATCTGTCCCGGGTCCAGAACATGAGAATACTGCATCATGCTAGACTAGGAGTTTTTGGATTTGATGTCACCCCATCATGAGTGAATTGCAAGAATAGATACACTGATAGATCATGGCAAGACGACAAACGAGATGAAGAAGGAGCGCACATGCTAGAAGACTTGCTTACAGCTGGACGGACGTACCAAGCATATTAAGCAACAAGCAAAAGGAACACATGCATTGAACCATCATGCAAGACCAAGACCATCGAAGACCCCGCAACACTAAGCCATGCGGAGGAGAAGAAAAATCACACCAAGAATACATCCATCACTCAGTAGCGCAGCAGCTTGACATGGACACCATAGTCAACCAGTACATGTCAGCAATGTCATGTCGAGTTGTGTCATGAGTTAGCTTGGCCACGTCACCACTATGGGCCATATCCGCTGTAACTAAATGTAATGTAATTGAAAGTCCAATGGACACACACAAGAAGTTGAAGAGTCATGTCAATTGAAAATTCATGGGAAGTTGAACTAAGGGTAGTCCAAGAGTACCAAGGGTCAAGCATCACCCTTGGCTATATATACCCCTCCCATTGTATGAGAAAGTAATTTTCACCTTGGCTCCTCCCACATTGCCTTAAGAGTCTGTAGTATGTTCTTTGAGGAGTGAGGAGTGGCTCCAATGTCCCACTACTAGGACTAGTGATGTATGGTGTACAGATGTATCTTGGGACTTTTTCTTAATTCATAAGCCTATTAAGGCCATCGTTTTCACGCATGTTTTGTAGATGTTTGTAAGACTACTGTTTAAACATTTGTAATGCATGTTTGCTTAACCTGTACTAAGATAGTTGAACTACTTTGGTTGTTTTAGTACTTACATTGTTGAAGATGTGTTGTATTGTTTACCACTGTTGTCTGGTCCTTGTGGACTATTCCGCAGGACATTAGACAAACCATTGTTGTTTACTGGTTATAACAATCGTCATCTTCGTATGGACTACTCCACTGGATGGTGTACGTGTTTTCTTTTTCTCTTCGGTTTTAACGGCCGGTGCATCCATTGTGGACTACTCTATTGGATGTTGGACAGACCCTTTATGGTTCGCATGTGTCTCTCCCTGGGTGGTACTATTACCTCTCATCTAGAGGCTCACTTTACTCTCTCCCTTCATAGTAAGATAACCCGGACACAAGTTAGATTACGCACTCACCAGGAAAACTCATGTCCCTTTTTGAAGATGCAAGCATAACACTCTCATGTGTTGAACAACAAAAGCTAAGGCAAATCTCTAAGATAATGGCAATCGGGCCATCGTACCTGATGGGACCTACACCAAATGGTGTGAGGTCTAGTTGGGACTTCATACTGGAGAGATCCCCTGAATGTTGGCAGGTCTAGCACCGTCAACATTTCTGGATCTAGAAGGAGGGCCGCAAGCAGTTTATGGTTGAATGTCCTACCAACCCCACTCATCCATCATTTGGTCAAGGAAGTGACATGCACTCCCTCTCCCCTATGCGCAACTTTGAAGTTGGTTATTTCTCACCTCCCATAACCGAATGGGAAATTTTGTATCAACATATATGCATTGTTTGTCCCATCACCCGTCAATTCGCTAAAGTTGTTGGATTTATTCCTGGTGTGTGCACCCTTCCATATTCGCAGAGGAATCAAAAAACTACTCCCACAGGAGTGGTAGTCTCATATGTGGAAGAAGAAATCTTCGCCACTCTTGAAGAGCTGGCAGAAGTTGTGGAAAAAGAAGAGGAACCTCCAATATTTCAAAAGGAAGAAGAAGACAACATCTTACTCTTGGGCTCAGGTTTCAGTGCAAGAGGCAGAGGGGAAGGCAGCGGAGGAGGTGGAAGCAAAGAGGGACCAATAGATTCGAAGGAAGAACCATTAGATTTTGAAGAAGAGGAGGAGGACGAAGGAGAAGACAACATGGCAAAGAAAAATCTAGAATGGATGACCCAGGGCCCATTGGCACTCTCGGGTGTCTTGCACAAGATGCCAAGACACGCAGAGAATTTGTTAACAAAGTATGACCCTAACAAGATAGTGAAGGCGGAAGATCACTTAGACACATTCTACCTACATCTGCAGAAACTCAAGGTATGTGATGACGACATTGCATGTAAATTGTTTCCATGTACCTTGGATGGCAGAGTAGTTGTATGTTACCATAGCCTTGTTGTGAACTCCATTCAGAACTGGGGGGTGTTCAAGAGAATTTTCCATGAGACGTTTGCTGAAGAAAAAACCCCTGCCATGTTTCTAAAGGATTTGGGTAGTCTCAAGATGGAGCAGAAAGAAAAAGTTAAATATTTCAACCAGAGATATAGCCGCATCTTGAACAAGTTTGCAGCAGACACCAAACCTCATGACTCCATCACTATTGACTACTACATGTCTGCATAGTGGACCGGTATTGCACAGTTCGTCAAGCGAGCTGCGAGACCAACACTATTGGAAAATTTCCAAGAGGCAATTGTTGTGGAGAAATACCTGTGCGCTATTGGATTCATTGTAGATGACGAATCAGCTAAGGACTCCAAAGACACGGGCAGGAGGTCTCAAACCACTTTGAGTAAGGCAAAGGAAAAGGAAGCAAGTGAAATTGAGAACCTTACTCATCTCGTCAAGTCCTTGACAACCGAAGTTTCTAAACTCAAACAACGAATGAGCAATACAACCGTGAGCAGTGGGCCTCCTAGGTTCACGCAGAAGAATAACGTGACTTCAATAGCCACGCAGCCAAATTTGCGCATAGCTCTAACCTTGTGCTCAACCTGGATCAGATCATGGCAGATCATTACTGCAAGTTCCATAGCGAACGACATTCAGAGAGGACTTGCCCAGGATGGAACCAAGGAATGAGCGCCCTGGTCACACAGTTTTTCGATCAATTCATGGCCAATGAACAAGTTGAGCCTAAGGATGAAGGTGAAAAAGAAGTTGTTGCATCTGATGAAGCTCCAAATACTGGGCATGTAATCAACATGTATCAGTGCGCCCACACTGCCTATAAGACGAACACCGAGAAGGATCCTCCAAGCAACCGCCCAACGCCAAAGAAAAACAATTGATACAACTTGAGAAGTCAAGGGGCCCCCACTGTGTTTGAGATACTGAAATAAAAATTCAAATAACAACTTCTCAGAGTAGTTGATCCGCCGGTCAACTCAACACAAAAGACTCAAAGAAAATCCAAGAAGACAGCTACAACAAAAAGTACGTATGTGAGCAGCAAAGACAACAGTATCCCAACAGAAAACACGAACACAAGTCTATCCCCGAACATCTCGGTGAGTTTTCCCACTCTGGACTACAACATTGTCGAAGACATGAAAAAGACCTGTGCAAACATATCTTTGTATGAGTTAACCAAGATCACGGGTCAGCGGGACATTCTTCTGCGCACACTAGGGAAAACCTCCACAAATAGTGTTACCTCTTCCATCAAGGGATCAAGTAAGTCTCCTAACTCACTCGCATCCATGCTCAACGCACTTCATATGGAGGAAGTGAATTCACTCTGCCCACCATTCTTGTTGTCATTCAAAATATTCAACTTCAATGTTCACAATTGTTTGGTTGATTCTAGCACATCAATCAATGTCATGCCACTCTCCATTGCTAAGAAGATCAATGCTCAATGGAGCAGCACAACTGTACAAATCATCCAATTAGACAGAATGCACATACCAGCCATTGGTGAACTTAGGGATGTGATCATCTGGTTATCGTCTGACAGACGAGTTCATCAGTGCATCAACATTGTGATTGTGGACATCCCGTAAGCATACATTTTGCTGCTCAACAAGGACTGGTCTAGCAAGCTACAAGGATACTTTGCTATTGACTGGTCACACTTATGGATTTCGTACAAGGGTAGAAACAACCAGATCTAGGTGTTGTCGGAAAGATACATGAAGCACAACGTGACTCCCTTGAACGATGAAAATGAATCGTTGGCTTTCGCATAACTAATGTTTGGAAATTGCTTTTTGGAAACACAGTTGGGGTGTTATCTTTCATAGCCAATTTCCATCCCACCAGACACACAGTTGGGTCTCCTTCCTTGCCCAACTGGCAAAAATGAAACCTGTATAGTAGATTGTAACAATAATAGCAGTAGTGATAGTAGTACTAGTGCGTCAAGCGGTCCTTGTACAGATAATCTATGGACCTTATACTTTGACGAATCCAAGACGCAGGACAACTATGCATCCGGTTGTGTCTTAATAGACCCATTGTAGAGGAAACACTTGGTCTAGCCACTTGGATTTCAAGTGCACAAATAACACTGTTGAGTATCAAGCACTCGTCTTGGCCTTACAGAAATCCATTAGCCTCAATGTTGTTGTGCCAAAAGTGGTAGGTGATTCAAAAATCGTGGTGCGTCAAGTATGTAACACTATACATTGTGTGTCACCCTGCCTTAAGAGTTATCAACAAGAAGTATGGCGACTCCTCTCTAACTTCCAATCTTTCAATATTCTTTCTATACCAAGAATGTGTAATGCAATTGCAGATGCTCTGGCGAATGTAGCTGCTAGGATGACAAAATTAAGGGATATGTTTTATGTTGAAATTTTTTATAAACCATCTGTCCTGGATAACATCACTAATTTACGTGTTTTTTATGATGACCAACAGAGACTGCATTTCATGGCTGATGCCGATGTCTTCAAGGAGGTGGTAATAGACAAAAACGAGCACGAGTAGTCTCTGCAGGACACAACTGATGATCGCAGAGGCAACCTCATCCCCAAGGGTGCGATATCACTTGAGAAGCTTTACGACCTGCAGAACCACTTACGGGGACCCCTGAATGCCAAAACTCACAGTTCCACAATGTTGCATGAATAGATTAATCTAGGAACAGACAAAGATCTGAAGTTTGTGAATCTTGATACATGTTTCACACCACAAGAGCAGAAAGCTTTTTTCCGCCTGTTCATATAGTACCGTGATGTGTTTGCATGGACGTACGATGACTTGAAAACATATGACACACTGAATAATCCAGCATGTCATTCCAATCAAGGAAGGGGCCAAGCCTTTTCAGCAAAAGCTAAGGAAAGTGCATCCATCACTTGAGCCCCTCATACAGAAAGAATTGACTAAGCTGCTGGATGCTCGGATCATCTACAAGGTTCATCATTCCATGTGGGTTTCAAATCTAGTCCTTGTTAGAAAGAAGTCTGGGGAGATCCACCTGTGCGTTGATTTTTGAAATCTTAACCGTGCCTTGGACAAGGATAACTACCCAGTGTCGTCTATGGAACATATACTGCAAACAATATCTGGAGCAAAGATGTTTTCTTTGCTTGACGGTTTCTCAGGATATAACCAGGTTCTAGTAGTAGATCCTGACAAACTTAAGACAACATTCTGTACCAAGTGGGGTACGTTCGCTTACCGTAGAATGTCATTTCGATTGGTAAATGCAGGTGATACATTTAGCACGCAATGGACATCGCTTTTTGTGGGCTCATCGGACATAGCATAGTGGTCTACCTCGACAATGTGACAATCTTCTCTAGACAGCGGTTAGACCACTTGCGCCATCTTAAGAAAATCTTTGAGCGATGTTAGAAGTACGAGATATCCTTGAATCCCAAGAAGAGTGTCTTCACAGTGTCTGAGGGTAACCTCCTTGGGCACATCATTGCCAAGAGTGGGATCAAGGTAGATCCGGACAAAGTTCAGACCATCACGCAGATTCCTTATCCCGTGAACAAGAAAGCTATGCAGTCCTTCCTGGGGAAGATCAACTTCCTCAGAAAGTTCATCTCTGATTATGTGCAGATTGTCAAACCCATTCAAGAGATGACCAAGAAGGACGCAGTGTACAGTTGGGGGAAAAGAGAAAAGGAAGTGTTTGCGCAGATTAAGCAAGCTATAGCATAGGTGTGTGCACTGTACACCCAAAACTTCAACAAGGATTTCTTGCTTTACACTTTTGCTTCTGACACTTCACTCGTTGTTGTGCTCACTCAGAAAGACAAGTTGAACAATGAACGACCTATCTCTTTCATGAGCGCGAGCTTGCAAGGACATGTACTAAATTATCCCCTCGTGGACAAACAAGCATATGCAGTATACAAGGCGGTTAAACACTTCAGACCCTATCTCTTGAAATATCATCGCATTGTCTTTGTGTCGCACCCAGCAATCATATCATTGCTTGTTCAGCAAGCTTTGGGTGAGAGAAGGGCGAGCTGGATGACAAGACTGCAAGAATATGATCTTGACACCAATCCAGTTCACACTATCAAGGGTCACGGTCTTTGCAGACTCGCAGCGAAAGCAGTACATGTGCAAGAGGAAGAAGAAGAGTTTGTAGACTAGGAGAAAGGAATTGAAATGTATAATGTTGAGCGAGCCCCCCCCCCCCAACTTTGCACAAAAACTCTTGGTACACAAATGTGCATTAGTACCTAGAGCATGGCACCATGCCCTCTCACTTCTTTATGCGACATAAGAGGGCACTCCGACTCAAAGCTCTATCTTACCAGTTGGTGCATCGACTGGTTTATAGAAAGCACCACAATAGCATTTTTCTCAAGTGCATGGAGGCACGGGATTCATAAAGGGTGTTATGTTATCTCCATGGCAGACCAGCCAAGGGTCACTTCGCGGGCAACACAAAAACGCACAAGGTCATGCGGGCCGGTTTCTACTGGACTTATTATTCAAAGATTCACATGCCTATGCCTGCAAGTGTCCAGCCTATCAGAGATGTGCCAAGCAGAAATCGAAGGTCAGCAACCCCGCTGTAGCCTGTTGCAGTGGACGAACCATTCCAACAGTGAGGCTTGGACATCATTGGGGAGATTTTCCCACATTCGTCAAAGCAGCACCACTACATTGTAGCTGCTACATATTACTTTATGTGGTGGATAGAAGCAGTTTCGTTGAAACAAGTGAATGACCAATAAGTCATAAAATTCCTACAACAGAACATCATTTCCAGGTTTGGCATTTCTGTATCACTTGTTTTTGACAATGCAACATACTTTTCTTCATTAAAGCTTTATGACTTTGCATTGCAAAATGGTATTGTGTTAAAGCATTATGCTAACTACTAAGTGCATGGGAATGCTCTTATTGAGTCCACGAACAAGAACCTCATCTGTATCATAAAAAATACCATTTACTCTGAACAGCGAAATTGGCACTCCGCTCTAGTGAGTGCTCTATGGGCTGACCAAGTCACACCTAAGCCCTCTCTTAATACCTCCCCCTACTTCCTCGTATACAAAAATGAAGCCATCCTATAGCCGAACATCTACTTGCATGCTCTCCAATTGTCCCAAGAATCCCAAGGAAAGCCATGTCTATTAGTTTAGCATAGGATGGACACATTGCATAAGCTACAGGAAGAAAGGATGAAAGCAAAAGAGAAGTTTACACTCAATCAAAACCGTATCAAGATATGGTGTGAAAGAAAGTCTGTAGGGAGTACCAGCTTCACTCTGGGTGACTTAGTCTTGAAGTGGGATAATCCCCATGAAGACAAAGGCAAAACATGAAGTGTCAGTCCCTGTGGAATGGCCCATTCACCGTTCACGAGAAGCTTGGCCAACGCATGTATTGTCTACAATCACTTGACAGGAAGATTGACACTCTTCCTGTCAATGGCCAAGACCTAAAATGTTATTTTCAATGATTTGGGGCCACACCCCGCACTATGTACATCATCCTTTCATTTCTTTTTTTGTTCTTTTCTTTGTTGTTTTGCTTTGCTTTGTTGTTCTGTTGCTTTGTTTTGTATATAAGTGTTGTCCTGCATTGCGTTCTGCCTTTTGAATGTGTATGTGGTTGAAGTTCAAAGAGTCGTGTGACACTACAACACTTGATTAGTCCTGTGTCCGTCTTCTTTGTGTTTGGTTGTAACTTTCAGCTAATAAAGTCTTAGAGGGAAAATATGATTTATTTGTAAGGAAAGTTTTGGTCGAACCATGAACCGGTGTCTAGTCTGGGAAACCTCACGCCTATACTTAGTTTTCTGCTTTGAATGTTCAAGCTTATCGAACTAGTAGAAACGGAGAAGGGGGGAATCTGAATGAGAAAACCTGAATCAAATGTCTTTACATGCTTCTCTGAAGGAACAACTTCTTCTAATCTCAATAAGTCAGGATCTCTCTTCTGCCCCAAAAATAAATAAGTGCATATGCACAGTCCTATTTCAAAAATAACAAAGGAGAAAGAAGAGAAAGGCTTCCTGCGCAGAGAGGTGAAGTAAGCAACTCCACCAGGGTATTGTCCAGGCTCGCTAACAATGGAGCAATGTTTGTGTTCCTCATGACTCTACCAGGGTACTATCCAGGCCTGCTGGCAGCAAAGCAACACCAGAGATGAAAAACTATTCTCTGAAAATCTTAAGCTCACGAGCCAAATTACCCATCCCAATTTGAAGCAGTGTGATCTGGTTGAATCTTGTGTTGTGTTCAACTGTGTTGGTACAAGGTGAACCACGTCTTTCCATGGGGCAAGTAGGGAAGACGAAGTGATCTTCACAATGAATCAATACTCCCCGAAAGGCTAAGGCTCTGCGCTAAAATGAACGAAAATAGAGAAGCCGATATTCAACCAGTTTGTCACCAAGTGTTGTAGCGGTTGCAACACCCTCCAAAATTTTGGCTTGCATCCAAATTTTGGAGCCTTCCTTGGTTTTTCCCTTGATGGTTGCAAACACTCGAGCTCACCCCATGAGCTCTTGTGAAGTCTTTTCACCCTTTTGCTTGTTTGACCAACGGTCGTCTTTTGGCATATTAATTGTTTTGTCATGCTTGCGATCTTGTTCTGGCATTTTTGAAGGTTTGTCTTTGTGTGTTTGGGTTGTCTTTTCTATGTGAACATCCATCGTACTCAAACACAAAGTTTTAAGTAATATCTCGCAAGTGTCATCACGGTCGTCCAAATTTCTATATCAAGTGTCGCGTTTGTCGCTCTCAACTCTAAAGACAATCTCATCGAGGGTCATGATTTTCTACGTTGTCCCGGTGGTTAGTGTCGTCATGTGTCAGAGTATGCTAAGTGTGTGATCACAATGTCAATTCTGCACAAGTCCACTTGCCTCCCACACTTAGTCATTTTCCTAAATATTTGTTCGACCGGACAACCCTCTTCCATCGGACCCCAACTGAGATGCACAGCGTACTCTCAGCCCTCAGTGACCCTACTCTTCTACCCGGAACTACATAGTGCTTGAGGTTTTCCTCCAGGTCAGCTGCATTGCACAATCCTGAAGGTGAGCAGCTTGTCCACCTCCCAGAACTACGCAAAAAACTACCTCCATGTCCAAACTCAATTGCACATTTCTCAAGCACAATCATCAGGCCTCCTTCTTGTTTTCCGGAACCCTACACTGCACCAAGACCTGGCTCTGTATTGCTTTCCAAAACTGTGTAGACATGCCCAGATGGCCCTCTGCTACCTGTCCTTCACTGCTCTCAAAAATTGCACAAAACTGCCCAGCAGGTCCCCTGCAGCCTTGTCTTATCTTCCCTCCAAGAACTGCGCAGAAGTGCCCCCTCAGGGTCCCACTTTGCAACTGCCACTAATGCCCTTCACTGCACAATTCTACCTGCCAGTGATCACTGTGTATTTTTTCCCGACAACGAAGGTTGTACTCACAGAGTTCCTCATACCAGCTTGAGCTGCACTCTACGCTATCTTAGTGACTTGTCCTCCCTCCCTGTCACCTAGAACTGCGCATTGCACAGTTGTTGGGCCCTCTTCCCATTTTGTCATCTGTCTCGGGCCTGGAACATGACAACAATGCATCATGCTAGACTAGGATGTTTTGGATTTGATGTCATCTCATCATGAGTGATGTTCGGTAGGGTCCCCCTAGGTCAAAGTTTTGTAAAGAACCCACATTTTGAGGAAGCGGAACACGCTTCGCGTAATATTTTAGAAGTCATAGGGGCTTTAGGGTGGGTCAAAGCCCCTTATTTTGTAAAAGGATGGGATTAATTTGTATGTTTTAAGCTCCACCCATGGTTTGCAGACCATGGTATTGTAAAAGAAAAAGATATATAAAGGGTTGTCTTAATAAGTCAAAAGAAGCAATCGATGGATATGTTTTGACATTTTTGGGTTTGTAATTGTCATATCGTTATGTTTTATGGCGAAGGGGAAGGCTCTTGCAGCTGTGTGTGCGGAGACCTTGGTAAGTATGCAGTTGTGTGCGCAGGGTAACAAGGATTGTAATTGTGAAGATCTGAAGATAATAAAGAAGATTTTGAAGGCAGATTTGTGTATTTACATTTTGTACTTTACTTTATGCAATTAATGTTTACTTTTGTGTTAGAATTAGTATATGAATGTTGTTCCAGTTAATTACAATTAAGATCCATTGATTTATGCATAGTAGATGGAGTCTTTTGCATGAATAGATCGGATTCAGTATAATATTAATTAAGATCGCGTAGCACAGTAATAGATTTGTAGGTGAGTCAAACTAAGCCAAGAGACACACTCCATATCCTTCTGGATGCGGAAACCTGGTTCCAGCATCCCCCAATATCACCTTTGGTGAAATTGCAATCTACGCGAGTAGATTGTTGCCGAAATCAGCAATAAAGGGTTTTGTTGGTTAGTGCGGCTAACTCGGAACTTGGGCCTGAGCCCCTCAAGCCAACAAATGGTTCTATTGTCGGGAGCCAAATTTGTCTGAGGGATATGTGATGTGGCATCCGTCCAGAAAAGAGATTCAAGATTGGTTTGATCTAAAGTTGAACGAATTTGCAGCACAAGAGAATAGAAATTTGTGCTTGTCAACAGAAAGGTGGTTGCAAAAGTATATCTTTACAAAACAACACGAGATATTTTTCACAGTGTTTGCTAATGAGTTTCACAAGCGGATTTCAAAACTAGCTCAAAGAAGACTTGTTGGAAGCACGACGAGCCTACTACGTGAACCCCAAAGTTGATTAAGCAACTCAAGGAGATTGGAAATAAGATCACAAGAGTGATTGATTACTGGATCGATAGTGTTCTCAGAGGCTTTATTATTGAATTCGCGAGTGACACGTCGGTATCCTATAGTGAAGTTGAGTTCTGGTTTTTCAAGGGTCCACGAGGTAAGTATTTGAATTCTTCACCTGCAAAAATGAAAATCAAACACCCAAACCGCAAATATATACAAAATATTAAAATCCCAAAACCCCAATTAGCAAAAATAATTTACAATTTATTTTACAAATATTCAAATAAACAAGGATTTTGAAAAATTAAATTTTTGAAAAATAAAATATTTTGTAACTATTTACTTTGATAAATGGCTAAAAACGCTTTAGAAACCCCATGCACACTATAGCCTTAGTGAAAATTTAATCCACTACATAAATATTCAAGATCCAAGAAAAGTTTATTCTTGCTCACAGTTTGTGAAATTGGAGACCAAGGACTAAAGTACCTGCAAACACTACGTATTTATCTCAAGACAAATTGTTAATCATGTGGCAAATTAAATAACCTAAGAATAGCCCAAAGCTATCAATAGAATGATTTTATCTCCATCTAATGAAAACAGATCTTACCATTTATTAGCACAACATAGGAAAGCCCGTGGTCAGTACATACCACAAATCAAAAAACATGGACACCTTGAGTTTCACCCCAGAGACTTTATTATGATAGAAAAAACTAGTTCCCATCGGAACAATAGTTTACACAAATACTTCAACAGTGATTTCTTAGCCAAAAATCAGATGGCTAGAGACTCAAATGACTCTAATTTATAGATAAATCCTCCAAGTAAAAAATAACGGCTAGTTTCCTTGATCCTTCTCAAAATCATCTTGGTCGCCGAAAAATACTTTATCATCTTTTAATCTTAGCCATTGAATTTTATTTTTGAGGAATTTTTGAATTTATTATTTAATTCCATTTTAATTAGCTTAAAATTAATTATTTTGAGCTAATTTCCTCAAAAAATTGACTTTGACTTTGACTTAACCATCAAGGACCAAAGGTCCATTTTTTCTTGAAATATCCAATATTTCTTTGATGGAAGACCTCCAAAAATTAATTCCTTTAAGACCCACAAATTTTTCACATGGAGAATTTAATTTTCCTAAGACATTTAAGCTGACTCGAATTAATTAAATTTCTGACTTAAGATTTTAATTTAATTTTTCCAAAAAATTTAACTAATTGACATGAGGGGATTAATTATTTTTTCCACCCTCTAATATTTTAATCGTGGTGTCAAAGTATGAAGGACCACACATTAAATATTTTTTACATAAAATTTACAATTTCAACCCTCAAAGTGGGAATACTCATTCAGCTTAAACCCTCAAAAAACATACACAATCTGCGACACAGTATGAGCTAGTAGACCAAGTGATTTGTAATAAAATAATTTAGCCAAATAACTTAATTGTTCCCAAATCACTTTTGCATAAGACTCGACTATAACACTAGGACTCACCTAAGACTTTGATGAATAATTATACCCTAGCTTTGTAGTGAGGTTGGAGGGAAAAACTCTGCTAACTATCCATGTTTAGAAACCCAAATGAATCAGTGAGACAAAAACCTCCTAGGATGAAATTCTTGTCAAAATAATAGGCTTACCTAGGTTGTTACATACATTCACGGTCTTACTAGCATCATTTACATTACATAACTTGCAGAATCGGTTTACAATGGCATATGAATTGTTGATATATGATCTGATCCTGTTGAAATAATTTGGCACTTCTGCTTCCTTGGAACTTTGACAAAATGTGTGCAACAAGTTGTGGGGTCTTGTCAACTCTCGTTGAATGCTTTCTTTTGCATGAAAAAATTTAAATTCATTCGACATGTACTCACCTCCATTATTGCTCTTGAGAGCCTTCACCTTCTTTCCCATTTGTTTCTCAACCAGTGCCTTGAACTCTACAAACTTGGAGAATGTCTCATCCTTCTTCCGCATGAAGAAGATCCAACACTTCAACAAGAAGTCATCAATAAAAATGACAAAATATTTGTGCCTGGAAGTGGAGGCTGTCAAGAAAGGTGCAAAGAAATTAGAGTGGATCCTTTCCAGGACCATGTGCTTTGTTGTCCCAATAATGGAATGTGGCTTTTGTGTACTTCCCCAAGGTACACCATTTGCATGTATCATGTTTCTCAAGTGCTCCTTTGGGGATGCATGTGGTTATTTGTTGCATGATCTTCAAAGCGCCATGATGCAAATGGCCAAGTCTTCTATGCCAAAGTTCGCCGACATCACCGCTCTGCACCTTCTTCGCCTTTGTGCTCAGTGCAGCACAGTCCTCCACATCTAACTTGTGCAGGTTCTTCACACAAACCTCGATATGTTTCACCTGTCCCAGCGCTATGTGTATCAGGAATGCCTTTCCTTTGCTAAAGATCACATCATAACCACGGTCTTCCAAAACTGCAATAGAGATGAGATTTTTCTTTAGGCCCAGAACGAACATGACATCCTTGAGCCTGAGGGGGGAGCCTAACTCCCTCTTAAAGGTGATTGTACCAATCCTGGTCGCTCTATACCTTCCGTCGTCCCCCATCTCAATGTGCATCTACAAGTATTTTTCCTCCAGGTCACTAAAAAATTCTCTATTCCCCGTCATATGGAACGAGGCACCTGAGTCCAAGTACCACATGCTCCCCATTACTGTGTTGGCCATGCATGCAATGAGGGTAAAGTCAAGCTCGAATTGTGAAGCCAAAGCTTCATCTATTGCTCTTCCTGAGGTCTTCTTGCTTGTCTTCTTGTGTGGATACTTCGTGGCATAGTGCCTGAATTCATGAAAATGAAAGCACTTGATTTTGGACAAGTATTTTTTCTTTCCCCCTTGACTAGATTCTAGTTTGGATTGGGATTTCTTCCGTTTTCCCTTCTTTTACTTTCCAGCCAAGGCACAATTTTCTTCATCCTCGCCCTTGGATGAAGTCCCATCTATGGTATTCCGCTTTATTTCCTCTTGCACCAAGTTGGACCATAAGCACTCCCAACTCGACAGTTTCTCTCTCTCATTCACCGAACCTTGATAGGTATGCTAGCTCTTGGGAAGGCCCAGAAGGGCTAGAGCTACCAAGTCTTCTTCAGGGACATTAAGACTGACCTCGCCAAGTTCATCACGACACTATGTAAACTTTCTCAGATACTGTGGAATTGTGTCATTCTTCTGCATCTTGATACTTCGAATTTTATCTGTGAGTGCCAGCTTCCTATGGTCACTACTATTCTCGAACAATTATGTCAATGCTTTCCACATTGCAAACGGAGTTTCTTTTCTGTGGAGATTTGAGAAAATATGATCTTGTACTCCCTCCAAGATGATTCTGCTCGCCTTGGCCACATCTTTCTTCCACTGAGCAAGGTTTTGAGCATCAGATGCTTGACGTTTTGCAAAATTTTTCTTGATGTATTCTAGTGTTGATTTGGAGTAGCATCGGATGTGATCTAGCCACGAAATTTGGTGGAGAGGTTGGGGACATGAGATATCCAATACTCGGAAAAGGCTTGGGCAGATTCTAAATAGAACAGGAGATATTAAAATAATTAATATTTTTAATGGAGTCCCTAAGTCTAAACTTAGGGAAAATAAAATATTAATGTGTATTATTATGAATCTGTGTTAGAATGGTCCAAAAGACATGGATCAAGCCAGATCTAATCTTAGATGTTGATTAGGGACTTAATCTCGGTCGTTGAGATGTCAACAGGAAAAGTATAAGAGGAGGTTTGAGGGTCACTTGGAGAGTACACCAGATGATCAGTCATTCTATTCTCTAGAGTGGGGTTTCTAAGAGAGATAGAATCAATGATCGAGAGAGCAGCTAAGGGGAATTGAGTACAGAGAAATAGAGAAGGCAGAGATTGTGTCAAGAGAGTAGCGCAGCAGCGAAGGATGGTGACGCAGAGCCAGCAAGGGCTCACGCAGGGCCACGCAGAGGTAGCCAAGTGTTGCGCAGAGCACCAGAGGGGCCACCACAGCTGATGCAGAGGCTCCCAGAGCTGACGCAGGATCTCCTGGGGCTGACGCAGAACCAACGTGGGACAAAGAGGGGCTGACGTAGTCCAGATTGGGCAGATGTTGGGGTTGTAGGCGCAGTTTTGTGCTGAGGAACTGCCAGAAGGATTTTCCGGGGTTTCAGCCAGGAGATTTCTCTCAAACTGTGAGGTATAGCTGCTAAGGAAATTCTCTGTTGGGTAGGCCAGTTTCGGCACCCAGATTGTACTCTAATATTTCTTAATAAGAAAACCCTCAGATAGTTGCATTGGTTTTCCCGCATTGGGTTTTTCCGGGGACATTGGTCCAAAAATAATGGTGTCATGTGGTGTGTTTGTTCTTGTTTCTTTTAGTTGCTGATATGTAATATGTTGAGCATGCATTGGTGTTTATTTTCATTATTTACTTTGTAAATAACTTGTTAAAGAAAAAATAACAAGTAGGTAGGAAAAAATCAGAAAAAGTGCATGAAGGGTTTCTAACTAAGGAAAATTAGAAACTTCAACAAGGTATTAGAGTGTGATTGCAGATCACAGGAGGACTAAAAGACATCAACTGATCGGAGCAATAGCAGCAGAAAATAGCTGTCCCAAGGTGACAGATGCTGATTCTAGCAGCACAGAAGCCAAGAAGTGTGACGCAAAGCCAGCCAGAGCCACGCAAAAGAAGTCAGGAGCTACGCAGAGCCTCAGAGACGCCAGCGTTGCTGACGCAGATGGCCAGAGGGCTAACGTAGGGCATCCAAGGGTTGACGCAGAGCCAGCGTGAGGCAGAGAGGCGCTGACGCAGTTCATAGAGAGGCAGTTGTTGGAGTCTAGAAGGCTGCAGAAATATTGCAGAGTGGAGCTGGTGAGGTACTGTAGTCAGAACAATACCTGACAAAGCAGGGCCAGAGGAGTTGTTACTGAGGGTTTCTAGCCAAGGAACCTGGATCAGCAGTGCAGTTGCACAAGACGATCAGAGTAGGGGGCATCTCGACAAGCGGCAGAAGGATTTCCAGGAGGGAAATCAGGACTCAGAGGGAGTCCAGAAGAGAACTTCCAGACGGGAAGTAGAGACTCAGAGGAGTCGAATAGAAAATTTCCAGGAGGGAAGTAGAGGAGCGTCATGGCACTTCACAGGGTAAGAGACCATGATAGACTGGACAGAGCATCGAACTTCGCAGTCTGGAAGGCCAGAATCTTATCAGTACTTGATAGGAATCATGTCAAGAAATTCACCTTGAAGATGATAGCTATCCTACACCTTGAAGATGATAGCTATCCTAGTCGACCCAAATGATAATGACAAGTACGAAGAGGCGATGGAAACAAAATTAGAGGTGCCTTCCAAGGCATACTCTAGCCTTAGTCCATTGAAAGTCATCTTCTCAGTCCTAAAGAAATCCTGCTACACTGATATTCAAATTCGAACCTCTGAGACCCAACTTCAAACTTCTTATTCTAATGTTAATCTAATTCTGATACCATCTAGAAATTAGAGTGTAGATTCGAAACTTCTCATGAAATTTACTAAATCACATGACTCAAATCTACTCTACTACTCTATGGATATTAATTCAAAATCTAGAACACAAATCATAGACATGCAAAAGGAAACATCACACATGAATAAAGATTTATCTAGGGGAAACCAATTACTCAAAACTCCTTCCTATCTGCATTACATTAATAAAAAAAATAGAGATGAATACATATGATTGCTCAAGCCTGAGCACAACCTGCAAGTGTATAGTCTATCTCTCTACCTAATTAACTAACTCTGGCCAACACTTAGCCAATTTTCAAGCCCTCCAATGATGCAAGAGCATCCTGCTCAAGAAAATATACTATATATTTGGTTGACTTAGGGGATCTAATGTTTGATAATGAATCTGATTTCTTAATAGGAAATTTTGTATATTTTTAATAATTTGAGTGAGAAATATGTGTGAGAAAAGACCAAAGAAAATCGCATGAGAAAACCTTTCAAAATGGTGGAAAAACATTATCGGGAGGCAAAAACAAGAGAAAACCGTGAAAAAACAGAGTATCGGAGGCGGAATAGTGAATGCACAGTAGCCGTCAGATCTGGCCGATCAACGGTCCAGATCTGATCGGCGAATCGCAATCGGTGGTGGCAATCAGTGGATATCGGTGGAGACCATATGTATGTTGCGATAGCGATACCGCGGGGTCAACAAGGACCGTCGATCAAGCGCGCAGATCGACGGCCCACGTTGCACCGCCATATCGCATCGGTGGATTTCAATAGCAGCACTCACCACGACCTGGGGCCCATGCAACTTGCGACTGCGACAAGTCGCGTCGCAAAGTCGCATCAGAGCCATACAGAAGGGTGGACCTATGCACATATATATGTGCGATGCGATCAGCTAAACGCGATAACGAATATAAACATTGTTGCATAAGGTTTGAGATCTGTTGAAAGGCATTTGTTAATGTAATTTCGTATATTTCGTTATTTAATGAAATATAAAGAAACAGCGCTGATGCGATAAAACCCGAACCCAAAGGGATTCAGGAATGAAAATATATAATATTTCAGATCCGCCAAAGCCATATTTTTACATTGTTTTCACAGTTTTAACGTATTTTTAAAAATACAAAGGAGTAAGGCCGAAGCGACTTGCAATAGCGATGAGGACAGACCCGATAGAGGAATAGACCATATTTAAGGACTTTTGAAGTCCGAAATGAGTAGTGTTTTGGCGGAATTTCACAGTGTTGCAGCATTTCTCTGTGTAAAATAGAGAACGATCATTTTTGGCATTCCAAAGGATTTCAAAGGCCCAATGACCTATTCTGTTACAGTGCAGGTGGCCACCATCCCTGGAAGCGTTTAGCAATGATTGCTAATGCTTAGAAAGGGGTCTGAGCGGACAAAGGTCGGGGAGACAGAAATCCGAGAAGCTGAAACGAACAGGCAGCACAGTTTAGCTTTAAAGCCATGGAAAAACAGAAGACAGAGGAGGCAGTGTCGAGATAGAGCTAAGACAAAGACAGAGAGTGATTAAGAGAGTTTGTGTACTCAGAGAGGCTTGAGAGGTTCAAGAAAACTCTTACTGTTGTATCTGTTATGTATTGAGTCTCAAATTGAGCTCATACTGTTTTAAAACTCTGCTTGAAGACATAATAGAGAGGCCACCACTGAAAGTTGGACCTGGAGATGTAGCCCAGGAGTATTGGGTGAACTCCTCATTAAATTTGTTGTGTTATGTGTTGTCTATTATGTTTTTTTTATTGCTTCATTGTCTGTGTATTTCGCAATCTTATCAATCCATTGCATAAAATAACATAGGCACATCCAAGCATATGAGTCTGTAATACCTTATTAATTGTCTTAGATTTCATTATCAGATCAAGTGGTATCAAATCTTTAGGTTACTAAAGTTAGACAAGCTTGTGCTGGATTGGTGAATGATAACTAGGTCAAAGCTCAAATTAGGAGAAGGAGAATTGGTTGAGGCTAACCCAGAAATTGGTAGGGTCTATCCTAGGAGAAAAATGGTCGAAGAAAATCCCTTGGAATCAGACTCTCAATTCATGGACAGTTTCATGACCATGACAGCCATGGTAGAAGAGATGTACCGAGAATTTAAGAAAGGTAGAGGTGAAGATTCTTCAACCTCCAAACAAGACAAAGGAATAGAGGAATCTCTTCTAGATGGCCATACTGAAGGCAAAGGGAAAGGAAAAGAGGCTCCTCTATCCACACCTCTTCATAGCCCTGAAAATAAAAAGAAGAGAATATATTTTATAAATTACATGTTAAATTTGATTTGCCAGTATATGATGGAGAATTAAATGCAAAGAAGCTAGATAAATGGATTAGACAGATTTATGTGTATTGCAGGGTGCAGAATATTGATTTAGATAGGAGTAAAATTTAGCTGACTAGCCTATGCCTTGGAGGAACTGCCTTAGTCTGGTGGGAAGGCAAGACACAAGCTGACTTGAAGAAGCATGGTAAAATTCTTTTTGTCTGGAGTGAATTTGTTTCTGCCATTAAAAAACGGTTCTATCCACTAGCTTATATGCAACAAGCTATGTTGAGTTGGCAAACTCTTTGCCAATTAAAGGGGCAAAGTGTACAAAGCTACACCCAAGAATTTAGAAAAAAGAGCTTTAATTCTAGGCATTTCTTCAGACTCACCTGAAACATTGTTGAAGTATATAGGTGGTCTACACAACTATTTGAGGCACAACATTCTCATGTTTAACCCTACTAGCATAGATAAGGTATTTGTTCAAGCTACACATCTATAGGCTAGAGGCAAGAATGTGAACCCAGAGATTGGGGGATCATCAAAACCCACTGCAAGTAAGAACAAGGAAAAAAAGAAGCAGAAATGGAAAGAGAAGAAGGCAAAATCTGTAAAGAAGGCCAAACCTTCATGCACTCACTGCAAGAAGGATGGACATGATGATGAACATTGTTGGTCTTTACATCCAGAGTTGAAACCGAAGAAGTTCAATGGCAAAAATGTAATATCCCTCCCCTCAATAATAAATAATAAATAATAAGAATAATAAATAATAATATAATAATAAATAATAATATAATAATAAATAATTAATAATATAAATAATTAATAATATAAATAATAAATAATAATAAATAAATCACTTAATAATAAATAATAAATCATAAATGTTAAATAATAAATGATATTAAAAATATATACAAAGAAAATAAATAAAAATAATAAAAATAAAAATAGTAATAACCATACTAAAACTCTAAATAAGAATAAATAGAAATAAAACAAGAAAACTATCAAAAAGAAGGAAATAAAACAAGCAAAGCTAAAAATCAAAAGAAAAGTAAAGAAATAAAACAAGAAAGCTAAAAATCAAAAGAAAGTTGCATGTAGACACATGGAGTGTGTGCATGTGGTTCCCCTTCCAATGTTGTTCTATTTAATAGATGGTGAGGAAGATGAGAGGCATTCCTGCATTCCATCATTCCGAGATTCTATCTTGCATTCTCTTGGGAGAATGGAGTTCTAAGACTTAGGAGTCACTGGCAGTAGTACGTTGATTGAGGGCTCGGGGGTGGCCAGTTGTAGCAAATCCTTGCACAATTGAGCCTACGGTTGGGTGGAGAGTCGTCTCCAAAACCTTGTTGTCATCTGGCAAACGTTGATCCCAGATAATATAGGTATGTACTTATTTGTTGATTCTGATTTTAATTAGGAAATTAATTTTATATTTACTTTGGACTGTTACATATGGTATCAGAGCTTTGGCTCAACCCTTAGGGCCTATGGGCATCTTAGAAAAAAAAAAAAAAAATGTTGGAATTTTTAACTTGACTTGTTTTGAAGTTACAGGATGGTTACTTCCAGGAGGCCGCATATTTTTTCTACAAACCCTCGCTATACACGTAAATTTTTTATTCAGTGCATACTTACTGCATAGTTATATTTTGATGGTGTTCATTTTTAAAGTCATTCCTATGAGTAATCTCCACAGCTAATCTTATCATGTACATATTTTCATATCTGGGCTCCTTGTTGTCCCCTGCATCTTTACTGGTTGTTTATTCCAATTTTCTTAATCCAGAGACCACCCAATTATTTATAATCAAATTTCTTGGGAATTGTTGGGGATTCTCAAGTAGAGCCCATGGAGGCATGGAAAGCTTTGTAATTGTACACAATGTGGGGTTTTAAAAGAGAAATTTTTTATTTTACCTTAATTAAATTAATCCATTTTTTTTTTTAATGAAGTGAAATAATTTAATTTAAAAAAAAAAAAAAAAAAAAAAAAAAAAAAAAAAAAAAAATGCAAGTAGTAGTTGTCCATAACCCCAGATTTTCTCTATTCTTGTAAAGCCCCTCTTTCCTTGATTATTAAAACCCTTGTGTGATAGCCCATAAATTATTCCTTTTACCTTTCCTCCTAATATATTATGTGAATTTTAATGAAAATGAATTTACAATACTCGATTCTCTTCCGTGAAAGAATGAAATGCAATAAGATTTATTTAATGGTAACTTTTGGTACTGTCAATAATTTTTTTGGGTGCCTCCACGCACAGGGAACGGAGTTATGGATTATTAAATTTTGGGTCCTTCGAAAGATAGTCAAATAATTTAATTTTCAAGTTTTCTATCCTTATGTGATCCACCCCTCAGTTGATGCAATTGCCAAGGAAGTTAAATTTCGAGAAAGCTCAGGTTGTTTTAAATTGTTACTTCGAATATAGTTTCATGTGCCCACCATGGCCTAGTTCACTCATGGTTAAAATTAATACAATCAGTCTACTTAGCAGTTTTGGTTATCAAGCTTTGTCATAAATGACGAAGTCTATTTTTCTTTAATAACTCGAGTTGTCGCTGAGTTAACTCGATTGTCCAACTGTCGTCGAGTCAAATTATTTTGACTTTACTGAACCCAAATACAAGTGAATTTTGACTATTATTTTGCTGAAGCTATTTTGGTATTAAATTTTGGAGTTACTCAACGTTTTCAGTTATTATGCCCCATATTTTTAATCTTCAAAGTGGGATTATTAGTTTTACTAATCACGATGCGGGAATGCGTTATTCCTCTTTTCGTTCCTTGCCAATAGAATATATGCTGGAAATTCATTTTCTTAAAGTTTATATTAGTCCTTGTATTTTCTCTCATTAATATTTTCAGGAGGGGTATTTAGACGTTCATTTGAAAATTCTCTTTTACTATTTAAGGGATTATTCCTTTGTAATCTCATAATAAAAATACATTTTCTTGATTGAGTTTCAGATTTATTTCTATTGTATCCCATCTCCTTATTTAAAAGGGAGGATTTCTTGCGGAAGTGACTAACTCTTTAATTTAATTTTCATTTCATTGTATTTATATCTAATTTATTGGATTGCTTCACTTGGTCATTAATAAATCTAGACTTCATTGCTAATTGTTTGATCTCATTGGCTATTTGGTCTAAATTACATTGAGTAATTCGTCTTTATCTCACTTGTGTTTTATATTGAAGTAGTATATCTTTAATTTCCTAATTAGTAATCTCATCTACGATCATTTACTTGTGCTTTCATTTGCATAATTCTCACTTGCTCCATTTGTCATAACATATTATAAGTGAAGATTTTTAAGAGCACTTTCTATTAAGGCATTTGAGTTATTGTTCTAACATTTTCATCAAATTGTCATTTCATTTACTTGCTTTATTGATTAATTCTTACATGCTTCATTGAATCATTGTTGTAAGCTAATAATCTTGTCATAAATCTTGATTACAAGTGAATTGGTATTTCTTTTTTTGAAGCATCTTGTTTTGAGAGATGAGGGTTTGACATTGAGAGAACCTGGTGACAATTGAGAGAGAACTCTGTGTGAGCTAACACAAAGCCAGATTATCTTCCACCCCTTTATTGGCAAGGAGGTCCGCTAATCTATTTGCATTCCTTCTGATATGAACGAAAACAATTGCTCACCCTTCTGCAATGATTGCTGCTAGTTGTTAAACACCTTGGTCCAAGCACCAACAACTTTTGCATTTGTGAGCTGGAGAGCCACCAAGTATGCAATTGGCTATTTGAGTGGGTGGATATTATGTGATCGGGCTATGATTATTCCTTGGATGAGGAAATGGTACTATTGATATTATAGTGTGTGCATATTTCTCGACATTGTTGTCGAAAGGAACAATGGAATTTGCAAGAACACACATATCCATGGCCGCAAGCTTACAATCTTATGTCTTATGCAGGCAATTTATGTCTTATCCGGGCAATTAATATGGCTAGATGTATTGTAATTTAATGGATTCGATATGGTGTTGCCTTCGCGGGTGCGCTTGCAGGCAGGCCATATAGTTAATAAAATGATTTTATTTTGGTGTTGGGGAGGAATAACCTTCCCAGTCATCCGATCTGGTTCTGGGTCGGGTGACAGTGTCTCTTCTTATTATGGTGTGGAATATTTCTTTGATGGTTTGATTTCTTAAATTTCCTGAGAGTAATTATTTAATAGCCATAAAAATCTCAAGATACATTCAATAAATTTATTTAACGATTTATTTTGTTAAAAGCAGTCCATAGTTATGATTGCTTAAATAGATACTTAAATATTTCACTCTACAGCACAAAATTTCGATCCTTAAAAATCATGAATCTGTGGAATTAATATTGGTGTGACATATAATGATGAATAAATTTCTTTCGAAGATCAAAGTACCTTCTTAGCACAATAATGCCACCAATATTCTTAAGCTTTAGTCATTCGAATTTGGATTATACATTGAGACAATTCTCTAAGATTTATTCTGAAATCATTATGACCTTCTAACTCATGTTTTCCATGGTTTTATACTACAAATTTGTGATTGTTGATAATTTATGGTAATTTATGGTTTAAGTATTGTGATTATTGATAATTTATGATAAAATATATCTTATTAAATTCATAAACTCTGATAATAACTTTTTAACTTTGTTATTATTAGACTCTAATATACTTGTTAAACTAGCTACAACCAACTTATTTCTCTAAAATCATTACAAAAGTAGGATATTAAATTATGGAAGTGAGACCTAAAATTCTAGGGGTACCACCATTTATTTTGGAAGATCAACTAAAAATGTTTGGCTAAGTTTGGTGCACTCATTAGTTCCTCATTGGTTTTCCCATGCATCATTATAGACAATAGATTCTTTGGTTCTCTGCTCTCATTAGAATCTCATTACATGGTAAAACCACTATCTCATTTTCTTGAGTTGTTTGTGGTTGCATTCTCTTATCATTTTCTAAACACTATTTCATAAAAAGAAAAGTGCTACAACGGTTCTCTCCATTACAATCACATAAAAAAAGTGAAATTCTAAATGAGTCACCTAATTAAAGGTATATAGTTTTGTTATGACTCATTGATTCATTGGAAAAAATCTTGTAATCTTGGATGGTGATAATCTACCCATAATTAACGATGTCTAATTGCTGGCATGTTTTTTGGAACAAATCTCTAATGCTGGTGTAACCACTCACCACAAGTTCATTTTAAAACATAGTTTTTGAAGTTTTTGGATAATTGAAGTGAAAATTTGTCACCAATTAAAGTGCTCTAAAATAGTGAAATCTGTTCCAACTGACAATGGATAAACTCTGATATCTTATTACCTTTAGATGATCATTGTTCACTAGCATCTGTTCATTATTTCATTGTTCAATATGATCTAAAAACACAGAGATAACATTCCTTGAATGTTGATCATACTATTCACTAATTATTTGGGTTGGATTGTTGTTCTCATTGTCCTTTAGCAATAGCAGTTTCTTGGCATTTCTCTGGTCTATTATTGCAAGAACACAACTCTCTCAATATGATCTTCTAATAAATTTAATTTTACACTGCCATTGCTATTCAGATTACATGTATCTGCTCATTTACTACTATATTCTCAATGGCAAATCGTACAGACTTGGATTTCAGTTTAGATGTTGAGTATAATGTTACATGAGGTTTCGTGATTCAAGTTTAATTACATATAGTGGATAAAGATGTCGAAAGAGAAATGGAAAGGAGAAACTTGCTAATGATAGTTCATGTGATTATGGCCAACTTGGATCGTAGAGAAGAAGTATCACAACAGGGGTAAGAAATCAATAAGAAGAAACAACCGATTTTAGAACATAATGGAAGAGTTGGTATAATCATGACTTGGTACTCTAAAGGTATCACTATAAGGTCTATCTAAGGATGATGCACATAAAGAAGAAAATATTGGCAATCAACTAATGAACTTGAAAAATCAGGGTAATAATGAAGGTTATTTTAAGGAACCTGTAAGGTATGATAAATAGAATGATTGGAGAAGATAAGTTGTGTGCATAACAACATCTATAACAATGGGAGAGACACATTGTAAAGTTTTTCATAGGTGACTAACTATATGAATGAATTATGGATAACAAGACGTATGATAAGGAGATTTTATTATGTTGATGTCTTAAAACAGGAAAAGATAAGTGGATTACACTTGGTAGCTATCTTAATGAATTTATTTATCAGGTCTTACCCAAGTTGGAAATAGTAACAACATTTCCAAGGTATATCAATGCTATAGGAGAGGAGGAAAAACCACAATGATTGGAGGTGAGAAATTCAAGTCAATAGAATGAAGTGAAGAAACTTCCATTTTTGAAACCAATAGACATGGAATAGTAGGAAATCAAGACAAGGAGAAAAAGAAAAATATATCTATGAATATCAGATAGGAGAAAATGAAGGGATGTTCTATCAAGAAGAAAGTTCTTTTAAAGGTATGAATGAGTAGAGATAGAAACATGATTGGTAATGGTCATAATGATGATCTACATATTTTAAAAATGTGAAGGTGTGAAGTTGCATGATGATCAAATGATAATAAAAAAGGAAGATATAGGAAGGAATGTTGCTAGAAATTTTAGAAGGATACCTTGAGAAGGATTGTGTACATAGTGACAAAAGAAGTGAAAGTCAATTAATAGAGATTGTACTTGACTCATTGTTTCATGAGTAGGACTTTCCATAACGTTAAAAGAGTTCGTTTCCACATTTAAGTTTCTCATGGACAATGATGGTAGTAGTGCTTCCAATTGTTTCAAAATCTAAAATAATGATACTATTTAATAAGAAAGAGTCTTTTGCCCAACTTGATGAAACTGAATTTATGATAAAGCAATCAAGTGGTATTGAGATACGAACTTTACGAACTCGACGAGATCAGAAAATATTTCTGTGGATGAAGCGTTGATTGTTAAATAAGTCAACATGGATTAACAAATCCTTGCAAGTAAATTAAGCAAGATATAAAATTAAATCATGATGGAAAAATGTTTATATGCAATTGCATATAGCGGTAATGGAATCAGTAAGCCAAAGGGTAAATGGATGTAAAATAAAAGGATTTAATTTTGAGATAGATGAGTTAAATAATGATGTTATCACTAGGAAGAATGTATGACGAGAGATTAAGACTTAAGATGATGAGGCTCATGTGAAATTTAACGATTTACTTAGATGATTATACCATTGGTGTAAATAATCAACTACCTAGTAGAAAGAAGTCGAACTGATTATTGAAAAGTAATTGACAACTTGATGAAAACATATTGATGATGTTTCATGCTATCATGGTAGGAAGATAATGATGTACATATGGTTCTTATAGTGATAAGGTATCCATACGATAGTAGCGATATGCAGAGGTATTATGATGTTATGTCAAGATATATTGACATATTCATTTACTAAGTAATGATAGTTATTTAATGTTCAATACTCATGATGGATATGATATGCATAACGTGGCATAGGAATTATGACGCTATAATATGTGGATTATTGACATGTGGTTCATTTATGAGAAGTCATGATATGTCTTTAATATAATTATGTTGATGGTATAACTGAACCATGCGATAGTTCCGTACAAATCTATGACATGCATGAGCATGCAATTCCTTATTATTCATAATGTTGCAATTAACGTTCTTATGATGACATGCAAGAGTTGGCATGTGGATTATTTCCTATGATACTATGATGGTATGGTTAATGCATTGGATGCATATGATTCACAGGACTCCACAAATGGGCCGAGAGGGCCAGTTTATTTGACGATCTCGTGCGAGCCCATACGCACGAGGGAGAATAAGTAACACCATATGGGCTGGGGACAAAACTCAATCAACACTACATATGCCAGTGGTTCCTTTGTCTTGTGTATAGCTCTTGATGGATAGCTCTTGAAGAGCTATGGCACCATCTTGAGGAGGCCAAGTGCCTGATGTTCTAGGCTAGGTGCCTGTTATTGGACTGGGATGCCGAAGTCTGGAAGGGATGTAAAGGACTTCGATGCCTGGGGCTGTGCACCTTCGTAGTTGTGGAGGGAGTGGGCCAGCCTTGCGAGATGCCCGGGTCATTGAGTACCGGACCGGATGCCTTCCTTGGGGCAGATGAGGTCTGAGTCAGGCGCAAGCCTTGGGGCCAGCCTTGGACTAGGATACAGACCGGGTCAGGCTTAGCCTGGTGCCGAAAGTGGGAAAAAGGACAGAGATTCCTTGAGATTTCCCGGGGTGTTGGGGACTTTCGATGCCTGCTGGTTATACTAGTTCAGCAGAGGGTGTTGGAAACAGGAAGTAAATAAAATAATAAATAATAAATAATAAAAATAATGCATAATACATAATTCAACATAACTTCAGGATGAAGTTCCTTAAAGGGGGAGAGTATGTAATATCCCTCCCCTTAATAATAAATAATAAATAATAAGAATAATAAATAATATAAATAATAAATAATAAATAATAGAAATAATAAATAATAATAAATAAATCACTTAATAATAAATAATAAAAATAATAAATCATAAATGTTAAATAATAAATGATATTAAAAATATATACAAAGAAAATAAATAAAAATAATAAAAATAAAAATAGTAATAACCATACTAAAACTCTAAATAAGAATAAATAGAAATAAAACCAGAAAACTATCAAAAAGAAGGAAATAAAACAAGAAAAGCTAAAAATCAAAATAAAAGTAAAGAAATAAAACAAGAAAGCTAAAAATCAAAATAAAGTTGCATGTAGACACATGGAGTGTGTGCATGTGGTTCCCCTTCCAATGTTGTTCTATTTAATAGATGGTGAGGAAGATGAGAGGCATTCCTGCATTCCATCATTCCGAGATTCTATCTTGCATTCTCTTGGAAGAATGGACTTCTAAGACTTAGGAGTCACTGGCAGTAGTACGTTGATTGAGGGCTCGGGGGTGCCCAGTTGTAGCAAATCCTTGCACAATTGAGCCTACGGTTGGGTGGAGAGTCGTCCCCAAAACCTTGTTGTCATCTGGCAAACATTGATCACAGATAATATAGGTATGTATTTATTTGTTGATTCTGATTTTAATTAGGAAATTAATTTTATATTTACTTTGGACTGTTACAAAAAAGAAGAAGATTGTTTTTTCTATACATAAATATTTGGGGTCAGACTCAGGTGATGAAACAACAATCGCAACCACAGGTATAAAAAGTAAAAATTCTGAAGCATCTACTAGTAATTATGCACAAACTATTGATAGTGAAGAAAATGAGAGGAAAAGACATGAGCTTTTTCATATTAGAGTTATTTCCAAGCATCAAAAGATTGATACTTTATTTGATAGTGGCTCACAAGTAAACTTGACTTCTGAATCAATTGTAAAGAAATTGGGACTACTAACCACACCTCACAAAAAGCCATATCCATTAGGTTAGGTATGTGATAAAGCAAAGCTACAAGTGACTAGACAATGTAAACTTAGGTTTTCTTTTGGGTCAATATTTGTAGATGAGGTTGAGTTAGATATCGTTCCCTTGGATATATGTGGAATTGTTTTAGGAAGTCCTTACTTGTATGATAGAAAAGCCATTTTCTATAGAGCTGAAAATAAGTATCAACTCGTTAAAGATGGAATCGAATATATTGTAAGAGCTCACAAACTCAAGAATAATTATACTCTCATAAACTCAGGGCAGATGAAAAGAATTGTAAATTCATGCAAGCAATTTTTACTGATGGTTGTAAAAGAAAAGAAGCCTGATAAAACCAACGTATTTGAAGATTGTGATGCTTAAAAACAAGCCAATTTAGAAAAAGTTGTTTCAGAATATGATATACTATCTCAAGAACCTAAAGGTCTTCCACCCAAAAGGAAAATTGTACATGATATTAATTTGCAGCAAGATGCTCCATTGCCTAACATCGAGATATACAAGTTATCCGCTTTAGAGAATGCAGAGATCAAGAAGCAGGTATAGGAGCTACTCGAGAAAGGGTTCATAAGACCAAGCACATCACCATGCAGATCTCCAATCGTGTTGGTGAGGAAGAAAGATGGTTCGTGGAGGATGTGCATTGATTACCGAGCACTGAATAAAATAATGATCAAGAATCGTTATCCCCTTCCTCGCATTGATGATCTATTGGATCAGCTGAAAGAAGTTGTTTACTTTTCCAAGTTGGACTTGCGTAGTGGTTACCATCAGGTTAGAGTAGCAGAGCAAGATGCATGGAAGACTTCTTTCAAAACAAAGAAAGGGTTATTGTTATGCCTTTTGGCTTAACTAATGCTCCTGCCACTTTCATGAGAATTATGAATGATGTACTCAGGCCTTTTATTGATGATTTTATAATTGTATATTTGGATGACATGCTTGTTTTCAATAAAACATGGGAAGAACATTTGAAGCATGTAAAGCAGACTCTAGATGTTTTGAAAAAAGAAAATCTCTATATTAAGTTATCAAAATGTGAGTTTGGCAAAACATCTTTCAATTATTTGGGTCATATTGTAGGGGGTGGTGAATTGAAGATAGATCTCTCTAAGGTTGAAGTCAGTGTAAACTGGCCTAAACCCAAATCTGCTACAGAAGTTAGAAGCTTCCTAGGAGCAGCACAATATTGGAGAAAGTTTATTGCTAACTTTTCCTTAATTGCAGCTCCCTTACATGCTTTGACAGGATTGAACAAGGTGTTTCAGTGGGAAGGCAAACAGCAGAAAGCCTTCGACACCTTGAAAGAAAAAATTAGTATAGCACCAGTACTAGCATCGCCAGATTTTCAAAGACCATTTGAGATTGAAATAGATGCCAGTGACTATGCCATGGGAGCAGTGTTAATGCAACATGGTAAACCCATATGCTACCATCCTGAGACATGTAATTTTGCAATAGTTAATTATCCCACATATGATAAAGAATTGTATGCATTAGTACAGAGTGTAAAGAAGTGGAAACATTACTTAATGGGCAAAGAAACAGTTATACATATTGATCATCAGTCACTTCAATATTTGCACTCACAAACTAAATTGCGGCAATCAAGACACTATAGGTGGATGGGATTCCTACAGCAGTTTCATCTAGTCATCATATATAGAAAGAGCATACACAATAAAGTTGCAGATATGTTGTCCAGACCAATCATAAATGCATCCACTATACTTAAGCATAATTCAGTAATGCATGAAAGCTACATTGAACAATATGCTCAAGATATAGACTTTAAAGATGTATATGCAGCTCTAAGTAATGGCAAAAAGGTAGAAGAATTGGATTACTATGTTATGGACCAACTCTTGTATCATTTGGGGAAGCTATGCATTCCACAAATTGAAAGAGTCAACATAATTAGGGAAGCACATACTTCTCTGATATCAGGTCATTTCGCTGTAAGTAAAACAGTTGCACAGCAGCAAAGATACTAATATTGGCTAAGAATGCATGAAACAGTTTCTAGATATGTAAGAGGGTGTACCATGTGTGCTAAAAGTAAGCCCAGCAATAGAAAACTAGGTTTGTACACTCCACTACTAGTTCCTTCCCGTCCTTGGGAAAGTGTTTCCATGGACTCCGTTGGGGGATTGCCAAAATCTAGAAAGGAACATGACTATTTATATGTTATTGTGGACAGGTTCAGCAAAATGTGTATTTTAATACCTTGTAACAAGCATATTACAGCTGAACAAACAGCGAAGTTGTTCTTTCAGCATGTCTGGGTGCATTTTGGGTTACCCACTTCCATAGTATCTGATCGAGATTCCCGACTTGTTGGGAAGTTTTGGTCAAGTCTGTGGAAATTGATGGGCACCAGACTGAAGAAGAGCACAGCCTTTCATCCACAAACAGATAGCCAAATAGAGGTGGTCAACGGGACAGTGATCCAATTGCTCAGGGGTTATTGCAGCAAGCACCCCAAGCTTTGGGATGAACATTTATGTTATGCGCAACATGCTTACAACCGTGCTAAACATTCTTCTACACTGAGATCTCCTTTTGAGACCTGTTTTGGTTTTATACCAAGGTCTCCCTTGGATTTTGTCTTTGAAAAAGACATAGCAGTTGCTAGACACAGTAATGTGGACAAAGCAACCAAGTTCATTGAACAGATCCAAGAAATTCACCAGGCAGTGCAAGAACAGCTGGTAAAGAGCCAAGCCAAGTACAAGGCAAGGCATGATAAGCATCGGGTGGAGCACAGCTTCCAAGTTGGTGATCAAGTCTGGCTGTATATCAGCAAAGACAGAATGCAAGGTGAAGGGAAGAAACTGAAGCCAATAAGGTATGGGCCTTTCAAGATACTTGAAAAATTGGTGAGAATTCTTTCTGCCTAGATTTTCCAGCTTAGATGCACATTTATTCAGTGGTAAATGCAGAAAATTTAAGACTGTTTGAACCTTCATTAATTAAAGATCCCAAAGAGAAAAGTTAATTGCCTTCTATTGATGATTTGTTGCCTGAATATTTCAATGAGTTGCAAAAAGATACAGTTCTGGACAGGAAGGTGAGAACCACGCGCAGAGGGGATGTTGAGTACCTTAGGATCGGGCTCAAAGGTTCAAAACCCAGCAGTGCAAAATGGATAGAGATTGGGCAAGTGAGGAAGTTGTATCCTCACTTGAGCGATGCTTGAAAACCAACTTTTGGTGGTCCAAAAGCCTTTTCAGTGGGAAGGCGTGATCCAAATGGATCCAAGAACACTCTCTAAGTCTTGAAATCTCTTAAAATCGTTTAAAAGACCAAAGAAAATCGCATGAGAAAACCTTTCAGAATGGCGGAAAAACACTATCGGGAGGCAAAAACAAGAGAAAACCGTGAAAAAACAGAGTATCGGAGGCAGAACAGTGAATGCACAGTAGCCATCAGATCTGGCCGATCAACGGTCCAGATCTGATCGGCGAATCGCAATCGGCGGTGGCAATCAACGGATATCGGCGGAGACCATATGCATGTTGTGATAGTGATATGGCAGGGTCAACAAGGATCGTCGATCAAGCACGCAAATCGACGGCCCACGTTGCACCACCATATCACATCGGCGGATTTCAATAGTAGCACTCACCACGACCCGGGGCCCATGCGACTTGCGACTGCGACAAGTCGCGTCGCAAAGTCGCATCGGAGCCATACAGAAGGGCGGACCTATGCACATATATATGTGCGATGCGATCAGCCGGACGTGATAACGAATATAAACATTGTTGCATAAGGTTTGAGATCCGCCGAAAGGCATTTGTTAATGTAATTTCGCATATTTCGTTATTTAACGAAATATAAAGAAACAACGTCGATGCGATAAAACCTGAACCCGAAGGGGTTCGGGAATGAAAATATATAATATTTCAGATCCGCCAAAGCCATATTTTTATGTTGTTTTCACAGTTTTAACGTATTTTTAAAAATACAAAGGAGCAAGGCCGAAGCGACTTGCGATAGCGATGAGGACGGACCCGATAGAGGAATAGACCATATTTAAGGACTTTTGAAGTCCGAAATGAGCAGTGTTTTGGCAGAATTTCACAGTGTTGCAGCGTTTCTCTGTGTAAAACAGAAAACGATCATTTTTGGCATTCCAAAGGATTTCAAAGGCCCGATGACCTATTCCGTTACAGTGCAGGTGGCCACCATCCCTGGAAGCGTTTAGCAATGATTGCTAACGCTTAGAAAGGGGTCTGAGCGGACAGAGGTCAAGGAGACAGAAAGCCGAGAAGCTGAAACGAACAGGCAGCATAGTTTGGCTTTAAAGCCATGGAAAAACAGAAGACAGAGCAGGCAGTGCCGAGACAGAGCTAAGACAGAGACAGAGAGTGATTAAGAGAGTCTGTGTACTCAAAGAGGCTTGAGAGGTTCAAGAAAACTCTTACTGTTGTATCTATTATGTATTAAGTCTCAAATTGAGCTCATATTATTGTAAAACTCTGCTTGAAGACATAATAGAGAGGCCACCACTGAAGGCTGGACCTAGAGATGTAGCCCAGGAGTATTGGGTGAACTCCTCATTAAATTTGTTGTGTTATGTGTTGTCTATTATGTTTTGTTTACTGCTTCATTGTCTGTGTATTTCGCAATCTTATCGATCCATTGCATAAAATAACATAGGCACATCCAAGCACATGAGTCTGTAATACCTTATTAATTGTCTTAGATCTCATTATCAGATCAGTTAGACTTGTGAAGATCTCATAAAAATATTAGAGATTAGGAGATCCTAGAATAGGAAATTAGTTGAGTTAAAAGTGGATTGAGAAATTTGGTATAATCTGCTCATAAAGACAGAATTTAGATATAGAACTATTGTTGAGATCCTCAAGGGATCATTAAGAGATTTTAGGAACTAGTTGGGAGATCTATGGAGAAGAACTAGGAACCAGAATGATCCATAACTATGTAATTGTTCCTATAATTGTAAAGAGGAGGCATGTAGAGAAGAGGTGAGTATGGAATGTGGAGAAGAATGGCCAAATGAATGAAGATCAATCCATAGAGAATAAAGAAAATAAGATCCTAGGTAATTCATATGTACATAAATGATTGAATGAAATAGCTTATTTGTCGATTCTTGATAAATCAACTCCAGTTTGTATGTGTTTGGATGTTTAGATAATTTATGTATTTCACGAAGGATTATCTCTATAAATACAATTGAATCCAAGTAAATAGTTCACGAAATTAGATTTGGGTTTCTATGTGAGAAAACTTTGCAGAGTGTCAAGGAGACTCATTGAGGGAATGATAAGCCTCTATGTTTTTTTAATTTTTGAAGCATTGTGCTATCCTTTAAACAAATCGAAGGTCGATAGTGGATGAATTGGCATGAAACGTTTCCAACAGTCAAAGATTTGGATCGTTGAACAGCTTGGAGGTCAGCCAGCTATAGCCACAACGTTGATTGATTCACTAGCTATGTTGAGGAGCTACTTTGCAAGACTATTGCGTTGAAAATCTCTCCATTAAGTTTCTGTAACAAAAAAACCATCAATCACAGAAAGGTCGCGCCAGAAAATAGAAAGGTTGCTCCAGAAAATAGATGGGTCACGCCATGGGTCACGCCAGGTGAAATAAGGGTCACATCAGCCTGCAAAAGTGTCATGCCATTTCAGGGTTTTTTTTTTACCACCTTCTTGGAGTCCATTTTGAATTCTAGAAACTAGGTCAAGTAGCCCCACGTGTCTACTTCCCAATGAGGCATCAAACTTGACAAAATACCCAGGAGAAGGCCTCCAAAACTTGAGTTTTCCATCCTCACTCAGAAGTGTCGCGCTTGGTCAAAAAGATTTTGAGATAGAAGTTCGAGCAATAGAGGGTCGACATACTCATGTGTTCCCTTAATCACACTTAGGTATTCCATATAGCACAAAACTCTGAAAACCAATCCTTCCTTGTTTATGTATAACTGATATGAGTGCAGTTTTAATCAGAAAGTGAGGGATAGGAAGGGTTGAAGTCTCTTTGTTAAGACTTATATTGTAGTCTTAGTGTTTTAAGTCTATCAATTGTGAAGTACCTGGTAGGTCATCATCCAAGTTTTGATTTCCTTATGTTGTTCCTTGAGGAAATTAGCCCCTATTACTTAGGAAATTCCGTCAATTGGATTGCGCAATTCCTCTAGGTTCTTCCTCTGACTGCATGCACCACCTGTACACATTGGAATAGTCTACAACTTATAGTACACTGCCTTGGAATCTCCATCTAAATTGGGTAACTCAAATTCTTTGCATGCATCAATTATTTTGGGTTGATTGATTAGTTAATTGGTTCATCGTTGAGTGTGGTTGAAGTTCCACTTCTGCGGCTTGAACTCCACTAGTTCCCCCAACAGTTAGAACTAGTTTAACTGACCATAACTTAATTTAACTAATATAGATTGCTACAAATTAGCAATCAATCATACTGAACTGAACTCAAGCTTTCCCAACTCGAATTAACTAAGTGACAACTGCCATGTCACCTTAGTTAACTACCTCTACGATTTCTGTTGAAATAGAAATTCGAATTTTTGCAACTAAACAATTATGAGCACAAGAATTTGAAGTAATGTATTAAATGATGTATGCTTGAAATATGAGCCAAGGCCAAAAGTCCTTGCAAGAAAAATCGAAAGATGAGGCCTTGGGAATTAACAAATGTGGGTTCTCCTTTGAGCGTTTTCAAGAATGGGTTGGTTCCTCCAAGAACTTCCCCTCACACTTGAATCTTGATCCAAAACAAAATCTTCTACACAACTTCACGTGCCCAGAACATGTTGTACAGACTGTACAGATTTAGCAGTACGGATTTCAGTAATACGGTTGCCTCGAAATCCATGCCCAAATCTACCTCAAAAGTTGTTCCCTTGTTGTTGTCCCTCTTCCTCGATTTCTGTGCCTTTCTCCTGCTATACAGTTTTGCCTTGGGATGCGTGCCAATAAATGTTATTGTCCAGATTTGTTGAAATGTATTTTTGTTGCTCTCCTTCACTTCCTCACTGCTCAAAAATTTTATGCTTTCTCTCCCTTTACTTTCTCTCAAATGCTCATGAAAGAATGAATGATATTTTCATTTTCTCTTCTCTTCTCTTTTTATTCTCTAAATGACCTTTTGGGTTACCCTAAGATCTAATGGTTGAGATTCATTTAGATCTAGGGATGAGAATAATGTGCATTTAATTCTCACTTTCTTTTTTTTTAACTCACCCACTTAAATAAATACTCACTTAGCCTTTTATTTCCATAGTCATTTTTTTTCACTTTCTAATTCTTCATTGACTTTAATAAAGTCGCATTTAAATTAGAATGTAATGTTATCACTTATAAAATCACTTTTAAATTAGAATGTAACTTTACCACTTATAAAGTCACTTTAGGAGAAAAGTAAAAAATAAATTTAGACACTTTTCCCTAGGCCAAAGATCAAAAGCCTTAGGGAACCACTTGTCCTCTGGTACCCAAATTTTAACACTCCCTCTTACCAAGGAAAGTGTTCCTCACTACTCCCATCTTGTCTCTAAAGTAGACATGATTACCCCATGGTAAGGCTTTGGTAAAAATGTTCGCTATCTGCTTATTTGTGGAAATGTACTCAAGCTTGATAGCTCCCTTTAGGACATAGTCTCTAATGAAGTGATACTTGATCTCAATATGCTTTGATTTGTCATGCAAAACTGGATTCTCCGTGAGTTTTATGCAACTCTGATTATCACAGTAAATTACTGAATATCTCAATGCCTGACCAAATAGACCAAACAACATCTTGCGAAGCCATATGGCCTCACAACTAGCCAAACTAGCAGCCATATACTCTGTCTTAGCTGAGCTCAATGCAACTGACTGGTGTTTCCGACTGATCCACGACACAATTGTCAAACCCAACCCAAAACAGCACCCGGTAGTACTCTTCCTATCTGAAGCACAACCTGCCCAATTTGAATCTATGTACCCTGCCAGTCTCACTCCATCGCCCTGTCTATAATCCAAACCAAAATCCACAGTACCCTACAAGTAACGAAGAATGTGTTTTGCAGCCACCCAGTGCAATCTCCTGGGCTCACACATGAACTGACTCATAGTGTTAACTGCAAAACATATATCTGGTCAAGCGTTGACCAAATACATCAAACAACCAATCAGCGGTCTGTATAGAGTAGGATCCACCAACTCGGAATCAGAAGTATGAAGCTTCTTCCAATTAGTGATCATAGGTGTAGACATGGCTTTTCAGTCCTCCATGTGAAATCTGCTAAGAATATCCACAACGTACTTCCCTTGTCCCAGGAAGAAATGCCCTTCCTCCTGCCACACCTCCAATCTTAGAAAATAATGCATCAAGCTGATATCCTTCATCTCAAACTCTGAAGTAAGATCTCTCTTGCAGCCCTCAATGAGTCTCTTTGCACCAGTGATGATCAAGTCATCAACATCCAACACCAGAATGAGAGGCTCCTCACCCATCACAATGAAGTATAGGTTTGGATCAGCGTCACTCTTTGTGAAACCCAACTGCTGCAACTATGTATCAATCCTCGAGTACCAAGCTCTGGGAGCTTACTTCAGGCCATAGAGTGCCTTTTTCAATCTGCATACATGGGACTCCCTCCCATGCACCTCAAATCCCTGCGGCTGCTCAATATAAACCTCCCCTTGAATGAAACCATTGAGAAATGTGGTCTTCACATCCATCGGTGGATCTTCCAACCCAACTCTGTTGCAATCGATATAATGGAGCAAATAGATGTATACCGAGCTATGGGAGTGAAGGTCTCCTCATAGTCAACTCCCTTTACCTGTGAGAACCCTCCCGCCACAAATCGAGCCTTGAACTTATCAATGCTGCCATCTGCAGCATGCTTTATCTTGTAGAGCCATCTGGAAGTAACAACTGATTTACCTTCAGGCCTCAACACTACCTCCCAAACACCGTTCTTCATAATAAAAGAATACTCCTCCATCATGGCCTTGAATAAATTTCAACCCCCACTCCAGTGATCAGTTTTCCTTATCACTCCATGCATTTAATTTTAAATCCAAGCATGATAAAAATTCAAAAATCTAAAAATGACAATAATTTCGGAAAACACAAATTTAGAGATTTCACAACTGCTGAAATTGCAGAAATAAAACACAGCAAAATTATGACAGCCACACACAGAAAATAACACAGTGATTTTTGGTCAATGTGACCCTGGAAAAACCCCCTACAACTCTTGAGGAAAACCAATTTGAGAGCTCTTCTTTATTTATGAAAATGCTTTTATAGAGAAACTGAAATACACAGTAAAAATTCTAGCAACCACAAATTACAACTTATCTCGATTTCCATGCTTAAACTCCATCTCGAAAATCGTGCCAATCAGCAAACAACCAAAATAGAAATTTTTACAGCAATAAAACAACATTAAATATTGTACGGCTAGCCTCGAAAAATGTGCCCAGGATTTATTGTACCTCTTCCTCGATTTCCGTGCCTTTCTCCTACTGTATGGTTTTTCCTTGGGATGCGTGCCAATAAATGTTGCTGCCCATATTTGCTGAAATGTCTTCTTGATGCTCTCTTTCACTTCCTCACTGCTCAAAAATTTTCTCCTTGCTCTCTCTTCTCTTTCTCTCAAATGCTCATCAAATAATGAATTGATATTTTCCTCTTCTCTTCTCCTTTTAATCTCCAAATGACCTTTTGGGTTACCCTAAGATCTAATGGTTGAGATTCATTTATATCTAGAGATGAGAATAAATGTGCATTTAGTTCTCACTTTCTATTTTTAACTCACCCACTTAAATAAAGACCCATTTAGCCTTTTATTTCCATAGTCACTTTTTCACTTTCTAATTCTTCATTGACTTTAATAAAGTCACCTTTAAATTAGAAATGTAACCTTACTACTCATAAAGTCACTTTTAAATTAGAATATAACTTTACCACTTATAAAGTCAATTGAGGAGAAAAGTACAAATAAATTTGGACACTTTTCCCTAGGCCAAAGATCAAAGCCTTAGGGAACCACTTGTCCTCTGATACCCAAATTTTAACAGGGCTCTCTCTAGACCTGCTGGTTGACTGCCTCCTCATATCTAGAAGGCTCGGAGTTAACAATGCTTGTTACTAATGCCATGTAACTACAGAACTGCTCAGGTGGTTTACTCTTTCTAACTTGTCTCTTTGGCCGAGCAACTGATGTGGCCTCGCGCAAGGTATCTTGAAGCCACTTGGGCTTCCTCTTCCCTGAGCATACTTCTCCCACCGGAGTGAAAGAATCCTCATCATCATCAAAAGCCTGAACTCCTGAAGGCATGCCAACTGACCTCATGCCTGAATCTGTGCTTGTAGATGCTTAAGTACCATGCGAACAATCCATTAGTGGACTACCCTGTGAATTGCTCTGCGAACTATCCCTGCATGCTACCCGAAGAACCACCCACCTAACTCTAAGAGCCAATACTCATTGATGGACCTGATGCTATAATCGATGTACCTCCTGGTCCCTGACCACAGGATCCCTGTGACTAACTCAGCTGCTCCTGAGGGTCTAGTGACTCTGGATACTCTAACTCTCGTGACCTCCTAAAAGCTCTCTCCTCCTTGAACTTCACATCCCGCATGACAACCACTTTTCTCTGCGCAGGAATATAAATTTGATACGCTTTCTGTTGGAAAATATTGAGAAGGGGGGGTCAATCAGTATTCCTTAGCAATTAGCACTTTTAAATCTTTTCAAAGTATTAGTTAATCTTCAATTATTATTAACATTTATGTGGTAATAACATTAAATAAAAGAACCCATGAGGCACAAAGATTTTAGATGGAAACCCCCCTCCGGGTCAAAAACCACCGAACGCTTTTCTAATAAATTCTTTAATCTCCAGCCCCAACTGAAATCAAAGCAACAACTTCCTAGAATTCTAGAAACGCATTCTTCTCCAGCTCCCACTAGATGGATGCTCCAATGCCCGAGATTCTTTAGTAGTCAATTGAATGAATGCCCCAACACCCAATGAGCTACAACTCACCCTAGCACCAACCTACCACCCTGAAGTTTTCACAGACTTAAACTTGTTGGTGACTTCATGCACCAGCCTAGCACCACCCTACCACCCTATAGAAGAATAAAAGAAGAATGGACTCCCGTACCAGGGAAAATGGTCTACTTTACAATGATATAGAATGATGTAGAAGAAGAAGACACACTAGACCATAACCCCAACTATGACACAACCACCTAATGATGATCCTAGACCTCCCAACACTGCCTCTTCAACTCTTGGCAGATAGACACTTGTACAACTTTTACAATGATGCTTTTACAATGACTATGTACAATGATACTTTTACAATGATTGTATGCAGTGCTTCCCACTTGAAGATTTCATATGGTGAACTTCTTGCTACTGTTCTGCACCTTGTTTGCTGCTCTTTCCATGCTACCCTTTCTCACTCTTCAGAACATTAGATTGTGCATTGAGTCTTCTCTTGATGATTAAATAATACCTGCAAAAAGTCTTCAAAGAAATACTCATGACATGATAATAGCAAAACTTACCTCATCCTACAGAACATATGTCAGTGCTAAACAAAAACAAAAAATTAGAATACAAAGAAACTAATGCAATTAAGAGATGAACATGCATATATAGAAGATACTTACCTGTAGCTTACCTCTACTGCATCATTTTTCTACACCTTGCTCTTTGCTGCCCTAGAAATTCTGGTCCTTTGCACCCCTTGACAACACTTGATCTAGTTTTTTTTACCTTCTAGGAGCACGATATTTAATCGTTTTTATCTCTATGATTTCAGATCCCCAAAATGTGATCTTCGGTCTTGTAAAAGCCCTCTGAGTCTTCTTTCCAATGCCACAGGTCTGACCCAATTTGGACTCTTCAAGGCTAAGTTATGCCCAATCTCTCACAATGACCTAATTATGGGTTGGTTCAGTAGAGCGAACTTGTACGGCATGCCATGTGTCACTGTTTCCTCCTTTGGCTCTGAAATTGATACACAAAAAACTACAATCCGCGCACTTCCGCCACTTTTTACAGAATTCCAATCCTATTCTTAGAGAGAGAATTATGACAATTTTCCCAAAGTCACTTCTTTGAGATGAGATTTGGGAGCTTGCAAAAACCCTGAATTCCACAGATCATATCTCTGAAAATATAGCGAACCAAGATATGAAATTTGGTCACGACGTTCATCAAGATTGTGAATCAAATGGGTTTTCATTTCAGAATCTAAGACTTCGCAGAAATGAAGTTATAGCGAAAATGCCACAATCACTACATTTGAAGGATATATGAGATTTGTTTTTATAGAGTTGAGAGGGTCTTCTAAAGAGAATGTTGGAGGGATTTTAGGAGCTTAAAAAAATTATTGATTATTAACTATTCAATGACAAAAACCAATTATAAGTGCCATGCCACAACCCCATAGGATTTTAGCCCACTAATTGGGGTTACTAACTTCAAACATGAATATCTCTCAAACCGTGAAGAATTACTTGGCGTACCATATATCAACGGAAACATCTCGACGAGTAAAATCTATCTAGAAGATCCTTGGATCAAAATAGGGTAAGTTGTCAAGTCAAAATTCCCTTGAAAGATTAGGGTAGCCCCTTGTGCTGCTTGGGCTGACATCAATGACAACCTCAGATCATCTTTAGATCAACAATCTCCCCCTTTGGCATTGACGGCAACACAAGTACTCCCCCTGCGATCAGGGAACCTCTTCCTATTGCCTTCTCTCCCCCTTTGACATCAATGGCAAATGGTAACTCCCCCTGACACACAACCGTGCTGTGGACCTGTACACACTTCCACTCCCCCTTTATTTTCTGAATAAGGAAAATCTAATCAGAACTTGGGAGAATCCCAAGCTTCTGGCGAAGATATTCAAATGTTTCACGAGGTAAAGGTTTAGTGAAGATATCAGCGATTTGTTCTTTTGTACCAACATATTCAAGTTTGATATTCTTTTCAGCGACTTGCTCTCTAACGAAATGATATTTAATCGAAATGTGCTTCGTTTTGGAATGCATCACACGATCCTTGGAGATACTGATGGCGCTGGTGTTATCGCAAAATATGGGAATAGGCTCATCAAACTTGACCTGAAGATCTTGAAAAGTTTTTTTCATCCAGAGAACTTGAGTACAACAAGTTGCTGCCGTGATATATTATACTTCTATGTGGATAACAAGATTGAGGTTTTTTTTTGTTCAACCATGATACAAGACAACCACCTAGATAGAATGTTGCTCCACTAGTACTCTTACGATCATTAACGCTTCCTGCCCAATCTGCATCCATAAAGGCTTGAATAATGAGATTGTTTCCCTTGGGATATCACAAGCCATATTCTATTGTGCCCTTTAGATATCGAAGAATTTTTTTGATGGAAATAATATGTGATTCTTTTGGTGCTGCTTGGAATCTTGCTACTTGTCCAACTGCTTGCATAACATCTAGCCAGGAGGTTGTTACATATAGAAGACTACCAATCATAGATCTGTACAAAATCTTATCCACATCCTTAGATGCATCGTCTATGCTCAATTTGCAACCTGTTACCATCAGAGTAAGGACGGGTTTGCAATATTCCATTTTGAATTTCTTGAGCATTTCCTTGATGTACTTGGCTTGACATATAAATATTCCTTTCTCTTGCTGAGATATTTGAAGCCCTAAGAAGTATGTCAACTCACCAAGTAAAGACATCTCAAGCTCACTTTGCATCTTTGTAGCAAAGTTCTTACTTAGTCGATCATCATTGCTACCAAAGATTATATCATCCACATATACCTCAATAATTGTTAAATTATATTTATCTATTTGTATGTAAAGATTGCTATCAGCGGTACCTTTCTTGAACCCTTGTTGACGTAGATATCCATCAAGACGAGCATACCATGCTTTGGGATCCTACTTGAGACCATACAGAGCCTTCTTTAACCTACAAACATAGTCTTATTTTTTTGATAATAGAAAACCTTCAGGTTGTTCAATGTAAACTTCTTCTTCTAATTCTCCATTCAAAAATGCTGACTTAACATCCATTTGGTAAACTTTTATTTTTCTTAAACATGCATAGGCGAGAAACATCCGGATGGCTTCCATTCTGGCAACTGGTGCAAATGTTTCGTCGAAATCAATTCCTTCCACTTGTGCATATCCTTTGTAGACTAATCTTGTCTTGTTCCTGGTAACCTGTAATCCTTCAACTGTTTTGCTCCCCCTGAACCTTTAATGAAACTACCATCTTGTTCAAACTACCTTCCTATCAATCATATACTTGTGCCATATACTGCTGCATAGACTCCTCTTGTACAAACATTAAGGAGTCAACAAGCCAAATTGTTCAAAATAGTGAGTCACCTAACAGCCCATCTTGACTTGAGTCATCATCTGAAGCAACTGTTAATTCCTCATGACCTTTTGCTTTTACAAATCCTGAAAGCATAATTGTTGAAACCTTGTTATCTGCTTTGTCTTCCTGTACATGTTTCCTTTTCCAGACCTTCTTATTCCTACAATCTCGAGCCACGTGCCCATAGTTATGACACTTGAAGCATTCAATGTTGTCCATAGGCGCTTCCATATGATCTCTGCAACCACGAGCACTATGGCCATAGTTATGGTATTTGAAACATTCAATATTTTGCCCATATAGCATGTATTGTCTTCTAACAAAATCATCATGGAACCTGTCTCGTGATCCTGCAAACTTGCTTATAGGGTTTTGCAGATAATGATTGTACCTGTCAAAAACTTCACAATCCCTAGCCATATGTCCATAGTTAGCACATAAAAAGCAATAACCATTAAATAAGCGAACATACCTGAAAGATTTTTCATTCTTCTTTGGAGGCGGTGTTGTAGTTTCTTGTGGTCCTTTGTTCTTGATTTCTTTGGTCTTGTTCTTTGGAGTTGCAACATTCTTCTTTGGCTTTTCACTTTGATCAACTTCCTTCTTAGAATCATCCTGCGGAACTGTGGAGCTTGTACCTTCATCAATTGGAGCTTTATTATCTTTAATTGCCTTCATTTTCGCTTCTTCATCTGTCTTATATTGTAAGTATTCTTTTTGCGATCCCTTGAGTTTGTTGATCTCATCACGAGTTGCATCAAGTTCTTCTTGCTTTTGAGCAAGATCTTCTTGAAACCATCTTTTCAAGATCTTCCTTCTTTTTTCTGTCTCCTTAACCTATAGCTTGAGAAGAGTGGTCTTCTCTACTTCTCTGTTGAGAACCTGTATCTGTTCCTTCTGCTTCTCATTTTCAATCCTGAGCCTGCTTATTTCTATTGAAGATGTTTCTAATTCCTTTTGCTTTTGGTCAACGGCGGATATGTATCTTTGATCAGATTCCTTCCTTTCAATTTCTGCTTCCTGCATCTGTTGTGTGATCCTACTAATCTCTGCAAATGTTGTGTCGAGTTCTTGTTGCTTCTGTTGGACTTCTCTCTTGAGGTCTCATGTTGTTGTATTATTGATTTCTTCCAACTTCTTTTGAAGTGACTCTTCAATACATTTGTGTTCTTCAACTTCAATTTTGAGACCTTGAACTTGTTCTTCAAGAGTATTGGAACGGATCTTCTCAGCCTTGAGCTCTTTTATAAGTTTGATTGCCGCCTTAGAAAATTATTCTATTGTCAACCCTTCTTCCTCGTACTCAGAAGGATCCGAGTTTTCAATAACATCTTGACCTAATTTCTTTGTTGAATAGAGATTATGAAGCTTTTCCCAAAGAGCTTTAGCTATTGAACATTAACCAACTTTTGTTTTCACAGAATTTGGAAAAACATTCAAAATTACATTCATGGCCTTTGAATTGTACCTTTTAGCTTCGTCGGTAGATGTGTCTCCAAAAACAATTGATTCCCATACTCCATGTACCTGCAAAGATACTTCCATCCTGGATTCCCATATCCAGTAATTATCTGCATCAAAATTAGGGGTTGGTACACAATACTCACTTTCTTGAGATTTTATTGTACCTGTACCTTCCTTTGAAATCCTTGTAACCCGCTTCTTTGACTTTCCCATCTCTATGCTCTAAAAACTGACTTCCAACAGTTAAGTTGTTACTGAAGGAACCAAGCTCTAATACCAATTGTTGGAAAATACTGAGAGGGAGGGAGTGAATCAGTATTCCTTAGCAATTAGCACTTTTAAATATTTTCAGAGCATTAGTTAATCTTCAATTATTATTAACGTTTATGCAGTAATAACAGTAAATAAAAGAACCCAGGAGGCACAAAGATTTTAGGTGGAAAACCCCCTCTGGGTCAAAAACCACCGAACGTTTTTCTAATAAATTATTTAATCTTCAGCCCCAACTGAAATGAAAGCAACAACTTCCTAGAATTCTAGAAAAGCATTCTTCTCTAGCTCCCACTGGATGGACGCTCCAACGCCCGAGATTCTTTAGTAGTCAACTGAACGGATGCCCCAACACCTAATGAGCTACAACTCACCCTAGCACCACCCTAAAGTTTTCACAGGCTTGAACCTGTTGGTGACTTCATGCACCAGCCTAGCACCACCCTACCACCCTATAGAAGAATAAAAAAAGAATGGACTCTCGTACCAAGGAAAATGGTCCACTTTACAATGATATAGAATGATGTAGAAGAAGAAGACACAATAGACCATAACCCCAACTATGACACAACCACCTAATGATGATCCTAGACCTCCCAACACAGACTCTTCAACTCTTGGCAAATAGACACTTGTACAACTTTTACAATGATGCTTTTACAATGACTTTGTACAATGATACTTTTACAATGATGCTTTTACAATGACTTTGTACAATGATACTTTTACAATGATGCTTTTACAATGATACTTTTACAATGATTGTATGCAGTGCTTCCCACTTGAAGACTTCATATGGTGAACTTCTTGTTGATGTTATTGATTGTTCTCTTGTCATGCTACCCTTTCTCACTCTTCAGAACATTAGATTATGCATTGAGTCTTCTCTTGATGAATATATAATACCTGCAAAAGGTCTTCAAAGAAATACCCATGACATGAAACAACATATGTCAATGCTAAACAAAAACAACAAATTAGAATACAAATAAACTAATATAATTAAGAGATGAACATGCATATACAGAATATACTTACCTGTAGCTTACCTCTGCTGCACCTTGCTCTTCGCTGCCCTAGAAAGTCTGGTCATTTGCACCCCTTGACAACACTTGATCTAGTTTTTCTTGCTTTCTAGGAGCACGATATTTAATCTGATGTATCTCTACGATTTCAGATCTCCAACATGTGATCTTCAGTCCTGTAGAAGCCCTCTGAGTCTTCTTTCCAATGCCACAAGTCTGACCCGATTTGGACTCTTCAAGACAAAGTTATGCCCAATCTCTCACAATGACCTAATTATGGACTAGTTCAGTAGAGCGAACTTGTACAGAGTGCCACGTGTCATTGTTTCCTCCTTCGGCTCTGAAATTGATATACAGAAAACTACAGTCTGTGCACTATCCGCTACTTTTTACAAAATTCCAATCCTCTTCTTAGACAGAGAATTATGACGATTTTCCCAAGGTCACTTCTTTGAGATGAAATTTGGGAGCCTGCAAAAATCCTAACTTCCACAAATCATATGTCCGAAAATATAGAGAACCAAGATCTGAAATTCGGTCACGACATTCATAAGGATTGTGAATCAAATGGGTTTTCATTTCAAAATCTAAGACTTTGCAGAAATGAAGCTATAGCGAAAATGCCACAATCACTACATTTGAAGGATATATGAGATTTATTTTTATAGAGTTGAGAGGGGCTTCAATAGAGAATGTTGGAGGGATTTTAGGAGCTTAAAAAATTATTAATTATTAACTATTCAATGACAAAAACCAATTATGAGTGTCATGCCACAACCCCATAGGGTTTTAGCCCACTAACTGGAGTTACTAACTTCAAACATGAATAGCTCTCAAACCGTGAAGAATTACTTTGTGTGTCATATATCAACGGAAACATCTCGACGAGTAGAGTCTATGTAGAAGATCCTTGAATCAAAATAGAGTAAGTTATCAAGTCAAAATTCCCTTTCAAGATCAGGGTAGCCCCTGGCGCTGCTTGGGTTGACATCAATGACAACCTCAGATCATCTTTAGATCAACACTTTGAAGGTCTCGCTATAACCCACAAAGATGCGCTTGTCTGCAGTGGGCTCTAGCTTGGTCCTGTTCTCCTTGGGGACATAGGAATATGTAAGGCACCCAAAGATACGAAAGTGCCCAACATCAAGCTTCTTCCCAGAAAAATCCTCCTCCAAAGTCACATTCCCCAAGGCACGATGTGGACTCCTGTTCTGCAAGTACATAGCAATGTTGCAGGCCACTACCCACAAAAATAAAGGTAACCCTTGATCATGGAGCTTGCCTTTGGCAACCCCTACAATGGATCTATTCTTCCTCTCTGCAACCCTATTTTGTTGGGGGTAGTAAATAACTATGAACTCCCTCCTAATGCATGCCTCAGCAAAAAATCAACAAACTCGCCAAGGGTATACTCCCCTCCATTGTCCGACCTCAAGACCTTGATCTTCCTACCTATCTAGGTCTCCACGAGAGCTTTGAACTCTTCAAACCGCTTGAAGACCTCACTCTTGGTCTTCAAGAAATAAATCCAATTCTTCCTGGAGTGGTCATCAATGAATAAAACATAGTACTCATAGCCACTCAAGGATACATGAGACATCCGACCACTCACATCGATATGAATCAAGTCAAGGATCCCGGTCGCTCTGTTGTCACTGCTGGGAAAAGGGGATCTGGCAAACTTCCCCATAGCACATCCTCTGCATACATCAAGGTGATCAAAACTGAAATCTAGCACACCAGTGGTGATCTCCCACAATGTACTCAAGGCCCCATGATACATGTGCCCCATCCTGCGGTGCCAAATCTCACACAACTCTGAATTGCTATATCTGTTGTCGGTCCTGTCTCGGGTGCTACTACTCAATGCCATTAGGGGCTGGAATGAGAACTTATACACCTTGGCATGGCGCACCTCTCCCCTAGGATATATAAGCACCTGCCCTCTCCTGAACAACACACCATACCCTCTGTACTCAAGTGTTGAGACAGATATCAGGTTTTTCTTCATTCCAAGCACATATAGAACATCTGACACTCTCAAGGGAGGTTTGGGTCCCCTATCAAATGTCACTGTCCCCACACCGACTGCTCGAACAATGTTTTCATCACCAAGTACTATCTCCATATTAGTATCACCCTCTGAAAGCTTTGATAAGTACTCTCTGACTCTTGTCATGTGGCGGTAAGCGCCACTGTCAACATACCAAATGCTAGAAGATGCTCTGCTAGTGGCGAGGAATGCACACTCCCTCTGAACCTTATTGCAGTTGATCCTGCACTAGTGGCCTCACAAGCTATGAACCCAAACTCTTGATCAAAGCTCTCTGAGAAGCTCTCTATCTCTGCAGAAAATGCCATGGGTTTGTCTTTCCCTTTCTTGTTCTTCTTTTCCGGACATACAACAGCTTAGCATCCCAACTTTTGACAATTCCAACATTTGACTTTGGAATAGTCTATCTCCTTGTTTTGCTTCTTGCCTTTACCTTTGCCTTTGCCTCCACTATTGGAAGCTTGTTTCTTTGCTCTGCCCTTCTTGCCTCTTGCTAACAATGCCACATTGTTATACTCCTCCACCTGTTTGGCTATGCCAGGATGGTTGTTGGCTTAGTGGGGCCTGACCCAGGTTCGGAAGTGATTTAGCCAAGAAAATCTCGGTACTACTAGCCCTTTCGGCAACAATTCGCAGAGCGCGGACTAAGGTCTCACCTAAAGTAGTATGGGAGGGTGCTGGAACCAAGTTTCCGCACCTTGGGGATGTCTGATATGAGGTGATTGGAACGCGGTCCAACCTTCGTACTTATTGCGCTACGTGCACCTGCGGGCACCCCGCGCCCTGTGATATTGTCTTCGCGCAGGTCTAGCCACAGTGCGACCCGTGTTATTCACCCAAGTCTCCCTTAATTAGTCTCTATTAGTTGCTTACTTAGATTAACTTCACATATAATCATTCATACAAGTATTCATCAAGTGCACATAATAAATGAACAGAATAAAAGTAAGGCATAACATTCAACCACAGATTCAAGAACAGATGCACAGAATAAACTTCTCTTTATTATCTTTCAAATCCAAGTACAATCCCACTTACAGACCTAACTCCGCCCTGTGCACTCAGCTGCAGGGGTCCGCGCAATTAGCTGCGGACTTTACTAGGCCTCTGCGCACTCAGTTGCAGAGCCTCTTCCTACTACTACGACTCAATACACTTCAACTTTCCCCCTATGCTATAACCATGCCTTCGTATCTATCTATTTTCTTTTCCAAACAACTACTATTTTTACACTTAGAGGCTCGTTCTATTTATACAATCCCATGGTCCGCGAACCATGGGCAGGCCGACACAACTTTACATTATTTTACAATTCTTAGGGCAGACAACCATATGACTCATCCTAGACTTTCGCGCTCCGCGCCCGCACTTCGTAGAGTCTTACAATACAATTGACCAAAACTCGGGCTTTAAGCCCCAAAACCTGCTACAGGGGATCCCATGCCCAACAAGCCCCCAACACAATCATCGTGACTCGTCCCGAGTCACTCTGCTAGTGCGGCGATCTTGGCACGGAGCCCCTCCAACTGTGCTTGTGCTGTGTGAAGGTCCGCAATGCACTGCTCTGTTGTCTGCTGGATCTGCTCTACTCTTTCTGCCGAATGCTCGCTGTCAAGGGCAGATCCCTGTCTTAAGGCATGCATCACCTTCATTTGTGCGAGCTTTCCTTTGATATCGACAGTGATGTGGAAGGCCTCATCAATCCACGGCTAGATGCATGCTTTAAGTACTACCTCTTTCTGTCGCGCGGCATCCACCTGTTCCTTCAACGCCTTCGCTTGTTGTAGCTTCGCTAACTGCTGGGTCAGGACAACTGTCTGCGCCATTCCGTGCACACTGTCATACTACACTTGGAGCTCTCGCGCTTCTGTTTCTAGGTGTTGTATGGTGGGGTCCTCCTATAAGGAAGTGAGGACCGCGAGGGATTCTTCCAACATTATAGTACAGTCCTGCACTGCCTGTCCTATTTCCTCCAGCCCCTTTTGGATAGCGCCAGCGCGCTGTTCCCTAACTTCTGGGGGCGTGGATGACTGCGCCTTTAATCACAGTTCGACAATCTAAAGGTTGAGGTCCAGTTGTATCCTTGTTGCTTCCTCCTTTGCCTCGCGGAATCCACTAGCCAATCTGTGAATTCGCACTCCTACTGGTAGGTCTGTCGCAATTTCTAGCTCCAGGGCACGGCGACATGCTTCCTCTACTATCTGTTCCATCTGTTGATTCTGCGCCAGTGCTTCATCGCGTTGTAGACTAAGCTACTCGATGTTGATTCGTTGTTCGTTGAGCATTTGTACGGTGCGTCCTTCCCTAGCACGGAGTTTTGTCGTCGCTCCATCCTGTAGCTGATATAATATATCCCGCGAAAGGGCAGCCAAGTTTAGGCCAAGTCCCTTAATCCGGCCCACCACGGCTCTATCCTCCGTGCTATCCGCTGTCAGTGCTCCTTTCGGCAGTGCGATGGTGTTAGCCATTTTGGCCCGCAGCAACTGCTCCATTGCCGATGTACCTATAGCACCATAGACGGCTACCGTTCCCTCCTAGGGGGGTCGCACCTGAAGTTGCTGCAGCTGCGCCTTGAGGGCCCCCAACACATTCTGCTGCTCTGTCATTGCTTCCTGGAGTGCTTCCCTGGTGACCTCGCGAACTGTGTTGCCGATGTCGTATAAGTCACCTTCTGTCAGTGTAATGGGTTCACCATCCAGTTTGGAAGCCTTGGTCTTCTTCCGTAGCCCTGTTTGTTCTGTACCGTGCGGCCGCTTCAAATGTGTAGATGTCGTGCTTGGGTCCGCGCCTTTCGTCGTGTCTTCTATTCCCTATCCTGTGGTTAGGTCCAAGCCTCTTTCCTCCTGCGTCGTGGTGGCCCCGGTTGCCAGTGCTGCTACTGCTTTTTCGGCGGCCTTGGTCTGCTCCGCGGCTCGCGGGAAGCCCTTACCTCCTCGGCCAACTGCTCGTTGCGCTTCTGTTGTGCCAGCAGCTTGGTGGCATCCTTCTGTTTTTGTATCGTTGTCTCATCACGTGCTGCTAGATCCAGGGCGTGCCACTCGGGTGGCCATGAGCCGAGCACAACGAAAAAGGCATCATCAATAGCGATGAAAGGAAGTTTGATCCAAGTCTGCGTCGGATCCTTACACGCCTTGATATACACATTGTGCATATCGGCTTTGAAGTCCGCAAAGGTCCTCAAACTGTCATACACTGTGGGGGATAGGCGCGGCCTTTTGTTGATCCACATCCAAATGCTCGCCTCCATGAGCACCCAGAAGATCTTGGTCTCGCGGATTAGCGTGTGCTCTTTGTCGCCTAGAGCAACACGTATTTCGCTGCCTCTAGCAAGTCTTGTTTAAAGGGAGGGAACTGACTGTCCTCAAGCAGTTCCCCTATCACCAATAAGATAGACAAGAGCAACCACGTGTAGTGGGAGGTCTTGCCCTGCTCCTAAGCTTCTTTGCAATTGGTTAGGAATTCCTCACAGAGGAATTCAGCCCAGTTGAATTGGACCCCCTCCGTGCATTGTTTGGCCAACGCGACGACCATCGCTAGTACCTCATTTCCGCGACAGTTTCTCATCACCTTCCTAGCCAGCAGCTGGGTGGCTACGTGCACCCCTTTGTCTTGAATGCTACTAATTACGTAGCCTCTCTACTTCCTTTCTAACTTGTATTTCTTCTTCATGGCCTCGACAAGTGCCGAATCTCCGCTTTTGCTAGCTATTTCTGCGAGGTCCCTTCTCGTACAGGGAAGCCGAGAAATCCTATGAATAAGCTCCACCGTGATGGGAATAGGCTCCTCTAGCCACAAGTACCCATCATGCACCAGGCAAAGCAGTTGCCTGATGACAAAAATCGTGATCGGTGTCTGGTGAAAGTGTGGAATCCATAGTAGGTGGAGTAGCCCGGCCTCCTCCACACCGCGCAGCCATTTCTGCAGCTCTAGCATTGTAACTGACCCCTCCTTTCTCTGTTTCATGAGTTTGCTAGTCTCCAAATGTGGGAACTTTTCGCTGTCCACGAGGTCCCAATTTTCAAATTTTATCGTGGGCACGCGACCCAGGACTGAACCTTCAAACAAAATTTCATCTGGGAGGAGCGGGGTTTGGAGTGTGCTCTTAACGGCATCCAAATCCTTGGGTACTTTTGCTTTCCCTCTCTGCGGAGGGACATACTTGGGCAGTTTTACTACAACGTGCACTGGCTGAATGTCTTCCTCCATTTCTTCATCTGCCTCGATCTCTTCTACGAAAGCTTGGAGATCCTCCTCATCATCATATGTCTCAAGATTAACAGTCTTGCCCTTGTCTTCCATAGATAGTTTACCAAACCGCGGATTTCGCGGAGACATGCGGACTGGTCCTGCTGCCTGTGGATCCTTTTTGGGCCTCGGCGTCCGAGGCAATTTTGGAATTTCCGGTGCATCCCCCACCGGCAGCATAGGGCTCTACGCGGCTTCCTCGGTTGTCAACATCATTCTATTCAAGAAGTCCTGCATCTCCTTCGGCAATGTCTCAAACACTACACTTGCTCTCAAAGCCTCCAAATTCGTAAGGTCCATACCCACTTGATAGTGCAACAACTAAATTCTCAAAACGCCAAGGGTTGTTCGCTAGATAGCCACCTAGCGATTGATAGGCCCTTTTGAATTCAAATTCGATCGTTCCCCCCTCATTCGGCCCATTAATGCTAGATTGGCGACAAATCGTCCCAAATCTAGTTCTGACTTCGTGTCTTAATTGCCTGCCGCCCACTCATCGTTGTCTTAAATTGGACACCTTGTCATGAACAGTGACACCAACGATCATTTCCCAGCCTACCCGCGCGGCAGCGTAGCCCCCTATGCATGGGCGCGACCCCTGTGACATACTAATCCTACGCATACCCTCCTGATCGTGCAGCTCCCTCAGACTCTTTTATAGTCTCGCGCTCTCTTTCAACTGCTTGGAGCGCTGAGACTGTGCTCCCTACAGATAGTCAGGTGGTCGCACCACCTGTGCGAGGCTTTAATTCACCTTCCAGCCCGGTCCGCGGGTACCCCTCAATTACCCTTGCGACAGTCATTACCGCGCGTTCCTCCTTACGCGGTGTGCTCCCCTGGTTACTCTGTTTGGTAAGGTGTGATCGCATCCATGGTAGCAGAGTTACAAGTGCTCGACGACAATATTCTAATGCAGTAGTACGGTTGCTCATATCTTGTCCTGTCATTCTTAGATTATTGACGCGACATGCTTGCGCGATTTTTTTTCCAGTTTTTTTATCTCTATGTCCATTAACATGCTTTTCTGCCTCAGTTGTACCCGATCTTCTTCGAGTTCGCGAAGCTTAAGGTTCCCTCGCCGAATGGCCTTCTGAATCTGCATATGTTTGTCCTCGCGCGGCTGCATAATTCCTTCATCCTGGTCCTCGCATACTGTTCCAACTGTGGGAGCTATTGCGTGAGGATTCCTTTCCTCCAAAACTATGGTCTCGACTCTGCTCTTCAGCTTCGGAATCATTTCCGCGCTCAGGTTTTTGCACATGGTCTTATAGGCCCATTGAACCGTTGGTATGCGCAAGTCCCAATCATTTCGTCTCGCCTGGTGAACTTTGTTCAAGATTCTGCATACCTTCTTGAATGCTTCTACGTGAAACGTTTGTGGTGTGCGTCGCCTTTCCTGCTGTTGCGTCCTGTTCCGATTTTTGATCCTTAGTTTGGGGTGTGCTTGTGTGGACTGCACAGCACACGTCTGTACCCATCGACATAGGTGGGTGCGCAAGCTGCTCCGTCTTGGTTGCCCGGCTCTCGTTCGAAGCTGGGGGCTTCCAAACCGTAGGCGCATCATCTTTCTACATCTGCATCAGTCCTCAAAGTTTTCTTGATGTGTACCCCGCCATCGTGCGGGTGTTTTGCACAGTGCCCATCTCAATGCATTGAACCGCTGTTGTTCCAGTACTACGCTTTCAAATTTGCTCAAGAATTCATCCACTGTTGTCAATCCATCATATGTCGGCAGTTCTCGTGCCTCTGTTGTCACGCAACGCAGCAATATAATCATCATGTTGCAATTCAACGTTGTCACTTCGTGCAACCGATTCTGTCAGCGCTCTACTTCTTCGTCTGAATCCGAAGTGCAGGAGTTTTCGTGCTCCCACAAGATCCTCCCATCTGCAATTGGATTCACCCAATTCTGGTCTCGCGCAGTTATCTTGTAAATACAATCAAGATCATCGTCGCGCACTAGTTCAATGTTGCGCACTCCTTCGGCTGGGTCCAATGGGACTACTACGCATAGCAACTTTTTCTCGAAGATCATTTTGCGCTTCTTCAGATTGATGACTCCATTCATATCGGCCGCCCAATCTATTCCTAACAACATGGGATAGGATTGCTGTCATCGATAATCTCTATCACTTCAAAATCCGTCTATGTGCTCGTGCCTTCAATATCAACTGTTACCCTTTGCAACCTTCCCATGGGAAAAATCTTCTATTGGTTCGCCATTCGTAATTGAATAGGGGACCATTGTAACGCAGGCCTGCCCATACGTTCCCATGTTTTCTTCGGTAATACATTCACGTCCGAACCCAGATCTAGGATTACCTGATACATTCCATATTCCCCAATCTTTGCAGTCAGCCTCATTTCTCTTCCAGTGCGCAATTCATGCTTCCCCAATTTCCGAACGACGCGCTGTTCCCCTGACCCTACACACCTGGTGATCAGTTCCTGTAGTCCTTTAACTGCCTTGTTGTCACGCAGCAGTTTCATGCATGTCTCCAGAAAGGTAGTAAGCATTGAAGGATCCATTCCTGGCTCTGGTTGATCCTTACTACTTAAAGTGGAGGCCTCCGCGAAGCTCTTCTTAGCTTCCATGAATGTCTCCTTTACGCGTTCTAAGTCAAACTTGGGTTCCTTTGCAGGAGCCTTGCGAACCCACGTACTTTCCTCTAGTTTCTTTCCCTTATCCTCTCCTGTGGTCGCACCACTTTTGAGCATCATGTTTACATTCGGGTCCTCTTCGCACAGTTCAGACCTCATCATTTGTATATTCTGAGTCGGGGGAGGCTGGAATACCCCTTTTTCGCGCATCTTTGTGATCAACGTAGGACAGTCTATTGTTTCATGATCAAACTGAGCACAATACATATAGGATATCCTCGTCGGGTTGGTACAGTCATGGGCATAGTGCCCTGGTCCTCCGCAATTGTAACAAATTAACTGTCTGCGGCCCCTTCCTGGTCCCATTCCACCTCGTCCTCGACCTCACCCCTGAAATCCAGCGCGCATCATCCCCGCATCTGGGTCGAGGGCTCGCATTTCGATCTGCATTCTATAGGCTGGGGTCTGATCCATCATTAGCTCATAACTACGGCAAGTGCACTCATCGTGGCCTACCGACCTGCAGAAATTACAAAACAATTGTTGGGGTGTCTGTGTATATTTCTGCAGCAAATGACAATTGTTCGTCGTGTGTTTCCCTCCTATCTGACAGATCACGCACCATAAAGTGGGTGTTGCACTCAGCCCTGCCTGTGCCTCTGGTCTCAACGACATTGGCCCTCTTCCTGCCAAGTAGTTCACAAACACTGGACAATGATCCTTGTCATGACCCTAGCCTTTGCATTTTATGCACCATACTTCCTCGCGCACCTCTAGCCGCGGTGCCCTATCCTACTTCAAGCTTTGCATTTCCAAACATAGATTTTGTAGTTGTGCGTGGATTTGCTGAACTCCCAACCCAGGGTCCTGTATCGGGGTCTCATGTAATCTCATCGCCATCTCCAACGCTTTGGCCTAGGTAGAAAGTTTCTGCTATGACAGCGCCATCCTCAAGTGTGGTGTCAGAGATGCTACAAACCATGTGCAATGTTGTGCATCTGTTAGCATCATATTGGCCTCGCGGATCGTACTCTTCAGCCTTTGGTCCAGATCCCAAGGGATCTCGCCCGAAAGCATCGCGATCTCTTTAAACCCGATGATTGATTGTTTCTCTGATTTTGGCCTGCTAAATTCTCTGTTCAACGCATTTTGGATCTCTACAATCCCTACATTTGGGTGGTCGTTAGAGTACTTGATGTTCACATTAATGCGCGATCCTGCAGCGCGCTTACTAATGTAGCCCTCTTAATGTTGTCGTCTGTGACACCTTGTGCTTCCCATATTGCTCTTACCACGAACCAAAATTGGTCTGGATCCTCATTCCCTACTCCTCTAAATACTGGTAGTTTGATCACGCTCGTGATACTAAACCGTGGAGGTGGTGGAGGTGGAGTGGATAGATATGGAGGCGAAGGAGGTGAAGTGGGGGACGGTGTGGGTGGTAACCACGGAATACGCTACCTTATCAAACTGACCGCACTTCTCGGAGAAACTTTCGCGAGCTCGTCCTCGCTCTCTCGCGAGGGTGAAATTAAGGGACTGTTTTCTAATTCTTCACTACTTCTGCTTCTGTAGATTCTTCCGCTCCACGTAGTCCCAAACATTAATTTATTTGCATAACCCGCTTTTCACATAACAACATCTTAATCCAGGTATTCAAAGATTTAATATACTTACCTCGCGGTCCCTTGAGAAAACATCGCTCTGCCTCACTGTAACTGACGGTCGTGTCCACCGCGAACTCAGTGATAAATCCTCCTATTATTCAGTCAAGCTAGTGGTCCACAGCTCGCGCTATCTTATCTTCTGAGGCTTCCAGTCTGCGCACTAATTCTGGAGTCCACACTATCGATTGGTCAAGCCTACACCTTCCCTGGCTGTCGGCTAACCTCGCGATCCACTCATACAGTTCAGAAGGAAAGGATGCAAAGAAAATCTCGTGGATTTCCGTATACACATAGCGATCCAACCACTTTTTCTCAGATACTTGTGGAGTTCTATTTTCCTGTGTCGTGAACTCGTGAATCTTCTTGTCCAACCACTCTTCAATTTCCTTCTTTGTTGGGTTCCAGTGGCACGACATTAGACATCCCTTATGCAGATCCCGGTCCCGACAACGGAACCATTTGTTGGCTTAGTGGGGCCTGACCCAGGTTCAGAAGTGATTTAGCCAAGCAAATCCCGGTACTACTGGCCCTTTCGGCAACAGTTCGCGGAGCGCATACTGAGGTCTCACCCGAAGTAGTATGGGAAGGTGCTGGAACAAGGTTTCCGCACCCTGGGGATGTGTGATATGAGGTGATTGGAACACGGTCCAACCTTCGTACTTACTGCACTACGCGCACCTACGGGCACCCCTTGCCCTATGATGTTGTCTTCGCGCAGGTCTAGTCGCAGCACGACCCGTGTTATTCACCCAAGTCTCCCTTAATTAGTCTCTGTTAGCTACTTACTTAGATTAACTTCACATACAATCATTCATACAAGTATTCATCAAGTGCGTGTAAAAAATGAACAGAATAAAAGTAAGGCATAGCATTCAACCACGAATTCAAGAATAGATGCACGGAATAAACTTCTCCTTATTATCTTTCAAATCCAAGTACAATCCCACTTATAAACCCGACTCCGCCCTGCGCACTCAGCTGCAGGGGTCCGCGCACTTAGCTGCGGACTTTACTAGGCCTCTGCGCACTCAACTGCAGAGCCTCTTCCTATTACTACCACTCAATACACTTCAACTTTCCCCCTATGCTCTAATCATGCCTTCGCATCTATCTATTTTCTTTTCCAAACAACTATTATCTTTACACTTAGAGCATCGCTCTATTTATACAATCCCATAGTCCGTGGACCATGGGTAGGCCGACACAACTTTACATTATTTTACAATTCTTAGAGTGGACAACCCTATGACTCATCCTAGACTTTCACGCTCCGCGCCCGCACTTCACGGAGTCTTACAATAAAATTGACCAAAGCTCGAGATTTATGCCCCAAAACCTACTGCGGGGGATCCCATGCCCAACAATGGTTCTTTCTGATCTCATTCTGAATGCAATCATCCCACAACCTCTCCCAACCGAGAAGGTTTTCTCGTGCAGCAATGCCATCCACAAAATTCTCTCAAGTATTGGGAAGACCATTCAAGGCAATCCTCACCAACTCAGTGGGTACAATGATCTCACCTATGGTTGTCAACTCATCTCTCACTGAAGTGATCTTTGTGAGGTATGTTGTAGCACGGTCAGTCTTAGCCATTTTAATGGCCTTTAGTTTCTCCTTTAGGACCATTTTTTTGTTTTCATTTGAGCTCTAGTAAACACGGGGCAAGGTTGTCCACATCTCATGTGCTTAAGTCTTTCTTCTCACATGAGGAATGGCATGGTCTTTGATTCCTTCTAGAATCAATATTTTTGTCTTAGCATTCTTTTTGTTAAACTCTGCCAACTGTACAGGGTCAGCAGGTACTACTACTATGTTCTGTGTGGTATTTACCATAATGCCCTAGACTTCTGCTTCCTCAAAGATGCTCTGGATTCTCTTCTTCCATGCACTGTAGTTGTTCTGCCCATCCAACCTGTCTTCAACTCTCAAACCCAAAGACATGTTTCACTGTCCTACCAAACTGAAATTTTCAAATCTATGCTAAAGGTTTTTGTTTTCTGTGTAAAAATCAACTTGCTATAATTTTCACTTTGTTGTCCCAAACTGCACTTTTCAGCGAACCAAGCTCTAATACCATGAAGAAATTTCAACCCCCACTCCGGTTATCAGTTTTCCTTATCACTCCATACATTTAGTTTTAAATCCAAGCATGATAAAAAATCTAAAATCTGGAAATGACAATATTTTTCTGAAAACACAAATTTGGAGATTTCACAACTGTTGAAATTGCAGAAATAAAACACAGCAAAATTATGACAGCCACACAGAAAATAACACAGCGATTTTTTGTCAATGTGAATGGAAAAACCCCCTACAACTCTTAGGGAAAACCAGTTTGAGAGCTCTTCTTTATTTCTGAAATGCTTTTACAGAGAAACTGAAATACACAGTAAAAATTCCAGCAAACCACAAATTACAACTTATCTCGATTTTTGTGCTTGCACTCTACCTCAAAAATCGTGCAAATCAACAAACAACCAAAACAGAAATTTTCCAACAATAAAACAGCATTAAATGTTGTACGGACAGCCTCAAAAAACGTGCCCAAAACTTGTTGTACAGACTGTACGGATTTCAGCAGTACATATGCCTCGAAATTCGTGCCCAAATCTACCTTGAAATTCATACCCTTGTTGTTGTCCCTCTTCCTCGATTTTTGTGCCTTTCTCCTGCTGTACGGTTTTGCCTTGGGATGCGTGCCAATAAATGTTACTGTCCAGATTTGTTGAAATGTCTTCTTGTTGCTCTTCTTCACTTCCTCACTGCTCAGAAATTTTCTCCTTGCTCTCTCTTCTCTTTCTCTCAAATGCTCATGAAAGAATGAATGATCTTTCCTCTTTTCTTCTCTTTTTATTCTCTAAATGACCTTTTGGGTTACCCTAAGATCTGATGGCTGAGATTCATTTAAATATAGGGATGAGAATAAATGTGCATTTAATTCTCACTTTCTATTTTTTAACTCACCCACTTAAATAAAGACCCACTTAGCCTTTTATTTCCATAGTCACCTTTAAATTAGAACGTAACTTTACCACTTATAAGTCACTTTTAAATTAGAATGTAACTTTACCACTTATAAAGTTACTTTTAAATTAAATTGACTTTACCACTTATAAAGTTACTTTAGGAGAAAAGTAAAAAATAAATTTGGACACTTTTCCCTAGGCCAAAGATCAAAGCCTTAGGGAACCACTTGTCCTCTGGTACCCAAATTTTAACATATGTTATGTCATTTTGTATCGGTTCTCTATTTTTGAGTCCTTGATTGGACAACTATTAGACTTCAGCATTCAATATCGACGATGATGGATCATTATTCATTTGGCATCTATTATGTCTATGTGTGTGTGTGTGTGTGCTTTCTCCATATTTTTGCGCCAATGTGTTTATCTGATGTTGCATTCGCTTGATATGTTTAATTTTTTTTTAAATGATTTATTATGTATTTTTTTATGTTTTACCGATTATTTTTTTCCAATTTTTTTGTCATTTTTCTTAAATGATGATTTTTTGGACCCTTGCCAATTTTTTGTTGATTCTGGATTTTTCAACATTAATGCAACTAAAAGAACAATAAAAGCATCAAATGGGCATTGTTACCCACCATTTTGTGGGTAATATCCCTAGGAGAAAAAATTTATCCAAGATGGTCCTCAGCCGACAGCCAGCTGCCCCTTGCAACCATCAACTAACTCACTGTGCCATTTCTCCACCACCTAAGCCGACCATGTGGTCCCTCGCCCATCTACCATGATCGTATGTTTGAAGGCGGGCCTCATGAAGCTAAAGGTAGCCTTGTCATTTTGAAATTGAGTCTTGTAGTTTGCTTATCATGGACACTTCCGGGTATGGATTAATGGAGGGATTCGGCAGAAAGAATGGGCTAGGTCTATGATTTTGTCCCCTAGACCTCTTTTAGGATTTCACCTTGGCTTCTAATCCCATGGGATCTCTTTTACTAACCACTTGGTTCAGGGATGGTATTTCATGGGAAACCCAAATTTCGTTTGTGTGGTCCCACTCCCTTATCTGCTTATATTACCCCCTTTCCATTCATTATTACCCCATCCATCACTTCTCCCACTTGGGTCCACTTTCCTCCATCGGGTCCAAATACGATCAACTCACCCCTTCCCCTTGCCCACACCTTGGGTCATGGCCTGGAATGAAGCCCGGAGGTTGATGCAGCTAAAAAGAAAGTTAAAAGCATATATTGTTATGAAACCAGCTCAAGAAAAGATAGAAAAGATAGATCAACGCCTTAGAATTCAGCCTCTTCAAGGGGGCAACCTCCTTTACATTACATAAATGAACAATTCTTGGATGATACAAATGAAAATACCTCCTTTCTATATATAGGAGTCTAAGGGGTCATAACATAATCAGAGCGACATAACAATAATAATGTAAGGGCACAATAATAACAATAGTGGGCTTCTATGGGGCACAAGAGTAACAATATGGGCACTACATGGGTACATCAATATAATAAGTGGGTTGTACTAATAACAATAAGGGGTTACACTAGTAGTATAGGGGCCTAACATGCCCCTCTCGTTCAAAAAGCGTTGTCCTCAACGCTTGAGTAGTTCTTGATGCTTCTGTATAAAATTCTTGTCCTCCCATGTGGAATCTTCAGCAGGTAGGTTCTTCCACTTGATGAGGCACTCTGAAATTGATCAATTTCGTAGCTGTCGGGTTCTTGTTTCTGTGACTACTCCAGGTTCCAATATGATTTTTCCTTCATCTTCAATTTCTGGCAATATTGTTTGAATTGGGATCTTTTGCAAATTTTGAATAAGTGGCCATACTTCTTTGTCCTTCTTCCATTCATCCCTTGCTTCGTTTATCCAATCTGGTGGGATAATAGAAATAGCACAAAACAATGCTTCCACATCCTCATCCTTGAAGAGTCTTCCCATTTGGTAAGGTTGTCATTTCTTAAGTGCATGTAGTATTGCCAACATTTCCTTCTCATAAATAGCTTGCTTTAGATGTAGCAGTAAAAATACCCAATCGCCTACATCAAAACATTTTTCACTATGATGTTGATCTACCTGTTGTTTCATTTGATTTTGCACCGAAGTGGCATTATCCTTTAAAAGTTGGAGAACTTGTTGTTGATTCTCAATGTGATCTTTCACTGCTTGAACCTTTTTCTTCTCGATATGTCCTTCTATCTTTAGAGTTTGAGGCATGGTAATTTCTTCCAATCCTTTACAAGATATTGTCAGATTCATTTCTTGACGCTCGATGTGATCTTCCACTTCTTGAACATTTTTCTTCTTGATATGTCCTTCTATCTTGATAGTTTGAGGAGTGGTAATTTCGACCAGTGAATTACAAGATATGGTTGGATTCGTTTCTTCTTTCTTGATGTGATCTTTCACTTCTTGCACCTTTTTCTTCTTGATATGTCCTTCTATCTTGAGAGTTTGAGGAGTGGTCATTCTTGCCAATAGTTTACAAGATATGTTCTGATTCATTTCTTCTTTCTCTTGGGTCGGGTCCTGGCATATATCCTCTTCTTTTGATGTTTCATGATCCTTTTCTTCCTCCTCTTCATACTCTATGTAAAATAATTTCTTCTCAGCACACTTATGACCTTTAGTGCATTTGATATCACAGTTGTAACAAAACCCTTTTTCTCTTTTTTCTTCCAATTGTTGTCGTGTAACCCTTGTAGGTTGTGGAAGGCTAGGAGAAACAACACGTCCATCTTTATAGTTGTGAGGTGTAGACTTCCTTGTTGCCATGATTTTACTTTCAAATATGTCACAAAGCCTTTTTACTCTTTCCAATTGTTGTGGTGTTGCTCTAAAGAAGGTGTTGCTCTTTGTATCCTCATAATGTGCTATCATTTCCTCCGTGAGAATTGACCACGTAACAAGTTGTTTACGAGAACAAAGCCCTTTATACCATAAAAATTGATCCGGTTCTAAATATGAAGATGCAATACATACCTTTTGTAACAGTGGCACACCATGTAGATCAAAATATTGCTCCATCTGAAGTATCCAATTTACCGGATCCTTGCCATCAAACTTCCTCATCTTGCTTTTTCTTGATTTTAGGACCTCGATATTGAAACGACGATAACTCTGTACTTTCGGATATTTAAGTTCTGAAATTGCTACCTGTAGTAGCCCTCTGTGTCCTCTTTCCAATGCCACCATTTTGATCCAAATTGGATTCTCCAAGAAAGAGTTATGCACAATCTCCCAAGATGACCTGATTATAGACCTTTCCAGAAGAGCGAACTTGTATGAAGTGCCACGTATCAATTTTTCAACCTTTGGCTCTGAAAAGGATATACAAGAAACTTCTGTCCGTCCTCTTTCTGTAACTTCTTATGAAATTGCAATCCAATGCTCAGAGCAAAAGTTATGACGATTTTCCCCAGGTCACCTGTTTTGAATGTAATTCAGGAGTCTGCAAAAAGACCAACTTCCTTAGATCATATCTCCGCAAATATCGTGCGAAAAGCTCTGAAATTCGGACCCAAGGTTCAGCGCGATTTCTTCTCAAATGGGTTTTTTTTGCGACTTCTGAAACGTCACAGAAAAAAAAGTTATAGCGAAAATGCCACGATGACCTGTTAGGAGCAGCGAAACCCTAGAATCCAAAGCTCCAATACCAAATGTTATGAAACCAGCTCAAGAAAAGATAGATCAACGCCTTAGAATTCAGCCTCTTCGAGGGGGCAACCTCCTTTACATTACATAAATGAAAAATTCTTGGATGATACAAATGAAAATACCTCCTTTCTATATATAGGAATCGAAGGGGTCATAACATAATCAGAGCCGACATAACAATAATAATGTAAGGGCACAATAATAACAATAGTGGGCTTCTATGGGGCACAAGAGTAACAATATGGGCACTACATGGGTACATCAATATAATAAGTGGGTTGTACTAATAACAATAAGGGGTTACACTAGTAGTATAGGGTCCTAACATATATGGCCACATTCAAAAGGAAAAGTACCACAAAATGCAAAAGATGGTCGGGACAAAAACATTTAGCACGTGGGAAAAAGCCATTACATGAAGCTCTACCCCATCATCATGGCCATCACCCTGGTTCCAAAAGGTTCTATGAACCTTCCTCATCATATAGGAACCCATGATTGTCCCAACTCTTGGAGGGCGATGAACTGCCCTACCTTAAAGGGGGGAATTCATTGCTATATCTTATACATCATGCTCTAACCCCTTGAGCCCCGAGCAGTTAATCAAAGAAAATCATAAAAAGGCAAAAGGCATATAAGGAAGGGTGGAAAAATCAAGGTCGAGGCACCTCATGTACCACAATTTCTCCCTCTTACACCTTATAAACCCAAGTGTGGGCTTCCCTATTATTAGTTACCCCTATGCCCCCATATGTGACCCAGGGTTGCCCCCTCTCATTCACCTATCTTTTGCATGCCACCACCTTTTGACGAATGTACCTTGACTATGCAGAAACCACCTAATAGGGTACTTGGTTAACCCCATTAGGAGTTTAGGAGACATTGGCACATCCTGAAGCCCATTATGGAAAGGCAGGCCATTATGAAGTCTCCACCTGTGGTCCACGATTAGGTAAGCTCATTTGTTTGATTTCTCAAATGACTTGTTGTACCGGAAGCCTAGGGGACACATTGGATCTTATGCAGGATTGCAAATCGTTTCCATTTGGGGTTTGGTCTCCCTATATGGGGTCATAATCCTCCAAAGGGCTACATTGGCACATATAGAGTGAGCGTTGAGATCCATGGGTCTCCACATCAGCAGATTGCACTTCATGGATCCCCACAACCATTCAGAGATTGTTCATGGTTCACTCATTGGACGAGGAGGATGCACCTAATCCATCATGCCCAGCAAGCTTGAGATCTACATCATACACTTGGCAGATGATTCAGGACTTATACGATGATGTGGCATCTCCTACATTATCATCTTGACTCTTGAGGGCGACCTACAGGCATCTTCAATTTGGTTGGAGACCCATGAGGACACAGTCATTTGGAGTACCACGGTTTCTTAGAAGGGGCCAAACCCTTGTCCACTGCTTTGAGGTTCCTATTCTTCATTGTGCCTCCCATGGACCTCATTAGGCCTCTTAGAAGGCCCTACGATGTGCATAGATTATTATTTGTCCTCTTGAGAGGCTTATTTTTTCATTTGTGAGCTAGTTTGGTGGCCTTATCACCAAAGTTAGGTCATTTGCACATTAATTTATCTTTAGGGGCTAATGTAGGCTCATTAGCTAAATCGAACTCCTAATTAATGTATAGATAGGAGTTAGTGTGATTCATTTGTATCATCACTTTGGATTGGATCTCTCTCTTCTTTAGAGAATACTTTTTGCTAGAGGATGAATTGGAGCATTTATGGATGAATTTTGATGTATGGTTATTGATTTATCTTCTCTTGGAGCTTTATTATTGTCATTTGTGAATGGCTGGATATATTGTACCGCATTGTAAGTGTGAATTTTTTGATGCTATTCTTATTACTTTGTCATATATGTTGGATGGGATTTTTGTTGTTTTAAGGCTAATTGTTGCTTAATATTGTGGGATTGTCTCTATCATAATGTTATCTCCATGCATTGGCCCTTGTAGTATGAGTGAAATCTCCTAGAGGTAAAATTTGACCTTGACAAGCCATTCCTCTTATACATTTGAAGTATAAAAGTTGCAAGATTGCTTTCACTTGACCTAGAAGGTTTGTGAAGTAATTTTGAGGCCTCCTTGACTAGAAACCAAAAAATATTACACATAATTAACATAGACTCCATTCTCCCAAGTATTAAGGCACTGATCTACCAAGGGTGGTCATCAAAACTCCTATTCTTTCATCTTCTCCCAAATCTAGCCACATTAGGGTGCCTAGGGCATCATTTTCCCAGCAAGTTAGCCACTGAAAAAGTTCAATCTCCTAGGGTCTCCTACGTTGGCCTCTCTTTTATCCCCCCTCCATATTTGAAGACATTCCAACAGTGGAGTTGGAAGAATAGGCAAGCCCTAGCTTCAGGACCAAAACTTGCTCTGTCATCCCCAAGGCTAGCACTTCCCATAGTCAAACAACATCATTGAGTCAAAAACTTTCTTTGATCCTTCCCACCTTGTCTAGGGTAAGAAAATCATTGATTATTTCATACTTCTTCATACCCCAAACCGGATCCACTTGGCCTCGTGTGGTCTCGCTTCTTCAAAGGACTATTCTTCAAGAACCATCTAGTATACTAACATTAGCAAGGATTAGGGTGTGGGGAACTCCTTTCAAAGCCTATTCTCATACACCTAACCCCAAAAATCCTCTTCCTTTCCCTAGAAGCACATAGTACCTTGCTTAGAAAGCAAGCAAGCTCCACTCTTCAAAACCTTCTCGGAAAGGGTTTCGTTCATTCATAACCATTGACTTATCATTCATTAGTGACTCGATACACATCAGGTCTCCTCCCATTTGAAAGTTCATAATAGAAGGGAGCCTTCGTTGAGGTGACAGTGGGCTAAGACTACATTTGTTGCCCTTGGCCTAGCATTTGCCCTTTATGGATTCCCCTTAGGTCCCCTACTAGTTTGAGCGGTAACAGGCACAACAAAAGAAAAAAAAAAAAAACGCAAAAGATGGCCACTTACATTATGTGAAATGCATGTTAGGATAGGATGCATTGCATGCTGATTTTCTCATTATAACTAACATCATATGATATTATCATGATAAATTAGTTGCATTTAGATTAAATTTGAATGGAAAATGATTTTACTTTCTTGTTGATTTATATAGCCTAATGCTAAGCATATGTGATCATAAGACACCGCAAAAGCATGCTGCCTCATGTGCTTGGTCTTTGATATGTGCAGGTAACAGGTCTACGATACCAAGAGATTGTTGGTGTTCTCATGACCTCCCATTCGAAATGGTTTCGTGCACTTTTCCGAGAGCTCATGTCCCAGTTGGAGCCAGATGTTACCCACCACCTATGGGTAATATCCATAGGAGAAATTTGTTTCTCCTAAATGGTCTTCAAACGACAGCCAGCAGCCCCTTGCTGCCCCCAGATAGCTCGATGTGCCATTTTCTATGCCCACATTAAAGGGGTATCCATTGCTACATATTACACATCATGCTCTCATCCTCCAGTTATGAAGAAAAATCAATAAAAGGCAAAAGGCATATGAAGAAGGGTGGAAAAACAAAGGTCGAGGTAACTCATGTACCACAATTTGCTCCCTCCTACACTCACATACCCAGGTGTGGGTTTCCCTTATTATAGCTACCCATGAACCTTGACATGTGGTCTGGATGATTCCCTAATCCCGACTCCATTCCATTGTTACATCATTTTCCACCTACAATTTAAAGGATGTACCATGGACATGTCACCCCCTTTAGAGGTTGGAACCACCTAATAGGGTCCTTGGTTAACCCCCTATTGAGCTTGGAGACACTTGTACATGCCAAATCTCACTATGGAAGGGCATGCCACCATGAAGTGCCCCATTGATCCCATGACTTGTAAGCATTATTACTTGAGTATTCTAATGACTTGTTGTATTGAAGGGAAAGGGGATGCATTGGGTCTTATGCATGATTTCAAGTGGGTCTTCATTTGGGGTTTGGTCTCCCTATACGGGGTCCTAGCCCTCCAGCGGGCCACATTGGCACTTGTAGGGTGAGCGTCAAGAGCCATGGGCCTCCACCATAGCAAATATTACTTCATGGATCCCCAATGTCGATCATTGATAGCTCGTGTTCCACTTTTTGGATGAGAATGATGCACCTGGTTCACTGTGCCCAGACGGCCCCACACTTGCACCACACACTTGGCATATGCTCCAGGGCCTAGAGGATGCTCCCTCTGCAAACAAAGGGCTTACATCACCATCCTAGCCCTTACAGATGGTCTACAGGCATTTTCGATCTACTTGGAGACCCATGAGGATATTCTTGTGCCCCCACACCCACTTGAGAGCACCACAGGTTCTTGTTTGGAAAACAAGGGGTCAACCCCTTGTCCACTATGTTTGGAGTGCATTTCTACATCATGGCACCCCTTGGACTTTATTGATTATTTGGCCCAACGACTCACTTTATTGATTATTTGGCCCTCTTGAGAGGCTTATTCATGTATTATTGAGCTATTTGGTGGGCTTGTCACCAAAAGTATTGTTATTATGCACATTATTTTATTTTTGGGGCTAAATTAGGCCAATTTAGCTAAATCGAATTCATTAGAGAGTGTATAAATAGAAGTGAGATGAATCATTTGTATCATCATCACTTGGATTGGGTTATCTCCTCTTGTGAGAATTTCGCTATCCTTCTTGGAGGACGAGTTTGGATGAATGGATGAATTTTGATGTTTGGATCTCTTTCATTTTGTCTTGGAGCTTCTCTATTGGCATATCTTGATGATTGGATATACTCTTTCTTACATGTAAGTGGTATTTTAATGCTATTATTGTTATTTACTTTTGTCACGTGCATGTTGTTGGGATTTTCACTATAATGGGATGAAATTTACTACTTTTCTTATGCAAAATTTTGGGAATTTGATCTTTTATAGCGTTGAACCCTGTCATGGTCCATGTATGAATGAATGAAAATTCCTAAAGATAATTTGTGTCAAAATGTATCTTGATAAGTCATCAAATATTGCAAATCGAAGTGTAAAGACCTTGAAGTTGCTTCTCTCATGCCCTAATGCCATGCAAAGTTGTTTTCAAGGCCTCCTTGACCAAGTGAATCTATTTCAAACTACAAATTCTCCTTGACTCCATCTCTCCCAAAGGACAAGGCACTAATCTTCCATTGCTAATCATTTTCAACAGTTATTCTTCTCACCTCCCTCTTTTTCTAGGCCTAGCCTACATAGGTCACCCAGGGCATCTATTATCTCACAATCTAGCCATCCAAACACTTCGATTTTTGTTCCACAACTATGTTGAAGTTTGCTCTAGAGGCCCTCCAAATTCGATGGTCGGATCTCGAGATATAGCAAGCCCTAGCTCAATGACAGTTTCTTGCCCTAGGTTTCCCTTAGCTAGTGACCGCATTTGGATCATTGCATTCTATTCTGTTATGAATATAATTCATAACAATTAAATAAATATAAATATTAAATAATTAAATATTAATTAGGTTAAATAGTCATTAAGTTAGGTGAAAAGGCATGTCTAAAAGACATGCCCATTCATGAAAGGTCACCTGCTGATGTATAAAAGCAGGGCCTCATTGTAACATCTTATATCATCTTATACATCATATATATTAATAAATTATTATTATTAAATACCTGTGTGTATTTTTATATTAAAGTCTACAAGCTATCAATTTTTGTGCTTCAGCATAAGTTTTTATGCTACAGTGGTATCAGAGCCATGGCACATGATATAATCATGTAGGCCTTTTAACGTAGTTCACCACACAATGTGCCATTATGTTCATATCCTAATTACATTGAACAGTTTAATGAAATTCATGAAGCGTTCCAGCATATAGAAAAATCATTTGCAGAAGTTAAAGAATTTCCGAAAGAAATCAATAATAAGAAAGATGAAAGAAATGACGAAGATACGAGTGTTGGGGATGGTGGCGAAGAGAAAATAAAGGCAGATGAAAAGAGCGAAGGAAAGGTGCCGAAGAAACGAGGTAGGGAACGTGTTTCAACCGATGCGAAGAAATCTAAAGCGGTTGAAGATGAAAGAGAGAGTAAACAAGACCAAGAAGAAACACCAAAAGAATCAAAGAAACGGAAAATCAGGGAGCTTTCTACTCCTACTCTGGATCGTCCCTCCAGGGAAAGAAGGACGATCGAGCGCTTCGTTGCGTCGAACGAAAAGGAAAACGTTAAAGAGTTCACCATTGAAAAGGGCAGAGGGACGCTGCTTAAAGACATCCCAAATGTGGTATACAAACTATCCAAAAGGAGTAGAGCTGATGAAAATGTGAGACTTCTTCATGCGGTTCTTTATGGGAAGCGTGGAAAAGCTTTTCATTTAAAAAATAACATCTTGCAGTTTTCAGGTTATGTGTGGGGTGACAATGAGGAAAAGCTTAAGGGGAAAGTCAAGGAAAAACTTGAAAAAGATAATAAGGAAAACTTGTTGAACTTGTGTGATTTGCTGGATATTCATGTTGCAAAAAAGAACAATAACGAAGGCAAAGTTGCGAAAAATGGCAAATAGTAATGGCGAAAACAATACCGAGGTGAAAAGCAAGGACAATATTATAACGCTAAAGGAAGGATGGTCTATTGTGTACGAGGGCAAGGGCATTGTAAAGCTGAAAAACTACCTGGAAGGAGTTGAGGGGTATTGTGAGTTAACTGCAAGGGAGCACATGAATCTTTACACAACCATATGCGACATGTGCAGGCAAAGTTCCCCTCATAACTATGCATATCAATTGTTTGACTTATACAATAAATTCATTAAAGAGTATCTCACAGGTACTGTTGTACCGGCTTTAAGGACACAACATGATGATTTGTTGATGTTAAGAGAACTTGTGAGACGTTGGGAAATTTATAAGTTGATGTTTAGACGGCTGTTAAACATTTTTGGTTTTTTGGATCTTTTTTTGATCGAAACTATAACTATGGGATGATAGCAAGTTATAAATATAATCTCTCCGGGGCTACAGTGAAGTGTTTCGGAAATCCTCTTACTCGAGAGTGGTTTGACATTAAAAGCGCCATCTTCCAAAGGGAATTGAGAAAAGAAATGAAGCAGTACATTAAACTTCACGGACTGCCTTCAAATACTGTAATTGCCAACTATTCAAAAATTCTGGACAAAGGAGAGATGAATCGATGTTTAATGATGTTGCGTAAATCTGTTGCACGGAAGCGGATAACAGAGAAGCAATGGGTGAAAATATGGAAGAAAGTGAATATAGTTCGCTTGTTTTGTGAGTTTCATTCTCAGAACATAAAAACCTTCATATCTGTAAATGGCTTCAGATATTTCAAGAAACTCATTGGCAAAACATTAAGAGAAAAGGAAGCCAAAGAAGCGGCATTGAGTGTGGGTAAGGAAATAGTGAGGGCCGTCGACGTCATAATAAACGGAGTGAGATCATGCAGAGAAAGTCCCAATGGAATTCTTGGGAATCTTAAAGAAAATTCAAAGGGACGTGTGATGTCAAATTTAATGAGCATTCTCTACCATGTTTATAGGAATAATCAAGGCTATATGAAAATCCAGTCCTCGATTCTGCGAGTATTTTCTTGGGTATTTGATGAGATTGTTGCGCAGGTGGTTAGAAACCCAAACCTAGCCACTGTGTGTCCGCAGATCCCATCAACATCCGTGGGCAGCACGCTGGGAGAACAACGCTCCACAAAGCTATCATGGCGCCATGGGGTAATTGATCGTTGATCCAGGGTGCCTGCCACGAATCCGAAAAATGGTCAAACAAGGCAGTGTGACTATTGAACGCGTCAATTCTGTGAGTACAGTGGGTTATAATAAATCTATGAGTACAGTGGGTTAGTGGGTTATAATAAAACAATCAAAAAATTATATAATTACATATTATATATATATATATATATATATATAATAATTTTATAACATATATATATAGTTTATAATTATATAATTTAATTAAATATATATATATATATATATATATATATATATATTATAGAGTAAAAAAAAATTATTATAAAAAAAAATATATATATAGAGTTATTTAAAATAAAAAGAGGGAAAAAAAAGACAACCGTGGACTCAAAATAGAGTTATTAGCAAATTATAGACGCTGAGCCACCAGTGACAGAGACATTCTGCCTTCCATATGCCGAGATGACAACCACCACCAGTGACAGAGACATTCCGCCTTCCATATGCTGAGACAACCGCAAAGACAATTGCCAGCAATATAGCTTTGAAGACAAAGCTTTTGAAGGAAGAGGCTATGTTATGAATATAATTCATAACAATTAAATAAATAAAATAAATATAAATATTAATTAGGTTAAATAGTCATTAAGTTAGGTGAAAAGGCATGTCTAAAAGACATGCCCATTCACGAAAGGTCACCCGCTGAGGTATAAAAGCAGGGCCTCATTGTAACATCTTATATCATCTTATACATCATGTATATTAATAAATTATTATTATTAAATACTTGTGTGTATTTTTATATTAAAGTCTACAAGCTATCAGTTTTTGTGCTTCAGCATAAGTTTTTATGCTACATATTCCAAGAAGATTTACCCATTGATCCACTTCTCTTCCACAATTAGGTCGAACCCCTCCTTGAGTGACCAATTCCACTTGACCTAATTTTGGGTTCACTTGGCCCTTTATGGTCTCGCAACTTGTTGACTCAAATTCCACAAAGACCACTTGGAAACCAAGTTTTCACAAGGATTTCTAGGACTAGGTATCTCCCTTACAAGTCTTATCGTCAAACCCTAGCCCTTAAAATCCCCTTGGACCTTCCTAAGGAGCCTTATACCTTGCTTTTGAAGCAAGCAAACCATATAATTGAGTATCTCTTGTGAATATGCCTCAGGAATCACTCCTTAAGATGGTGCTTGCCCTCCCATGTCTCAAGGATGAGACAAACCTCCTATGGGCCTCGAATCAGCTGCCAAACCCTGTATAGAATGCTAAGCTCGTTGGGGGCACTACTAGTCGAAGTGCATCATCTCGCATATAATGTGGAGCAATGAACAAGTTGTGGAAGGTACCGAGGTAGCCCATAGCGTGAGATAATGCTCTATCACATGATGGAAACCCATGGCTCTCAATCCATTCCCTATAAGAGTCGATATAACCCTCTGGTGGGTTGGGCCCCAGTTAAGTTGCCTAGCCCATACTGAAACCACCTGCCAATTCTGTATAAGATCCAATGTGTCTCCTCACCTTCAGATACAATAATTCATTCGTGCAATTGAGTAAATAAGCTTGTTAATCAAGGGCAAAGATGGAAACTTCATAATGGGTTTCCCTTCCAGACTTAGGGCTTTAAACATGTAACGGTGTTACCTCCCTAAGTAGGAGTGGCTAATAAACAACCCTATTAGGTGTTCCCAGCCCCTAAAGGGAAGGACATGTCCAAGGTACATCATTCAAGTGCTAGGTGTCATGGGGATAATGATGAGGTAGATAGAAACACAAGGGTCTCAAGGCCAAATGCCCTGGGCTCAAGGGTGGCAATGATGAAAGATGTCCACATATTTGGGTGTATGAATGTAGGAGGGAGCAATCGTGGTATATGAGTTACCCCGACCTTTGTTTCTCTACCTTTCTTCACTTTTCTTTTGCTTTTTATTGATTTTTCTTTTATTTTACTGCTCGGGACTCCAAGGGATGAGAGCATGATGTGTATGATATAGCAGTGAATACCCCCTTAAGGTAGGGCAGTTCATCACCCACCAGGGGTTGGGACATACATGGGTTCCTTAATGATGCAAGGGGTGCTCATGGGGACCCTAGGAACCAAGGTGATGGTCATAATGATAACAATTAGAGCTCATATTTGGCTTTGCCCACGTGCTAAATTTATTATCTCGGTCATCTTTTGTGTTTTGTGGTACATTTCTTGTTGCACGTGGGCATATTATGCTTTTATCTTTTTTTGGGTTGCATCAACCTCTGGGGCATCATTCTGAGCCTGACCCAAACATGTGGACAAAGGGAGGAGGAGTGTCAAACGCTTGTGGACCCAAAGAAGGAAGATGACGAAATAGGATATGTAGTGTGCGGCGGGGAGGGGAAATATGGAACAGGGAAACTGGACCATGCTACCAAAATTGGGGTTTCCCAAGTAGTGCCCATCCTAAAGCTATAAGGCAGTAAGGGAGATCCCACAAGACAAGGGTTGAGGATTAACCCCCCAGTTGAGGTAAGGGAACAAGACAACAATAGAAACCCTTCCTCCTTCCAAGTCACCCAATAATCCATACCAAAGTGTGCCCAAGAAAAACAAACAAAAGCACCCAATTGCATAATGAAAAATCATACCTTTAGCCTTTAGGATTGGCTGCCCCACCTTCAAGCATACGATCTCAATAGATGGGTGAGGGGACATGTAATATCCCCTTTGAGACAGATCCAAAATATCCACTGTTTTTGTTTGGTTTTAATAAATTTATTTAGTGAAGGATTTTGTCAAACACATTGTATGCACGCTGTTGTAGGTAAGATTTTTGTGTTTTGTCTTCAGATATGCCTTGAATGTCAAATATATGCACTCATAACAGAACTCAGAGCAATGATGTGTTCACATATTAAACTCTGTCATAAATATGCCACTCAAGAAGCACTATGCCATAGTAAGATTTGCCTTTTTATTTAAATACTCTGTTCAGAAATATGCAGCGAAATACCACTGACTAAGGAGCTAACAATGGGCTGATATAGTAAATAGTTTTAGCCAATAATCTAAGGCATAATCTGATCATTAGAGAGCAAACTTGAGAGTGTTTCAAACAATATTTGAGGCAAAATCTGATCTTTAATTATGAGAAAAGTTTCTAGTTTACAAGGCCATGGGAGAGTGACACCTGGTAAATGCTCCAGCTGATTAGATAATTGATAATTCTTTGAAAACACAGGGACAAACACCATGCTGCTACAGAACTATGATAATGGAAACTCGTTGGAATGCACAGGAACAATTTGCCAACTAGTAGGAGAAACCAGACTTGATGATTGCCACAATTTGGACTTCCTTGACAGGCTGCTACAATATTGTTTAGCGAGCTGCTACAGCACTTTTCAGATCTGAAATTTATGATGAATATATATCAGAACTCGGCCCAAGGACACAACTTCAGTTCCGGGACAGATTGTAGATGTAACGATACCATGAAAATATCCTGCTTGGCCTCTTGGAAAAACAATGCATGGAACTTATAAATTTGTCCTCTTTAAAACAATTCGACCTTCCTCAAGGACAGAGATCTAACTCTTCTTTTGCACTGGAAATTAGAGGGGAAATAATGAAATAAATCAGCCTATATTGAGATTAAGTTTGGTACTTATTGGTTGGTCATAAACTCTAATTAATGACAATCTGAAATTACATAAATTTGTTCCTCCTACAAGCTTTAGATCTGGAGCAATGGATTTGGAATTCAGTTGACATTTAATCTGAGCACCTGAGACTCATTATAAACAAATTTTCAGCCCTTTATTGTCTTGGAAAATGTGCAAATCAGACCTGGTTATAAAAGGGTTTTCAGCATCCTTGATGCATCAACCAACTCAGCCCACAATAGATTTTGTTCTTGGCACTAAATCTGGAAATGTAGACTTTGATTTCCTCTTCCAATCTGATGTGAATGGAAGCAACAACTCAGCCTCTAGTTGATTCGGTTAAATTGGTTCAGCCCTGCTTTGGAAGAGCAGTTCGATCTCTTTCTTGAGACTAGAAACTCAGCCCTCTTGGAGATTTGTTAAACCCTGCAAACTACTGGATCACAAATGTTGGAGATTTTCTGCAGTTAAACACAATGGAAGATCTGAAATGATCTTCCCCAAGAGATAACTAGGGTGGCACTCGAAGTACACCAAAATTAACTATTGACTTTTGCTTGAAACTCACTTGAGCTTCTTCTCAATGTCAAATAGAAATGATAGACTCGAATGCCTTCCAATTGAAACAATCTTCTATTTATAATTTTCCATTGACCCTCCTAGCTTCTCGACTCCCTTTTTCTCTATTATTTTATTGGTGGGGCCCATTTTCCACTAGGAGACTTTTTGCCACCATTTTAAATTAAATAGTAATTTGCCTCCTTTCTCAATAAAATATTATTTTGCCGCCATTCTCCAATAAAATAATAATTTTCCTTTACTCAATAAAATATTAGTTTGTCGCCATTTTCCATTAAAATAATATTTTGCCTTCCTCCTCCAATAAAATATTATTTTGCCGCCATCCCATTAAAATAATAATTTCTCCCTTCTCTCACAAAATAATATTTCCCCTTTTTAATATTTCCAAAATTTTGCAAAACTCCTAAGTGATTTTTGCATGCACAAAAATTGGGAACATAATAGTCCTCCCCACCAAAAATTGCTTGTCCTCAAGTAATATCGCCTATGTTGTTAATCCACAGGTTGGCCGAGCTAATGCAAGGGTCCCAAATATCCCACTGAACCACTCCTCATTGTCATGCCACCATCACATGAACTAATCCTATGTCTTATGAAACCAGCCCAGGAAAAGATAGAAAAGATAGATCAACACCTTAGAATTTAACCTCTTCGAGGGGGCAACCTCCTTTACATTACATAAATGAACAATTCTTGGATGATTCAAATGACAAAACCTCCTTTCTATATATAGGAGCCTAAGGAGTCACAATATAACCCAGCCGACCTAACAATAATAATATAAAGCCACAAAAATAACAATAGAGGGATTCTATGGGGCACAGTAATAACAACATGGGGATAATAGGGGCACAACAATATTAATAAGGGATGCAACTACAATAGTAATGGGGTAATTACTAGTATTATAGGGACCCAACATGCCCCTCTTCTTCAAAAAAAGTGTTGTCCTCAACACTTGAGTAGTTCTGGTTGCTTCTGTATAAAATTCTCATCCTCCCATGTGGAATCTTCAGCGGATAAGTTCTTCCACTTGATAAGATACTCTGAAATTGATCGATTTCGTAGCTGTCGAGTTCTTGTTTCTGTGACTGCTTCCGGTTCCAATATAATTTTTCCTTCCTCGTCAAGTTCTGGCAATATTGTTTGAATTGGGAGCTTGTCGCCTATAACCTTCTTTAAACATGAAACATGGAAAATTGGGTGCAATCGAGAAGCTGCAGGAAGCTCCAATTTGTATGCCATAGTACCAATCTTTTGCAACACCTTGTACGGACCATAATACTTTGGTGATAATTTATTATCCTTCTTAGCTTGCTTGAGGGACATTTGCTTATATGGTTGTAGCCGTAGGAATACCCAATCACCTACATCAAAACTTCTTTCACTGCGATGTTGATCTGCCTGTTGTTTCATTCTATTCTGTGCCAACACGAGGTTATCCTTTAAGAGTTGGAGGACTTGTTGTTGATGTTCGATGTGATGTTCCACTGCTTGAACCTTAGAATTTTCTCTTAAATATGATGTGATGGATGGTGGCTGATATCCATAAAGTGCCATAAATGGGGTCATTTTTGTTGTTGTCTGGAAGGAAGTGTTATACCACCATTCAGCCAGAGGCAACCATTTGACCCATTGTGTCTGTTTATCAGATACAAAGCAACGAAGATATCCTTCCAAACATTTGTTTACTATCTCAGTTTGCCCATCAGATTGAGGATGATAAGATGAGCTATGAGCTAACTGAGTACCAAGACAAGAAAATAATTATGTCCAAAAATTTCCAGTGAAAATGGGATCTCTGTCACTTACAATAATCTTTGGGTTTCCATGTAGCTTTTGAATTGTTTCCATAAATGCAGTAGAAACTGTACTGGCTTTAAATGGATGTGATAATGCACAAAAGTGTGCATACTTGGTAAGTCTGTCAACTACCACCATGATGACACTCTTTCCCTCAGACTTGGGTAAACCTGTGATAAAATCCATTGAAACCTCCTCCCAACGTTGGCTTGGAATGGATAAAGGTTGTAATAGACCCGGTGTCTTAATTGTTTCAACTTTATTTTGTTGGCAAACCAAACATTCCGCCACAAACTTTTGAATATCTGATTTAAGGCCATCCCAAAAAATTCCTTCTTAACCCTGTGGTAAGTTTTTAAAAATCCTGAGTGCCCTCCTAAGGGAGAAGTGTGCAATTCCATAAGAATCTTTTGTTTTAGTTGGGAATTCTTACAGAGGTATAAGCGATCTTTGTACCATAACGAATCATTTTTCCAGCTAAATGTATCAGACGTACTGGAATCTTGTTGTAACTTTCGAATAAGTGCCCACACTTCTTCGTCATTCTTCCATTCCTCCCTTGCTTCGTTTATCCAATCTGGTTGGATAATAGAAATGGCGCACAACAATGCTTCCACATCCTCATCCTTTCTTGAGAGTGCATCTGCCACCACATTTTGCTTCCCTTTTTTGTAGATGATTTCAAAGTCATAACCCAACATCTTTGTGACCCACTTTTGTTGCTCTTCAGAGGATAATCTTTGTTCTAAAAAGTATTTAAGGCTATCATGATCCGTTTTTACCTTGAAGTGTCTTCCCATTAGGTAGGGTCGCCATTTCTTAAGTGCATGGAGTATTGCCAACATTTCCTTCTCATAAATAGCTTTGTATAAAAACTTTCCCTTGATTGGACGACTTTCAAAAGCAATGGGTCTTTCATCTTGCATTAAAACAGCACCAATTCCATTTCCTGAAGCATCACATTCCACAATAAAGGTTTTTGTGAAGTCCGGTGTAGCTAAGACCGGTGCTTGGCACATTGCCTCTTTAAGATGTTCGAAGGCCTTTGTTGCTTCTGGAGTCCATGAAAATGCATCTTTCTTCAATAATGTTGTTAGAGGTGCTGCTATTCTCCCATAATTCTTAACAAACTTGCGATAATACCCTGTCAACCCAAGAAATCCTCGCAGATGCTTTATGGATGTGGGGATTTTCCATTCCTTAATGGCTTTAATTTTGCTAGGGTCTACCTTAACTCCTTCATGAGATACAATATGACCCAGATATTCCACCTCTTGTACTCCAAAGAAACATTTGGATCTTTTTGCATATAATTGTTTTCCTCCAATAGTTGTAGCACCCTGTCAACATGTTCAACATGATCCTTCCAAGACTTGCTGTAGATTAGTATATCATCAAAAAATACTAACACAAATTTTCTAAGGAATGGTTTGAAAATGGAATTCATCAAACCTTGAAATGTTGAAGGTGCATTGGTAAGGCCAAAAGGCATGACCAAAAATTCATAATGACCCTCATGAGTTCTAAATGTTGTTTTCGGAATGTCTTCAGTCTTCATTCTGATTTGATGATATCCTGAACGAAGATCCAACTTGGTGAAGTAAATTGATCCATGCAATTCATCCAGTAATTCATCAATGACAGGAATGGGAAACTTATCTTTAATAGTGAGCTTGTTGAGCTCCCTATAATCCGGACACATGCGCCATGATCCATCCTTCTTGTGCACCAATACTACTGGAGCAGAGAAAGAACTTTGACTCGGTTGAATTATACCAGCCTCTAGCATTTCTGCAACCATACGTTCAATTTCACTCTTTTGGGCATAGGGATATCTGTACGGCCTGATGTTTGGAGGAACACTTCCCGGAATCAAATGAATAGCATGATCATGATCATGAATAGCATGATCATGATCATGAATAGGTGGGAGACCTTTGGGAGTCTCAAATACCTTGGAATGATTGTCCAAGACTTTTTTGAGATCTGGAGAAATAGATGATTCCAATGTGGAAACATCTAGCGAACATAATTGTGCAATTACACCCCTTTGTTCCTTTTTTAGAAGCTTTGTCATACCATTAGAGCTGATTATCTTTCTTGGTTTCCCTGCAATACCCCTTAATTCAACTTCCTTTCCTTCCACGGAAAATTTCATGAAAAGTTCTTGAAAATTGAAAGCTATTGTAGCCATTATACTCCTAGTACAACATCAGCACCTCCCATTGGAATGGAAAGCATTGGGCTAGTCAATACATATTCTCCCATGGATAGCTTGATATTATGGCACTTTCCAGAGCAATTTATTGTTCCTCCATTTGCAACCATCACTTGACACTCTGGTGCTGGATATAAGAAGCAATTCAATTCTTTTGCTACCTTACAATGAATAAAATTGTGGGTACTTCCTGAATCAATCAACACTATTACCTTTTTCTTCTTGATTTGTCCTTCTATCTTGATGGTTTGAGGAGTGGTAATTCCCGCCAATGCATTACAAGATATGGTCGGATTAATTTCTTCTTTATCTAGGCTTTGTTCCTGGAGTATATCCTCTTCTTTTGACCTTTCTTGCTCCTTTTCTTCTTCCTCTTCACAATCTATGTAGAATAATTTTTTCTCAGCACACTTATGACCTTTAGTGTATTTGCTATCACAACTGTAACAAAGCCCTTTTGCTCTTTTTTCTTCCAATTGTTGTGGTGTCAACCTTATAGGTTGTGGAAGACTAGAAGCAACCACACTTCCATCTTTATAGTTGTGAGTGGTATGCTTCCTGGTTGCCATAATTTTGCTTTCCATTTTTCTTGCTAACCTGAATGCCTTCTCTAATGAATCAGGTTCCCAAAGGCGAACATCATGTTGGATATTATCCTTTAAAGTCCCTATGAACACATCAATCCTATGCTCCTCTGGAATATCTTTTACCCTTATGTTCAATTTTTGGAACTCCTCAATGTGCTCCATTATTGAACCCTTTTGTTTGAGACTTATCAATTGGCTAAAAAAAGTGTTGCTTTTTGTATCCTCATAATGTGCTATCAATTCTTCCGTAAAAATTGCCCAAGTGATAAATTGTTTACGAGAGCAAAGCCATTAATACCATACAAACTGATTTGGTTCCAAATATAAAGTTGCAATACGTACCTTTTGTGTGTTTTGCACATTATTGAGATCGAAAAATTGCTCCATCTGTAATATCCATGTTGCGGGATCCTTGCCATCAAACTTCCTCATATCGATTTTTGGAATATGGTGGGTTTTCAATCCCACATTAGAGTCTAATACATCATGATTAACATTTCTTTTGTTCGCATCATGAGTTTCCTTTACTACCTTTTCACCATTGGTAAGTATTTCTTGTAGAAAGTTTGTCAAATCTGTCTTCAAATCTGCCATGCCTGTCTTCAAATTTGTGTTCAAATCTATCTTCAAGTTGTCCATCTTAGCTTCCATGCCATTCATCTTAGCTTCCACGCCATTTATCTTAGCTTCTGTTAGCTTTTGTGACAGTGACATTTGTTGCACTTGTTCTTGTAATTTTGATATATCATGTAGCATTTCTTTCTCTTCTTCATGAGTCATGCTAGAGCTTTCAGGTTCCTTACTAGGTGTTTGTATTTTCTTTCCTCGAGGCATCAGTTACCGATAATAATGTTCTATTCCCTTTGAATTCCTTCAAAATAAATTTTCAAACCAAGCTTAAGCAAAAATTTAAGAAAATCTACACACCCTTTTTCACTTTGTAGGAGCTCGATATTGCCTCTGATGTATCTATGTACTTTTCGATCATATAGTTCTGAATTTGTGACCTGCAGTAGCCCTTTGTGTCTTCTTTCCAATGCCACAAGTCTGACCCAAATTGGATTCTCCAAGGAAGAGTTATGCGAAATCTCCCACAGTGACTTGATTATAGACTAGTTCAGTAGATCGAACTTGTACAACGTGCCACGAGTCACTGTTTTGACCTTTGGATCTGAAAAATGCATACAAAAAACTACAATCTGTCCACTTTCTGTACCTTCTTATGAAATTTCAATCCAATCCCCAGAGAGAAAGTTATGACGATTTTCCCCAGGTCACCTGTTTGGAATGTAATTCAGGAGTCTGCAAAAAGACCAACTTCCTCAGATCATATCTCCGCAAATATAGCGCGAAAAGCTCTGAAATTCGGACCCGAGGTTCAACGCGATTTCTTTTCAAATGGGTTTTTTTTGCAACTTCTGAAACATCACAAAAAAAGTTATAGCGAAAATGCCACGATGACCTGTTTGGAGCAGCGAAACCCTAGAATCCAAAGCTCTGATACCAAATGTTATGAAACCAGCTCAGGAAAAGATAGAAAAGATAGATCAACGCCTTAGAATTTAGCCTCTTCGAGGGGGCAACCTCCTTTACATTACATAAATGAACAATTCTTGGATGATTCAAATGACAAAACCTCCTTTCTATATATAGGAGTCTAAAGAGTCACAATATAACCCAGCCAACCTAACAATAATAATATAAAGCCACAAAAATAACAATAGAGGGGTTCTATGGGGCACAGTAATAACAATATGGGGATAGTAGGGGCACAACAATATTAATAAGGGATGCAACTACAATAGTAATGGGGTAATTACTAGTATTATAGGGACCCAACACTATGTCACCAAGGTCCCAAACCAACCTGACCTCCTCCTGTAGAATATCTTGCCATACTAGTGAAGTCCCCCATGTCATAAGTGAATCACTAAAGCCCAATGGAATATCTGAATGATCTCCTCTTGTAGGAACCAAATCACCCCTGAGGGTAGTTGAGTCGCAAAATCCTGTGATGCCTAGATCCCATGCCAGTCTCAGAAGGGTGCCACCATGTTGATGTTGCGCTACTCTGACTATGACAGACTGCCCATTGTGTGCAGGTTGTATCCTCCTCTCTTGGAACCTGATGGCGAAAAATCTGTGAAGGCCAAGCTCATCTTGCCCTAGCATCTCCATGATATCAATGTCTACCCATCTACTGTCAATCTCGATCTGGAACAATAAAAAGGAAAATTGGCCTTGCCATGCGAAGAAGGCCTCGGTGCTCCCCCATATGTCAAACCAAGAGTGAACTAGATCACTCTCTGCCATGATCCTACTCATCACAAAATGGAGTGACCTATCAACCAACTGAATCCCTGGATCCCAAAGCCAGATCTGTTGCGGCATAACTCTGACAACTGTTGGAATCCCTCCATGCCTCATCTCTGGTCCTTGCATGCCATCCATATAACTACTCCATATATCATGAATAGATCTAATGCATGCTAAACTGCCCTGCGCCTGCCAAACCACACAGTGACATTGGTTATCTTGTCTCCTACAGTCATCTCTCATCTCGACCACATGCCTCAGTTGGGGAGTCTGCCTCTCAATGCCTTGTGCTCCATCTAACTGTCTCAGATGAACCTCCCGTGCTCTGTTGCTCATGAGGTGAGCATCAAGAGACAAGACCCAACTCCTCTGTGACTGTGCGTGGTGCTGGAGAGTGATAGATGTGTGGGCTCCGATGGGTATGTCCAAGAACCCGTATGTACACTCACAGCCAACCCTATGTCCAACCCACTCTCCAAACCTAGGTATGCCCACCTCAATGCCATGCCTGACATCCTCGTCAAGGAATCTCCCTGCTAGTAACACTCCCCTAGTCTGCAACACAGCCCTGCACACTATAACATATAACCATGTACCCTCGTGCCCCATGGCATATAACTGCACTTAACTGCACATCTTTGTGCACCATTGGTTCCTGCTACATGTGGCCGCATCATCCTGTATTGGTTGGCATTCCTCTGGTATCGATGTGTTCGTCACTCTATGAGGAAATGCACAACGATGTGAACCATCCCTCCTACACCATGGTGCAACCTTGCACATCATTGTGCACCACCGTGCACCTCCGTGCTCCTCTACATATTGTTGCGCATCGTTGCATACCCCTATACTCCTTTGGATGCCATGGTCAAAAGTTATGTTAGTATGCATCAGTTTGCATCCTATTTACATCATCGTCTCCACTAACTCACTTCCATAACCTCGGATGAGTGGACCTCCCCTCCTGATCCTCCCAGAGAGATCTGACAAACACACCTCCCTAAGCGCCAGTGGCAGTGTCACTAAGGTGTTGCAACTGGGTGACCTTTGTGCCCCACATATTTGTGAAAAATCCTCATCCCCATACAATGGTTCTGTCTAGTGGTATGTCGATGCCGCCTACTCCTATCAACCCCTATTAGAGTATGTTGGTCATCCTACAACCCCATGCCTGACCAACATGCCAAGACAACTCACAGTGTCTACCCACTGTCCTGTCAATCCATCCTATCACTAGTGTTGCCCAGGTATCTAATGAAGACCTGAAAGTGCGGGCACGATCAGTCTCTGGATCCACCACCCCGCTAACTCCATCACTAACCAAGTCCATGATGTGATGAGGAATCCCACTTGGATCCCAACAACAATTTGGCCCTCTAGCCCCTCTAGTAATCTACGACCTTTGTTGAACTTTGGACATGGATGTATCCAACGATTCCAACCTCTTAGCCTGCTCCATCAGGTACCAGCTCAGTACCTCTCACCATCCAATCCCAAAGGAGGGATCGAAGGTACAATCTCCTATGTATAGAACAAGCCCTCCATGATGGTGATGTGCCATACTCAGCTCAAGTCGCTCGCTTCCGTTGACCTGGTCACCCCTTATGATATGTCTAGACAACTCCTGCTCCCTCTGTTTGATGCATAGTGGTGGGCTAATAATGTTGCAAGCCCCATTGTTGTGCCTCTGAAGTAAACTATGTTGAAGTTCCAATCTGTGCTCTCTTCACTACCCCTCGTCAATGGCTAGCACAAAGGTTGGTTGTGCATCCTCCTCCATCACGGCCTCAACATGAGCCTCCAACTGCTCCTCCATCGAAAACCCATCATGCAAAACATCCTCACCAATCCGCCATAGGTGGTTGTCATCCGACAACTCTATCATAGCTTTGAATGCCTCTGTATCTACCTCATCAACGGTAGATCTATCTCCAAGGACCTCATCAACCTGTTGTGTGATACCATCACCTGAAAACTCGGACACCTCATCAATGGATGACCTAACAAGTGCATACTTTACTCTCTCTGCCAATGCCTCAACCTGCGCCATTGCAGAGCTAACCAATGGCGATGACTCTGGAGTCACTCTAGGTCGATCTATGTCCTCCTCACAATCTTGCATGCCCTCGCCCTCCCGCCCACTCTCTTTGAGGAGATCTAGTGTCTTTCCTGTCAAATCTTTCCTCGCCCTCCCCACAATCTGAAATAAGATCTCCTCTTGGTCCCATCATCTAACGGCTATCGTCCTGCCCACTCTCTTTGAGGAGATCTAGTGTCTTTCCTGTCAAATCTCTCTATGAGCCTCTGTGTGAACTCTATGTAGGATATGATGCGTGCATGACCCAAAGTGATAAACATGGTACCACCACGCCATAGCATCTCCATCCAAATGCAAAGTGGCATATCTAATGGCATCCACCTCTCTCATGAGGTTTAGCCAGAAGTATGTGTCCAGTTCCTACACCCATTTTCTGACAAAACTCCTAGCTGATCCATCAAAGTGGGTGAGGGTCATTTTTCCCACCGTCTTCTGTACGCCCTGATTGGGCTGATCTCCCCTGTGATGTGAATGGCTTCACCCCTGTGGCATGCTTATCTCTAAGGTTTGTGTCATAAAAATGAAAATGGTCCAGGTTTATCCCCTTATTGCTACACCACTCAGCCCACAATTTTTTTAATTCTTTTAGTTTCTCATTGTTTCTGTTGATTTCCCCCCTGAGCCTCTGTGTACTCCATCATTCTTGTGTCATTGGAATGTCCATACTTTCACACATCACCTACTCCACCATGATCTTGCTAGCTTCCCCACAGATGGCCAAGATCATGCTTTGATACCATTGTAATATTCCCTCTAAGATAATTCCAAAATATCCACTGTTTTTGCTTGGTTTTAATAAATTTATTTAGTGAAAGATTTTGTCAAACACATTGTATGTGCGCTGCTGTAGGTAAGATTTTTGTGTTTTGTCTTCAGATATGTCTTGGATGTCAAATATATGCGCTTATAACAGATCTCAGAGCAATGATGTGTTCACATATTAAACTCTGCCATAAATATGCCACTCAACGAGCACTATTCCATAGTAAAATTTGTCTTTTTATTTAAATACTCAGTTCAGAAATATGCTGTGAAATATCACTGACTAAGGAGCTAACAATGGGCTGATATAATAAATAGTTTTAGCCAATAATCTAGAGCATAATCTGATCATAAGAGAGCAAACTTGAAGAGTGCTTCAAACAATATTTGAGGCAAAATCTGATCTTTAAAGTATGAGCAAAATTTCTAGTTTACAAAGCCATGGGAGAGTAACACCTGGTAAATGCTCCAGCTGATTAGATAGCTGATAATTCTTTGAAAACACAAGGACAAACACCATGCTGCTACAAAACTATGCCAGTGGAAACTCGCTGGAATGAACAGGAACAATTTGCCAAATAGTAAGAGAAACCAGACTTGATGATTGCCATAATTCAGGCTTCCTTGACAGGCTGCTACAACACTGTTTAGCAAGCTGCTACAGCACTTTTCTGATCTGAAATTGATGATGAATATATATCAGAAGTCGGCCCCAGGATACAACTTCAGTTCCGGGACAGATTGTAGATGTAATGATACCATGAAAATATCCTGCTCGGCCTCTTGGAAAAACAATGCATGGAACTTATACATTTGTCCTTTCTTTAAAAAAAAACGATCTTCTTTAAGGACAGAGATCTAACTCTTCTTTTGCGATGGAAATCAGGGGAAATAATGAAATAAATCAGCCCTCCTTGAGATTAAGTTCGGTACTTATAGGCTGGTCATAAACTTTCATTAAAGAAAATCTGAAATTACATAAATTTGTTCCTCCTACAAGCCTTGGATCTGGAGCAATGGATTTGGAATTCAGCTGACATTTAATCTGAGCAACTCAGCCTCATTATAGACATATTTTCGGCCCTTTATTTCCCTGCAAAAATGTGCAAATCAGACCTGGTTAAAAGGGATTTCAGCCTCCTTGATGCATCAACTAACTCAGCCCACAATAGATTTTGTTCTTGGCACTAAATCTGGAAATGCAGACTTTGATTTCCTCTTCCAATCTGATGCGAATGGAAGCAACAACTCAGCCTCTGTTTTCTTGGGTTAAATTGATTTGGCCCTGCTTTGGAAGAGCAGTTTGATCTCTTTCTTGAGACTGGAAACTCTACCCTCTTGGAGATTGTTAAACCCTGCAAACAACTGAATCAAAAATGTTGGAGATTTTCTGCAATTAAACACAATGGAAGATCAGAAATGATTTATCCAAGAGCTAACTAGGGTGGCACTCGAAGTCCACCCAAATTAGCTATTGACTTTAAGCGTGAAACTCTTGAAACTCGCTTGAGCTTCTTTTCAATGTCAAATGGAAATGATAGAATAGAATGCCTTCCAAGTTCCAATTGAGACCAATCTTCTATTTATAATTCTAAGTTGAACCTCCTAGTTTCTAGACACTCCCTTTTTCCCTATTATTTTATTGGGTAGGGCCCATTTTCCACTAGGAGACTTTTTGCCACCATTTTAAATTAAACAGTAATTTGCCTCCTTTTTCAATAAAATACTATTTTGCAGTCATTCTCCAATAAAATAATAGTTTTAATTTACTCAATAAAATATTAGTTTGCCGCCATTTTCAATTAAAATAATATTGTCTCCCTCCTCCAATAAAATATTATTTTGCCGTCATCCCATTAAAATAATAATTTCTCCCTTCTCTCACAAAATGATATTTCCCCTTTTTAATATTTCCAAAATTTTGCAAAAACTCCTAAGTGGTTTTTGCATGCACAAAAATTGGGAACATGAGAAGACATGACTGGCTTAGGGAGCGGAGACTTTTGGCACAATATCGCCTACACTAGTGATTGTCAGGGACTGTTGGATGCCAACTGAAGACAAAGCTAGGAGAAAATTTCTCCTATGGGGTCACCCACTAGTGGTAGGTAACAAGCATCATCTATCATCAGCATCCACTAGTGGCCATATCAAGGGTGATACCTAACCTATGGCCTATCATCAGCGTATCAAGACTCACTCCTCCAGAGTGATCGATCCTCAAATCCCAAGGCCTCTCATTAGGCCAAAATACTAAGATACTAACTCAACTAGCAAGCACTCACTCACCCTTCCTGATGAGCACTCTAGGCCAAGACCTCACTCAACCCTTCCTTGGTTAGTGATCGGGTCTAGATGTTGAAGGACCTCAACCAACCCTTCCCTGGTGTGTTATCAAGTCCAAATATTGAAAGACCTCAGTACACCCTTCCGTGGTGTGTGTTTGGGTCCAAATACTGAAAGACCTCACTCCACCCTTCCTTGGTGTGTGATCGGGTCCAAATACTGAAAGACCTCACTACACCCTTCCCTGGTGTGTGATCGGGTCCAAACCTTACTCAATGCTTCATGGTGAGTAATCAGGTCTCCTCAATGAGAGGCACTCACTCAACCCTCATTTGGTCAGCACTTTAGGCCTCTCAAACCATCCATGCTGGTATCAAATTAGCACTCCCTTTCAACGAGAGGGGTAATCTCCACAAGCCCCAGCTTGTCTCTAAAATATACGAACTTCTCTCTGGGAAACGGCTTCGTCAAAACATTAGTTGTCTGCTCATCGGTGGAGATGTACTCGAGCCTTATCGCTCTCCTTTGTACCATGTCATGGATGTAGTGGTACTTGATCTCAATATGCTTCGACCTATCATGGAACATAAGATTCTCTGAAAGCTTCACACAACTTTGATTATCACAGTGTATCACGGTTGGTTCCAGCGCTTGGTCAAACAATCCTACAAACAACTTTTGAAGCCACATTGCTTCTATACATGCTTCATTGGCTACAATATATTCTGCTTTTGCAGTGCTGAGTGCAACAGATCTCTGCTTCCTGCTCATCCAAGATATCATAGCGAAGCCCAAACTGAAGCATACCCCTAAAGTGCTCTTCATGTCATCAACACTTCCTGCCCAATCAACATTTGTATATCTTTGAAGTTGTACATCCTTGTTTGCAGCATATTTCAAACCATAGTTCACAGTGCCACATAGATATTTGAGAATGTGCTTTGTTGCAATCCAATGCTCATGTCTCATTTGCCAAAGTAAGGGTTTCTTCTTTGCTTTTATCTACAGTGGTCGCATATCCATTTTGATTTTCAGTTTCATTCTTGTTACTATCAACTGCCCTTGCTACCTCTTTCTTCATATATAATAACAACAACCTCATCATCATCATCATCAATGTCTTTTCCAACATCTTCCTCATTGTTATGGCATTGTTCATCTTCTTGTCTCTCAAGATAGCTCTCATCCCATCAAGACCATCTTTACCGGAATCATAATCTTGATCATTTTCTGCAACATATTCATTTTCATTATCATCATTCTGATCAAAATCTTCTTCTCCTGCTTCACCTTGTTTCGTTTCTTCACTGTCGCTATCATCTTCCTTATTATCGATTTCCTTTAGATGTGCTTTAACTTCTGCATATGATTTTTCCCATTGTTGAAGCTTTTCTTGAATTTTACTAAATTGCTCAATGCATTCAGGGCGAAAACTTAATGGCATATTGTGTGGCGAACAACGTTCAAAGACTCGCATGGTTATATTGTGCAGCGGATAATGTTCAAAGTCTCGCATGGCTCTGATACCACTGAAGCAACAAAACTTATAGCTTGTTGACTTAATGTAAAAATACACAAAAGGTATTTGTAATAATAATTTATTAATATATAAAATGTACAAGTGATGTTCGAATGTTACAATGAGGTCTTCCTTATATACCTAGGCAGGTGTCCTTTCATGATTGGGCATGTCTAAAAAACATGCATTTTCAGTTAACTAATGATGATTTAAATAATCATTATTTTGATTGTTCATTATTTATATTTATTTATGTTTATTTTATTTTATACAATTTTATGTTCGTAACATTGCCCTTTCCTTCAAAAGCTTTGTCCTAAAAGCTTGTAGCTGACGATTTTCTTCACATCGGTGTAAATCGTCTCGGCATGTATAATTCGTCACTGGTACCTTAGCATGTAGAATTATCTGGTAATGTTATCTTGAAACTAGGGTTTATTTTTTTTTATTTTTTTAAATAATAATGTTTTTTTATTAATGTGCTTTTTTTTGTAATAATCTCTCTCTCTCTCTCTCTCTCTCTCTCTCTCTCTCTATATATATATATATATATATATATATATATATATATATATATATATATATATATTAAATATAATTAAATTAATTTAATCATATAAATTGTTTATTATATAGTTAAACCGACATATGAACAAATTGTATATAGTCCCAATCGTATTGACGTTTGACCGGGGGAACACATCGCTTGACCGTGGCCCAGAAAAAACGGTGTTGACAGCGAAAAATAGGTCAGGGTTAACAAACTCGCAGCACAATGGAGAGACAGTGCAATAGGAGCAGAGGACTGCGATGACAGCCAACCAGTAATGGAGTGCGGAACGGATTGGATATATGTAGTGGAATAGCAGACTTTTGAAATGTAGCAGATGTATATTTTTGTAGGAAGCAGTGTTTGTGTAGCAAGGTATGTCGAGTAGGATAGCGGGTTGTGTAGCAGAATTGTGTACTGTGTAGCGGGTTTTCTTTTTTAATGACAACAGTTGACGGCGTAAGGATGACAGCGGTATACATAACTGGTTAGTGGAAAGTGTTCACAGTCATCTGGGCAGCCGGTTCACCAATGGACTGAGTTGCAACATAGCAAATCATCTTGCCTAGATTTACCAAGGCCTGAAGGAATCAGCATTCGAGCTCCCCCACTGCCCATTCAATTGCCTCCTTTGTGAGACGGTGTTCCTTCAGCACTCGTTTACTAGCCAATATACTACGAAGCAAGACATTGAAGAAGAGGGTGGCATTCTTCTGAGCCTGTTTGTACCCTATTTCTGTTGTTTTCAAAGCAGTATCGATCAAACCCTCTCAGCCTCCCATTGCATGGAAGAAAAACTCCTAGGGGCTCAGACCTTATAGATAAGAGTTCTCCACAAAGCCACGACTTTTGCATCCTTTATCGTCTTTTAAGAACTGGGGCAAAGATCAGCCATCATCGTCCTTTAAGAACTGGGGTAGAGATTGGCCATTGAATCCGAAGGAAATTCATTTTCCTTCCTCGTTTTGTTGTCCCACATAGGTAGCCATCTGCGATATGTTATTGGAACTTCCTTTCGATCTCGAAGTAGCCATAGCCTTCAGGTTGTTATTGTCTGCTAAACTTTTATGAGTAGAACTTCCAGCATCATCCCTGGCCTTGTTTTGCACCTGATTGATTTTATTTTCTGCTCTCGTCACCTGCGACTGAGGCACATGCATGTTCATCTCATCTCCATCAATATCAGTGTTGTATGGCGTTTCCACTGACAAATTCAATCAAAATATTGAGTATGGCATGATTTTTATTTTGTGCCCCATGATAGACATCTTATGGAAATTGGGCTGCCGATTAAACATAACATGGTCTCTATGTTAGCCTCACTCTCACATTAAAAACAATTCTAAGTCCAAATAATTAAATTAATTAAAATCATGAAAGTTAGGATTCAATCCTACCTTTCTAGATTGAGTTTGTTCCTCATGGTTAGGAGTCGGTTTAGGCTTAGTTGGTTGAGAGATTCTCTCCAACTAGTTAGGCTCCTAGATTAGTGTGTTGTTGAGATATTTTTTCAACCATAGTGTCTAAGATAGACGTACTATCTTGAGACCAACTTCCTCATGTATTTATTTGTACTATTATCATTCTTTGTACATTGGATTGATTAATAATGAGAATGTGAGGAATGTTGTAAGGCTGAGGCCTTTTCTGCCATGTCTGCTCTGTATATGTCTGATATTTATTTTATGAATGTGGGTGTGTATTATTTGTTTATTAGTTTTCTTCACTCTATCCATCAAGTGTCTATCCACCATGAACCCATATTCTAAAAATGGTAATCAACAATTAAACTTTGTCCCCTTACTTGCAACTTTTCTAAGTGATCGGTAAGGAGATTGTAGGGTCAGTGAGTTTGCTTCACCCATAGAAGAGGTTGGTTCACACGCTTCAGTTTCTTTTCATACTTTTTTTTAGGTAACCATAATAGTCGCAACAATGATCTATTTTTGGATCTTTAGACTTAGGCATGGAACTTTTAACAGTTTTATCACAATTAACTTCCACAGCTAAGTAAATTGGTCCAATATGTATAGTGACAATTTCTTTATCTATTAAATCAGCAATTTTGTGAATTCCATTTGCCAACATAAGGGTTTCTTTTTTACTTCCATCTACAGTTGTCATATATCCACTTTGATTTTCAGTTTCATTTGTGTTACTGTCCACTGCCCTTGTTGCCTTTGCTGACAGAGGATTTGTTCTTTCTTCAAATATAATAACAACAACCTCATCATCATGATTAATGTCTTTTTTAGCATCTTCCTCATTGTTATTCTTGTCTCGCAAGATAGCTCTCATCCACATCAAGACCAGCGTCATCGGAATCATAATCTTGATCATTTTCTGCAACATCTTCATTTTCATTATCATCATTTTGGTCAAAATCTTCTTCTCATACTTCACCTTGTTTCGTTTCTTCACTGTCGCTACCATCTTCCTTATTATCAATTTCCTTTAGACGTGCTTTAACTTCTGCATATGATTTTTCCCATTGCTGAAGCTTTTCTTGAATTTTACTAAATTGCTCAATGTATTCAAGGCGAAAACTTAATGGCATATTGTGTGGTGAACAACGTTCAAAGACTCGGATGGTTATATTGTGCGGCTGATAATGTTCAAGGTCTTACATGGCTCCAATAGCACTGAAGCAACAAAACTTATAGCTTGTTGACTTAATGTAAAAATATACAAAAGGTATTTGAAATAATAATTTATTAATATATAAAATTTACAAATGTTGTTTGAATGTTACAATGAAGTCCTACTTATATACCTAGGCAGGTGCCCTTTCATGATTGGGCATGTCTTTTAGACATGCCTTTTCAGTTATCTAATGACTATTTAAATAATCATTATTTATATTTTTTATGTTTATTTTATTTTATACAATTTTATGTTCGTAACATTCAGATCCTAATCAGATGGATCTCTAAGGAGCTTCTACATGTTGCCTAGCAGCTAGCCATGCTAGCAACATCATACTTGTGAAAATTAGAGAATCCTCACCCAAATCTACTACTGCAACAACTGATTAAACTTCTCCTATCTACTAATTACTGAAACAAATTATCTATTGCTTCCTACAACAAATATCGAAGCTAATACAACTGCAACCTTCACTTAATTAATTAATTTGCCCGAAACAAGAACAGCACAATAGAGAAAAATCCAAACAAGTGACACAACATTTTTTGGACAAATGTCCCTAGAAAAACCTAATGCGGGAAAACCAATGTAGCAGTTGTTAACACTCAGGTTGTCCTTAAAGCTCCTTAAAGGATACGGCCGAGGTAACCACAAACCAATCTTTGGACTGCAGGTCCTAGCCTACCTGCAATCAGAGAGGGCTCTCTCTTTATAATTTAGCTTTGTTGAAGATGATATTAGGCTAGCTAATGAGTTCAAGGGGGTTTTGTTTATGTTTGGTGGGATGGGGGATTCTTTCAAACAGAGTTGGGATGCATAGTGTGAGAAGTTCAAACCATTGGGCATGGAGTCGTGGATTAGGTTTGATGTTGCGTTTTCTTGGTCACAAGAGGAATACAGAGCAGGATAACTACACATAAAACAATATCAAGCTGGAATAAGGATGGAATGAAGGTCAGTGAATGAAAGGCAACTAAGTAGCTCTCATTATGCTAACAGAGGGAAGGTGAATGAACATTTATATAGGAGCAATCAAGGATTCCTAAACAACATTCATATATGAAGGAAATAGTGTAAATATGAGCCAATCAGTATTCATATTCAGGACTAATTCAGAGGAAAACATAGATAAATCACAGAAATTGAGAACAGAATACAATTAAGTGAGCTTTGAACTATTCTTTCTTTCTGCTATTTAGATAGTGAAACAATGATGGCATAAAACATATAAACTGTAAACAGAGATAAGAAATACTTATTGGGCTATGTAGAAGCGTTAGGATTCCATAGTCACTCTTCAAACATTAAAACACAACAATCAGTTCATCTCCCAAACATTCCAGCGATCTTTGATTATAGAGACTCTCAGAAAATACAATGCAAGTCTAGAGGAAGTTATCGACCAACCAACCCTTTACATAAATACAGAGGGTTGTTTAAATAGAAAATATTTACAAACATCCCTTGAACAGGTGTCAAAGGAGGAAATATCTCAAAATATCTTTCAAAACAGAGCCAAAAGAGATATGTGCAATAACTGCTTCGAATGCTAAGTTGTGCTGGAAATAAATGCAATAAAATATCTAAACCAGCTGCACATGAGGGAGCAGCCTCATTGAAATGGCTCTTTAGGGCTGCACAGGGTCCTGCAGCTTCAAAAATGGACTGAAAGAGTGCCTTGAGCCACGCGTTGTCCTCTGTGTGATAACTGCGCAATTAAGGAAGCAGCGCTGCTCCAAAAATATGACTGGGAACAATGTCTCTGCAATAACTCTGCCTTGAAAGCCTTCATCTATGCCTTTAGGTGGCTTTAAGGCAACAAAAGAAGTGTTGGTGAGCCTTAATGGCTGAATGATGCTTTGTTGACTTTGTTGGGCTTGCTTTGCTTTCATATGCTTTGAAAAACTGGACTGATACTCTTTGCCGCATCCTGATACACTTTGGTACTGAATCTGGGCCTTTTCTCACCGCTGATACTCTTTAAACTGTCCCATCGTCCCCTTCTGCCTTTTAATGCAAAAATAACTACTGCTAATGTCCTCCGTGGCCATTGGAATGCTATCGGCGCTTGGCCGATCAAAAATAGCATTAAACCTTGCAAAAAAATGCCGCAAGAAGGAGGATTTGTATGCCGTTGACTGTACCGAGGCCGAAACTGGCTATCTGAAACAAAACTGGGCCTTGGAGCGATCTCAGAAAGCTTAGGGATGCATGAATTCCCTTATCGGGAGCTGGGCGTGGGCATATATGTGAAAATATGAACAAATGCCGCCTTTTCTTTTACACAGAAAAAAGACCAATTTCTATGTAAAATTCGCGAAAAACATAGGCGGGAGCGGCATTGTAGTGGAGATTAAATCCTGGCCGTTGGATCGCGCTAAGGCAGATCCAACGGCTAGCGCTAACTTGCATTGGGGCGGACCGTTGGTCCCAACACATAAAACCTCTGAATAGCGATGAATCTGGCGGACCTGAAATGCTTTAAAACTGTCCTTTAATATTTTTCGGCTCCTGGATATAGGAGCACACAGTGCGGACCCTTTCGGACCCGATATGCCTTTATGCCGCGCTTTATTACTTTTCGGCTCCGCTGGTCGGAGCCATATGGGAGCAATGCGATTACATATGGGCCGTTGATCTCTGGGCCTGAATGGGCGGCTGAGATTAACTCAGCAATTCGCTATCGGCGGGGTCATGGGGTTGCCACATAAAAACGCCGAAACCCATCGGACCCGATAAGTTATACAGGCCCTCTTTATTTTATTTTGGGTCCGACCCATCGGCGGAACCCAAATCGGCGGTTTTTAATAGTGGAATGGGTCCGCGGACCCGAAAACCCTTAACACTGCATTTGATAACTCATCGGCTCCGCCAAATCGGAGCAGTATATGGGGCGATGCGAAGTGGGGGACCGCGCGACAAGATCTGGGCCGTCAGATCTGGGGCCCAAAAATGGATGGCTGCGATTATATCGGGACTTCGGCAATCGGCGGGGCAGAGGGTTGACATATATGTGATCGCCGAACTGCGCGGACCCGATATACTATTACCGGTCCACTTTATATGTTTTCGGGTCCGGCCCATCGGCGCTATGCCCCATGCCTTGAGACTTAGCCATTTTCGCTTATATATGCCACTGCCCCCTCCCGATAGCGATATCGCATCGGAGGGGGATCAAACAGATCTTTATCTCATCGGAGCACGCTTTTTATGAAAAGGCAAGGCAAATGAATTCGGAGGGGTTATATATGATGTTTTAAACATATGATTGCCCCCTCCCGATAGTGATATCGCATCGGAGGGGGTCCAAATGGAACTTTTATATATCGGACCCATGTTTTTGTGAACTGCCAAGCCTTTTGGGAAATCAGAAGGGTTCCTTTATAGTTTGGCATGGATTCTAAGGCATCGGAAGGGGTCCGATAGCCAAAAGAAGGGAGGATTTTATCCTTTTTTGAAGGTTTTTCATGTTTTTTGCATGGTTTTTGTATTCTTATGCCTTGGAAGGAGTCCAAAGGCACTCAGGGGGAAAGTGATGTGGTTTTGAGAGGGGTTTAGTGACCAAAGAGGGTTTCATGCTTTATAAAGGCAAACCAAGGCCAAAGAGATGATTTTTATACATATGAAGGGAAACTATGCAAAGGAATGAGTCCTTATGCATTTGGAAGATGGTTAGAGGGGTCAATGAGGGTTCTTGCTAAGTTTCAGGTAAAATTAGCAATTCCCAAGTGTACTTATGGTTATTTTTCAACCAGGGGGAGGGGATAAGTATATAGGGGAGTTATTAACATAGTTTTAGTAGGGGAAGGGGAAATAGATAGGGAGCTACATAGTAAAGTTAATAGTTAACATGATAAATGATCAGAGAGCGCTAAGAATGATGTCTTAGGCTATCAATGGGGGAAAATGACTGATAGAAGAAGTGTGAACATTCCTTTAGTGAAGCAGATCTTCACCAAGGCAGATAATATGGAGAATGATGAATCTTAAGAGGTATCAAGCAGATCTTGACCTCTTTAGGGGAAGTTAGTGAGTGATTTGGGGGAGAGGAAGAAGGGGGAAGTTAGACATGCATTTCTTGAAGTCCTCCAACAGAAAAATCACCTTCAAACTTGTGATATGAATAGATATGATACTTGAAAATCTGAAATGGATCACAAGTCATGATTCTGCAACCACAAAGCTACCTACCCGACCTACTTGCCTAGCATTTTCTCTTCTTTTTGGTTTGGGTGCACTTGAACTAGCATACCCAGCTTTTCATTCTTTTCTTCTTGTTGTCCTCCTATCTACAACTACACTTATTGCATCCAGGGGCTCGGATTAAGCTGTTGAGCACCCTTGTTTCTCTACCTATCTACAAATCTGCCAAGATTAAGCTGTTTGGACAGATGTTTATTCTCTATATTCTACAACAGGAAATTAAAACCTAGGGAAGTCAAGATTAAGCTGTTTGGACCTCCCTTAGCTGAAAACTCATCAAAAATGGATCAACCCATCAAAAATGGAACACAGCAGTGGCATTTAGACTAGCACACTCTCATGGATACTTCTCTGGCCATCTGTAGCAAATATGGAGCATTGCAGCAAGCAAAGTATGACATATTTGGCATGTAAAAATGTCGATCATGAAAGATGATTAACCTGCTGCAGCAAGAGGCTAACAGTGGCTCCACTTGGGGATGGCTTTTCCTTGTGACAAGCCAAGAACAGTAGGTCAGAATGCCTTGATCCTCTGTAGTTGTTGTTAATTGAAAATCTCTTCCGTGCTAACTGCTGAATGACTAGAACTTTAACTTCTGAATGCAGCACTCCTCCTTATCTAAAACACTATGAAAAATAAAGCATCGCCTGCTTTCTTCTGCGTGCTTGATATTGCATACACTTTTGCTTGAGCACTGCCTTGTGAAATAAACACAAAAAGGGAATAAAACTGGAGCTCTTCTTTTCTTGTCTTTGAAAGGGTGTTGAAGTAAACTGAAAATCCTCCTTTCTTTTTGATACTGTTGACTTGAAGACTACAAGCTGCAAACAGCTTCTCTTTAACATAAATCACTGTGATATGACAGCGCTGCTCTTGCTGTTTTGCTGAGATTACTGCAGAGACAGAGATTAAAAATAGAGGACTTGCATTGGCTGTGTCTTCACAAACTTTGTTGTTGCTCCTCTAACAATCGGACTGTTTATACAAAATAAAAACAAAAGTGCTGATATATACAAATATCAATGTACAAAGAGATATTTACAAAGCCGTGTTATGTTCAACAAAAGGGATCATGATAATGCTTCAGCATACGGCCATTTATAGGGCCTTCTTCAGCAGTGCTGCCCTCTACAGATTTGAGGAAATATGTGTTATTTCCCTGAACATCAGAAATAACAAATGGCCCTCTCCAAAGGAAATCGAATTTTGCATGTTTTCCCTTGTCTTCTCTTCGTGAGTCCCACCTTAGAACTTTGTTGCCAACATAGAAATTCTCAGCCTTAGTCCTCTTATCAAACATCCTTTTGAGCTTCTCTTGCATAATTTGAGCTCTGTCATAGACCTTCTCTCTTGTCTGCTGCAAATGAATTGTTTGGTTTATCCTCCTTTGTATATCATTTGGCTCAGCTTGAATCTCTTGCAGCAGCTTGATAATAGGAATGCCCAGTGATGAAGGAAATGTGGCCTCCATGCCATATACTAGTTCATAAGGGCTCATCCCAATGGATTTCTTGGTTGATAATCTGTCTGCCCATAGGGCATTTGTGAGCTTTCTATGCCAGTTCTTCTTGCTTTCTTCTAAGATCTTCTTGATAATACTGATCAGGCTCTTGTTGGATGACTCAGCTAAGCCATTACCTTGAGGGTAATAGGCTGTGGAATGGCCTAAAGTGATATGGAATTTATGGCAAAAATTGATCATCTTTTTGGATTTGAAAGCAGTGGCATTGTCAGTGATGATATTCTCAGGGAAGCCAAATCTAGAAAGGATATTGCACTCAAGGAATTGGATAATGGTGGTGTCATTGGCTTGCCTGCATGGAATGGCTTCAATCCACTTGGTGAAATAGTCGGTGGCAGTTAGAATCCACTTATGCTGGCCTGAGGAAGAGGGATGGATTTCTCCAATGAAGTCAAGACCCCATTGTTGAAAAGGTTTTTCGGTTGAGATGGGCTTAAGAGGCAAGGGCAACAACTTTCTTTTGTCCTCAAAGATTTGGCAATTGTGGCATGAGGTGGCAAACTTCTTTATATCTGCAAACAAAGTGGGCCAATAGAAACCAGCCCTTAAAATTTTATCAGCAGTGGACTTCCAATATAGATGTCCTCCACAGTCCCCTGCATGGAATTCTTTCATGACATTATTAGTTTCATTCATGGTCAAACAATTAAGCAATATGCCTTCATGATTCTTCCAAAATAAAGCACCATCTAAGACACAAAATTTCAAAGCCTTCATTCTTAAAAATCTCTTCTTGGTCTTGGACAATCCTGGGGGAGCAAACAGGTTTAACAATACAAAGCATATATCAACATACCATGGGGATTGCAGAAAGGTGTCACTGATCTGTGGAGTCGTCAGCTCCTGTTCATTGTCCAGTTGGTTGATGTCTAAGGCTTGAAAGTTTGTTTCGGACATTAGTTTGGCTAAACCTTGTCCCTTTATTAGCTTGGTTGGTTTTATTTCTATGTCATACTCAAGAATGTTAGCAATCCACTTGCCTCTTTTTCCTTCTAATCCTTCTTGGGTTAATATGTCTTTTACAACAGCATTTGGGACATAGGCAATCACGTGTGAATATAAAATGTAAATTCTGAAGTCTTTGATTGCTTTAAAAAGTGCATAGGCCTGCTTCTCCATGATTTGGTACTTTAGGGGTGCATCTCTTAAGGCTTGGCTGAAAAAAGCGATTGCCTTTTCATTTCCTTGATCATCCTTTTGCAATAGGACAGCAGCTATGGTGTTATCAGATGCAAATGAAAATATGATAAAGTCCCTATCAAATTGAGGACTTGTGAGGACTGGGGCTTGAGTTAAGGCAACTTTGATACTTTCAAATGCTTGCTTGGTTTCAAGAGACCATTTTACCTTGGCATCCTTCTTTAACATGTTGCTCAAAAGTCTTATCAGCTCGACTAGATTTGGGATAAATCTCCTTAGGAAATTGATCTTTCCTAGGAATGCTTGCAGCTCTTTTATGTTTCTTGGATATGGGATTTGGAGAATGGCCTGGATCCTTTCCGGATCAATTCTAATCCCGTCTTTTGAAATGATATGTCCAAGTAATTTGCCTTCTTCAAGGCCAAATAAAGACTTCTTGGGGTTCAAGGAAATGCCATATTTCCTACATGTTAGGAACACTTGTCTCAAATGTCTTAGGTGCTCTTGATCAGATTTGGAGAAAGGGGTAAGATCATCAAGATAGACAACCAAGAAATCATGGATTTACTTGGCAAATGCAATGTCCATGGCCCTTTGAAAGGTGGCACCAACGTTCTTTAGGCCGAAAGGCATTTTAACATACTTAAATGTTCCCCACGGTGTGGTAAAGGCTGTCTTGTCTTGGTCATCCGGGTGAACCAGTATTTGATTAAAACCTGAAAAGCCATCTAGCAAAGAGATTCTAGATGACTCCACTACTCTTTGTAGGATGTGGTCCATTTTGGGCAATGGGTAGTGGTCTTTAAGGGAGACTTGGTTTAAGTTTCTCAAATCTACACAAAGCCTAATCTCACCTGTTTTCTTTCTTGTGGGAACAAGATTGGATACCCATTCAGAAAATCTAATGGGTGTTATGATACCTGCTTCAAACATTCTTTGCACTTCTGTCTCAATCAAAGGGAGAAGCACAGGATTGATTCTCCTCAGTTTCTGTTTGAAGGGCTTTTGATTTGGCTTTAAGGGAATGGTATGTTGAATAATTGAGGTGTCATAGGACTTCAAGTCCCCATAACTCCAAGCAAATACATCTTGGAATTCTTTGAACAAATCCACATGCTTTGGTTTTTGATCAGGAGGCAAAGATTTAGACAGTTTGATCATTTTGGGCTTCTCTGCTGTTCCAATGTTGTATTCTTCTATGGCAGTGTTTATAGGCTGCATTTTTGGCTTTTTGGGCACATCATTTGCATCAAACATGTCTTCTAGTGGAGTGAGGCCAATCAGGAGAAAATTGTCCTTTAGATCAATGATTTCGGCCTCTGTTTTGGCTATTTCCTCCAAATGCATCTGTTTCAGCTCTTCTATGTTTTCTTCATCAAAGATGGTTGGCTGTAGCAATTTTCTAGTTGTTTCAGCTGTTACAGTTTGTTGGATTTGGTTTATTGCTTGCAGGGGATCATCCATGGCATCCATATCAATGTTTAGGCCTGAAAACTCATGCTGTAAGGTAAGAAAATTGTTGATTTGAGCATCATCCTCAAACACTTGCCAATCCTTAATGTTATTTGGGACAGTCAGCCTATGTTTTATTTCAGCAATGAAATGGTGATTTGGCTCAAAGGGGAGCTTGCATGTACTAGCGAAAGTGGCTAGGCTGTGAGCATGAATGTTATGATTTCTTGAAATCTTGGCAAGCTTGGATTCAGTGAATGTATCAAGTATTGCAGTGGCAGCAGTCCTATAAGCTCTTAGCCTTCTATCATTGGTAACAAAGTTGCCTTTCATTTGTTGGATTACTAGGTCTGAGTCACCTAGAATGGAAACTTTGGCAGCTCCTAAAGCTTTGAGCAGCTTAAGGCCTAAGAGGAGTGCCTCATACTCAGCCATGTTGTTGGTACATCTGAAGTTAAGTCTGTAAGCATGACCCTCTGCATGACTATTATGTGTATTGTGAATCCATATTCCTGCCCCTGCTCCTAGCTTATTAACAGAACCATCAAACTCTAAATACCATGTGATTTCTTGCTTGTGGTTGACATTAAGAGTTTCAGTCATTTTAGGATTGGGCAGACCTAGGTTTTGTGCTTCATGTGGTTCTTCTTGTATGCTGGTTGCGCTGACTGTTTTGACAGTTTCCTGGGTATGAGCAGTCGATTCTTGATTGATGCATGTTTCTTGTTCTAAAGGCAAAGGCCTCTCATTAGTTGGAGGACTTGTTTCATCATTAAACAAAATAAAAGAATCCATATCAGAATGGATTGAATAGATAGGGAAATTCTGGGGCTTTTCCTCACTACTTACCACATACTTCATCAGTGTTTCTCTATACAGTGTCTTTGGTTGCCTAAAGACTGAAATAGTGGCATAGGAGAGGTCTAATTGGAGAGATCCTTGGAGTTTTTCTCCCCAAGATCTTGATAAGAGCATGCCATACTTTGGTGGAATGTCAGCAACCACCACATCCATGAGGATTGTCTTGTTTGGGTATTGGACTAAGGAGACACATAAGTCTTTGATTAAGCCTAAACACTTGACCTGACTTGAGTCAAAGGAGAATAGATCTTTGTAGGGTCTTGTTACATCAAGGTTTAGCTTCTCCATTACAGCTTTGGGCATAAGGTTGTGTGGGGCACCTGAGTCAAACATTGCATTGTGTAAAACTTTATCATGTATGTGCAGACTGACATAAAAGGGGAGAACAGCTCCATGTGCTGATTTGCCGTCAACTTCTGGACCAAAAAGCAATTCAGGTGTATCATCTAAAACATTCACATCATCCCTAATCTCTGGCATTTGCAGTGATCTTTGGATTTGTTGCTTATACACATCATGTTTGGCAAGTTCTGAGAGGGGGATGGATATTTTAAGTTTGTTTATTTCTGCTTCTAAGTTGAATGGTTTCTCCAATGGAGTCTTTGTGTTGGCAATAGCAGATTTCCCCTTTTCAAGTGTATTTTCTGTGTTTTCCTCTTGATTATCAGTGTTATGGTGAGTGATACCTTGCGGTATTTCTATTTTGGGAAGGCTTTTAGGAGTGCTGTTCAAGTTCTCTTTCGAGGAAGAAGGTGGCAGAGGCTGATCAATAGAAGGTTGTATGTCTGTTATGTCCTCTACAGTCACTTGGTGCGGGTTTGGGACAGTTATATCAGTTGTTTCTGTTATAATAGCCTTGCCTCTAATCTGGTTGGGTTGTTTGCCCTCCTTTGGTTTAACTTTTTCGGGCACATCTATGGTTCTTGTCCTCAGCTTATACTGTTTGTGGACTTCATAAATAGCTGAATCATAACCTTGTTTAAAGTCAAAAGACTCACCAGAGTTAGTCTGAAATTGATTTATCTCATGGTCATCTTGGTCTTCTTGAGTTAGGAAAATTTGTTGCTCACCCTTCAAATCCACCAAGTTCATGTGAGTGTCTTCTATGGCATCACTAGATGTGGATGCTTCTGTATAATTTTCTTGGAAAGGAGGCCTTATATCATGGTCTGGGCTAGATCTACCAGCGTTTGATTTCTGAGTGTTCCTGAAATTTGGGTTCCTTATGGTATTGAGCTGTTGTCCTTCCCATGATGATTTCCTCTCAACACTCTCTACTCTGTCTCCCAGCCTGTGCATGCCATTGATAATAGCATCTAGCTTTTGATCTAAGGCTGAGGGCTCTTCCTTGAAGGTGGTTCTTCTCTCAGTTCTAGCTCTGTTTCTTTTGGCAATTAAATTTGCCTCCACAGTGACAGCCACATTTTGCATGTCTGCAAGGCTGTTAGGGGCTCTTTCTTTTAATTGGTAGGCCATATCTGGGTCGAATCCATCAGGGAATTTATATAAGGCAAGGTCAGGTGGGGGCCTTAAGTTTTGTGGGATAGCATTATAAACACTATTGAACCTTGCACAATAGTCCAAGACTGTTTCTTGTGGACCTCTTTTGATTGTATCGTATTCAGCTAGTATGTGCAAAGGGTCTTTCTTTTTCTCCCATCTGTTGATAAATGACTGGTATAAGGCTTCTGGGTCTGCTATGGAATTGGCTGGGAGTGCTCTAAACCAAGTCCTGACATCGCCTGTCAAATTTTGGACAAAAATCTTCATTCTCACACCATCATCGTCAATCTCATAGCTTTCAAAGTAATCCTGCATTTTCTTTGTATGCTGAAGGGCTGTGCAGGCACTTGTGCCATCAAAATATGTGATTTTAGTTTGGTAATCCTGAGGCATAGCTCCAGGATTAGCAGGTAATTGCAAAGGTGCATATCTGTTAGCCATATTCATAGGGATAAGAGGGACAATAGGAACAACTGGGATAATAGGAGTAGTAGTGGTAATGGGAGTATGTGTAGCGAATGGAGGTGTGGAAGGAGTGCTTTGAGAGGTGGATGAAGAACAAGGGGAACTAGGGGTTGAACGAAATAAAACTTTGACAGGGGTTGGGCCACAGCGTGGGTGAACTGCTTCAGGACTATTATCAGCAAAATCCTCTCTTCGCTCTAGCTTCCTGAGGTTCCTTGGGATTATATTGGGATTTTCAAAAGCTGCTGTAGGATTTGGGTCTGGATTTGACCTTGTATAACGTGAATTCTTTTTGGGAGCCAGCTTCTAGCTTGTTTTTTGAGGATTTTTCTAAGAATATAAGGGTTTAGAAAGAAACTTTTGAAGGTCTGGTTCCTTCCCAGTGGAGCTTTCCACCTTGATTTGTGAAATTATCTGAGGATGGTCCCCAGTGGAGTCGCCATTATGTTAACACTCAGGTTGTCCTTAAAGCTCCTTAAAGGATACGGCCGAGGTATCCACAAACCAATATTTGGACTGCAGGTCCTAGCCTACCTGCAATCAGAGAGGGCTCTCTCTTTATAATTTAGCTTTGTTGAAGATGATATTAGGCTAGCTAATGAGTTCAAGGGGGTTTTGTTTATGTTTGGTGGGATGGGGGATTCTTTCAAACAGAGTTGGGATGCATAGTGTGAGAAGTTAAAACCATTGGGCATGGAGTCGTGGATTAGGCTTGCTGTTGCGTTTTCTTGGTCACAAGAGGAATACAGAGCAGGATAGCTACACATAAAAAATATCAAGCTGGAATAAGGATGGAATGAAGGTCAGTGAATGAAAGGCAACTAAGTAGCTCTCATTATGCTAACAGAGGGAAGGTGAATGAACATTTATATAGGAGCAATCAAGGATTCCTAAACAACGTTCATATATGAAGGAAATAGTGTAAATATGAGCCAATCAGTATTCATATTCAGGACTAATTCAGAGGAAAACATAGATAAATCACATAAATTGAGAACATAATACAACTAAGTGAGCTCTGAACTATTCTTTCTTTCTGCTATTTAGATAGCGAAACAATGATGGCATAAAACATATAAACTGTAAACAGAGATAAGAAACACTTATTGGGCTATGTAGAAGCGTTAGGATTCCATAGTCACTCTTCAGACATTAAAACACAACAGTCAGTTCATCTCCCAAACATTCCAGCGATCTTTGATTATAGAGACTCTCAGAAAATACAATGCAAGTCTAGAGGAAGTTATCGACCAACCAACCCTTTACATAAATACAAAGGGTTGTTTAAATAGAAAATATTTACAAACATCCCTTGAACAGGTGTCAAAGGAGGAAATATCTCAAAATATCTATCAAAACAGAGCCAAAAGAGATCTGTGCAATAACTGCTTCGAATGCTAAGTTGTGCTGGAAATAAATGCAATAAAATATCTAAAACAGTTGCACATGAGGGAGCAGCCTCATCAAAATGGCTCTTTAGGGCTGCACAGGGTCCTGCAGCTTCAAAAATGGACTGAAAGAGTGCCTTGAGCCACGCGCTGTCCTCTGTGTGATAACTGCGCAATTAAGGAAGCAGCGTTGCTCCAAAAATATGTCTGGGAACAATGTCTCTGCAATAACTCTGCCTTGAAAGCCTTCATCTATGCCTTTAGGTGGCTTTAAGGCAACAAAGGAAGTGTTGGTGAGCCTTAATGGCTGAATGACGCTTTGTTGACTTTGTTGGGCTTGCTTTGCTTTCATCTGCTTTGAAAAACTGAACTGATACTCTTTGCCGCATCCTGATACACTTTGGCACTGAATCTGGGCCTTTTCTCACCGCTGATACTCTTTAAACTGTCCCATCGTCCCCTTCTGCCTTTTAATGCAAAAATAAATGCTGCTAATGTCCTCCGTGGCCATTGGAATGCTATCGGCGCTTGGCCGATCAAAAATAGCATTAAACCTTGCAAAAAAATGCCGCAAGAAGAGGATTTGTATGCCGCTGACTGTACCGAGGACGAAACTGGCTATCTGAAGCAAAACTAGGCCTTGGAGCGATCTCAGAAAGCTTAGGGATGCATGAATTCCCTTATCGGGAGCTGGGCGTGGGCATATATGTGAAAATATGAACAAATGCCGCCTTGTCTTTTACACAGAAAAAAGACCAATTTTTATGTAAAATTCGCGAAAAACATAGGCGGGAGCGGCACTGTACCGGAGATTAAATCCTGGCCGTTGGATCGCGCTAAGGCAGATCCAACGGCTGGCGCTAACTCGCATTGGGGCAGACCATTGGTCCCAACACATAAAACCTCTGAATAGCGATGAATCTGGCGGACCCGAAATGCTTTAAAACTGCCCTTTAATATTTTTCGGCTCCGGGATATAGGAGCACACAGTGCGGACCCTTTCGGACCCGATATGCCTTTATGCCGCGCTTTATTACTTTTCGGCTCTGCTGGTCGGAGCCATATGGGAGCGATGCGATTACATATGGGCCGTTGATCTCTAGGCCTGAATGGGCGGCTGAGATTAACTCGACAATTCGCTATCGGCGGGGTCATGGGGTTGCCACATAAAAACGCCGAAACCCATCGGACCCGATAAGTTATACAGGCCCTCTTTATTTTATTTCGGGTCCGACCCATCGGCGGAACCCAAATCAGAGGTTTTTAATAGTGGAATGGGTCCGCGGACCCGAAAACCCTTAACACTGCATTTGATAACTCATCGGCTCCGCCAAATCGGAGCAGTATATGGGGCGATGCGAAGTGGGGGCCGCGCGACAAGATCTGGGCCGTCAAATCTGGGGCCCAAAAATGGATGGCTGCGATTATATCGGGACTTCGGCAATCGGCGGGGTAGAGGGTTGACATATATGTGATCGCCGAACTGCGCGGACCCGATATACTATTACCGGTCCACTTTATATGTTTTCGGGTCCGGCCCATCGACGCTATGCCCCATGCCTTGAGACTTAGCCATTTTCGCTTATATATGCCACTGCCCCCTCCCGATAGCGATATCGCATCGAAGGGGGATCAAACAGATCTTTATCTCATCGGAGCACGCTTTTTATGAAAAGGCAAGGCAAATGAATTCGGAGGGGTTATATATGATGTTTTAAACATATGATTGCCCCCTCCCGATAGTGATATCGCATCGGAGGGGGTCCAAATGGAACTTTTGTATATCGGACCCATGTTTTTGTGAACTGCCAAGCCTTTTGGGAAATCGGAAGGGTTCCTTTATAGTTTGGCATGGATTCTAAGGCATCAGAAGGGGTCCGATAGCCAAAAAAGGGAGGATTTTATCCTTTTTTGAAGGTTTTTCATGTTTTTTGCATGGTTTTTGTATTCTTATGCCTTGGAAGGAGTCCAAAGGCACTCAGGGGGAAAGTGATGTGGTTTTGAGAGGGGTTTAGTGACCAAAGAGGGTTTCATGCCTTATAAAGGCAAACCAAGGCCAAAGAGATGATTTTTATACATATGAAGGGAAACTATGCAAAGGAATGAGTCCTTATGCATTTGGAAGATGGTTAGAGGGGTCAATGAGGGTTCTTGCTCAGTTTCAGGTAAACTTAGCAATTCTCAAGTGTACTTATGGTTATTTTTCAACCAGGGGGAGGGGATAAGTATATAGGGGAGTTATTAACATAGTTTTAGTAGGGGAAGGGGAAATAGATAGGGAGCTACATAGTAAAGTTAATAGTTAACATAATAAATGATCAGAGAGCGCTAAGAATGATGTCTTAGGCTATCAATGGGGGAAAATGACTGATAGAAGAAGTGTGAACATTCCTTTAGTGAAGCAGATCTTCACCAAGGCAGATAATATGGAGAATGATGAATCTTAAGAGGTATCAAGCAGATCTTGACCTCTTTAGGGGAAGTTAGTGAGTGATTTGGGGGAGAGGAAGAAGGGGGAAGTTAGACATGCATTTCTTGAAGTCCTCCAACTGAAAAATCACCTTCAAACTTGTGATAGGAATAGATATGATACTTGAAAATCTGAAATGGATCACAAGTCATGATTCTGCAACCACAAAGCTACCTACCTTACCTACTTGCCTAGCATTTTCTCTTCTTTTTGGTTTGGGTGCACTTGAACTAGCATACCCAGCTTTTCATTCTTTTCTTCTTGTTGTCCTCCTATCTACAACTACACTTATTGCATCTAGGGGCTCAGATTAAGCTGTTGAGCACCCTTGTTTCTCTACCTATCTACAAATCTGCCAAGATTAAGCTGTTTGGACAGATGTTTATTCTCTATATTCTACAACAGGAAATTGAAACCTAGGGAAGCCAAGATTAAGCTGTTTGGACCTCCCTTAGCTGAAAACTCATCAAAAATGGATCAACCCATCAAAAATGGAACACAGTAGTGGCATTTAGGCTAGCACGCTCTCATGGATACTTCTCTGGCCATCTGTAGCAAATATGGAGCATTGCAGCAAGCAAAGTATGACATATTTGGCATGTAAAAATGTCGATCATGAAAGATGATTAACCTGCTGCAGCAGGAGGCTAACAACAGCTCTGAGGGTTTTATATTATTAAGCAGTAGTTTTTTAATACAAGTTTGGATGCCCTTCCTGTGATCCAGTTACAGAGAAAATAAACAAGCAAAAAAACTTAGTGAGATACCTCACTCTACCCGGCAATTTCATGATGTTCCAGCAGCTGAATCAAGTATCCCTGGCTATCTCTGCACTGGTCTTGCGTAGCCCTACGTCAGCCTCAAAAGGCTTTGCATCAGCTCAACTGGTAAACTTCTTGCCTTCTGTAGCAGTTTCCAGCCCTCTCAACTCAGAAATGTCATCTCCTGTGCAAAACTCGAACTTTTTCTCTAGATAACCGTGTTGTGTCTGCGTCAGTCCTTTTGGCTCAATGTCAAGCTCTACGTGGGCCCTTCTGGCCCAGCGTCAACCCTTCTGGTGTCTCTCTGCCTCTCTCTGTTGCGTATCCTATGTCCTGGAGAAGATACTCCAACCCAACTATCCCTACCCCTCACTGCAACAACCCAATATCGAAAATCTCTCGGCAGCTACTCTGCTTCAGAAAATCGATCTTCTAAACTCTCTGTGTGTTTTTCCAAGTGATCCTCAAGCCTCCTTAAATAATCTCCTCGTTGACATTCAACAGCCCAGATTAGAAGCTAATCAATGGCTAAGATCTTTTCTGCTTGATCCTCATCTTCTTTTAAAAGTTACACCCACAGTTTATATTAATACCCTTTAATTATTTTATTTTCCTAAGTTTAGACTTAGCATCCCTTTAAAAATAATTAATTATTTTAATAAAATTGTTTCTGGGTAGAATTTCCCAAAACGCTTTGTGGGTTCTTTGGAATACATGTGCCCAAGACTCCCTACAAAATTTGAGGCTTAGAGCACATCCGATGTTACCAGAAATCAACACTCCCTCTTAGCGAGGAATGTGCTCTAGCAATCGCTCCCACTGAAACATCACACTGACTTCATATCATCGTCCTCTGTCGCTGATGTCTAACATGATGTCCACCAACCTCTGCGCAAATGTTTCATATTAACTGCTACTGACCTTGCCATTGTAAACACTGCATCCGTACTGCAACTCCCTCTGAATTTCTGCATCCGTGTTGTTGCTGGAACTGCCACTGCCAACTGTCGTTGCATTGCAAACTGTTGTTGCTACTCCATCAGCAATGAAAAACATCCCAAATTACTGAACAAATTATGTTTAGTATGATACCACGTGAATGTTGAAGCCTAATTGTTGCTAGTCTCTGCGCCAACCCTCTGAATCCACTGCGTTGCTACTGACCACTGCTCTATGCCATCAACACTGCTGCCAACTCTGTTTTACGTTGTTCAGTCTCTGGCGCTCCTAGCCATTGCAACTCCAACACTCCTCGACACCATCCAACACTAGTCCATCCTGCTACTTCTGATCTGGGCATCCGTAGCAAGGAATTGATCCAAGAGATGGGCTCCTCAACAAATATCGAAGCTAATACAACTGCAACCTTCACTTAATTAATTAATTTTCCCGAAACAAGAATAGAACAATAGAGAAAAATCCAAACAAGTGACACAGTATTTTTTGGACAAATGTCCCTAGAAAAACCTAATGCGGGAAAACCAGTGTAGCAGCTCTGAGGGTTTTATATTATTAAGCAGTAGTTTTTTAATACAATTTTGGATGCCCTTCCGGTGATCCAGTTACAGAGAAAATAAACTAGCAAAAAAACTTAGTGAGATACCTCACTCTACCCGACAATTTCATGCTGTTCCAGTAGCTGAATCAATTATCCCTGGCTATCTTTGCACTGGCCTTGCGTAGCCCTATGTCAGCCTCAAAAGGCTTTGCATCAGCTCAATTGGTAAACATCTTGCCTTCTGGAGCAGTTTCCAGCCCTCTCGACTCAGAAATGTCAGCTCCTCTGCAAAACTCGAACTTTTTCTCTAGATAACTGTGTTGTGTCTGCGTCAACCCTTTTGGCTCAATGTCAAGCTCTACGTGGGCCCTTCTGGCCCAGCGTCAACCCTTCTGGTTTCTCTCTGCCTCTCTCTGTTGCGTATCCTAGGTCCTAGAGAAGATACTCCAACCCAACTATCCCTACCCCTCACTACAACAACCCACTATCGAAAATCTCTCGGCAGCTACTCTGCTTCAGAAAATTGATCTTCTAAATTCTCTGTGTGTTTTGCCAAGTGACCCTCAAGCCTCCTTAAATAATTTCCTCGTTGACATTCAACAGCCCAGATTAGAAGCTAATCAATGGCTAAGAACTTTTCTGCTTTATCCTCATCTTCTTTTAAAAGTTACACCCACAGTTTATATTAATACCCTTTAATTATTTTATTTTCCTAAGTTTAGACTTAGCGTCCCTTTAAAAATAATTAATTATTTTAATAAAATTGTTTCTCGGTAGAATTTCCCAAAACGCTTTCTGGGTTCTTTGGAATACATGTGCCCAAGACTCCCTACAAAATTTGAGATTTAGAGCACATCCGATGCTACCAGAAATCAACACTCCCTCTTAGCGAGGAATGTGCTCTAGCAATCGCTCCCACTGAAACATCACACTGACTTCATATCATCGTCCTTTGTCGCTGATGTCTAACATGATGTCTACCAACCTCTGCGCAAATGTTTCATATTAACTGCTACTGACCCTGCCATTGTAAACACTGCATCCGTACTGCAACTCCCTCTGAATTTCTGCATCCGTGTTTTTGCTGGAACTACCACTGCCAACTGTCAGTGCATTGCAAACTGTTGTTGCTACTCCATCAGCAATGTAAAAACATCCCAAATTACTGAACAAATTGTGTTTAGTATGATACCACGTGAATGTTGAAGCCTAATTGTTGCTAGTCTCTGCACCAACCCTTTGAATCCACTGCGTTGCTATTGACCACTGCTCTATGCCATCAACATTGCTGCCAACTCTATTTTACGTTGTTCAGTCTCTGGCGCTCCTAGCCATTGCAACTCCAACACTCCTCGACACCATCCAACACTAGTCCATCTTGCTACTTCTGATCTGGGTATCCGTAGCAAGGAATTGATCCAAGAGATGGGCTCCTCAAGGATCCTATGCATCTGTATCTCTTTCGAACTACAACTCCAAATTAGCGCACCTCTCTCCTGGAGGTATCTCAAATGTCATGGCTACTGTGTCACTTGTGTGGATTTTTCTCTATTGTTTTGTTCTTGTTTTGGGAAAATTAATTAATTAAGCGAAGACAACAATTTTATTAGCTTTCAATATTTGTTGTAGAAAGTAGTAGATAATTTGTTTCAGTAATTAACAGATAGGAGAAGTTAAATCAGTTGCTGCAAAAGTAGATTCGAGTGGGATTTTCGAATCTTCACATGGTATCAGAGCATTGCAGGTGAAGCAAGAAGAATAGTGCCAGAGAACCCAGTGCTAGACAAAAGAGGGAGATCGAAAAAGCTGCAAGGGGCAACAGTTCAAAACCCTAGAGGGTTTGCGCAATCCTAGCCGGAGGGTTTATTTTCGAGGCAAACTCTCTCTGAGTGAGTCGACGGAGATGAAGTACTCCCAGTTCAAAATTTTGTCGACGCAGAGGGAGAAACGCTGAATCCACAACGTGAGGAGAAGCTAGTGGGACACAGTCTTTTCTGTAGGTCGTTTTGCTGGGCAAAAAGACGCAAAAGAGAAAGAAGAAGCACGGTTGAGGGAATTTCTTCCTCAGTAAGACTTCTCGCCAAGAAGTCCATTTTCTTATTGGCTGAGCAACAGTAGTAAGAACCAGAGAGGAGATTTTCAACATTTGTGGCAAAGATGGCAACCAGTGGATTGAGGGATCAGGATAGGTTGGACAGAGCATCCAACTATGTCATCTGGAAGGCAAGGATGTCATTCCTTCTAGATGAGCATGCCCTCAAGACATATGTCGACAGCGTGGTGGTTGTGCCTGCAAATGCAGATTCGTTGAAGAAGTACCGAGCTGAGATGGCGAAGGCGAAAAGAATGATCCTCGACAGAGTGAAGGATCATGTGGTATGTCACATTACTAGTAGAGGGACTGCTAAGGAGATGTGGGACGCATTGTCTACGTTGTATCAGGGATCTTCCGAGCAATAGAAGATGTACTTGGAGCAAAAGCTGAGATCTGCTCAGATGCAGAAGGGGGAGCATGTGGATCCATTCCTCATGAAGCTTCAGGAGACCCGTGATGAGTTATCTATTGTGGGGTCTACACCTCAAGACTCAAAGTTGGTTAGACTGGCCCTCAATTCAGTCTCAGATGAGTGGCAAGTCTTTGTCCAGAGTATCCTGGGTAGGGCAACTTTGCCGAATTGGGATGAGATGTGGGCAGCTCTCAAGCAAGAGGAGCTGAGGAGAGACTTGGTCAAGTGTAAGCTTGATGGAAGCAGCAGCAGTGGGTCGAAGCCCAAGGAGGAGGAGGAGAATGCAGCCCTTGCATCGAAGGGGCAGTAGGAGCAGTGGAGACGTAAGAAGGACGTCTCGAAGATAAAGTGATTTAGGTGTGGTGAAATGGATCACTATGCAACACAGTGTCCTCTCAGGAATAAGGACAAAGATGAGAAGCACGATCCGAAGGCTGCGCCTACGAAGATCGAGGAGGAGGAGTTCTCCATGACAGCCGAGATACCTCCAGGAGGGAGGTGGGCTGATTTGGAGTTGTAGTTCGAAAGAGCTATAGATGGGTAGGATCCTTAAGGAGCCCACCTCTTGGATCAATTCCTTGCTACAGGAGCCCAAATCAGAAGTAACGGGATGCAATAGTGTAAGATGTGTCGAGGAGTGTCAGAGAGACAGTTGTAGTGGCTAGAAGGTAGAGACTGAACAACGCAGAGTAAAGCTGGCAGCAGTGGAGATGGCATAGAGCAATAGTCAGCAACAAGGTAGTAGATTCAAAGGGTCAGCACAGAGACTAGCAACAATCAGGCTTCAACATTCATGTGGTATCATATTGAACATAGTTATTTCAGTAATTTCGGATGTTTTTCCATTGTTGATGGAGTAGCAGCAACAGTTTGCAGTGCAATAGAAGTTGGCAGTGCCAGTGCTAGTGATAACATGGATGTAGAAATTCAGAGGAAGTTTAGTACGGATACAGTGTTGACAGTGGCAGGGTCAGCTGCAATACAGATGCAGTATTTGCGCAGAGGTTGGTGGATAGCATGTCAGACATCAACAACGCAGAGAACGGTGATATGAAGTCAGTGTGATGCTTCAGTGGAAGGCATTGCTAGAGCACATTCCTCGCTAAGAGGGAGTGTTGATTTCTGGTAGCATCAGATGTGCTCTAAGTCTCAAATTTTGCAGGGAGGCTTGGGCACATGTATTCCAAAGAACCCAGAAAGCGTTTTGGGAAATTTGACCCAGAAATAATTTTATTAGAATAATTAATTATTTTTAAAGGAACCCTAAGTCAAAACTTAGCAAAATAAAATAATTAAAGGGTATTAATATAAATTGTGGGTGTAACTTCTAGAAGAAAACAAGGATCAAGCAGAAATGATCTTAGCCATTGATTAGCTTCTAATCTGGGTTGATGAATTCAATGAAGAGATTATTTGAGGCTTGAGGGTCACTTGGAAAAACACACACACACAGTTCAGAAGATCGATTTTCTGAAGCAGAGCAACTGTCGGGAAATTTTTGATAGTGGGTTATTTAAGGAGGCTTGAGGGTCACTTGGAAAAACACACACACACACAGAGTTCAAAAGATTGATTTTCTGAAGCAGAGCAGTTGTCAGGAAATTTTCGATAGTGGGTTATTGCAGTGAGGGGTAGGGATAGTTGGGTTGGAGTATCTTCTCTAGGACCCAGGATACGCAACAGAGATAGGCAGAGAGACACCAGAAGGGTCCACGCAGAGCTTGACGCTGAGCCAGAAGGGCTCACGCAGAGACAACGCAGTTATCTAGAGAAGAAGTCCGAGTTTTGCAGAGAAGCTGAAATTTCTAAGTCAGGAGGGCTGGAAACTGCTCCAGAAGGAAAGACGTTTCCCAGTTGAGCTAACGCAGAGCCTTTTGAGGCTGGCGTGGGGTCTATGCAAGGCCAGCGCAAAGATAGTCGAGGACAGTTGGTTCAACATCCAAAACAGTCGGGAATTGTCGGGTAGAGTGAGGTAATCTCACTAAGTTTTTCTTCCAGTTTATTTTCTCTGTAATTGGATTCCCGGAAGGGCATCCAGAGTTATATTCAGAAACTACTGCTTAATAATATAAAACCCTCAGATCTGCTACAACAGTTTTCCTGCATTGAGTTTTTCCGAGGACATTTGTCCAAAAAATATTGTCACTAGTGTGGATTTTTCTCTTTTGTTTTGTTCTTGTTTTGGGAAAATTAATTAATTAAGTGAAGGTTGCAGTTGTATTAGCTTCAATATTTGTTGTAGAAAGCAGTAGATAATTTGTTTCGGCAATTAACAAATAGGAAAATTTTAATCAGTTGTCGAAGTAGTAGATTCGGGTGGGATTCTCGAATATTCACAATACTCACTCTCGGTTGAGTGTAAAGCTATGGACTTTTCATCAATAATATCATGGCATATCTCATATTAAGGCAACACTCATATGTGGTCATCACCAATAATCTCTATCAATAAAAATACATCCATGTAGTCATATATCATAGGTCAAATATCTTAGCCTCAAAAATAGAACATCTCATGCAAACATTTTAAAGGATGTTAGGTGGAAACTCTATGTGAATGAAGCAGCTCAATCATGAAATTATTCAGGTTCTATGCACATCAAGTATATATATATATATATATATATATATATATATATAGACAAAGAAATCGAATGAAGTCGATGGCGGAAAAGAGGGTTTCTGCAGGAGCATTCCACAGGTTTGCCGAGTCCGGCCTACTGGGCAATATCCATGCACAAAGTTAGGATCTCACGGTATACCGAGCGAATTTGCCGTCTACATTATGCAATCGGCTGGACTATTACTGGATATTTCTTCTCATGAACCGGTGCCTGTTCATGAATCGTTTTGGATATGGGAAAATCCTTTCCCCTCTGAAACAAACGCTCCCTTCGAGATCAAACAAAGTATTAATGGCTTCGCCCACACAACGAGTAGATCTTCCCTCGCTCCAACCAGATCTGGTGATACGTTTACGTTATTACACCTACTCCGAATTGAACCCTCTAAGCATCGCCCTCATCGGATTTACCATCTGGTAAAGATATGACGCAGAAGGAAAGAGATTTGTTGAAGCACAACTTGCCCCGACTCTCTTAGTTTCCAATGGGTTACCCGCGAGCATCGTAAACCTAATCTGGATTCCACAAGATTGCGCGATTGTTTTCGACGACTACCACTCTGGGCCTGGTGCAGAAAGCATTGTGACTGGGTTAGATGATGGCCCTTCTGATTTGGGCGAGGAGAAATCCCCACTGCCTACTCTACAGGCAAAAGACAAAAAGGCGACAAAGTTCTTTTGTGATCCCAGAAAGCACGGCTCTGCAGGGCCAGATCTGATGCTTCAAGCAAAGGAATGGGATCTGCATCGCCTAGATCTATCAAATCCAGCACACCTTAAAGCAGATCGACCTCTGTCAAGGACAGATCCACCCACCACAGCTCCAGATCTAATACAATTTTTTATCAAAACTCTGCAAGGAAGGACGATCTATAAGCGGATCTGGAAGGGGATGCAGATACAAGAATTAAAGCATGAAATCCAAGTGCATTTAGGCATATTAGTAAGTATGCAAAGATTGATATATGCAAAACATATTATGCAGGATAATCACATTCTATAGGACTATGGAATTGACTCAGATTCAACCATCATCCTCAACCTGCGACTGCGTGGGGGATGTTCAAACCAAACCAAACCAAACCAAACCAGTACCACCTCCAGAACTCCCTGGACCCTACATCGTGGAGCAAAAATCCAAGATACTAGCCTTGGCAGTGTCTCTACCTGAGGTAAATGAGATGTATACAGAATTCCACACTAAAGTTGTTATATGTAGATTTAATGGCTTCTGGCCTAAATCAGATGCTTTACATCAATGGATTTTTTCCACTTGGACAACGAATTGTGATATTCATCTATGTTCCAAGGGGTTTTTTATTGTCAAATTCGATACAGTCAAGGATAAGGATTATGCCCTCAATGAGGGACCATGGTTCTGGGGCAATGCAGGACTTTTCATGATCCCATGGTTCCCAGGTTTTGATGCCACTACTATGGTGGTTTCTCAAATACTAGTATGGGTCAAGATACACAATCTTCCACTACACTTCTGGCATCACAAAGGCTCTTTTAAAGATGCAGTCAAAGGGAAGGATGAAGCCCAAACCAAACTAGTACCACCTCCAAAACTACTTGGACCCTACATCTTGGAGCAAAAATCCCAGATACCAGCCTTGACAGTCTCTCTGCCTGAGGTAAATTAGATCTATACAGAATTCCATACTAAAGCTGTTATATGTAGATTTAATGGCTTCTGGCCTAAATCAGATGCTTTACATCAATGGATTTTTTTCCACTTGGACATCGAATTGTGATATTCATCTATGCTCCAAGGGGTTTTTTATTGTTAAATTTGATACAATCAGGGATAAGGATTATGCCCTCAATGAGGGACCATGGTTTTGGGGCAGTGAAGGACTTTTCATGATCCCTTGGTTCCTAGGTTTTGATGCCACTACTATGGTGGTTTCTAAAATGCTTGTATGGGTCAGGATACACAATCTTCCACTACACTTCTGGCATCACAAAGTTTTAGAAGGAATTGGGAATGCGTTGGGCAAATTTCTCAAGATTGATGCGGATAGAGTTTCAAGAGGTATATTTACCTTTGCCAGAATATGCGTTGAAGTAGATCTTAGTCAAGGTTTACCTGACAGCATTATTTTGGTCCATAACAATATACAGTGGACTCAACCACTAGATTATGAAAATACGACATTCTGGAGTCGCGATTGTCAACAAACAGGTCACCTTCATAGTGCATGCCCACAAGCTAAAAAGGACCCCAAAAGAAATAAGAAGCAATCTCAAAAACCAAAAGGTTGGCAACGCATTGAACCACGAGAAGAAACAGTAGAAGAAGAAGAAACAACAGAAAACAATGCAGACAATAATGTGCAGATTGAACAGATAAGCCCACAAAAGGACAAGACAGAGTTCAGCTCCGTATTAACTCAAAGGCCGAACAACCCTTCACAACAGATTGAGCAACACACAACAGGAAAGAAGTAAGTGGAAGCAAACGAAATCATGGATCAAAGGGATAAGATTCTGAGAAAGAATATCAAACTAATACCAATATGAATCAAATGTCTATTGTAACTTCCACTCCCAACACTACTGGTTGGCGAAAAGTGGAAAAGAAGAAAGGTAGGAAATAATAGATTAGTCTTTTATGGATTCTGAGAAATCAGGACCTACTATTACTGCATATGCTCATTAGCATCTATAACATGTAATTTTTCTCTTTATGAATAAAATTACGATTTTTCCAGGGGAATATATACATATACACGAATAGATGTTCAAAGATGAAACATCAATGCTTCAATCAACTATCAGTTGCCAAGTCAAGTTTATGATCTTGTAATTCAATCGGAGTATCCAAGGATTTGCATTTCCATTACCCAAAAACATTTTTCAACAGCCTTGCAATATAGAGTTTCTTTCCCAAATTTCAGAAATTGGTTCATCATGCCATGATATATCATTTTGAGCTTCAGAAGCCATCTCCCTCTTACTTAGTTCATCAGAGGCTCATCACCTGTCAAGAGTAGACCATCAATATGTAAAACCGAAACCATAATCAAAATCAAAGTCATACCTTGGAACTCATCATCTTGACTTCGTCAGATAACTGTCAAATATGGACATATCTGGATCAGGGAGCTTGCTTCATGCAATGCTCTCTGCAAGCATACTGCCTTACTAAGCCAACATAATCAGCCTTACATAAATCAATATTATACCATCACATCAACAAAGTCAACTCATCAACGTTTAGGAGCCAGATCAAAACTAATATCAAAGTCATCAATATCACAGTCTCAATTCTTTCAACCAGGTGACAGGTAGAGATCATATCAATTCTTAACTCCATATATTAGCATGCCAACAATTCTGTGATCTATCATGCAATATCAATCCAAAACTTCATCAATTCATTCTCATAATCATAATACAAGTTATTTTTGTCACTAGAGGTAAATGCATGAACCAAGGATAAGTCATGCAGGTTCCCTCTTCATACTGAATCACAACTATAAGTACTTCAACCATTGTGCTAGGAACAAGGAGGCCAATACAAAACCATTTTTCCGAATACCCACATAAGTCATTGAAGATCACTATGCCCACATAGCATTGACATCAAGGCAAATCAACAATCGTCAAAATCAAATCATTAGTCATCAGGTCAAATTCAAATTTGTTATCGTAGAGAGTGTTATCACTAAAAAAAAAAATTGGACAACTTGTATGGTTTCAAAGTTGTAAGTCAGTCTTGGTCAAGTCATTTCTATTGTTTTGTTTAAGGAGTCTAAAACATAGGATAGAGTCTTGTTTCCATTGTCAAATAAGGTCAACAATCTTGTTTTAACTATCATTAGTCCCACATTGGTTCATAGGTGTCATGTGTTAAGATTGTTTTAAAGTTGGCATGCGCTGCGAATTCAACTAGGAGTTTTCGTAGCGCAAACTCATAAAAAATACACTATGTGCACTACGAAAATAGGGATTCGTAACTAGGAGATTTCGTAGTGCAAAACCCAGAATTTGCACTGGTTGCACTACGAAAATGGGGATTCGTGTCAGATCTTATCTAGATGTCTAATCCATAAAAATCAGTTAATGTTTCATCACCATGTGTTAGTCCATGAACCTTGCTTATCACATGCAGCCATTCATTCTCATCATTAGATTCGTTAGGGGTCTTGTACGCGCTCTTTTCAAATTTCAAAAAGGTAAGGTAAGGTGAGTTGGTCTTAGTCTTTTATGTGTTCCTTCATGCATAAGAAGACAATTGGCACGCTCAGGGACAACATTCACCAGAATTCTTTGAAAGCTTAAGCGAGGAAGTTCTTTGTTTCAAGCTCAAGCGAGGCAGTTTCCAAACTAAGACAGTGCAAGTTATTTCAAGTCTTCTTGTAGGTGTCTCGCAGAAATGTCTGAAGAAAGTAAAAATCATAGATCAGGCCAGTGTCTTAGAGCTGAGCCTGAAGGCTTAGATGTTCTCACGAGGAACATAGAGGTTGAAAAAGCATTCAAACAAGTGGGCTGCTGGAGATTCTATGAAAAACTTCAAGGTGGTCACATTCAAGTAACCAAGGACTTTGCCTTCAATTTCACCCGTTTGAATTCAAGGGTTGGAGTGCTAGAAATACCAGTTTCTCTTGAGGTTATATCTACAATCACAGAGATTCCTAGAGGCCAGGAGAGATGGTTCAAGAACTTCAAACTTGAAATGGAACCCTGCCAAGAATTTCTGAGGCCAGAATTCATAGGCTCGGACTTAACCAAATCAGTGCCCAAAAGCTATGTAAAAGATTCATATGCCAACTTGTTGCCATGCATCCAAAGATATTTTACCTGTGAAGGGAGATACCATAAGGTGTACTCTTACCATTTTAAGCTTCTCTTACATTTCACTGGAAAGATATCTCTTGATTTACCTTTTTATCTGTTTCGTAGCTTAGGAAAAATGTCTGATAAGGTTCAATTGAAGAAAGAAGCTTGTGAAACGTCCTTATTCCATCATGGGTTGATCAAGTTGATTGTTTTACATGAGCTTCAGAAGATTGGAAGAGAATGGTCTGCTTTCTTATTTATGACAGGCTTTAAAAATGAAACAGGACTTAGCCCTAAGGCTAAGGAGATTTCTTCACCAGCAGTAAGTCATCAGGAGGAAACAAGATCAAGAAGATTTGTGAAATTGAAAGCCAGAAAGCAGGTGAAGGAGCCTATGACACCACTAGTAGTTCAAGACACACCCCAACAGTCACAGAGGAAGAAGGTTCAGATCAATGAGGTGGTACAAGAGCAATTTGCTGATAAAATTGTCCAAAGAAGAGTAATAAGAAGTCAATTGGCCAAGAAAAAGGGGAAGATTGTGATTGCTGATGAAAGCCCAGCTTCAAAGGGAAGTTTGAACGATCTCCTCTAGGCCATCGACATAGAAGAGACTCCTCTGGTCCAAGCAGAGCTACTTGAAGCCAGCAAGAACAAAACCAAAAGAGTTAAATCTTCCAAAAAGCTTCAATTTGATGACCAGGTCTCAGAGTTTGTGTTCAAGCCAAGAAGACCTGTGACAAGGCATTCAAGAAGGATACAAGAGGCACAGCCAGAAGCAAGTGAGATAGGGGAGGTAGCAGAATTACATGAAGAACATGTGGTTCCATCAGAAACATCATCACAACTACACAAAGATGACAGAGGTAAGGCAGTTATCACTCAGCAGGAGGAATGTGGTTTTGAAGAGGTAAAAAAGAAATTGAAGCTTGCCAATCTTGAGATTTCCAAACTTAGAAAAAAATCAAGGAAACATGCAGTTAAGGAAGCCAATTTCAACAGAATGGAGGCTCTGTGGGAAGATAAAACAGTTTCAATACCTGAAGTAGTTAGCTGTCATGCTCAATATTTCACTTGGACGGTCCCTGCAATAAAAGAGGCAAGATATATCAGAAGGGTCAATGAAAAATTGAGAACTGGAATCCGAATGATGAAAAGACAGATCAAAGATTTGAAGATTCAATTGAATGAACTAGAAGAACAGCCTCAACATAAATGAAGTAGACAATAAGTGAAGCAATTTTAAGAGAATTTTGATGTGAAGTCTACTTTTTGAAGATTGAAGGTTATTTTGGATAGATAATGTCATATTATTGGCTCATAGCATGTGGATAAGCCATCAAAAAATCCCAAAAAATGACAAAAAACTGTGTTCTTGAATCACACAGCGGTTTCGTAGCGCGCTACAAAACTGCTAAAAATGACATATAATGCACAGCAGTTTCGTAGCGCGCTACGAAACTGCTAAAGCTGCCAGTTTTGTTTTTTGAATCAATTTTGAAATGAAAGGGGGGAACCATTATGAAAGAATGTTGTTGCGGAAGATACAAAGGGCCACCTCAGAAGTTTTGAATACTAGGCAAAGGAAAATTCAAAGAATGAGAGGCATTTAATATCTCCAAACTCTAAGCTACGAAAACAACAGTCATTTTGCAGCTCAGACAGTTGTCATGCTTCAACTAGCTTCTAAGGGGTTTTGTCTTAGCACGAGTATATGAGCAGGACCTTTGGACTAATTCAAGGCATCACATGTTATTAAAAGGGACAAAATGGTTAGCAAAATTCGAGGAACCACTTTGGAGACCAAAGCAGAAAAAAGGGCAGTTTCCCTAGTATCCAGGGACAGTTAAAAGACAAGCAATCAAAGGCCAGCATGAAGTTTAAAGTCATCACTCAAGCCAAAGATGAAGAGGGACAAATTTCAAAGAACGAGTTTGTTTTCATAGCTAAATTTGTTGCCAGGATAGATAAGGAGTTACACTCCTAGTCAAATTAGGTCTCTAATGTTAGTTTACAGTCAGTTGTAATTAATAGTTTGTTTAAAGTTCAATAGGTGTCAGGTCTAGAGAAATTTGAATTCCCCTCTTGCTGGAGGAAGGAATTAAAGCTTGTAAGGAAACTCTATATATGACAAGAGGTGTAATGCACCAAGGGTTGGAAATTTTGGAGAAAAACACTCATATTGTGTCATTGTGGAAGACTATGTTTTTATGTAATACAGAGTTTGGCTTTACTACTCAGGATTCAGAAGAGAGTTCAATGCTTGATTGTCTTATGGTTGTCCTCATTTCCTCATTTGCAGTGGTATGAATGTATGTTACTTAGAACTCATTGGAAATGCTCTAACTTCCTTCATGCATTTGTAGACTGTGTTTCCTACATGTTCTTATGTGTTACTAATATATTGAACTCTTGATGCCCTGACTTCCATGTTAAGCTAATATTGTTGTCATACTAAACATTTTCTGACTCCATAAGCCCAATGGATGTTTATTGATTGTGTTCAACCATTCATACTCCTTTACTTGTTTCATAGAGTTAGCCATCTAATCTTTTACTAAAATCTTTAACCTAGTGAGAGAGCCCTCTCAGGTTGGGGAGGCTAAGCCTCAGCCAAAAGTTGGTTTGAAATAGTTACTCAAGGTCTTCTTGGTCAGCAGCCTATCAGAGAAGGTTTTGTGATTCAAAGTTCTAAGTCATTGTCAAGTATCATGTCAAAGCTCCAAACATAGTTCATCTATATCAATCATCCAAATCATGCCAAACTCTTGTAGCACACACCTCAAACATAATGACATATCTATATGTATGTCTCGGTCATCTGCAAACACAAGTTCAGTCTTCATGTTCATATTATGCCAAAGGTTGAAGCTTTTCCTGCTTTCAAATCTTACTGATATCTGCAACACATCTTGTAGAATTGACATCTCTCAGGTGAACATCTGATTTCACGCGCAATATTTCATTTCCTTTTTGTCTGTGATTAGCAATTTAACCCAATAGATTCAGAAATCAATTTACAATGGCAGAATATGTCAGAGACACCTAAATTCAGAGTTCAGACAGCGTCAGAAAACCTCAAATGATGATCAACTATAGTCAAACCCCTAGATGCTCCCTTCAAGTTAGTATGAGAGCGCATTTAGCTTTCTGGACGCTACCTTGTCCTTAGCATGCATGCGTCCAAGGACGAAATCTCCCAATTCTGTGCCTGCGTCCGGAACAAAAAACCCTAATTTTTGTACAAGCTTCAGATCTGAGACTTTGTTGCAGTTCAATAATGTCAGATGCACATAAATCATCATTCATCAATACAGATTACAAATAGTGATATGAGTAAGAATCTTGAGAAGAGATTCTCCCTCTGGCTAAGAATCTACTTCATTCATGTCATCAACTTGTCTCTACTAGAGTCATGTAACAACATATCTGCTAGATCATGGTCATCAACATCACATCATCAATCTTTGATCAAGAGTTAGACTTGAATGATTAGGGCACAGACAGATGTGACATCATATCATCAACATAATAACACTTTTCTATCAAGTCACTCCATCAAGTTAGCGCATTCAGTTTAACCATATGCCATCAAGACATGACCATAGGTAATAAGAGATCTAGAATATCAATCTCATAGTTATACCTCTAACATCAAGGTTACCATGCTTATCATGATCAGTAGTGTTAAAGTTAGTATTTGCATGTTGCCGTCAATGATCAAAAATCCTCTTTTTATATCATATTAGGGTCCCATTCTGAAATTTTTGGTCATTCCACCTAGGTCCTCATGCAAAAATTTCTTCACTAATGGTAGCCCTAGTCAAAAGCCTCACTCTCCCTCAAAAAATCAACACTTGCTGGCCACCTTCATGTCTTACCAAGCATACATCAATCAGAAGCTCATTTCATCATGTCTTTATGTCGGTTAAGTCACCATGAAGTCTGTTCACTCAAGGTTTTCATTAGGTCTCTAGGTTTTATTTTTCCAAGGTTTAATAATACACCATTTCACTGCATAAAGCCAGCAAAAAAGTATGAGAGTGTGCCAAATAATATCCATTTTTCATTTAAAGGAGATTTGCAAACATGCAACTATGCTTGCCCAAGTTCTAATTTTCATTCCAAGTATCAGTTCTATTTCAGATTGTAATTTTATTCCAAAAAATAGAGATGCAATATTTTTTTTAATTTATGTAATTTTATGTTCATTATATGTAATAAGTTACTATTCCTAAGCTATCAACTCAAAAACTATGTGCCAACTTCATCCAAGCAAATTCAAATGTGAAGAGTGCCTAACTCCAGCATTAGCCATCTGCAAAGAAGAAAATCACAGTGTAAAGGGTAATTAGCAAAGTTTTCTAAAAGGTGAATTGAAACATTAGAAAGTGGGTTTTAAAGTTGAAAATTCAATTTCATTCAAGTATAAAGGCCTTCCTAGCATCTAACTCAACTTCATTTGCTTCCTATCATTTCTTGAGCAAACCCCAAGAGAGCATTCCTCACGATTTTGGGTGAAATTAGCAAAACAAAGTCAGGAGCTGCGCACGCACCAAAGGTGCTATGCAGAGAGCAGTCAGGCGCTGCACACACACCAAAGGCATTGCGCATAGAGCAAACAGGCGTTGCGCACGCATCAAAGGCACTATGCACCTGTCAAACTTCGTCTATAAGCTCTCAAACTTCATGCAAGTGTTCCAAACCTTCAACACATGGTTTCTTAACCTCCTAGCAAGTAACTAAGGCCCTGTCCATCCCTCCTTACATTTCACAAGTCATCAATTCATGCTATGAAGTTTCTTGTGTGAAATTTGGAATTCTTAAGACTTGCACACCCTAGTTTCATTCCTACACCTCCAAAATTGTTCCTAAGACCCTACTATCCTTCCCACATCATAGTAAACCCTATCCCTACCCCTGTATTGCTAAATCCCTATCCCAAGTGTATTCTCCCTTAAACCCTAAGTCCTAGGCAGCAAATTCCTAGGCAGCCATACTGCATACCTGTAATAAAATACCAATTCCTAAATCCCATAAATATTTCAATCCCCTATCACCTCCCTAAGTTCCCTAATCCCTTCCCCCACTCCCTAAATTTTTCCTACCCCATTCCCACTCCCATTTCCTAATCCCTAGGGTTTCAAGCAAAAAGAACAAAACCACATCATGGAGGAAAAAGATAGAGATTTTACATAAGAAGAAGATAGAAGAAAGAAGACCACACAAAGGAGGAAGAATATTGAGGTTTGAGCCTACCAACACTAGAGAACTAATGGCCTCACCCATGACAGTCACTTGTTTCAAGCATATGGGATGCTTTGATTTTTGTGAAATGGTACAAAGAATTCAAAGCCATCTTGTTTTGACTGGAGTTTTCATTTCAAATCTTAAGGACAATCAAGTGACCCTTGTTGGTGTAACCTTCACCATATCTTCAGCCATTATTGTTGCTGCTAATGAAATACCTATTGTGGGTGAAAAGTGGTTTAAAGCTCAAAACCTAGATGATCAGTATTATCATCCATACTTGAAGCCTCGGTACAGGAATGAGAGAAAGAAATTCTTCCCTTTCAGTCACCTTCTTGATACATATGCTCCCCTATTCCTACCCCTGTATTGCTAAATCCCTATCCCAAGTGTATTCTCCCTTAAAGTCTACTAAGTCCTAAGCAGCAAATTCTTATGCAGCCATACTGCATACCTATAATAAAATACCAATTCCTAAATCCCGTAAATATTTCAATCCCCTATCACCTCCCTAAGTTCCCTAATCCCTTCCCCCACTCCCAAAATTTTTCCTACCCCATTCCCACTCCCACTCCCATTTCCTAACCCCTAGGGTTTCAAGCAAAAAGAACAAAAACACATCATGGAGGAAGAAGATAGAGATTTTACAGAAGAGGAAGACAGAAGAAAGAAGACCACACAAAGGAGGAAGAATATTGAGGTTTGAGCCTACCAACACCAGAGAACTAATGGCCTCACCCATGATAGTCACTTGTTTCAAGCATATGGGATGCTTTTATTTTTGTGAAATGGTACAAAGATTTCAAAGCCATCCTGTTTTGACTAGAGTTTTCATTTCAAATCTTAAGGACAATCAAGTGACCCTTGCTGGTGTAACCTTCACCATATGCTCAGCGATTATTGTTGTTGCTACTGGAATACCTATTGTGGGTGAAAAGTGGTTTAGAGCTCAAAACCTAGATCAATATTATCAGCCTTACTTGAAGCCTTGGTACAGGAATGAGAGAAAGAAATTCTTCCCTTTAAGTCACCTTCTTGATACATATGCTCCCATGATGAAAATCATCATGAAGTACTTCACTTGTGAAGGCATATTTTCCAGACTCTACACATACCATATCAGATTGCTCATGCACTTCACAAGAGTCAGAATGCTCAATATTCCTTATTATTTGTTCAGGAGCATTGAGAAAATGGTATGATTAGCAAATGAACAGCCTCTTTCATCACTCTCTGATCAAGATCATTGTCCTCCATCACCTTAATCAGCTGAACATCTCATGGGACACTTTCATTGCCAATAATATTTTCACTGCTCCACATGCTGAAGATATGCCTTCTTCATCTCATCCCACTGATCATCAAGCTGAAGACATACCCCCTCCATCTCAGCCCACTACATCTATCCCTCCATCATCTCAGCCTATTTCACCATCATCATCACCATTGTATGATCATACAAGGTCACCTAGCAGAGTTGAGGTCATCAAGCCTAAGAGGACAAATTTGGGCACATTATCATGTACTTCTCAGAGAGGTCATATGCAGGTGTTTGCCGCACAAATTGTGGGAGGGGCCCTGCCTTCTTCATCAACAAAGAAGGTACAGAAGAGCAAGCAAAAGACCACAAAGACAGTTGTTCATGAGGAAATCAGGCCAAAGGATGAGGACTTACATGAGACAGAAACAGAATTTGACCTTGTTGACTTGGATCAGCATGATGATCATGAAAACACAAGCTTGATCATCAAAGGAAAAGAGGCCCAAATCAAACAATTACAAACTCAATTGGATAGAGCTAAATATGTCATTTCATTTCTTGAGCAGGAAAACCAACAATTGAAAACAAAACAACTAATCATGGAGGTGGACCTTCTCAAAGCCAAAAGAGAAGAGACCAAGGCTAAGGCCTTACTTGATGAAGCATATGGAAAATATGGTGATCTTGATGAGTTGGAAGAACAAGTGTCAAGAAAAAGGCCAAGAACCAAAGGCCTAAAGAGAGCATTAGAACTAGAGAAACAGAAAGAAGCTGAACTAGCCAATGAGCTTACCTTAAATGAGCAATTTGCCATAATGATCAATGAAAACAGGGAGCATTGGCTTGAGAGGGTTAAAAACCATCTTGAGAAGCTCCTAGACAAGGCCAGAAGAGAAAATGACATACAGAGGAGGATGGAAAAGTATTATTGCCGAAGAAGCCAAATAGCAAGGTCAAAACTCAAGATAGTGAAATCAAACCCTGAAACCCTAAATATGAAAGAGGAGAAGATAAAACTTGATATCCTTGTTGAGGCCTCTTTCCATGATTTACATACTTCATCAGCAGCTCATGTACCAATTTTGACAAGTTTCTGAGCATTTTTTAAATTTTTGGGTTTTTTGTGCAACTTGGACAGTTTTTGGCACAGTTGGACTGTCTTATGTGCAGCGCCCTAGGCGCTGCGCATCTTCTAGAGGCCTCCAAATGAAAAACCAAGACCACCATTGGATTGATAAGGTAGTTAACATACAATTTTGACTATTGGCACGTCAAAATTTGGCAATTTGACAGGGAGAAATCGCCAAAGCACCTAAAAAATCACCTTTCTGCCCTCTTTTTCAACGAGGCATTGCGCACAGAAGCAGTATTGGGAGATTGACTTTTTGAAGGACCAAATATTATCATTTTTTGGAACCAAGTAAATTTTTGGAAAGTAGACAGGATAATATTTCCAATGAGCTATCCTAAGCTCAATTTGGACATCAGCAACTCCTTCAAAACTCAGTTGGAATATGGCGCTGTGCATAGGACAATTTCCCTAATTTTTTCACTGTTTTTCTCCAGTTTTCATTTCATCCTTGGGAATCAACTTTTTACTGATGTAATTGATATGGTAAATGTAATTATGGTCTTTTACTATTACCTAGGGGTAAATACATTAGGTTAATAGTCTTCATCAAGTCAAATGAATCAGTTTCAATGTAATTAGGGATGAGTCACTTTAACCACCCTACACTCTAGCTGTCAGTTCAGATTTTGGTGGAACAGCTCCTTGTCTCATGGATTCGACCCCTGGGGTTGGGAGGAGTTTGTTTTGATGTATCTTCCCTTTCTTCACTCTTTTCAGAGGTTAGACTCAGTTGGATGTTGTACTAGTGATCAGAGACACTATTATATCAGATTTTGGCCAGTATTAATAGATGAGTTGCAGCTATTTCTTTGGGATACATGTGGTACGAATGTTTAGCATTGTTTCTTCTTTGTTATAATTTGTATGAAGGTTTTTTAAGCTCATAAACCATTTCATGTCTGTTATATGGTAATTTTCAAGTTGATAGGCAGAATACATGCTTGCTCATGCTCTGTTTTGGGAAAGTTATCATAATTTGTCCATTTCTCTTCAGTTTAGGAAGAATACATCTCATATGCTCTTCCTAACTCCTCATCAGTCTTAAACCATCTCATCAAATCACCTTTTAAGTGCTAAGCCTCCTGCCTACCTTGCCCCTTTGAATGTCTGCAATCATATCTGATTTGCCCTGACCTAGCTCTTTAACCTAATACACGCATCCAGCAATAACCCCACCAAATCAAATCAAACCCTCTGCACATCATACCTAGCCTAAAACCCTAATTCATCCAGCCCTCTTGGCTGTGATTCTTTGGAGAGAGCCCTCTCTGGCTTGGTAGGGCTAGCTACCAAGTCAAAAGATTGGTTTGTGGTTACCTCAGCTGGACTCTTCCTCAGCGTTGGAGATCCAGAGGAGTGATAACAAGTAGGATCAAGTTAGGTCATTGAATAAAACTTTACCAAAACAACAAGAGTGACAATCTCTCTTTCCATTAGCTTTCAACATGCTTATCACAAGAATTATCAATAGTATCATGTATAAGAATTAATGAGATAACCTTCTATGTGAAATCCATCATGTCTTATGCACAACAATCATCAAGAGAATCATCTTCTAGAGTCAAGGTGCTAGCCTTCTTTATAGGATCAAGATATCCAACAGACAGATGTTAGCCAAACATCAAGTATATCAATGTATCAACATTAGATAGTGTCATAGACTTTAAGAAGATCAAAATGTTCAACACCGGGTGCATCAATTCATCATAGGAGACAAACATCCAAGTCGCTTTCATATGCATGTATGAGCCATTAAAGAGACATTCTCATCATACCCTAAGGCTTACCTAGCCATCAATGTTACTGTTGAAATACAACATACCATGCATACCTTGTGGTATTCAAATACCTGTGCACCTTTTCATTAAACATAGGCATCTTGAAGTACTTTGTCATCTTTTCATATAGTGCCTCTTTACCATTTCCAGCTCTAGCCATCCTTCCTGCATGTCAAATGATCCTTAAGAAGGATTCACCTATCACATCTCATCAAGGAGGTTAGAAGCATCCATAAACTCAAATACATATGCATGAAGTACAAACAATAAACATAATAATCAAATCCATAAGTCTAAACAAAAGTAAGAGGCATCATAAGTCAAGAAATACTTATCTTCAATGAGAGGTTATCCTCTCCCTTTAGAACTAGCCATCACCATCCATTGTCTACATAACAATGTTACCCTTAATCAACCAACCAGGCCTACTAGGGATTATCCCATCTATGGCTTCATCAATCTCTCTCAAGTGCTTGAGCCTCCTTTGAGCATGTTATATCTCATGTCTTTTCCATAAACCAGGGTTTCTCTCAAACCCTAGTTTTAATAATCAAGTTGCCTAGGGTTTCCTTCAAACCCTAGAATTCTTTTAGGTCTCTACCATGTGAAATTTTTATCTATTGCAGCTACTAGAGATTATTCTTCTAACTCAGAAATTAATTCTAAAGTTTATTTACTATGACAAATAACGAATAAAATTACAGTTGAAATTTTCACCATAAAAATATTGCGGAAAATAAAATACTGGAAATTGAGAAAATAAAATACTGGAAACTGAGAAATCTGGGCTGATGCAGTTGCCAGGAGGGCTGACACAGAGGCCAGGAGGGTTGACGCTGAGCTTCATATTTGTGTTGGAGAGGGTTTCGTGGGGCAGACTTTCTGAATATCCGCTTCCGAATAGAGAGGCATTACTTCCAGATTATTTTCTCTATCAAGTGAGCCAGTTTGGCACCCAATTGTACTTAGAAAGACTGCATAATAAAATATCCCTCACAATTGTTGCACCGATTTTCCCAAGTTGGGTTTTTCTGGGGACGATTGTCAAAAAATAACGATGTCACTTGTGTGTTTGTCTATTTCTTTCAGTTGTTTATATGTAGATGGTTGAGACTGTATTGTGTTTATTTCAGTGTTTATATGGTTAAATAAGTTGTTAGTAATTAAACAAATAGGCGAAATAAACCAAAGAATACAGATAAAATTCCTAATGGGCAATACTTAGAAATTTCAACAGTAAATAACAACTAGTGATTTAGTTGTCAAGCAAGAAAACTAGGATAACTAGTAAGCAAGCAATTTAATGACAATCAAATCAAATCTAGGAAAGTAAATCATACTTGCAGAAAATAAATCATACTTGTAGCAAGGAAATAACAAAAATCAAACTATGTTACAATTGTATGCATATTGTGGTTGATGGGGATCCTTCCATTCCTCAACGAGCGCACATGAACAACTATCACTCCTTAAGAAGCAAACAACACTCATAACTCATAATTTTGGAGAAAATGATACTATTCATGCTAAATGAACAATCATAAATTTGATGCTAATAAATAACTAATAATTGTTGGCTTCCTTTGAAGGATGCACCTCTTATTTATACATGAGTTAGGGTTATCTGCTCAATAAATGAAAATCCCTTAAATATCTAATAGATCCATACTTGTCTCATCTTATCCCTAAATATTAGATACAAACCCTATGACTTGTAAAGATCTCCATGATCTTTCTCCTTGGAATATGGTCCACCTCTTGAGTTGAAATTCGAATTTGTGCTTGGGAGGACAAGTGAGACCCTTCTAGAATCTCCAAATACGCCTACACATGTCACAAAACTCATAACACATATATAGATATATGAAACCATGTTAATTTCCTAGTTTTTAATCATAAATTTACTTAAAATACATAAAATAAATAACTTTGGAAAATAATTATTCTAACCTGTATGATCATGAAGATGATTACTTGATGTATGGTTTTAGGCTAGATAGTTATTTTTTTTCCAAGGAAAAAAATCGAACTTTTTTATAAGGAATAAAAAAGTTACATAGTATATGAGTTAACATTCTGCAAAAACTGCATGAGAGGGAGAAAAAACTCCTCTGAGTAAGAGCATCAACATACCTACAGAAATCTATAAGACTCCTGTACCCGGCCTGTACAGCCATACCAAAAAGTAACTGAAATCCAAGATGTCTCCTGGGTCTCCTTTCATGAGGAAAACAACCCAGAAAACACATATAGTAACACAGTTCACAACCCGCTCTATCAAAACAGAGCATAAATAGTATATAAAAAGAAAGAACAGTTTTCATATGCCACCATTTTCATATAAAAACACTGATAAACTGGTGCATATAAGTATAGACAAAAAACATTATATGTTTGGAGGGAGATCCGACACACGGATCTGATCCTGAAGCTGTTCTGTTACTCTCCATGCGCACACAGCTTGCTGCAAACCTTCTTTAGAAAGCCGGTCTGCCTCCTCATTGCTGTCCCGGGTAATTCAACTTCAGCAACGAAAGCCGGATCAGCAGGAGGCGGTTCCAGGTTCGGTTGGACATCTGAAGGACGCACCGGGATACCATCCTCCTGAGGCTGTTCCTCCGCTGACTGATGTAAGGGCTCTTCTGAAGAAATTCCATTTGGAGCAGACCCCGCCATCAGCTTCACATCATGCCTCCAAGACCCCTCCCTCTCCTCTTCTCTGCTTTGAGTCCTCCTTCTTCTCCTTCCCATCGGGCAATCCCTCACCAGATGCCCATACTCGTGGCAACGGTGGCAGCGAAAAGGAAGAAGTTCATAGTCCAGTGGCTGTTCGATGACATACTCCTTGTACTGTAATGTTATTGATTCTGCCAAGCCATCCGTCGGATTGAGCCTCACTAGAATCCTTGCCACAACTTTTTCATAGGTATGGAGATACGATCTATCAGCATCCAGGAAGGTACCCAAAAGATTTCCTATAGATTTGAAAACAGAGTCCGCCCAGAGAAAGGGGGGCAGATTTGGAGCCCTAACCCATACAGGAAATTCTTCAACCTTTTCTTTGGAAGCGTCAAAAAGAGGGGACCATCTTTTAAAGAAAACAGGCCGGTTCCCAAACTCCCAAATCTTCCCCTCGACCCATTCCAGAGCCTCCTTACTATCAAAGCTAGCCATGAACCAACCTTTAACCAACGAATTGGTTTTGAAAGAAGAAGCTGGGGTATCCAACCACTGACTCTCCGCCCATTGCCTAAGGGATTTGCCTGAAACAGGCCGTCCTCTGATTCTGCCTACAAGAGTGACCTCTGCCACATCCAGAACCTCCTCCACCTGCACATCCATGCCAAGAACCAAGTTTGCAAACCGCTTCTTCTTCAGAGGTTTGGCCTTCTTTCTTTTCTCCCCTGACTTCCGCGACTCCGACTCCGCACCCTTGGCTCCGACATCAGGGTTTTGATCTCCAGCTTCCCTTGGCGTCCCACCTTCAATGCCTGCTGATTGTTCAACCCCATTGCTGGGCGGGGTTTCTATCAGCCCTTCAATCGGGCTGCCCACATCTCCTTCAACCGAAAAACCCTCCTCTAAACCCTTATCTGCACCGAGAGATTTTGAAGCAAGCCCCTGCTTTGCAGACCTTCCAGCACCGGTAGAAAACCCCTCCGGCCCTGCTAGCCTCTGAGAGGAGTCTTTTGAGAAAAGGACTCTGTTAACAGCCGACAGATGGGAATTACCGCCGACCTCATTCCCTGATGTTTGTATACCCCCTACAGGCCTCCAAATCCCTATATTTTGAGCTGAGCTGATGATATCTTCAAGGCCGCCAGTCGGGCAAAATTTTTTTGAGGGAGATAAAGACTTACCACCAGATGGGACGAAACCCTTGACACCCCATGCGCTTAGTTTTGCTTGAGGGTTTTCTCCCTCAGAGCCCTTGCCGTTAAAGCCCAAACCGCCAGAGAGGTCCCGACTCTCGTCCAACAATCCTTTTGCAATTTTAGAGGCTCGCGAAGCACCTGTCGAGAATGCGCCAGACCCATGACTGTCATCTTTCCCAAAGAACTCACCGAGGTTCTGCTCATTGATATCCTTTCCCCAAACCGAGAGAATGTCTTCAGGGGTTGGGTCAAGTTCCACCGATTCGTTTGCAATTACCATGGTAAATAAACACACAAAACCCCGTAATAGCGACACCTCTTTGCAACCGTTACCCGGGAATAGCGCTGAAAACCGCCTGCAGACAAAAGAAACTAGCTTTGAAAAAAGACCGGAACAGCATAAACCACGAAAAAATCACGGGTATAACCTCCAGTCAACCGCTCTCCACAAAACCCAAACCGTAATAGAAAACTTCGCCAGTCTGAAAAAAGGCTTTTTAAACCCAGCTGTCTCCTAAACCGGATGCCCAACGAAAGAATACAAGCTTGATGGGTCCGCCAGCGCTGCACACCCCGTACCTGCGTGTCACTCCTGCAGCGACTGCATCACCTAGGCCAGAGGCCTAGGGTTCCCGGGTCGAAACCTACGCTTGCCATCTCCTCGATTCCCTCGATTTGGCCGAACAATTACCAACTTTTCCATCAGGCTAGATAGTTATGAAATGAGGGCTAAATGGTTATGGAATTATGGAATTATGGATGAAGATGGAAGACAATTTTGAGACTCAACATGCTCTTTGAGAACTGGATGCGAGCGTCTGGCGACCAAACTGAACTGTGGAAGCCCTAGCCTCCCAGACGCTCCCTTAGACATTGTGCGCGAGCGTCCAAGACTTCCCGGACGCTCTTAGGACCATACATTTCCAGTGTCCAAGGACGAAAATCCTTAGTTACAAGCATGCGTCCAAGACTCAGAAAACCCTAGAAACATGTGAGCTTTGACCCTGTAGTTTCAGACCCTTTGCACGAGCTTTCCTCTGTTAGACCTGTGCGAACCAAAAAATAGAAGAGAGAAGAGAGTGCTTGATGATTGTGTCCAAATAAGCTTGAGGTCTCTTCTATATATAGGCTTCCATGAGGGTCCACTTGATGTGAGGCCCACCTATCTAATTGTACATGTGCTTAGGGCCGACCTAATCCAATATACATGAGTAAATAAATAAATTCAAAAACCAACTTATGCTTGTCCAAATAAGGTGATCTTTAGGTCGATTTTGGTCCCCTCAAAAAGAAGAATCTATTTCAATTATTATCTTCATCATATGAGTTGTCCAAAGTGGAATTTGACCGTAGTTGCATAATTTTAACACATATAGTAATAAGATTGCAGGTGCATTCTTCACAACCTTAAAATAAAGGTTTGGATCGACATTGATCTTGGTAAATCCCAGTCTCATCAAATAGCTACCAATTTGAGCATACCAAGCTCTTGGAGCTTGCTTGAGTCCATGCAAGGCCTTCTTTAACCTGGAAACTAGAGCAAAGGCCTCATCATAATCTTCTCCCTCTTTCTAGGAGAACCCTCTGACCACGAATCGCACCTTGTATTTGTCAATGCTTCCATCTCCAGCATGTTTGATCTTGTATATCCACTTGGAATTCACCACTGACTTCCCTTCTGACCTTGGCACAATATCCCAAACATCATTCTTCATGATGGATTGGTATTCTTCATTCATAGCCTCCTTCCATACTTGCTTGCAAGCTGCTTCCTCATAAGTGGACGGCTCTGCATCAATATGGTTAGTCATAAGAGCTGCATAACTAGAAAACCTCTTAGGTTTCATAATTTCTTTGGATGTGCCATTAGGAGCTACATATCCTTCTACTTCTTCTAATGTAGATCTAAGCCATGCCAGTCTCTTTCTGATCTCTGGGACAGCAACCAGTTCCACTGGTTTACAAGGTCCTTCTAGCTCCTCAGGATATTTTGTAGAACTTGAATGTTCTTCCTTCGAAGCTATCAGGAGCTACATATCCTTCTACTTCTTCTAATGTAGATCTAAGCAATTCTAGTCTCTTTCTAATCTCTAGGACAACAACCAGTTCCATTGGTTTACAAGGTCCTTCTAGCTCCTTAGGATATTTTGTAGAACTTGAATGTTCTTCCTTCGAAGCCTCCTGCTTCACTTCATCATAGGAATCCATGGAGACTTCCTTAGACTTCCCATATGCAACTTTCTCATCAAAAGTGACATCCCAACTAACCTCAATCTGTCGCTACTTTGGAATATAGATTCTATAGGCCTTTGATGATTCACTGTAACCAACAAATATACCTTTCTTTCCTGAAGCTTCAAGCTTATTCCTTTTATCCTTAGGAACATGGATGTAGACAGGGCAACCAAAGATTCTCATATCTCCAACCTCTGGCTTTCGTTTAGAGAATTCTTCTTCAAGAGTCATATCTTTCATAATTTGATGATGACTTTTGTTTTGAATATATACAACTATCAATGATGCTTCTCCCCATAAGAACATTGGCAAATCTTGAGCATGCATCATAGCCTTGACAGATTCTTCATTGGACCTGTTCTTTTGTTATGCTACACTATTCTGTTGTGGATTATAGGGAAGAATAAGCTCCCTCTTAATCCCAACATTCCTATAGAAAGCAACAAGTTCTTTTGAGGTGTACTCTCCTCCATTGTCAAATCTCAAAATCTTGATCTTCTTACCTGTCAAGTTCTCCACTTCAGCTTTGAATTCCTGAAATCTCATGAAGACTTCATCATTGGTCTTCAAGAGATAAATCCATGTCTTACGAGAGAAGTCATCAATAAATGTCACATAGTACAATGAACCTCCAAGTGATCTCACAAGCATTGGACCACATACATCAGAGTGAATCAAATCTAAAACTTCTTTAGATATATTGTCACTACTTGGAAATGGTTTCTTGATGTTCTTTCCAAGAGCAAAACCTTTACATACACCTTCATGATCTATCTGCAATTCAGGAACACCTAAAACTATTTGATTCAATTCAAGTAATGCTCTATAATGAAGGTGACCATATCTTCTATGCCATAGCTCACTTGGATTGATTTCATCATGCACTAGGACTTGAGCTAGTTGACTCACAAGCCTATACAATCTTTATTCATGAATCCCAATAACCCTAGCACATCCATATTGGAGCCCTTGGACTATACAACTATTTTTCCATCCACAAAAGCTACTCTATCTCCTTTATCCTCTAAACATGAAATAGAGACTAGATTATTTTCATACCTAGTACATAGAGAACATAGTTGAGATGAACATTGTTACTAGATTCCAGCTCAATGGATGCCTTTCCAACTCCTTTGACTGCATAGTTGTGATTGTCTCCAAGCTATACCCTTTAGGATAGCCTCTTTTCCCTCATGCTAGTAAGATTCCATGATCTCTGGTTATATGTCTTGAAGCACCATTATCTACCAACCACATATCATCATCATCTGCAATAGAACCTGTTAGAGCAGAAAAGTAAAAGAAATCTTTGTCAACTTTAGGCTTCTTTGGATGTTCAAACTTCATCGTCAACATCGGCTAAAAAAGCGTGTTTTTTTCCCTTTCTCTTTTTGTTATTAGCCATCTCAGAGCAATCTCTTTTATAATGTCCAAATTTTTAACAACCATAACATTGAATCTAACATATCCTTCTTCTTTTGGGAAGGAGGTGATCTCCTTCCTGACTTCTTGTGTTGAAAGTCAAACTTCTTTGTTCTTGAAACGGGATGAAAATGCTTGAGAAGCTTCTTCGTTTTTGTCTCTTGATACAAGCCTTGATTCTTCTTGAGCACAAGAGGTCCATAATTGTTCAAATGAGGGAGCTTCCTTCCAGCTACTTATACTTGCTACAAATGCATCCCATGATCTAGGTAGACCATTGAGTGTTGTAGTCACAAGTTCGTTCTCAGAAATAGTTTCTCCAATTGCTTGAATTTGGTCTTTATTTGTGAAATCCTTACAAAATATGAAGCCACGGTGTCATCATTCATCATCCTTACATCACGAAGCTCATTCTTCAAGCTCATGGCTTGACCAACATTCTTGATAGTAAATATATTAGTTAGGGCATCATACATCTTCTTGGAAGTATCAAGCTTTGCAATATAGGGGATTAGATGATCTCTAATGGAGTCCACAATAAGACTCATGGCAGTGATGTCATCCTCCTTAAACTTCTCCTTTCTTGCAGTATTTGTTGGTTCTACAACCTTCCATATCATAATATCCAAATCCTTGTTCTTGGCAAGAATAAGATCAATTCTAAGTTTCCAAGCTCTGAAGTTTGAGGCTCCTTCCAAATTGCTCTCAGATTTCATAGAAGAAGCGATCAACGCAAATCAACAAGAAAGACTTCAACAATAGTTATCTCAATGTAGGGTTTCTTCAAAGAATATCTCAATGTTCCTTCCTTCACCAAAGCTCTGATTTCATGTTGATTTTCTAAGTGCAATAGAGACTAGCACAATATTTCTAGAAAACTTATAATTATTTTTTATGTTGATCTTCTTTTATTAAATTATTCCAATATATCATTCAATAATTATACTTCAGAAATTCAACCATACAAGAACAATAGAACAGTAGAGATCATAATGCACAAAGAGAAGAAAAGATTTACCCTAGGAAAACCCACTAAGGGGAAAACCCAACAACCTTTTCAATAAAAAAAATCTTTTGTTCAACAAGAGACACACCTAGACCTATGGTCAAACCTGCTCAACCCATCCAACCCAACTCTCCCAACCTGATATAGCACTTTGCTATGCTTGATCTGACCCAGAATTTCGGTCATCCTACAACTGCAAAAATCCCAAAATTTCAGCCCCCAGTCACTGCCCAGAAATTTCAGGCCCTACAACAAAAACTGCCCAGAAATATGAGAACTTTGGAGAGAGAGAGAGAGAGACTATCCACACGTGCGAGCTTGAGAAAGGGAGAAAGAGATCAAATTCATCCTTCTTTTCGTCCTCCTTGTCATTTTTTTATATTTGGTAGGATGCCCAAAAAATTTCTTCTTGAGAGAGTGCAAACTGGTCGTGAGAGAATGAGATCAAGCTGCCTTTGTATAGTGATCTACTGGGTCGAATGGGTGTGTCCTTTGCCCAGGCCAACTTGAATTGGAGGGAGGTTTACTTGAGAAACTTGGAGCCAAATTTTCAATTTCAAAAGTCCAAATGGGACTTGACTCAAAATATAATTTTCTTTTGACTCTAGTATTCAAAATATTGTTAAATAATGAATCTGTATAGGTGAGAATAGTTTAAATAGAGGAGGAATGACCTGTTATAGAGTTTTATGAACCCAACGTTTCAGACAACCAAGTGAGTCCATCATCAGGGGATGCGTCAATAGATATTCTAAAGATATTAATAATGTATCCATGAGCTATATTTTAGGGTATATATATATATATATATATAGGTTATGAAAGAATTAAAATAAGAAATTAGGTTGGCCATTATCCAATTAGTTTGTTAATGTTCAGATTTATTTTTATTTTTTTATTTAATTTATTAATTATTTATTATTTAATTAATTTGTTTAATTAATTAATTATTTTGATTAATTAATTAAGTTGTTTAATTAATTAATTAATTTGTTTAATTAATTAATTGATTAATTGTTTAATTAATTAATTAATTTGTTTAATTAATTCCCTATAATTTTATATATAATATCTATTGTTAATTTCTACTTGTTTTAATTTGAGTTATTACTGATTAATTTAAATTCATATGTTACTATAATATTATAATTAATAAATTATGATTTAAGTTTATTTTAATATTATCAAATGATTAGTTATGAAATAACCAATTATTTATTTATATGATTATATTTGTTTTTGTTATATTGTTTAACGAGGATGTTAGATAATGTTTCCTTCTTGTTTTGATTTATATTTATTAATTTTTTTGATTCAAAATATGCTTTACAATAATCAATATAAATACATCAAGTGGCCAAATATACATTATGAACACTGACCATAGTTACAAAATTCAACACTACCCTCAGTGGTATATAGCCCTAAAGCTCTAACTGCTTGTTCGCCCTTATTTGTGTTGAAATTTGGGTACAAGAGGACAAGTGGTTCCCCAAGGCTTTGATCTTTGGCCTAGGGAAAAGTGTCCAAATTTATTTTTTACTTTTCTTCTAAAGTGACTTTATAAGTGGTAAAGCCAATTTAATTTAAAAGTGACTTTATAAGTGGTAAAGTTACATTCTAATTTAAAAGTGACTTTCTAAATGGTAAAGTTACATTCTAATTTAAAGGTGACCCTATTAAAGTGAATGAAGAATTAGAAAGTGAAAAAGGGACTATGGAAATAAAAGGCTAAGTGGGTCTTTATTTAAGTAGGTGAGTTAAAAAATAGAAAGTGAGAATTAAATGCACATTTATCCTCATCCCTAGATCTAAATGAATAAAACCATTAGATCTTAAGGTAACCCAAAAGGTCATTTAGAGAATAAAAGGAGAAGAGAAGAGGAAAAGATCAATTCATTCTTTCATGAGCATTTGAGAGAAAGAGAACAGAGAGCAATGAGAAAATTTCTTAGCAGTGAGGAAGTGAAGGAAAGCAGCAAGAAGACATTTCAGCAAATTTGGGCAGCAACATTTATTGGCACGCATCCCAAGGAAAATCGTACAATAGGAGAAAGGCACAAAAATCAAGGAAGAGGGACAGCAAGTTCTAGGCACATTTTTCGAGGTTGGCCATACAGCATTTAATGTTGTTTTATTGCTGTAAAAATTTCTATTTTGGCTATTTGCTGATTGGTATGATTTTCGAAGTGGAGTTCAAGCATGGACATTGAGATAAGTTGTAATTTGTGGTTGCTGGAATTTTTACTGTGTATTTCAGTTTCTCTGTAAAAGCATTTTCAGAAATAAAGAAGAGCTCTCAAACTGGTTTTCCCCAAGAGTTGTAGGGGGTTTTTCGAGGGTCACATTGACTAAAAATCACTGTGTTATTTTCTGTGTGTGGTTGTCATAATTTTGTTGTGTTTTATTTCTGCAATTTCAGCTGTTGTGAAATCTCTAAATTTGTGTTTTCAGAAAAATATTACCATTTCCAAATTTTAGAATTTTTATCATGCTTGGATTTAAAACCAAATGCATGGAGTGATAAGGAAAGTTGATAACCGGAGTGGGGGTTGAAATTTCTTCATGGTATTAGAGCTTGGTTGGCTGAGAAACGCAGTTTGGGACAACAAAGTGAAAATTACAGCAAGCTGATTTTTACACAGAAAACAGAAACCTTTACCACAGATTTGAAAATTTCAGTTTGATAGGACAGTGAAACATGTCTTTGGGTTTGAGAGTTGAAGACAAGTTGGATGGGCATAATAACTACAGTGCATGGAAGGAGAGAATCTAGAGCATCTTTGAGGAAGTAAAAGTCTGGGGCATTATGGTAAGTACCACACAGAACCCAGTAGCAGTACCTGCTTACCCTGTACAGTTGGTAGAGTTCAACAAAAAGAATGTTAAGGCAAAAGATTGATTCTGGAACGAATCAAAGACCATGGCATTCCTCATGTGAGAGGAAAGACTTATGCACATGAGATGTGGACAGCCTTGACCAGTCTTTACCAGAGCTCAAATGAAAACAAAAAAATGGTCCTAAAGGAGAAACTAAAGGCCATTAAAATGGCTACGATTGACAGTGCTACAACATACCTCACAAAGATCACTTCAGTGAGAGATGAGTTGGCAGCCGTAGGTGAGATCATTGCATCCACTGAGTTGGTGAAAATTGTTTCAAATGGTCTTCCCAAAACTTGGGAGAATTTTGTGGATGGCATTGTTGCACGGGAAAACCTTCCCGATTGGGAGAGGTTGTGGGATGATTGCATTCAAAATGAGATAAGAAATAACCATTGTTGTGGAGGTAAATCCCCTCTGCGGATAGAGGCGATCCCTACTAGTCCAAATAGGGTCTAGCAACAATCAAACAACGCTAACACGTAGGTTCCTAATTGAAAATTAAACACCGATGATGAATGCCTACCTGGATTCCAATGCTAGTACTTGATGAAGGCCTACTGGGTGCAGGCCAAGGAATAGGGGAATGTTGAGCTCAAATGCATTGTCTCCCACAGCCTTGGTAATGGTGTAAGGACCATATCGGAGTGGTATGAGTTTCCGATAGGCATCGGTAAGGCGTTCCTTTTGCAAATGCAACCAGACTTTGTCACCCACCTGAAACTTGTGTGGCACCCGATGTTGATCATGTCACTGCTTGTACTTAGCATTTGATTTCTCCAGAATGTCATGCACCTGCTGGCGAATATGTTGGATGTGCTCAATGAATTTGTTTGTCTTATCTGTTTCAGACTGGGCATGAGCTGAATCAGCGTGAGTAGCTGCAACTGGCATGGCCATATCAATGGGACATAGTGGATAGAATCCCAAGCCCACCTAAAAAGGGTTGTGTCCAGTTGAGCTGTGGAGAGCCCGGTTGTAGCTGTGTTGAACATAGGGGAGGCTCTTGTCCCATGTGCGTGGATGCTTTGAGTTGTACATGCGCAGAATGTGTACGATCATCTTGTTGACAACCTCTATCTGGCCATCAGTTTGAGGATGGAAGGCTGTCGACTTAGTGAGTTTGGTGTCGAGCATCGACCAGAGACTGGACCAAAATGTACTGAGGAAACTGTTGTCCCGATCTGAGATGATAAACTGTGGGATCCCAAAGTGTACCCACACTCATTCAAAGAAGAGTTTAGCAGTGGCTTCTGCTGTGATATTCTTCTTGCAGGCAACCATAATGGCCATCTTCGAGAACCTGTCGATGACCAAAAAAACACAGTCGTTTCCATGCTTAGTGGAAGGAAGACCTAACATGTAATATATGGAGATGGATTCCCAAGGTCGACTAGGGGTAGGAAGCGGGGTATAGAGGCCTTGCTTCTTGATTGTCGGTTTGGCAATGGTGCAGGCAGTACATGATCTGATGTACTTCTCGACATCATGTCAAAGATTAGGCCAATAGAAATACTTCTGCAGTACTACCACCGTTTTCTCAACCCCGAAATGTCCAGCAGCCTGACTGTAGTGTGCTTCTCAAATCATCTTGGCATGCTCGCTTGAAGGAACACAAAGGTGACCCAGGTGGCATAACAGGGCATCCTGGAGGTGAAAATCTGGAACATGCTGACCCTCCAAGAGTGTCTGGTATGTGTGGCCAAATTCTGGGTCGCTTTTGTAGAGAAGTGGCCAATCAGAAGTCTCGTGCCCACAAGAGTTGATCACAGTGGTTAACGCCATGATCGGTGGTCGACTGAGGCAATATGCAACATTATTGGTGCTACCCTTCTTATACTTGATATTCAAATGGAACTGTTGCAGGTATGTGGACCACTTCTGATGGCGATCATTCTACAATTTCCCTTGGGTCTGTATGAACTGCAGGGGTCGGTGGTCTGTGTGGATGACCGTTTCCTTCCCCAAAATGTAATGCTTCCATTATCGGCAGGCCTACACAATGGAATACATCTTTTTGTCATAAGTGGGCTACTTCCGGACTATGTCTGAAAGTGTCTCACTGTGATATGCCACTGGATGCCCATGTTGAGTAAGGACTGCCCCAATAGCATAGTCAGAGGCATCTGTCTTGACCTCAAATGGTTGTTGCAAGTCTGGTAATGCGAGCATGAGTGTCGTGCAGAGGTGATCTTTCAACTCTGTGAATGCCCTCTGTTGAGATTCAGAGCAAAATAATTTTTCTTTCACTCCTCCCTTGGTGACTTGACTCAAGGGCCAAGTGATATGAGAAAATCCCAACACGAACCTACGGTAGAAGTTGGCAAGACCTAAAAAGTTGTGGAGCTCTGTTAGAGTGGTTGGGGATGGCCAATCTCGAATGACTTGGATCTTGGATGGGTCCACATGCACCCCCTGTTCATCAATAATGTATCCCAGATACTGAACCTGGGTCATGCCAAAAGTGCATTTCTTCAAATTGGAACATAACTTGTGTTGCCGCAGTGTTTGGAGAACCTGTCGAATGTGGTGGAGGTGCTCTTCCCATCTTTGGCTGAAGATCAGGATGTCATCCAAGTATACTACTACAAATGAGTTGGTGAATGGCCGCAAGATGCCATCCATTAGCCTCATGAAGGTTGTAGGAGCATCTGTCAATCCGAAAGGCATCACCAACCATTTGAGCAGGCCCTCCTTGGCTTTGAAGGTAGTCTTCCACACATCGGAGGGTTCAATTGGTACCTGGTGATATTCTGACTTCAAATCAATCTTGCTGAAATATTTTGTCCCCTTCAGTTGGTCCAAGAGGTCATCAATCTGTGGGATCGGGTACCTATTACAGACAGTGATCTTGTTCAGTGCCCGATAGTCAATACAGAGTCTCCAAGTCCCATCCTTCTTCTGTACCAACACGATCAGGCTCCCACAGGGCGATGAACTTGGATGAATGTGACCTTTCTGCAGAAGTTCCTGAACCTGCCTCTTGATTTCATCATTCTCCAGAACGGAGCACTGATAGATTGGTCCATTGGGCAGCGGCGCACCTAGGGTCAAATCGATGGAGTGCTTGACCTGATAGTGCAGAGGAACCCCTGCGGGGGAGGTGAAGATGTCCTCGTACTCCTCCACGACCTTGTCCATATATAGTTGTCGTGCGGAGGGGCCCTGTTTGGAGGTCGTGGCCACTGTCTTCTTCTTTTCTTGAGGGCGTATCATCAGGAAAACAAATTTCCCGGTTTTGGAAATGAGCTTACTTCATTATTTTGTAGTAATCAAAGAGATGGCGGTAGGCGGTGCTACCTCCGGTAACCTGTACAACTTAGTTCCCAAAGTAACAATAACAACACGGGGCCTTGATTCATACACAACATGTCGCTTCCATAAGTATGGTTGTCCTAGTAATACATCACAAACTTCAAGGGGAGCAATTTCACACAATAACTCATCCATGAAGGGCTTGATGTTGTATGGAAGGTGACACTGCTAGCTCACATGAAGATCCCGTCCTTGGTGAAGCCACCCGATGGTGTACAGTTGTGGATGTGTTGTGGTCGGTAAGCCCAACCACTTCGCAACCTCTGCCGAAATGAGGTTATTTTGGCTCCCGTTGTCGATAATGAACTGTAGCAGGGAGCCCTTTACCCACATCTTGGAGTGGAAGAGATGCTCCTCCTCCTCTAGATCTTCGGGTTCCTCCTTCTGGATCTTCGTGGTGGCAATAGCGGCGTTGGGCTCCGCATCAATAATTTGCTTCCCTTTATCATTCCCCTTGTCGGGTTCTAACTCAGAGTCGGAACCTGAATCTGATTCTGAAACCTTTAGCTCATCCACCAGTGATTTCTTGGCCCGACACTCACTTGTGTTGTGAGTGGAGCTCTTATGGAACTCACACCACTTTCCCGTGTCCTTTTTCGGCTTCGCGACGCTGTTCTTTTCTTCCAACTTTGGCGAGTTGTCTTGGGCTACCATGCCTTGGCTTTGTCCTTTGTTCTATGGTTTGGGGGCACCTTTCCCTTGCTTCGGATTCGTAGATCCAAAGTCTCGCTTCTTCTGTTTAAACTTTTGCTCGACCCTAACGGCATATCAGTATGCAGTGCCGAGCGAGGAGATGTTCAGGAATTCTATTTCTTCCTGGATGTACTTGTGCAGGCAGCCACGGTATTTGAGTACCAAATGCTGCTCCGAATCCTTGATACCCAAATTTGTGCGAAGGGTATGGAAAATATTGGTGAACTCCGGCACGTCTTGGTCCCTTCCCTGCTGCAGCGTGGTCCACTTTATGTATTGATCCTCATAGCTTCCGACAGGGTAGTACTGCTCCTTGATGGCATCCCGAAATGAATTCCAAGTGGGTACGACCGAAAATAGTGAGCTTTTACTTTCATCCTTATGCTCGCAGTAGGTTTCCCACCAGTCCTTGACATGGGAGGCTGCTTTGAGAAGAGCGAAAATAATCTTTTCCCCGCTGGAAAAATCATGAACAGAAAAATAACCCTCTAGCAGATTTAACCATTTATTGACGGCATCTACGTCTATCTGACCCTCAAAAATGAGGATTTCAAAATTAACTTGTACCTTAAACGGTGTGGCGTTTCTAGAGTAGCTGTTGGAAGGCGATACATCGCCCCTAGGTAGCTGCTGAAGGATCTGGGCAAAGTTGTCCATCATCGCATTCCTTTGTCGCTCAAGGGCTTATTCAAGCAAGATTTTGATAGGATCTCTTGCCCCCTCGTCTTTCTTTTCATCCGTCATGGGAGGTCGTCGAGATTTGCGAGGCTGGTCTTGCAAAGGTTCGACCAGTTCAAGCCCTAACTCCTTATATCCCAACCTCGTTGGGGACATGCAAAGAAAAACAGAGAAAAAAAAAGCAAACCACTTTGATACCACTAATCCAGATTTAAACAAGAACGCAAAAAAATACAGAGATAACCATATACACAAAGATGCAGTGGAAATAATACTTCATTTCATTAATGTAAAATATTGAAATATGCTTACAAACAGAAATGTAAAGAAACCAGCTAGGGCGATGGTAGCTTATCTCTGAGAAGAGATGTGGCAGCTACATGCCTCTGAACTGTGTTACAATGAGGCTCGAAGGCCTATTTATTGTCGAGAAACAATGGAAAACCCTAAACATCCAAAAACCTAACCCTAGAAGATGAAACGCCAAACCATGGGCCCCGTTTGGGTAAATTGGTACATCAACTTCCCGGTGTCATAACTTTGGCATACGATCTTCGTTTAACGCACACACTATCTCGTTAGAAAGAACTATCTAAGAACTACAACTTTGGGAAGGGAAACATTAGTTCATGGACCCATATTGCTCCCCGTTTTCCCAAAAAACGTCGTTTAGGGCCTCAAAATGGATCTGGAAGTTCAGGACCTGAAAAACTGCTAAAAATAGTAAACTCTACTACAATTAAGGAAACTAAAAAGCTGAAAGAAACAATGGTGGGGGTCCAAGTGGACTTGGTAGGTGGCCACCAATATCCACCTGGATCAGTCAAAGAGTACTTCTCAGAGCTTTCAGAGGGTCATACTGATATGGAGGTAGTACTTGGTGATGACAACATTGTTAGAGCAGTCAGTGTGGGGACATTGACATTTGATAGGGGATCCAAACCTCCCTTGAAAGTGTCAGATGTTCTATATGTGCATGGAATGAAGAAGAACCTGATATCCGTCTCAACACTTGAGGATAGAGGGTGTTGGTACCATCCTATGACCTCCTTTTTCCTCCTAAAACATATCATTTGCCTACTTCTTTTCATCATATATCTCTTAGATTCCTTGAAAATTGATTAGTTAATAGTCCTATAGTTATTAAAATGCATTGAAATTGATTTAGGAGTTTTATGTTAAAGAATTAGAAGTTTTTGGTAAAATGGTTACAGGAAGTTCCAACATCCTGTAATTGGCTCATTGTTTGACATGTGGCACAACAGCTAGGCTAGAGCGAAAGGTAGGGATGAAAAGTAGAATGTCCAAGCATGGACGAATACCTATCCTACAGCAGAATCGACCCTCCTACATGCGCGGTCAACACAGGTCAAAGTATGGCATACTGGCGACAAAGGCAGCAACAGCAGAGCATTCTAAATTGATTTAGTTTTTGTTCCTTTTTGAAATCAGTTTAGGATGGAAACATTTTAAAAATCTCGACATGGTAAAAGCGGCAACAGCCATATCATGAATGTACATTCGTTTTCGAAATGTAAGGGTTGTAAAAAGACATATGTAAATACAGTCCGGTGTAATCAATGTATGGTAATCGTTGTATCATTTGAAACAAAGTTTTGAACTTAATATCAAGAACATAGTTACAGTCACGATCCTTGTCTTGTTGCGTTGATTTGATAACCGGTTGAATACAGTCTAGTATACCTCTGGAACGCGGATGGGCCCTGCGTTAAACTGGTATACTGTCATTTCCTTTTTATTCGCAACTTAGGGTATTACATGACATGCACAGTAATTAAGATTGGTTTCCGATTTCAATAGTTAAGATTGGTTGTTGATTTCAATCGAATGCATATGGTTTGTGTTTGTGATAATGCTTGAACAGTCCATCACTAAGATCGTGAATCGTATCCTATAAGGGATTCGATCCCTTTGTTGTCCTTTAAAGCAATGTCATGAACTTTGTTTTCATTTCAAAATTTGTTTATGATCTCTGTATATTTTTATCTTGTATGAATATCAGTGAATTCTGGGTATTTGCTAAACAAGGGTTTTATGTATAATGTCTCTGTAAGGAGATTGAAATCTTGGTTTGCAGTGATACACAATGTTTAATTTGGTAAATGAATTTAATGACAGTGTTGTAATCAGGTATATTAGCAGAGTGACCTAAGTGTTTGGATGATAGGTAACATACCCCAATCTTCCGTAAAGAAGTTCTATGACCTACATCATAACCACTTAGCTAATAATCCTTTATGTCTATATACTTTAGACGCATGCCTCTAAGCTTACGCATCCTGGTCGATAATAAATATGGTCTAGTCTAGTACCCTAGATAGAACACTACATTTTGGCGCCGTTGCCGGGGAGGCGTACTTAAAGGATTCAAAAAAATTTCAATACACAAAAATAAACAAAAACACAGTTAGAAATCATGTTCATTTATGCCTAGATTTAGAGACAGTCAGGGTAGATTTGTAAAAACCCCCCACCATCTAAAAGCTAACCCATCATCATCAGGAGCAGACTCTCTAGGGAATACAACACCAGCTGAGGAAGTCATCTAAGCATTAGAAGAAAAACAAAAGTCAGGACAGAGACTTACCCTCATCGAAAGGCAAACTTTATTCACACATAAATCGCAGAAGAAGCACTTTCCTAGATCTTCCACACAAGGAGAAAGTAGCACAGTGACTGAACAATCTTTCTTTAATCTCCTCTATCAAACAAGTGACACTGACACAGAGAGACCTATTAGAATGGCTGAGGAAGGAGCTGGATCAGTACCACATCAAGGACAGGGAGATGAAGAGGAGTCAACTTTTAAGTTTCCTATACATGAACCACAGGAAGATGATGAGATCAAAATGAAAAACATACCCCCATCCGTGCTACCAAACTTCTATGGTATGGCTTCAGAAGATCCAGACTCATTCTTGTTCGAGTTTGACATTGTATGTCGAACATATGGCTATACAGATGATGCTCATAGGCTTAGACTATTCCCAGCGACATTAAAGGCATCAACCTTAAGATGGTTCATGAGGCTTGGTGAGCATGCTATAGTTGATTGGGATGGCATGAGGAGAATATTTCTAAGGAAATATCAGCCTTATTGCAGATCCAAAGATTCTAAAGATGATATATTTAGAATGAGCCAGCAAGAGGATGAAACCTTAGAGGAATATTTAGAACGGTTTGTCTACAACTTACAAAAATCTAAACACCGAACTATGCCTCTTGATCTGATCCGCACAATATTCTTGAAAGGTATCCGAGAGGAATACATGGATGATCTTAACTTGATGGGCAAAGGTGACATTTCTGCCTTACCCTTTGAAGAAATCGCTGAGTTGTGCGAAAAGTATTCAAGGAGTAAAGCTAAAATGGGAAAGAGAACCCTGTCATCCAAAGTCACAAAATCTGCCTCTGCAAGTGTCACAAGGGCTGAAATAGGGAATTTTTTAGAAGAGTTTAAAACAGATCTGTTAAGCACCCTAGGGAACCAAATTGACACTTTAAAAGCTAAGAAGAAACAAGAAGATGAAGATCAGATAATGGCTATCTTCTGCCCAAAATGCCGGAAGAAACATGCATTAAAAGATTGCCCTCTAGAAAACATCCAAGTTTGTGCTTTCTGTACTGAACATCATGATATGTTTAATTGTCCTAAAGTTAAGGTTTTTCAGAACTGTAATATGGCAGCCAATACAGAGATGGAAAACGTGTATTACATGGGCACAAAGCGACCATGGCAGCCAAGGCCAGCACCTCAAGGTATGTTTCCAAATCAAAATTTGCAATTTCCTATAAATGATCAAATGTATGCACAAAACTCATGGAATGTACCCATGCAGCACCAAAACCAACCACAACACCAATGGAGACCGTCTCAACAATAATCTCAATCTTATCATACATATCCTCAATCATACCCACCATACTCACAACCATATCAACAATACCAACAGCCGTATTCATCACATTCTCAACCATATTAGCAGTATCCTCAGCAAGTTGTTTATCAGCCCCAACCTCCTCAACAAGCACTGCCTGCTCCTCTACCAATAAATCCACCACAACTGCAATTTCCAGCTAACTCACAACCTCCCAGACCCACTCAAATTCCTGCTCAAACTGTCCCAAATCCAAATAATAGAGCAGAGAGGCCAGCCTACAATGTAGAAGAGGGAACCTCATATTCCACACTGCCTTTGCAAAATATTAACTTGAGATCTGGTAGGGTACTTGTTTGGTCAATTTAGTGTTGTCTAAATTTCTATCATTAATTGTCAACCCGGGGCTCGTAGGCTGATGAAGTGAGATGTACAGTATGTACTTAAGTAACCTTTCCTAGTTCTTTTTGTCATTTTTAGATGATGTTTGTGGTTGATTTAACTTCTTAAGATGGAGTGATGGATTTATAAACAAATGAGTGTGTGTGTGTGTATATGGTGATTACTAAATGCTTCTAGAACTTTTTAAAGAGAAAGCTTGAAAAGTGACTTGCAATGGAATTGAAACTTCGAATGAAAGCAAAGCATTAAACAAAGTGACTAATGGCACTAGTCCACTATCTATGCTGTTGATAAGAACAAAAATAGCATCTATGTTAACTCAATGGAAAGTGAAAAACACTACTTTAACTGCAAAACTTAAATGACAAATCATAACACTTCATTCTTTCTTAACACTCTGCCTCTAGCTGTAATTGTTCATGTGAAAAACAGTTAAGAAGGAATCAGTAATATGAGTCAAAAAGCTAATCAAACCAAGCTGCCACTCAATGATATTTTGGTCCAATAAAAGTTAGACAATTATGATGAGAAGACCATCAAAAGGTTAGTAAGCAACTTGTCAAAAACTTGATAAAGTAAACTAGTAATGAAACTGCGTAAGCAAGGTAAAAATCAGCAGCTAAGACAAGACAACTTCAAATACCATCAGTGATAAAAAGAAATAAAAACACACTATCCCGGGCTCCTAACACACCTACATAAACAAACTGATCAGTTATGAAAAGTGTTGGAAATGTAAAGGCATGAAATCAAACTGTACATTATTATACATGTTCAAAGAAACGAAAAACTGCAGAAATCAAACTATACATTATTGTACATGTGAAAATGAAAATAAAGAAATGCAGGAAAATAAAGTTAAATGCTACTGTACATAGGTTGTGGTAGATGGGGGCCCTCCATCCACTCAACCAGCTAAAGATCAGTTACGCAGAGATGAGCAGAAACAGTCTTCTTATATTAAATCAGCATGTCAAAATACAGTCAAAAAGTGCTGTAGAAACAGTCTTGAAAACAGAGTTTGATAACCAAAACAATTACAGCAATTACAATATCAAAAAGCTAATCTCTAAGCGTTGGTAAACGCTTTATTTATAGGCACAGGGACAAACTATCCTCTGCGTAAACTAAGCAACTACAGTCTTAACTAATTAACTACGCAGCAACACGCAGGCAACTCCGTGCACGTTTGGAGGAAACGGTCATCATGGGGAGTAAATCTATGGTTAGATCCTATCCCTTGCTGTCTTCGTGGCGTGGAGGAAGTGCCAGCTGTGGTTTCGTGTCTCAGTTGCTCACGCAGAGCTGTGCCACCGTCTGGAACTTAACTGTTTGACCGTGGGTACTCCTGCGTTGACCGGGGGCATACGTGACTGATTTGGCCCAACCAATAGCATACGAACCATGTATACATCCATATTAACGTGCTCATGTGGCCCGTTCCTGGAGAAGACACGTGGAGTATAGCAAACAACAAAAAGGTTGCGGAATCTCTGAACAGCTGCGGAATTGCTGAGTAGCTGCGGAATTGCAGAACAGCTGCGGAATTGCTGAACATGTACCAAAATTCTAAACAAACAGTCAATCATTAGCACAGTCAACAAATCATGTTAAAAAGACATATAATGCAATGAATTGAACAAGTTGATGGAGGAAATGATGTCAGAAGAGAGAAGTGAATAGGGAAAAGCTGTTGGGAGGACAGGTAAATGAGTGCAAGGTTGAAGCTCAACATACCCCCACTGCGAGGGTGTTGCATGTCCTCATGCAACCAAAATTTTGTCATAATCTTTCAGTTCACATGTTCAGATGCCTCTGCCAAGACATCCAACCTTCTCCTTTTCCTTCCTGTTGCCAAATTTGTTCTTGGTTTCCTAACCAAGCACCTGAATTTCAAGTTGATCAAGGCCCTGCTTAATTTCTTGCATTTCCTCTTCAATTTCCTGTTCTTTCTTTGCCAAAGACCCAAATGAAGCATTGTGTTATCGTGGATCATTTTGTCCACGTTTCTCTGTTCTTTCAATGCTTCGTTTTCCTGTTTGATGTGGCGGTTTAGGACCTCTAGCTCAAATACTTCTTGCTTCAGAGATTGAACCTGCTGTTCAAGGGGCAAGACAGTACTAGGACCAGCAATAGATTGCTCTAATGTTTCCAAATAATCATATGCCTCCTGCTGGACAGGGTCAATGTCAGGTGTTTGTCTTGGCCTAAATTCAAATCCTTGAAAACTGCTTTCTCTCTCTTGCTGGAAAGGACTTTCCTCTCTTGGAGGACTTAGCTCAATAGCTAGTCGAATTGGAGTCTTCTCAGGTGTGCCCAAATCAATGAAATGGGACTATTTCTCTTTAGTCACACTCTTCTTCTCTATAAGTCTACTGCTTCTTCTTACTTGCAGGCTAGTACTTTTTGGTTCTTGCTGTTTTTGCTTTTGTTTCTTTTTGGAGATGGCAGTTTCATGAAGCTGAGCAAGCCTATGAGCTAATGTTTGGGTATCTTCTTCACTTGAGGGTTCAGGTGAAGGGTATGACTCTTGCAAAATAGCTTTCCCTTTATCCCCCTTTTGTCTTTTTGTTCTGCTTCCCTTTTTCTTTTCCTTTTGAATAGTTTCTTGAACAGTTTCTTGGGCAATTTCTTGAAGAGTTTTTGTAACAATTTCTTGGGCAGTTTCTTCAACTTCTACAACAGTGTCTTCGGCAGCAGTCTCTTCTTGTGTAACCATTTCTTTCCCTTTTCTTCTACTTCTTTTTGGCACCCTAGGAGAGCTACTAGAGGCTTCTGCTGCCTCTTGAAAATGGTTTCTAACAAGGAATTTCTCCCATGTATCCTTTCTAATTTTTAACTGCTCCTCAATCAAGATTTTAATGAGTCCATGGTGATATAGGTGGGGCTCAATGTTTCCCACGTTTTTCTGAACAGTGGCACTCATTTTTTTTAGACTAGCTAGCAAGAAATAAGGAAGATTGATGGTATGTTCACCCATAAAATGCATCATTATCTTTGTATGATAAACATACATTATACCAAATCTGCCTTCACATGTTAAAAATTTCTGAACTAGCAAAAGTAAGGCAGTCCATTCCTTTTTAATGACACTTACAGGTATTCCTTTGGTGAAGATAGTGGTATCCATACCTGGATTTTTCAACATGTTCTTCCACTCTTGGCCTTCAACAGTTCGATTTTTGAACCAACGTTCCCCAGTACGAGGCAAAGCAGTTGCTTGAGCCAAGCTACTCTCTGTGACAGTGAATTGTAGGTCTCCAATCTCCACAGTATTTGTTTTTCCATCAAACGACTGATCAAAGGCCTTGGTAACTTCCTTGTGATATACTTTGAACTTCTGAATGAATTTTAACCACTTGGCCTTCTGCAGGGCATTCTTCGTTTGTGGGTAACCGTCTAAAAACTTAGAACCTTCCGGCTCTGCTCTTAATAACTTGCCCATTTCGGTTACCAGCTCTCTTGCTGCTCTGACAGCGTTGTTTGAATACTGGAGAGAGAGCTATACGGGAAAAACAGTGCTCAGCAGTGGGTATTACGGCTACAACAGAATGCTCAGCAGTGGGTATTACGGCTACAACAGAATGGTCGTGATGCAATTACGAGACTGGTGGTCAGGGTTTTGAGCGGAGAGGTGAGGAAAATAGAACAGAGTATGTTCTCGGTGAAACAGAGTAGTGAATGAAACCGAGAGTGAAAACGGTGAGGGCGTAGATAACAATGCGAAGATGAGGTTATGCATGCGAGAAGCGGAGTTATGGGTAGAGGATACAATGACCAAATCCCTGAACGTCGGGTGGTTGCGTACACTTGGCTGCGGAATGATCAATTGGAGAGCCGTGGTACAACAGTACACGTCACTCTGGTACGAAGAATTAATGAGAGAGAGCAGGCCGTATTAAGTTCAAATCAACAGCAATTAGGGAACCGTTAGGAAGGTGGTGAGGTGGATTACGCAGCATAATGGATGAGGATTATGAGGAGTGGACGGAGGTCTTGTCAATCATTACATTACGTGCTTCCTACCATAATCCGAAAACCATACATAAATGATATAACTGTTAGTTAGAAATTTAGAACATACCTTCGTGTATTTGCATTTTGATCCCTAACCTTTGATTTATTGCTGCCTTTGTATATGCCATGTGTCCTTGCTCTTTAATGATGCTGGTGCTTTTGACTGCAGATTTTTCTTTTTGAAACAGGGTTTGTTTTTGTTGCAGGAACAGAGTGTATTAGCTGCGGAATCTTGATATCAGCTGCGGAATTGGCTCCTAGCTGTGGAAATTGCAGCAACACTTTTCTGCCTGCACAAAGAGGATTAAAACAACTTGACTGAATGGAATAGTCCTGAGAGTGACTTTATTGGTGAAAATGAGATGGAATGAATGGACTGAAAGAAAATGAAGTGGAATGAAAATGATGAGATGGACAGAAAAAGAGAAAATATAAAGTGTCAAGTGACCCTGATTTTCACTTCATATTTTCTGCATAAGACTGCCAATCCAAGATTGGTTTTCAGGCTTATACAAGAGATTTTTTTTCTTTTTTTTTTTCCTTTTTTTTTTTTTCAACTGAAAGAAACAAAGATCAGGCTGATGGAGGAGAAGAATTCTTCTCCACTAGCCTCATTGCAGAATCTTCTTGGAACAACTTAACAAATTCCTCCCTTGAGAGTGGCTTGTGGTAGACTTTCAATCTATGGCCATTCACAATGAGAGGAGTCTGAAGCTCATCAATGGTCTTCACTCGAACTGCTCCATTTTTAAAGACTTCATCAATCTCATATGGCCCAAGCCAATGAGTTTGAAATTTTCCTTTGAAGTCCTTAAACTTGGAATCAAACAATAGTGCCCAATCTCCCTTCTGAAACTTTCTTTCTTTGATGTGTCGATCATGCCATTTAGTTCTTTGGTGCTGAACTAGATCGGTCCTTAGAATTGCATCTTGTCTTATTTCATCTAGCTCATTTAGCTGGTCCATTCTGTGTTTTTGAGCTTCTGATAGGCTCATCCCCAATTGAACTGCCATCTTGAAGGTCTTGATTTGGAACTCAATGGGGAGCAGGACTTCTTTCCCATAAACAAGTTCATAGGGAGAATGTCCTGTTGTGTTCCTCCATGTAGTTCTATAGGCCCATAAGGCTTCAGGAAGCCTTTCCGCCCAATCTCTTCTATGAAGATGAACAGTCTTGGTGATAATGCCTTCAAGGACTTTATTTGTAGATTCCACTTGACCATTTGATTGCGGATGGTATGGAGTAGATGTTCTGTGCTTGATTTTGTATTCCTCCATTAGCTTCTCCATCAATTTAGATGTAAATTGGCTTCCCTGATCTGTCACAATTTCTCTTGGGACACCAAAACGAGTAAAAATATCCTCAAAAAGAAATTGAACAACTGAATTTTCAGTGGCAGAAGGCAATGCCTTGGCTTCTACCCACTTAGTAACATAATCAGTGCAAACCAATATGTACTTCTTTTGCTTAGATGGTGGATTAATAGGTCCAACGAAATCTAGAGCCCATTTCTCAAAGGGTTCGATGCATACCTGTGGCTGTAGTGGCATTTCATTTGAAGGAGTTGGTCTCCCAACTCTTTGGCAGCTGTCACACCTTCTAACATACTGCTTTGCATCTTTAAAGAGAGAAGGCCAATAATATCCTAAAGAAAGGATTTTATAGGCTGTCCTCTTGTCAGCAAAGTGTCCGCCACATGGTTCATCATGACATGCCTTAAGGATGTCAGGCATTTCATCTTCCCAAACACATCTTCTGATCATACAATCTGGCCCTGTTTTGAACAATTCATTAGAAATCCAAGAATAGTGTGAACTCTCCTGAATGATTTTCCTTTTCTCATTAGGAAATAAGTGTGGAGGTAGCTTCCCTGTAACTAGATAATTAGCAATATCTGCATACCAAGGAGTCTTGGTAGTTACTGCAAACAGGTATTCATCTGGAAACTTATCCTCTACAGGAGAATCTTCGTTAGTGTTTTGGATTCTTGACAAGAAATCAGCTATTGTGTTTTGTTTTCCTGGTCTATCTAACACAGTAATGTTGAATTCTTGTAAAAGTAAAAGCCATCTTGTAACTCTGCCATTAGTAATAGGTTTGTTCATGAGATATCTAATTGCAGAGTGATCAGTATGGACAAAAGTTTCATAGCCGGTTATGTAGTGTCTAAACTTGTTGATTGCATGAACAACGACTAAGAATTCTTTTTCAGTCACAGTGTAATTTAACTCGGTGGGAGTCAAATTTTTACTGGTGTAATAAATGGCATAAGGGATCAAATCCTTTTGTCCCAAAACAACTACTAGAGCTGTATCTGAAGCATCAGTAGAAATGTGGAAAGGGAGTTTCCAATTTGGCCCTCTCAAAATGGGTGCTTCAGATATTCTAGTCTTTAAAGTTTCAAAGGCAGACTGACATTCAGGATCCCATTTGAACTCACAGTCTTTGGTAAGTAATTTGAAAAGAGGAGATGCTATCTTAGTGAAGTTTTCAATAAATCTTCTATAATATCCAGTAAACCCAAGAAAACTTCTAACATCTTTCTGGCAATTTGGAACAGGTAACTTGGAGATGACTTCCACTTTGGATCTATCAACTTTAATTCCATCTCCTGAAATATGATGTCCTAAAACAATTCCTTCAGTAAACATCATAAAACACTTTTCATGACTTAATGAAAGATTTGTTTCTTTACATCTAATTAGAACTTTTTCCAAATTTTCTAATGCTTCTTCAAATGTGTTACCATAAACTGTGAAATCATCCATGTAGACCTCTACACAATCATGAATTAGATCTGAAAAGATTCCTAGTACAGCCCTTTGAAATGTAGCGGGTGCATTGCATAATCCAAAAGGAAGTACTCGGTAAGCAAAAGTTCCCCAAGGACAAGTAAATGTGGTTTTGTCTTGATCTTCAGGTGCTACCTGAATTTGATTGTAACCACTAAAACCATCCAAAAATGAGAAAAACTTTTTACCTGCTAAAGTATCTAATACTTGATCAATAAAGGGCAAAGGAAAGTGATCCTTCAAGGTTGCTTTGTTTAATTCTCTGTAATCAATGCAAACCCTCCATTTACCATTCTTTTTAGGTACTATAACCAAGGGAGAAACCAATTGGCTATCTGAAATAGGGTAAATGAAGTTTACATTGAGTAACTTCTGGGGCTCTTCTTTCACTATCTCTCTAAGATTTGGATTCATCCTTCTTTGAGGTTGTCTGATTGGTCTACTGTTTTCCTCAATGTAGATGTGATGAATGCAAGTCTTAGGGTCAATACCTTTCATGTCGGTATACTCCCATGCAAAAGCAGTAGAATGTCTTTGCAAGACTTTGGTTAGCTCTTCCTGTTGGGATTTTTCCAAGTTTTTGTTAATGTTTAATGTCTTTCCTGGAAAGATCTCAATGGCAGAACTAACAAATTCTTCCATAGAGAAAAGAGACATTTGTCTATATGATAGACACTCTATGTCAGAATCCAACTGAAATTGTGTAGAGTCATATTCTGAAGATGGTTCAAAATTTTCTAATGTATTCAGAATTTGACTATCTTCACTAATCTCAGAAATGGTAAAGACAGGTTGTATAGTATCTTCATCATCAACCCACTCATTATCTCCTATTTCTGTAATTGCTTTTGCTGGAGGATACAGATTGAACTTCTTTGTTGAATTGCCATCAGAAATATACATATCCCCAGACCTACAACTTATGAAAGCATCAGCTGTGGCCAGCCAAGGTCTTCCTAAAATAAGAGGATGTCCTCCTAGATTGTTCTTGGGAGTTAAAATCATAAAATCAACTGGATATTCCCAAGAGTCTAGGGAGACTGGAATGTCTTCCAATACACCATCAGGTTTAATGATTGATCTATCTGCAAGCTGCAGTAAAGTAGGTGTAAAGAGAAGGTTAGGAAGTTTTAACTGGTCCATGGTCTGTCTACTCATAATGTTGATAGCAGCCCCTAAGTCAATCAAAGTATTTGGTATTTCTACCCCATTGATATGTGTTTTGACAATTGGACTACCGGGGTCTACATATTTCTGCATGGTAATCTTTCCCATCATAATGTCTGCAATTTTTCCTACCAGGTGGATCCTTCTGGTATCTCTTGGTTTCCTTCCTGGTCTTTTAAGGCTCAACTCTTTTATTGTTTTTGCTAGAATGGGAATCTCTTTAATGGCTTGTAACAAGGGAATCTTGATACAGACATTCTTCAATTCATCTAGAAAATTATAGTCAGGCAACCAAATTTGCTTTTCCACTCCTTTGTCGATTTGTAACCTTTCAGGAAAAGGAGGTGTGGTCACAGATGTAGGTTGCTCAACTATGGGAGTTGTGGGGATTGATTCTTTTTCTTTTTCTTTTTGAGTGTTTGGGTTTTGAAGGGATGCTTCAGAACCCTTATTAGCTCTAAGAGATTCTTCCTCAGAAATGCTTGGTTGTTGAACATTTATAGAAGGTGGATCTAAGATTCTACCTGATCTGAGTTGTACTTCATTGAGAGGAACAATCATATAGGTAGGGAATGGTTGACCTTCCATCATGTAAGCATTTTGAGGGTTCCTATTATTGGGGTTTGGCAATGGCTGAGAAGGAAGTTGATTTGACTTTTGTTGGGATTGGAGCAAGAGTTGAGAATTTTGATTTTGTGGAGAAGGTTGTTGTTGTTGAGGGAATGGTAATGATAGTTGTTGACTTTGATTTGGAAGTTGTGGAGCTTGCTGATCCTGAAAATATGGAGGATATTGATAGAATTGAGCAAATCTCCCATAAGGATTTTGCATGCTTTGCATCCATGATTGAAAAGGATTTTGCGGTTGAGGCCAAGGTTGTTGCCAAGGATTCCAATTTGGTTGGGGTTGAAAATTCATAGAGTTGTTAAACCCTTGATTTTGTTGCCCCTGCCAAGGTCTCCTTGCAACAAAACAGAGAGATTCAAGTGTATTTGGATCTTCTTGAAAGACTGCTTTGAGCCCAGGGATTGAAGGACAAACCTTGGTCTCATGGTTTTCTGAGCAAATTACACATGTTTCCACAACTTGTGCTTCCAAGGGACATTCCCTTAAAGCATGTTTCTTCCTACATTTCGGGCAAAAGATGGCCAAGGCTTCGGCTTCTGCTTTCTGTTTATTGTGGATCTTAAGGGTGTCTAATTGTTCACTCAGACTCCCTAAGATGTTAGTTTTGAATTCATCAAGCATATTGCCGATCTCAGCCCTACTTATTGATCCAATTGCAGATTTATTTGCTCTGAGGAGAGAAGGATCTCTAGGCCCTTTTTGAGTTTTTGATTTGCCCCTTGAGAGATGGACACATAATTCTGCTATATCAGAAAGTGGAAGCTGAGATATATCTCCCTTCCCCATCATATTCAAAAGATCTATCCATTCATCTCTAATGGCTTTTAGTAATAGGGCTTTCAAGGTCTCTTCATCCAAGTTACTCATTTTTGCTCTTTTCAAATTATACTGAAATCTTTCAATCAATTCCTCCAAATTCTCATCTTCTCTTTGTACCATTTTAAATACCTCATCCTTGTGGTTGGTGGGCATACAATAGTCCAGGTACCTATCCAAAAATGTCTGTTTCATATCATTCCAAGACCTAATGGATTGAGTGACTAACCCCATGAACCATTTCAAATCTTGTCCTTTCAATGTGGAAGGGAACAATTTGAGTTTTTGAGTGTCATCCAAATAGTCATAAGTTCTACATACGACTTCAAACTCAAATAAGAATGTTTCAGGGTCCTCATTCCTTGATCCATGAAATTTTGGGAGGACAGATGGTGAGATGTTCTTCATGGTGGCTCGGGAATCCTCATCAACTATAGGGAATCCGAATGAGTTATCCCCATCCCTATTTCCTCCAATATTACCTCTACCTCCTCCATTGTTTCCTCCTCCTCCTCTACCTCTACCTCTACCAAATCCAGGTGCTTCTTCCTCTGCCATGGTAGTTTCCCCAGAGATTTCAGAGTCTTCTGGTTCTTCTACTAAGGGTGTGTGAGAAGGATTCCCTCCTGTTGGAAATAATACTGAGAGGGGGGGGGGGGGGTGAATCAGTATTATCTAATTCTTTTAATAAATCTTCCTTACTTGTTCTTTGAATTAGTTTTGCATGTCAGTATCATAAAATAATGAGCATGAACAAAGAAAACAGATAGTCACACCAAAGAACACAAGATGTAAGGTGGAAACCCAATGTGGGTGAAAACCACCTGCTGCAATATGTCTCTATCTTCTTTCAAATTAGAAACTCATTTTACAATGGTTTTGTACTGGTGCAGTCCTTTACCAGTACGCAGGCTGCAACCTGCAGAGAGCTACAACTCTCTCTCGTTTTCCAGTCTCTCCTGGAAGGGAGCTACAACCCCCTACTTCTTTTCTTACAAGGACCACTTTTCATAAATTTTCAAACTGGATCCATAAGCATCAAATGATCATCAAGTACAAGAGAATCACCCAATCAACTGTAGTAACCAGATCAACAATAATAGAACCAAACCCAGAACACAGCAATGATAAACAAAGATCTTAAGAGAAGTAAGCACCCTGCTCAACTGCTCGCCTGCTTACGTAAGCACCCTGCTCAACTGCTTGCCTGCTTACAGTAAGCACCCTGCTCAACTGCTTGCCTGCTTACAATACGCACCCTGCTCAACTGCTCGCCTGCTTACAGTACGCACCCTGCTCAAATGTTCGCCTGCGTACCTCGCTCTGAGTCCATTGAACTGCCTGCGGACCTCTGCACCTGCAACCCTTCTGTGCCTGCGTATGTACGCACCTGCAACCCTTCTGTGCCTGCGTATGTACGCACCTGCAGCCCTTCTGTGCCTGCGTACCTCCGCACCTTCAACCCTTCTGTGCCTGCGTACCTCTGCACCTGCAACCCTTCTGTGCCTGCGTACCGGCGCACCTGAAACGCTTCGTTCTTGCGTACGTACGCACTTTTCTTTCACTGTACCTGCGTACCTTCGGGCATAGATGATTTCAAGACTTCAGAAATAACCCAGACAGTCAGATCTACAGATCTGAACATGCGCCGAAGAGATCTCAATCCATTAGTAGATTCGCCTTATTTAGATCTAGACATACTCCCAAGAGATCATAATATTTCAGATCTAGCCCTCATAAGATATTCAACCAAAAACATGCTCAAGCCAAATGATCTCCTTTGCTTTATATAGGAAAGCTCTTCCTTAAAACATGGATCAATACCACGAGCCGACACCATAATAGCCCAATACCGTCGGCTAAATACCAAGAGTAAAACATAAGAAAACCCCACATGTGAATTTCTTTGCCTTGAAATGTGTGCACTGGGGGTACGCACCTCCTGAACGACTGACTTGCGGGTATGTACGCACTCTATGTAACTCCGACCTGCGTGTACGCACCTTATGTAAGGTGTACCTGCGTACCCCTTATTTTCTTCAATATTTGATAGCTGATCATCAATCTCTGCTGCTGACTTGAAGTACTGTGATCTATCACCTGAATGGGTTGCCATCAAGGACAACACTTTAGCCATAATGCCAACAATCTCCCCCTTTGGACTTGATGGCAACCTCAAAACTTCAGCTTCATTCTCCCCCTTTGACATCAAGGGCAAAGGGTTATGCTCCCCCTAAGAACATGCTCCCCTTGAATATGAACCAGATCTGCAACGAAGAACCATAATCCACCATGAAAGAGATAGAGACATATTGCAGCTACTTCCAAGATCTCCTTTTGCACATCTTCCATAATGCCAACAATGCATTATATGCTCCCCCTGAACCTGTACCATCAATTAGAAGAGGTTCAACAATAAGATGATGCATCAACAACCCCCAGCTTTTGCCTGAGGTATTCAAAAGTGTCCCTGGGCAATGGTTTGGTGAGAATATCAGCAACTTGTTCCTTAGAAGGAACATACTCCAACTTGACCTTCTGTTCAAGCACTTGTTCCCGGAGAAAATGGTACTTGATTGGTATGTGCTTGGTTTTTGAATGCATAACAGGATTCTTTGAGATGCTGATTGCACTTGTGTTATCACATAAGATGGGGATTGGTGGTGTACAAGTGATTTGAAAATCCTGCAAAGTCTGCATCATCCAAAGGAGTTGGGTGCAACAAGATGCAACAGCAACATATTCCGCTTCAGCTGTAGACAAGGCAATTGAACTCTGTTTCTTGCTGAACCAAGATACCAGTCTGGAACCCATAAAGAACGCACCACCACTTGTGCTTTTCCTGTCATCCACGCTTCCGGCCCAATCTGCATCTGTATAAGCATGAAGTGTAAGATCTGTATCTCTAGGATACCATAAGCCATAATTTTGAGTCCCTTGAAGATATTTGAAAATTCTCTTCACTGCCTGTTGGGCAATTTATTGGGACTTAAATTGCTGCATAAATTATCGACCAGGGAAACTCGTAAGCTTGTGATGGTGCCAGCACAATATATGCAGGAGTAGGCAACTAACTCTATGCCTAACTAAATTATTTAAGATTCAATACAATATGCAAGGGAAGAGGCTCCTAACTAAGGAGGTCCTGGTTGTCCTTCCCTACAGTATCATAGAGAAATCATTAATTACATAAAACTAAAACCTTGAAATAAAAACAAGAGAATGAACTTAGTTATTGTTTAGATTCAAGTAGAGAGAGAGACTAACTTAGTCTCTTGATTGTCCTCTCATGTACTAATCCAAACTAAACTAAGATTCATTCACAAGCATAAGAAATGAATTAACTTGAAACATGAAAGCAAAATGATGAATTTCAATTACCATATAAATCATTGGAGAGAGAGCCTAACTTAGACTCTTGGTATCTCCTCATATGATACTTGAAACATAAAAGCAAAAGAATGAGTTTTAATTATCATGCAAATCAAATGGAGAGAGAGTCTAACTTAGACCCTTGGTTGTTCTCTCACATGCTGATAGGATTTTAATTCAAAACACATTCACCAACCAAATCCTTAAACATCTAAACAATGAAATGAAACAAGATCTAATATGAAATAACATGTTTCTCTCATCCTTTTAGAGTGAGCTCAATTCTCTTAAGAACAAGACAAATTATTCCATATACTACATTAAGGAAAATTAAATCTAAAACTACATAATGGAAAGAAAACTACATAATGGAAATATATGCAAAATGAAGCTTTATTCTATGCCATCATAAGTTGGATACAATGCTCTAAGAGTCCTCTTTTTGGAATGGAGGAGGTACTCCTATTTATACAATGAGAGGAGATAACAAACTCATAATGATGATCCATTAATCTCTCTTTTAGTTCCATACATTTCTCAACCATCTAGACACATAACCCTATCCTCCATGATTTCCTCCACGAGGTCCATGATCTTCTCCATGATCTTTTCCATGAGGTTTATCTTATCAAATTCGAATTTGATCATTCAAGGCCACATAAAGGTGTCTTGGAAGCTTCCTTGCAACCTACACATGTCACCAAAACAACCCACTTTCCATATATAAAGTAAAATATATTATTTTCTAATATCTAATCAAGAATTTCTCTCAAAAATGCTTAAAAATAAACAATATTTGGAAAATATAAATGAGACCCATTAATGGTGAATAGTAGGGAAAATGGAGTGACAAGGTGATGAATAGTGAGCGAAATAATGGAAGCATAGGTGAAAAATGTATGGTAATGAGTGCCATTTTTGGAGTCCAACATACTCCCCAACTGAAGTTCTTGCATGTCCTCATGCAAGCTACTACAATGACTTATTTGATTTGATTCTTAAATGAGCTTCCTTTTAACTTTGCACATCTTTGGATAACTTTTATTTGTTTGCAAAGCATTGAGATATTTTAATGATTGGTTCTTGTGTTACAATCATTATTTACTTTGATCTCTTCTTAATGATTGGTTCTTGTGTTACAATCATTATTTACTTTGATCTCTTTTTAATGATTGGTTCTTGTGTTTACAATCATTATTTACTTTGTTGAGATCAATCATATGCTCATCATTTTGTAGTAGTTTTTATTGTGAGAAGACTATGTGGGTTAAGATGTAATATGAATGAGGAAAAAGAATGAAGTGTGAAATTCCCCCCTCCCCAACTGATGGTTTTTGGCAATTTTAAATGAGAAAGGAAATAGTGAAATAGTGGAATATTTTCCAAATATCATCATTTTAGCATCTAAAAAGAATTTCAAGATTAAAGGTTAGAAAACATCATACCTTACTTACCTAAGGAAGTGGATGAATCATGCATGTTCAGCTGCCACAATTCTGATCTGAAGCTTTTTCTTCAAGTTGTGGATGAAAGATGGGTCTGTGTTGTCGTATCGACTGCTGGATCCTCTGCTACTAGATGATGAATCCGAGGAGTCTGCTGAACATGGCTGAAAGTCGTATCTGCTGTTGGATCTTCTGCTGCTGGATGATGAATCTGATGAGTCTGCTAAATATGGCTGAAAATCTATAAGGCTTGGAAGGTATACAAAATATATATAAGTTACATGTCCCTCCCAGCCTTATTGATTGACTTGTCCTCAAGTGATGGCAAACTGAAAAACAATGAAAAGAAATTGGCTTCATCTGCTACAAAATATGGGTCTTCAAGTCTTCAACGCTCGATGGCACAAATCTTACTATGTGATTAAATGTGTCGATGTCGAACATAGCAAGAAGTTGTTGACTTAGTGGCCGTTAATGAATTCCCCTAGCCAACACAAGAGCTCCCACCATTGATTCCAATGGGAGTCAGGATGCCTAACACATCTTTGTAGGTACGAATAAATTTGTCGTGGTCGAGTCACCTACAAGATCCAACGAACAAGGGATATTAATGTACTCCCATTGTTCATTGGCAAGAGTACTTGCCATTAAGGCATGCAAGCCTCTAGGTGTTTTTTTAATGATACTTTGACTCTAGGACTTTGACTCAAGCAGGGTTTTATTTGCGGAAATGAAGGGGAATGGTAATGACATGGAAAATGGCAATAAGGAAATGCATGGTGTATGAATAAGAACTCTTGCTGTGAAAAATGGATATGGAAAGGTCATGCTTCATGGTTTGACAATAGGTGGAATTGAAAATCTTTTGCAAAAAGGGGGTTGCAAGGGAGTGGTTGTAGAGTTGGATTTGTCTTTAGAATTCTTCATGACTTTAGTCTTTGGAAGACCAATTGTCGTCACAATGTAATCTTCTTATGATCACTTGATTATCCTGTAACCTGTAAAAAAAACTTGGTACAAAGAAAACATAAGTGTTCTCTAGAAGAAATGGCCAGTTTCTTCATGATTCTTACGCAAAAATTTCATACCAAATAAAACAAATTAAGGACATACAAAGTGTTAAAATTGACTTAATCATGATATTAATATCAATCCATTTGTGAAAATAACCTTGAAGAGTAATACTCCCTGTTTGTGTCAGCTGACTTCTGTGCTTGGCGAAAAGTTTGGCATTATAGATTTGTTGTGTCCTGCAGATTAGTACGTTATAAAAGCATACAACAATATCAATTTGCCAACTCTAAACAAGTTAGTCAGCATTTAAATAATCCACCAAATGTTCTTTCAAATTATGCTTCCAAATGTTCCATTCTTTATTTTCAAGCCTGCGTGAATTTTGTGAAAAGTGTGTTTGTTTGTTTTTTTTTTTCATCCTGTTCTCATGTTTCTCTCAATTTTCATGCCACCAAAGTTTTGTTTCAAAAACAATCACAAAACACTTAAATTTTTTTTTTTTAACAATGTATTAAGACAATCATATATTAGAACCACATAATAAAAAAACAATCAATAACCAACATAACGATAATCAAATAACAAGAAATTATAACTATATTAATTAATGCAATTATAAAACATATTAATATATTAATATAATTAATATATTAATATAATTAATATATTAATACAATTTTTATATCAAACATTAATTAATAATTAAATAAAATAAAAAATAAATATATACAACAACTTATAAAAGAAAAATATAACAAATTACAAATATTAATATTTACAATGAAAATACAACAAAATACAAATATATACAAATACAAATATAATAATGAATTAATATATTAATACAATTATCATATTAATAATAAATTAATATATTAATAATACAACAAAATAACAATAAATTAATATATTAATACAATTAATATATTAATACAATTAATATATCAATATATTAATTGTAATAACAAACACATTAATAGATTACAACAAATATTGAAGAAATCAAAACAAAATAAATAAAAACAAAATAAACCTAAAAATACCAAACAAACCAAAAGAAATGCAAGACAAAACGGATGGCAGTGCTCTTGAAGATTTCGAATGGATTGAGCATTTGCCTTATCTCAGCGAATGAAATCGAATGAAATGGGCATTTGAGGACGTATTCTGTTGTGAATATTCGAAATTGGTTTATTGATACGGTGAAACGAAGGGCCAGGAAGTATGGCACTGGGCTGCGCCTCTGGTATTGGATTTGGAACTGCGCCTCTGGTTCTGGTCCTCGTTCTGGACGCTGTCGGGGATGGGGAAGTTGGTCTTTTCTCTACCCCTTTTTAAACGCCTTGCGGCCTTATCATATGCCTTCCCCGTCCTCGCCGCCGGCCACCGAAAAATGTTGTAACTTTGTTGCCGAGTTCCGATGAAATGAAATCGATCCAGAAACTCTTTTACGGCAGCATCAGTCAGATGACCTGGGAATGATGCAAATTCTGAAGCTGCGGCAGCTAACAACACCAAATCACCAATTGATGCAGAATGGTTATCCATTACTTCTGGCAGTGTAGAGGGAAAGAAAATACTCAGATGAATATCACTACGCCAAAGTTAAATCTCGTTGTTCTGGTCTAGAAGCAGAAACTACTACCATGCCGCTGCCAAAGTCTAAGAACATGAAACTGGATTTGTTGCCTCTGAAATCTTGTGCCATTAAATCAGATGTAAATCCCTATACTGGAGTTTAATTAAGAGCAAAGCATTTTATGCACCGATGACATTATGACCCCTATAAACCCCAACAGTCCTGTAAAGGCATCTGGTACCAGCGACAGTAGAAAAAGGGTTTCATCCACGTCATGTACACCTTCAACAAAAAAGAAAAGGATCGAAGAGAAAGCGTTTTTTATTTGTGGAAACCTTAGACTCAGAGTTTAAAGCAGCTCGTGTTTACCAATTTGAGCAGGAAATTTCTTCACTGTTCCAGTATTTCAATGAAGGACTGAATGCTCTGATGAAGTTGATGATCCCAAATCTTTCAATTTGTTGAAAATTTCCCAAGTAAACACATCAAATCTTGATAACCCAAGTGTTACATCATCAGCTTGGCGAGAATTTTGCATGGAAGGTGGTCTCGACCCAGTTGTGTTCCATCTGCTCAATGCATTTTTTCTTGGGGTACGGCTCACGCTGCATCTTCATTTCCTCAACAGGGATATTGGGCTGGATTTTATCCCTCAATGCAGTGCACTCCTCCATAACCAAACGAGCTTCAATCTGGAATTCCCTCTCCTCGCCTTGATGGTTAGCGGAAACCAATTTTCCTTTGGCTATGCTCGCGCTTCCCATAGGCGTACTGTTTCTTGCCTCTGGCCTCATTGTCAATGCTATTCAGGGTCTTCTTTTCCTTCAGAGAACAAAAGAATGAAAGTCAAATTTTTTTAATAATAATAATAATAATATATATGAGATATATATATATTATTATTATATGGGAATTTTTTAGTTTTTATTGTTGTTTTTATTTAATGTTTTGCTGCTCTTTTTTTTTTACATCTAAAAAAACAAAGAAATGGTTAGTTTAGTTTTGTTTTGTTTTTTTTTTTAAATTGAAAAAAAAAACCTAAATTTCATCTAAAAATTTAAAGATGTTTTTTTTCACAAAATTATTTATTTCTTTTTGCAAATTAATTCTTCAGCAGGAGTTTTTTATTTGAACCAAATCAATGGACTTTCTGATCTTCCTGATCGCACGAAGCGCAGGAAGAGAGCATACTTATCGATTGATTTGTGTTTATTTATGCAGGGGGGTGTTTTTGAAAAGACAAAATCTAAAACTAGCTAAATACTAAAACATTAGAAAATTCAAACTTAAACTCCTTTGTGAAGATCCTGCTGTCACCAGGTCTCACAAATTATTTTGTCTAAAGAAAAATACTAGTACTAGATTAAATTTCTAATGCCTAATCCCTTAGCACCATTCCGCGGCAACGGCGCCAAAATGTTGGGCAATTTATTGGGACTTAAATTGCTGCATAAATTATCGACCAGGGAAACTCGTAAGCTTGTGATGATGCCAGCACAATATATGCAGGAGTAGGCAACTAACTCTATGCCTAACTAAATTATTTAAGATTCAATACAATATGCAAGGGAAGAGGCTCCTAACTAAGGAGGTCCTGGTTGTCCTTCCCTACAGTATCATAGAGAAATCATTAATTACATAAAACTAAAACCTTGAAATAAAAACAAGAGAATGAACTTAGTTATTGTTTAGATTCAAGTAGAGAGAGAGACTAACTTAGTCTCTTGATTGTTCTCTCATGTACTAATCCAAACTAAACTAAGATTCATTCACAAGCATAAGAAATGAATTAACTTGAAACATGAAAGCAAAATGATGAATTTCAATTACCATATAAATCATTGGAGAGAGAGCCTAACTTAGACTCTTGGTATCTCCTCATATGATACTTGAAACATAAAAGCAAAAGAATGAGTTTTAATTATCATGCAAATCAAATGGAGAGAGAGTCTAACTTAGACCCTTGGTTGTTCTCTCACATGCTGATAGGATTTTAATTCAAAACACATTCACCAATCAAATCCTTAAACATCTAAACAATGAAATGAAACAAGATCTAATATGAAATAACATGTTTCTCTCATCCTTTTAGAGTGAGCTCAATTCTCTTAAGAACAAGACAAATTATTCCATATACTAAATTAAGGAAAATTAAATCTAAAACTACATAATGGAAAGAAAACTACATAATGGAAATATATGCAAAATGAAGCTTTATTCTATGCCATCATAAGTTGGATACAATGCTCTAAGAGTCCTCTTTTTGGAATGGAGGAGGTACTCCTATTTATACAATGAGAGGAGATAACAAACTCATAATGATGATCCATTAATCTCTCTTTTAGTTCCATACATTTCTCAACCATCTAGACACATAACCCTATCCTCCATGAGGTCCATGATCTTCTCCATGATCTTTTCCATGAGGTTTATCTTATCAAATTCGAATTTGATCATTCAAGGCCACATAAAGGTGTCTTGGAAGCTTCCTTGCAACCTACACATGTCACCAAAACAACCCACTTTCCATATATAAAGTAAAATATATTATTTTCTAATATTTAATCAAGAATTTCTCTCAAAAATGCTTAAAAATAAACAATATTTGGAAAATATAAATGAGACCCATTAATGGTGAATAGTAGGGAAAATGGAGTGACAAGGTGATGAATAGTGAGCGAAATAATGGAAGCATAGGTGAAAAATGTATGGTAATGAGTGCCATTTTTGGAGCCCAACACTGCCTGAAGATGAGTCTCCTTCGGATTTGCCTGAAATCTTCCAACTATTCCAACTGCATGCATGATGTCCGGTCGGGTACCTGTCAAATAAAGTAAACTTCCAATCATAGATCTGTAGGTTGGTTGATGTACTGCTGCAGATTCATCATTTGCACTGAGGCTACATCCTGTGACCATGGGTGTACATACTGGTTTTGCATCTTCCATACCATATTTCTTCAAAATCTGTTTGAGATACTTGGTTTGAGATAAAAAGATTCCTCCTTTCTTTTGTTGGATTTGCAAACCAAGGAAATATGTCAGTTCTCCTAGCAAGGACATTTCAAATTCTTTCTGCATGACCAAGGCAAAGCTTTGACTCATAGCTTCTTCATTGCTCCCAAAAATAATGTCATCTACATACACAACAAGTATTAGCAATTTGTCATTTTCAACTTTTATATAAAGATTGCTATCTGCTGATCCTTTTGAAAAACCTTGTTGATGAAGATATTTGTCCAAACGGTAGTACCAAGCCCTTGGAGCTTGTTTGAGACCATAGAGAGCCTTTTTCAATCTGCATACAAGATTTGGATCATTTCCAAGAATGAACCCATCTGGCTGTTCAATGTATACTTCTTCTTCCAAGTCTCCATTCAGAAAGGCTGATTTCACGTCCATTTGAAATACTTTGAAGTTTTGAAAACTTGAGAGAGCAAGGAACATTCGGATGGCCTCAAGTCTTGCAACATGAGCAAAGGTTTCTTGCTGCGCATACCCTTTACAAACAAGTCTGGCTTTGTTTCTAATTACTTCTCCATTTTCATTCAATTTATTTTTGAAGACCCATTTTGTTCCGATAACATTCTTATCCTTTGGTCTAGGAACCAGCTCCCAAGTGTTGTTCTTTTCGATCTGCTCAAGTTCTTCATCCATTGCTTTCACCCAACATTCATCTTTGCATGCCTCTTTCACATTTTGTGGTTCAGTAGAGGAGAGTAATGCCAAATAGCTTGAAGCTTCTGCAACTGTTCTTCTTGTTTGTACACCTGCTTCTTTCTGCCCCATAATCTGAGATTCTGGATGATTCTTCTGAACATATCTGGATGGAGTCTTTTCTTCTATTCTTGTTTGCTCCTCTGGTTCTTCTTGAGTTTCTTCTTGAGGTTCTTCTTCTTCATCATTCTGTCGTTGGGGGTAGCCTTCATCTTCTTCGATGTCTTCATGATGTACTTGCCTAGGAATGTATCCCTTCTCATCAACCACTACATCAATGTTGTCAACAATTCTGCCAAGTCTTTTATTGTAGCATTTGTATGCTTTGCTATGTGGAGAGTAACCAAGAAGAATGCCTTCATCTGCTCTAGGTTCAAGTTTGCCAAGCTGCTCATCAGTATTCTTGATATAGCATTTGCTCCCAAAGATTTTGAAGTGCTTTACCGAAGGAGTCCTACCACTCCAGAGCTCATGAGGAGTTTGAGTGCTGTTCACCCGGACATTTGTTTTGTTGAGAATAACAACCGCAGCATGTGCAGCTTCACCCCAGAAAGTTGCGGGAGTTCCTGACTCATCAAGCATAGCACGAGCCATTTGTTGGACTGTTCTGTTCATTCTTTCCACAACTCCATTTTGCTGAGGAGTTCTTGCTGTAGAGAATTCTCTTCTTATCCCATGTTCTTCACAGAAATCGAAAAATTCATTTGAAGTAAATTCCCCACCTCTGTCGGATCTGAGGCACTTAATTTTGTGACCTGATTCATTTTCAACCAAGGCTTTGAAGGATTTGAATTTTTCGAATGCTTCATCTTTGTGCTTCATAAGTCCTAACCAGACAAACCTGGAGAAATCGTCAATGAATAATATCAAGTATTCTTCTCCTCGAGGTGTTCTTTTCCTGAAAGGACCGCATGTATCTGTATGTACTAGCTCAAGAGGCATGCTAGCTGATCCTTCTTTCTCTGGAAAGTTAGTTCTGGTTTGTTTTCCAAACTGACATGATTTGCATATGGTGTTGTCAGGAATTTTGATATCTGGAAGATCGCGAACTGCCTGATATTTGCATGCTTTCCTTATTTGTGAAAAGCTTAGATGTCCCAACCTCCGATGCCATAACCAGTGCTCATCATCCTTGCTCAGATAGCATTGTTGTTGTCCTTCTTCAAATATGTACAGATTATTTGGAGTTCTTTTGCCTTTGATCACTGTTTTACCTGTATCAAGATCACGAACAAGACATCCATTTGATCTGAATATAACCTCGGTTCTTTGATCACACATCTGGCTGACACTTAGAAGATTATGCTTCAATCCATCAACATACAAAACATTTCCAGCCTTGACCTTTTCTTTTAACTGAGCAATGCCTTTTCCTTTTATAGTTGCAGGAGTATCATTTCCAAAGGAGACTTTCTTTCCTTTTTCTAGAGCAGAAAATGACTCAAGTTTTTCTTTATCACCTGTCATATGCTTCGAACATCCACTGTCAATGTACCATAGATTTTCCTGTCCCTCTGCATAAAATGCTATCCCACATCTTTCTGTTTGTGGTTCCTTTATTCTCCATGTTTTGGTGCTTGAGGCTTGTTCCTTTTTCTGCTGAAACCTGCTCCTGCATTCAGAGTCTTCATGACCAAAGTTATTGCAAATAGAACATTCAACTTCATTTTCAAGAACCGAAAAGTTGTTATAGGTCCTTTTTGTAATCCCGGTCATACTTCTTTGTTTTTGAGCTTCCCTAGTCATGATTGTTTTATATGCAACACATTGAGCTGCTTTGTGACCAAAGTTATGGCAAGAAAAGCATTGTCCATTGAAGAAACTTCTGCGGTTATCGAATCTACCAGCCAATTGATTGTAATTTCTATTGTCATCTATTCTTGAACCAAATTGAGAAGATTTTACCTGTGGCTGGTTGTAGCTTTTGTTCACCCTTAAGATGGATTGCCCCTGATAGTTTCTGTTTGTAATTCGTCCCTACTTTACCTGATGATCTTCATTGTGCTTTTGCTCATTTCTTCTTGCTGCATCAAGATAACTTTTTGAGGTGGATGCTTGAGAAGTTTCTCCATTATAGCCCAGACCTGTCTTGTTTAGTGGAGACCGCTGCACATTGATAATCTCATCCAAAGTTTCAGATCTTTTGACAAACTTGAGATTAATAGCTTTTGTTTTCTCAATCTCTTTTCTAAGACCAACAATTTCACCTTCTAATTTTTCAAGATGTTTTTCCTTTTCATCAATTTGAAATTGTAGAGTATCAATGATCATGTTCTTTTCTTCTATACATCTCTTGAGTCTAGTAATTTCATCATAAAGGTTATCCACATCTATAACATCCATATAATCATCATCTTCAAATGCCATTAACAACTTATATTCATTACCTTGTTCATCTTCATCACTGTTTGATAGACCATCACTATCTTCATGAGTGTAGTAGCTTTTCTTATTTGCGTTCTGTTTCTTGTTCCATCTAGCAGGTTCCTTTCCTTTATCCTTATAAGGACATTTTGCAGCATAATGACCTACTCTTCCACAAGCAAAGCATTTAAAAGTTAACTTACCTCTGAAAGAACCCCTTTGAAGATTTCTGACAAAATTTGATTCTTCTTCCTCTTCTTCTGGGACGTGGCTTGCTTCATAATAATCTCCTTTGCCTGATGCCTTGAAAGCAGCTTCTCTTCTGTCTGATGGACCTCCCTTTCTCATTTCATAAGCAGTTAGAATTCCATGTAGCTGAGACATAGTAAGAATTCGTAGATTTTCCTTTTCTTCTATTGCAGATACTTTAGATTCAAACTTGGGGGACAATGATCTTAGAACCTTTTCAACCACAATAGCCTCTTTTATTTCTTCACCCAAATTTTTCATACAATTAACAACCTCATCTACCCGAAGAAAATAGTTAGCCACACTTTCATCATTATACATTTTGAGAGTCTCATACTGAATTCTGAGAGTTTGAAGTTTAGCACGCTTTACCTGTTCATCTCCTTCATAGCTCGTGACAATTTTGTCCCATATTTCTTTTGCGGATTTATAGTGCATTACCTTCATGAATTCTGATTGAGATATACATCCTAATAGAGTACTGACTGCTTTCGCATTTGTTTCATACTTCTTTTTCTCGGCTGCATCTGTAGGAGTAGCTGAAGGAAAAGCGTAGCCTGTCTCTACGATGTCCCAAACTTCTGTACCAAGAGATTGAAGATAGGCAGTAACTCTTACCTTCCAATAATTGAAGTTTGTCCCATCAAAAACTGGTGGCCTGATTGATGCTTCTCTCTCGTAGTTGCTCATGATGAACGATCTACCTTCAAGTGATCAAGCTTCTCTGAAGGACCTGCTCTGATACCAATTGTTGGAAATAATACTGAGAGGGGGGGGTGAATCAGTATTATCTAATTCTTTTAATAAATCTTCCTTATTTGTTCTTTGAATTAGTTTTGCATGTCAGTATCATAAAATAATGAGCATGAACAAAGAAAACAGATAGTCACACCAAAGAACACAAGATGTAAGGTGGAAACCCAATGTGGGTGAAAACCACCTGCTGCAATATGTCTCTATCTTCTTTCAAATTAGAAACTCCTTTTACAATGGTTTTGTACTGGTGCAGTCCTTTACCAGTATGCAGGCTGCAACCTGCAGAGAGCTACAACTCTCTCTCGTTTTCCAGTCTCTCCTGGAAGGGAGCTACAACCCCCTACTTCTTTTCTTACAAGGACCACTTTTCATAAATTTTCAAACTGGATCCATAAGCATCAAATGATCATCAAGTATAAGAGAATCACCCAATCAACTGTAGTAACCAGATCAACAATAATAGAACCAAACCCAGAACACAGCAATGATAAACAAAGATCTTAAGAGAAGTAAGCACCCTGCTCAACTGCTCGCCTGCTTACGTAAGCACCCTGCTCAACTGCTTGCCTGCTTACAGTAAGCACCCTGCTCAACTGCTTGCCTGCTTACAGTACGCACCCTGCTCAACTGCTCGCCTGCTTACAGTACGCACCCTGCTCAACTGTTCGCCTGCGTACCTCGCTCTGAGTCCATTGAACTGCCGGCGGACCTCCGCACCTGCAACCCTTCTGTGCCTGCGTATGTACACACCTGCAACCCTTCTATGCCTGCGTATGTACGCACCTGCAGCCCTTCTGTGCCTGCGTACCTCCGCACCTTCAACCCTTCTGTGCCTGCGTACCTACGCACCTGCAACCCTTCTGTGCCTGCGTACCGGCGCACCTGAAACGCTTCGTTCCTGCGTACGTACGCACTTTTCTTTCACTGTACCTGCGTACCTTCAGGCATAGATGATTTCAAGACTTCAGAAATAACCCAGACAGTCAGATCTACAGATCTGAACATGCGCCGAAGAGATCTCAATCCATCAGTAGATTCGCCTTATTTAGATCTAGACATACTCCCAAGAGATCATAATATTTCAGATCTAGCCCTCATAAGATATTCAACCAAAAACATGCTCAAGCCAAATGATCTCCTTTGCTTTATATAGGAAAGCTCTTCCTTAAAACATGGATCAATACCACGAGCCGACACCATAATAACCCAATACCGTCGGCTAAATACCAAGAGTAAAACATAAGAAAACCCCACATGTGAATTTCTTTGCCTTGAAATGTGTGCGCTGGGGGTACGCACCTCCTGAATGGCTAACCTGCGGGTATGTACGCACTCTATGTAACTCCGACCTGCGTGTACGCACCTTATGTAAGGTGTACCTGCGTACCCCTTATTTTCTTCAATATTTGATAGCTGATCATCAATCTCTGCTGCTGACTTGAAGTACTGTGATCTATCACCTGAATGGGTTGCCATCAAGGACAACACTTTAGCCATAATGCCAACACCTCCTTCTTCTTTAGGTGTTTCTACTTCTTCAATTATAATTTGCCTCTCTGGAGAAAGAAGGAAAGGATCTCTTTCAGACTCGATGGAAGGTATGGGAGAGTCGACTCCTGCTTCTTGAATTCCGGGAACCCTAGGGCTAGGAGTGTCAGTTGGAGATAAGGAAGGTGTCTCTTGTCTATCCCTTGAAGTAGATGGACTTGTAAAAATCGAACTCTTGGCTCTAGCTAAAAACCTTCCCCTAGAATCTCTAGCTCTATGCATGTCATTTTTTATTTTTTCCTTCAAGTCAGGCTAATAATTCTTTTTCTGATCTTCCAGGTCACTCTAGGTGCAAGAAGAGAGCATACTTAAGAAACTATTAAACCAATAACTTTCTCTTTTCTGATCCTCCAGATCACTCTAGGTGCAAGAGGAGAGCATACTTTGAGAGGTTATCAATTTCCCTTTCTTGAAATTTTCTTAATTTTTTTATAGAATTGGCTACCTAATTTCACTTCCCCGGCAACGGCGCCAAAATGTTTGGTCAATTTAGTGTTGTCTAAATTGCTATCATTAATTGTCAACCCGGGGCTCGTAAGCTGATGAAGTGAGATGTACAGTATGTACTTAAGTAACCTTTCCTAGTTCTTTTTGTCGTTTTTAGATGATGTTTGTGGTTGATTTAACTTCTTAAGATGGAGTGATGGATTTATAAACAAATGAGTGCGTGTGTGTGTATATGGTGATTACTAAATGCTTCTAGAACTTTTTAAAGAGAAAGCTTGAAAAGTGACTTGCAATGGAATTGAAACTTCGAATGAAAGCAAAGCATTAAACAAAGTGACTAATGGCACTAGTCCACTATTTATGCTGCTGATAAGAACAAAAATAGCATCTATGTTAACTCAATGGAAAGTGAAAAACACTACTTTAACTGCAAAACTTAAATGACAAATCATAACACTTCATTCTTTCTTAACACTCTGCCTCTAGCTGTAATTGTTCATGTGAAAAACAGTTAAGAAGGAATCAGTAATATGAGTCAAAAAGCTAATCAAACCAAGCTGCCACTCAATGATATTTTGGTCCAATAAAAGTTAGACAATTATGATGAGAAGACCATCAAAAGGTTAGTAAGCAACTTGTCAAAAACTTGATAAAGTAAACTAGTAATGAAACTGCGTAAGCAAGGTAAAAATCAACAGCTAAGACAAGACAACTTCAAATACCATCAGTGATAAAAAGAAATAAAAACACACTATCCCGGGCTCCTAACACACCTGCATAAACAAACTGATCAGTTCTGAAAAGTGCTGGAAATGTAAAGGCATGAAATCAAACTGTACATTATTATACATGTTCAAAGAAACGAAAAACTGCAGAAATCAAACTATACATTATTGTACATGTGAAAATGAAAACAAAGAAAGGCAGGAAAATAAAGTTAAATGCTACTGTACATAGGTTGTGGTAGATGGGGGCCCTCCATCCACTCAACCAGCTAAAGATCAGCTACGCAGAGATGAGCAGAAACAATCTTCTTATATTAAATCAGCATGTCAAAATACAGTCAAAAAGTGCTGTAGAAACAGTCTTTAAAACAGAGTTTGATAACCAAAACAATTACAACAATTACAATATCAAAAAGCTAATCTCTAAGCGTTGGCAAACGCTTTATTTATAGGCACAGGGACAAACTGTCCTCTGCGTAAACTAAGCAACTACAGTCTTAACTAATTAACTACGCAGCAACACGCAGGCAACTCCGTGCACGTTTGGAGGAAACGGTCATCATGGGGAGTAAATCTATGGTTAGATCCTGTCCCTTGCTGTCTTCGTGGCGTGGAGGAAGTGCCAGCTGTGGTTCCGTGTCTCAGTTGCTCACGCAGAGCCGTGCCACCGTCTGGAACTTAACTGTTTGACCGTGGGTACTCCTGCGTTGACCAGGGGCATACGTGACTGATTTGGCCCAACCAATAGCATACGAACCATGTATACATCCATACCAACGTGCCCATGTGGCCCGTTCCTGGAGAAGACACGTGGAGTATAGCAAACAACAAAAAGGCTGCGGAATCTCTGAACAGCTGCGAAACTGCTGAGTAGCTGCGGAATTGCAGAATAGTTGCGGAATTGCTGAACATGTACCAAAATTCTAAACAAACAGTCAATCATTAGCACAGTCAACAAATCATGTTAAAATGACATATAATGCAATGAATTGAACAAGTTGATGGAGGAAATGATGTCAGAAGAGAGAAGTGAATAGGGAAAAGCTGTTGGGAGGACAGGTAAATGAGTGCAAGGTTGAAGCTCAACAGTACTCCACAAAGATTCTCCAATAACAGATAAGCAAGAAGAAAACACAGAAAATGAAAATGAAATGACAAATCAAAGAAAACCAAACAATGATACCAAAGATAAATAGATGCAACCACTGCATCCACCTTTTCCAGACCGATTGGTCCAAATAAAACCTCCACTATCTATACCACAGTTTGATGTCTTAGATGAACTCAAGAATGTCTACATAAAAATTCCACTGCTGCAAGATATAAAAGACATTCCCATCTATACTAAGGCCATCAAAGACATATGTCTCAAGAAGCCTGCTAGAAAAAGGATTGATCCTCAAACCATTCATGTCATAGGACATTTAGCAGGCCTTATGACCAATACCATCTCCATGGAAAAGTATGTTGATCCTGGCATTCCCAAAGTGACCACCATCATTAACAACATACAAATTCGAAACACTTTGATAGATCTTGGGGCCACAATCAATGTCATGACTCTTGAAACCATGAGAACACTCCAGCTCATAAATTTGCAACATACAACGATTGTTCTAGAACTAGCTGATAGGTCTAAAGTGATTCCTGAAGGGATTTTGGAGGACATAATTGTCTCACTGGACTCTTGGGAGTATCCAATGGATTTCTTAGTCCTTCAACCCAAATCCAATTTAGGAGGACACCCTATCATCCTTGGTAGACCATGGCTAGCGACTACTGATGCATTCATAGGATGTCGATCGGGCAACATGATCATTTCAAGAGGGACCGAAAGAAAACAACTCACCCTTTATCCATCGGCACAATCACCAGCAGTAACACACAATTTGTGGCTTGATGATAAATTTAATGATAAAGAAGAAGTACAATTTGTTTTTATCATTGACCAAATCTATGATTTCCAAGAACAAGACAATAATGATTTGGTAGAATTATTCCTTTCTCAACCTGATATGTCCGAAAATTTGAGAAATGAACAATATCATGCTGCAGATGTACTTTTGGCCCAAAACTTTCAGGAAACATGCACCATTCAATCTTTGCAAACCAAATTTCACGACATTTTTCCAGTTCAATCCATCACCAACACACAGAGTCAGATCATAGAGATTAGTCCAGGGAAAACTCTGAACATAGGCAATCACCTAGACTCATCTCAGCAAGAGAAATTGATTCGACTCTTGAGAAAATACCAAAAAGCCTTTGCTTGGGACTACACCGATATGCATGGGATTCACCCCGACACATGCACTCACCATATCTATACAGATAGCACCATTAAACCAGTGAGGCAACCACAGAGAAGAATGAATCCCATGCTCCAAGATATTGTCAGAGAAGAATTGCAAAAACTTTTGAGAGTTAATTTTATATATCCTATTTCTGACAGTCAGTGGGTATCCCCATTGGTTATAGTGCCCAAGAAAAATTGTAAGTGGCGCATTTGTGTTGATTACAGACAGCTGAACAAAGCAACGCTCAAAGATTATTTCCCACTACCATTTATTGACCAAGTGTTAGACACCCTAGCTGGAAAATCATCATTTTATTTTCTTGATGGTTTCAGTGGCTACAACCAGATCAGGATAGCCTCCGAAGACCAGGACAAAACCACATTCACCTGTCCTTGGGGCACTTATGCTTACAATGTTTTTCCATTTGGACTTTGCAACGCTCCAGCTACATTTCAGAGAGCTGTGTTAGCTATTTTCGCTGATTTAATTCATGATTGTGTTGAAGTTTACATGGATGATTTTTCAGTATCTGGCAATTCATTTGAACATGCATTAGAAAACCTTGAGAGAGTTTTGAAGAGATGTATTGAAGCTAATCTGTCCCTCAGCAATGAAAAGTGCTTTATGATGTTAAACGGAGGGATAGTGTTAGGCCACTATATTTCTTTTCAAGGCATCAAGGTTGACCCAGCAAAGATCCAGATCATTGCTGATTTTCCAATTTCACAGAATCAGAGAGAGGTAAGAAGTTTCCTTGGGTATGCAAGCTATTACAGAAGATTTATTGAACATTTTAGTAAAATAGCTTTACCTTTGTTTAAACTTCTAACCAAAGATGTACTTTTCAACTGGAATGAGAACTGTCAACAAGCATTCGAACAACTCAAAAAGAAGTTATCAACCGCACCAGTCTTGAGAGGGCCTAATTGGAGCCTACCATTTCATATCTTCACGGATGCATCTGACACCGCAGTGGGTGCCTCATTAGGCCAAAAAGAGGAATCTTGTAATTATGCCATTTATTTCATTAGCAAAAATCTTACACCTGCAGAGTTAAACTACACAGTCACAGAAAAGGAAACACTTGCTATCATATATGCTGTGAATAAATTCCGACATTACATAACTGGTTATGAAGTCTTTGTACATACTGATCATTCTGCCATTAGACATTTAATGAATAAACCAATAACTAGTGGTAGAGTTACCAGATGGTTATTATTGTTACAGGAATTTAACATCACAGTGTTAGATAGACTAGGCAAAGAGAACCAGGTGGCAGATTTTCTTTCTAGACTACAAAATCCAGGTGATGTTGTTCCGGTTGAAGATTCTTTTCCAGATGAAAATCTATTTGCAATTTCCATAGTAACTCCTTGGTATGCTGATTTGGCCAATTATTTGTCTACAGGAAGGACACCTCCACACTTTACTGCAAAGGAAAAGAAGAGACTAGTCAAACAAAGTGCTAGATATTCATGGCTTAATGGCGATTTATTTTACACTGGTTATGATATGATCATTAGAATATGTGTAAGAAATGATGAGGTAATTGATATTTTAAAATCTTGCCATGATGAACCGTGTGGTGGGCATTTTGCAGCTAAGCGGACAACATTCAAAGTTCTTACTCTTGGATACTACTGGCCATCCATTTTTAAGGATGCCAAGAAGTATGTAAAGAGTTGTGACAACTGCCAAAGAATGGGCAGGCCAATAGCTACCGATGAGATGCCCCTTCAGCCCCAAGTTCACCTAGAGCCATTTGACAAATGGGCTCTAGACTTTATAGGACCCATTAACCCAACCTCCAATGGTAAGAAGTACATCTTAGTATGTACTGATTACATCACAAAGTGGGCTGAAGCAAAAGCACTGGTTAGAGCCACCGAACACACAGTAGTAAATTTCCTTTTTGAAGAGATTTTTGTGAGGTATGGAGTACCAAGGGAAATTGTGACTGATCAAGGTACTCAATTCACCTCAAAGCTAGTGAAGAACATCACAGACAAATACCAAATCAAGCATAGGAAAAGTACCCCTTACCATCCACAGGCCAATTGGCAGGTGGAATCCACAAACAAAACCTTGGAAGGGATCATTACTAAAACTGTTGCAATGAACATGAAGAATTGGGAAGAGAAGCTCAAAGATGCACTCTGGGCTTACAAAATTACGTGGAAAGATACTACAGGATTTACACCATATCAATTGGTGTACGGCAAAGAGGTAATGCTTCCTATTGAGTTTCAAATACATACTTTTAAACTGGCTGCAGATTTGCAAATTGACTTGGACCAAGCACAACAAGAAAGAATTCAGCAGTTGAACCAGCTGGATGAAATGAGGCAGCAAGCAGAGGAAACCACAATCCTCATGCAAAAACAAAGAAAGCAGTGGCATGATGCACATATCAAGAAAAAGCAGTTCAAGGAAGGTGACTGGGCTTTACTTTTTGACTCTAAATTCAGAGATCATAAAGCCAAGTTTACCACCCATTGGATGGGCCCATACCAAATTGTTCAGGCTTATGACAACGGTTCAGTCAAGCTCAAAACTATTGATGGAGAAGGCCATTCCTTTACTGTCAATGGTCATCGCCTGAAACTATACACTAAGCCCATCAGCAAGCAAGATTTTCTCCAAACAATATCTCAACAAAGAGAGGTTGAGATATTGCAGCCCTCAGCTGCAGTATCACTGCCTTAGTTCATTTCCTTTCAATTTCAGAGTCAAAAAGAAATAAAAGAAATAAAAAATAATATAAAACAAAAACTAATATATATATATATATATATATATATATATATATATATATATATAAAATAATGGGTTAGATGTGAAAACCAGCCTCTGGCACACTCTAACCCCGAATTCTTACTTGAAAACCAATTCATTGGTGGGTAAGAATTCTCTTTCTTTTGTTCACTGTTTGATTTATCAACTCAATAATGACTTGAGGACAAGTCAAAACTTTAGTGGGGGAGAGCAACATCAGCATTTTGTTCTTTTATCTCTCCATTGTAAATTCTTAAAGATTTCTTATCCTATCTCTTCACTGTAAATTTCCAAAGCAGCTTGTTCCAGCATTCCAGACTTCAATAAATAAGTTGTTTTGTCATTGTTTTATCTCAGAGGGACCTGGTTATAAACATTATGCAGGGGGACTTGTTCTGTCCAGAAGACCATGCTATCAACACCAGCAGTAATGGGACCTGTTTAAGACACATCAAAGGGACCTGTTAAGAAACTGTTACTTCAGGGTTACTTCAACAAAGCTTCATTCACAGGTTGCTGGGCACTAAGACTCCATCAAATACCCATGCTCAAGAAACCTGTATACATATAAGGAGCTGCATGAACATATTCAAATCTTTCTCAAGGGACCTGTTGTATTCAATCTTTCTCAAGGGACCTGTTGCATTCAATCTTTCTCAAGGGACCTGTTACAACAAGCAAAAGAATAGTCCTACTCAGCATGTCAATACAACAACAACCAACAAAAGAGTAATATGTTTCTTATTCTTAACATTTAATTTCTTAGATTAATTTTTAATGTAAATTTAATGACTGTGACTGTTATGATCGATTTCAAGGACACCTACATTTTCCATCATCCCTTATCCCACTGATTCTTATCATTTTTCATACTTAAACCTATTCAAACCTCTAAACCCATTACCAACACATCAACCTTGTTATGCTAAATGCATCCTACAACCATACCAACATCTTCCATTTGACCAAATGCCAACCGAAACAGGACACGTGGTGGATTGTGTTTTTTGAAAATAAAGGGGAAAGAAACAAATGTAAAGCGGCCTATTCATTGTATTCCACACGGCTGAATTATGACTCCACCACCCGATGTAGCCAAATGATTCATAGGACTCCTTGAAATCATACCCCAGTATTGCATATACGCCTTCAGCGCTCCTATGATGACATCTATACAAGCGGTACAACACTCCTTTGTTCTAAAAGAATGAATACGCTATGAAGTAAGTGCAGTGGTTATTCCACCATCATTCTCAGTTATTTCACGCTGGCAGTTAACTCCCGTGATGTCCACAGTGAGGATTGAAAGTAGTGAGCGCCACAAAAAGGGAAATATAACCATTTGGTTTCGACTCCCACCAAAGTCACAAGACAGTCAACCGAGCATCATATTGGGGCGACACCACCAGGTAATAAATTGAAATTTCTTTGTTGAAATTGCAAGACATAAACAGAGAAGAGTTAGGGCACGATCCTCTGCCAAGATGACTAATAGGGTCGAACCGAGCATGTTTGACAACTCTCAATATCATGAAGATTGCATTTCCATTCTCAGAGAGATACAGTGGTTACCCTTTTTAGAAAAATTTCATGGAAGTAATGAAGAGGTTACCAAACAATTTGCTTTCACATTCAATGGAGAGAAAGCCCTGATAGGTAACTTCTCATTCAGGGTTTCAGAGGACACTATAGCCCAGTCAATAGGGATTAGCCCAGAAGGGGAGAAGTACTTTAAAACAAAGCAATTTAAAGAGAAATCGTGGACGCAGTTTATGTCTAGATCCAGAGTCTCATCAGTTAACTGGAAGAAAGGTGTTCCAAGAAGGTTGTTGATGCATCCCTGGGATGAGATGGTCTATATCCTTCAAAAATTCATAACCTGCGAAGGCCGTTACAGTATTGTCTATCTATACCATATTAAATTACTGCTCCACTTGAAAAGACAATGTGTTATCAGTCTACCATATTTTCTATTACAAAGCCTAACTAAGATGTCGAAGACCATTCAAAAGCAGAAGGGAAATGAAGACAAGAGCCTATACCACTTTGGCTTAATTAAAATTATTATTGAGCATGAATTGCAGAGAAGAGGGAAAATGTGGAAGGAGTTCTTAGCTGCTAACCAAATTAGAGATGAGGAAGACAAAGAAGAATTGCAGGAGGACTCAGGGTTCATGAAGGATATTGATGAATAAATCCCAATATCCAAAGCCAGCAAGGCACCTCTACCTGTGAGCAGCATAAGGACTAGGAAAATGAGAAAGGAAGATGCTAAGAGGGCAGAACAAGATAAAATTTTCACCCCTTACTCACGAAGAACAAGGAGGACACCAAAAGCCCAGTTACAAGAAGACCAGCTTGAATCCAATGCACCTATACCAATGGATGTTGAAAGTGGTGACCACTCACCACCAGGGCCAGGAGTTGATATAGAGGTAGAAAGCAACAACAGGCAGGAAAAAGGTTCACCACCTCCCATTAAGAGACAGAAGAAATTGGAGAAACAAATTGAAGAATTAAAGGAAGAGCTCATGGAGGCTAATATGCTAGAAAAAGTTATCAAGAAAGAAAATGAAATGCTTCGAGCGTAGAGTAAAGAAACTCAAAAGAAGAATGAAAAGTTAAGGGAGAGAATCAGTGAACTAGAGGTTGAGCAAACAGATATTTGCAATTGGGCCACTAAGTGGTACAATCAGAAGAAGACCCTCAAAGAAAAATACAAAAGATTAAAGCAGGAGCTCAGGGGTCAGAAAGATACCCAGGTGAAAAAGAATGTGGACACATTGCTAAAGGCAGCAGAGATCCAGGCAGGGACAGAGTTCAAGGGAAGCACTTCGGGGTTAGCATGAGGACATGCTAATTCCTTAAGTCGAGGAGAGATGTTGGTACCATCCTATGACCTCCTTTTTCCTCCTAAAACATATCATTTGCCTACTTCTTTTCATCATATATCTCTTAGATTCCTTGAAAATTGATTAGTTAATAGTCCTATAGTTATTAAAATGCATTGAAATTGATTTAGGAGTTTTATGTTAAAGAATTAGAAGTTTTTGGTAAAATGGTTACAGGAAGTTCCAACATCCTGTAATTGGCTCATTGTTTGACATGTGGCACAACAGCTAGGCTAGAGCGAAAGGTAGGGATGAAAAGTAGAATGTCTAAGCATGGACGAATACCTATCCTACAGCAGAATCGACCCTCCTACATGCGCGGTCAACACAGGTCAAAGTATGGCATACTAGCGACAAAGGCAGCAACAGCAGAGCATTCTAAATTGATTTCGTTTTTGTTCCTTTTTGAAATTAGTTTAGGATGGAAACATTTTAAAAATCTCGACATGGTAAAAGCGGCAACAGCCATATCATGAATGTACATTCGTTTTCGAAATGTAAGGGTTGTAAAAAGACATATGTAAATACAGTCCGGTGTAATCAATGTATGGTAATCGTTGTATCATTTGAAACAGAGTTTTGAACTTAATATCAAGAACATAGTTACAGTCACGATCCTTGTCTTGTTGCGTTGATTTGATAACCGGTTGAATACAGTCCAGTATACCTCTGGAACGCGGACGGGCCCTGCGTTAAACTGGTATACTGTCATTTCCTTTTTATTCGCAACTTAGGGTATTACATGACATGCACAGTAATTAAGATTGGTTTCCGATTTCAATAGTTAAGATTGGTTGTTGATTTCAATCGAATTCATATGGTTTGTGTTTGTGATAATGCTTGAACAGTTCATCACTGAGATCGTGAATCGTATCCTGTAAGGGATTCGATCCCTTTGTTGTCCTTTAAAGCAATGTCATGAACTTTGTTTTCATTTCAAAATCTGTTTATGATCTCTGTATATTTTTATCTTGTATGAATATCAGTGAATGCTAGGTATTTGCTAAAAAAGGGTTTTATGTATAATGTCTCTGTAAGGAGATTGAAATCTTGGTTTGCAGTGATACACAGTGTTTAATTTGGTAAATGAATTTAATGACAGTGTTGTAATCAGGTATATTAGCAGAGTGACCTAAGTGTTTGGATAATAGGTAACATACCCCAATCTTCCGTAAAGAAGTTATGTGACCTACATCATAACCACTTAGCTAATAATCCTTTATGTCTATATACTTTAGACACATGCCTCTAAGCTTACGCATCCTGGTCGATAATAAATATGGTCTAGTCTAGTACCCTAGATAGAACACTACAGAGGGTGTGATGTGTTGTTCAGGAGAGGGCAGGTGCTTATATATCCTAGGGGAACTCCAGCTTCTTTAGCTAAAGTGATTGGTGTGTGCCATGCCAAGGTGTACAAGTTCTCATTCCAGCCCCTGATGGCATTGAGTAGCAACACCTGAGACAGGACTGACAACAGATCTAGCAGTTCAGAGTTGTGTGAGATTTGGCACCGTAGGATGGGGCATATGTATCATGGGGCCTTGAGTACATTGCGGGAGATCACCACTGGTGTGCCAGATTTCAGTTCTGATCACCTTGATGTATGCAGAGGATGTGCTATGGGGAAGTTTGCCAGATCCCCTTTTCCTAGCAGTGACAACAGAGCGACCGGGATCCTTGACTTGATTCATACCGATGTGAGTGGTCGAATGTCTCATGTATTCTTGAGTGGCTATGAGTACTATGTTTTATTCATTGATGACCACTCGAGGAAGACCTAGATTTATTTCTTGAAGACTAAGAGTGAGATCTTCAAGCAGTTTCAAGAGTTTAAAGCTCTTGTGGAGACCTAGATAGGTAGGAAGATCAAGGTCCTCAAGTCGGACAATGGAGGGGAGTATAACCTTGGTGAGTTTGTTGATTTTTGTGCTGAGGCAGGCATTAGGAGGGAGTTCACAGTTCCATACTACCCCCAGCATAATGGGGTTACAGAGAGGAAGAACACATCCATTGCAGGGGCTGCCAAAGCCATGCTTCAAGATCAGGGGTTACTTTTATTTTTGTGGGTAGAGGCCTGCAACACTGTTGTGTACTTGAAAATAGGAGTCCACATCGTGCCTTGGGGAATATGACTCTGGAGGAGGATTTTTCTAGGAAGAAGCCTGATGTTGGGCACTTTCATATCTTTGGGTGCCTTACATATTCCTATGTCCCCAAGGAGAATAGGACCAAGCTAGAGCCCACTGCAGACAAGGGCATCTTTTTGGGTTATAGTGATACCTCGAAAGCATATCGGATTTATTTTCCCGCGCAGAGGAAAGTGGTTGTCAGGCGGGATGTGAAGTTCGAGGAGGAGAGAGATTTCAGGAGGTCACGAGAGTTAGAGTATCCAGACTCACCTGACCCTCGGGACCAGTTGAGTCAGTCACAGGGATCCAGTGGTTAGGGATCAGGAAGTCACAGGAGTTAGAGTATCCAGACTCACCTTACCCTCGGGACCAGTTGAGTCAGTCACAGGGATCCAGTGGGCAGGGATCAGGAGGTACATCGATTACAGTTTTAGGTCCATCAATGAGCAGTGGCTCTCAAAGTCAGGTGGGTGGTTCTTCGAGCAACATGCAGGGCAGTCCACATAGCAGTTCACAGGGTAGTCCACTAATGGACAGTTTCACACGGTACTTCAACATCTATAGGCACAGATTCAGGCATGAGGTCAGTTGGCAGGCCTTTAGGAGTTCAGGCTTCTGATGATGATGAGGATTCTTTCACTCTGGTGGGAGAAATATGCTCAGGGAAGAGGAAGCCCAAGTGGCTTCAAGATACCTTGCATGAGGCCACATCAGTTGTTGGGCCAAAGAGAAAGGTTAGAGAGAGTAAACCACCTGAGCAGTTTTGTAGTTACGTGGCATTAGTAACAGGCATTGTTGACTCTAAGCCTTCTAGTTATGAGGAGGCAGCCAGCCAACAGGTCTGGAGAGAGGCCATGATGGAGGAGTATTCTTCTATTATGAAGAACGATGTTTGGGAGGTAGTGCCGAGGCCTGAAGGTAAATCGGTTGTTACTTCCAGATGGCTCTACAAGATCAAGCATGTTGTAGATGGTAGCATCGAGAAGTTCAAGGCTCGATTTGTGGTGAGAGGGTTCTCACAGGTAGAGGGAGTTGACTATGAGGAGATCTTCACTCTTGTAGCTCAGTATACATCTATTCGCTCCATTATATCGATTGCAGCAAAGATGGGTTGGAAGATCCACCAGATGGATGTGAAGATCGCATTCCTCAATGGCTTCATTCAGGAGGAGGTTTATATTGAGCAGCCGCAGGGCTTTGAGGTGCATGGGAAGGAGTCCCATATGCAGATTGAAAAAGGCACTTTATGGCCTGAAGCAAGCTCCTAGAGCTTGGTACTCAAGGATTGATACATACTTGCAGTAGTTGAGTTTCACAAAGAGTGAGGTTGATCCGAACCTATACTTCAATGTGGTGGGTGAGGAGCCTCTCATTCTGGTGTTGTATGTTGATGACTTGATCATCACTGGTGCAGAGAAACTCATTGAGGGCTGCAAGAGAGATCTTGCTTCAGAGTTTGAGATGAAGGATATTGGCTTGATGAATTATTTTCTGGGATTGGAGGTGTGGCAGGAGGAGGGGCATTTCTTCCTGGGACAAGGGAAGTACATTGTGGATATTCTTAGCAGATTTCACATGGAGGACTACAAACCCATGTCTACACCTATGATCACTAACTAGAAGAAGCTTCACGCTTCTGATTCCGAGTTGGTGGATCCTACTCTATATAGACAGTTGATTTGTTGTTTGATGTATTTGGTCAACACTCGACCAGATATATGTTTTGCAGTTAACATTATGAGTCAGTTCATGTGTGAGCCCAGGAGAGTGCATTCGGTGGCTGCAAAACACATTCTTCGTTACTTGCAGGGGACAGTAGATTTTGGTCTGGATTATAGAGAGGGTGATGGAGTGACACTGGCAGGGTACACAGATTCAGAATGGGTAGGTTGTGCTTCAGATAGGAAGAGTACTTCCGGGTGTTGTTTTGGGTTGGGTTTGGCAGTTGTGTCGTGGATCAGCCAGAAACAACAGTCAGTTGCATTGAGTTCAGCTGAGGCAGAGTATATCACTGCTAGTTGGGCTAGTTGAGAGGCCATATGGCTTCGCAAGATGTTGTTTGGTCTATTTGTCCAGGCATTGAGACCATCAGTAATTTATTGTGATAATCAAAGTTGCATAAAACTCACAGAGAATCCAGTTTTCATGACAGGTCAAAGCATAGAGATCAAGTATCACTTCATTAGAGACTATGTCCAAAAGGGAGTTGTCAAGCTTGAGTACATTTCAACAAATGAGCAGGTAGCAGACATTTTCACCAAAGCCTTACCACGGGGCAAGCATGTATACTTCAGAGACAAGATGGGAGTGGTGAGGAACACTTTCCTCGGTAAGAGGGAGTGTTATTATTTGGGTACTAGAGGACAAGTCATTCCCTAAGGATTTGATCTTTGGCCTAGGGAAAAGTGTCCAAATTTATTTTTTACATTTCTCCTAAAGTGACTTTATAAGTGGTAAAGTCAATTTATAGCTTCCTCCCCTCCCTCTTTTTATAACTTGTTCTATCTTTCTTATAGGTTAGTTTCCCCTTGTTATCCCCTCTCTCCTTTGCCTTTGTTTTTTGATAAGTTGTTTATATAAATATTTTAATAGCATTTAGTTTATGCTATATACTAATAATTCAACTTAATTAATATAAGGAAAATAATTTCTTCAATATTGAAATCGTTCTATGAGAATATGTTTTTATTGATTTATTATTAAAATAATTAAACATTTTAACAATTAAATAAACAATTTAACAATTAAATATATTTAAAATTTAGATTATTAAAGATTTATTCTTACTATATAATACATAAATTAATTTATTTTAATATTTATATTTATATTTATAATAAAAAATAAAATAAATATAGAATATTTAATACCCTTTATGTATATTCATAGTTCCCATTTACTTTTAATTTAATATTAGTATAACTAACTATTAATTTAATAATTATTGAAATCCATAACTTTAACTTAATTTAGAATATAGTTTTGCCCCCTTTTCCCTAGGTCCGGTTCAACTAGCCGTTTCCTATTCTAATATAGCAGTTAGTTAGTCAATATAGTCATTGCCTGGTCAAAAATTATAGCTGTTGGATGTTTTGCTCTGAGTATTTAACATGCAATCTAGATCTGATTCTTCAATTTGTCCTGACGATGAACCACATTGGTTGGTTCGAAACGTGTCGATAAATGAAATGTCATGTGATTTACGACGAAAAACCTCTCATAAAAGTCAATTTAATTTAAAAGTGACTTTATAAGTGGTAAAGTTACATTCTAATTTACAAGTGGCTTTATAAGTGGTAAAGTTACATTCTAATTTAAAGGTGACTTCATTAAAGTGAATGAAGAATTAGAAAGTGAAAAAGTGACTGTGGAAATAAAAGGCTAAGTGGGTCTTTATTTAAGTGGGTGAGTTAAAAAATAGAAAGTGAGAATTAAATGCACATTTATTCTCATCCCTAGATCTAAATGAATCTCAGCCATTAGATCTTAGGGTAACCCAAAAGGTCATTTAGAGAATAAAAGGAGAAGAGAAGAGAAAAAGATCAATTCATTCTTTCATGAGCATTTGAGAGAAAGAGAAGAGAGAGCAAAGAGAAAATTTCTGAGCAATGAGGAAGTGAAGGAGAGCAGCAAGAAGACATTTCAGCAAATCTGGGCAGTAGCATTTATTGGCACGCATCCCAAGGAAAAACCGTACAGCAGGAGAAAAGCATAGAAATCGAGGAAGAGGGATAGCAAGTTCTAGGCACATTTTTCGAGGCTAGCCATACAACATTTAATGTTGTTTTATTGCTGTGAAAATTTCTGTTTTGGTTGTTTGTTGATTGGCACGATTTTCAAGGTGGAGTTCAAGCATGAAAATCGAGATAAGTTGTAATTTGTGGTTACTGGAATTTTTACTATGTATTTCAGTTTCTTTGTAAAAGCATTCTCAGAAATAAAGAAGTGCTATCAAACTAGTTTTCCCCGAGAGTTGTAGAGAGTTTTTCCAGGGTTACATTGACCAAAAATCACTGTGTTATTTTCTGTGTGTGGCTATCATAATTTTGTTGTGTTTTATCTCTGCAATTTCAGCGGTTGTGAAATCTCTAATTTGTGTTTTTAGAAAAATATTATCATTTCCATATTTCAGAATTTTTATCATGCTTGGATTTAAAACTAAATGCATGGAGTGATAAGGAAAACTGATAACCGGAGTGGGGGTTGAAATTTCTTCAATTTGTAGCTACCTCTGCTTTCTTTATTTCAGTTGCATTAATTGCATCATGCATGTGAAAATTCAAGAATCCCTGAATCACTAATGCAACAATTGATTATATTTCTCCTACTGAATCAAGTTATTTACAGTATTATACAGTAAACATTGAAATAAATACAATGACAGCCTTCACAACTTAAATAATATGCGGAAACAAGAATCTGAGCAAGAAAGAAATAACACACATAAGTGACACCGTTGTTTTTGGACCAATGTCCCTGGAAAAACCCAATGTGGGAAACTGATGTAGCAGCTAAGGGTTTGTATTATTAAGCAATAATTTATGAGTACGATTCTTCGAATGCCCAAACTGGCAATCCTATACAAAGATCTAACTAGACAAAAAGTAGTGAGATGTTCTCACCCTATCACTGGAAAATTTGGCACTGATCTGTGCTGGAGATGAGCCTCTGCGCTACCTCTACGCAGTACTGCTTCATACCCATGCAACCACTGCAAATAGCACTGTATTGCACCTCCTCTGATCCTTTGTTGACTGGAAAATTCGTCGTTCTGTCCTCCCGGTCTCACACCCCGGCTCCGGCACTTGATCCTGATTGTTCCTCAACAGAATTTCGAACTCCCAATGAAGCTTTGCACTACCACAGTGTAGCTATGCATGGCCCTGCATCAGCCTCTCTAGACGAGTCTCTGCACTCTCTACCTTGTACTCTCCGGGTAAGGAAAAGTTCCTCCAGAAACTATCCCTTCCCCTCACTATAAGAAATCACCTCGATCACTTCTCCGGCAACTGTTGCGTTGCTCTCTTCAAAAATCGAACTCTTGATCTCTCACTCGATGTGTCTCCCAAATGCCCATCAAGCCTCTTCTTCTAATCTTCTCGTTGAGTAACCAACGGCCCAAATTAGATTTTGATCAATGGCTCAGATCATTTTGGCTTGATCCTCATCTTTTTCTAGAAGTTTCACCCTAAGTTTAATTAATAGCCTTGAATTATTTTAATTTCCTAAGTTTAGACTTAGGCATCCATTAAAAATAATTAATTATTTTAATAAAACCTTCTCCAGGTGGAATTTCCCAAAATGATTTCTGGGTATTCTGGAATACATGTGTCCTAGCCTCCCTGCAAATGTTGAGGCTTAGAGCACATTTGATGCTACCAGAAATGAACACTCCCTCTTAGCGAGGAATGTGCTCTAGTAATGCAACCTGCTGAAGCATCACCCTTCTCTATAACATCTCCCTCTACTTTGTTGATGTCTGACATCACTGCTCACCAACTACTGCGCAAATGTTTCATTTGTGTTGTTGTTGGCCCTACCACTACCAACACTCCATCTACATTGCAAACCTCTCCTATTGTTGTTGTTGTTGCAACAACAACGGAAAAACATCCAAAATACTAAACCAAAGGTGTTTAGTGTGATGCATCTGTTGCTGGAGTTCTAACTGCTACTAGTCTCTGCGTTGTCACTAAAGCCACTACGTTGTTGTTGACTCTGCTTTGTACCAACAGCATTGTTGTCAATACTAGCTCTGTGCTGCTCAGGTTCTGGCGCTCCTAGCCACTACAACTATCACTCTGATACTCCTTTGCACCAACTGACCATTGTCCATCCTGCTACTTCTGATATGGGCTCCCATAGCAAGTTATTGATCCAAGAGGTGGACTCCTCAAGGATCCTGCCCATCTGTAGTTCTTTCAAACTACAGTACTAGATCACCCCACCTCTCCCTTGGAGGTATCTAGGCAATCATGGCGAACTCCTCTTCCTCTATCTTTGTGGTTGCAGCCTGCAGATCATGTTTCTCGTCCTTGTCCTTCTTCTTGAGAGAACACTGCAAAGCATAGTGACCAAATTCACCACACCGGAAAAATTTGATCTTTGAGACATCTTTCTTCTTATTTTGTTGCTCCTACTACCCCTTTAATGCAAGGGCTACATTCTCCTCCTCCTCATTGGGCTTCGTCCCACTGTTGCTATTGCCATCAAGTTTGCACTTGACTAAGTCTCACCTCATCTCTTCCTGCTGAAGAGCGACCCACATTCCCTCTCAATCTGGCAATCTCTCTCTACCCAGGATACTCTGGACAAATAATTCCCATTCTTCTTATAGATTGAATTCAGGGCCAACCTCACCATTTCTGTAGACTGAGGTGTTGATCCTATAGTTGCTAATTGATCTCGAACTTCCCGAAGCTTTGATAGGAACGAATCAATGTGTTTCCCTTTCTCCATCCTTGTTGATCTTAGCTTCTCCTCCAAGTACATATTCTGCTGCTCGAAAGATCCTTGATGTAGTGTAGCTAAGACATCCCCCATCTCTTTGGTCGTCCCTTTGCCAGCAATGTGACATACAACGTGATCCATCACTCCATCGAGGATCAACACTTGGCCTTCGCCATCTCAACCTTATACTTCTTGTGTGGATCTGCATCACCAAGTACAACTACCACACTATACACATACATCTTGAGATCATGCTCATCCAGAAGGCATGAGATTCTAGCCTTCCAAATCACATAGTTGGATGCTCCATCCAACCGATCTTGATCTCTCAGCCTGTTAGTTGCCATCTCTACCAACAAAATGTTGAGCTGCCTCCTTTCTCCTTTGTGTTGTTGCTAAGCTGGCATATGTACTCCCTGTTGGAGTTAGTACATCTGCTCCTCTCTACTGCTACTCAGTAAATGAGAAATCAAATTCTCTGGCTGGGAATTCTCTGAGGAGAAAATTCCCTCAAGTTGTGTTTCCGTCCCTCTTCTAACGTTTTTTTTCCCCAGCAACTGCTACAAAAAATTGTGTCTCACCAGAAAACTGCTCTGTGCTGAATCTGTTGCTACGTTGCTCCCTCTATTGCTGACAAATCTCAATTTGGAAATCTTACCTCTCTGTCAACTCACGCAGAGAGAGATTTTCCTTGAGAATTTTTCCCTCCTGGCTTGGACTACGCAATCCCTCTAGGGATTCGATCTGTTGCCTACGCAGCACTTCGATCTCCCTCCTCTTCAATGTTGGACTCTTCTGATCTGCTCTCTTGCTTCACCTGCGCTCTGATACCATGTGAAAATTCGAGAATCCTAAAATCACTACTGCAGCAACTGATTATATTTCTCCTACTGAATCAAGTTATTTACAGTGTTATACAGTAAACATCAAAATAAATACAAATGCAGTGTTCACAACTTAAATAATATGCGGAAACAAGAATATGAACAAGAAAGAAATAACACACAAGTGACACCATTGTTTTTGGACCAATGTCCCCGGAAAAACCCAACGTAGGAAAATCGATGCAACAACTGATGGTTTGTATTATTAAGCAGTAATTTCTGAGTACAATTCTTCGGATGCCCAAACTAGCAATCCTATACAAAGATCTAACTAGACAAAAAGTAGTGAGATGATCTCACCCTGTCACTGGAAAATTCAGCGTTGATCTGCGCTGGAGATGAGCCTTTGCGCAATACTGCGTCACACCCACACAGTCACTACATAACTGCCATTGGGATTGCACTTCACCTCCTCTAATCCTCTGTTGACTGGAAACTTCGGTGTTCTGTCCTCCCGGTCTCACACATTGGCTCCGGCACTTGATCCGGTTGTTCCTCAGCAAAATTTCAGACTCCCTCTTAATCTCTACACTACCGCAGCGTAGCTTTGTGTGGCCCTGCGTCATCCTCTTTGGACGTCTCTCTGCCCTCTCTGCCTTGTACTCTCTAGACCAAGAATACTTCCTCTGGAAACTATCCTTGCTCCTCATTGCAAGAAATCACCTCAATCAGTTCTTTGACAACTGTTGCATTGATCTCTTCAGAAATCAATCTCTTATCTCTCACTCGATGTGTCTTCCAAATGCCCATCAAGCCTCTTCTTATAATCTTCTCGTTGAGTAACCAACAGCCCAGATTTGATTATAACCAATGGCTCAATTCATTTTGGCTTGATCCTCATCTTCTTCTAGAAGTTTCACCCTCAATTTAATTAATACCCTTTAATTATTTTAATTTCCTAAGTTTAGACTTAGGCATCCATTAAAAATAATTAATTATTTTAATAAAACCTTCTCCGGGTGGAATTTCCCAAAATGATTTCTTGGTATTCTGGAATACATGTGTCCTAGCCTCCCTGCAAATTTTTAGGTTTAGAGCACATCCGATGCTACCAGAAATCAACAATGCGTAGCTCTCATAATCTTTGGGCTAGATTCTTTACAAATCCTTGTTAGAATATTCCGACACATAGGAAATAGTTAAGTATAACTTGGTCTAGTGTAGAGTTAGGTAAAGTGTGTTTCTTTACTATGTACTTTTGTAACTTAAAAATCCGACGGTCATGATATGTAGTGATCCGACTGTTCATTCTCTCCTCCGTATTATCGACACTTGATCTGTGGCTTAACACCCGATTGGTCCATGATCTCTATTTAAAGAGCATGGAGGGTCATTTGTAGGGTAACCTTTCATAAGAGAAGCTGATGTAAATTTCCATTCTTTTATTAATAAATTGCCTGAAGTGGCCATGTTGGCTCAAGCCGTGGATTGTTTTCCTCTTTGAGGGTTTTAACCATGTCAAGAATACTGGTGTATTGATCTGTGATCTATTTGTGAGCAGTGTCCTTTGGTTTTCTGTATGAGGAACTTACCCTGTAAATTCCTACATGGTATCAGAGCTATTTGAGGGCCGCATCTGTTGGTGATCCAAATCTGAAGCCGGTAGAACTGCATCTGACTGTCGTTTCCTAGATCTACTATTTCTAACTGCTTTCGGGCCGAGAGGACTGCTCTATTGTGTTAGGAGCATCTATTCCAGTGAGGAACCCCTTTCATTTCACGCAAAAAGGTTTCCGGTAGCCCTAGCTATGTCATTTTTAAGATTTGGAGGTATACAATGTTTATTTGCAGTTTTTAGTTATTTTCTCTCTGTTTATTTCAGTTTATTTAGCTCTCTGTTTTTTATTACCAAATCTATACCTTTCATTTCTGCATATGCTCTTTGCCCCGTGACTTTGTGTGATCTGGGCAAATCAGAAATAGAAAGGAAGGATTTTTCTCATGCGTATGCTCTTTTCCACCGCGCCTTAGTGTGATCTTGGAAAATCAGAAACATTGAGGAAAATATTTAGTTTCCGGCTAAAGTTAACTTCAAGCTGTAAGGTTTATTTTTTTGTATGTCCGTGTTGGGTTTTGTGTTTTTTTTTTGTACGGAAAAAAGAGCTTTCTCAAGTAAGCACGCACCCCAAAGCTTCAGTGACTAAAAAAAAAACCCCTTCCTCTTTTCCAAAAATTACTAACCTTTTAAACTAGCTCACTTGGTCCAAAGTTACTTTATGAGAATAGAGGTCTTGGGTTCAAGTCTTTCTTTTTGTTGAGTTACTTTTCAAAAAGCACATGTAGCTTATGTTTTAAAGTTACTTTATGTAAAAGTGTTCTCACCCATTATAAAAAGTGAGTCACTTATAATTCTAAAGTCTCTTTATCTTTTATTTAAGTTACAATTTAATGGATAGCTCATAAACTACAATTGTAAAAGTGACATTCACTTATTTATAAAAGTGAGTCACATAATTTTTTTTTAAAAACTGAGCTAATTAGATTTATGTTTGGAAAGGGGGGAGATTTTTTTTAAATATAACATTATCATTTATTTTCGCACATTCACGCACTTTGTCGGCATCTTCAACAACTTTTATTCAAAAAACCATAACTTCTTCATCTGGAAGCCGTTTTTTTTAATCAACCTAATTTTTCGAGATATTTCCATTGGAACACTTAGTTTTAGCATCTATAGCTTCAGTTTCTGTTAAAATGGAAAGTCCATGCCAAGTTATTCTTGACAGCACCAACCACTTCCAATGGTGGTCCTACATTGTGGATTTACTTAGAAGTAAAGGTTTTTACAAAATAGCCTCAGGCCAAGAAACCAAACCTCAAGATGAAGATAAGGCAGCCAAATGGGAAAATACACAAGATCAAGCACGTGGGTTGATATGGATGTCTATTTCTCTAGACCTTAGATTCCATATCACAGAACTTGATACTCCTAATGAAGCAATGAAACAACTCACTAAAGTTTTTGGAATTAAAAATGAAATTAGAGCCCATCAACTCGAAAATGAACTACTTACATTGGACCCCAATAATTTTTCTTCCATTGAAGATTCTTTGTCCAAGTTCAAGACCCTTAGACTTCTCTTGGAAGGTGTTAAGGTTAAGAAAGAAAATGATAGCATTATCTATTCCATTCTTACTAAGTTGGGACCAGCCTACTCTGTGTTTGTTTCCACCTTCCATTTTATAAGAGAAGCCTTCATTTCTCAAGGACAAGACTGCAAGTCGCCTTCCTTTGATGCCTTTTGTGATTCTTTGATAAGAGAACAAGAAAAACTCCTACATCTTGGTCTTCTTAATCTTGGAAACTCTTCTAAGAAAGCCTCAGCCTCTCAACAGCAACCTAATTCAAAGAATCCTAAGAAGTCGTATCCTAAAAAGAATGGTCCTAAACCAAACAAGGGTCCTAAGAAATTTCTATCTCAAAATGAAAAATCATTTCAAGAAAATCATAAGGCAAATAAAAACAAAGAGAAGAAGACTGATAGACATTTCCACTTTTGTAATCGAGATGGCCACTTAAAATCCAAATGCTTTAAGAAGATGGAAGCCTTGGAAGCATCAATGAAGAAGCATAACATCCATTTGGAGCACTCTTCAACTTCAACTTCATCTTCAGGAATAGCACTTTCTGCATGTGGTTGTCAAGCATCTCGATCTGGTTATGCACTAAATGTATCTTCTTCTTCTCATTCTCATGAGTGGCTCATTGATTCTGGAGCTTCTTATCACATGGCAAAAAACAAAGCCATGTTTTCTTCTTTAAATGATTGTAACACCAAAAATATATATGTTGGTGATGATAGATCTCTTAGTGTTGTAGGGAATAGAACTGTTCATATAGACAATGGTAAATTTAATGATGTATTATGTGTTCCAATCTTATCCTGCAACCTTCTATCTGTATATCAGATAACTCATTCAGGTGAAGGTAAAATCGTTGAATTTTCACCTCACGATGTTGTAATTAAGGACCTAAGAGATCCTAGACAGATTTTAGCTACTGGCATTGTTGATGATTCTACAAGGTTGTATAAGTTTAACAACTTTGGGTCATCAAATCTTCCCTCAATATTTGTTGCTCATAATGATAAATTGAGCAAACTTTGGCATGAGCGATTTGGTCACTTAAACTATCGCTCCCTTTAGAATCTATGTAAAGAAAATATGGTGGCAGGTCTTCCAATGGTATCTTGCAGAGATGGTGTTTGTTCTGGATGTGTACTCAGAAAACATTGGGATAGTTTTGAAAAACGTGCCTCTTGGCACGCCTCAGCCCCTTTACAACTTGTGCATAGTGATTTATATGGTCCACTTCCAGTTGTTTCATTCTCTGGCTACAAGTATTTCTTAACTTTCATTGATGATTTCTCCATACGCACTTGGGTATTCTTCTTAAAACTCGAGAGTGAAGTATTTAACATGTTCTTGGCCTTTAAGGCCTTTGTTGAAAAACAATTTGGACATCAAATTCTTAAGCTAAGATCTGATAATGGCGGAGAATATGTTAACAACAAATTCATCAACTTTTGCACTAAGAATGGAATTTAAATGCAACATATTGTTCCATATACTCCACAACAAAATGGTGTAGCTGAAAGGAAGAATCACACCTTAAAGGAAATGGCTAATTGTATGGCTTCAATCTAAAGGACTTAGTCAAAAATTTTGGGCATAAGCAATTAACTGTGCAAATTACATAATAAATCGCACTCCTACTAAGATTTTCAAGCTTATCACTCCAGAAGAATCATGGAGCTCAATTAAACTAAATGTAAGTCACTTTCATGTTTTTGGAAGTGAAGCATGGGCCCATATTCCAGATGAGAAACATAAAGCTTTAGAACCTAAGAGTGGAAAATGTATTTTTGTTGGATATTCTGAAGATGTCAAAGGATATAGACTTATTCCACTTAAGTTAAAAAATGTTATCATTAGAAGAGATGTAAAGTTTGTTGAAAATATATTGGCCTATGAGCCTAGTTCGGCGGATGTGCCACCTCTCTCTATCCCTTCTACTTCTGAAAATATTTCTTCTTTAGATGATGACAGCGAGGATGACAATCCTCCCCCACCTTCTCAGGATCCTCCTTCAGCTCCTCAGCTTCCAAAATGAGTCTGTGCTACTCGGGATGCAGCAGGTGCTCTTGCTGGTGATCCTACAGATCAACGACATACACGTTCTCAGTTCAATAGAGCCTCTTCTTTACGGGCTTAAGCTTCAACGAATTATGAACCTGACGCCTTTGCAGAAGCTTCAGGCCATCCAGAATGGGACGCAACTATGAATGAAGAATATCGTTCATTATTGGAAAATGATACATGGGATCTTGTTCCTCTACCAAAGGGACGAAAACTTGTTAGATGCAAATGGGTTTACAGAACCAAGTATGGATCAGAAGGAAAAGTTGATAAACATAAAGCTCGTCTTGTTGCTAAGGATTTTTCACAAGTAGAAGGCATTGACTACAGTGAAGCCTTCTCCCCTGTTGCCAAAATGAACTCTATCCACCTTGTTCTTTCCCTTGCTACTCTTTCAAATGGGAAGTCCATCATATGGATGTTAAATCTGCCTTCTTGCATGGGGACTTGCATGAAAAAATCTATATGGAACAACCTACTGGCTTTATACAAACAGACTCCAGCCTTGTATGTCGGCTTAAGAAATCCCTTTATGGTCTCAAGCAAGCCCCTTAGGCTTGGTATGCCAAAATGGATAGCTTTCTTTTAGAAACTGGCTTTTCTAGGTGTCATTCTGACAATACTGTCTACACCAAGAAAGTGGGCAAGTCTCTTATCATTCTTGTTCTTTATGTTAATGATCTTATCCTTCTTAGTAGTGATCCCAACCTTATAAACCATGTGAAGTCCAGCCTTGAAAAGAAGTTTGAAATGACAGACTTAGGACACTTGCATTATTCTCTTGGTCTTCAAGTCTTGCAATCCAAGGAAGGCATTTCCCTTTCCAAATCCAAGTATGCCTGTGATCTTCTACGCCATTTTCACATGGAAGACTGTAAGCCAACTCCTTCTCCCTTTCAGTCTGGAGCCAAACTTTCAATCACTTGTACTTCCCGTGAAGTTGATGCTACCTTATACCGTCAACTTGTAGGAAAACTTTTGTATCTAACCCATACTCATCCTGACCTTTCCTTTGTTGTTGGCCTTATTGGTCGGTTTATGCAAAACCCACATGAAAGTATTTGGAAAGCAACTAAAAGAATACTTCATTATGTTCGAGGTACAGTTCAGTTTGGGATTCATTACAATGCAGAAGGATCTTTTCTATTGGTTGGTTTCACTGATTCTGATTGGGCTGGTGACCCTAGTGATCGAAATTCTACTGCAGGTTATGTTTTCACTCTTGGTTCAGGACCTATTACATGGGCTTGCAAGAAATAAAGTGCCATTTCTCTTTCTTCAGCAGAAGCAGAGTATCGTGGTACCGTAGAAGCTAGTAACGAAGCCATGTGGCTTCGTCAGATCCTATCAGAGTTTGGATTTCAGCAGCAACATCTGACTACACTTGGGTGTGATAATCAAAGTGCCATTCAACTATGCAAAGATTTAGTCCAACATCAGCGCAACAAACACATTGAACTACACATGCACTTCATCAGAAAGCTCATTCATGACCATGTTCTTGAAGTGAAATATTGTTCAAGAGATGATCAAGTTGCAGACATCTTTACATAGGCTCTCATAGAGGCGAAGTTTACTAAACTTCGATTTATGGTTGGAGTTCAGGAAGTTGTCACTAAGGGGGGAAACGCTCTAACACCTCCTTTCTTCTCCTATTGTGTCATATTTGTACATCCTTCAATCCTATCTCAAGTTGTTCTTAAGGGTGGATGTTAGGATATTCCGACACATAGTAAATAGTTAAGTATAACTTGGTCTAGTGTAGAGTTAGATAAAGTGTGCTTCTATACTATGTACTTTTGTAACTTAAAAATTCGACGGTCACGATATGTAGTGATCCGACGGTTCATTCTCTCATCGGTATTACTGACACTTGATCCGTGGCTTAACACCCTATTGGTCCATGATCTCTATTTAAAGAGCATGGAGGGTCATTTGTAAGGTAACCGTTCATGAGAGAAGTTGATGTAAATTTTCATTCATTTATTAATAAATTTCCTAAAGTGGTCGTGTTGGCTCAGGCCGTGGATTGTTTCCCTCTTTGAGGGTTTTAACCACGTCAAGAATACTAGTGTATTGATCTGTGACCTGTTTGTCAGCTGTTTCCTTTGGTGTTCTGTCTGAGGAACTTAATTTGCAATGTAGTTTTTTCCAGCTATCACCTATAGGTTCCCCATACTACCAAATTGGTCCAAAGCCTTTGGCATGTTTGGAATAAAAGTGAACAACTTCAAAATTCAGATGTAAGGCACAACAAACACAAGAAAATGAAATTAAACCCCCACTAAAAAGAAATAACAGCCAACTGATTTAATAAATCAATTATCAATATTGGATCATTAGCAACTAAAAATGACAATAGGAGGGTTGAAAACAAATTGATTCAAATTGGCTGTCTCATTGCTTGGAAAAAAATAAAATCACTTACATTGTTTTATGGGCATGAAAATAGAGGCAAAATGTAGGCAACAAAATAGGCGAGCAAAGAGGCAAGCAAGCAAACAAAAACTATGAAAAATAAAACATTAAGAAAGTGGGGTTTAGATACATAACTGTCAATAGAAACTTCACCATAGTTTTGGCAAATAAAACTCACCCCTTGCAAAAAATCTTGATGGTGGATTGGTGATGGCTGCTTAGGGTGCCCATAAACCTTTTTCCAACAAATTGGAAAAAAAATGAGAGAAAAAAGACAAATTGGACTATTTAATCCACTCTTCACACCAGGCTGACGATTTTTTCTATTTTTTTAGAGGAGGTCTTATTGGACGAGGGTCAAAAACTAACCTTCCTAGTAAAGTGAGAGAACAGATTTACACTCAAGGTAAGTGAATCATCCAGATCACCCCTTAACCCATATTGGAATGCCAACACATTAAGTAAAAGCATATGATTGCAAGATGGCTAAAGTACTTTCCTTGAAGGGGAACGTTGGATGGTGAGAGGATTTGTCTGATGCAAATGGTGAAATATAGCATATCAACATGTATTAATCAATGTAGTGTTGCTGACTGGCTAGTTGTCCAAAGAAAGAGAAAATTTTCTCCTATGGGGTTACCCACTTTTTGGTGAGTGACATGCACTATTAATCTTTGGGAACAATATCCATGTTGACCACTACGTGTCAACGACCCATAGCAGTACACCCCCTTTTTTCGCAAAAGGGATAGCACTTGATCAACGTGTCCATGTTGTTCGACTATCATCATCAACCTGATCATGTTATATTGTAAACCCTTTCTGCATATGTAAATTGTAAATAATCTCAGCAAATCCATGTCATGTATATAATTGCCTAGGTAAACCTAATTTTCTAATAACGATCTACATTCCGGAATGTTTTTTGTCTTATCGATCCATGATCGACATGCTTTTCCTTCAGCTTACCCCAAAGCCAGAATGGATTTTGTCGCCAGAATGTTAGGGGAGTCATAGTGTGCTAGATCGACTCTATGTAAAAGTGATTTGGGAATAATCCTAACTATTTGGTTAGGTTATTTTATTACAAATTGCTTGATCTGCTAGATTATATTTGTGTCGCAAAACTGGGTAGTTTGTGAGGGTCTTGTTCAAATGAGTTTTCCCCCTTTAGATGTAAAAAATGTAAAAAATCATGATGTAAAATGTCTTGAAGGTTAGAAAAATAATTTATCCCCTCATAAGTCCTGGGTCTTAGGCAAATTTAAATTTTCCAGAGGTAAAATTCGGGGATCCTTTAAAAAATTAAATCTTAACTAGTCCAAGGACTAAGATTAGTTGATTATTTTGCTAAATTTTATGTCTTAGGTCCCTGGGGTTAAGTCAAAGTCAAATTTTTGAGGAAATAAATGCAAAATTTTAATTTTTGAATTTATTAAAATGCATTTAATTGAAAAATTCAAAATTTCCTCAATATTTAAAATTTCGATGGATGAGATTAAAAGAAATTTTGATCCTCATCAACAGTCAAGATCACTTTGACAAGGATCACTCGAACTAGCCATTGGGAAATTTATCTTTAAATAGAGGGTCAATTGTCAGTTGAGATCATTCGATCTTTGAGTCGTGTGTTAAGTGAAAGCTCTTTTGTAAACTTTTTTTTTTATGAGCAATAAAGAAAGACTTTGGGGTTAATTTCTGCTGGTGTTACTCTTTGTGGAAATGTTGTAATATGTGTTATTTTCATGCATAGATTTCATTTCAGCCATTGATGATAACTTTATGAAGAGAGATTTAAGCACAGGTATCTTGTTTGATCACTGGGGTTTGAATGGTAATTTAGGTTCTGAATATAATGGCAGGTATTTCTATTAAATCTGAATTTTATTATCGTTTTCTTGCTCTATGTTAATAGTTGAATTGAGTTGTGCAGGAAATTTTGATTTTTTGGATCATCAGGGGTTCGGGGAAGTTTTCAGTTGGACCAGCCAGCTCCCGACTAGTATTTTCGAAAGAGCCCAGTTTGATTGAATTCCAGGTTTATCATAAGAAGTTTCATTTTTTATGCATGAAGGGTTTTTGGGCGAAGCATCTCTGTTTCAATTTAAAATTTACAAAAAAAAAAAAAAATGTGCTAAATTGATAGATCTAGCTTTTTAGACCCTCAGATTATTAGATCTGGGAGCGGAGTTGGACTCATACTCGCCAGAACTGGTAGATCTGCTACTCTTGTGCATAGATTTGTAATTTTTTTAATTTTTTTGACTTACGGTTTCTAGGGTTTCATCTTTTTTTTGGCATATATGGATTCTGGGTGTTTGTGTTTCCAAGAACAGGTTTCAAATCTGAAGGTGAATTTCAATTTTGAAGCCAGATTTAGGCCCTAGAGGGTAAGATCTGGCCTCAGAACCAGCTCTTGTAGAGGTGTTATCTCTGTGGTTCAAGGATTTTAAAATATTTTGAGTTTGAAAACAATTTTACAGGGGTTTCAAGTAACAAATCTGAAGCATAAATGTGACATTTTGATCAAGGTTTTCTGGAAAAAAAATTGGGTTCTCTCTCTCTGCATTTTTTTTCAATAGAAAAAATTTGGAAGTATTTTCACTGCTTGTCCAAATCCTCATCGTTCCATCGTTGACCTGCAACTCTCTCAGCTCTCATCCCTCACGACTCTTTCAACCTGCAGCATACAACTGCTTCCAAACCCTCGCCTTTCACTGCTGTTGTATACCCATTCCTGCATTTTTTTCCCTTGTTGTCCAGGCATGGCCCCTCATATCTATTTTCTATCATTCCCGTAGCCCCCTCCTCAATTTTCCGTCAACGCAGCCATCCCTGCAACTCTTCCATCAAACCATCTCCCTGCTGCCATACTTGCTCCATATGCAGCCCCGTCTCCTGCGATAAATCCTCACTCAGTCGAGTCCTCTAACCCACAGCCACAATCCTCCCCATCGCACTCCCCACGCTGGCCATCTGTGTGCAGCTCTCCACTCCTCCTTCCTTACCCGTAGATCTGCCCTCTCTTTGCACCTTTTCCCTTCCTCACTGTTGTCTATCCTCTAGCCATCCGCGTCCCCCTCTACTCCATACACAGTCTTCTCCCGTGAGCTTCTCTCCTTCACTATCCAGGCCATCGTCTAACCTGCAGCTGCCCAAAAAAAAAGGCAAATACATTCAAATTTAATTTTTTATGTCGATAGTCTATTTCTTTTGGTCTGTATGTTAGTTTAGGGTTTAGGTTTAGTTATAATTTTTTATTTAATTTAGCTTATGTATAAATGTTTTAGCTTTTATTTAAACTTAAGTTAGGATTCATTTAGTTTTAAAAAATCTTAAGAAATCTAAATATATATATATATATATATATATATATATATAAAAGGGGCTTCATTTTCATTTTTAATGTGACTTTGAAATATCCTAAAGTTTTAAAATCAAAACAAATTTCACATTTAAAGGTTTTAAATTTTTATGTGGCCTCTGGCCCATTAAAAAATTTAAAAAATTATTAAATCTTTTTCGATTTATTTCGGTTACATTTAGTCTTGCTTAGCCCATCGAAATTTTCTCCTAAGGAGTAATTAAATTGTCAATTAAAAATTCCTTCATGGTGTCTTTTCGGGCTAAGGGTAAAATCTAAAGGAGAATTTTTTGTGGTATCAGCATTCTTTTTTTCTCTATAGTTAAAGGTGCTTAAATTTTTTATATTCTAAGTTTAACTATAGGAAGGTGGTTAATTTCCTAGATTTGGGTCACTAAGCATAATCATTTAAATTCTAGGATCTAAATTGGTTAGCATTTAAATTTTGTGGTTGTTTAAAGTATTTGAATCTCTTAAAATTTAATTGCTAAGACATTGTACATCTATCGAATATCTTGCATCTACCTATCATCATTGTTTGGATTATTTAATGTTCATTACATGTTAGACATTTTGCAAATATTTTCGAGCGATTGTTAAAAAATTTTATCGTGGAATTATACCTCTGTTTCTTAAGCAGCAGCAGCTAATCAATTTCTTGGTTTTCATTTTATCTAGCAAGATCATTGACTCCATAAGGCACTGGTATTAATCATTTAAAATCTAATCAAATTCTAAATATTGCTAAGCCTTAATCAAGTATTTGATTACCTCGTTGTGTCTCCCAAACCGGTTGATTCCTAACTGGTTCTCATTCATCCCATTTATCCATAGGGTCTACCGGCCTTAGCCTGTTGTAGGAAGAAAGCTTAAACGGAGAGATCGGGGATCAGGGTGACAGCCCCCGATCTGAGCATTGTCGCGGTGCCTAGACACTCTATGCGACAACATTTTTTGGCGCCGCTGCCGGGGATAGAGTTGTTCTGTCCTTGGTTTCTTCGATATTCATCTCATTTCTTTCCTCTCATCCCTTTCACCTCTCACCAGGATAAGTTCCTTGTCCTTGGCTCCTTGCTTTCGGGTTATTCCGTGTTAGACTTTTTGTCCGGGTGGCGACTCCACTTCATCTATCTTCTGCAAGAGTGTATACTAGAAGACATCCAAGTAGTTTGGTTAATCCTGCTCCTGATCCTGAAAGGGCTCTCAGAGTACGATTACACAAACTCTCTTCTCGTACCCTTCTTGTTAATCTCGGACAAGAAGCCCTCTCTGATATCCATTTGCTTTTTACTAACCCGGTCGAGCACGATACCATGGACATATTCGCCCCGTGTGATTTTGTTAATGTTCAAGGTTATTTCAATGATATTCCAAAGCATGGGATGGATAAATTGCCTATCTTTCAGGGCAATAATGCAGTTAGTGATAACTCTCATCTAAAATATTTTAGTTCATGGCTGGGTAAGTATGCAAGGGCTGTTGATTTTAATCATGAAGATGTAAAAACGACCCTTTTTGTTCTTACCTTGGAGGGGGATGTTTTAGATTGGTTTACGGAAAAGCCTCAAAATTCATTTGATTCTTTGCAATCGACTGTTAATGCCTTTAAGGAAAAGTATGGAGATAAGAGAGAAGGAATTCATCTTGTAAAAGCTATCAGTATCATTAAAAAGAGAGAAAATGAGACCGCAGAAGAATTTAAAAAGAGATTCAATGTTATCATTAAGGAATTACCTCAAGATTATAAACCTACTGATAAATCTCTTCGGGAATTTTATATTGATGCCTTTATCCCTAAGCCTTCTTATGAGTTAAGACGTGCTAAACTTCCTGATTATAGGGATTGTCAAGGTTTAGCAGTAGAGCTTGAAAAATATAAGGCAACATCTAGGAAGTTTGAAATCCTAGGTTTTGATAGGGCTTCAATGAAATTGAAAGAACCTAAAGGAAAAGAGGTTCAAGAACCTGGTAACGATCTTGTTCAAAAATTACTGCAAAAAATTGAAAGCATGGAGATTAACCAAGCGAAATTAACCTCTAATCATGCTAAGGAAATAACTACTTTGCAGAATAGGTTGGTTCAAATGGAAAGAGCTCAAACGCAAAATTTCCAGCCCGGAAATAATAATAATAATTGAAATAATAATTGGCAGAAGAAAGGTCAATCTAGTGAGCAGAGACCACCTAATCTGCTTGAACATACTAATTTGGTCGATGATGCTCCGCCTTATTGTCGGGCTTGTGATGCTCTTCATGAGGAGGCAACTTGCCCCATAGTTAGAAGGATTTTGGATAATGGAATGTTTGGGGCAGGTAATCAAATAAATTGTGTGGTTAAAGAGTTTTCTTTGTCTATGAAACACTTGATGGAAATTAAGGAAAACAGTCGAGATGTTATGCCTTCCACATCAGCTTTTAGTACAAACAATTTTGAGAATGAAGATGATATGATGGTTAACTTTATGGTGAGAAGCCTTTTCCAGTGTGAATCATGGAAATTTCTAAAGATAAGGGTTTAATTTATCACAGGGGGGATAAATATCAAAGTGGGAATCAAATTCCCCCTCGAATTTTTAACCCGAGTTCAAACTCTGGATTAGATGTCGATCTGGGAAGTTGGTTTAATAATGCAAAAATCTGGGTTCCTGTCTCCGAGATTGTGAAAATTCCTTCCCAAAGGGCTAAGTTACTAAAAGCTATTGAAGCTCCTCAAGTGAATATTTCTCAATAGAAGGCACCGGAGGTTGATTATCAGGATGCTCCTATATATTTGCAAAGTTTAGATTCAGATAACAAGGATCATCAGCCATTCTTTATTACTTTGATGGTTAATGGATATAAATTGAATAATTGCATGTTGGATTCTGGTGCGTCAGCTTGTGTCATGACCAAGAGGGTCATGGAACAACTTAATTTAAGAGTTTCTAGGCCTTACTACAATATATGTGCCATGGATTCTAAGAAGATTGAAGTTTACAGTTTGATCAAGGATTTATAGGTTCATTTATCAGTTTACCCTGACATTATGATTGTTATGGACATTGTCGTTGTTGATGTGCCTGATGCTTGGAGTATGCTTTCATCAAGAAAATGGGCCTCTGATCTAGGAGGGAGTATTCAAATGAATTGGTCATATGCTATGATTCCTTCTCCTAGAGGTGATGGTTTTGTGAGACTTAATAGAGAGCCTGAGAGAAGATTCCATGTTGAAGATCCTAGGATACCTCATAATGAAATAATTAAAGAACAATCTGACAAGGGGAATTATGCTATCCTATCTAATATGATAAGGTTGATAAAAAGATTGGGGATCTCAATGATAAAGTTTGGTACATGTATTTTGATGGTGCATCATCTAGACATGGTAAAGGTGCAGGAATCGTATTAAAATCTCCCCTTGGTCATATTTTCAAGTTTGCCTATCGATTGGAATTTGAAGCAACCAACACTGTCACTGAATATGAAGCTTTGTTGTTAGGTCTTGAGTTGGCAAAGGCTTTAAGAGTTAAGTTGCTTAGCATCAAAGGGGATTCTGACTTAATTATCATGCAAATTAAAAATAAAATTACATGAAAAAATCAAAGGTTAAAGAACTATTGAAATGTTGTATGGGATACTATGGAATATTTTGATGCCCTTGACTTTGAGGCTATCCCAAGAGAGCATAATAGTTCGGCAGATGAGCTTGTTGTAGTAGCTTCTACTTTGTTTTTGTCTGATGAGCTGATTAAGGATAAGATAAAAATGGAAGTTATATTTAGGCCTTCTGTTCCAGATAACTCAGAGCATTGGCAAGTCTTTGATGACGAGAAACAAGTGATTTGTTTTCTTGATAATTTGGATGAGTTTGAAAATTTTCAGATAGATTCTAAGGAGTTTGGATCTGATGATCATGAAGATATCATAAATCCTACTCCCAGGAATGTGGTTTTTTTAGAGCAGCACTTTGATCGGCATGATGCCACAAAGATGAAAGAGGAAAATAAAATGGATCCAGGCGAATACATCGAGGTAAACATTGGTACTTCTAGAGATCCAAAGATTATCAAAATTGGCAAGGGTATTAACGTTGAAGAAAGAAAAAAGTTAACCATTTTACTTCGTGACTATCGAGATGTTTTAGCATTTTCTCATGATGAATTAAAAAGTTATAGGGAAGATGTCATGGAGCACACTATCCCTTTGAAAGATGAAAATGCTAAACCCTTTCGTCAAAAGCTTAGGCAGATAAATCCTAAGTTAGCCCCTTTGGTTCAAAAGGAGCTTTCAAAGATGCTTGCAGCAAGAATTATTGCTCAAACGAGGCATTCAACATGGTGTTCCAACCTGGTGATTGTTAGGAAAAAGAATGGTACAATAAGACTTTGTGTCGATTTTCAAAACCTTAATCTAGCATGTAAGAAAGATAATTACCCTTTGCCAAACATGGAGACTATGTTGCAAAGAGTAACTGGTTCTGGAATGATGTCATTGCTAGATGGTTTTTCTGAGTATAATCAGGTATGGGTTAAAAAAGAGGATCGTCACAAAACTACATTCACCACACCATGGGGTACTTTCGAATATATTAGAATGTCGTTTGTATTAACTAATGTTAGAGCTAAATTTCAAAGGGCTACGTTTCAAAGGAACCTGAAAGCTCTAGCATGACTCATGAAGAAGAGGAAGAAATGCAACATGATATATCAAAATTACAAGACCAAGTGCAACAACTGTCCCTTGCACAAAAAGGAACAGAATCTAAGATGGATGGTTTAAAGAAAGGCATAGAAGCTAAGATGGATTGTTTAAAGAAAGGTGTAGAAGCTAAGATGAATGATGTGGAAGCTAAGATGGATGATTTGAAGATAGATTTGAAGACAGACATGGAAGAATTGAAGATAAATATGAATAAGTTGCTACAAGAAAGGGTCACTAATGGTGAAAGGGTAGTAAAGGAAACTCATGATGAGAACAAAAGAAATGTTAATCATGATTCCATAGACTCTAATGTTGGATCAAAAACCCACTATATTCCAGAAATCAATATGAGAAATTTTGATGGCAAGGATCCCGCAACATGGATAGTACAGATGGAACAATTTTTTGATCTCAATAATGTGCAAAACACACAAAAGGTACGTATTGCAACTTTATATTTGGAACCAAATCAGTTTGTATGGTATCAATGGCTTTGCTCTCGTAAACAATTTATCACTTGGGCAATTTTTACGGAAGAATTGATAGCACATTATTGTTAAACACACATGGACAACAAAGGAATATGAAGGATAAATCATGAGAGTACAATTTTTACTAACAAGAGATATACATTTATAGTACAATATGTGACCGTTGGGTTCCACATCCCAAGGTCTCTTGGACTACTTAGTCTATTCAGCTTCCACACTAACCCATTTAGGATTAGGTGTTCAACATTCCCCCCCTTAATCTGAAGGGTTATGTATGAGTCCAAGAAGAGAGCTGTAATACAAAATGTGCAAAAATGCATGGCAGCACAAGGCTGAATGTGCTCTCTGAAATGTTGGTATGAAGGGTGATGGTTTAAGGATGACCACTAACACTGGAACGCTTAGTGCAGTTCCCAAAACTCTTCCAAAACTGGCAAGAAACTGAAGTCTTCTGCTAGAGGAAGTGCTCCTATTGTTTTAAAGAGGGAAACCTTCAACCATGAAAGGGAGGTCTCACCCCGCATAAAAGGGAGAACTTCAACCTGAAAAGGGAAGTCTCAACCTATGATGGTTTAAGGATGACCAACAACTCTGGAATGCAATTCCTGGAACTCTTCCAAAACTGGCAAGAAGCTGGAGTCTTCTGCTAGAGGAAGTGTTCTCAATTTTGTTCCTGGAATTCTTCCAAAACTGGCAAGAAGCTGAAGTCTTCTGCTAGAGGAAGTGTCCCAGATTGCCAACTGAAGGCATGCTCAGGGGCATCTTTGTCTCTGGCTACAACTCTGAAACTGGTGTGGTAGGTTGTGGCTCAGGCTCGCTTGATGTGACTTTGAAGCTTGTAGATGACCATCTTTTCCCCCCCTGTCAGATACAAGGTGAGATGATGGAGAAAACTCAACTGCAAGATTGTTCAATACTTTGGAACAAGTTCTGACATGTGTTTGGAATATCTTCTTGGCTATTGATGCCCATTGCCAAGAAGCGATCCATCCAAGATGAATCTTTGTTCTTGCAGGTGTTGAAAAGTGTGAAACAAGAAATGCTTGTTGAGAGTGCAACAAGATGATGGAGCTTAGTGAAAGGAGTCGCCTTCACTAAGTGGGCCCGCAGGCTATTTTTGGCGCAAGTCTATTTTTAGACATATGGATCATGTCTATGGATTGCAGGTTGCTGTTTATGGATGATTGGTCAAGTTGGGAAAAATAGATGGACTTCTGTTTTTGATGAAAGTGTGAGTGATCACAATGTGAGTGATCAAAGTCTATTTTTAGACTGGCTGTCAAAAATAGAAAAGTCAAATATTATTGTCTCATAATAATATTTGGACTATAAACTTGATCTTATTCTCTTGGAGCACTTCAGTTTGAGCTACAGAGGTGGCACATGCAGCTGTCAGAAGGAAATATGCTTTTCTTATGAGTCAGTTGAGTTGTTGCATGCATGACTTCAGTTAGAACTCAATCAGTTGATTTTGGTGGAGTTGATTGTGCAGTTGATGGAGTTGTGTTCAGTTTAGCTTTGTTAAACTAGTTGTATTTAGTCTAACTGATCAATAGACTAGAGATGAGTTGGGTGAATTAGTTATTAATTAATTCACAAGTTATTAACTCATAATGCAACTATAGAATACATCAGTTAACTCAGTTGCATGTCAGTGCATGTTCAGTTCAACAGGGACAGGTGGTAGAGAATCAGATTGCTATCAGTTGTGACTATAGTTGTGCACCAGATCTTGCACAATCAAGGGATTGAGTATGCCAATGAGTTTGCTCACGTATTTGCCCAGTATTGTAGCCTTTGCTCACGTCCAACAAAGTGTGAGTGATTATTTTGAGGTGAAATACGAGTTTGGGAAGCCATTCTCATCAGTTCTTGAGCAGGTATTGAGCTGGAGAGGCAGGCAAGCAGCGGGGGAGATTTGGAGATCAGATCTGAGCTGTATTGTGTGTAACAGGTGGAGCTAGTACTGGATTGCTTGTGATAAGCATTGTACTTTGTAATGTTACATGATTCAATCAATATAATATACAGATAGTGTGGGGTTTTTAGCGAGATGCTTTCCCCGGGATACATACTGTGTTAATGAGTTTGATTGATGCTTCTATGTGTGCCTGTGAATGTTTCTGTTTCTGTAAATTGATGATCAACGTAGAGGAGATTATGTATTATACATGTTCCGCTTATAATTGTATGATCAGGATAATCTCTATGAATATGTGTTAAATTATTCAAAATTTCTACATGGTATCAGAGCTAGATGATTTGTAGAAAAAGTTTCTACATGGTATCAGAGCTGCTTGATTTGTAGAAGAGATTTTTACAGGATATCAAGCGAGGATTGATCATCAGATCTACTATTCAGGAAGTGTTTACATTCTATTTCTTCAGGCAGAGTCTGTAATCGGGCTAGGTAGCCTCTGGATTCATCCTTCCATTGGAAGGTGAGATATCCGGTGAATGCCCATACAGTCAATCTCTGTACGAGAAATATTGTGTTCTCATGAATTCTAGATCGGAAGTGGTTGAGTTTTTGAGCTGGTGGAATTCAAATTTAATTCCAAAGCAAGAGATAAAACTCAGAAACATTCAGTGTGAGAATGGAGACAGTATGCCCCAGTATCTCACGAAGTTCACCCAATGCCGGGATGAGCTGGGAAGTGTGGGGGTAACTGTCGGATGAGGATGGTGAGTCTAGCACTCCTTGACCTTCCTAAGAGTTGGCATAGCTACCAGGACTCAGTGAATGGAAGGGAGAAACTGCCAAATTGGGAACGACTATGGTCGGATTTGATGCAGGAGGAGATTAGACGGTGCACCAGAGACAGTTCTTCATCCATGCAGGATGAGGAGAACTGTGCCTTAGCGAGTAAGGTGAAGAAGGGGAAGGAGAAGGTTTCCCTTTTTGAATCTTGTTCTTCTAGTGATGGGAAGAAGGTTGACAAGTCGAGGTGAGATGATTTCGTTGTCATGAGATTGGTTCATGGGTCAGGAACCTGTATGCTCTTGAGGTTCAAGATGCATGCGAAGCCTTGAGCAGCGAGGCAACTGATGGAGACTTGGTGGTTGAGAGGGAGCGTATATTACCTCTCAACATGCAAAGCCAGAAGAAGTCTCAGACGATTGTGGAGGAGCCACGATTGGTGTAGCAGCTTCAGAAGATTGTGGAGGAGCCACAACAGGGGAAGCTAAGAGGAGATCGAGTAGTGACATCTACTCATCTAGAGACCTCCAGTAGGGGGAACTTCAAGCCAGGTGGGCTGAGGGATCGCATGCAACCATACCTCTAGGTAGGAGGTGGGGTGATGTGGATTGATTGTCCCAAGGAGGAGGGGCAAGATCCTTGAGGTACCCAACCTCTTGGATGAGACCTTGCTATGGGAGCCCCAGATGTGTAGTAGCAAGAACTGACTGATTGGGTAGAGACAGATGCGGATGGAGTGGCAGAGAGAGCGACAGTGCAGGGAATCCCAGGACAGCGCATAGCTAGCATGCTGTAGCAATGCGAGAGGCACAAGTGTTTTGCACAGTGCTAGGTGGCACAGAGAGGTGTGCAATGGTGCGAGATGCATGGAGATGTTGCAGTAGAGCAGATGTCAGAGAGGGAGCACTTGTCAGCAGCAGGTAGAGCTTCAACATCAGAGGGTGCTTCTATCCCAACAGGGAGGTCAGTTGGGAGGTGCAGTGCGGATGTAATGCTGGGAGATAGAACCAGCAGTAGCATGGATGCAGTCAGAGATCAAAGTGATAGAGGCTAGAGCAGTCAGATACTGAAGAGCACAGAGATGCAGAGTTTCAGTTGACAGAGGCAATAGCAGTCAGAGACTTTGATGACAGAGCAAGTGGACCGGCCAGATGTGTTGCATGGAGAACATTCCAGAGTTACAGGATCGGGTTTGAGAGGAAGCCTTTCTTGTTGAGAGGGAGTGTTGAAAAGTGTGCAACAAGAAATGCTTGTTGAGAGTGCAACAAGATGATGGAGCTTAGTGAAAAGAGTCGCCTTCACTAAGTGGGCCCGCAGGCTATTTTTGGCGCAAGTCTATTTTTAGACATATGGATCATGTCTATGGATTGCAGGTTGTTGTTTATGGATGATTGGTCAAGTTGAGAAAAATAGATGGACTTCTATTTTTGATGAAAGTGTGAGTGATCAAAGTCTATTTTTAGACTGGCTGTCAAAAATAGAAAAGTCAAATATTATTGTCTCATAATAATATTTGGACTATAAACTTGATCTTATTCTCTTGGAGCACTTCAGTTTGAGCTACAGAGGTGGCACATGCAGCTGTCAGAAGGAAATACACTTTTCTTATGAGTCAGTTGAGTTGTTGCATGCATGACTTCAGTTAGAACTCAATCAGTTGAGTTTGGTGGAGTTGATTGTGCAGTTGATGGAGTTGTGTTCAGTTTAGCTTTGTTAAACTAGTTGTATTTAGTCTAACTGATCAATAGACTAGAGATGAGTTGGGTGAATTAGTTATTAATTAATTCACAAGTTATTAACTCATAATGCAACTATAGAATACATCAGTTAACTCAGTTGCATGTCAGTGCATGTTCAGTTCAACAGGGACAGGTGGTAGAGAATCAGATTGCTATCAATTGTGACTATAGTTGTGCACTAGATCTTGCACAATCAAGGGATTGAGTATGCCAATGAGTTTGCTCATGTATTTGCCCAGTATTGTAGCCTTTTCTCACGTCCAACAAAGTGTGAGTGATTATTTTGAGGTGAAATACGAGTTTGGGAAGCCATTCTCATCAGTTCTTGAGCAGGTATTGAGCTGGAGAGGCAGGCAAGCAGCGGGGGAGATTTGGAAATCAGATCTGAGCTGTATTGTGTGTAACAGGTGGAGCTGGTACTGGATTGCTTGTGATAAGCATTGTACTTTGTAATGTTACATGATTCAATCAATATAATATACAGATAGTGTGGGGTTTTTAGAGAGATGCTTTCCCCGGGATACATACTGTGTTAATGAGTTTGATTGATGCTTCTATGTGTGCCTGTGAATGTTTCTGCTTCTGTAAATTGATGATCAAAGTAGAGGAGATTATGTATTATACATGTTCCTCTTATAATTGTTTGATCAGGATAATATCTGTGAATATGTGTTAAATTATTCAAAATTTCTACACATTTGTTTCTGAAGCATCTGTGTGAAGAATGGCTGGTTTTATGACAGTGCTTACATGGATGAAGATCAAAACAGTGATCTTTCAGATGGCCAACTCGGTCACAGTGTTGGCATTTCACAATTTGTTGTTGTTGTTGTTGTTGTTGCTGTGGAAGAAGGGTAGAGTCTGGAACAGCTGAAGCTGAACTGTCATGAGGAGCAGGTGAACTATCATGAATGAATCCAACACTCTAAAACTGAATAGGGTTGGCATAGTCTGGAATATGAAGGGACAAGTCCTTGTCATATCCAAGACCAATTATGTGCTTTTTGTGGAAAAGATGTTCCCAAGGTCTGATGATGGGCTTGGGAAGTGCAGACTGAGTTTCTGCATCTGCATGTACAATTGCTGCTTTATGGGGTACTAAATCTGAATGAACTGTAACATTATTGACTTGTTGTTTATGGGAGTCTGTTTCATTGTTCTGAACAGAAACAGGTTCAGAATGATGATTCCTCTGTTTTAATTCTTCTTGCTGTAGCTGAGTTTCAAGCTGCAAAAAATCAATTTTCTCTTGTGCATTTTGTAGACAGACCTGAATGTCTGTGAGAGAAACTTTGCTGACTTTTAATGTATCATGATTAGAGGAATGTATCAAAGTTTTTAAGAACTCTAATATTTCAGTAATTCGAGCCATATTTTCCATTGTCAAAATTACACCTTTTTAAAAATTGATCACAACTATGACCCAATGAGTAAAAGTAACACCCACTCACAGTACAAAGACACAGAAAAATCCTTTGTAAATGTGCAGCAAATGAATCAAGGAATCAATGCATATATATGTAGACAGAGACTATAATGAGTTTTAATACCACAACTAGGGCAACAGCAACTGCAAACTTGCTTGGATCCTTCAAGTACTCCTTCACTTTCAAATCAGAAATGATGACTATCAAAACTTCAATAATTATAACACCATGTCATGGGTAGGACTTGAATACTCATATGCTTTGACTGGGGTACAAATTAATATTCTCTGATCTTGCCACTTTCTAGCAATGAAGAGAAGCAATGAGAGTAAATTCCAGCAAGGACTTTCAGACCCAGAATGCTGCTCCAACAACAAGGAATATAGTCAACAAAATGACAGTCTGTGCCCAGGAAGATAATAATTGTGAGACTGATTTTATAAATCGGATACAAATATTTCACCCTCTAATATTATGAAATAATTCAATCTTGAAAACCACTATTGTGACAACAATTCAACCTTCGAGTCAAATTAACTTGGCCTTGAGACTACCACATACTATAATTGAACTCAGATCTCGAAATAGTCTGCCACAGAGAATATCTCAGATATGGAATCAGCGAATGCCCACTCCTTTGAACTATGATGACCCAAACTAGTGCTCGGCTTTCCCTTTTAAAGACAGATAGCTTAATCTATTATGTGAACCTGTTTAGCAAATAAATGGGATACTCGGCCTCAGCGGATAGCGTAACAATTAGTCACAGAGGTATTCTTGGTGTATGAGGATTTCTGGTGCCTTCCAAACTGATACACACAGCCAACAATATGAGGCATTGGTCCATCCACAAACAGCCTATAAGCCACTGGCACTTCGGCCCAAACACCCACGTTACTTCCCAACTGGGCCTAGAGAAAAATGTTGCGGGATTGACGAACTTGCCCAACAAATCGGCAGGAGTTTCATACACAAGAAATTTGGTCCACTATTAATGTAATAAAAAATCGGTCCTTTTGAATTTAATACCAAACTAGAGCACTCACGTAATAAACACAACTTTGGAAATGGCGGCTCCTGCAAATTCGCTTCTCACAATAATCACAAGTGGCAGATAGACATCTTGACCTCTCACAGCAGTACCATTCACAGCATCACAATCATTTTTTTTTTGCTTCAGTTATATGATGGACATCAAGGAGGAACAATCCCACACAGCCATTGGAACAAATAAACAAGGTGGATAAAATATTGGAACCTGGTTGCTTAGCTTAATTTGCAGCCCGTCTATCTCTTCAAACTCGGCTTCTTTACACTAGCAATCTGCCCAGAATTTATCTATGATGTAACACACAGCCACTCTTTCAAATTAAAGCTAATAACCTTTGGTTCATCTCTTTATGGTTTATGAAAACCATATCCTCATCACACAAGGTTCTTCACATTTCAATTAAAACTCATCCTGAAACTTATCAAACATAGGGTGTAAAACCCCTCATTCATAACCAAACATTCAGAAGCTTACCAAACAATCACAATAACTCTCATTCATATATGGCCGGATTCAATTAAAGAGTGCGCCCTTGCCTTTAAACCCCAATGTTTAATTCTCATATGTTTGCCAACAAACACATTACATTTGGTTTAAATCTCAAACATCAAACTACTCACGAAGTTTCCATTTCATTTAACATTATTCCCAACTTGCACATATGGTTTTTAATACGGATTTTCAAACAAATCTCCATAAACAAAAGTGCCCATGTGTTAAGACTAAGTATGGCAATCATATATCGTTTTCAGGCATTATAACTTTATGCAACCACCATCATATCTTACCCGTTCAAATTGCTGCAATAATCTCAGGATCGCGCCTTCAAATTCTGGATCTCACCAGCAATCAAACCATTCGATTCATGAGAGTTATCTAATTTCAAAAGACCGTTATTATTCCATCAAAATAAAACATACCTGTTTATCAAAATGCTGTCAGCACGGCTTTGCTGTGGTATATAAGTTTGCCTCTGTAAAAAATGGTTATGTTTACAAAACCCAGAATTGATGTCTCTGTGTTTTCCTCAGATCGGTCCATTCATCCACGTTCTGCCTCTGTGGTTAATACTTCTCGGTTTCTTCACAGTAGCGCCTTTTTCCTTTAGCTGTAAATACATTGGTTTGTGGTTCAACGGGTTAGTGTGTGCAGATGGGTTTCGGTAAAACTGCAGCCTTCTGTTTCCCTATAATTGCAAGAATTATGAGGGGTCAGATTCCTCAGTGTCTCGTGCAGAACATTTCATGCAGCAGAGGCAGAGCTGAATGCGAACATGTGGATTGGCAATAATAACAGCAATCACACTCCGAGAAAAAGGCTCAGAGAATCGGTTCCTAATCAGCTCGGGAATTTTGTTTCTTTCAAAGGCGCCAATGCGAAGACCTTGCTAAACATGCCACAGTCCAACGGCGAAGCGGTCTCCACCGGCCTACGCCTCTGCTTGGAAGGCAATAATACGTTAAATTCCACCAACGGCAGAGAATTTTCCGCCTGCAGTAGCAATGCATACTCTTTAAACCACACACTTCTCGTGGAAATGCAACGCCAGAAGAATGATATAGACGAGTACATGAAATCGTAGGGTGAGCGTCTGAGGTCTGTCTATCTCTCTGTCAATGGGCAACGTAGCAGCGTATGGAAGCAGCGTATGAGAGCCAACGCATACGCTTTTCATGGACCATTCATAATTACAGCAAACGCAACATAATTACAGCAAACCAATAGTCATAATTACAGCAAACGTATGGAGCAGAGTGCAGGTAATGTCAGACAGAGAGTCTTAAAATAGCCAAAGTCAGGTGCAGCGTATACAGTGCCAAAGGTCAGGTAGGAGAGGCAGCATATTTCTGACAGACAATGAATTAATAGAGCATTACAGGTAATGGGCAGAACTGACAGGTCTGCACACAGTAAAATGCTTTACAAGGTGACAATTCTGCTCAATTCTGATTAGGAAAAAAGGCAGAAATGACATATATATAGATACCACAAAACAAGTGGCTCAAATTGGAGCAGGACCAACAATCGCCTGCTCTGATACCATGTTAAACACACATGGACAACAAAGGAATATGAAGGATAAATCATGAGAGTACAATTTTTATTAACAAGAGATATACATTTATAGTACAATATGTGACCGTTGGGTTCCACATCCCAAGGTCTCTTGGACTACTTAGTCTATTCAGCTTCCACACTAACCCATTTAGGATTAGGTGTCCAACAATTATGAGGATACAAAAAGCAACACTTTTTTTAGCCAATTGATAAGTCTCAAACAAAAGGGTTCAATAATGGAGCACATTGAGGAGTTCCAAAAATTGAACATAAGGGTAAAAGATATTCCAGAGGAGCATAGGATTGATGTGTTCATAGGGTCTTTAAAGGATAATATCCAACATGATGTTCGCCTTTGGGAACCTGAGTCATTAGAGAAGGCATTCAGGTTAGCAAGAAAAATGGAAAGCAAAATTATGGCAACCAGGAAGCATACCACTCACAACTATAAAGACAGAAGTGTTGTTGCCGCTAGTCTTCCACAACCTATAAGGTTGACACCACAACAATTGGAAGAAAAAAGAGCAAAGGGCTTTGTTACAGTTGTGATAGCAAATACACTAAAGGTCATAAGTGTGCTGAGAAGAAATTATTCTACATAGATTGTGAAGAGGAAGAAGAAAAGGAGCAAGAAAGGTCAAAAGAAGAGAATATACTCCAGGAACAAAGCCTAGAAAAAGAAGAAATGAATCCGACCATATCTTGTAATGCATTGGCGGGAATTACCACTCCTCAAACCATCAAGATAGAAGGACAAATCAAGAAGAAAAAGGTAATAGTGTTGATTGATTCAGGAAGTACCCACAATTTTATTCGTTGTAAGGTAGCAAGAGAATTGAATTGCTTCTTATATCCAGCACCAGAGTGTCAAGTGATGGTTGCAAATGGAGGAACAATAAATTGCTCACGAAAGTTCCATAATATCAAGCTATCCATGGGAGAATATGTATTGACTAGCCCAATGCTTTCCATTCCAATGGGAGGTGCTGATGTTGTACTAGGAGTCCAATGGCTACAATCCTTGGGTACAATAGCTTTTAATTTTCAAGAACCTTTCATGAAATTTTCTGTGGAAGGAAAGGAAGTTGAATTAAGGGGTATTGCAGGGAAACCGGGAAAGATAATCAGCTCTAACAATATGACAAAGCTTCTAAAAAGGGAACAAAGAGGTGTAATTGCACAATTATGTTCGCTAGATGTGTCCACAGTGGAATCATCTATTTCTCCAGATCTCCAAAAAGTCTTGGACAATCATTCCAAGGTATTTGAGACTCCCAAAGGTCTCCCACCTATTTGTGATCATGATCATGCTATTCATCTGATTCCAGGATGTGTTCCTCCAAACATCAGGCCGTACAGATATCCCTATGCCCAAAAGAGTGAAATTGAACGTATGGTTGCGGAAATGCTAGAGGCTGGTATAATTCAACCAAGTCAAATTTCTTTCTCTGCTCCAGTAGTATTGGTGCACAAGAAGGATGGATCATGGCGCATGTGTCCGGATTATAGGGAGCTCAACAAGCTCACTATTAAAGATAAGTTTCCCATTCCCGTCATTGATGAATTACTGGATGAATTGCATGGATCAATTTACTTCACCAAGTTGGATCTTCGTTCAGGATATCATCAAATCAGAATGAAGATTGAAAACATTCCGAAAACAACATTTAGAACTCATGAGGGTCATTATGAATTTTTGGTCATGCCTTTTGGCCTTACCAATGCACCTTCAACATTTCAAGGTTTGATGAATTCAATTTTCAAACCATTCCTTAGAAAATTTGTGTTAGTATTTTTTGATGATATACTAATCTACAACAAGTCTTGGAAGGATCATGTTGAACATGTTGACAGGGTGCTACAACTATTGGAGGAGAAACAATTATATGCAAAAAGATCCAAATGTTTCTTTGGAGTACAAGAGGTGGAATATCTGGGTCATATTGTATCTCATGAAGGAGTTAAGGTAGACCCTAACAAAATTAAAGCCATTAAGGAATGGAAAATTCCCACATCCATAAAGCATCTGCGAGGATTTCTCGGGTTGACAGGGTATTATCACAAGTTTGTTAAGAATTATGGGAGAATAGCAGCACCTCTAACAACATTATTGAAGAAAGATGCATTTTCATGGACTCCAGAAGCAACAAAGGCATTCGAACATCTTAAAGAGGCAATGTGCCAAGCATCGGTCTTAGCTACACCGGACTTCACAAAAACCTTTATTGTGGAATGTGATGCTTCAGGAAATGGAATTGGTGTTGTTTTAATGCAAGATGAAAGACCCATTGCTTTTGAAAGTCGTCCAATCAAGGGAAAGTTTTTACACAAAGCTATTTATGAGAAGGAAATGTTGGCAATACTCCATGCACTTAAGAAATGGCGACCCTACCTAATGGGAAGACACTTCAAGGTAAAAACGGATCATGATAGCCTTAAATACTTTTTAGAACAAAGATTATCCTCTAAAGAGCAACAAAAGTGGGTCACAAAGATGTTGGGTTATGACTTTGAAATCATCTACAAAAAAGGGAAGCAAAATGTGGTGGCAGATGCACTCTCAAGGATGAGGATGTGGAAGCATTGTTGTGCGCCATTTCTTTTATCCAACCAGATTGGATAAACGAAGCAAGGGAGGAATGGAAGAATAACGAAGAAGTGTGGGCACTTATTCGAAAGTGACAAAAAAATTCCAATATGTCTGATACATTTAGCTGGCAAAATGATTCGTTATGGTACAAAGATTGCTTATACCTCTGTAAGAATTCCGAGCTAAAACAAAAGATTCTTATGGAATTGCACACTTCTCCCTTAGGAGGGCACTCATGATTTTTAAAAACTTACCACAGGGTTAAGAAGGAATTTTTTTGGGATGGCCTTAAATCAGATATTCAAAAGTTTGTGGCGGAATGTTTGGTTTGCCAACAAAATAAAGTTGAAACAATTAAGACACCGGGTCTATTACAACCTTTATCCATTCCAAGCCAACATTGGGAGGAGGTTTCAATGGATTTTATCACAGGTTTACCCAAGTCTGAGGGAAAGAGTGTCATCATGGTGGTAGTTGACAGACTTACCAAGTATGCACACTTTTTTGCATTATCACATCCATTTAAAGCCAGTACAGTTTCTACTGCATTTATGGAAACAATTCAAAAGCTACATGGAAACCCAAAGATTATTGTAAGTGACAGAGATCCCATTTTCACTGGAAATTTTTGGACAGAATTATTTTCTTGTCTTGGTACTCAGTTAGCTCATAGCTCATCTTATCATCCTCAATCTGATGGGCAAACTGAGATAGTAAACAAATGTTTGGAAGGATATCTTCGTTGCTTTGTATCTGATAAACAGACACAATGGGTCAAATGGTTGCCTCTGGCTGAATGGTGGTATAACACTTCCTTCCATACAGCAACAAAAATGACCCCATTTATGGCACTTTATGGGTATCAACCACCATCCATCACATCATATTTAAGAGAAAATTCTAAGGTTCAAGCAGTGGAACATCACATTGAACATCAACAACAAGTCCTCCAACTCTTAAAGGATAACCTCGTGTTGGCACAGAATAGAATGAAACAACAGGAAGATCAACATCGTAGCGAAAGAAGTTTTGATGTAGGTGATTGGGTATTCCTACAGCTACAACCATATAAGCAAATGTCCCTCAAGCAAGCTAAGAAGGATAATAAATTATCACCAAAGTATTATGGTCCATACAAGGTGTTGCAAAAGATTGGTACTATGGCATACAAATTGGAGCTTCCTACAGCTTCTCGATTGCACCTAGTTTTCCATGTTTCATGTTTAAAGAAGGTTATAGGCGACAAGCTCCTAGTTCAAACAATATTGCCAGAACTTGACAAGGAAGGAAAAATTATATTGGAATCGGAAGCAATCACAAAAACAAGAACTCGACAACTACGAAATCGATCAATTTCGGAGTATCTTATCAAGTGGAAGAACTTATCCGCTGAAGATTACACATGGGAGGATGAGAATTTTATACAGAAGCATCCAGAACTTCTCAAGCGTTGAGGACAACACTTTTTTGAAGGAGAGGGGCATGTTGGGTCCCTATAATACTAGTGATTACCCCATTACTATTGTAGTTGTACCCCTTATTAATATTGTTGTGCCCCTATTATCCCCATATTGTTATTACTGTGCCCCATAGAATCCCTCTATTGTTATTTTTGTGGCTTTATATTATTATTGTTAGGTCGGCTGGGTTATACTGTGACTCCTTAGACTCCTATATATATAAAGGAGGTTTTGTCATTTGAATCATCCAAGAATTGTTCATTTATGTAATGTAAAGGAGGTTTCCCCCTCGAAGAGGCTGAATTCTAAGGCGTTGATCTATCTTTTCTATCTTTTCTTGAGCTGGTTTCATAACAGAGAGTGAACACAACAATATCCCTTTTGCAGTTAAATAAGGATTTACAAGCATGTAACCATGGTTGCTAAAGTTCTAATTTTGATTTTAAGTAAGAATTTCATTCTAGTTTGTAATTTTATTCCAAAAACAAAGATGTAATCCTATTTTTTTTATATATATTTATGTAATTTTATGTCATTATATGTAATAAGTGACTTTTCTCAAGTTGTCAACTCAGTTCCAAAATGCCAAAGGACCAAAAGTCAAAGGTCAAAGTATGCCAATGTATATCAAGTGATCAATTTGTACAAGAAAAGGTCAAATGTAAAGATATAGTTTCCAAGAGTAAATTGAATGACAAAAGGAAGAAAGTGGGTCCCAAGGCCCAAAACATCAATTTCATGAAGTATAAAAGCCACCAAGACATCAAAAGCAAATCCATTTGCACTCTCAAAGGTCGAGCTCACACTCCCTTGGCTCAAAAAGTCGGTTTTGTAGGTTCAGAGGAGAAAAATTTCTTGGCATTGCGCTTAGGAAGAAGGCGTTGTGCTTAAAGATTTGGGTGTTGCACTTCTAGGTTAGGCACTGCGCTTTTGCCCAGTAAGACTCCAAAGCACCAAAAACACCTCCAAATCCTCTCAAAGCTCAACAAGATTGGGTTTTCCTCCTCTACCAAGTAAGTAACCCTATTTTCCACTCATTTGCTCTTCTAGACAACACTTCTTCTTATTGTTTGATTCCTAACCAAAATTGGTCCCTAGGCAAGAGACAAAACCCTAAATTCATTCCTATCTTAAAAATTGTTGCACACCAGACCCTACAACACCTCCCTACATCACTGTTTAAACCATCCCTACCCTTACACTATCTTTCCTTAGTCCCTAAACACTTTTCCTACAAAACCCTAAGACCTAGGTTTCTAAAAATCCCTAGGCAGCCTCTACCATAAACCTGTAAATTAATTTTCATTTCCAACTCCCTTCACATTTTCACCCCCCATCACCTCCCACAGTTCCATAACCCACCACCTCATCTCCCCAAATTTTTGTAGTCCTATCCCCATTCCCTAGACCTATTCCCACTTCCCATTCTCACCTACCTTATCACTAGGGTCTCTTCAACAAACACTATGGAGGAAGACAGAGATTATATGGAAGAAGAGGACACACAAGAAGAAGAAGATAGAGAACAGAGGAGGCCACACAAAGTAGGCATAATCCTAAGGCTGGAGCCCACTATCATAAATGAACTTATGACTTCACTAATGGCAACCTCATTTTTTCAATATGTGGGTTGCCTTGACTTTTGCAAATTGATTGAAAGAGTTCAGCATCACCCAGTTTTGACCAGACTCTCTGCATCACACCTTAAAGACAATCAAGTAACCCTAGTAGGAGTGACCTTCACTTTGTCTACTTCTATCATTGTTGTTGCCATAGGGATTCCAAACATGGGTGAGAGGTGGTTTAAATCAAAGGATTTGGAGGATCAGTATTATGAACCATTTATCAAACCACTATATAGGAATGAAAGGAGGAGGGTGTTCCCTTTCACCTACCTTCTTAATAGGTATGCCCCCATGATGAAAATCATCATGAAGTACTTCTCTTGTGAAGGTAGGTTCTCTAGGCTCTATACCTACCATATCATACTACTTATGCACTTCACAAGGGTCAAATTCCTCAATATCCCATACTATCTGTTCAGAAGCATAGATAAAATGGCCTCCATTATGAAAAAAGAGATTATGACCAGTAGATGAACAGCCTTTTCCATCACTCATTGATCAAGATCATTGTCCTTCATCACCTTGATCAGTTGCATATTTCATGGGACAATTTCATTTCCAATGACATTTTCACTGCTCCACCAGCTCCACATGTTGAAAGTATGCCTTCTTCATCTCATCCCACTGATCATCATGCTGAAGCCATACCCCCTTCATCTCATCCCACTACTTCTATTCCTCCATCTGATCAACCACCCTCATTATCACTGCCATCATCACCATTTCATGATCTTACAGGGTCACCCAGCAGAGTTGAGGTCATCAGACCTAAGAGGACAGATGTGAGCACATTGGCACATACTTATCAGAGAGGCCACAGGCAGATGTTTTCCCCATAGATTGTGGGAGGGGCCTTGCCTTCTTCATCAACAAACATGTACAGAAGGGTAAGGAGAAGATGACAGAGGCAAAGATCCAGTAGCAGAAGGACCTCCATGAAACAGAGAAGGATTTTTACTTAGTTGACCTAAGTGAGAATGATGACAGTGAAAGCACAAGCATTGTCATCAAAGAAAAGGATTCACTCATAGGGGAGCTCCAGGTCAACTTGCAGAGGGAAAAATACATCATTTCATACTATGAGCAGGAAAACAAGTAGTTTGAGACCAAACAAGAGCTCATGGAGATTCAGCTCATCAAGGAAAAGAGGGAGGTTGAAAAGGATAAGGATTTACTTGATGAAGCATATGGAGAATATGGTGAACAGTTGGAGGAACAGGTGCCAAGAAGAAGGCCAAGGACTAGAGGTCTAAAAAGAGCATTGGAGCTAGGAAAACAGAAAGAGGTTGAACTAGCTAATCAGCACACCCTAAATTAACAGTTTGCAAAAATGATCAATGAGAACCAGGAGAATTAACTCAAGAGGGTAAAAAACCATATTGAAAATCTCTTAGAGAAGGCCAAAATGGATAATGAAATTCAGAAGAAGATGGAAAAATATTATGCCTACAGAGAAAGGATTTCCAGGTCAAAACTCAAAGCTGCAAAGGAGAAAATTGAAACCTAACCAAGCAAAGGGAAGAAGATAAACTTGAAATCCTTACTGAGGCATCACTCATGGCTTGACACACATCATCAACATTCCTCAGGCCAAATTTTGGAAAATTTTGAGAAATTTTGGGAAATTTTGAACTTTTGTGCATTTTTGGCAATTTGTGCACCAATCACACTGCCAAAAGCGCAGCGCCTAAGGACCTGCAAATTCAAAATGGCCACCACCATTGGATTCATAAGGCCAAATACAGTCAGCAAAAGCACTTTGCTAAGTTTTTTTTGGGTCAACTAGGCAATCAAAAGGTAAAAAAACACCCAAAAATCATGTTTCTGATCTGTTTTCGAGGCTGGCACTACGCTTTTGACCAATCTTGGGAGAATCAACTTTTGAAGGGTCTAAACTTGACCATTTTGGAAACTAAGGTTAGATATGTAAACTAGACATGACAGGATTCCAATGAGCTATCCTGCGCTCAATTTGGACACTGGGAACCCCCTCAAAAGTGGAGCTAAAGTTGGCACTGCGCTTAGGATAGTGGCATTGCGCTTTTGACACAAATTTTATGAGTTTCTCAGTTTCGTAAATTTTCTTTGTTTTGACAGTTTCACCTTGAAAAATCATATTTTTACCCATGTACTTGATGGATGTAAATGTAATAATGATGTTTTTACTATTACCTAGGGTAAATACATTAGTTGAAAACTCTTTTGGTGATGTAATGAATCAGTTTCCAAAAAGTGAGGGATGAATCACTTTGACCACCCTACACTCTAGCTATCAGTTTAGTTTTTGGTGGAACTACTCCTCTTCTCATGGAATCAACCCCTGAGGCTAGGAGGAGTTTTTTTTAGGCCTATATCATGTAATCTTTCATTCATTCTACAGGTTAGACTCCATTGGATATTGTATTAGTGCTTCATACTTTGGCATGGAATATATTGCATGAGTTGCAGCTATTTTGGTGGGATTCCTGTGGCATGGTATTTTGATATTGTTTCTTCTTCAGTTACATGTGTCTGAATGTTTTTTATCTTCCATGATCCATTTCACTTCTAAATACGTTTGATTTTCAAGGTGTGATAAGCATAATACATCTCCTATGCTTTGTTTTGGGAAAATCATCATAATTTGTTTAATTTCTTTAGTTTAAAAAGAATTCATGATCTTCATGCTCTTTTTAGCACCTCACTAGTCTAAACCATCTCATCACTATACTACCAAGTGTTAAAGTAACTTGCCTACCTTTCCCCATTAGATGTCTGTAATTCTAATTCTCTTTTACCCTGACCTAGTTCACTCTTTAACCTAATTCACTCATCCAGTGACTACCCCAACCAAATCAAATCATACAAACCCTGAGCTACTATATCTAGCCTAAAACCCTAATCTAATCAGCCCTCCTGGCTGTGATCCTTTGGAGATAGCCCTCTTTGGCTTGGTAGGGCTACCTACCAAGTCAAAAGGTTTGTTTTTGGTTACCTCAGCTGGACTCCTTCTCAGCCTTGGAGATCTGGAGGAGTGAGAACATTGTCAATGGAACATATATTACAGACAATATTTGGAGCAGGAATGTTTTCTTTGCTCGATGGTTTTTCGAGATACAACTAGGTTCTAGTAGCTGAACCTGATAGATTTACATTGTCCAGGAAAATATTGGCCCACACACATACCGTCTGCAATCACTTGATGGGAGGATTGATAACCTTACTGTCAACATCCAAGAATTAAAGCACTACTTTCAATAAGCAGGGGCCACGCCCCGCACCATGTACATAGTCTATTTACTGCTTGTTGTCTTTTCATTTTGCTTTTCTATTTTTGCTTTTCTTTGTTTTGTTTGCTTAATATCACACTATTTTTGGTTTTTCGAATAAGCGTTTCCCTCTACTGAGTTATGGCTTTTGAATGATTATGTCATTGAGATCCAAAGAGTCTTGTGACACTACAACACTTGGCCAGTCTTGTGTATGTCTTCTCTATGCTTGGTTATAACCATCAGTCGATGAAGTCTTCACAAAAATATGAGTCATCTGTAAGGGAAGCTCTAGTCCAACCATAAACCTGTGTCCACACTAGAAAACCCCAAGCCTTTACTTAGCCTTCTGCTCTATCTGTTCAAGCTCATCCAATTAGTAGAAATGGATAAGGGGAAAATTTAAATGAGCAAACCTAAATCAGAGGTCTTACATGCTTCTCTGAAAGAACAACCTCTTCTTCTCTCAATAAGTCGGGATCCCTCTTCCGCCCCAAAAATAAATAAGTGCCTATGCACTGTCCGCTTTTCAAAAAATACAAAGGCGAAAGAAGAGAAAGGTTTCCTGCACAAAGAGGTGAAGCATGCAACTCCACCGAGGTACTGACCAAGCTCACTAGCAGTGGAGCAATGTGTGTGTTCCTGCATGACTCCATCGGGGTACTATCTAGGCCTAGTGGTAGCGGAGCAACACCAAAGATGAAAACTTATACTCTGAAAATTTTAAACTCGCGAGCCAAACTACCCTTCCCGATGTTTAAACACGGTGATCAAGATTAAACTTGTTGTTGTGTTTGATTGAGTTGGAAAAAGGTGAACCATGTTTGTCCATGGGGTAAGTGGGGAAACCGAATTAACCCACACAACAATTCAATACTCCCTGATAGACCAAGGCCCTGTGTTGTCAGTGAACCAAAATAGAGAAGTTGGTATTCAACCAGTGTGTCTCCAAGTGTTGTAGAAGCGGCAACACCCTCCAAAATTTTGGCCTGCATCCAATTTCAGAGCCTTGGTTTTTTCCTTGATGTTTGCAAGCAATCAGGCTCATCCCATAAGCTCGTGTCGAGTCTTTACACACTCTTTGCTTGACTATTCACTGGTCGTCTTTTAGCATGTTGGTTGCAATGTCATGTTTGCGATATTGTCCTGGCTATGTTAAAGGTTTGTCTTCGTGTGTACAAGTTTTTTTCACTATGTAAGCATATGTTGCACTCACGCATGAAGTTGTATGAAATTTTGTGCAAGTGTCGTCACAATCATTCAACGATCTATCTCAAGTATCGCACTTGTTGCTCGCACCCATTAGTCAGTCTCACTGAGCACATGTTGTCTGGCTGGTTTGAGGTGTCTTGTCGTCGAGTCATGTTGAGTGTGTGTTCACAAGGTCATGTATACATGAGTTCACTCACACAAACACTTCACCAGTTTTGTGAAGATCTATCAACCGGACCACACTCCATCAGTCAAACCTCCATTGAGTTACACTACACAGTCTTAGCCCTTAGTGACCAAGAACTGTTGCCCAGAATTATGCAGAGCTTGAAGCTGCCTCCAAGCAGTCTGCACTGCAAAATCTTGGAATCAACATGGATGAATTTCACCCAGAATAGTGCAGAAGCTGCCCAAGAAGTTGTCTCAATCTTCACTTCTCGTAAGCATGTCCATCAAGATTCTCGCTTATCAACTGGAGAATTTGACTAGGCAATGACCCCGGGCTTCACTCCTCCCAAAAATTGTGCTGAAGCTTTTAGAATGTCTACCTCCACTAGCTGAATAAATTGCGCATACATGAGGGACAGACACCTACTACCTTTCACTGCACTGTCTTGGGAAATTATGCAGTTTTATCAGTCAATCCCCCTGTCATCCTGCTTTCCACTTCTTAAAATTGCCAGTTTTCTTGGACAATCCATCTGCTGCTCAGCACCCCACTTAGCCCAAAAACTACGCAGACATGTCTTACATGACTTCCTCCCAGATCTGTGCAGTTTTAGCTAGCAACTCCCGCATCCCGCTCCCAACCTCCTCTAGAAATCTGCACAGTTTTCACTGCTAGTGACTCTTGCTACCCGCACTTCCTTCCCAGGAAAAATTACAAATGTGTCTTGGAACTTTCACTTAATTCGCAAGCCTATTAACAGACCAGCATGTTTTCACACATGTATTGTATTCATTTGTAAGACTATTCTTTGGATGCTTGTAATGCATGTTGCTTTAACCTGTACTAAGATAGTTGAACTATTTCAGTTGTTTTAGTGCATATGTTGTTGGAAATGTGTTGTATTAATTGTTAACGTTGTATCACCCATGTGGACTATTCCGTCAGACACTCGATAGATTCATTCTTCTAAACTTGTTATAATGACCATCACACTCGTGTGGACTATTTTGGTAGGTGTTGTACATGTTATATGTTCACTTTATGTTTGTGACTGCTGCATCTGTGTGGACTGCTCCGCCAGAAGTTGCGCATGTTCTGTTGTGTTGTGTGTCTCTAACAGAGTTAGGACTATTCTCTTTCGACTTGAGACTCACTCTCACCCTCTCCCTCTGTAGTGAAAGAACTTAGACACAAGTTACACTAAGCACTCACCAGGCACACGAACCTCGTTGTTTGAAGACTAACTTTACCACTCTCATGTGCTCACAAGTAAGAGCTAAGGCATATCTTTAAGATAATTGCAATCGGGCCATCACACTGGATGGGACTCCTACACCAAATGGTGTGAGGTCTAGTTGGGACTTCATATCGGGGAGATCCCCTGAATGTTGGAAGGTCCATCACTGTCAATGAATACTCAAAAGTAATCATATGGATGTCCCTCTCTCTACCTCAGATCTGTTGATGACTCAATCAAAGACTTGTCTCCACTAAACATGATGTCCCTAGATGCTCGTCCATATACTCATTGCCTCTAGGTATCAAACTTGATGGTATGCCTAACGTCCTTGTCAGGAGTTCCCCTCAGAGGCAATGCTCCAAAATCTTGTTGCACAACACCACACACCATTCACATAACTATGTGTCCCTGGACACTCCTACACATCACTGTGCCTTGCGACATACCACTTTATACCACCAAATGCCACCACCCACGGTTGTGTCACCATGTATCCTTTGGTGCCCCATATGTACTAATGCATCTGTTAATCCATCCACAAACCCAATGTAGTGTGAGTCTTTCCTCCTAATCCACAGTGCAAACCCATGCACCACGACACACAACCATACACCTCCATGCTCTTCTACAGGGCACTACTCATTGTCGCATACCCTTTATACACCACTAGATGTTAGGGTCTAAAAGCGGGTATGTACGCATTAGGTTGCATCCCTCTATATAAAATTGGACTTTGTGGCATACCTCTATGCACCCTTGGGTACCACTGCCTACTTTCGTGCCATCATGTATCATATGGTATCCTGCATGTGTCCAAGTGTTCCCTACTCTACTAGTGAACCCAAAATGATACACACCATATCTCCTCATTTGTCCTAGTAGACCTGAGCGGCCTAACTCCACACTTGCTAGAGGGCATATCATGGCTATGTCAATCCTCGATGGCTCCTACATCCAATAGATAAATGGGAGAACATCATCTCCATACAATGCCTTTTCTAGTGGCCTACCCATGTCGCCTCCTCCGACAAGCTCCTGCCACAGTATCTTAATCATCTTGTGACCCCATGCACAACCAACATGCCTAAACAACCCATGGACTTTGATCTCAAACTGACTAGCCATTAGTGTCAAATGGAACTCCCCTAGATAATGTGTGCAATCAATTGTTGAGTCAACTATACCACCAATGTTGTTGACATCCTACATCTCTATTATATGATAGGAAGCCCGACCTGGATCCCAATTCCAACTTGGACATCCAACATCCCCAATGTCTGAAAGGTCTTGCTAAGCTTCACTTTGAATTACGATAATCTCCACAGTCTATCCCACTCCACCGGGTACCAACTCAGAATATTTCACCATCCAACCTAGAGGGAAGGATCAAATGCATGTGTACCCGTATATGCAACAACCCCCACATGTGAATGTTGCGCCCACGGGGGCTTCACTGGGGGATCAATATCATACCACGTGGGTTCATATTGGGGGATATATATTGAGGAAAAATGACATAATATATTGGGGGATATATAGGGGTAAATGGTTTTTATATTGGAAAATATAAAAAATGGAGCTCAAAGTTAATGAAAAAATATAAAGGGGTGTAAAAAATGTTAATGAAAAAATGGATACCTATAATATCTAGTGAAAGTAGGGGTTTTTTTAAATTGGGAATCTATATTGGGTTTATATTCGTAGGGGTTTAAATAATGTGAATTTTAGAGGGATTTTCCAATATGTATTCAAATTAAGGGTATTGTTTAATATGCCACGAACACACGTGATATGTTAGAGGTTCACTAAGTGAATCCGCCGTGGTTTCGCCCTATGCAACTCATGTCACCTCAACTCATTGACCTAGTTAACACATAAGGTTTGTATAGGTAAATCTGCCTCTCTCTCTCTCCAATACGTAGAGGTAAACCATCAATGTGACAAGCCTCATCTATGTATGCCTGAAGAGGGATGCTCCAATGCTATAATGTGTACTCCTCTAGTTGTACCATTAGGGAATCCAGTCATTCCCTAATGTGAGTCAGCTTGGTCGCTGACTCGACACAAACCACTCTCATGCCATCCAACTCCTCGTTTTGCTGCAAAATCATCTCTTAGACAGTCGTGGACTTCTTTTTCAATGTTAGAAGGCCAACCTGGAGCTATTGAAATTGTTGTGAGAAGTTAACATCTATAAACTTAGGCACAAGGTTGGGTACCTCTGTGTCTCCTAGCACCTCATCAACAGATGGCCTTATAGGTGTATGATCAATTGTCTCCACCAATGTGTAAATTGGGGCTATCAACGGAATCTACAACAAGGGTTACTCTTGTGTCACACTAGGTGTATCTACATGCTCCTCACAATCTTGTATGCCCTTAGCCTCATGCTCAACCTCCTCCTCAGTCTCCTGGTATCTAAAGCCAGGTCTCCACTGACAAAAGTGCCTCTTGGTCTTACCCTCTAACTATCCTTGTCCTGTCCACTCCTTTTGAAGAGGTATGGTGCCCTACATGTTCTGTATTCATATGCCTACTAGTTGCTGCATCATCTTTATACCCTCATGGTTCTGCCTCAAAAACTCATCCATGATCCCTTTTGCATCATTGGCGTGTCCATAAATTCACTAATCACTAAGCATGTATGTCTAACACCTCCATGACCTTGCTAGCTTCCCCACATCTGGCCAAGATCATGCTTTGATACCACTGTGATGATCCAAATTTGAAATTTACAACAAATAATAGAGACATGTATAAGGGAATGGCAATAATAAAAAAATTCCAAACATGCACATCAAAATACATAAGAAACCAAGCCAAACAACTAAGCCATTTTATTATTATAGAAATATGAGTACGTAAATGGAAAGGAATGATAGAATGTGGGACTACTATGCAAGCCAAGCCAACCCCATGTGAGATATCACTAATCCAATTGCTGGAAATGGCTCTCACAAAATTTTCACACTACCCTGAAATTTTATTAACTGTTGCTAGAAGGAAAATGAAATTCTAACCTCAACAATGGCTAGATCGATCTGAAATTGTAGCCACAATCTCCTCTCTTATAACCCAGAAATACCCATTGTTGAAAATAACAACAAGAAATGCTAAAAATAGCATTGCTATAAATAGAATTCCAGGATATACTCACTCTGTTGGAAATAGCAAAAAATAGAAATGCTAAAAATAGCATTGCTATAAATAGCATTTCAGGATAGATTCCAATTTTAATCAGTCCCTGAATTAAAATTGAGAATTAAAATTTGAATTTATTCTCATCAGTTGTTTGAAAAATAATTAATTAATTCATCTTGAGATAATTAGTTGGAGAAAATCAAACATGAAGTCTTTGTGAAGACATGCAACAGTTATCCCTTTTATTGAGGAAGTTATCCATTAATTAAGGAGATAAGGATGAGTTGTATTTGAGTTGTAATTAGTTAGCTCAGGTAAATGAGCTAAGTCCAGTTAAATTGGTTCCAACCAGTTGGAGGAACTAATTGTGATTTCAGTCAGTTAATGCATGCATGCATGCAACTAGTGTTCTCCATATAATTTAATATTCTCTCATAAATAACTCATGCATGTCAGTTCAGAGAAAGACCCAGTTGAGATTAAAGGAAGGGACAGTGTACTATCATTTGGATGAATTTTCCTATAAATGAATCTCATCCATGCAGAAGGAATTATCTCCTTCAGGATTGCACAGTTATTTCAGAGGTCAATGTTGTGTGCGAGGTGAGAATCACACAGGTTGCAACTGGAGGACCCATGAGAAACTGCGCAAGGAAATAGGAGGCTTGGAGGACTAAAGGAAGGCATATGTGTTGTATATTCTGTCTAAGAGCAGCAGTGAGGGATTGTACTGAGAGCTAAAGCTTTGTGTAATCCTAAGATATTTCCACTTGTATGATAATATAGATAGCGGGGTTTTTAGCTGAGGCTTTGCCTAGAGTATTCTTATGTGTTTCATGTGTGATTGAATCCTATTCTCTGTTATATATGTCATGTTTGATCTTGCTCAAAATTTATTAAGCTTCCACAATATTGATGGTAGAAGTAGATTAAGTATTTTGCTTTAGTACATTGCATAATCATTTTAATCTACGATGAAATTTCTAAATGGTATCGGAGCGAGGTTTTGTAGAAAAATTTCTACAAGGTATAGGAGAAATGGCGAGTCTTTCTCTCCTTGGTCTTCCTAAGGGCTACCATAGCTACCAGGACTTAGTGAACGGAAGAGAGAAACTGCTAGATTGGGAACAACTATGGTCGGATCTGAAGCAGGAGGAGATCAAGGGGAGCACCAAAGATGGTTCTTCATCCAAGGAGGATGAAGAAAATTTCGCCTTAGTGAGTAAGGCAAGGAAAGGGAAGGAGAAGGATTCTCATCCCAAATCGAGTTCTTCTCATGGAGGGAAGAAGATTGACAAATCTAAAGTGAGATGCTTTAATTGTCATGAGGTGGGCCATTATGCAACTAATTATCCATTGAAGAAATTCAAGAAGGGATCCTCGGAAGGATCTGAAGGTGAGACATTGGCCTCTCAGCTTGAATTGGATTTTATCCTCATCGCATGCATGGTTTCATCGATGATGGGTTGTGGTTGGTTTCTTGATAGTGGAGCCTCATTCCACATGACCAGCGATAAGAGTTTGTTCAGTACCTTGGAGGAGAAAGACCTCCAGATGTGCATAGAGATGGGTAATGATGAAAAGTATAGTGTTTCAAGAGTGGGCACGGTTGCTTTTCAGAGGGAGCATGGAGCTCGCATCACCTTGACAGATGTGAAGTATGTGCCAGGACTGAAGAAGAACTTGGTATCGGTTCACGAGTCAAGAGTTTGTATGCTCTTGAGGTTCAAGATGCATGCAAAGCCCTGAGGAGCAAGGCAACTATTAGAGACTTGGTGGTTGAAAGGGAGAGTACATTACCTCTCAACATGCAGCACTAGAAGAAGTCTCAGACAATTTTGGAGGAGCCACAATTGGTGAAGCAGATTCAGGAGGTTGTGGAGCAGCCACAACTAGAGAAGCAAAGAGGAGACCGAGTGGAGGCATCCACTCATGCAAAGACCTCTAGTAGGGGGAAATTTCGAGCCAAGTGGGCAGAGGGATCACATGCAGCCATACCTCCAGGTGTGAGGTGGGGCAATGTGAAGTGATAGTCCCAAGAAGGCTGAAATAGGGGTAGGATCCTTGAGGTACCCAGCCTCTTTGATTAGAACTTTCTACGGGAGCCTCGATGAGGAGTAGCAGGATTGGATGAGTGGGTAGAGGCAGATGTGGAATGATCGGCAGAGATAGCTACAATGCAGGAGTCCCAAGACACCACAGAGCTAGCAGACTACATCAATGCGAGAGGCACAGGAGTGTTGCACCAGTGCAGGATGGCACAGAGAGGTGTGCAACGGTGCGAGATGCAGGGAGTTGTTGCAGCAGTGCAGAGGTAAGAGAGGGAGCACTTGTCAGCGGCAGAGGGAGCTTTAGCATCAAAGGGTGTTTCTAGCCCAACAGGGAGGTCATTTGGGAGATCAATTACTTACTTATCAGTAACTGAGTTGCAATGCAGCAGTGGGAAGCACGATGCAACATGATGAGAGGAGCTGCAGTGCGGATGCAGTGTTGGGAGATAGGACCAGCAATATCATGGATGCAGCAAGAGGAATCAGTGTGATTGATGTAGTCAGAGATCAAAGTGACATAGGCTAGAGCAGTCAGATACTAAAGATCACAGAGATGCAGATTTTTCAATCGATAGAGGCAATAGCAGTCAGAGACTTTGATAACAGAGGCATCATTCTGATTCAGGTTGGATATTTTTTGTGTTTCTAGAGTTGTTGGAGCAACAACACTTGAAAGAAGTGTTGCATGCAGAACATTCCAAAGGTTCAGGATTGGGTTCGAGTTTAATGCCTTTCTTGTTGAGAGGGAGTGTTGAAAATAGCAACAAGAAATGCTAAAAATAGCATTGTTATAAATAGCATTTCAGGATATACTCCAACTCTATTGGAAATAGCAAAAAATAGAATTGCTATAAATAGAATTTCAGGATAGATTCCAATTTTAATTAGTCCCTGAATTAAAATTGAGAATTAAAATTCGAATTTAGTCTTAGCAGCTATTTGAAAAATAATTAATTAATTCATCTTGAGTTAATTAGTTGGAGAAAATCAAACATGAAGTCTTTGTGAAGACATGCAACAGTTATCCCTTTGATTGAGGAAGTTATCCCTTAATTAAGGAGATAAGGATGAGTTGTATTTGAGTTGTAATTAGTTAGCTCATTTAACTGAGTTAAGTCTAGTTAAACTAGTTCCAAACAGTTGGAGGAACTAATTGTGAGTTCATTCAGTTAATGCATGTATGCATGCAACTAGTGTTCTCCAGATAACTGAATATTCTCTCATATAATTCATGCATGTCAGTTCAGAGAAAGACCCAGTTGAGATTAAAGAAAGGGACAATGTACTATCAGTTGGAGGAATTTTCCTATAAAGGAAACTCATCCATGCAGAAGGAATTATCTCCTTCAGGATTGTGCATTTATTTTAGAGGTCAGTTTTGTGTGTGAGGTGAGAATCACACAGGTTGGAGTTGGAGGACCCAGGAGAAAATGGGCAAGAAAATAGGAGGCTTGTAGGACTGAAGGAAGGCATATGTGTTGTCTATTCTATCTATGAGCAGCAGTGAGGGATTGTACTGAGAGCTGGATAGCTTGAGAGCTAAAGCTTTGTGTAATCCTAAGATATTTCCACTTGTATGATAATACAGATAGCGGGGTTTTTAGCTGAGGCTTCCCCCAGAGTATTCTTCTATGTTTCATGTGTGATTGAATCTTCTTCTTTGTTATATGTGTTTTGTTTGATCTTGCTCAAAATCGATTAAGATTCTGCAAGTTTGATGGTAGAAGTAGATTAAGTATTTTTCTTTAGTACATTGCATAATCAGTTTAATCTACAGTGAAATTTCTACATGGTATCGGAGCGAGGTTTTGTAGAAAAAGTTCTACAAGGTATCGGAGCAATGGTGAGTCTTTCTCTCCTCGGTCTTCCAAAGAGTTGGCATAACTACCAGGACTCAGTGAACGGAAGAGAGAAACTACCAGATTGGGAATGATTGTGGTCGGATCTAATGCGGGAGGAGATCAGGAGGAGCACCAGATATGGTTCTTCATCCAAGTAGGATGAAGAAATTTTTGCCTTAGCAAGTAAGGCAAGGAAAGGGAAGGAGAAGGATTCTCATCCCAAATCGAGTTCTTCTCATGGAGGGAAGAAGATTGACAAATCTAAAGTGAGATGCTTTAATTGTCATGAGGTGGGCCATTATGCAACTAATTGTCCATTGAAGAAATCCAAGAAGGGATCCTTGGAAGGATCTGAAGGTGAGGCATTGGCCTCTCAATTTGAATTGGATTTTATCCTCATCACATGCACGGTTTCATCAATAATGGGTTGTGTTTGGTTTCTTGACAGTGGAGCCTCATTCCACATGACCAGCGATAAGATTTTGTTCAGTACCTTGGAGGAGAAAGACCTCCAGATGGGCATAGAGATGGGTAATGATGAAAAGTATAGTGTTTTAGGAGTGGGCACCGTTGCTTTTCAGAGGGAGCATGGAGCTTGCATCACCTTGACAGATGTGAAGTATGTGTTAGGACTGAAGAAGAATTTGGTATCAATCACGATGTTGGAGGACAAAGGCTATGATTTAGTCTTCACTAAGGGAAAGGTTTTCCTTAGACACATCACCATGGGATAGGTGAAGCAGATCAGTTCACGAGTCAAGAACATGTATTCTCTTGAGGTTCAAGATGCATGCAAAGTCTTGAGGAGCAAGGCAACTGTTGGAGACTTGGTGGTTGAGAGGGAGAGTACATTACCTCTCAACATGCAGCACCAGAAGAAGTCTCAGACAATTGTGGAGGAGCCACAATTGGTGAAGCAGCTTCAGGAGGTTGTGGAGCAGCCACAACTAGAGAAGTAGAGAGGAGACCGAGTGGATGCATCCACTCATGTAGAGACCTCTAGTAGGGGGAAATTTCGAGCCAAGTGGATAAAGGGATCACAGGCAGCCATACCTCCAGATGTGAGGTGGGGCGATGTGAAGTGATAGTCCCAAGAAGGCTGAAATAGGGGTAGGATCCTTGAGGTACCCAGCCTCTTTGATTAGACCTTGCTATGGGAGCCCCAACGAAGAGTAGCAGGACTAGCTGAGTGGGTAGAGGTGGATGTGGATGGATCGGTAGAGAGAGATATAGTGCAGGAGTCCCAAGACAACACAGAGCTAGCAGACTATAGCAATGCAAGAGGCAGAGGAGTGTTGCACCAGTGCAGGATGGCACAGAGAGGTGTGCAACAGTGCAAGATCCAGGGAGTTGTTGCAGCAATGCAGAGGTAAGAGAGGGAGCACTTGTCAGCGACAGAGGGAGCTTCAGCATCAAAGGGTGTTTCTAGCCCAACAGGGAGGTCAGTTGGGAGATCAATTACTTAGTTCTCAGTAACTGAGTTGCAATGCAGTTGTGGGCAGCACGATGCAACATGATGAGAGGAGGTGCAGTGCGGATGCAGTGCTGGGAGATAGGACCAGAAGCAGCACGGATACAGTGCTGGGAGATAGGACCAGAAGTAGCACAGATGCAGCAGGGGGAATCAGTGTGATTGATGTAGTCAGAGATCAAAGTGATAGAGGCTAGAGCAGTCAGATACTAAAGAGCACAGAGATGCAGAGTTTTTAGTCGACAAAGGCAATAACAGTTAGAGACTTTGATGACAGAGGCATCATTCTGATTCAGGTTGGATATTTTTTGTGTTTCTAGAGTTGTTGGAGCAACAATACTTAAGAGAAGTGTTGCATGCAGAACATTCCAAAGGTTCTGGATCGGGTTCGAGTTTAATGCCTTTATTGTTGAGAGGGAGTGTTGAAAATAGCAACAAGAAATGCTAAAAATAACATTGTTATAAATAGCATTTTAGGATATACTCTGACTCTATTGGAAATAGCAAAAAATATAAATGCTAAAAATAACATTGCTATAAATAGCATTTTAGGATAGATTCCAATTTTAATTAGTCCCTGAATTAAAATTGAGAATTAAAATTCGAATTTAGTCTCAGCAGCTGTTTGAAAAATAATTAATTAATTCATCTTGAATTAATTAGTTGGAGAAAATCAAACATGAAGTCTCTGTGAAGACATGCAACAATTATCCCTTTGATTGAGGAAGTTATCCCTTAATTAAGGAGATAAGGATGAGTTGTATTTGAGTTGTAATTAGTTAGCTCAGTTAACTGAGTTAAGTCTAGTTAAATTAGTTCCAAACAGTTGGAGGAACTAATTGTGAGTTCAGTCAGTTAGTGCATGCATGCATGCAACTAGTGTTCTCTAGATAATTGAATATTCTCTCATAAATAACTCATGCATGTCAGTTCAGAGAAAGACCCAGTTTAGATTAAAGGAAGGGACAGTGTATTATAAGTTGGAGGAATTTTCCTATAAAGGAATCTCATCCATGCAAAAGGAATTATCTCCTTCAGGATTACGCAGTTATTTCAGAGGTCAGTGTTTTGTGTGAGGTGAGAATCACACAGGTTGTAGCTGGAGGGCCCAGGAGAAACTGCGCAAGGAAATAAGAGGCTTGGAGGACAGAAGGAAGGCATATGTGTTGTCTATTCTATCTATGAGCAGCAGTGAGGGATTGTACTGAAAGCTGGATAGCTTGAGAGCTAAAGCTTTGTGTAATCCTGAGATATTTCCACTTGTATGATAACACAGATAGCGGGGTTTTTAGCTGAGGCTTTCCCCAGAGTATTCTTCTATGTTTCATGTGTGATTGAATCTTCTTCTATGTTATATGTGTTCTGTTTGATCTTGCTCAAAATCGATTAAGCTTCCGCAAGTTTGATGGTAGAAGTAGATTAAGTATTTTTCTTTAGTACATTACATAATCAGTTTAATCTACAGTGAAGTTTCTACACCCATAAAAGGTTTTGCCTAAATCCAAGCCAAATTCTAACCCACAATGTGATGCAAAATACCTAGCTAATTAGCAATACACCCTACTATAAGAATGTATGATTATGGCTTGAATATTGCCCATAAAATTAGATATAGGCTTCTCACACTCAAACCAACCAAATCATAAATCGTTTACCCTAATTCCAGCTGACCCAAAATGCCCAAAATACAGCGAATTTCCAGCTACATAGTTTTCTGCCCAACCATAGAAGAATTGTTGAGAAATGTTACAACTCTCCTGCAAATCACTGAGAAATTGTGCACAAATATTGCTCGACAAATAGTTGTCACTCGCAACTAAAAACTCCAGGCAAATACCAACAGTAGACACCAGCATAAACTTTTTTCTCGAAACCCTGCACAAGCTCTATAAGAGAAAATTTGGCCCAACCAAAAGATACAGGAACAACTCTGAAAAATGGTGCCAAACTCCTCCTCTAACCAATAGAAAATATCCTGCAAATACCCAAAACCTGTAATAGAAAGATGTTGCTCCAAATAACCTTTGGGGTTTGTCTTCTGCGCCTAGTGTTGGAAATAATACTGAGAGGGGGGGTGAATTAGTATTATCAAATCAATAAAACTTTTTCATTTCCATACTTAGATACATATATGCTACATCAGTTCATAGAACCCGCGTGTATACGCAACTGTGTCTAATGCAACTAGTGTATATCCAGAATACTTATGATTCAATTAATCCATTAAATGTTGATCTTTAGTTAGTGCATCAGAACTTAATTAACCATATGAATAGTAAGCAGGTGCAGTAAAACAGAACAGATCATCACACACAAGAAGCACACATGAACACCATGATATAAGGTGGAAACCCAATGTGGGTGAAAACCACCTGCTGCAAGTCGTCTCTATCTTCTTTTTATAAGAAACTTCATTTTACAATATTTTTGTACTGGTACAGCCTTATAGCAGTACACAGGCTTCTACCTGTAGAAGGCTACAACCTTCTCTCGTTCTCCAGACTCTCTTGGAAGGGAGCTACAACCCCCTTAGCTCTTGTACTAGCTGATCCATTTACTAGTACGTAGGTGCCGGCCTACTGAAATGCTCCAACCTTTACTCGTTCTCCAGCTGGTACTGGAAGGGAGCTACCACCCCCTTTGCTCTTGTAATAGCTGATGTACTAGTACGTAGGTGCCAACCTATAGAAGGCTACCACCTTCTCTTTCTTCCTCCAGGTACCACGTTTCATACATTTTCAGACTGGATACTCTTGAAGCACAACACATTAATCGAAGGCCACATTTCATCCAATTTTCATACTGGACCCATCAATATCATTGAAGCACAAAACAACCAATACTAGCATCATCAATTTCTGAATCACTGAAACACTGAAACCCTGTCAACAACACAGTCACCAAAACACAGAGCAGACAACAGAACTATGTTGAGTCCCAAACTTGCATCTTCCCTATAAACCTTTTTAGCCTTTTTCCATTTACCTGGACCTCCTAAGCTGTCAAATCATTAAATATTAGCTTAAAAAGAGCATATAAAATGGTTTCCTAACTATGTCTTGTGACTGCTATTTGATCTAGATTTTTGCTCATTCAGCTGTGGAATCTTGTCACTTTCCGCAGCCAGCTCAACTTTCTGCAGCCTTTTTTTTGAAGTCTATGTTATAGGTGTCTACAGGCGAATCCGGCCATATGGGCAAGTTGCAAATGATGTGGACATGGATCGTGTCCTATTGGTTCAGCTGAATCCCTCACAGAAGGTCGTGGTGAAAGATAGCCAAGCGGTGGTCAACCTAAGAGTTTTACGGTGGCAGAACTCTGTTTTTCACCACGTGAAGACTTGCATGGCCGTTCCTAAATCTCGGGAGACGTGTTAACACCTGGGGACTGCTACATGAACAGAATCTAACAGCCACCCTCCTTGGATTTAATCTCCACGGCTACCATAATGCTAGATTTCTGGACGTGGTTATTCACGTGTCTTTTTATTAGCGCAGATTTTAGGAAAGTAGTTGTGTCATCCTCTGTTATAAATAAAGCATTCTCATACGCATATTAGCTAGCTTTTTGAATGTAATTTTGATTGTTTACGAGTCCACTGTGCCGTGACTTTATCCTTATGTTATTATTGCATTTTAATACATGAGAAGACATTGTTTATAAGTTCAATTCGTGGTTGATTGCTGATTGGCCGAGGTTGTGCAGAGGGCCCCTGTACACACCAAGGTTTTGTAATTGCTGTATAGTTTCATGCTTTATTCCTTTAACTCAAGAGGGTAAAAAACCATATTGAAAATCTCTTAGAGAAGGCCAAAATGGATAATGAAATTCAGAAGAAGATGGAAAAACACTATGCCTACAGAGAAAGGATTTCCAGGTCAAAACTCAAAGCTACAAAGGAGAAAATTGAAACCTAACCAAGCAAAGGGAAGAAGATAAACTTGAAATCCTTACTGAGGCATCACCCATGGCTTGACACACATCATCAACATTCCTCAGGCCAAATTTTGGAAAATTTTGAGAAATTTTGGGAAATTTTGAACTTTTGTGCATTTTTGGCAATTTGTGCACCAATCACATTACCAAAAGCGCAACGCCTAAGGACCTGCAAATTCAAAATGGCCACCACCATTGGATTCATAAGGCCAAATACAGTCAGCAAAAGCACTTTGCTAAGTTTTTTTTGGGTCAACTAGGCAATCAAAAGGTCAAAAAACACCCAAAAATCATGTTTCTGATCTGTTTTCGAGGCTGGCACTACGCTTTTGACCAATCTTGGGAGAATCAACTTTTGAAGGGTCAAAACTTGACCATTTTGGAAACTAAGGTTAGATATGTAAACTAGACATGACAGGATTCCAATGAGCTATCCTGCGCTCAATTTGGACACTGGGAACCCCCTCAAAAGTGGAGCTAAAGTTGGCACTGCGCTTAGGATAGTGGCATTGCGCTTTTGACACAAATTTTATGAGTTTCTCAGTTTCGTAAATTTTCTTTGTTTTGACAGTTTCACCTTGAAAAATCATACTTTTACCCATGTAATTGATGGATGTAAATGTAATAATGATGTTTTTACTATTACCTAGGGTAAATACATTAGTTGAAAACTCTTTTGGTGATGTAATGAATCAGTTTCCAAAAAGTGAGGGATGAATCACTTTGACCACCCTACACTCTAGCTATCAGTTTAGTTTTTGGTGGAACTACTCCTCTTCTCATGGAATCAACCCCTGAGGCTAGGAGGAGTTTTTTTAGGCCTATATCATGTAATCTTTCATTCATTCTACAGGTTAGACTCCATTTGATATTGTATTAGTGCTTCATACTTTGGCATGGAATATATTGGATGAGTTGCAGCTATTTTGGTGGGATTCCTGTGGCATGGTATTTTGATATTGTTTCTTCTTCAGTTACATGTGTCTGAATGTTTTTTATCTTCCATGATCCATTTCACTTCTAAATACGTTTGATTTTCAAGTTGTGATAAGCATAATACATCTCCTATGCTTTGTTTTGGGAAAATCATCATAATTTGTTTAATTTCTTTAGTTTAAAAAGAATTCATGATCTTCATGCTCTTTTTAGCACCTCACTAGTCTAAACCATCTCATCACTATACTACCAAGTGTTAAAGTAACTTGCCTACCTTTCCCCATTAGATGTCTGTAATTCTAATTCTCTTTTACCCTGACCTAGTTCACTCTCTAACCTAATTCACTCATCCAGTGACTACCCCAACCAAATCAAATCATACAAACCCTGAGCTACTATATCTAGCCTAAAACCCTAATCTAATCAGCCCTCCTGGCTGTGATCCTTTGGAGATAGCCCTCTCTGGCTTGGTAGGGCTACCTACCAAGTCAATAGGTTTGTTTGTGGTTACCTCAGCTGGACTCCTTCTCAGCCTTGGAGATCTGGAGGAGTGAGAACATTGTCAATGGAACATATATTACAGACAATATTTGGAGCAGGAATGTTTTCTTTGCTCGATGGTTTTTCGAGATACAACTAGGTTCTAGTAGCAGTACCTGATAGATTTACATTGTCCAGGAAAATATTGGCTCACACACATACCGTCTGCAATCACTTGATGGGAGGATTGATAACCTTACTGTCAACATCCAAGAATTAAAGAACTACTTTCAATAAGTAGGGGCCACGCCCCGCACCATGTACATAGTCTATTTACTGCTTGTTGTCTTTTCATTTTTCTTTGCTATTTTTGATTTTCTTTGTTTTGTTTGCTTAATATCACACTATTTTTGGTTTTTCGAATAAGCGTTTCCCTCTACTGAGTTATGGCTTTTGAATGATTATGTCATTGAGATCCAAAGAGTCTTGTGACACTACAACACTTGGCCAGTCTTGTGTATGTCTTCTCTATGCTTGGTTATAACCATCAGTCGATTAAGTCTTCACAAAAATACGAGTCATCTGTAAGGGAAGCTCTAGTCCAACCATAAACCTGTGTCCACACTGGAAAACCCCAAGACTCTACTTAGCCTTCTGCTCTATCTGTTCAAGCTCATCTAATTAGTAGAAATGGAGAAGGGGAAAATTTAAACGAGCAAACCTAAATCAAAGGTCTTACATGCTTCTCTGAAAGAACAACCTCTTCTTCTCTCAATAAGTCGGGATCCCTCTTCCGCCCCAAAAATAAATAAGTGCCTATGCACAGTCCGCTTTTCAAAAAATACAAAGGTGAAAGAAGAGAAAGGTTTCCTGCACAAAGAGGTGAAGCATGCAACTCCACCGAGGTACTGACCAAGCTCACTAGCAGTGGAGCAATGTGTGTGTTCCTGCATGACTCCATCAGGGTACTATCTAGGCCTAGTGGTAGCGGAGCAACACCAAAGATGAAAACTTATACTCTGAAAATTTTAAACTCACGAGCCAAACTACCCTTCCCGATGTTTAAACACGGTGATCAAGATTAAACTTGTTGTTGTGTTTGATTGAGTTGGAAAAATGTGAACTATGTTTGTCCATGGGGTAAGTGGGGAAACCGAAGTAACCCACACAACAATTCAATACTCCCTGACAGACCAAGGCCCTGTGTTGTTAATGAACCAAAATAGAGAAGTTGGTATTCAACCAGTGTGTCTCCAAGTGTTGTAGAAGCGGCAACACCCTCCAAAATTTTGGCCTGCATCCAATTTCAGAGCCTTCCTTGGTTTTTTCCTTGATGTTTGCAAGCACTCAGGCTCATCCCATAAGCTCGTGTCGAGTCTTTACACACTCTTTGCTTGACTATTCACTGGTTGTCTTTTAGCATGTTGGTTGCAATGTCATGTTGGCGATATTGTCCTGGCTATGTTAAAGGTTTGTCTTCGTGTGTACAAGTTTTTTTCACTATGTAAGCATATGTTGCACTCACGCATGAAGTTGTATGCAATTTTGTGCAAGTGTCGTCACAATCATTCAACGATCTATCTCAAGTATCGCACTTGTTGCTCGCACCCATTAGTTAGTCTCACTGAGCACATGTTGTCTGGCTGGTTTGAGGTGTCTTGTTGTCGAGTCATGTTGAGTGTGTGTTCACAAGGTCATGTATACATGAGTTCACTCACAACACTTCACCAGTTTTGTGAAGATCTATCAACCGGACCACACTCCATCAGTCAAACCTCCATTGAGTTACACTACACAGTCTTAGCCCTTAGTGACCAAGAACTGTTGCCCAGAATTACGCAGAGCTTGAAGCTGCCTCCAAGCAGTCTGCACTGCAAAATCTTGGAATCAACATGGATGAATTTCACCCAGAATAGTGCAGAAGTTGCCCAAGAAGTTGTCTCAATCTTCACTTCTCGTAAGCATATCCATCAAGATTCTCGCTTATCAACTGGAGAATTTGACTAGGCAATGACCCCGGGCTTCACTCCTCCCAAAAATTGTGCTGAAGCTTTTAGAATGTCTACCTCCACTGGCTGAATAAATTGCGCATACATGAGGGACAGACACCTACTACCTTTCACTGCACTGTCTCGGGAAATTATGCAGTTTTATCAGTCAATCCCCCTGTCATACTGCTTTCCACTTCTTAAAATTGCCAGTTTTCTTGGAAAATCCATCTGCTGCTCGGCACCCCACTTAGCCCAAAAACTACGCAGACATGTCCTACATGACTTCCTCCCAGATCTGCGCAGTTTTAGCTAGAAACTCCCGCATCCCGCTCCCAACCTCCTCTAGAAATCTGCACAGTTTTCACTGCTAGTGACTCTTGCTACCCTCACTTCCTTCCCAGGAAAAATTACAAATGTGTCTTGGAACTTTCACTTAATTCGCAAGCCTATTAACAGACCAGCATGTTTTCACACATGTATTGTATTCATTTGTAAGACTATTCTTTGGATGCTTGTAATGCATGTTGCTTTAACCTGTACTAAGATAGTTGAACTATTTCAGTTGTTTTAATGCATATGTTGTTGGAAATGTGTTGTATTAATTGTTAACGTTGTATCACCCATGTGGACTATTCTGTCAGACACTTGATAGATTCATTCTTCTAAACTTGTTATAATGACCATCACACTCGTGTGGACAATTTTTCTAGGTGTTGTACATGTTATATGTTCACTTTATGTTTGTGACTGCTGCATCTGTGTGGACTGCTCTGCCAGAAGTTGCGCATGTTCTGTTGTGTTGTGTGTCTCTAACAGAGTTAGGACTATTCCCTTTCGACTTGAGACTCACTCTCACCCTCTCCCTCTGTAGTGAAAGAACTTAGACACAAGTTACACTAAGCACTCACCAGGCACACGAACCTCGTTGTTTGAAGACTAACTTTACCACTCTCATGTGCTCACAAGTAAGAGCTAAGGCATATATTTAAGATAATTGCAATCGGGCCATCACACTGGATGGGACTCCTACACCAAATGGTGTGAGGTCTAGTTGGGACTTCATATCGGGGAGATCCGTTGAATGTTGGAATGTCCATCACTGTCAATGAATACTCAAAATTAATCATATGGATGTCCCTCTCTCTACCTCAGATCTGTTGATGACTCAATCAAAGACCTGTCTCCACTAAACATGATGTCCCTAGATGCTCGTCCATATACTCATTGCCTCTAGGTATCAAACTTGATGGTATGCCTAACGTCCTTGTCAGGAGTTCCCCTCAGAGGCAATGCTCCAAAATCTTGTTGCACAACACCACACACCATTCACATAACTATGTGTCCCTGTACACTCCTACACATCACTGTGCCTTGCGACATACCACTTTATACCACCAAATGCCACCACCCACGGTTGTGTCACCATGTATCCTTTGGTGCCCCATATGTACTAATGCATCTGTTAATCCATCCACAAACCCAATGTAGTGTGAGTCTTTCCTCCTAATCCACAGTGCAAACCCATGCACCACGACACACAACCATACACCTCCATGCTCTTCTATAGGGCACTACTCATTGTCGCATACCCTTTATACACCACTAGATGTTAGGGTCTAAAAGCGGGTATGTACGCATTAGGTTGCATCCCTCTATATAAAATTGGACTTTGTGGCATACCTCTATGCACCCCTGGGTACCATTGCCTACTTTCGTGCCATCATGTATCATATGGTATCCTGCATGTGTCCAAGTGTTCCCTACTCTACTAGTGAACCCAAAATGATACACACCATATCTCCTCATTTGTCCTAGTAGACCTGAGCGGCCTAACTCCACACTTGCTAGAGGGCATATCATGGCTATGTCAATCCTCGATGGCTCCTACATCCAATAGATAAATGGGAGAACATCATCTCCATACAATGCCTTTTCTAGTGGCCTACCCATGTCGCCTCCTCCGACAAGCTCCTGCCACAGTATCTTAATCATCTTGTGACCCCATGCACAACCAACATGCCTAAACAACCCATGGACTTTGATCTCAAACTGACTAGCCATTAGTGTCAAATGGAACTCCCCTAGATAATGTGTGCAATCAATTGTTGAGTCAACTATACCACCAATGTTGTTGACATCCTACATCTCTATTATATGATAGGAAGCCCGACCTGGATCCCAATTCCAACTTGGACATCCAACATCCCCAATGTCTGAAAGGTCTTGCTAAGCTTCACTTCGGATTACGATAATCTCCACAGTCTATCCCACTCCACCGGGTACCAACTCAGAATATTTCGCCATCCAACCCAGAGGGAAGGATCAAATGCATGTGTACCCGTATATGCAACAACCCCCACATGTGAATGTTGCGCCCATGGGGGCTTCACTGGGGGATCAATATCATACCACGTGGGTTCATATTGGGGGATATATATTGAGGAAAAATGACATAATATATTGGGGGATATATAGGGGTAAAGGGTTTTTATATTGGAAAATATAAAAAATGGAGCTCAAAGTTAATGAAAAAATATAAAGGGGTGTAAAAAATGTTAATGAAAAAATGGATACCTACAATATCTAGTGAAAGTAGGGGTTTTTTTAAATTGGGAATATATATTGGGTTTATATTGGTAGGGGTTTAAATAATGTGATTTTTAGAGCGATTTTCCAATATGTATTCAAATTAAGGGTATTGTTTAATATGCCACGAACACACGTGATATGTTAGAGGTTCACTAAGTGAATCCACCGTGGTTTCGCCCTATGCAACTCATGTCACCTCAACTCATTGACCTAGTTAACACATAAGGTTTGTATAGGTAAATCTGCCTCTCTCTCTCTCCAATACGTAGAGGTAAACCATCAATGTGACAAGCCTCATCTATGTATGCCTGAAGAGGGATGCTCCAATGCTATAATGTGTACTCCTCTAGTTGTACCATTAGGGAATCCAGTCATTCCCTAACGCGAGTCAGCTTGGTCGCTGACTCGACACAAACCACTCTCATGCCATCCAACTCCTCATTTTGCTGCAAAATCGTCTCTTAGACAGTCGTGGACTTCTTTTTCAATGTTAGAAGGCCAACCTGGAGCTATTGAAATTGTTGTGAGAAGTTAACATCTATAAACTTAGGCACAAGGTTGGGTACCTCTGTGTCTCCTAGCACCTCATCAACAAATGGCCTTATAGGTGTATGATCAATTGTCTCCACCAATGTGTAAATTGGGGCTATCAACGGAATCTCCAACAAGGGTGACTCTTGTGTCACATTGGGTGTATCTACATGCTCCTCACAATCTTGTATGCCCTTAGCCTCATGCTCAACCTCCTCCTCAGTCTCCTGGTATCTAAAGCCAGGTCTCCACTGACAAAAGTGCCTCTTGGTCTTACCCTCTAACTATCCTTGTCCTGTCCACTCCTTTTGAAGAGGTATGGTGCCCTACATGTTCTGTATTCATATGCCTACTAGTTGCTGCATCATCTTTATACCCTCATGGTTCTGCCTCACAAACTCATCCATGATCCCTTTTTGCATCATTGGCGTGTCCATAAATTCACTAATCACTGAGCATGTATGTCTAACACCTCCATGACCTTGCTAGCTTCCCCACATCTGGCCAAGATCATGCTTTGATACCACTGTGATGATCCAAATTTGAAATTTACAATAAATAATAGAGACATGTATAAGGGAATGGCAATAATAAAAAAATTCCAAACATGCACATCAAAATACATAAGAAACCAAGACAAACAACTAAGCCATTTTATTATTATAGAAATATGAGTACGTAAATGGAAAGGAATGATAGAATGTGGGACTACTATGCAAGCCAAGCAAACCCCATGTGAGATATCACTAATCCAATTGCTGGAAATGGCTCTCACAAAATTTGCACACTACCCTGAAATTTTATTAACTGTTGCTGGAAGGAAAATGAAATTCTAACCTCAACAATGCCTAGATCGATATGAAATTGTAGCCACAATCTCCTCTCTTATAACCCAGAAATACCCATTGTTGGAAATAACAACAAGAAATGCTAAAAATAGCATTGCTATAAATAGAATTTCAGGATATACTCCAACTCTGTTGGAAATAGCAAAAAATAGAAATGCTAAAAATAACATTGCTATAAATAGCATTTCAGGATAGATTCCAATTTTAATTAGTCCCTGAATTAAAATTGAGAATTAAAATTCGAATTTAGTCTCATCATTTGTTTGAAAAATAATTAATTAATTCATCTTGAGTTAATTAGTTGGAGAAAATCAAACATGAAGTCTTTGTGAAGACATGCAACAATTATCCCTTTTATTGAGGAAGTTATCCATTAATTAAGGAGATAAGGGTGAGTTGTATTTGAGTTGTAATTAGTTAGCTCAGGTAACTGAGCTAAGTCCAGTTAAATTGGTTCCAACCAGTTGGAGGAACTAATTGTGATTTCAGTCAGTTAATGCATGCATGCATGCAACTAGTGTTCTCCATATAATTTAATATTCTCTCATAAATAACTCATGCATGTCAGTTCAGAGAAAGACCCAGTTGAGATTAAAGGAAGGGACAGTGTACTATCAGTTGGATGAATTTTCCTATAAATGAATCTCATCCATGCAGAAGGAATTATCTCCTTCAGGATTGCACAGTTATTTCAGAGATCAATGTTGTGTGCGAGGTGAGAATCACACAGGTTGCAGCTGGAGGACCCATGAGAAACTGCGCAAGGAAATAGGAGGCTTGGAGGACTAAAGGAAGGCATATGTGTTGTATATTCTGTCTAAGAGCAGCAGTGAGGGATTGTACTGAGAGCTGGATAGCTTGAGAGCTAAAGCTTTGTGTAATCCTAAGATATTTCCACTTGTATGATAATATAGATAGTGGGGTTTTTAGCTGAGGCTTTGCCTAGAGTATTCTTATGTGTTTCATGTGTGATTGAATCCTATTCTCTGTTATATGTGTTATGTTTGATCTTGCTCAAAATTTATTAAGCTTCCACAATTTTGATGGTAGAAGTAGATTAAGTATTTTGCTTTAGTACATTGCATAATCATTTTAATCTACGATGAAATTTCTAAATGGTATCGGAGCGAGGTTTTGTAGAAAAAATTCTACAAGGTATAGGAGCAATGGCGAGTCTTTCTCTCCTTGGTCTTCCTGAGGGCTACCATAGCTACCAGGACTTAGTGAACGGAAGAGAGAAACTGCTAGATTGGGAACAAATATGGTCGGATCTGAAGCAGGAGGAGATCAAGGGGAGCACCAAAGATGGTTCTTCATCCAAGGAGGATGAAGAAAATTTCGCCTTAGTGAGTAAGGCAAGGAAAGGGAAGGAGAAGGATTCTCATCCCAAATCAAGTTCTTCTCATGGAGGGAAGAAGATTGACAAATCTAAAGTGAGATGCTTTAATTGTCATGAGGTGGGCCATTATGCAATTAATTATCCATTGAAGAAATTCAAGAAGGGATCCTCGGAAGGATCTGAAGGTGAGACATTGACCTCTCAGCTTGAATTGGATTTTATCCTCATCGCATGCATGGTTTCATCGATGATGGGTTGTGGTTGGTTTCTTGATAGTGGAGCCTCATTCCACATGACGGGCGATAAGAGTTTATTTAGTACCTTGGAGGAGAAAGACCTCCAGATGCGCATAGAGATGGGTAATGATAAAAAGTATAGTGTTTCAGGAGTGGGCACGATTGCTTTTCAGAGGGAGCATGGAGCTCGCATCACCTTGACAGATGTGAAGTATGTGCCAGGACTGAAGAAGAACTTGGTATCGGTTCACGAGTCAAGAGTTTGTATGCTCTTGAGGTTCAAGATGCATGCAAAGCCTTGAGGAGCAAGGCAACTATTAGAGACTTGGTGGTTGAGAGGGAGAGTACATTACCTCTCAACATGCAGCACTAGAAGAAGTCTCAGACAATTTTGGAGGAGCCACAATTGGTGAAGCAGATTCAGGAGGTTGTGGAGCAGCCACAACTAGAGAAGCAAAGAGGAGACCAAGTGGAGGCATCCACTCATGCAAAGACCTCTAGTAGGGGGAAATTTCGAGCCAAGTGGGTAGAGGGATCACATGCAGCCATACCTCCAGGTGTGAGGTGGGGCAATGTGAAGTGATAGTCCCAAGAAGGCTGAAATAGGGGTAGGATCCTTGAGGTACCCAGCCTCTTTGATTAGACCTTGCTACGGGAGCCTCAATGAGGAGTAGCAGGATTGGATGAGTGGGTAGAGGCAGATGTGGAATGATCGGCAGAGATAGCTACAATGCAGGAGTCCCAAGACACCACAGAGCTAGCAAACTACAGCAATGCGAGAGGCACAGGAGTGTTGCACCAGTGCAGGATGGCACAGAGAGGTGTGCAACGGTGCGAGATGCAGGGAGTTGTTGCAGCAGTGCAGAGGTCAGAGAGGGAGCACTTGTCAGTGGTAGAGGGAGCTTTAGCATCAAAGGGTGTTTCTAGCCCAACAGGGAGGTCAGTTGGGAGATCAATTACTTACTTCTCAGTAACTGAGTTGCAATGCAGCAGTGGGAAGCACAATGCAACATGATGAGAGGAGGTGCAGTGCGGATGCAGTGTTGGGAGATAGGACCAGCAACATCACGGATGCAAAAAGAGGAATCAATGTGATTGATGTAGTCAGAGATCAAAGTGACATAGGCTAGAGCAGTCAGATACTAAAGATCACAGAGATGCAGATTTTTCAATCGATAGAGGCAATAGCAGTCAGAGACTTTGATAACAGAGGCATCATTCTGATTTAGGTTGGATATTTTTTGTGTTTCTAGAGTTGTTTGAGCAACAACACTTGAAAGAAGTGTTGCATGCAGAACATTCCAAAGGTTCAGGATCGGGTTCGAGTTTAATGCCTTTATTGTTGAGAGGGAGTGTTGAAAATAGCAACAAGAAAGCTAAAAATAGCATTGTTATAAATAGCATTTCAGGATATACTCCAACTCTATTGGAAATAGCAAAAAATAGAATTGCTATAAATAGAATTTCAAGATAGATTCCAATTTTAATTAGTCCCTGAATTAAAATTGAGAATTAAAATTCGAATTTAGTCTTAGCAGCTATTTGAAAAATAATTAATTAATTCATCTTGAGTTAATTAGTTGGAGAAAATCAAACATGAAGTCTTTGTGAAGACATGCAACAATTATCCCTTTGATTGAGGAAGTTATCCCTTAATTAAGGAGATAAGGATGAGTCGTATTTGAGTTGTAATTAGTTAGCTCATTTAACTGAGTTAAGTCTAGTTAAACTAGTTCCAAACAGTTGGAGGAACTAATTGTGAGTTCATTCAGTTAATGCATGTATGCATGCAACTAGTGTTCTCCAGATAACTGAATATTCTCTCACATAATTCATGCATGTCAGTTCAGAGAAAGACCGAGTTGAGATTAAAGGAAGGGACAATGTACTATCAGTTGGAGGAATTTTCCTATAAAGGAAACTCATCCATGCAGAAGGAATTATCTCCTTCAGGATTGTGCAGTTATTTTAGAGGTCAGTGTTGTGTGTGAGGTGAGAATCACACAGGTTGGAGTTGGAGGACCCAGGAGAAAATGGGCAAGAAAATAGGAGGCTTGTAGGACTGAAGGAAGGCATATGTGTTGTCTATTCTATCTATGAGCAGCAATGAGGGATTGTACTGAGAGCTGGATAGCTTAAGAGCTAAAGCTTTGTGTAATCCTAAGATATTTCCACTTGTATGATAATACAGATAGCGGGGTTTTTAGTTGAGGCTTCCCCCAGAGTATTCTTCTCTGTTTCATGTGTGATTGAATCTTCTTCTCTGTTATATGTGTTTTGTTTGATCTTGCTCAAAATCGATTAAGATTCTGCAAGTTTGATGGTAGAAGTAGATTAAGTATTTTTCTTTAGTACATTGCATAATTAGTTTAATCTACAGTGAAATTTCTACATGGTATCGGAGCGAGGTTTTGTAGAAAAAGTTCTACAAGGTATCAGAGCAATGGTGAGTCTTTCTCTCTTCGGTCTTCCAAAGAGTTGGCATAACTACCAGGACTCAGTGAACGGAAGAGAGAAACTACTAGATTTGGAATGACTGTGGTCGGATCTAATGCGGGAGGAGATCAGGAGGAGCACCAGATATGGTTCTTCATCCAAGTAGGATGAAGAAAATTTTGCCTTAGCAAGTAAGGCAAGGAAAGGGAAGGAGAAGGATTCTCATCCCAAATCAAGTTCTTTTCATGGAGGGAAGAAGATTGACAAATCTAAAGTGAGATGCTTTAATTGTCATGAGGTGGGCCATTATGCAACTAATTGTCCATTGAAGAAATCCAAGAAGGGATCCTTGGAAGGATCTGAAGGTGAGGCATTGGCCTCTCAATTTGAATTGGATTTTATCCTCATCACATGCACGGTTTCATCGATAATGGGTTGTGTTTGGTTTCTTGACAGTGGAGCCTCATTCCACATGACCAGCGATAAGATTTTGTTCAGTACCTTGGAGGAGAAAGACCTCCAGATGTGCATAGAGATGGGTAATGATGAAAAGTATAGTGTTTTAGGAGTGGGCACCATTGCTTTTCAGAGGGAGCATGGAGCTTGCATCACCTTGACAGATGTGAAGTATGTGTTAGGACTGAAGAAGAATTTGATATCAATCACGATGTTGGAGGACAAAGCTATGATTTAGTCTTCACTAAGGGAAAGTTTTTCCTTAGACACATCACCATGGGACAGGTGAAGCAGATCAGTTCACGAGTCAAGAACATGTATTCTCTTGAGGTTCAAGATGCATGCAAAGTCTTGAGGAGCAAGGCAACTGTTGGAGACTTGGTGGTTGAGAGGGAGAGTACATTACCTCTCAACATGCAGCACCAGAAGAAGTCTCAGACAATTGTGGAGGAGCCACAATTGGTGAAGCAGCTTCAGGAGGTTGTGGAGCAGCCACAACTAGAGAAGTAGAGAGGAGACCGAGTGGATGCATCCACTCATGTAGAGACCTCTAGTAGGGGGAAATTTCGAGCCAAGTGGATAAAGGGATCACAGGCAGCCATACCTCCAGATGTGAGGTGGGGCGATGTGAAGTGATAGTCCCAAGAAGGCTGAAATAGGGGTAGGATCCTTGAGGTACCCAGCCTCTTTGATTAGACCTTGCTATGGGAGCCCCAACGAAGAGTAGCAGGACTAGCTGAGTGGGTAGAGGTGGATGCGGATGGATCGGTAGAGAGAGCTATAGTGCAGGAGTCCCAAGACAACACAGAGCTAGCAGACTGCAGCAATGCAAGAGGCAGAGGAGTGTTGCACCAGTGCAGGATGGCACAGAGAGGTGTGCAATAGTGCAAGATCCAGGAAGTTGTTGCAGCAATGCAGAGGTAAGAGAGGGAGCACTTGTCAGCGACGGAGGGAGCTTCAGCATCAAAGGGTGTTTCTAGCCCAACAGGGAGGTCAGTTGGGAGATCAATTACTTAGTTCTCAGTAACTGAGTTGCAATGCAGTAGTGGGCAGCACGATGCAACATGATGAGAGGAGGTGCAGTGCGGATGTAGTGCTGGGAGATAGGACCAGAAGCAGCACGGATGTAGTGCTGGGAGATAGGACCAGAAGCATCACAGATGCAGCAGGAGGAATCAGTCTGATTGATGTAGTCAGAGATCAAAGTGATAGAGGCTAGAGCAGTCAGATACTAAAGAGCACAGAGATGCAGAGTTTTTAGTCGACAAAGGCAATAGCAGTCAGAGACTTTGATGACAGAGGCATCATTCTGATTCAGGTTGGATATTTTTTGTGTTTCTAGATTTGTTGGAGCAACAATACTTAAGAGAAGTGTTGCATGCAGAACATTCCAAAGGTTCTGGATCGGGTTCGAGTTTAATGCCTTTCTTGTTGAGAGGGAGTGTTGAAAATAGCAACAAGAAATGCTAAAAATAGCATTGTTATAAATAGCATTTTAGGATATACTCCAACTCTATTGGAAATAGCAAAAAATATAAATGCTAAAAATAGCATTGCTATAAATAGCATTTTAGGATAGATTCCAATTTTAATTAGTCCCTGAATTAAAATTGAGAATTAAAATTCGAATTTAGTCTCAGCAGCTATTTGAAAAATAATTAATTAATTCATCTTGAGTTAATTAGTTGGAGAAAATCAAACATGAAGTCTTTGTGAAGACATGCAACAATTATCCCTTTGATTGAGGAAGTTATCCCTTAATTAAGGAGATAAGGATGAGTTGTATTTGAGTTGTAATTAGTTAGCTCAGTTAACTGAGTTAAGTCTAGTTAAATTAGTTCCAAACAGTTGGAGGAACTAATTGTGAGTTCAGTCAGTTAATGCATGCATGCATGCAACTAGTGTTCTCTAGATAATTGAATATTCTCTCATAAATAACTCATGCATGTCAGTTCAGAGAAAGACCCAGTTGAGATTAAAGGAAGGGACAGTGTACTATAAGTTGGAGGAATTTTCCTATAAAGGAATCTCATCCATGCAAAAGGAATTATCTCCTTCAGGATTACGCAGTTATTTCAGAGGTCAGTGTTTTGTGTGAGGTGAGAATCACACAGGTTGTAGCTGGAGGGCCCAGGAGAAACTGCGCAAGGAAATAAGAGGCTTGGAGGACAGAAGGAAGGCATATGTGTTGTCTATTCTATCTATGAGCAGCAGTGAGGGATTGTACTGAAAGCTGGATAGCTTGAGAGCTAAAGCTTTGTGTAATCCTGAGATATTTCCACTTGTATGATAACACAGATAGCGGGGTTTTTAGCTGAGGCTTTCCCCAAAGTATTCTTCTGTGTTTCATGCGTGATTGAATCTTCTTCTATGTTATATGTGTTCTGTTTGATCTTGCTCAAAATCGATTAAGCTTCCGCAAGTTTGATGGTAGAAGTAGATTAAGTATTTTTCTTTAGTACATTACATAATCACTTTAATCTACAGTGAAGTTTCTACACCCATAAAAGGTTTTGCCTAAATCCAAGCCAAATTCTAACCCACAATGTGATGCAAAATACCTAGCTAACTAGCAATACACCCTACTATAAGAATGTATGATTATGGCTTGAATATTGCCCATAAAATTAGATATAGGCTTCTCACACTCAAACCAACCAAATCATAAATCGTTTACCCTAATTCTAGCTGACCCGAAATGCCCAAAATACAGCGAATTTCCAGCTACATAGTTTTCTGCCCAACCATAGAAGAATTGTTGAGAAATGTTACAACTCTCCTGCAAATCACTGAGAAATTGTGCACAAATATTGCTCGACAAATAGTTGTCACTCGCAACTAAAAACTCCAGGCAAATACCAACAGTAGACACCAGCATAAACTTTTTTCTCGAAATCCTGCACAAGCTCTATAAGATAAAATTCGGCTCAGCCAAAAGATACAGGAGCAACTCTGAAAAATGCTGCCAAACTCCTCTAACCAATAGAAAATATCCTGCAAATACCCATAACCTGTAATAGAAAGATGTTGGTCCAAATAACCTTTGGGGTTTGTCTTCTGCGCCTAGTGTTGGAAATAATACTGAGAATGGGGGTGAATTAGTATTATCAAATCAATAAAACTTTTTCATTTCCATACTTAGATACATATATGCTACATCAGTTCATAGAACCCGCATGTATACGCAACTGTGTCTAATGCAACTAGTGTATATCCAGAATACTTATGATTCAATTAATCCATTAAATGTTGATCTTTAGTTAGTGCATCAGAACTTAATTAACCATATGAATAGTAAGCAGGTGCAGTAAAACAGAACAGATCATCACACACAAGAAGCACACATGAACACCATGATATAAGGTGGAAACCCAATGTGGGTGAAAACCACCTGCTGCAAGTCGTCTCTATCTTCTTTTAATAAGAAACTTCATTTTACAATATTTTTGTACTGGTGCAGCCTTATACCAGTACACAGGCTTCTACCTATAGAAGGCTACAACCTTCTCTCGTTCTCCAGACTCTCCTGGAAGGGAGCTACAACCCCCTTAGCTCTTGTACTAGCTGATCCATTTACTAGTACGTAGGTGCCGGCCTACTGAAATGCTCCAACCTTTACTCGTTCTCCAGCTGGTACTGGAAGGGAGCTACCACCCCCTTTGCTCTTGTACTAGCTGATGTACTAGTACGTAGGTGCCAACCTATAGAAGGCTACCACCTTCTCTTTCTTCCTCCAGGTACCACGTTTCATACATTTTCAGACTGGATACTCTTGAAGCACAACACAATAATCTGAAGGCCACATTTCATCCAATTTTCATACTGGACCCATCAATATCATTGAAGCACAAAACAATCAATACTAGCATCATCAATTTCTGAATCACTGAAACACTGAAACCCTGTCAACAACACAGTCACCAGAACACAGAGCAGACAATAGAACTCTGTTGAGTCCCAAACTTGCATCTTCCCTATAAAACTTTTTAGCCTTTTTCCATTTACCTGGACCTCCTAAGCTGTCAAATCATTAAATATTAGCTAAAAAGAGCATATAAAATGGTTTCCTAACTATGTCTTGTGACTGCTATTTGATCTAGATTTTTGCTCATTCAGCTGTGGAATCTTGTCACTTTCCGCAGCCAGCTCAACTTTCCGCAGCCTTTTTTTTGAAATCTATGTTACAGGTGTCTACAGGCGAATCCGGCCATATGGGCAAGTTGCAAATGATGTGGACATGGATCGTGTCCTATTGGTTCAGCTGAATCCCTCACAGAAGGCCGTGGTCAAAGATAGCCAAGCGGTGGTCAACCTAAGAGTTTTACGGTGGCAGAACTCTGTTTTTCACCACGTGAAGACTTGCATGGCCGTTCCTAAATCTCAGGAGACGTGTTAACACCTGGGGACTGCTCCATGAACAGAATCTAATAGCCACCCTCCTTGGATTTAATCTCCATGGCTACCATAATGCTAGATTTCTGGACGCGTTTATTCACGTGTCTTTTTATTAGCGCAGATTTTAGGAAAGTAGTTGTGTCATCCTCTGTTATAAATAAAGCATTCTCATACGCATATTAGCTAGCTTTTTGAATGTAATTTTGATTGTTTACGAGTCCACTGTGCCGTGACTTTATCCTTATGCTATGACTTCATTTTAATACATGAGAAGACATTGTTTATAAGTTCAATTCGTGGTTGATTGCTGATTGGCCGAGGTTGTGTAGAGGGCCCCTGTACACACCAAGGTTTTGTAATTGCTGTATAGTTTCATGCTTTATTCCTTTACGTTCTTGATGCCATAATTGTTTACTTGTATATATTACACTGCTTATGGTATTCATGTTGATTGTTGTCCATAGTTTTTATGCTTTCTAATGTTGTTAACTGATCAGTGTCTTTATTTCAGGTTCTAATAGGCAACCCAGGCATTTGCACATAGCTTTATAATGACTACTGACATGGAATTATCTTGTCCTTCTGCTGATTTATTTTCTTAGTTCTAATTCCAGCACTGTTTATTTCTTTCAGTTTTGTTCATTTACTTTTCTGCAAGATAGATATTAGATTACTCATGTCATTTTCAGTTACCTCCTATAGCCAGAGCGAGTCAAATGGTGAGGGATTGAAGTATGAATGCGTAGTTTGATATTAGTTTATTTTTCTGCAAGTTAGTTATTGAATTGCTCATGTCATTTTCAGTTACCTCCTATAGCCAGAGCGAGTCAAATGGTGAGGGATTGGAGTATGAGTGTGTAGTTTAATATTAGTTTCATTTTATGCAAATTAGATATCAGATTGCTCAATTTGTTTATGATTACCTCCTAAAGCCAGAGCGAGTCAAATGGTGAGGGGTCAGAATATGAGTTGATGTAATATGATTTTAGTTTACTTTGCTTGCAGTTTTTGAATTTCTTTGAGTTCAGTTTCTTTTTATACAGCAGCAAGGATACTGGGTTTCATAGTCACTAGCTCACTGTTTGGCTTAATTAGAATATTGGTACATTTTTATTTTCTCTTAGGAATTGATTTCATCATTGCAAGTTTTAAAACCTTTTTGAAAACTTTGAAGTTTGGAAATCATTTTAAAGGTCACCATTGCCTTGAATACTTATATCCATACTTGACTTTTAGAATTTCCATCTCACATTAGGGAATCAACAAAAGATAAACCCAAAAACAAACCAAAAATAAAAAACGACAAAAAGTAAGAAATCGGTTATCTTGCATATATAGTGCACCTCACTTCAGCAGTTTACGACTCCCGGATTGACAATTAATATAGCAATTTAGGACACTCTAAATTGACCAAACATTTTGGCGCCATTTCCAGGGAAGTGAAGCTAGGTAGCCAATTTCTTAAAAAAAAAACAAGAAAATTTCAAGGAAGGTAAAAATTGATAACTTCTCAAAGTATGCTCTCCTCTTGCACCTAGTTTGACCTGGAGGATCAAAAAAGTGAGTTATTGGTTCAATAATTTCTTGAGTATGCTCTCTTCTTGCACCTAGAGTGATATGGAAGATTAGAAATAGAATTATTAGCCCGACTTGAAGAAAAATAAAAAATGACATGCATAGAGCAAGAGATTCTAGGGGAAGATTTATAGCTAGGGCCAAGAGTTCAATTTTTACAACTCCATCTACTTCAAGGCATAGACAAGATACACCTCCATCATCTCCAACTCACACTCCTAGCTTTAGGATTCCTGGAATTCAAGGGGCGGCAGCTGAATTAGGAGACTCTCCCACACTATCCACCGAATCTGAGTTAGGAAAAGACTCTTTCTTTACTTCTACATGAAAAAAAATTGTGATCGAGGAAGTAGAATCACCTGAAGAAGAAGAGGGAGAAATTCCTCCTCGTTCGCCATTAGTAGAAGAACCAGAGGACTCTGAAATTTCTGAGGAAACTATCATGACAAAGGAAGTAGTAAACGGATTTGGAGGAGGTAGGGGTAGAGGTAGAGGAGGAGGAAACAATGGAGGAGGTAGAGGTAACAACGGGGGAAATAGGGATGGAGATAACTCATTTGGATTTCCTATAGTTAATGAGGAATCTCGAACAACAATGAAAAACATCTCACTATCTTTCCTCCCAAACTTTTATGGGTTGCGAAGTGAGGATCCTGAAACATTTCTATTTGAGTTTGAAGTCGTGTGCCGAACTTATGATTATATGGAAGACTCTCAAAAACTCAAATTGTTTCCTTCAACATTGAAGGGAGCTGCTCTAAAATGGTTCATGGGATTAGTCACTCAATCTATTAGGACTTGGAATGATATGAAACAAACATTTTTGGATAGATACCTGGACTATTGTATGCCCACCAATCATAAGGATGAGGTATTCAAAATGGTGCAAAAAAAAGATGAAAACTTGGAGGATTACTTGAAAGATTTCAATACAACCTGAAAAGAGCAAAATGAATAACCTAGATGAGGAAACCTTGAAAGCCATTAAAGATGAATGGATAGATATTTTGAACATGATGGGAAAAGGAGATATATCTCAACTTCCACTTCATGATATAGCAGAGCTTTTTGTCCATCTCTCAAGGGGAAAATATAAAACTAGAAAAGGGCCTAGAGATCCTTCTCTCATTAGAGCAAACAAATATGCAACTAGATCAGTAAGTAGGGATGAGATTGGCAACATGCTTGATGAGTTCAAAACTGATATTTTAGGGAGCCTTAGTGAGCAACTAAACACCCTTGAGATACAAAACAAGCAGAAAGCAGAAGCTGAAGCTTTGGCCATCTTTTGTCCAAAATGTAGGAAGAAACATGCTCTAAGGGAATGTCCCTTGGATGCAAAATTTGTAGAAACATGTATGATTTGTTCAGAAAGCCATGAGACCAAGGATTGTCCTTCAATTCCTGGGCTCAAAGTTGTCTTTCAAGAAGACCCAAATTCAATTGAGTCTCTCTGCTTTGTTTCAAGGAGACCTTGGCAAGGGCAACAAAATCAAGGGTTTAACAACCCCACGAACTTTCAACCCCCACCAAATTGGAATCCTTGCCAACAACCTTGGTCCCAACCTCAAAATCAATTTCAATCATGGGTACAAGGTATGCAAAATCCTTATGGGAGATTTTCTCAATTCTATCAATATCCTCCATCTTTTCAAAATCAACAAGCTCCACAACTTCCAAATCAAAATCCACAACTTTCATTGCCATTTCCACAACAACAACAACCTTCTCAACAAAATCCAAATTCCCAACTCTTTCTTCCATTCCAACAAAAGACAAATCAACTACCTTCCCAGCCATTTCCAAACCCCAATAATAAAAACCCTCAAAATGCTTACATGGTAGAAGGACAACAATTTCCTACCTATATGATTGTTCGTCTCAATGATGTACAACTCAGATCTGGTAGAGTTTTAGAAAAACCTTCTATAGATGCTCAAAAGCAAAGCATTTCTGAGGAAGATTCTGTTGAAGCCAATAAAGGTTCTGAAGCATCTCTTCAAAACCCAAGCACTCAAAAAGAAAAAGAAAAAGAGTCAACCCCCACAACTCTTATAGTTGAGAAACCTGCATCTTCATCCATGCCTCCTTTTCCTGAAAGATTACAAATTGACAAAGGAGTGGAAAAACAAATCTTGTTGCCTGACTATGATTTTCTATATGAATTAAAGAATGTCTGTATCAAGATTCCCTTGCTACAAGCCATTAGAGAGATTCCTATTCTAGTAAAAACAATAAAGGAGTTGAGTCTCAAAAGACCAGGAAGGAAACCAAGAGATACAAGAAGAATCCACCTGGTAGGAAAAATTGCAGATATCATGATGGGAAAAATTACCATGCAGAAGTATGTAGATCCTGGTAGTCCAATTGTCAAAACACATATCAATGGGGTAGAAATTCCAAATACTTTGATTGATTTAGGGGCTGCTATCAATATTATGAGTAGACAGACTATGGAACAGCTAAAACCTCCTAATCTTCTTTTTACACCTACTCTACTGCAACTTGCAGAGCGATCAATTATCAAACCAAATGGTGTATTAGAAGACATTTCGGTCTCCTTAGATTCTTGGGAATATCCAGTAGATTTCATGATTTTAACTCCCAAGAGTAATCTAGGAGGGCACCCACTCATCTCAGGAAGACCTTGGCTAGCCACAGCTATTGCTTTTATCAGTTGTAGATCTGGGGATATGTATATTTCTGATGGTAATTCGACAAAGAAATTCAATTTGTATCCTCCAGCGAAAGCAATTATAGAAGTAGGAGATAATGAATGGGTCGATGATGAGAACACTATACAACGTGTCTTTACCATTTCTGAAATCAGTGAAGATAGTCAAATTCTGAACACATTAGAAAATTTTGAAACATCTTCAGAATATGACCACACACAATTTCAGTTAGATTCTGACATTGAGTATCTATCATCTAGACAAATGTCTCTTTACTCTATGGAAGAGTTTGGTAGTTCCGTCATTGAGATTTTTCCAGGTAAAACACTGAATATCAACAAAAACTTGGAAAAATCACAACAGGGAGAGCTAACCAAAATCTTGCAAAAATATTCTACTGCATTTGCATGGGAGTATAATGATATGAAAGGTATTGACCCTAAGACTTGCATTCATCACATCTACATCGAGGAAAACAGTAGGCCAATCAGACAACCTCAGAGAAGGATGAATCCAAACCTTAGGGAGATAGTGAAAGAAGAGTTCCAAAAACTACTCAATGTAAACTTCATTTATCCAATTTCAGATAGCCGATGGGTTTCTCCTTTGGTTATAGTACCTAAAAAGAATGGTAAATGGAGAGTCTACATTGATTATAGGGAATTGAATAAAGCAACTTTGAAGGATCATTTTCCTTTGCCCTTTATCGATCAGGTATTAGATACTCTAGCAGGCAAAAAGTACTTTTCATTTTTGGATGGTTTTAGTGGCTATAATCAAATTCAGGTAGCACCTAAAGATCAAGATAAGACCACATTTACCTATCCATGGGGAACTTTTTCTTACCGAGTGCTTCCTTTTGGATTATGTAATGCACCCGCAACATTTCAAATGGCAATACTAGGAATCTTTTCTGATCTAATCCATGATTGTGTAGAGGTTTATATGGATGATTTTATAGTTTATGGTAATTCATTTGAAGAGGCATTAGAGAATTTGGAAAAAGTCCTTATAAGATGTAAAGAAACAAACCTTTCATTGAGTCATGAAAAATGCTTTATGATGTTTACTGAAGGTATTGTTTTGGGACATCACATTTCAGGGGATGGGATTAAAGTTGATAGATCAAAAGTTGAAGTCATCTCCAAGTTGCCTATTCCAAATTTTCAAAAAGATGTTAGAAGTTTTCTGGGATTTACTGGGTACTATAGAAGATTTATAGAAAACTTCACCAAAATAGCATCTCCACTCTTCAAATTACTTACAAAAGACTGTGAATTCAAATGGGATCCTGATTGTCAATCAACATTTGAAACTTTGAAAACAAGAATATCTGAAGCACCCATCTTGAGAGGGCCAAATTGGAAACTTCCTTTCCATATTTCTACAGATGCTTCAGATACAGCTCTAGGAGCTGTGTTGGGTCAAAAGGATTTAGTTCCTTATGCCATTTACTATACCAGTAAAAATTTGACTCCCACTGAGTTGAACTATACTGTGACTGAAAAAGAGTTCTTAGCTATTGTTCATGCAATCAATAAGTTTAGACATTATATAACAGGCTATGAAACTTTTGTCCATACTGATCATTCTGCGATTAGATATCTAATGAACAAACCTGTTACTAATGGCAGAGTTACAAGATGGCTCTTACTTTTATAGGAATTCAATATTACTGTGTTGGATAGACCAGGGAAACAAAATACAGTAGCTGATTTCTTGTCTAGAATCCAAAATACTAAAGAAGATTCTCCTGTAGAGGATAAGTTTCCAGATGAATATTTATTTGCAGTAACTACTAAGACTCCTTGGTATGCAGATATTGCTAACTATTTGGTTATAGGGAAACTACCTCCACATCTATTTCCTAGTGAAAGAAGAAGAATTATTCAGGAGAGTTCAAAATATTCATGGATTTCTAACGAATTGTTTAAAACAGGGCCAGATTGTGTGATCAGAAGATGTGTTAGGGAAGATGAAATGCCTGACATCCTCAAAGCATGTCATGATGAACCATGCGGTGGACACTTTGCTGACAAAAGGATGGCCTATAAAATCCTTTCTTTAGGATATCATTGGCCTTCCCTCTTCAAAGATACAAAAGAATATGTCAAAAGGTGTGACAGCTGCCAAAGAGTAGGGAAACCGACTCTTTCAAATGAAATTCCATTACAACCACAGGTACTCATCGAACCCTTTGAAAATGGGCTTTAGATTTCATTGGACCCATTAATCCACCATCTAAACAAAATAAGTATATATTGGTATGTACTGATTATGTCACTAAATCGGTAGAAGCCAAAGCATTACTTTCTGCTACTGAAAATTCAGTTGTTAGTTTTCTTTATGAGGACATTTTTACTCGCTTTGGTGTCCCAAGAGAAATTGTGACATATCAGGGAAGTCAATTTACATCCAACATGATGGAGAAGCTGATGGAAGAATACAAAATCAAGCACAGAAAATCTACTCCTTACCATCCGCAAGAAAATGACCAAGTGGAGTCTACAAACAAAGTTATTGAAAGCATCATCACCAAAACTGTTCATCTACACAGAAGAGATTGGGCAGAAAGGCTTCCTGAAGCCTTATGGGCCTACAGAACTACATGGAGGAATAAAACAGGACATTCTCCCTATGAACTTGTTTATGGGAAAGAAGTCCTGCTCCCCATTGAGTTTCAAGTCAAAACTTTCAAGATGGTAGTTCAATTGGGGATGGATCTATCAGAAGCCCAAAAGCACAGAATGGAGCAGTTGAATGAGCCGGATGAGATAAGACAAGAAGAAATCCTAAGAACCGATCTAGTTCAACATCAAAGAGCTAAGTGGCATGACAGATACATCAAAGAGAAAAAGTTTCAAGAGGGAGATTGGGCATTACTATTTGATTCCAAGTTGAAAGACTTCAAAGGTAAATTTCAGACCCATTGGCTTGGGCCATATGAGATTGACAAAGTCTTTAGCAATGGAGTGGTAAGAATCAAGACCATTGATGAATTTCAAACTCCTCTTATTGTGAATGGCCACAGATTAAAGATTTATCATAAGCCACTCTCAAAAGAGGAATTTGTCAAAATGTTTCAAGAGAATTCTGCAATAAGGTTGGTGAAGAAGAATCCTTCTTCTCCACCAGCCTAGCCTTTGTTCCTTTCTGTTAAAAAATAATAATAATAATAATAATAATAATAATTGTATAAGCCTGAAAACCAATCACTGATTGGCAGTCTTATACAGAAAATATAGAGTGAAAATCAGGAACACCTGACACCCTATATTTTCCAAAAAAAAAAAATCTCTCTTTCTTTCCCATTTTCACTTCACTTCATTTTCATTCCACTCCATTTCATTTTCATTCCACTCCACTCCATTTCATCCATTTCATCAATAAAAGTCTCTTTCATGACCATTTCCATTCAGTTAGTTATTATCTAACTATCTTTATTCAGCCAAGTGGTTGTTGTGTTAGTTTCCGCAGCTGGAATCAGTTTCCGCAGCCAGAATCAGTTTCCGCAGCCACCACTCTGTTTTTCAAATTAACAGTCAAGATGTTAGTTCAATAATCATGAAAATGCAGGTATGACTGAGCATATGTTATGAATACATGGAGCATCTAAAGACATCAATAAGGAGCAGTTGATTAAGGGCTAATGGACAACAAATGGCAAAGATTCCAAGGTATGAGTAAAAATTTCTTTCAAATAGCAATCAAAGGCACAATTTTGCATAGTTATTAAACCTTAAAGCTCCACTATATGCAATGATTACCACGATAGCTCCATTACCATTTCACGACATTCCTCCATGAACCATGCATTTATTCCCTAAACGGTCTCATGATTAATTCTCAGGTTTAACTCGTAGTTGACTGCACTTTCACACCCCACTTGTAATCATGAGATGTGACCTATTTAATTACGGCTCCTCTCCACCGCATAATTTCTACAACCATTTCATAAATGTGTTAACATCTCCTACGCAGCCGTTCAGTTTAAAAATTCCAGGTTCACTTCACTCCCCTACCATTTTATTGAAGCCACGGCTACATTACCACCTCGTTCACATACGCCTCCACTCCATTTCGTGAACTCACCTCGGCTGCCTATCCTCTGTTTCCGCTTACAGTCCCTGAACACTCCCGTTACCTGTTCTCCAGCTTCCATTTTCAGCCACTGTTTTTTTCTCCATAAACCTCGTAACCTAGTCATCTTACCTCTTCTAAACCCCTCACACGAAGTCGAATTTCAAACAAAAGGAAGGATGAGTCGGTTATTGAGGGCAGAACCGGAAGGGCCCAAGTTCTTAAAAGGATACCCTCAAGTAAAAGACTTGCTGAAGAAGGCAACATGGCTACGTTTCATTCAAAAATTTAAGGGCCACAATAAGGAGATAACAAAAGCTTTTGCAAGGTCTTTCAACAACCAAGTGGTGGAAATTGGAGACCTTAAGTTCACAGTCACCGAAGCATCCATAGCAGCTGCTACAGACCTGCCCCAGGAAGGTGAATGTTGGTTTAAAAACAAAAGTTTGGACAAGCAGGCATGGAGAGTCATATTACGTAACCTAGGTATGGACGTAACTGTATTCACAAAAGGAATTCTTGTTCATGCATTAAAAGAAGAGTGGGCCAGCTTACTGTTAATCATTCAAAAGTTCATTACTTGTGAAGGTCGTTTTGGAGCAATGTACATGTATCATACTCGATTATTGATGAACTTCTTAGAGAACCAAACCCTTAATCTACCCTACTTCTTATTGCTAAGCTTGAAAAAGATGTGCACAACAGTCCAAAAGAACATAGAAGACATAGAACCTCATTTATATCATCATGGGCTTGTGAGGATTCTAATTGAAGACCAATTGAAGAAAAACAAAGATACCTGGGAACGGTTTTTAGTAAGAAACTACTTTCAAGAGCCATCTGAGGCACCTGAAAGCAGTACACCAAAAACACCAAGAAGGAGTAGGAGAAAAGAGAAAAGTGCAATAATTCAAGACTCTCCTATTAGCAAAACTAAAGAAGTTGGTCAAAAAGAGAAGGAGGAAAGAACTAAGGATAGAAAACAGAGAAAATTGAAAGGAAAAAGGAGCATAGAAGATGTCTACCAATCACCAGAACCATCTGTAGAGGAAGACTATCAAGTGTTGTCTGAGAGACTAGTGCATCTTCGAAAACAAGCTGCTACAGCCAAGAAGAAAGAAAAAGGAAAACAGAGTATGGAAGAAGAGAGTACTAGCCCACAGTATTTAAGAAGAAGCAGCAGGCTTAGAGGAAAGTGGAGGAAAACACAAGTAAAAGGACCCCACTTCATTGACTTGGGTGGGGAAACACCTGAGAAACCTCCAGCTGGCCGTAGCCCACCTCATCCTCAGCCAAATATTGAAACCAGTCCTCCAGATGTTGATATAAGTCCTTCTCGGCCAGAATTAGAAATCAGTCCTCCTCCTCAACAAGACTTTGAGGTCAGCCCAAGGAAAACACCTGAAATAGATCCAAATCAGCAAGAGGTGTATGATTATCTCGAATCCTTAGAGAAGACAGCTGCAGGCCTGAGCACATCATCCACTCTGCCTCACATAGCACAAGAAGCACAAGTCCAATCATTGAAACAAGAAGTGTTTGAATTGGAGGTTTTAAACAGGCACATTAAACAAGAAAATGAAGCATTAAAGGAGCAAAGCAAAGTGGACAAAATCATTCATGATAACACTATGTTACATCTGGGACTGTGGCAGAAAAATTGCAGGAAGTTGAGTAGGGAATTAATCAATCTCAAATTCAGATGTTTGATAAGGAAGCCCAGGATGGTAGTAGCACCAAGGAAGAAGAGAAGAGGACTGGATGTACTGGCAGAAGCTTCAGAACACATGGACTAAAGGGGGGATGATCAAAATTTTGGTTGCATGAGGACATGCAACACCTTCACAGTGGGGGTATGTTGAGTCCCAAACTTGCATCTTCCCTATACACCTTTTTAGCCTTTTTCCATTTACCTGGACCTCCTAAGCTGTCAAATCATTGCATATTAGTTTAAAAAGAGCATATAAAATGGTTTCCTAACTATGTCTTGTGACTGCTGTTTGATCTAGATTTTTGCTCATTCAGCTGCGGAATCTTGTCACTTTCCGCAGCCTTTTTGTTGAAGTCTATGTTACAGGTGTCTACAGGCAAATCTGGCCACATGGGAAAGTTGCAAATGATGTGGACATGGACCGTGTCCTATTGGTTCAGCTGAATCCCTCACAGAAGGTTGTGGTCAAAGACAGTCAAGCGGTGGTCAACCTAAGAGTTTTACGGTGGTAGAACTCTGTTTTTCACCACGTGAAGACTTGCGTGGCCGTTCCTAAATCTCAGGAGACGTGTTAACACCTGGGGACTGCTCCATGAACCGAATCTAACAGCCACCCTCCTTGGATTTAATCTCCACGGCTACCATAATGCTTATTCACATGTCTTTTTATCAGCGCAGATTTTAGGAAAGTAGTTGTGTCATCCTCTGTTATAAATAAAGCGTTCTCATACGCATATTAGCTAGCTTTTTGAATGTAATTTTGACTGTTTACGAGCCCACTGTGCCGTGACTTTATCCTTATGTTATGACTGCATTTTAATACATGAGAAGACATTGTTTATAAGTTCAATTCGTGGTTGATTGCTGATTGGCCGAGGTTGTGCAGAGGGCCCCTGTACACACCAAGGTTTTGTAATTGCTGTATAGTTTCATGCTTTATTCCTTTACGTTCCTGATGCCATAATTGTTTACTTGTATATATTACACTGCTTATGGTATTCATGTTGATTGTTGTCCATAGTTTTTATGCTTTCTAATGTTGTTAACTGATCAGTGTCTTTATTTCAGGTTCTAATAGGCAGCCCGGGCATTTGCACATAGCTTTATAATGACTACTGACATGGAATTATCTTGTCCTTCTGCTGATTTATTTTCTTAGTTCTAATTCCAGCACTGTTTATTTCTTTCAGTTTTGTTCATTTACTTTTTTGCAAGATAGATATTAGATTACTCATGTCGTTTTCAGTTACCTCCTATAGCCAGAGTGAGTCAAATGGTGAGGGATTGAAGTATGAATGCGTAGTTTGATATTAGTTTATTTTTCTGCAAGTTAGTTATTGAATTGCTCATGTCATTTTCAGTTACCTCCTATAGCCAGAGCGAGTCAAATGGCGAGGGATTGGAGTATGAGTGTGTAGTTTAATATTAGTTTCATTTTATGCAAATTAGATATCAGATTGCTCAATTTTTTTATGATTACCTCCTAAAGCTAGAGTGAGTCAAATGGTGAGGAGTCAGAATATGAGTTGATGTAATATGATTTTAGTTTACTTTGCTTGCATTTTTTGACTTTCTTTGAGTTTAGTTTCTTTTTATACAGCAGCATGGATACTGGGTTTCATAGTCACTAGCTCACTGTTTGGCTTATTAGAATATTGGTACATTTTTATCTTCTCTTAGGAATTGATTTCATCATTGCGAGTTTTAAAACCTTTTTGAAAACTTTGAAGTTTGGAAATCATTTTAAAGGTCACCATTTCCTTGAATACTTATATCCATACTTGAATTTTAGAATTGCCATCTCACATTAGGGAATCAACAAAAGATAAACCCAAAAACAAACCAAAAATCAAAAACGACAAAAATTAAGAAATCGATTATCTTGCATATATAGTGCACCTCACTTCAGCAGTTTACGACTCCCAGATTGACAATTAATATAGCAATTTAGGACACTCTAAATTGACCAAACAAACTCTGCAATAACAATCAGACCCAACTGCAACTTCAAACATCATACTTCATTATGTATATGCTACTACAATTAATCAAACTCGTGTACATACGCGGTTTCACCAAAGCCAACCCGCGTATAGATCTATAAATATTCAATCATGACTTGTAGCTATTTCAAACTTAAATTATACCCATTTCAAAACATTACATGCGTCACAATACAGATCTAGAATAAGCATAATCAACCATATAGAGATAGTTCATTGCAAACCATTTGATCCCGATCTATGCTTAGATCTTGTTCTCCATCAACCGATGAGATCCCTCCTTAGCTCAGATCAAGCAATGCATCATAAACCCATATCCTGCATACTAGATCTCATACTTCATCAGATATTCAAGACTTTTTCCATCGCACTTGCCTAATGATCTTCTTCTCCTTTTATAGTCTTAGGCCTTTCTCAATACCATGGTCCAAAACCATAACAAAACAATACCATGGACCCAATACTTGGGATCAACACTTCTGATGAGATACCATGGTCCAAAACCATAGGTTCAAATACCAAGGACTAAATACCATGGACCAAACATAAGTTCTCCGACATGTACATGCTTTTCCTTGCATGAAAGTGCGTGTATACGCATATGCATCTTTTCAACGACTAACCCGCGTGTATACGCGGCTCAGTCACGATGAACCTGCGTATATATATTTTCTCTTCATTCTTGTAGTCTGATCATCAAATCCTTGCTGCTGACCTGTTGCACTATGATCTGTCATCTGTGTGATTTTCCATCAAGGACAACACTTGTCTCAAAATGCCAACCATCTCCCCCTTTGGACTTGATGGCAAAGCTAACTTGTCACACTTAGAACTATCATCTGATTCCTTTGAGTTTTCCTGCATCCCATGCATTTAGTCACATCTGATATCTCTTCTAAAGATTCATCTAGTTATAAATAAGTGATATGTTCTTTTATGAGTGGGTTGCCATCAAGTACGACACATGCATCATAATGCCAACAATCTCCCCCTTTGGACTTGATGGCAACAACACCAAATCACTCTCCCCCTTTGACATCAAGGGCAAAGGGCAGACCAAGATATTCACTTTCCTTGATAAACATCCCACTGACCATACTCCCCCTGAGTACCTGCTGAAATTTCTGAATGAGCTCCCCCTTTGTATATGCCAAGGTGTACTAATCTGTCCATGCTCCCTTTGAGTACATGTTGAAGTCTCTGCTCTGCTAAAGTGTGTTGTTCATGCTCCCCCTAACTGTAAGCAAGGTCTGCAAAAAGATGTTCTATAGGAAAGAACATGACTCTATCATAAATGACCTTCAAAGACTCATACATACATCCATCTCCCATCCTAGTGGGGATATACCAATATTGATTCATCCACCCAACCAAGTGGGGATACATCAAAAGTTTACACATGATAAAACAAGAACATTACATCATCCATCCCAGGCATAGTGGGGAAACCAACATAGGCCATTACATGACCTTGATAATAAAAGAAATACATGACTGAAATATTTCAACATCCTTCCTTATGCATAGAGGGGGTACAAATTACATTATATGACCAGAAGAGATTTCATCAAATGACTACAATAGATAGAGACACACTATTACATCATGAGTCTTGATATGACCTTTACATGAGACCAAACATCTAAATAAGACCATGATAGTCATTAGCAACTATCATACATAATGTATGATCTGCTCCATAAGCATCTTTCAACAACATCTAGACCAGCAATCATGTTCTCCCTCTGTACCTGTTCCATCTGTGCCAGATGGTTTCTGTTAGGCCCATATCAGACTCTTCTCATTCTGAGTTTGGCCCACTGATTTCCTTCAAATTAACATATACGCGATTGTATCCACAGAAACAAGCGTATATACGTGGATACTCCTTATGAAACTCGCGTACAACCATTTCCAGATCAGCAACCTGTAAATGTCCTATGACAGGGTATGTCTGCATATAGATATCAAATCATCATCATAAAATCATTCACATTATATCATGTGTAAAACACCATAGCCATCTTATCAACAAGATCATCCATGTATCATCACTTGGGAATATCTGCATTAATCAACATATGTAAGTATCAACCTATCAACATATAGGTAAGAACTCATCATCATCATGTCTCCAACAATGCAACTTTGAGTAATCATTCATGTATCCGGCGCTATGTGTCTTGATCTCAAGATCTTTTGTCAAGGCTTCTTTATATCATCAACTTCAACAATCCTCATCCACATGAGCACCAAGAACTATAGGAATCCTGCATCATAACTGTATTATATGATCTTTATGCATATGACGACAGCATCATATGAGTGACTCATCATCAAGTAATGAAGTTGTGTATTCAAGCTTTGTACTTCTCCTTATCCTTATGAAGATCACCATGTAAGCATCATATATGCACCATCTAAGAATCAATCCACAAATATGATCTGAACATCAACTATGTAACCACAAGAATCATATGAGATTTTATCATGGACAACTCATAACCACATCATAGCAAGATATATCATTTAGCCATATAAGCATCATCACCAAAGACTATTAACCATAATGCCAACAATGCATTATTAAAGGCATATGCTCCCCCTCAACCTGTGCCATATGTTTACTGTTAGATCTGATCATGCATATATCAACAATAAGCATCAAGTTAGGATCAAAACACTTCTAAACATCTTACAAGTATCAAGACATTTCCACACATCCTCAGCAGACTATAACTATTAACCAATAGAGCAAATAATGGACTGAATCATATCAGACCCTTTTTCTGAGCCTGTCCCCACTGCTTTTCCTCAGACTGACATATACGCGACTTTGCAGTGTCTAACTCACGTATATACGTGACTTCCCTTTATGAAACTTGCGTATGATATTTAGGACACTGAAGTTTTACACTTTCAGCTCCCCCTGAGTCTGTGATGTCTGTGTTGTGCTGTGTCTGTGCGGTGCCACATCTTTCTGACGGAACTTCCTTCTTTTTCCATATCTTCAAGCGTGATGATGTTTTCTCCTTTTGGTATGGTGCCCGTACTTTGTTCCTGCATTCCTTTGCTATATGTCCAAGCTTGTTACAGGCATAACATCTTACCTGTTTCATATTCCTTCTGTAGCAATCAACAGCTTTGTGACCAAACATATTGCAAGAGAAACAATATCCCTTAAAGTACCTGGACCGTGATGATCTTTCTGTGTGATGGTCTTGAACCATTCTTCTTCTGCATCTGGCTGCAACATGTCCAAGATTATGACATACATAACATTCAACATTATTCATTGGAGGAGTAAAATATTTTCTTTGAAGAATTTCTTTCCTTGGTTGTTGATGGGGTCGACCTTTCATCTCCTTGTTGAGCATTTCAAATTTTGCATTAGAGTTCCTTGTCTTATTTCCTGAACTAGATTCACCTTCAATAGATTCATGAAAACCAAGACCAGTTTTGATAGTAGGAGACCTTTGACTACTAAGAATATCATCCAAGATCTTAGTACTATCTTGAAATCGTAAGAGCTTATCCTTTTCTTCTAATTTATCATTTAGAATATTTACCTCAACCTGAACTTGCTCTTCCCTTTCAAGATGCTGGTTCTTCATGTTTTCTTCAACTTTTCTTTCTTCTTCCAACTGATGTCTTAGTTCAAGAACTACGTTTTATTGTTTTTCAAGAGCTTGGAGTAGTTCTTTATTCTACTTCTTTGATCCTTCAAGATTTTCCTTTAGTGAGAGGATCGTAGCTTCAAGCCTTTCATAGTAACTGGATCTATCTCTAAGTTTCTTGATAGTTGTGCTTCCTTCATTTACTTCATTTCTTAATGATGTCACTTCATCCTGCAACTTTTGACATTGATTTTCCTTGTCCTTGAGTAACATCCTTACCTTGTTTCCTTCCTCTAGTTGAGCTTTTAGTTTGGCAACTTCTTCTTTGAAAGCACATTCCCTTTTGTTCAATATATCTTGTTGTTCTCTAATTTTGTCTGTAAGCCTTCTAAATACTGCCTCTATTTGATATCTTTCTTGCTCACCCATAAGAGCAAATTCAGTTTCTTCGCTATCACTTTCATCATCTTCACATGGATGGATACCAGAGGATAACAAATTCATACCTAATATATCTTGTTCATCTTCATTCTGAAGTGATTCTAAACCTGAAGTGATTCTGAACCTGAAGTGCTTCTTCCACATAATCCCTAATCGATGCTCCCACTATCATAGACTTTCTGAGATGTCTTCTTCTTCTTAGGTGCTTTCTTCTTAAGCTTCTTCCCCATTGTTCCACGGATCTCCTTCAAGCAATCAAGATTCTACCAAAGGACCTGCTCTGATACCAATTGTTGGAAATAATACTGAGGGGGGGGGGGTGAATCAGTATTATCAAATCAATAAAACTTTTTCATTTCCATACTTAGATACATATACGCTACTTCAGTTCATAGAACCCGCGTGTATACGCAACTGTGTCTAATGCAACTAGCGTATATCTAGAATACTTATGATTCAGTTAATCCATTAAATGTTGATCTTTAGTTAGTGCATCAGAACTTAATTAACCATATGAACAATAAGCAGGTGCAGTAAAACAGAACAGATCATCACACACAAGAAGCACACATGAACACCATGATATAAGGTGGAAACCCAATGTGGGTGAAAACCACCTGCTGCAAGTCGTCTCTATCTTCTTTTAATAAGAAACTTCATTTTACAATATTTTTGTACTGGTGCAGCCTTATACCAGTACACAGGCTTCTACCTGCAGAAGGCTACAACCTTCTCTCGTTCTCCAGACTCTCCTGGAAGGGAGCTACAACCCCCTTAGCTCTTGTACTAGCCGATCCATTTACTAGTACGTAGGTGTCGGCCTACTGAAATGCTCCAACCTTTACTCGTTCTCCAGCTGGTATTGGAAGGGAGCTACCACCCCCTTTGCTCTTGTACTAGCTGATGTACTAGTACGTAGGTGCCAACCTACAGAAGGCTACCACCTTCTCTTTCTTCCTCCAGGTACCACGTTTCATACATTTTCAGACTGGATACTCTTGAAGCACAACACAATAATCTGAAGGCCACATTTCATCCAATTTTCATACTAGACCCATCAATATCGTTAAAGCACAAAACAGTCAATACTAGCATCATCAATTTCTGAATCACTGAAACCCTGTCAACAACACAGTCACCAGAACACAGAGCAGACAACAGAACTCTGCAATAACAATAGGCCCAACTACAACTTCAAACATCATACTTCATTATGTATACGCTACTACGATGAATCAAACCCGTGTACATACGCGGTTTCACCAAAGCCAACCCGCGTTTAGATCTATAAATATTCAATCATGACTTGCAGCAATTTCAAACTTAAATTATACCTAGTTTAGAACATTACATGTGTCAGAATACAGATCTAGAATAAGCATAATCAACCATATAGAGATAGTTCATTTCAAACCATTTGATCCCGATCTATGCTTAGATCTTGTTCTCCATCAATCGATGAGATCCCTCCTTAGCTCAGATCAAGCAATGCATCATAAACCCATATCCTGCATACTGGATCTCATACTTCATCAGATATTCAAGACTTTTTCCATCACACTTGCCTAATGATCTTCTTCTCCTTTTATAGTCTTAGGCCTTTCTCAATACCATGGTCCAAAACCATAACAAAACAATACCATGGACCCAATACTTGGGATCAACACTTCTGATGAGATACCATGGTCCAAAACCATAGGTTCAAATACCAAGGACTAAATACCATGGACCAAACATAAGTTCTCTGACATGTACGCACTTTTCCTTGCATGAAAGTGTGTGTATACACATACGCATCTTTTCAACGACTAACCCGCGTGTATACGCGGCTCGGTCACGATGAACCTGCATATATATATTTTCTCTTCATTCTTGTAGTCTGATCATCAAATCCTTGTTGCTGACCTGCTGCACTATGATCTGTCATCTGTGTGATTTGCCATCAAGGACAACACTTGTCTCATAATGCCAACAATCTCCCCCTTTGGACTTGATGGCAAAGCTAACTTGTCACACTTAGAACTATCATCTGATTCCTTTGAGCTGTCCTGCATCCCATGCATTCAGTCACATCTGATATCTCTTCTGAAGATTCATCTAGTTATAAATAAGTGAGATGTTCTTCTATGAGTGGGTTGCCATCAAGTACAACACATGCATCATAATGCCAACACCTAGAAATATCAAATTTTTGAGTGAATATTCTGCAATAAACTCCAATGGAAGTCCTGAAATAGACTCCCCCAAATGCTCACTAGGGAGGCACTCGAAGTTCTCCAAAATGAGGATGAGTTTCACTTGAAACTCTTGAGCTAAATACCTCTGCTTAAGTTGTGTTGAACAACATCTAAGAGAGAGTTCGATCTTCAGAAAATAATGAGTAAATGATGAAAAAGTGGAGCCCCAATGTGACCCTTGTTGGTCCCCTCTCTTCATAAGTTTGAACCCTGCTTATGTTATCTTTCCTTCTCCTAGTGAAAATTTCTCAAGAGGGTAGAATTTCCCTCTTTGGCGGTCCCCATATTTCACTTGAAAAAAAATATTTCCTTTTCCTCTAATGTTTATTTCTCCTTTTTCCTCCAAAATTAAGTGGGGCCTCCATAACCAACTTTTCCTAAGTTTTATATGCCAAAATATTCCCTAACGCCAAAATTTCAAAAAAGAATGTTTTACTTGGCAAACTTATTAATTGGGGACATGACACAAGGAGTAAGCAATTGCAATTATGTATTTTTCATTTTTGGTCATGTGATTGATGGAGATAGAATCAATGGGAGAGCATGGTTGTTGTTGTGATGGTCACCCGAGGTAGCCATGATTCCATGCCTAGATGTTTTATAAAACAACAATACGATTCCTAAGGTGATCCTCTTAATATGCATCAATTCTATGATCTGGAAGAGCTAGATTCATCGATTTTGGATTTAAAATGAAATCAAGGGCATTGCTTTTACTCTCAACAAATAGTTGATGGAAAAATCCTTGTGCGTTGGTTTCATTGCACCAAGAGGCACTCTCTAGCCCAATATGGTAGAGATGTTGTAATGTTTAACATTTTGACTCTGTCACAACAAAACAAAACAAAATAAAGTAAAATTTAAATAAAATAAAATAGAATAAAAAAATATAAAATTCTCTAGCTAGTATAGTAAAGATATTGTTTTGTCATGTTTAACATTTTTGGACTCTAACCCATGGTTTTTCCATGGTATTCTTTTATAATATAGTCTATTTAAAGGCAATAATTAAACCAAGATATATCCATATTAACTCAAGATCTAATCTCTTTTCACTCTAAAAGAGGTTTGCACCTCAAGTGATTTGATCCCTCTATGTAGATCCAAAGTTAAAATGGATCTAGGCTGGTAATTACAACAAATATGTGTCAATTGCAAACCTCTACAAAGTGAAACTATTGTATAAGGTGAACTATTAATTTTAATACCAGTTTAATGTCTGACAATGAAGATTAAAAAGGAATTACCAACGTCAGTTTCAAAGCTCCACAAAGTGCAACTATTTGTGTTAATGTTTGACAATGGAGATTAAAAAGGAAGACGAGGATTTACTGTATACCCATTGTTCACTCTGGAAGCTCCTTCTCAATTCCAAAATATACAATCACGTTCGCGTACTTAATACTTGTCATGGTTTATGATTTCTCTAGTCGTGAATCTCTTCACAAGTTACGTGGAGAGAAATAAAGTTACTTTGATGCATATAATATAAATATATAAACTAAAATAGATAAGTAGGGGTAATTTCATATTAATTATCTAAGTGAAAGAATTTATTAAATTTTATGTATTCCACATGAAAAGAATATTAAATAGTATTTTTTCAAATTTAATTGTAAAAATTAAGAAACTTTCTCTCATTTGATGGAAATCTTTGCTTTTCCCCTGTATTTTTGGTGGTCTAGAGTTATTCACGGAGTGAAAGAAGGCCTTGGTAAAGATTACTGAGGAATTTATACTCACGAGATGAGCTTTTAAATCATGGAATTAAAAGTTATTAATCCATATCTTTCTATATATAGAGAGAATGATAAGTTTTAAAAATGTCACTAAGTCTTTATGGGAGAGTTGATTTGTGAAGAATAGATTATGGGACATGGACTTACATAAATTTTGGTGGGTAGTAACCACCAGCAACCTAGGGGTTTTTCAGGGCGCTGAATCCAAATATGCAGTTAAAAAACCATTTTAAATAATACAAATCAAGAATTAACCTCAATTTTTTCCACCGGATTTTGTCACCGGAATCTCCAAAAAGTCGCATTATAGACAACTCCTTTACATATTTATTCCTATATAAGTGCTAAGGAAAACATAAATAATGGTGAGAAGGAATTCCACATAACCATATTTATTTACATCTTATTCCTATCATTTTTTATGCAATGACTTGCATAAATCATGGTGGGAAGTAATTGATGGTAAATATTTTGTTTACTTTCTTCAAAGTTTAATAATAAAAATCAATACAAAATATCTAAAAGTAGGCTAGATACTTTGGATCTACCAAGAGCCAAGAGTAATTTTTATTTTTATTATCATTTTATTTTTATAGGGTTATTTTCATTTTTATTTTTTATTTTATTTTGACCTAGTTAAAATGTTTACATTACATTACATTAATCTCTTCTTCTTTTTTCATTGTGTTACAACATCTCTACCATACTGGGTTGGAGATGCATGAATATTGCAACCATGCCCATAAATTATGGCATGAAATATGTAACGCAATTATCCACATGACATTATCTTGTGTAAAGGCTATAAGAATACCTTCAAGTTATGGTCCAATAAAATGTTTGAAAAATAGTTTTTTTTGATAATATTGAAAAATAAATATTTGTTTTCCAAAGAAAAACATTATAAGTTGGATTGGTGAATATTAAGCTAATAGTGGTCAACAAACAAATACATCGTTGGAGTTCTACCTTGGCAAGGACTAATAGTAAGGTTTATGGTGAATCCTCTTGGAATTTGGACTTATTAGATCTCAGTTTCATAATCTTTGTCACAATACTGACCTTCCTAGCCTTTTACGATGTCAAAATTATAGTGAGCTTGAGAGGCTTGTCTCCAAGCTTTTTGAGCATAGGAATAAAATCTTAAATCAAACTAAATAATTTGTTTCTTTAGGTCTGATAGACCAAAGTTTGGTCTCAGTGGAGGTTAACCATCATCATCATCAATAAATGAAATAGAAGTTACAGGAATAAAGGTATTAATTTTAAGGGGTAAGAAATTTACCTAATAAACATAATAATTAAATCATAACCCCCTTTCACTAAATTTAAAACCAACCTAGATCCATCTTAACTTTGGATCTACCAAGCGGCGAGAGGGATCAAATCCCTTGATATGCAAACCTCTTTTAGAGTGAAAAGATATTTGATCTCTCTCGGGGATCTAGAGTTAAAATGGATCTAGTCTAGTTTAATTTCTCTTTTAAATAGGCTATATTCCACATGAATATCTTGGATCAATATCATGGGCCATTTTTATTTTTATTATTATTTTATTTGTATAGGGTCATTTTTATTTTCATTTTTTCATTTTATTTTGAGTGACTGAGTTAAAATATTTACATTTCATTAATCTTTTTATTTAATTTTATTCTTTTAATTTTTAAATTCTAATTTTTTATTATCTAATTTGACTTATTCAAAATGTTAAATGTTACATTACAACTCCGGATGGAGAGATATTTTTATTTTATTTTATTTATATTCTTATCTAATTTGACTTTGTCAAAATGTTCAACATTACATTACAACATCTCTACCATATTAGGCTGGAGAGTGCCTCTTGGCGCAATAATTTGTATGGGAAATGGCATGGCTTGGGCAGGTAGCCCTAACACCAACAATGGACACCCTTGAGGTGACAGGTGGTAGTGGTTGCCATGTTATTTTCCACATGTTATATGTGTAGACATACTGATGTGGCACTTGTATAAAAGGATTTTAAGGGTCATATCTCAATGTCCTTGATTAGAATGAGACAAATTTAATATTGTTCGAAAGCTCTCAATAGTAGAAAATGATGGTACACTCAAAAACAAGTTTTAAAGTGGTTGCAAAAGGAGTAATTTCATAACCCCACTTCATTTTAGGAGGTTGGGTCTAGATATTTTGCAACCTTAATCGGGCATTAGGAGGATAGGAATGTTACGGTAATCCCTTATCCCCAAAAACTATAATAAGATAACTCTTTAATTGTGGAACATCTAACCCACTAACCCTTTAACACACTATCTCGTAATACTCTATTTGCTATGAAATTATGCATAACCAAGGTAAATCAAGGTACAAATAAGACCATTAGCCACCTCAAACCCTGGCTGCATGGAGGCATTCCATTGCAAAGTAAGTTATTTTTATGAATCTTGGCTCTATTTTTTGGTTTTCACATGGAAGATTTATTTGATAAGGCAATCTGATGGTCTTGGTACTGAAGAATCCATAAAATGGACAATGTCATTTTGGAGAATGGATCTATACATGAATTTAAAGAATGATGCTTGCATATGGTGGGTTGGACTTAACTACGAAGAGATTATGACACTTTTATATGAGAAATATAGGAAAGTATATTTAGATGCATAGGCGGATGCCAATAAAAAGTATAATAAGATCCATAGGGGTTTACTCTCATGTGAGAGCTTTATATTACAGGTTCATGGATGTCTTCGGGAATATAAGGTCATTGTTTTTATTAATCATGTTTGTAAAAATAATTCGATCAATGTCAATTCGGTGAAAATATTATAGGTTATTGTAAATCATATACATTTTTTTAAATATTTGAAGATTACCATACACACACACACACACATATATATAGCATTCACATTCTCATATTATAGATATGGATGAAGTGGAGATTGTGTTGAGATATCCTCGGATGGACTCCATTGGTACAAATAATATTAGTGTGCAAATGAAGTTTTTGAAGCTTTGGTATAATAAAATTAAAATTACATTGTAAGGTATTTCTCCTATTAAGCAATGAGGGATCCATGGAAGCACTTGGAAGAAGTCCTTGTAGGGAAACTAATTGTAGAGTTCAAGGTTGAATTAGAAGAAAAGCTTATAGAAGCATATGAAGATATCCCATAGGAAGGGCATAAAAAAAAAGGCCAATGAGCTAAATTACTTGAGGGAACCTAATGTTGAAGCATATAAGTAAGGAAGAAGCAAGAACTAAGGTTGATGTATATCACCACTCACATCATTGAAATTAACAACAATCATTCAATTGTCCAGGAAGATCCCAAAGGACCAAAAATTCGAAATTTTCAAATCTTAGCGGGACTAGCATCAAGTTGTAGAGATTAGCGAGATATTTCCAATGGCGTGAACAACACCTCAATGTAACTTTATATGTGAAAGTTATGTCCATCTAAAAATTTTGGCAAAAAAAAAAATTGCAGGTGGTACATAGGGGATCACATGGCATTCCCATAAGTTGTAGTGCGGCAGCCCAGTCAACACCCTTTCAGTAGCCCAGTTGGTGGTCCGAACCACATGGGACAATCAGGCAGCACCACGGGTCGGGCTCAAATTAAGCCATATGGCAGAGCAGTGGTTTAAGTGGCCCAATACATAGGTGTCACATGGCCTAATCACTAGGCACCACATGTTGCCCCATAGATGGCCAATCAAACCTTGAACAGGGCCAACTTTGGTGGAGCACCTAAACTTGGTTGGCGAGAAAATTGGTTGACAATCAAATTAGCAGTCAGTTGGGTATTGGCAGACTATGGCTAATGTTAGTGTTGGCTTGAGGGGTCTTGACCCAGGTTCAGTGTTAGTTAGCCAAACAAATCCCTACACTACTAGCCCTTTCAGCATCAGCCTGCGGAGCGCGAACTGAAGTCTCACCCGAAGTAGTATGGGGGGATGCTGGAACCAAGTTTCTGCACCCTTGAGATGGTATGATGTCAGTTATTTCCAACTATTCCTACCTTCGCACAAGTTTCTTCGCGCTCTGTTCTATCCTTCAGTACCTTCGCGAAGTGTTACAATCGGATTTTGCGCAGCCCTAACCAGGGGCTAAAGTCCTTTCGCGCTGCTAGAGCAGTAATCTGCATTGTCTCTCAAACTAGGCTAAGTATCTTACTTATCTTATTATCATATCTTAGTTAGCTTCGTGTAAACAGAGGTTATTACTTGCATTCACTTAACCAATACAATTATACACATTTGCGCATCATATAAGCATTAGAAGTGAAATTCATACCTAATATAACAATTGCATAAACAGGAAATAAGACGCAGAATTTATAGGAAACTTCTCTTTATTAATACTTCCATATGATTACAGACTCAACTTGCCCTACACACTCAACTGCAAGGGTCTGCGCACTCAGTTGCAGACTACTAGGCCACTACGCACTCAGCTGCAGAGCCGCTACCTACGCTACGACCCAAAACTTAGACTTACACTTCAGAGCTATCTTGCATACATCTTCATTGATTTTCCATATTGTATTAGATTAGATGCCTTTGACTACTTAGAGCTTCACTCTATTTATACAATCCCATGGTCCGCGGACCATGGGTATATCTTCTACAGCCGACATTACATTATTAAAATAAGGGCGGACAATCCTATGACTCTTTAACAACTGCGCGCTCTGAGCTCTAAAACTGCCCTTGGGGGATCCCGCGCCCAACAAGCCCCCAACACAAACATCGTGACTTGCCCTCGAGTCACTCTATAGGTGCGAAGATCTTAGCACGAAGACCTCCCAGATCTGCTTGGATTGCTGCAACTTCAGCAGCGCACTGAGCAGTTGCCTGCTGAACTTCCTCCATGCGTTGTTCGGTGACCACTGTTGCTGAACTGCTGCCTTGAATCCTCTGCTGATTTTCTTGCAGTTGCACGAGCTTTTCTTCAATGGAGGTTGTAACTGTATACGCCTCATCGATCCATGGTTGTAGGCGTGCTTTTAACACTGCTTCCTTATCCCGAGCGACATCCACTTGTTCCTTGAGCACCTTTGCCTATTGCATCCTTGCAAGCCTCTGTGTAAGGGCAACTGATCCAAGATCTTTTGCTTATGGATGTATTAAATAATTGCATGCATAAATTGTAGCTTAAACATAGAAATTTAATGTGCACATGAGAGAAGAGGAGAAACACATAAAGCATGAAAGAAGACAAGAGACTTGATAATGGAGTTCGTCTGATTTGGACTACGTCTCCAGGCCCTGCTCGATCAATGGGGAGGCCTTCATTCATTAAGTGGCATGAGAAAGAAGAGTACAATCATCATTTACAAAAAGGAGTCTTATACCTCCATTCTGAAAAATGGCCGAAAAATGCAAAACTCTGTTGGAGAAATGGACAACACCATTGCGTTCGTGGCGTCGAGAAATGCTGAAACCATATAAAATTTGTCGAAATCTGACAAAGTGAAAATCTGGCCCCCTAGAGAAATTTCTCAGATCATGGTTCCGACCCCCTCTCTGCACTGCTCATGGTTCTGCCACCTGCAAAATTAATGTGCCACGAACTATGTGCGCACTCCTCCTCCTCCTCTACTCACTGATGGCTGAGTTTAAATATAAAAAGGGTGGACAGAGTTTTCAAAATCTTCATTGGGCGGAGTGGTTAGAGATCTGATTGTTGTGGAGGAGGTCAGGTGATCAAACCCCGCCCCCTCCCATTTTACATAACTGAATAAATTTTTGGATGGGAGGTCGAGCTAGGCCAGCCTTGGGCAGCCCGCCCACCTCACTGGTCGCTTTATCTATAGTGGTCGTATCCCTATCATCGTGGTAGTTGGTTGTGGTTGGGTTCGTGCCCCAAGGGTCGGCCCACCTTTACTCATTTGCGTATTCAATGGTCATTTCCCACCCAAAATCACGGGGTTCCAAGTATGGGGGGAGGGACCAGGGGTAGTGGCCTGCCCCTACAATATTACATATGTTGATAAGGATTGGGGTGGCGAGGTTGGTGGCCTGCCACCCCCTTTTTTTTAATAATTTTTTTTTTGTTATAACAATATGGCCATTTTTGAAAATTCAGAATTTGGACCAAAGGAGACATTTTAACGAGGCGACAATTTCGCCTGGAATCCAGCTGGAGTTGGCCAGATTCCATCCACCAGAAAACTTCCAAATTATGTCTCCATTAAGCCTGCCGAGTCAGCAAAAGTCAACAAAAACTTTGACTACCTTTATCTTCCTCATCCTGACTCAGATTGGAGTTTCATTCACACCATTGGAATCAGGGCAATGAGCACTTCGATCTGATGTCAAGTTAATCGACTTTCTGCCACTTTGAATTTTGAGCCTTTTCCATGCCACTAGTGTCTAGAGATCCACCTGGATCAATCCTCCCCATTGAGGAGATTTTGGACTGCCAAAAGCTTTATCAATTAATTGGCAAGTGAGGGAATTTTTCCCTCACTCTTTCTTTTTCCAGCCATTTTTCCTTGCTAGGGTGCATCCCTTTGAAACCAACTCGAAGGTATTCCACATCTCCCTGTCGTGAAGTCCTGGTTCTTCTGTCAAGGATGATATCTTCAGGTAACTCATCGAGATACTCTGGTGCAAATTCATCAACTATAGGAACTGTGCCCACCTCTTCGGTGTCCATAATCAATGGTGGCTCATATAGCTTTAAGTTTTCCACATTCACTATGGAGTACATTTGCATATATGTCGGCAAATCGAGACGAAAGGCATTGTTTCCAATCTTCTCCAAGATGGTGAATGGACCATACCGGATTAATCGCAACTTCTTCCCTTCTCCCTTAATCTTGTCCTTACTGATATGGAACCACACTTTGTCGCCCACTTGAAATTGATGTTCGACTCAGTGTTTGTCATGTCGAGCCTTGTACCGGGCTTGACTTTTCTCCAACTACTCCTGTACTGCTTGGTGAATCAACTGGATCCGTTGAATGAACTACTGCGCTTTGTCCCTGTCATCACATCCACTGGAGTCATCTTCCCTTCCAAAGACCATATCAAAAGGATATTTTGATAGGTAGCCAAAACATGTCTCAAATGGTAAACAATGCGTAGATGAGTGCACTTCTCGATTGTAGGAATGTTGCACATATGGAAGATGCTCATCCCACAACTTAGGATGTTTCCCACAATTACCTTGCAACAAGTGTACCACAGTGCGGTTTACAATCTCTATCTGTCCATCAGTCTGTGGATGAAATGTCGTGCTTCTTTTCAACTTTGTGTCCATCATCTTCCACAAGCTGGTCCAAAACTATTTTAGAAAGTGAGAATCCCAATCTGACACAATCGATGTGGGCAACCCAAAATGGATCCAAACATGCTGAAAGAAAAGATAAGCAGTCTGCTCTTCAGTGATCTGCTTTTTACAAGGCATTAAAATACACATCTTACTAAAATGGTCAACGAAGACATACAAATAGTCGTGACTTTTTCTAGACAAAGGCAAACCTCCATCAAAATCCATCGACACACTTTCCCATGGATGACTTAGAATAGGGAGTGGTGTGTAGAGACCGAGTTTTCTATTAGAGGGCTTTGAAATAGAACACATCACACATCCCTTTACATAGCAAGTCACAATGTTCTTCATATGAGGCCAAAAAAAAAATCTTTGTACATGACACAAAGTTTTTTCAACACCAAAATGACCAGACACAAGGGAGGTGTGGGCCTCCCGGATTACATGTACCCTTTCTCTTGTGGGTATGCACAATTTACCAAGGTGATACAATAGTTTCCCCTGCAAGTGATAGTTGTCCACTTGTGAACCATGGGTTAGTTTTGCATAAATCTCCTTAAATTCATCATCGTTAGCATATTGTTCAGCATAACTTTCAAAAGATAATGAAGCATTATGCAAAATAACAGAAGCAGAAATAGGAGGGTGAGATAGCATATCGGCCACTTTGTTGCTAGTGCCCTTCTTATACTTTATTACTAGATGACTGCTGAAGAAAACCCATCCACCTGAAATGACGAGATTGCTACAACTTGGTTTGTGACTGAAGATACAGCAAGGGCTGATGATCCATATGGATGATGGTTTCCTTGCCGATCAGGTTGTGTTTCCACTTTTTCACACTCTGGACCAAGGCATATAACTCCTTGTCATAAGTGGGATAGTTTATCACAGCTTGAGAGAACTTCTCTGAATGGTAACATATCGGCTACTTTTGTTGCATTAGTACAACTCCCATGGCATATCTGCTAGCGTCTGTCTCAATCTCGAATGGCTGTTGGAGATCTAGTAAGGCCAAGACCATTGTGGTGCTGATATTTTCTTTCAATGTTTCGAAGGACTTTTGTTGCTTTCCTCCCCATTGAAATACTTGCTTTACACTTGTCAATGTGTGTAAAGGTGCTGCAATAATAGAGAAATTGACAATAAATCTCCTTAAATACTATATTGCACCTAAAAATATGCGAACCTTGGTTACACTAGTAGGACTAGGCCAATTTACAATTGCTTCAACTTTAGAAGGATCAATTTTTAGTTGACCATGACCAACAATATGACCTAGGTAAACCAAAGAGGTTTTCCCAAACTCACACTTTGACAATTTTACATAGAGTTTTTCTTTTTTCAATACATCAAGCACTTTCTTCACATGGCATACATGTTCATTCCAACTTTTACTAAAGACAAGAATATCATCTAGATATACAAGAACAAATTCATCAATGAAAGGCCTAAAGAGATCATTCATGACCCTCATGAAAGTGGATAGAGCATTGCAAAGTCCGAATGGCATCACCATCCATTCGAACAACCCCTGTTTGGTTTTGAAGGTAGCTTTCCACACATCCTGCTCTGCAATTCGGACCTGGTGATAGCCACTATGCAAATCCAATTTGGTGAAATAGATAGCATTCTTTAATTGATCTAATAAATCATCTATGCGTGGAAGAGGGTAACGATTTTTCACCATGATTTTGTTTAGTGCTCGGTAATCCACGCACATCCTCCATGTGCCATCTTTCTTCGACACTAAGACAATCGGTGAGCCGCATGGAGAAGTGCTCGGTTTGATGACCCCTTGGTTCAATAGTTCCTACACCTACTTGTTTATCTCCTCCATCTCAATGGTCGAAATCCTGTACATGCCAATATTTGGTAAAGAAGAGTCATGCTGCAAATGGATCCCATGTTGGATTTCCCTCTTCGGAGGTAATCCCCTTGGTTCCTGAAACATCTCATCATAGTTAGAAATTAATTCACATAATTCCTTTTTATGCACATGATCACAACCCTGGAAAGCATCGAATAATTCTGCATCTTTCCCCCTTACAACCATAAGCATGCAACCCTTACTGGAATTCACCAAACTCTTCATTTGTCCTGCACTTACAAGGCTGGCATTGATTTTAGTTTTATGAGCCCTTACAATATATTCTACACCATCTTTTGTGATTTGGTATTTGTTCTCATGACGGAATAAGATTGCCTTTCTATCATATAGATATGGACTCCCTAACACCATACCACATATATCCAATGGTATCACATCAAGTTTTTACCTCATCCACTAACTTAGAAGCAATCACAAATTTAACCTTGCACTGCTTAGTTACATTCAATTTTGCTTTATCATGTATCCATCCAAGTGGGTAAGGTTTTCGATGTGGTTTGGTTTCTAAGCCTAGCTTCTTTACCAAGGACTATGAAATTAGATTTTCTTGGGATCCGGTATCAAATAGATTTTCCACTTTTGTATGATTTATGATAACTCTAATATGAAATAGCTCAATTCTCTTTTGTTCATTAGGAAGAGACTCGTGATTCAGAATTAACATGAGGTATAAGAGTACCTTTTGTTCCTGTTGCTATGACCAATGCTTCATCTCCGGAATCGGATCCAAGGTCTTGCTGCACAATTGCCACTGTCTTTTGCTTGCCTTTTCCTCCATACTTCTTTGATCTCTTTTTTGGGTACAATTTCAAACAATGATCGTCGTCATGTCCTTCCTTTTTGCAGTGAGTGAAATAAGGCCTTTCTCCTTCATCTTTCTTGGTTGATGTCATCCTCTTCTCCTTTCCTTTTCCTTTCACTTTGGGTTTTCCATTGGGAGGTTTGAAAGGTGGTTTCTTGAAATGATCATCTCTTTCATTTTTGCCCCTGTTCTCAAGATGGATGGCCTTTACACTGGCCGAGTCAATAGTAGTTGGTTCAAACAATAATAATGAATGTCTAAGGCAACTATATAATGATCCAAAATACTTAGTTACTACTTCGGGTGAGTCAAGTGCAATTCCTAAATTAAGTGCTTGTTTTCTAAACTCCTCTGTAAAGCTTTGAACATCCTGAGCTCTGCTTTTCCTTAAGTATTTTCAATCCATTAAGGATTTTTGCTTATAGCCCAAGGGATAAAATTGTTCCTTTAATGCAGAAATGAAACTAGGCCATGAGGAAAGAAGATTACCCACACTCTTACTGCTTCGCAACTTGCTCTCCCACCAGACGAGAGCGGTGCTACTCAGACGAAGAGAGGCCATCTGAATCTTTGCCTCATCCTCTTCAATCTGCTAAATCCTGCAGTAGATTTCAATCTGCCTAGTCTAGTTATTAAGCTTTTATGCATTACTTGCATCTCTAAACATGGGAAGATCAAATTTGACATCTAATTTAAAGAAAGGTTTCTTAGATGCATCCCTTGAATTTATATGATGATGGTGATGAGAGGAAGAAGAACTTTCACTCATGGAAGGAGAAGGAGGGGGTTCTTCTTCACCATTTCCATGCATTGAACCTTGTTCTTCTGCCTTTTTCCCTTCTGCTTTCTCCAGCCTTGAAAGCAACTGACCAACATTTTCTGCCATTGCATAGAAGGTTTTGAGGAAATTGATCTCCTCTTCATAATGTGCCTCTTCATCTGTCATGTTTCTCCTTCGATGTGCATGCCCCACTTCAGGATCAAAGACTTTAGTTTCCCTTCACCTCTTCGGAGCCTGTTTCTTGTTAGCATACAAAAATGCAATTCACATCTACAAAGACCTGCTCTGATACCACTTGATCCAAGATCTTTTGCTTATAGATGTATTAAAGAATTACATGCATAAATTGTAGCTTAAACATAGAAATTTAATGTGCACATGAGAGAAGAGGAGAAATACATAAAGCATGAAAGAAGGCAAGAGACTTGATAACGGAGTTCATCCGATTTGGAATACGTTTCTGAGCCTTGCTCGATCAATGGGGAGGCCTTTATTCATTAAGTAGCATGAGAAAGAAGAGTACAATCATCATTTACAAAAAGGAGTCTTATACCTCCATTCCGAAAAATGGCCGAAAAATGCATAACTCTATTGGAGAAATGGACAGCACCATTGCATTCATGGCATCTAGAAATTTTGAAACCATATAAAATTTGCCGAAATCTGACAAAGTGAAAATTTTCCCCCTAGAGAAATTGCCCAGATCATGGTTCCACCCCCCTCTCTGCACTGCTCATGGTTCTACCACCTGCAAAATTAATGTGCCTCGAACTATATGCATGCTCCTCCTCCTCCTCTGCTCACTAATGACTGAATTTAAATATAAAAAGGTTGGACGAAGTTTTCAAAATCTCCATTGGGCGGAGTGGTTAGAGATCTGATTATTGTGGAGGGGGTCGGGTGGTCAAACGTCGCCCCCTCCCATTTTAGATAACTAATAAATTTTTGGACGGGAGATCAGGCTAGGCCCACCTTGGGCGACCCGCCCACCTCACCGATCACTTGCTCTACGGTGGCCGTATCCCTATCATCGTGGCGGTTGGTTATGATTGGGTTCGTGCCCCAAGGGTCGGCCCACCTTTACTCCTCCACGTATGCAATAGTCATTGCCCGCCCAAAATCACAGGGTTCCAAGTATGGGGGGAGGGGTTGCGGGTAGTGGCTCGCCCCTCTAATATTACATATGTTGATAAAGATTGGGGTGGCAGGGTTGGTGTCCTACCACCCCCTTTTTTTAATAATTTTTTTTGGTTATAACAACATGACCATTTTTTAAAATCCGGAATTTGGACTGAAGGAGACATTTTAACGAGGCGACAATTTCACCCAGAATCTGGCCAGAGTTAGCCGGATTCCGTCTGCCGGAAAAATTCCAAATTTTGTCTCCATTAAGCCTGCCCAGTCAGCAAAATTCAACCAAGACTTTGACTACCTCTATCTTCCTCATCCAGACTCGAATTGGAGTGTAGCTCTCAATGTTGGAATCAGGGTGACGAGAAATTCGATCTGATGTCAAGTTAATCGAATTTTCGCCACTTTGAATTTTGAGGCTTTTCCATGCTACTGGTGTTTAGAGATCCACCTGGATTAGCAACCGTCTACGTGGTCCCTTTTACTTCGTCATACTTATGTTGTAGCTTGCACGCCTATGTCTCTAGGCACTCTACATTCGGGTCCTCTTGAAGGATAGTTAGGACCTCAAATGATTGCTCGAACAGCTGCATGCAATCTACCATTGCGTTTTTAACCACCGTTGTTGTTGTTGTAACGGTAGTGGTTCGTTGTTCCCTGATTTCCAATGGTGTTGAAGGCTGAGCCTTCAACTATAGTTCTGTGATCTGCAGGTTCAACTCCAGCTGAACCCTGGCCATCTCTTCTCTAGTGTTGCGCACCCCTATGGCCAATTTACGAATGCGTGCCTCCACCGGTTCCTCTTCTTGAATGGCCAACTCCGAGACCATTTGGCAGGCTTCCTCAATGACCTGCATTATCTGTTTGTTCTTCTCTACTACTTCGTTGCGTTGCAGGCTCAACTGCTCAATGTTGATGCGTTGCTTGCTCATCACCTGTATAGCACGACTCTCCCTGGCTCGAAGTTTCACGGTGACTCCATCCTGCAAGAGATAGAGCGTCTCCCAAGGGAGCGCAACCATATTTAATCCAATGCCTTTAAAACTACTTATCGTGGCCCTGTCGACCTCCTTCTCTGTAGTGAGTGCCCCATCTGGTAGCACTATCATGTTGGTCACCCTGGTGCACAACATTTCCTCGGTAGCTGAAGTGTCGATCGCAAGGCTGGTGGACATTGTGCCAGCCTGTGGAGTGCGCAGCTCCAACTCCTGTATTTATGTCTGGAGAGCCCCTAATACCAATTTTTGTTGTTCCTCAAACTACTGGAGGGCCTCTGCGGTGACATCCCTCACCGTTTCGCCGATATCATGTAAATCCCCCTTAGTGAGGGTGAGTGGGTCGAAAGAAGTCTTTGAGGCTTTTGTCTTCTTTCGCGGATGCTTTAGCTGGGTGGACGTCATCTATGGGTTCGCGCCACCTTGTTCTATGTCGGTCTCTAGTTTGGGCGAAGATGACTTATGTCCTTCACGTTCGTCTTCTGTTGTTTTCTGCTGCTGTTCCACCAACTTCACAGTGTCGCGCTCTACCTGGGCCTTAGCTACTACTTCTTCTTTCTTGCGCTTTTCTGCTAGCTGTGCCATCTGAAGTTTTGTTTCTTGTTTCTTGCATTGCACAACAGACTTCTCTATTTCCACCACGGAGCCAGCTGGAGCACGCCACTCCAGCAGCCAAGACTCAAGGACTGTGAATATTATATCGTCAGTCGCCAAATACAGTAAATCATGCCACATCTTCGTCGAGTCCTTCTGCACCATGATGAAGACATGGTGGAAGTCTATTTTGAACTCTACAAAGCTCTGAAAATTTTTGTAGACTGTGGGCGATAATAATAGCTTGTGATTGATCCTCATCTGGATATTCATCTCCATGAATATCCAAAATATCTTGCTCTCCTTTATCCTCTGCGTGTCCTTGGTTACCCACAGTGAAACGTAATTCGTTACCTCTGGAAGGTCCAGCACGACCGAAGTGAACTTGATATCTTCGGGTAGCTCCCATGCCACTAGTACGATCGACAACAAGAGCCATGCATAATGAAATGTTTTTCCCTACTCCTATGCCTCGCAACAGTTCGCAAGGAACTCGCCGCATAGGTAGTTCACACAGTTGAACTGGACTCTGTTTGCGCATTGCGTCACTAGTGAAACCACTAGCGCGAGCACCTCATCCACGTGGAACTTCCGCATCACCTTCCTTTCCAATATTTGTGTCGCGACCTTGACTGTAGAGTTGTTGATGCTGGAGATGGCATACCCTCGCTTCTTCTTCTCCAACTTAAACTTCTTTTTCATTGCCTCCGTGAGGGCCAACTCGCCACATTTTCCCTCTGAAATGTTTGTTGGGTCCTCTCCTAAGCAAGGTAGCCATGTAATCCAGTCAATCAGATGGTCTATGATGGGGATGGGCTCCTCAAGCCACAAGCACCCATCATGCACCAAGCAAACCAGCTGCTTGATGACAAAGACGGCCACTGGGGCGCAGTGGTAATGCGGCACCCAAAGTAGGTTTAGCAACCTAGCCTTCTCTACACCTCTGAGCCATTTACGCGGCCCCAATTCAATCATTCCAGCCTTCGCATCGATCTTCTGGCGCATTAGCTTCTCAGTCACTAAATTCTGGAACTTCTCATGGTCTGTGAGGTCCCAATATTCAAATTTCAACGTAGGAACCCGCCCCAAGTGCAGTCCCTCAAAGATAATATCATCTAGGAGTAGCAGAGTCTGCAGAGAGCTCTTGTTCTCATCTATATTCTTTGACACCTTGGCTTTACCCTTTCGTGGAGGCAAATATTCAGGCAATCGGGTAACAGGGTCTGCACCCTAGGTTTCAACTTCCATCTCTTCATCCTACTCCTCCACCAGGATTTCTTCAAATTCCTTGTCTTCTACCTCCAAATTAATGGCCTTCCCCTTTCCTGCAATGTGAGCTTGGTGCTTAACGGATTTCAGGGCGATACACGCACCGCAATCATGGCCTGCTTATCCTTCTTAGGTCTCTATGTTCGTGGTGATTTAGGGACGTCAACGATTATTCTGGCGCTCTCTGGGGCTTCCACTTTCGCAATTTCCTGCGCAACTGCCTCGGCTGTCACTACTCCTGTGTCCATGGCTTCTTCGGGTGCTGACATAGCACTACTCCACAATTCCTTTAGTGTCTCAGGTAATTTCTCAAACAACGAATTCATTTTCAGAGTCTCTAATAAGTCTTGGTTCGTGAATACTCGAGTTTGCAACAACTCAGTTCTCAAATTGCCAAGTGTTGTTTACTGGACAGCCATTTGTGATTTATAACACCTTTTGAACTTGAATTCGACCATTCCCCCCACATTTGGTCCATTAATGCTAGATTAGCGGAAGATTTCCATGAATCTAACCCATAAAGTCTGCCTTAAATGCCTGTTGCCCGCTCCATTTGGCGTCAAACCCACCATCAAATCGTGAATAGTGACTTTAAGGGTCACTTTCCGGCAGACCTGCGCACCAGCGCAGCTATCTTCTTGTTGTCACGGACCCTATGACACTTCGCTATTGTGCGCAGTCCTAACATCGCGCAGTTCCCGGGCAGAGTAGTTTATAGTCCTACGCCTCCTTTCAGCTGCCTGGAGCACTAAGACTGTGCCACTTTCATATAGTCACATCGTCGGATCGCCGGTGTATGGCTTCAAGCAACTGCCATTCATTTAACTTGGCCAGCTATATCGCGCCTCCATCTATAATCTCTTTAATAATATACAACCCTAACTAGTGCATCCTGAACTTTCCTGGGAATTTATCAAAATTACTATCATATAATAACACCAGATCATTTACCTTGAATGTGCGCAGATTGATGAGTTGGTTGTGCCATGCCTTTTCACGCTGCTTTTCGACATGCTGGTTAAATCTAGCCAAAAATCGTTCTTCTTCAAGCTCATCCAACTGCACGAGCCTCTCTTCCAAGGCTCCGCGATCCATCATACCTGTGAGCGCTACTATGCGCAGACTAGGCATGATGTATTCCATAGGCATTATGGCTTCCACTCCATAGACAAGCCTAAAAGGTGTTTGTCTCGTCAGTTTCTGGCATGTCGACCGATAAGCCAATAACATTGCAGGTATGTGTAGGTCCCAATCACTTCGCTACACATTACATATCTTGGTCAATGTGTTTTCAAGCACTTTTTTGAATGCCTCCACTGTCCTGTTAACCTGTGGGTGATAAGGTGTGCTCTTCTGGTGATACGCTTGAAATTCCTTTGTTAGCGCATTGATCGTCTCGTTCAGGAAGTGTGTATCATGATCGCTCATCAAGATCTTCAAACATCCAAATTGCATCAATACGTGTTCAAATAGAAACTTCACGGCAGTCGCGTCTGTGCAATCCTTCACCGACTGCGCTTCTTCCCAACGAGTCAGATACTTTGTCGCAATGATAATATGCCTTGCGCATGTCTTTCCTTGAGGTTTAATAGGTCCTACAAAATATATTTCCCACTTTTCGAAAGGTTACAATGTCATTTGTGGATTCAAAGGCATTTCATCCCTCCGCGATGGCCTTCCTATCCGCTGACATACATCACATGCCTTGCAATATGCTTTTGAATCCTGATGAAGGGTTGGCCACCACAACTTGGCATGTAGAATCTTCTGTGCGGTTGCTCTTCCTGCATAATGTCCTCTCGCGGCACCCCCATGAGTGTCCGTGAGGATGCTGCTTCGTTCAAACTCAAGTACATACCTTCGCAATATTTCATCATTCCCCATCTTGTATAGATGCCCAGCAATGACAGAGAAGTCTGTCGTGCATACAACTAATTCCTTCTTCTGCTGGACAGAGTATCCTTCTGGCGCAGTTCTAGTTGTTAGAAAGTGTCTTATATCTTCAAAATTTCCATCCATGACGCACGCAGAAAACACCTGCGCGTCAAGTAATCCTTCCTCCAAACTAGTAGGTTCCTCCCCTGTCTTAATGCGTGACAGGTGATCTGGTCCTGCGTTCAATCATCCAGGCTTCACAACAACTTAAAATCGTATTCTTGGAACAATAAAATCCATCTGCAAATGCGCCCCCCCCCCCCCCAACATAGGCTTATTGACTAGGTACTTTAGCGCAGAGTGATATGTATACATCTTAAAGTGGCCTCCTAGCAAGTAGTTTTGGTACTTCTGGAGTGCATACACCATAGTTAGCCCCTTGCGCTCAGTGGTGGAATAATTCTTTTCTGCTTTGGATAATCTGCAGCTTGCGAATGCGATAGGGTGATCCAAGCCTTCTCTGCCATCTGATGAGCCTAGGTATTGCAACAAGAATGTTGCAACTCCCATGGCTACCAGCTTTACTTATCAACCCAGGGTTCATACAAACTTGGACGTGATAGTGCTATATGCACAAGTAGAAGTGAAGGTATTGCCTGTTGTCACTACTCATCTGGCAAGAGACCCTATGGGTTCCAAGCCAGAATTCTATAGGGTCAGAAGAAGCTTAACTCTTTGATGGAAGAAGAGAAAATTTATCCTAAGGGAGAGCTACTTCTACTGCAGTATTGAAGAAAACAACATGAAATGCTAAACCATACCATAACCTAACTAACCATCAAATATTTATGCTAAGAAGAATTGCTAAATTAACACTAATCTAATGTTGTTATCTAAGTTGCAGAGGTAAAGAGCATCAAAAGCAGACTAAGGTGTAAGCAAAGGAAACTAAGCTAAATTGGCTTTCAAGTGGAAGAGCAGTCGAAGGACGAAATTACTGAAAGGAGGACGTGAGGGAGGAACAGTGCATAAGAACCGTCGGATCAGTCGAGTGAAAGGCAAATGAATGACGGAGATTGGATCACAAGAGGTTACATTGATAGATGCGCAAACAAGGTTAACTAATAGGATGAACGGTGGAGATCTTATCATGAAGGCTTAAGTGAATGGATGGACGAACAAGGTAACAAAGCAGATGAACAGTGGAGATCGTGTCACAAGGGATTAGGTGAGTGGATGGACGAACAAGGTTAACATGAGATGAATGACTGAGATCTTATCGCACGGGTGAAGTCAAGAGATGGACGGCGAAGATCATATCGCGGGTAAAAGAAACGTGCATAAATGAGGGAGCGGGTTTATAATGCGGTAAGTATTTTCTCGCGCGCCCTTTAGGCTGTAAGCAGTATTTCGAAATTTCATGCGATTAGCCTTACTGCGCGACACGTAGCATAAGAAAACGACTTGTCTCGCGTGTTCTCAGGTGGATAACTTTCGTGCATTAATCCGTGCGAGATTACATGATGGCCATTAGATTAGGCGTGGTTGATCAATAGTGGAGATCGACCAAGCTAGTTGGCGATCGGGTGAAGCGAAAGTCGTTGGATCAGGAAAGGCATATCGACGGTGGGGACTTAAAGTGCATAAAGTGATCAGGTGACGCGCCAGTCGTCGGATCAAGGGACAAATCGACGGTGGAGATTAAAGCTCATAAAGTGAGTGGAAGACTCCATGCGAGGCAGCAGTTGGAGAAAATAGTGAATCAGACGGTGATTGTGAAGGTTTGTTGGTGATTGGACAACGAGGAAGCGATGCATGAGGAAAGTGTTGGAGGCGGTTTCAAATGAAAATGACAGAGAAAACCAGTGCGGGTGAACAAATAACTGCATTAAACAACGAACTCCATAGCCCATGCAAGAACCAGAGACCTGTGTTTTTGGGGCTGCTGAAGGGTCCCTTCCTCAAGTCATGGTCCCAAAGGGAGGAGATGAGGCTGAGACACCTACGCACAACCTGATAGTGATATTTTTCCTCTAACTAACCTGTGAACTGAAAGAAGGCATAAATGAAAGTAAACTACAACAAATGCAGCTACTGAAGCAAATGAACAGGAAAACCATGCATGATCTACGCTATATTGTTGTAATGAAAGTGAAACTACTTAAGCAAATAAACAGTGAAAACCATAAGGCTACTTAAGCAAATGAATAGAAAACCATGAAACTACTTAAGAAAATAAACAGAACAGAACTCTATGCTAGCATACATGTATAGTAAAGAGGAGTTGTGGTTGCTTGGGTCGGGCCCTAACCCAAGAGCTTCAGCCCTCGGAGTTAACTCAGAGCTGGCTTAAACAGAACTCATTCTTATTATAAAAACCATGGATTAAAGAGAAAACTATCACAAGTATTGGCAACTCATAAATAAAACAAAGTTTTACAAAATGAAATCTGAATCCTAATAAGGTCCTAAGCCTCTCTACTTATACATCTGATAAACTGGTTTCTATCCTTTTCCTTCCTCGGCTGCCTTCTAGTCCTCAAAAGGATGGTTGTTTGCACTCTGAGCTGATGGAGGAATATTCGAATGGAGGGGTAGTAAACGAGGAGGATTTACCTCCTATAATTACTCTACCAAGGTCTTTGCCATAGCTCCTTGCTTTTAACCTTTATGCCTGCATTTTTCCTTGCTTGTATCCTTTATTCCTACATTATATGCACATTAGACTACAAAGCAAAATATCCAACTCTAACTCATCTCATAAACAAAATATAATGAAAAGTATGCAATAAGTTGTGAGAATATTTGGGTTGACTAAGCTAGGAGGTGAATTAAGGCCAATTAAGGCCCATATAATTACCCAATGATGAGTCTCATCATCACCCCCTATTGAAAGTGTTGCTCATCCTCTGAGCAACTTAGTCCATGTCCATGTCCTTCATGGCTCTGGTAGCCTCTCTGACATCCCATGCTTCTGTTGTGGTCTCTTCTTCTTGTTTATAGAAGCCTGCTTTCCTTTCTACTTCTTCCCACTGCCTCTTTTCCTCTTCTTCTTTTCTCCCTTCTAGCATCCCTAGGAGCAGTGATGGATTGAGTTTTAGGCCTATCCAATTGACCTTCAACCTTTGCATTGATTGCTTATACATAGGTGTCATGTTGAGTGCCTCTCTCAACCTTTGAGGGGAGTGATATTCTCTAATCTTCAAGTTGTGTGGCAGTGTTTTCCATCTCCTTTAGCAGGCATGTATATTATCATCTCTTAGCAGCCTAAACATATCCTCAAAATGTGAAATTGCTTGCTCTTGGGCAGCAAGATATCTAGGTGCCAGCTGAGGATCATTTGCAATTAGATTATGGGTGTTGATTAGGGCCATGGGATTTGATTGTTCAGCTCTGATGAAAAGAGGTTCATTTTTCTCTCTGGCCAATATTCTTTTCATCTCTTCAGCCCTTGACTTATCGTGGTTCATTGATGATGCCCAAGCCATTAATTTTAGATCTCCTAGCTCTGCATTAGGATCCCAAATATTCATGTCTATGAGGGCCATGTTGTGGAAGTAAAACTGAGCTAGTTTGGCCCTATCCTCTAGTGCACTTTGATCACAAAGATCAATAAACTGACTGCAGTCTTGAAATGGCATGGTGCCCCTTTGTGATAGTGTTTTAATCTGAAATTGCAGCCAATGTTCTCTGAGGTAAAGAGCATAGGATTTAGCTGGCAACCCACACTGGATGGTCTCTTACTGTTCTTTCTTCTCTGTTTCAATGCCTTCTTCCTCTTCTGTTTCAGCATCTGATCCGGATTTAAACAGGAACGCAACAAATTACAGAGATAACCATATACACAAAGATGCAGCGGAAATAATACTTCATTTCATTAATGGAAAATACTGAAATATGCTTACAATCAGAAATGGAAATAAACCAGCTAGGGCGATGGTAGCTTATCTCTGAGAAGAGATGTGATGGCTACATGCCTCTGAACTGTGTTACAATGAGGCTCGAAGGCCTATTTATTGTTGAAAAACAATGGAAAACCCTTAACATTCCAAAACCTAACCCTAGGAGATGAAACGCCAAACTATGGGCCCCGTTTGGGGGTAAGTTGGTACATCAACTTCCCGGGGTCGTAACTTTGGCACATGATCTCCGTTTGACGCGTACAATAGCTCATTAGAAAGATCTATCCGAGCACTATCATTGTTGGAACGGGCAACATTGTTGGAATGGACCCATGTTGCCCTCGGATTCCCCAAAAAACGTCGTTTAGGGCCTCAAAACGGCTCCAGAAGTTCAGGACCCGAAAAACTACTAAAAATAGTAAGTTGTGCTACAATTAAGGAAACTGAAAATGCTGAGAGAGACAATGGTGGGGGTCCAAGTGGACTTGGCAGGTGGCCACCAATATCCACCTGGATCATTCCTCCCCCCTTAGGAAGAAATGGTCCCCATTGCGTTGAGTTCCTCCATGAGATGAGGAAACTTCTGCTGAACTTGTTCCCTGGTGAGCCACTTGCCCTGCTGAAGGAGTTGGCCTGCTTTGACAACTCGATACAGTTGGATATTCTGTTGGTGAGTGTTCTTGATCTGTGTGTCCATGATTCGATCAGTTGCAGCTTGTTCCATGCAATCTAGATTTAATTCTGTGGGTTTGAGCTGTTCTGCAATGTCGGATGTGTCTAGCAATGGTGGAAAGTATGGCCGAAGGCGGTCCACATTGAACACTGGGTGCAGGCCAAGGAATGGGGGAATGCTGAGCTCAAATGCATTGTCTCCCATAGCCTTAGTAATGGTGTAAGGACCATATCGGAGTGGTCTCAATTTCCGATAGGCTCCAGTAAGGCGTTCCTTTTGTAAATGCAACCAGACTTTGTCGCCCACCTGAAACTTGTGTGGCACCCGATGTTGATCATGTCGCTGCTTGTACTTGGCATTTGATTTCTCAAGAATGTCATGGACCTGCTGGCGAATATGTTGGATGCGCTCAATGAAGCTGGTGGCCTTATCTGTTTCGGACTGGACATGAGTTGAATTCATGTGAGTAGCTGCAAGTGGCATGGCCACATCAATGGGGCATAGTGGCTGGAATCCCAAACCCACCTGAAAAGGGCTATGGCCAGTGGAGCTATGAAGAGCTCGGTTGTAGCTGTGCTGAACATAGGGGAGGCTCTCGTCCCATGTGCGTGGATGCTTTGAGTTATACATGCGCAGAATGTGCACAATCATCCTATTGACAACCTCTGTCTGGCCATCAGTTTGAGGATGGAAGGCTGTGGACTTCGTGAGTTTGGTGTCCAGCATTGACCAGAGACTGGACCAAAATGTGCTGAGAAACCGACTGTCCCGATCTGAGATGATAGACTGTGGGATCCCAAAGTGCACCCACACTCGTTCAAAGAAGAGTTTAGCAGTGGCTTCTGCTGTGATATTCTTCTTGCAGGCCACCATAATGGCCATCTTCGAGAACCTGTCGACGACCACAAAAACACAGTCATTTCCATGCTTAGTGGAAGGAAGGCCTGACATGTAATCCATGGAGATGGATTCCCAAGGTCGACTAGGGGTAGGCAACGGGGTATAGAGGCCGTGCTTCTTAATGGTCGGTTTGGCAATGGCACAGGCAGTACATGATCTGATGTACTTCCCAACATCCTGTCGAAGATTCGGCCAATAGAAATAATTTTGCAATACTGCCACTGTTTTCTCGACCCCGAAATGCCCAGCAGCCCGACTGTAGTGTGCTTCCCAAATCATCTTGGCACGCTCGCTTGAAGGAACACAAAGGTGACCGAGGTGGCATAATAGGGCATCCTGGAGGTGAAAATCTGCAACCTGCCGACCCTCCAAGAGTGTCTGGTATGTGTGGCCGAATTCTGGGTCGCTTTTGTAGAGAAGTGGCCAATCAGAAGTCTCGTGCCCACAAGAGTTGAGCACGGTGGTTAGCGCCATGATCGGTGGTCGACTGAGGCAATCTGCAACATTATTGGTGCTGCCCTTTTTATACTTGATATTCAAGTGAAACTGTTGCAGGTATGTAGACCACTTCTGATGGCGATCATTCTGCAATTTCCCTTGGGTCTGTATGAACTGCAGAGGTCGGTGGTCTGTGTGGATGACCGTTTCCTTCCCCAAAATGTAATGCTTCCATTGTCGGCAGGCCTGTACAATGGAATACATCTCTTTATCATAAGTGGGGTACTTCCGGACTGTGTCTGAAAGTGTTCCACTGTGATATGCCACTGGATGTCCATGTTGAGTAAGGACTGCCCCAATAGCATAGTCAGAGGCATCTGTCTCGACCTCAAATGGTTGTTGTAAATCTGGTAACGCGAGCACTGGTGCCGTGCAGAGGCGATCCTTCAACTCCCTGAATGCCTTCTGTTGAGATTCAGACCAAAAGAATTTTGCTTTCGCCCCGCCCTTGGTGACTTGACTCAAGGGCCAAGAAATATGAGAAAACCCCAACACAAACCTGCGGTAGAAGTTGGCAAGACCTAGAAAGCTGCGGAGCTCTGTTAGAGTGGTTGGAGAGGGCCAATCCCGAATGACTTGGATCTTGGTTGGATCGACATGCACCCCCTGTTCATCAATGATGTATCCCAGATACTGAACCTGGGTCATGCCAAAAGTGCATTTCTCCAAATTGGCACATAGCTTGTGTTGCCGCAGTGTTTGGAGAACCTGTCGGATGTGGTGGAGGTGCTCTTCCCAACTCTGGCTGAAGATCAGAATGTCATCCAAGTATACTACTACAAAGGAGTTGGTGAATGGCCGCAAGATGTCATCCATTAGCCTCATAAAGGTTGCAGGAGCATTCGTCAATCTGAAAGGCATGACCAACCATTCGAAGAGGCCCTCCTTGGATTTGAAGGCAGTCTTCCACACATCGGAGGGTTCGATTGGTACCTGGTGATATCTCGACTTCAGGTCGATCTTGCTGAAATATTTTGCCCCCTTTAGTTGGTCTAGGAGGTCATCAATTCGCGGGATCGGGTACCTATTACGGACAGTGATCTTGTTCAGCGCCTGATAGTCAATACAGAGTCTCCACGTCCCATCCTTCTTCTGTACCAACACGATCGGGCTCCCACAGGGCGATGAACTCGGACGGATGTGACCTTTCTGCAGGAGCTCCTGAATCTGCCTCTTGATTTCATCGTTCTCCAGAATGGAGCGCCGATAAATTGGTCCATTGGGTAGCGGCGCACCTGGGGTCAGATCGATGGAGTGCTTGACTTGACAGTGCAGAGGAACCCCTGCCGAGGAGGTGAAGATGTCCTCGTACTCCTCCACAATCTTGTCCATCTGTAGTTGTCATGCAGAGGGGCCCCGTTTGGAGGCCGCGGCCACTGTCTTCTTCTTTCCTTGAGGGCGTATCATCAGGAAAACAAATTTCCTGGTTTTGGAAATGATCTTACTGCATTGTTTTGCAGTAATCAAAGAGAGGGCGGCAGGTGGTGCTACCTCTGGTATCCTGAACAACTTATTTCCCAATGTAATAATAACAGCATGGGGCCTTGATTCATACACAGCATGTCGCTTCCACAAGTATGGTTGTCCTAGTAATACATCACAAACTTCAAGGGGAGCAATGTCACACAATACCTCATCCGTGAAGGGCTTGATGTTGTATGGAAGGCGACACTGCTGGCTCACGCGAAGATCTCGTCCTTGGTGAAGCCACCCAATGGTGTATGGTTGTGGATGTGCTGTGGTCGGTAAGCCCAACCGCTTCACGACCTCTACCGAAATGAGGTTCTTTTGACTCCCGCTATCAACAATGAACTGTATCGGGGAGCCCTTTACCCACATCTGGGAGTGGAAGAGACGCTCCTCCTCCTCTGGATCTTCGGGTTCATTTTTCTGGATCTTTGCGGTAGCAACAGTGGCGCTGGGGTCCGCATCAATGATCTGCTTCCCTTTCTCATACCCCTTATCAGTTTCTGACTCAGAGTCGGAACATGCATCTGATTCTGAAACCTTTAGCTCAGCCACCAGTGACTGCTTGGCCCGACACTCACTTGTGTTGTGAGTGGAGCTCTTATGGAATTCACACCATTTTCCAGTGTCCTTTCTCGGCTTCGCGGCGTTGTTCTTTGCTTGCAGCTTTGGCTGGTTGTCTTGGGCTGTCCCGCCTTGGCTTTGTCCTTTGTTCTGTGGTTTAGGGGCACCTTTCCCCTGCTTTGGATTCGCAGATCCAAAGTCTCGCTTCTTTTGTTTAAACTTCTGCTCGACCTTGACGGCATACCGGTATGCTGTGCCGAGCGAGGGGATGTTTAGGAATTGTATTTCTTCCTGGATGTACTTGTGCAGGCAGCCACGGTATTTGAGTATCAAATGTTGCTCCGAATCCTTGATACCCAACTTTGTGCGAAGGGTATGGAAAAGATTGGTGAACTCCGGCACGTCTTGGTCCCTTCCCTGCCGCAGCGTGGTCCACTTTATGTATTCATCCTCATAGCTCCCGACAGGGTAGTACTGCTCCTTGATGGCATCCTGGAACGAATCCCAGGTGGGTGCAGCTGAAAATAGTGAGCCAGTACTTTCATCCTTCTGCTCGCAGTAGGTTTCCCACCAGTTCTTGACGTGGGGGGCTGCTTTGAGGAGAGCAAAAACAATCTTTTCCCAACTCGAAAATTCATGAACAGAAAAATAACCCTCTAGCAGATTTAACCATTTATCTACGGCATCTGCATCTATCTGACCCTCGAATATGGGGATTTCAAAATTAACTTGTACCTTAAAGGGTGTGGCGTTTCCAGAGTAGCTGCTGGAAGCCGATGCGTTGCTTCTGGGTAGCCGCTGAAGGATCTGAGCAAAGCTGTCCATCATCGCGTTCCGTTGTCGCTCGAGGGCTTCTTCGAGCAAGATTTTGATGGGATCTCCTGCCCTCTCGTCTTTCTTCTCGTCCGCCATGGGAGGCCGTCGGGATTTGCGAGGCTGGTCTTGCAAAGGTTCAACTAGTTCAAGCCCTAACTCCTTATATCTCGACCTTGTTGGGGACATGCAAAGAAAAACAAAGAAAAAGCAGACCGCTCTGATACCACTGATCCGGATTTAAACAGGAACGCAACAAATTACAGAGATAACCATATACACAAAGATGCAGCGGAAATAATACTTCATTTCATTAATGGAAAATACTGAAATATGCTTACAATCAGAAATGGAAATAAACCAGCTAGGGCGATGGTAGCTTATCTCTAAGAAGATATGTGATGGCTACATGCCTCTGAACTGTGTTACAATGAGGCTCGAAGGCCTATTTATTGTTGAGAAACAATGGAAAACCCTTAACATTCCAAAACCTAACCCTAGGAGATGAAACGCCAAACTATGGGCCCCGTTTGGGGGTAAGTTGGTACATCAACTTCCCGGGGTCGTAACTTTGGCACATGATCTCCGTTTGACGCGTACAATAGCTCATTAGAAAGATCTATCCGAGCACTATCATTGTTGGAACGGGCAACATTGTTGGAATGGACCTATGTTGCCCCGGATTCCCCAAAAAACGTCATTTAGGGCCTCAAAACGGCTCCGGAAGTTCAGGACCCGAAAAACTGCTAAAAATAGTAAGTTGTGCTACAATTAAGGAAACTGAAAATGCTGAGAGAGACAATGGTGGGGTTCCAGGTGGACTTGGCAGGTGGCCACCAATATCCACCTGGATCATCATCATCCTCCTTCTCTTCTGCTTCATCATGTCCCTTTGTATTATTTTCTTCTTCATCCATCTCATCCCCATCTAGCTCTGTATCTTCTTTTTCTTATTTTGCCTCCTCCTCATTGACAGAAGGACTAACATCATAGGTGAGGGTTTTGATGTCATCCTCTGCTGGTAAGTCTTTAAAGACTGACCATGTTATAGGGATCTTGAGGTTTTGGAGGGAATCCTTAATGAGAATTCTGATCAAACCATGGTGAGCCAATTGTTGGGAATTCCCTTCCTTTACTTTGTTGTTGGAGTCTATGAGTGATTGCATCAAGAAATAGGGTATGCTGAGTCTTTGGTGAACTTATGTTTCTACCCAAAGTCTTAAATCTTCAAGCATTCTCAAATGGTTGCCATAAAAATATTGTATCTATGGACTCTTACATTCTCTTTTGACTTATTAAAGAATTTCCTTTTTGCGACCTTTTCACTTATAAACCAACTACCTCTTAACCTTTACAACTTTTGATCAAATGATGCATATGAGTGAGTGATTGGGATACTTACTTGTGGTCTTGATTCCATGCTACAGTTGTCAAAGATCAAAGGTGCTGCTAGTGGTCATTCTTCTTCTTCCTTTGTTGTCTGCTGATGGTTTCTTGGCTTTTGGAGGTGTCTTTGACTGGAGATCTGATGTTGTTGCTTCTGTGGAGCTCCTGGATTTGATGCTATTGCTGTTGTGGAGCTCCTGGATTACCACTTGGTAATGTTTGGTGTCTTCCTTAGAATTTCTTGATCATGTTGCTGGATAGTGTTGTTGAGCCCTGAAACTACATGTCTTCTACACACTTTTCTAGACTTTTTCCCCTCACCAGTGCCTCACAAGCTATCAAAAATCATTACATATTGATTCTGAGAGTACATTTAAGTGGTTTTCTAACTATGTTTTTGTGTTTGCTATTTGACTTAGATTTTGCTCATCAGCTACGGAATAAAGCCACTTACCGTAGCTGACTCGACTTTCCGCAATTGTTTTTGTTGATCTCTAGGTTATAGGTGTCATCAAGCAAAACGAGGCATGTGGGTAGTTCAAAAATGATCTGGACATGGACCAAGTCCTATTGGTTTAGCCAGATTCGTAAAGGAAAGCCTTGGTCAAACGGTGGTCAAACGAGGAGTTCTACGGCAAGCAGGTCTCTGTTTTTCAACACGTGAAGGGTCTGAGACCGTTCCTAGATCCGTGGATTCATTTTGACAGCTGTAGACTGCCTCCACGACGCAAATCCAACAGCCACCTTTTGGTAGATTGAATGATCTTGGCAACCATCATCCTAAACTCACGGATGTTGTCTTTTTACGTGTCTTCTGCTAAAGGAGTTCCATAGGAAAAACAATTATGTAGTTTCCCTTATAAATAAAATGTTTGCAAACACATGTAGAGTTAGTTTTTGTTGATGTAATTTTGCTGTTAAGTTTATGTACTAAGCCGTGACACTGGTCTTGTTGTTGTAACAAGAGGATCCTTCCTCTATTTTGCAATATAAGAAAAATCTGTTTTATATGATTGTGTGAGCATAATCTTGGATTGACAGCGTGTTAACCAAGGCCGTGTAGAGGGCCCCTGCTAGCTAAGGTTTCGTTCTTTTATTTCTGTAAAGTTTTCATGTGTTGTTGTTTTATTTCCATTGTAAATATTTCGTAGTCTGTGCACTTGTGTATATTTCACATTTCAGTTATAGTGTTAATGTTTCATTCATGCACATGATTTTCCAAGCAGTGCATATTTGTGCTAACACTGATCAGTGTGTTTCAGGTTAGGATAGGCCGGGGCATTTTCATACAATTTTTTCAGTAAACATTGACATGAGATTGTCCTCTCTGCTGGCTTTGTTTTTCTTAGCTTTCAATTTCAGTCTTATTCATTTGCTGTTGGCAGTTAGTTTAAATATCAAATTCTTCATGTCATTTAACGTTATCTCCAGAGCCATGGCTTAACCTCGAAAAGCTACTTGGCGAGCTATCGAATTTTGAGTGAAGTGATTTGATTCTTCATGTTATTGACGTTATCTCCAGAGCCATGGCTTAACCTGGAAAAGCTACTTGGCGAGCTATTGGACTATAAGTGAAGAGACTTGATTTTATTTTTATTTGCAAGTAGATAATTTAGATATCAATTCCTCATGTTATTGACGTTATCTCCAGAGCCATGGCTTAACCCCGAAAAGCTACTTGGCGAGCTATCGGACTATAAATGAAGTGAATTGGTTTTACTTTTATTAGTTTGCAGTTTTTGATTTGTTTGAGTGCAATAGCTTAACTTTTATTTCTGTATTTAGATGAGCAGCAGAGATAGAGATTTCATGATCAGTAGTTCATCATTTGTTTGATTCAAGTAGCTGCACATTTACATTCTTGTTTAGCTGCACATTTACATTCTTGTTCAAGTATTAATTTCATCACTAGAATGTTTTGAGATCCTCTGAAGTGTTAAGTTCTGGAAGTCATCATAAAGGACATAATTGCCTTAAAATATATACCCAAACTTTCCTTCTAAAGTATTCTTAAAACTTAGGAATAGGACTTCCATTTGCATTAGGAAACAAATCAAGATAAAACCCCCAAAAACAAGATAAAATTGAAAACAATAAAAAGTAAGAAAGAGGTTTCCTTGCACATATAGTGTGCCACACTTCATCAGTGTACGACTCCCAGATTGATAATTAATGTGGCAATTTAGGACATACTAAATTGAATAAACATTTTGGTGCCATTGCCGGGGAAGTGTAACTAGGTAGCCAATCTCTTAAAAAAAAAAAAAGGAAAAAATTGATAATTTCTTGAAGTATGCTCTCCTCTTGCACCTAGTGTGATCTGGAGGATCATAAAAGAGAGTTATTAGTTCAATAATTTCTTGATTATGCTCTCTTCTTGTACCTAGTGTGACCTAGAAGATAAGAAAGAGAATATTAGGCCGACTCTAAAATAAAATAAAAAATGACATGCATAGAGCAAGAGATTCTAGGGGAAGGTTTATAGCTAGGGCCAAAAGTTCAATATTCACAACTCCAGCTACTTCAAGGCATAGACAAGATACACCTCCATCATCTCTGACTCATACTCCCAACCTTAGGATTCCTGGAATTCAAGGGGCAGCAGCCGAATTAGGAGATTCTCCCACACTATTTACTAAATCTAATCTAAGATAAGAACCTTTCTTCACTTCTACATGGGAACATATTGTAATCAAAGAAGTAGAATCACCTGAAGAAGAGGAGGGAGAAACTCTTCCTCGTTCACCATTAATTGAAGAACCAGAAGACTCTGAGGAAACTATCATGACAAAGAAAGTAGTAACTAGATTTGGAGGAGGGGGTAGAGGTAGAGGAAGAGGAAATAATGGAGGAGGTATAGGTAACAATGGGGGAAATAGGGATGGAGATAACTCATTTGGATTCCCTATAGCCGATGAGGAAACTCATACAACAATGAAAAACATTTCACCATCTGTCCTCCCAAAATTTTATGGGTTGCGAAGTGAGGATCCTGAAACATTTCTATTTGAGTTTGAAGTCTTGTGCCGAACCTATGACTATATGGAAGCCTCTCAAAAACTCAAATTGTTTCCTTCAACATTGAAAAGAGCTGCTTTGAAATGGTTCATGGGATTAGTCACTCAATCTATTAGGACTTGGAATGATATGAAACTAACATTTTTGGATAGATACCTGGATTATTGTATGCCCACCAATCATAAGGATGAGGTATTCAAGATGATGCAAAGAGAAGATGAAAACTTGGAGGATTTACTTGAAAGATTTCAATACAACTTAAAGAGAGCAAAAATGAGTAATTTAGATGAGGAAACCTTGAAAGCCCTTTTATTAAAATCCATTAGAGATGAATGGATAGATATTTTAAACATGATGGGGAAGGGAGATATTTCTCAACTTCCACTTCATGACATAGCAGAACTATGTGTCCATCTCTCAAGGGGAAAATCTAAAACTAGAAAAGGGCTGAGAGATCCTTCTCTTATTAGAGCAAACAAATCTGTAATTGGATCAGTAAGTAGGGCAGAGATTGGCAATATGCTTGATGAGTTCAAAACTGATATTCTAGGGAGCCTTAGTGAACAACTAGACACCCTTAAAATACAAAACAAGCAGAAAATAGAAGCTGATGCCTTGGCCATCTTTTGCCCAAAATGTAGAAAGAAACACGCTCTAAGGGAATGCCCCTTGGATGCAAAAGTTGTAGAAACATGTATGATTTGCTCAGAAAGCCATGAGACCAAGGATTGTCCTTTAATTCCTGGGCTCAAAGCTGTCTTTCAGGAAGACCCAAATTCAGTAGAGTCCCTTTGTTTTGTTTCAAGAAGACCATGGTAGGGGCAAAAAAATCAAGGATTTAACAATCCTATGAACTTTCCGCTCCCGCCAAATTGGAATTCTTGGCAACAACCTTGGCCCCAATCTCAAAATCCATACCAATCATGGGCACAAGGGATGCAAAATCCTTATGGGATATTTTCTCAATTTTATCAATATCCTCCATCTTTTCCAAATCAACAAAATCCACCAATTCCAAATCAAAACCCACAACTTTCATTACCATTCCCACAACAACAACTTTCTCAACAAAATCCAAATTCTTAACTCTTGCTTCCATTTCAACAAAAGACAAATCAACTACCACCCTAGCCATTGCCAAATCCCAACAACAAAAATCCTCAGAATGCTTACATGGTAGATAGACAACAATTTCCTACCTATATGATTGTTCTTCTTAATGATGTACAACTCAGATCTGGTAGAGTTTTAGAAAAACCTTCTATAGATGTTCAAGAGCAAGGTATCTCTAAGGAGGATTCTCTTAAAGTCAATAAAGGTTCTGAGGAAGCATCTCTTCAAAACCCAATAATTCAAAAAGAAAAAGAAAAAGAGTCAACCCCCACAACTCCTATAGTTGGGCAACCTGCATCTTCATCCATGCCTCCTTTCCCTGAAAGATTACAAATTGACAAAGGGGTGGAAAAACAAATCTCGTTGCCTGACTATGATTTTCTAGATGAATTAAAGAATGTTTGTATCAAGATTCCCTTGCTACAAGCCATTCGAGAGATTCCTATTCTAGCGAAAACAATAAAGGAGTTGAGTCTTAAAAGACCAGGAAGGAAACCAAGAGATACAAGAAGAATCCACCAGGTAGGAAAAATTGCAAATATCATGATGGGAAAAATTATCATGCAGAAGTATGTAGATCCAAGTAGTCCAATTATCAAGAAACATATAAATGGGATAGAAATTCCAAACACTTTGATTGACTTAGGGGCTGCTATCAACATTATGAGTAGACAAACTATGGAACAACTTAAACTTCCTAATCTTCTTTTTACACCCACCTTACTGCAACTTGCAGATAGATCAATAATCAAACTAGATGGTGTACTAGAAGATATTTCAGTCTCCTTAGATTCTTGGGAATATCCAATAGATTTCATGATTTTGACTCCCAAGAGTAATTTAGGAGGACATCCACTCATCTTAGGAAGACCTTGGCTAGCCACAGCTGATGCTTTCATTAGTTGTAGATCTGGAGATATGTACATTTCTGATGGTAGTTCAACAAAGAAATTCAATTTGTATCCTCCAGCAAAGGCAATTACAGAAGTAGGAGACAATGAATGGGTCGACGATGAAGATATTATACAACCTGTCTTTATTGTCTCTGAAATTAGTGAAGATAGTCAAATTTTGAACACATTAGAAAACTTTGAAACATCTTCAGAATATGACCACACAAAATTTCATTTAGATTCTGATATTGAATATCTACCATCAAGACAAATGTCTTTTTACTCTATGCAAGAGTTTGGTAGCTCTACCATTGAGATTTTTCCAGGAAAAACACTGAATATCAACAAAAATTTGGAAAAGTCACAATAGGAAGAGCTAACCAAAATCTTGCAAAAACATTCTACTGCATTTGCATGGGAGTATATTGATATGAAAGGTATTGACCCTAAGACTTGCATCCATCATATCTATATCAAGGAAAACAGTAGACCAATTAGACAACCTCAAAGAAGGATGAATCCAAATCTTAGGGAGATAGTGAAAGAAGAGCTCCAAAAACTACTCAATGTACATTTCATTTACCCAATTTCAGATAGCCGATGGGTTTCTCCTTTGGTTATAGTACCAAAAAAGAATGGTAAATGGAGGGTATGCATTGATTACAAGGAATTGAATAAAGCAACTTTGAAGGATCACTTTCCCTTGACCTTTATCGATCAAGTATTAGATACATTAGCAGGCAAAAATTATTTTTCATTTCTGGATGGTTTTAGTGGTTATAATCAAATTCAGGTAGCACCTGAAGATCAGGATAAGACCAAATTTACCTGTCCATGGGGAAATTTTGCTTATCGAGTGCTTCCTTTTGGATTATGTAATGCACCCACAACATTCCAAAGAGCAGTACTAGGAATTTTTTCTGATCTAATCCATGATTGTGTAGAGGTTTATATGGATGATTTTACAGTTTATGGTGATTCATTTGAAGGGGCATTAGAAAATTTGGAAAAAGTCCTTATAAGATGTAAAGAAACAAACCTTTCATTAAGCCATGAAAAATGCTTTATGATGTTTACTGAAGGTATTGTTTTGGGACATCATATTTCAGGGGATGGGATTAAAGTTGATAGATCAAAAGTTGAAGTCATCTCCAAGGTACCTATTCCAAATTGTCAAAAAGATGTTAGAAGTTTTCTGGGATTTACTGGATATTATAGAAGATTTATAGAAAACTTCCCCAAAATAGCATCTCCGCTCTTCAAACTTCTTACAAAAGACTGTGAATTCAAATGGGGTCCTGATTGCCAATCAACATTTGAAACTTTGAAAACAAGAATATCTGAAGTGCCTATCTTGAGAGGACCAAATTGGAAACTCCCTTTCCATATTTCTACAAATTCTAGGGGCTGTATTGGGACAGAAATATTTAGTTCCTTATGCCATTTACTATACCAGTAAAAATTTAACTCCTACTGAGTTAAACTATACTATGACTGAAAAAGAGTTCTTAGCTGTTGTTCATGCAATCAATAAGTTTAGACATTATATAATAGGCTATGAAACTTTATTCATACTGATCATTCTGCAATTAGATATCTAATGAACAAACCCATTACTAATGGCATAGTTACGAGGTGGCTCCTACTTTTATAGGAATTCAATATTACTATGTTAGACAGACTAGGGAAACAAAACACAGTAGTTGATTTCTTGTCTACGATTCAGAATACTAAATAAGATTCTCCTGTAGAGGATAAGTTTCCTGATGAATATTTATTTGCAGTAACTACTAAGACTCCTTGGTATGAAAATATAGCTAACTATTTGGTTACAGGGAAACTACCTCCACATTTATTTCCTGGTGAAAGAAGAAAGATTATTCAGGAGAGTTCAAAATATTCATGGATTTCTAATGAATTGTTTAAAACAAGGCCAGATCTTATGATCAGAAGATGTGTTGGGGAAGATGAGATGCCTAAAATTCTCAAAGCATGTCATGATGAACCATGCGACGCACACTTTGCTGACAAAAGGACAGCCTATAAAATCCTCTCTTTAGGATATTATTGGCCATCCCTATTCAAAGATGCAAAACAATATGTCAGAAGATGTGACAGTTGCCAAAGAGTAGGGAAACCTACCTTCTCAAATGAAATGCCATTACAACCACAGGTACTCATCGAACCCTTTGAAAAATGGGCTTTAGATTTCATTGGACCTATTAACCCACCATCTAAACAAAGAAAGTATATATTGGTATGTACTGATTATGTCACTAAATGGGTAGAAGCCAAAGCATTATTTTCTGCTACTGAGAATTCAGTTGTTATTTTTCTTTATGAGGATATTTTTACTCGCTTTGGTGTTCCAAGAGAAATTGTGACAAATCAGGGAGGTCAATTCACATCCAAACTGGTGGAGAAGCTGATGGAAGAGTACAAGGTCAAGCACAGAAAATCTACTCCTTACCATCCGCAAGCAAATGGTCAAGTGGAGTCTACAAACAAAGTTCTTGAAGGCATCATTACCAAGACTATTCATCTACACAGAAGAGATTGGGCAGAAAGGCTTCCTGAAGCCTTATGGGCCTACAGAACTACATGGAGGAATACAATAGGACATTCTCCCTGTTATCACTAGGAACTATAGTTCATGTATATAAGAGTGTCCATAAGTTTTTATAAAGTATTGAGGTCTTGTAAATAGGTTTGTTAGTTGATGTCAATTTCAAATTTGAAATTCAAGAGTTGTGGATGAGAATTCGTGTAAAGGCAAGATCATTAGACACCCTCCATCATTGTTAGTTATGTCATGTCATGTCATTGGTACTTTGCGCAGTTTCGCAGCGCGGGTATGATGTCTTTGGTACTTGCGCAGTTTCGCAGCGCGGGTGTGATTGGTCAGTTTTGCTGCGAAATAATGTTTGCGTGTTTTCGTAGCGCTCTGTTTGTCAGCGATTTCGTAGCGCATCCTCTTAAATTTGAACTGCCCGCGCTACGAAATCGGAGTTTCAGGGTTTTTTGCAGCGGTTTTCTCTGAATGTCTAATCCGAGAGTAGTGAGTCACAAATCTGGTTATGATTGTCTTTTCACACCCTTTCTATGTCATGATTAGCCATTATTTTGCCATAAGGTCCGAAGTCATATAGTTGTGTGTCAGTTTGTAGGACGTTATAGGGGGTGGTCATTCCATAATGAGTTCTTCATATCATATGAATGTTTTTGCTCTATGAAAAGCCTGAGCTTTGTTTTAAACGGACTACTGCAAGCGAGCCTGCTCTCTACAGCTAAAGATTGTTTTCGTGCTGCAAAACACCGTCATTCCCTTGTGTAAAAATACTTAAAGAAGCATGGAAAGAAAGGAACACCGTTCGGGTAAATGTGTGAGAACAGAGCCGGAGGGGTTAGATGTAACTCTCGGAAATGAGGAGGTAGCAAAGGCATTTCGAAGTGCTGGTTGTTGGCGATTTTGTGAAAAATTAAAGGGTGGACATGCAGAAGTGACCAAGGCATTTGCATTGAACTTCACTGGACTGAATTCGAAGGTGGCCATGTTGGAGTTTCCGGTGTCCCCTGAAGTCATTTCTACTGTCACAGAAATCCCGAGGGGTGGCCAAGAGTGGTTCAAGAATTTCAAGTTTGACATGGGTCCGTGTAAAGAGTTCTTGAAGGCACCTTATGTAGATGAAGATCTCACTAAAGCTGTCCCAAGGAGCTATCTAAAGGAGAATTATGCTATGCTATTGACATGTATCCAGAAGTACCTGACATGTGAGGGTAGGTACAACAAAGTCTACTCATACCACTTCAAGCTGCTGTTACACTTCACTGGTAAGAGTTCAATAGACATACCTTTTTACTTGTTCAGGAGTATTAGCAAGATGTGTGATAAGATTCAGTTAAAGAAAGATGCTTATGAAACATCTCTTTTTCATCATGGTCTGGTTAAATTGCTGGTGTTGGATAGCCTACATAAAATTGGTAAAGACTGGGATTCATTTGTGTTTATGGCCGGTTTCCCAAGTAAAACGGGCCTCACTCCATTACCTGTAAGAGAAAGAGAAGAAAGGAGTGAGGAAACTACTTTGGCTGAAATTAGGAGAGAAATAACAGACCATAAGAAGCCCAAAGCTAAAACAAAGAAATCAGAGAGGTCTGTAACAGTTAAAGAAACACCTGAAGCATCAATGAAGAAAACTCCTAAGCCAGCAGTTAAAGAAACACCTGAAGCATCAGTAGATAAAACTTCAAAATCATCTAGAGTATCTGAAAAGGAAACCTCTAAGTCATCTCCCAAGGAAACACCTCAGTCATCAAAACAGAAGACTCACAAAAGAAAAGATGAAACTAAATCCAGTGAAGTTGAAAGGGTTTCAAGGGTGAGAACTAGAGGCCAGCTAAGCAAAGAAAAAGGAAAGTCAGCCCCTGTAGAAGAAAGTCCTATTTCAAAGGGTAGTTTAAATGACTTACTTGAAGCCCTTGAATTAGAGCAAGATCATCCAATCCAAATTGAACCACTTGAACTTGAGCAAGATCAATTGGTATCACCAATGCATATTGATCTAACACAATCCTCACCTGAAAGTTCTAAGAAGTCAAAGGCTTCTAAAAGATTAAAGTTTGAAGAACCAAGTGAAGAGTATGCCTTTAAACCACGCAGACCAATGACTAGAAGGCAAATGAAAGAAGTGGAAAAAGCTCAGAAAGAGAAAGCACCTTCAGAGATGCCTAGGACAGAGGCACTTGAAGTCTTCTCTGAAATAGTCCAAGCAGCTAAAAACAAGAACAAGGATAATAAGGTTGTTATCAGTCAAAGTGGAAATGTGATTGCCATTAAGAAACAAGCTGAAGCAAGTAAGGAAATACCTCAGGTTCAAAATGTTTTTAAAGAAAAGGCAGTAAGATATACAAGCTATAAGAAAGCTGTAATGAAAGGTAAAACGAGTTTGATCAGTCAAGCTAGCTCAGTATCTGATGCCTATGTATGGACAGTGCCAGCTCTGAAGCAGGCGCAGACTATGAAACAAATAAATGCAGGTCTAAGAGCAGAGAACAAGAAGTTGAAGGAAGAAGTCATCAGCCTGAAAGAGAAGCTAGACAAACTAGCTAAATGATTCAAGAAGGGATGTGTTTTCCAAATTTTGATATATTTTGGCCATCGTCTTTTTAAAGCTTTTTGAGACTTTTTTATGTCTTTACACCTGTATAGAATGACTGAAGAAATCACAGACTTGAGTTATTGTTGCTTTAAGGTTCATGTATTTAATTTTGATGACCTACAGCAGTTTCGTAGCGCGCTACGAAACTGCTGTAGATGACTGGTTATGTTGAAAACTTGAGTTTGAATGTTGAGGTCAGCAAATATTTAAAGAGATGACTTAATGCTAGCATGGAGGTTATAGAAGGTCAGTCAGATATTTAAAAAAGGATGCCAGGTGTAAATATTCGAAGAAAAGGTGAAGTTTTGTCTCTTATTGAAAGTTTCACTTTATGTCCGAGTTTTTAGGGTTATGATAGAGCTGCTGAGGTGTTAAGTGATACACTTGTCTAGTTATGGGATGGCCAGATCATGAGTTTTCTTCAGTCACACGGGACTATCCAAGGATTAAATGGCTTGAAACTGGATCATTAATACATGAACATCGATGGGAGGCAGCAACCGAGAATATAGGCTTCATTTTCTTATTGGTTGATGAATCATCTATGCATCAGGTATCCGGAGCTGTTCATACATTGAATCTGCTTTCAGTTTGGGTTTGGTTATTATTGTAATGCTACAGGTGGCAAGCTCCAAGAACGCAACAAAGTATACGAGGAGAAAGACTTAAAGTGCCAATGTGATGGAGTCCTCTGTTTTCGTAGCACCATATCTCTTGTAATCAATTAGTTTGTTTATGATATAGTTAAGGTCATTAATGTCTAAATTCCGAGCTCCCTTCATGCTTGTTGAGGAGTCTCATGCAGTAGTGTTTTGATTGGCTATATATAGGAATAACTTTTATGTAAAAAAGGTTGGATACTTTATAGAAAAACAGTGTTGTTTTGGGCCATTGTAAGACCTTTTTTGACAGTAATAGTAAAACAGAGTTATTCTCTTCTCAAGATTCTCGAAGGATTGTCATGTTCAAATGTAGTGATGGTGTTTTATACTTTATGTTCTTTTATAGTCTTGTTGTAATGCAATCACTCAGAATTCATAATTATATGCTCTGACTTCCTGTGTATTCAGCAAGCTATGTTTTGGTGGAGTATGTTTGACATGTAATGCTAAGAGCCTTGATTTCCATGAGATTACTGTGTTTTCCTTGTTTACTTAATATTATAGACTCCATAGCCCAATGAGAGCCAGTTTGATGTGTTTCCAACCAGTTATGCTTTCATAAGTGAATAAAGAGTTAGCCATCTAGTGTTTGAAGGATTTTATCAAGAGTTGTGAGAGAGCCCTCTCTGATCAAAGAGGCTAATCTTTGGTCTAAAGATAGGTTGAAATAGTTACATGAAATCTTACTTGGTTGCAGCCCTCAGTAGTGATTTTGTGATAACATTTTGGTGCGTCTGCCGGGAGCTTAAGATTGAATTTCTGAAGGTAGCAGGAGTTCAAATGATTTTCGAGGCTGCATTCTACCTTGGTGACTCCATTTGTTATTTAAAAGTTTAAAGGTGGCTTCGAAAGGAAGGTACACAAGGAGTAACCCTGATCCAAATCCACCTAGTCCTATGGAAAATCCTAATATCATCTCAAGGAGTAAACAAAGATTCTCTGATATACCAGGTACTTCAAGTATTTCAAAGTCATTATTTACTGAGTTTTCTAGAAGTCCTGAGAATAAACTTGTTGATGATAAAGTTCAAGAGGTCATATTAAGGTCTGAAAATGAAGAAGAATTAATTGGTATCATTTTGGATCTACAAAAGAGAGGTATTGATACTTCTTCTCTAATTTCACATAAAGATAAAGAGGAGTTTTGGGAAATTGTTTCTTCTGAGCTATTACTAGAGAAAGAAGATTTAAAACAGCTCAAGGAGCTTGACCCTTTTGAAATTTTGCTCAACTCAAAGATTGGTTTACCTCTCCCAAATTGGAGTTCTTTTGTTAGTGGTCTACAAAGTCCTAATAGTCCTTTTCGTACTCATATTTTGTCCTCTGCTTCTGCAAGTCCAAATAGCCCTCAAGCCACATTTCATACTAGTTCTGGTCATAACATACCTATTGTCACTCTTCCTCCTTTCATTATGGCCGTACCTGCTAGGTATGCTCCTTTGGCTCTTCCTGCTGTTCTGCATGATTTACCAAATAAATATGCTGCTAGGATCCCAACATGGGGAGGAGATGAGGACATTACAGCTGAAGAGCATGTGGATAGATTCAATGACTTTATTGATAGGTATGAAGTGGATGATGAAGATGTCAAATTGAGATTGTTTGCTCAGTCTTTCATTGGAGAGGTTAGGAAATGGTTCAAGGCCTTGGGAGCTGGTAGCATTCACAGTTGGGCTGAGTTTGAAGATAGCTTTCTGAGGAAGTGGGGAAATAGAACTAATCCAGTTCAGGCCCTCACTGAATACAATAATTTAAGAAGAACTCCAGATGAGACTATTCAAAATTTTTCTAAGAGGTTTAACAAGATTTATAATTCTATTCCAGCTCACTTGAAACCTCCTGGAGCTTTAGCACAATTAAGATATGCTGAGTCCTTTGATTCTGACTTCTCTCTTTTACTCAGAGAAAGAGAGTCTGCTACATTGGCTGACATGCAAAATGATGCTATCAAAGTAGAGGTGAATATACTTGCTGCTAAAAAGTCCAAGATGGCTAAGACCAAGATAAAGGAAGAGGAAAGGCCTTCTACTTCTGCTCAAGAGGATAAAGTTGAAACCATGATAAAGACTATGGAAAAATTGATGGACCAATTAGCACTTGGGAATACTGCTACTCCTCAAGTACAACAAGAACCTCGGTTTAGAAATCCTCAGTTTAGAAGGCCACAAAATCAACAAAGGCCAAGGGAGAATAGAAATCAACAAGCTGATCCTCCTGTAAGACCTCCGTTTCAGCAAAATATGGTAGATGGAGAAGAAGAATCTGAGGAACCTGAAGAAACTATTCATTGTCTTGGTGAAGAAGATTCAGAGATCTTTCTAACAAAAGAGGAACATGATGAGTCTAGCCAACAAAAAGTTGAAGAAGAACCTTCAGATTTCCTAAAGGGTTATCAGCATGCCATATTTGAAATTCAAAAGCAATATAACCTCAGAAATAGAGATGTCCCCATTACAGCAAACAAGGGTCAGCCTAAGAAGAATATTTCAAAAGCAGTGGAAGATAAAAAAGAAAAGCCAAAACAAGCTGAAGAAAAAGGTGATGCTCCTATTGAAAAGAAAGATAATCAAACTCTTGTTCTTCCTAAGGAAATTGAGAGGTCTACTCCAGTGTTCAATATAGAAAATGAGATTTCTAAAATCAAAATATCAGTCCCATTTAATGAAATTTTGAAAGTAAACAAGTATAGAAGCAAGATTGTGGAAATGCTTAATTCTCCCCCAGGAGGAGCTGATATTTTAAATTTGCAAGAAGACAATCCTATCATTTGTTTGGGCCCAAGGCTTGAAGATGAGCAGAATGATGAATTTCCTCCTTTTTATATAAGCATCAATATACATGAAATGACTCTTCATATAGCCATGTTGGACTCAGGAGCATCTCATAATCTTATGCCCAAAGTCATTATGGAAAGGTTAGGATTGGAAGTGACTAGACCTTATAAAGACTTATTTTCTTTTGATTCTAAGAGGGTTCATTGTATTGGGTTAATTAAGGATGTTGTTGTGGCACTTACACAAATCCCAGCTAAAACCACTGTCATGGATATTGTTGTGGCTGATGTTCCACCTAAATTTGGAATATTACTTTCAAGGTCATGGGCAGCTAAAATTAAAGGTACCATGCAAATGGATTTGACTTATGCTACTATTCCAGTATTTGGGGAGCAGAGAAGGTTATACCGGGAAACAAGGATGGCATATATGGTGAGTAGCAAGGATAAACCACAGAATTTTCCTATCTATTCTTGTGATACAGGCTTGGGATCAGCCATTCTATTTAATGAATCAGTGGGAGAAGAATCACAGAAAGAAAAAGCAGAAAATCAGTGTGAAGAGTTGCAGCAAAGTAATGAAGAAGATATTTCTGGTTGCTGGTCTTTGTATTTTGATGGAGCAGCAGGGAAGGAAGGAGTTGGCGCTGGAATTTGGATCATGAGTCCAGATGATGAAAGTAAGTTTCTGTCTTATAAGCTCAATTTTGATTGCACAAATAATATGGCCGAGTATGAGTCCTTGGTTTTAGGCTTAGAAAATTTGATTGAGTTCAAGGCAAAAAACATTGCTGTTTATGGGGACTCTGAGCTGGTTATAAAACAAGTTCAAGGTGTTTACCAAACAAAAGATGCAAGAATGAGAGCTTATAGGAACTTGGTGTTAGAATTGTTGGAAAAGTTTCAATCATACACTTTCAATATCAAAACCAGAGAGCAGAATTCCATGGCAGATTCTCTTGCTGTAGCAGCTAGTCTTTTTGTCATTCCTAAACATGCTTCTGACAGTTATGAAGTCAAAGTCCACCATAGGCCAGTAATCCCTGATAATATATTAAATTGGCAAGTCTTTGAAGATGACCAGCAGGTGAGAAGTTTCATAGAATTGAAAGGAGAATTTGAGCATTGTCAAATTGATCAGCAAAACATGTTAGTAGAAACAAAAGAAAAGTCTGAGGTGTTACAGCTCCAAAATAATCTCATTCCTAAAGGTTTGATTCCTCTTGAAAAGCTTTTTGATCAGAATGATGTCTTTAAGGCGCCAAGGTTGCAAGCAAATGAAGAGGAGATAGAAAACTGCAATCTAGGTGATTTAGTAGCACCTAAATTGATCAAAATTTCAAAATTTTTATCAGTTGATCTAAAAGTTAAGTACATTGATCTATCGAAGAAGTTTATTGATGTGTTTGCTTGGAATTATACTGATCTCAAACAATATGATTCCTCAGTTATACAACATACAATCCCCATCAAGCCAAATGAGAAACCTTTTAAGCAAAAATTGAGAAGAATAAATCCTCTGCTAATGCCATTAATTGAGAAAGAAGTCAAGAAGCTGTTTGATGCAAATATTATTGTTCCTATCAGATTTTCAAATTGGTTGGCCAACTTGGTTCCAGTTAGGAAAAAGAACGGAGAAATAAGGATTTGCATAGACTTTAGGAATTTGAACAAGGCTTCACTGAAGGACAATTATCCTCTTCCTAAAATGGATCTTATGCTGCAGAATATTGTAGGCTCTCAAAGAATGTCAATGTTAGATGGCTTTTCAGGATACAATCAAATCCTTGTTCATCCAGAGGATCAGGAGAAGACAGCTTTTACCACCCCATGGGGCACCTTTATGTATGCCAAGATGCCTTTTGGCCTCATGAATGCAGGGGCGACTTTCCAAAGGGCTATGGACATTGCTTTCGCAGAGGAGAAAGATAAATCAGTTGTGGTATACCTTGATGATATCACAGTCTTTTCAAAGAGAGAGGAAGATCATTTAAAGCATCTGGAGAAGATATTATTGAAGTGTAGAAGGTTCGGCATTTCTTTGAACCCAACTAAAAGTATCTTTGCTTTGACTTCTGGTAAGTTGCTTGGGCATATCATTTCTCAAGAAGGCATCAAAACAGATCCAAATAGAGTTAGTGCTATTTCAAGGCTGGATTTGCCAAGGAGTAAGAAAGAAGTTCAGTCTTTTCTTGGTAAAGTTAATTTTGTTAGGAGGTTCATTCCTAACTTTGCAGAGGTGGTTAAGCACATCACAAAAATGCTAAAGAAGGGAGCAGACTTTAAGTGGACAGCTGAGGCAAGAAAGTCATTTGAAGAAATTAAAAAAGCACTCACTCAAGCGCCGGTTCTTATTAGCCCTGATTTCTCCAAGGAATTTTTAATATTCACCTATGCCTCTGAAGATACAATCGCTGGAGTTCTTTTACAGAAAGGGAATCAAGGTACTGAGCAGCCTATCTCATTCTTTAGTAAAACATTGGCAAATGCTGAATTAAAGTATAATATTTTAGAAAAGAAAGCATATGCTTTGGTAAAGGCAATCAAAGATTTTAGAATCTATGTGCTTCATTCTCATATTATTGCATTTGTGCCAAGTGCTGTTATTAAAGAAATTCTCACACAAGCAGACCCGGATGGTAAAAGAGGGAAATGGATAGCCAAATTGCTGGAATATGATATTGAAATTAGGCCAACTAAATTGGTGAAGGGTCAAGGGTTAGCAGAGTTGCTAACTCACTCAAATCTAGACTGCAGCGACATTAATTTTAATGCAGAAATATCAGAAATTTTTGAAGAAGAGGAAGAGTTGGTTCAAATTAATGAAAAATTTCTGATATCTGAATGGTAGAAGGATGTCTCATTTGTTTTACAACACAACAGAGCCCCTGACAATCTTTCCAAGTCTAGAGCTCGTTTCATCAAGCTGAAATCCCTTAGATATTTTGTTTATGAGCAGAATTTATTTTGGAAGGATGCTGGAGGAATTCTATTAAGTTGTTTGATTGAAGAGGAGGCTGATAGGGTGATTGAAGAGTTTCATAAGGGAGATTGTGGAGGTCACCATTATTGGAAGGCTACTGCTAATAAAATATTGAGAGCCGGGTATTTTTGGCCCACCATGTTCAAAGATATTTATAAAAAAGTTGCAGCCTGTCATGAATGTCAGTTGTTTGAAGGTAAAAGGAAGCTCATGCCTATGCCTCTAGTTCCTATTTATGTAGAAGCGCCCTTTCAGCAGTGGGGGCTAGATTTTATAGGTGAGATACATCCCTCTTCATCAGGCCAACATCGGTGGATACTTACAGCCACTGATTATTTCACAAAGTGGATAGAGGCAGTACCAACTAGACAAGCTAATGATGCAGTCATTATTTCCTTCTTAGAGAACAATATTTTATCAAGGTTTGGATGTCCACTCAAGCTTATCACAGATAATGCTCAAGCCTTTAAGTCTAAGAGAATGATAAACTTTTGCCACCAATATCATATTTCTCTTGGTCACTCAACAGCCTATTATCCACAAGGCAATGGTCTAGCTGAAAGTTCAAATAAGAGTCTTGTGAGGATTATCAAAAAATTGCTGGAAGAAAACAAGAAAACTTGGCATTTGAAACTGAAGTATGCATTGTGGGCTGATCGCATATGCACTAAAAGATCTATTGGAACCTCTCCTTATGAACTTGTGTACGGAGCAGAAGCAATTTTTCCAACGTCTCTTGGTGTCCCAGTTATGAAATTAATTCAAGGACTTGAAGAAGAGCCAAATGCCATACAGCGGAGGATTAATCAATTGATTGCATTACAAGAAAAAAGGAATGAAGTGGTTGAAGATTATCAACAAAATCAGAATAGAGTCAAGAGGGCTTTTGATAAGAAGATTAAAGATGTGACCTTTCAAATTGATGACAAGGTTTTGAAATGGGAAGCCAAGATTGAAGAAAAGGGCAAACATGGCAAATTTGAGAATTTATGGAAGGGGCCATATTTGATCTCTGCTTTCCATGGAAACAATACTTATATTTTGCAAGAAGTTGATGGATCACAGTATGCTGGTGGGCCTGTCAATGGCAGGTTCTTAAAGCATTATTATCAGTAAAGAATCTGCCAAGTAATCCATGATCATTGTAAATAATCATTGTCTTTTGAAGTGTTTTGTGTTAGCAATAAGTGACAAGCTGAACTAGAAGACTTTAGCCCGAGGAGAAGGCCCACAAAGTTTGAGAGGAATGCTTGTCAGCCAGATGTGAGTGTAATAAATGGATAAAGCACTGGTACTGCGTGTTCTTAGTGTACCACAGGGGCACACTATCCCTAGTGGAGCCACTGTTATCACTAGGAACTATAGTTCATGTATATAAGAGTGTCCATAAGTTTTTATAAAGTATTGAGGTCTTGTAAATAGGTTTGTTAGTTGATGTCAATTTCAAATTTGAAATTCAAGAGTTGTGGATGAGAATTCGTGTAAAGGCAAGATCATTAGACACCCTCCATCATTGTTAGTTATGTCATGTCATGTCATTGGTACTTTGCGCAGTTTCGCAGCGCGGGTATGATGTCTTTGGTACTTGCGCAGTTTCGCAGCGCGGGTTTGATTGGTCAGTTTTGCTGCGAAATAATGTTTGCGTGTTTTCGTAGCGCTCTGTTTGTCAGCGATTTCGTAGCGCATCCTCTTAAATTTGAACTGCCCGCGCTACGAAATCGGAGTTTCAGGGTTTTTTGCAGCGGTTTTCTCTGAATGTCTAATCCGAGAGTAGTGAGTCACAAATCTGGTTATGATTGTCTTTTCACACCCTTTCTATGTCATGATTAGCCATTATTTTGCCATAAGGTCCGAAGTCATATAGTTGTGTGTCAGTTTGTAGGACGTTATAGGGGGTGGTCATTCCATAATGAGTTCTTCATATCATATGAATGTTTTTGCTCTATGAAAAGCCTGAGCTTTGTTTTAAACGGACTACTGCAAGCGAGCCTGCTCTCTACAGCTAAAGATTGTTTTCGTGCTGCAAAACACCGTCATTCCCTTGTGTAAAAATACTTAAAGAAGCATGGAAAGAAAGGAACACCGTTCGGGTAAATGTGTGAGAACAGAGCCGGAGGGGTTAGATGTAACTCTCGGAAATGAGGAGGTAGCAAAGGCATTTCGAAGTGCTGGTTGTTGGCGATTTTGTGAAAAATTAAAGGGTGGACATGCAGAAGTGACCAAGGCATTTGCATTGAACTTCACTGGACTGAATTCGAAGGTGGCCATGTTGGAGTTTCCGGTGTCCCCTGAAGTCATTTCTACTGTCACAGAAATCCCGAGGGGTGGCCAAGAGTGGTTCAAGAATTTCAAGTTTGACATGGGTCCGTGTAAAGAGTTCTTGAAGGCACCTTATGTAGATGAAGATCTCACTAAAGCTGTCCCAAGGAGCTATCTAAAGGAGAATTATGCTATGCTATTGACATGTATCCAAAAGTACCTGACATGTGAGGGTAGGTACAACAAAGTCTACTCATACCACTTCAAGCTGCTGTTACACTTCACTGGTAAGAGTTCAATAGACATACCTTTTTACTTGTTCAGGAGTATTAGCAAGATGTGTGATAAGATTCAGTTAAAGAAAGATGCTTATGAAACATCTCTTTTTCATCATGGTCTGGTTAAATTGCTGGTGTTGGATAGCCTACATAAAATTGGTAAAGACTGGGATTCATTTGTGTTTATGGCCGGTTTCCCAAGTAAAACGGGCCTCACTCCATTACCTGTAAGAGAAAGAGAAGAAAGGAGTGAGGAAACTACTTTGGCTGAAATTAGGAGAGAAATAACAGACCATAAGAAGCCCAAAGCTAAAACAAAGAAATCAGAGAGGTCTGTAACAGTTAAAGAAACACCTGAAGCATCAATGAAGAAAACTCCTAAGCCAGCAGTTAAAGAAACACCTGAAGCATCAGTAGATAAAACTTCAAAATCATCTAGAGTATCTGAAAAGGAAACCTCTAAGTCATCTCCCAAGGAAACACCTCAGTCATCAAAACAGAAGACTCACAAAAGAAAAGATGAAACTAAATCCAGTGAAGTTGAAAGGGTTTCAAGGGTGAGAACTAGAGGCCAGCTAAGCAAAGCAAAAGGAAAGTCAGCCCCTGTAGAAGAAAGTCCTATTTCAAAGAGTAGTTTAAATGACTTACTTGAAGCCCTTGAATTAGAGCAAGATCATCCAATCCAAATTGAACCACTTGAACTTGAGCAAGATCAATTGGTATCACCAATGCATATTGATCTAACACAATCCTCACCTGAAAGTTCTAAGAAGTCAAAGGCTTCTAAAAGATTAAAGTTTGAAGAACCAAGTGAAGAGTATGCCTTTAAACCACGCAGACCAATGACTAGAAGGCAAATGAAAGAAGTGGAAAAAGCTCAGAAAGAGAAAGCACCTTCAGAGATGCCTAGGACAGAGGCACTTGAAGTCTTCTCTGAAATAGTCCAAGCAGCTAAAAACAAGAACAAGGATAATAAGGTTGTTATCAGTCAAAGTGGAAATGTGATTGCCATTAAGAAACAAGCTGAAGCAAGTAAGGAAATACCTCAGGTTCAAAATGTTTTTAAAGAAAAGGCAGTAAGATATACAAGCTATAAGAAAGCTGTAATGAAAGGTAAAACAAGTTTGATCAGTCAAGCTAGCTCAGTATCTGATGCCTATGTATGGACAGTGCCATTTCTGAAGCAGGCGCAGACTATGAAACAAATAAATGCAGGTCTAAGAGCAGAGAACAAGAAGTTGAAGGAAGAAGTCATCAGCCTGAAAGAGAAGCTAGACAAACTAGCTAAATGATTCAAGAAGGGATGTGTTTTCCAAATTTTGATATATTTTGGCCATCGTCTTTTTAAAGCTTTTTGAGACTTTTTGATGTCTTTACACCTGTATAGAATGACTGAAGAAATCACAGACTTGAGTTATTGTTGCTTTAAGGTTCATGTATTTAATTTTGATGACCTACAGCAGTTTCGTAGCGCGCTACGAAACTACTGTAGATGACTGGTTATGTTGAAAACTTGAGTTTGAATGTTGAGGTCAGCAAATATTTAAAGAGATGACTTAATGCCAGCATGGAGGTTATAGAAGGTCAGTCAGATATTTAAAAAAGGATGCCAGGTGTAAATATTCGAAGAAAAGGTGAAGTTTTGTCTCTTATTGAAAGTTTCACTTTATGTCCGAGTTTTTAGGGTTATGATAGAGCTGCTGAGGTGTTAAGTGATACACTTGTCTAGTTATGGGATGGCCAGATCATGAGTTTTCTTCAGTCACACGGGACTATCCAAGGATTAAATGGCTTGAAACTGGATCATTAATACATGAACATCGATGGGAGGCAGCAACCGAGAATATAGGCTTCATTTTCTTATTGGTTGATGAATCATCTATGCATCAGGTATCCGGAGCTGTTCATACATTGAATCTGCTTTCAGTTTGGGTTTGGTTATTATTGTAATGCTACAGGTGGCAAGCTCCAAGAACGCAGCAAAGTATACGAGGAGAAAGACTTAAAGTGCCAATGTGATGGAGTCCTCTGTTTTCGTAGCACCATATCTCTTGTAATCAATTAGTTTGTTTATGATATAGTTAAGGTCATTAATGTCTAAATTCCGAGCTCCCTTCATGCTTGTTGAGGAGTCTCATGCAGTAGTGTTTTGATTGGCTATATATAGGAATAACTTTTATGTAAAAAAGGTTGGATACTTTATAGAAAAACAGTGTTGTTTTGGGCCATTGTAAGACCTTTTTTGACAGTAATAGTAAAACAGAGTTATTCTCTTCTCAAGATTCTCGAAGGATTGTCATGTTCAAATGTAGTGATGGTGTTTTATACTTTATGTTCTTTTATAGTCTTGTTGTAATGCAATCACTCAGAATTCATAATTATATGCTCTGACTTCCTGTGTATTCAGCAAGCTATGTTTTGGTGGAGTATGTTTGACATGTAATGCTAAGAGCCTTGATTTCCATGAGATTACTGTGTTTTCCTTGTTTACTTAATATTATAGACTCCATAGCCCAATGAGAGCCAGTTTGATGTGTTTCCAACCAGTTATGCTTTCATAAGTGAATAAAGAGTTAGCCATCTAGTGTTTGAAGGATTTTATCAAGAGTTGTGAGAGAGCCCTCTCTGATCAAAGAGGCTAATCTTTGGTCTAAAGATAGGTTGAAATAGTTACATGAAATCTTACTTGGTTGCAGCCCTCAGTAGTGATTTTGTGATAACACTCCCTATGAACTTGTTTATGGGAAAGAAGTTCTGATCCCCATTGAGTTCCAAGTTAGAACCTTCAAGATGGCAGTTCAATTGGGAATGGATCTATCAGAAGCCCAAAAACATAGAATGGAGCAGTTAAATGAGCTAGATGAGATCAAACAAGAAGCAATCCTAAGAACTGATCTAGTTCAATATCAAAGAGCTAAGCGGCATGACAAATACATCAAGGAGAAAAAGTTTCAAGAAGGAGATTAGGCATTGCTATTTGGTTCCAAGTTTAAAGATTTCAAAGGTAAATTTCAGACTCATTGGCTTGGGCCATATGAGATCGACAAAATCTTTAGCAATGGAGCGGTAAGAATCAAAACCATTGATGAACATCAAACTCCTCTTATTGTGAATGGCCACAGATTAAAGATCTATCATAAGCCACTCTCAGAGGAGGAATTTGTCAAAATCTTTCAAGATAATTCTGCAATAAGGCTGGTGAAGAAGAATCCTTCTTCTCCACTAGCCTAGTCTTTGTTCTTTTCTGTTTTATAAAAATAAATAAATAAATAAAATAAAATAAAAAATATTGTATAAGTCTAAAAACCAATCACTGATTGGCAGTCTTATACAGAAAATACAGGGCGAAAATCAAAAACTTCTGACACCCTATATTTTCCAAAAAAAATCTTTTTATTCATAGTTTCATGCCATTTCACTCCATTTCATTTCATTTCCTTTCATCATCTCATTCTGCCAATAAAATCCCTTTTATGACCAGTTTTCATATATCATTCACTCAGTCATCATTCATTTCCATCCATCTGCATTCAGTCATATGTTCACTGTGTCAGTTTCCGCAACTGAATTCACTTTCCGCAGCTAGAAACTGATTCCGCGGCTAGTTGATTGATTCCGCAACTAACACTCTGTTATTCAGCACATACAATCAAATGTTAGCCAAATAATGATGAAGACCAAATGCAGGTATGACAAAGGAAAATATTTTGAAGATATAAAGCACCTAAAGCACCAATAGGAAGCAGCTAATCAAAGGTTAATGGACGGAAGTGGCAAAAATTCCAAGGTATGAGCAAGATTCATTTCAAATAGCATTTTAAAGCACATTCTATATAGTTATGAAACCACAGCTCCACTATGTGTAATGATTAGCATTGATAGCTTCCATAACCGCTCCATGACCTTTACATGATTCCTCCACGAACCTTGCATTAATTTTTAACGGCCTCATGATCTGCCTCCGAATTTAACTCGTGTTTATTTGTATGTTGGCATTCCACCTGCTGAACTGGGTAATTATGAGGACGTAATCTATTTGATCACAGCTTTGTTCCGCTACACAAATCCGCAGCCATTTATTCCGCAACCTTCTATCTCAAAAGCCGAGCTCACTCTATTCCCATACTATTCCGTTTGTTATTTCTGGTTGTTTACATCCCTGTAAACTCATTCTCATTACCTGTCTCTACTCTTTCGTTTATGATTACTGGTTTTTCTCCACAAACCTTCTCCATTCCCCGATAACACAACCGTTTCACCTTCGTCAATCCATTACTCACTCAGACATATTTTAAGGTAGGAGGAAGGAATGGGTCTTTTGCTAAGAGCAGAACCGAAAGGGCCCAAATTCATGGAGGGATATCCATAATTGAAAAGCATACTAAGGAAGGCACGGTGGCTACAGTTCATCCATAAATTTAGAGGCTACAATAAAGAAGTTACAAAGACATTTGCGAGGTCTTTTAATGGCGTGGAAGTTGAGGTTGGAGATTTTAAATTTTCAGTTACAGAGGCATCTATCACTGCAGCAATGGAACTCCCACAGGAGGGGGAACAGTGGTTCAAAAATAAAAGCTTTGATGAGAGGGCCTGGAGGGTTATCCTACGCAATCCAGGTATGGATATAACCATTTTCAAACATGGAATCCCTGTCTCTGCTTTAGAAGAAAAGTGGGCTAGTCTATTATTGATAATCTAGAAGTTTATTACATGTGAGGGACAGTTTGGGTCCATGTATATGTACCACACCCGGTTGCTAATGAATTTTCTAGAAAATCAAACCATCAATTTGCCTTACTTTTTATTGAATAGCCTGAACAAGATGTCCATAACTGTACAAAAGAATCTAGAGGACATAGAACCCCACCTGTACCATCACGGGCTTGTAAAAATTTTGATTGAAAAATAGTTGAAGGAAAAGAAGGACACATGGGAATGGCTTTTGGTTAGAAACTTCTTTTAGGATCCACATGAAACACCCTAGAGAAACTTAGCAAGGAAAAGTAGGAGAAGGAAAACAAGTGTGAAAATTTAGGACACTCCTACTAACATAGCTAAAGAAACTAATAAAGAAGAGAAGATGTCTAAAAGTAGGAAGGAAAGAACTGAGGTTAGGAAGCAAAGAAAACAAAAGGGGAAAAGAAATATTGAAGTTGTCTATCAAACCCCAGAACCTTCCTTAGAAGAGGACCACCAAATAATTTCTGAAAGACTAGTTTACCTTCAAGAACAATCAGCTGCAACAAAGAGGAAAGGGAAAGAAAAACAGAGTGTGGAGAAAGAAGACACTAGCTCACAAAATCTAAGGAGGAGCTCCAGACTTAAAGGAAAACTGAGGAAAGTACAAACTAAAGGGCCCCACTTCATTGATTTAGGAAGGGAAACACTGAAACAACCTCCAGAAATCCCTCCTAGCCGTAGCCCACACCATACTCCTATTTCTCAGCCAGATTTTGAGATCAGTCCTTCTCAACCAGATTTTGAGATCAGTCCTTCTCAGCCAGATTTTGGGGACAGCCCAAGAAAGGCAACACCTGAGATAGATCCAACCCAGCAAGAAATGTATGATTATATTGAGACGTTGGAGAAAATTGCCACAGATCAAGGCACTTCATCTGCCCAGCCTAATACAGCTCAGGAAGCTCTAATCCAATCACTAAAACAAGAAGTTTTTGAACTGGAGGTCCTAAATAGACACATAAAAAAGGAAAATGAAACATTGAAAGAACAGAGCAGGTTGGATAAGATTATTCACAACAACACCATGTTGCATCTTGGGCTGTGGCAGACGAAAAATAGAAAATTGAAGAAAAAGAGCAGGAGGTTGAGCAAAGCTCTCATCAACCTCAAATTCAAGTGCCTAATGAGGAAGCCGAGGATGACAGTGGTACCAAGAAAGAAGAAAAGAAGGCTAGATGTGTTGGCAGAGGTCTCAGAACACATGAACTGAAGGAGGATGATCACAGTTTTGGTTGCATGAGGACATGCAACACCTTCACAGTGGGGGTATGTTGAGCCCTGAAACTACATCTCTTCTACACACTTTTCTAGACTTTTTCCCCTCACCAGTGCCTCGCAAGCTATCAAAAATCATTACATATTGATTCCGAGAGTACATTTAAGTGGTTTTCTAACTATGTTTTTGTGTTTGCTATTTGACTTAGATTTTGCTCATCAGCTGCGGAATAAAGCCACTTACCGTAGCTGACTCGACTTTCCGCAGTTGTTTTTGTTGATCTCTAAGTTATAGGTGTCATCAAGCAAAACGAGGCATGTGGGTAGTTCAGAAATGATCTAGACATGGACCAGGTCCTATTGGTTTAGCCAGATTCGTAAAGGAAAGCCTTGGTCAAACGAGGAGTTCTACGGCAAGCAGGTCTCTGTTTTTCAAAACGTGAAGCGTCTGAGACCGTTCCTAGATCCGTGGATTCATTTTGACAGTTGTAGACTGCCTCCACGACGCAAATCCAACAGCCACTTTTTGGTAGATTGAATGATCTTGGCAACCATCATGCTAAACTCATGGATGCTATCTTTTTATGTGTCTTCTGCTGAAGGAGTTCCATAGGAAAACCAATTATGTAGTTTCCCTTATAAATAACGCGTTTGCAAACGCATGTTGACGTAATTTTGTTGTTAAGTTTCTGTACTGAGACGTGACACTGGTCTTGCTGTTGTAACAATAGGATCCTTCCTGTATTTTGCAATATAAGAAAACTCTGTTGTATATGACTGCGTGAGCATAATCTCGGATTGACAGCGTGTTAACCAAGGCCGTGTAGAGGGCCCCTACCGGCTAAGGTTTCGTTCTTTTATTTCTGTAAATTTTTCATGTGCTGTTGTTTTATTTCCATTGTAAATATTTCGTAGTCTGTGCACTTGTGTATATTTCACATTTCAGTTATAGTGTTAATGTTTCATTCCTGCACATGATTTTCCAAGCAGTGTATATTTGCGCCAACACTGATCAGTGTGTTTCAGGTTAGGATAGGCCCGGGCATTTTCATACAATTTTTGCAGTAAATATTGACATGAGATTGTCCTCTCTGCTGACTTTGTTTTTCTTAGCTTTCAATTTTAGTTATGCTTTGATTTCAGTCTTATTCATTTGCTGTTGACAGTTAGTTTAAATATCAAATTCTTCATGTCATTTAACGTTATCTCCAGAGCCATGGCTTAACCCTGAAAAGCTACTTGGCGAGCTATCGAATTTTGAGTGAAGTGATTTGATTCTTCATGTTATTGACGTTATCTCCAGAGCCATGGCTTAACCCGGAAAAGCTACTTGGCGAGCTATCGGACTATAAGTGAAGAGACTTGATTTTATTTTTATTTGCAAGTAGATAATTTAGATATCAATTCCTCATGTTATTGACGTTATCTCCAGAGCCATGGCTTAACCCCGAAAAGCTACTTGGCGAGCTATCGGACTATAAATGAAGTGAATTAGTTTTACTTTTATTAGTTTTCAGTTTTTCATTTATTTGAGTGCAATAGCTTAACTTTTATTTCTGTATTTAGACGAGTAGTAGAGATAGAGATTTCATGATCAGTAGTTCATCATTTGTTTGATTCAAGTAGCTGCACATTTGCATTCTTGTTTAGCTGCACATTTACATTCTTGTTCAAGTATTAATTTCATCACTAGAATGTTTTGAGATCCTCTGAAGTGTTAAGTTCTGGAAGTCATCATAAAGGACATAATTGCCTTAAAATTTATACCCAAACTTGCCTTCTAAATTATTCTTAAAACTTAGGAATAGGACTTCCATTTGCATTAGGAAATAAATCAAGATAAAACCCCCAAAAACAAGATAAAATTAAAAACAATAAAAAGTAAGAAAGAGGTTGCCTTGCACAGATAGTGTGCCACACTTCATCAGTTTACGACTCCCGGATTGATAATTAATGTAGCAATTTAGGACATACTAAATTGACTAAACAAGTGTTGTGAGGATGCTGTAATGAATGGACAGAGGGAGTAGGAGTGTATGTGGATGTAGGGATGATGGTAATGGTTAAGGTGATTTTGTAGAAAACACAATCTTCACCTGAATTGAAGCAATGAAGTGAAAAACAATGGAATTGATGAAGGGATGCATGGTAAGGAGTGAAGCAAATGAATACATGTGAGGCAGGGTTCCCTTTGGATCTTTTCTTTGCTCCTTGCTTGTCTTTCTCACCCACCTATAAATAACAATTACATTTTTTCTTTTATTATTATTATTATTATTATTATTATTATTATTATATATATATATATATATATATATATATATTAAAAACACCTAGGCTGCCTCAGAGAGGTTTTCACCCTAGATATCTGCCCTGGGCCTCAAGGAAGGTTTTCACCCAGGGATCTTCTTATCCTTTTCATTTTTCTCATCCTTGGGCTACCTCATGAGGTTTTCAACCCAAATATGGGACTCAGGCGCCTCATGGAGGTTTTCACCTGAATCCTTATTCTTTTTTCCTTTTTCAATGACCTGATGAGGGAGGAGCTGGAACTTGCTCCACCATCATCATTGTCTTATTGATATTTTTATTGAACTCTTGTTTTGATAAAGGCCTCTTGTATATTTTCAATCGGTGTCCATTAACTAGCAATGGAATGGCTTCTTCATCAATAGTTCTGATTTGCATTGAACCATTGTCATGGCATCTTTCCACCACATAAGGTCCGAGCCATCTTGTCCTTAGCTTGCCCTTGAAGTCTTTATACCTTGAATCATATAACAATGCCCAGTATCCCTCTTGAAATTGCTTCTCCTTGATATGTTTGTCATGCCAGATCTTCCTCTGAAGCTGAACTATCTCTGTATGTAGGAGGGCCTGCATTCTGAATTCATCCAAGCCATTTAAATGTAATGATCTTTGTTTTTGTGCATGACTGAGATCCAAATCTAGTTGGGTTGCCATCCTCAATGTGTTATATTCAAACTCAATGGAAAACAAATCCTTTTTCCCATAGACCATCTCATAGGGTGTAAATCCAGTGGTGGTCTTCCATGTTGTATTATAGGCCCAGGTGGCCTCAACTAGTCCCTCTACCCAATCCTTCCTGTTGCTGCTCACTACCTTGGTTAAGATGTTCTCTAGTTCCCTATTGGTCACCTCCACTTGCCCATTAGCTTGTGAATGATAGGGAGTGGAGGTCCTATGCTTGATTTTGTGATGACCAAGCAGTTCTTCAATCATGCTAGAGGTAAACTAGCTGCCTTATTCTATGACTAGCTCTCTAGGGTACCCAAATTTGTAGAATATATTCTCCCTTAGGAACTCAGCCACCTTCTCTTCTGTTGTTGCCTTAATTGCTTTGGTTTCAGCCCACTTAGTCAAATAATCAGTGCACATAATGATGTGTTTTTTTTGCTTTGAAGGAGGGTTGATAGGCCCAATGAAGTCCATGCCCCACTTGTCAAATGGCTCAAAAGTAACTTGAGGTTGTAGGGGAATTTCATCTCTTGGAGTAGGCTTTCCCATCCTCTGGCACTGATCACACTGACTAATATACTTTTTCACATCCTGATGAAGAGTAGGCCAATAATAGCCTACTTGCAACACTTTGAATGTTGTCCTCTTTGCTGCAAAGTGACCTCCACAAGGCCCATCATGATAGGTCAGAAGGATGTCAAAGACTTCCTCTTCCCTTACACACCTTCTCAAGATTTGATCTGGGCCAAGTTTGAACAGATTGCCCCCAATCCAGGTGAAAGGGGCACTTTTCCTAATTATCTTGCTCTTTTCTTTGGAGGGCAATTTTGGTGGGAAATGTGTTGATACCAAATAGTTTTCTATATCAACAAACCATGGTTTTTCCATTAAATATTTGATTGCAGCATGATTAGTATGCACAAATGATTGATAGCCTGTAATGTAATGCCTAAATTTGGTTAATGCATGCATAACAACCAGGAATTCCTTTTCGGTCATAGTGTAATTCAGCTCAGCCTTTGACAAGTTCTTACTGATAAAATAGATGGCATAGGGAAATTTCTCCTCTTCCTGACCTAAGGCTGCTCCTATGCCTTTGTGTGAGGCATCAGCATGAATATGAAAAGGGAGGGCCCAGTTTGGGCCTCTAAGGATGGGTGTAGTGGTTAACTTACCCTTTAGAATGTCTAAGGCCTATTGACAGCTCTTTGACCATATAAACTCAGAATCTTTCACCAACAACCCAAACAAAGGAGAGGCCAACTTGCTGAAGTCCCTTATGAACCTTGTTAGTATCTAGATAACCCTAAGAAACTCCTGACATCTCTCTGCTTTTGTGGAGGTGGGACCCTTTGGATGATTGCTATTTTTTTTAGGTCCATCTGCAGTCCTTGCTGAGATATTGAATGACCTAGCACAGTGCCTTTAGTCATTAAGAATTCACATTTTTCTGGACTGAGAGACAGATTCATTTCAATGCATTTGTATAATACTTTGCCTAGGTTAGCTAGGGCTTCTTGGAAATCATAGCCCTAAGGTGTGAAATAATCCATATAGATTTCCATAGCATCATGTACTAATTCAGCAAAAATACTCAAGACTGCTTTCTGGAAGGTGGAAGGAGCATTGAATAGGCCAAAAGGAAGGACCCTATGGGAAAAAGTACCCCAAGAATAGGTGAATGTGGTCTTATCCTGGTCTTCTGGGCATATTGGATTTGGTTATACCCACTAAATCCATCTAGGAAAGAAATAATTTCTTCCCTGCCAGGCCATCTAGCACTTGGTCAATGAAGGGTAGGGGAAAATGATCCTTTTTTGTGGCTTTGTTCAACTCCCTACAATCCACACAAATCCTCCACTTACATTTTTCCTTGGGAACTAGCACTAAAGGAGAGACCCACTCACTATCTGAGATAGGGTAAATGAATCCTGCATCTAGCAGTTTTTGTAGTTCTTCTTTGACTATGTCTTTAAGAGCTGAATTCGTCCTCCTTTGTGGTTTTCTGACTGGCTTGCAACCTTCTTTGATGTATATGTGGTGAGTACACACTGAGGGGTGTACTCCCTTCATTTCCTTATAACTCCAAGTGAAGGCTTCTAGGTTCTCTCTCAACATGTTGCATAGCTTTTCCTCTTCTAAAGAAAAAAGAGATGGATTAATCTTTAGAGTTTTCTCTGGGCCAAATTCTTTGGTTTTGACATGGAGTGGGTTGGAATTGACCAAGCATAAGTCAATTGGATGATTTTTCTAGGTTTCCCTTACTTCTTCTTCTAATGGCAATGAACTAGGAGTTGGACTTTGGAGCAGGTGTTCAATTAAATCATCCTCATCTTATTGTCCTCCTCCTATGGTTGTTTCAAAAGTATAAAGTTGGGTAGAATAAACCTCATCCTCTTCCTCCGCCTCTAACCATAAAGGTAAATCATGCTCTAGGGTAGGTTGAGCAGGAGGGTATAGGACTAACTTTTTAGACATATGCCCATTCTTAATGGTAATATTCCCAGCTCTACAGCTAATGTAAGCATCAGTTGTGGCCAACCATGGCCTCCCAAGGATGAGAGGGTAACCAGTAAGCTTAGCCTTAGGCTAGAGAACTAGGAAATCTACAGGGTACTCCCAAGAATCAATGGAGACCATCACATCCTCCACAATTCCCTCAGGGGTGACTGTGGAACGATCTGCAAGTTGCAGAACTATTGTGGTCTTTCTCAATGACCCTTGTAGGTTGAGCTTGAGCATGTTGTCCTTGGTCATCACATTAATGGTAGCCCCAAGATCAATCAAAGTCTGTGGGACAATAGTGCCATTGATGTGCACATCTACTACAGGGCTTCATGGGTCCAAATATTTTGGACATATTACCTGCGCTAGAATTAAGTCAGACAACTACCCAATGACATTAATGGTAGGTCCATTCCTTTTTCTTCTTCCTGGATGCTTGAAGCACTTCTCCTTAATCAACTTATTTTAAATGGGAACATCTTTGATTGTCTGGAGAAGGGGGTTCTTTACACATAGATTTCTCAATTCTCCCAGAAGTTCAATTTCTTCTGGGATAGGCTGGAGTGGTTGGGTTAATCTCTCATGAAAGGGTGGATTTACTTTAAGGTTGCTTTCCTCTCTTTCTTCCTCAACCTCCCCATGTGGAGAGGGAGGTTGGTTATCAGGGAGAATTCTCCCAGATCTTAGGTTGATCTCCTGGATTTCTACAACATAAGCTGGGTATGATGTCTCTCCATTGTATGCTTGTTGAGCCTGCCTATTGTTTGGGTTCGGATTTGGCTGGGCAGGCATCTGGGGTTGCTTAGGTGGAGCAGAGTGTAGGAGTTGTGGTTGGGTAGGTGGTGGAGGAAATAGGGCTGGAACATTGTTGAATTGGGGCCTCCACCCCTGGTGTGGGGTATTCCACTGATGTTGTGGTTGAGCATAAGGTTGAAATGATTGGCTGGTTGGCTGGGAATGATACTAAGATGCATAGGGCCAAGGAGGGGGTGTAGACCAAGAAGGATGAGCAGGGGGTCCCCAATAAGGTATAGTTGTGGTTTGGTTGAGGTTGTAATATGCATGGGATGACCCTTGCATACCCTGCTGGTGTTAGCCTCCTGTTGCAACAAGGTTTCATCTTTCATGATTGACATTTTTACATGCCAAATATGTCATACTTTGCAAGCTGTAGTGTTCCATATTTCCACAAGCTGACATGAAGTGTGCTAGTCCAAATGCACTATTGTTTTCCAATTTTTACGAGTTGTCACAGTTTTGAAGAGCTTTAAAGGGAGGTCCAAACAGTCTAATCTTGGCCTTCGTAGGTTTCAATTTCCTGTTTTAGAATATAGAGAAATGTGTCTGTCCAAACAGTTTAATCTTGGCAGATTTGTAGATAGGTAGAGAATCAAAGGGACCCAACTGTTTAATCTGGGCCCTGGCAGAAATAAGTGTAGAGCTAGATAGGAATCATTCAAAAGAAAAATTGTAAATCTGGGTCTGCAAGTCTAAGTGCACCCAAACCAAAAAGAAGAAAAAATGTTAGGTGAGTAGGCCGGGTAGGTAGCTGTGAGGTTGCAGAATGATGATTTATGATCAATTTTGTGTTACAAAGTGCTTCATCTTTACAGATCATAGTGCAGGCAGTTTTCATTCAAAGGAGATCAAAGGTGGACATCACTAACTCCCCCTTCTTCTAATTCCCTAAGTCACCTACTAACTTCACAAAGAGGTCAAGATCTGCTTGATTCCTCTTAGTTTCATCATCATCCATATCAGTTGCCTTGGTGAAGATCTGCTTCACTCAAGGATTTTATTTCTTTTCAAATTCTTTTCCCCAAAATTAGCCCAAGGTCCCTGACCTTGGCGCCTGCTTATCATCTCCATATTAACTACTAACTCTAGTATATAACTCCCTATCAGTTTTCCCCCTTCCCCTACTAAAACTTTGTATATAAAATTCCCCTATGTAAATATCCCCTCCCTGGCAATATAGCCATATTTTTTATAAGTCCGGGAAAAAATGGTCCACCTGGGGCTGTTTTTAGCCCATCCGAGTCATAACAGGAGTTAGATGACACCTGGTCATGCTAACAGCCTCTTCCCTAGCCCTAAAACCCTCAAAAACCCACTTTTTGCCCCCTTATCCTAAGTTTCGGGCATAAATTGTTAAACCCGCGCGCAAAAAACCATGTTTTACCCCTTATCCCTAAGCCCCAACTGTAAATACATTAACCGCGCTCATTTTAAACCCATAAAACCCCTTTCCCTAAGTCTAAACCCCCGCGCGCAAATATTAAAATCAGAATATTCCTTGGATATTCCCCGCCCGTATACCCCCGCCGCCTCACCATCGCCGCCAGCCGTCCGATCGCCCTGCGCCCAGATCGACGGTTGGCGGGCCGTCCCATCTCCGAACCGCCCGAAGGTTAGCGTCCGGGAGATGGGCGGTATTGCCGCCGTACTCCCGCCACGCGTCACCTCCTGGGCTGTGGCGGAGGCCCCCCTGACAAAACCGCTCATGCCCAAAGGCGGTGCGCCCAGAAACCGCTTACCGCCCTCTCCCCTGTGACGTAAGCCCCACGTCACCTGCCTACGTCACCCCCCTTGCCCAGTCACCGTGACACGTCATCCGCCTGCGTGGCCTCCTGCCACCGTACCGCCGAGTCACCCTGCCACGTGTCCTGCCACGTCACCGTCCGTACATGATGATGTCATCATGCTGATGTCATCCCACCACGTCATCATGCTGACGTCATTGCTGACGTCACCCGCCGTACGAAGTCCCATCCGCTGACGTCATGCTGACGTCATCAGCATTTCCGGAATCAGTTTCTGAGGCAGTTTTTGATGAGCGATTAATGGCTCATCGCTGGATTTTTTAGGCCGAAATGGGGAATCTTTAGGGACTCTTTTCATCAAGCAGCTCTCAGCAAGCCCGAAAGGCACCGAATGAACCATTTTTCTTTGCGAAGCACTCAGAAAGGAGCAGAAAATAGTTTTGAAGGAAACAGAGGCCGAGGAGCGGCCGTCAAATGTGATTAGACCCACAGCACGTCAAAGCACCATCCCAATTTATTGCCAAAGAGTATCAGAGGAAGAAGAACAGCCAAAGAGTATCAGCCGAAGATTTTTTAGGGGCTCGAAGCACCTGTACATTAATGAGTCCCTCAAAAAAGTCAAGTCACGAGGCATAAGCCCATCCTTGCCCTCAAATCACAATTAAGGCATTCAAGGCCACCAGAAAGCAGAGATACAGAAACCCATACACATTTATTTCAGAAAACACTGCAGCAAGCCACCGAGGACAACATCATTTACTCAGTTTTGATACGGCGGCCCTCAGCGCAGCCAAAGATATTTTCATGCATTTATTTCAGATAGGATTAGGTCAAATTAATCATTCTTTAGGACCTGTTTAGGTCAAGATGTAATAAAAGCACTTGTAGAAGAGTTTTCCCTATTTATACCGCCCTCTGCATTGTTACAAGGGTGGGTCAATTGAGAATTTTCACTAGAGACTCGCATTGTATACCTGAGTTTTTTCTATAATCAAAGATTGCTGAAAGCTTGGAGAGCAACTGTCTGTTGTAAATGAATGTGTTGAAGATCTGAAGATGGAATTCTTGTGCTGCAGTCTGAAACAATAAGTGCATCTTTCCTCTGTTTATTGTTTACCACTATCTAAATAGCAGAAAGAAAGAATAGCTTAGAATTTGTTTAAATACACTCTATGCTCAATTTCTGCTATTTTTCTATGTTTTCCTCTAAATGAATAGGTTATGAATATGAATTCCTCCTGGCTCATATTTACCCCGATTCACCTGTGTTTTCCAATTATCTAGGGATTCTTCGCTGCCCCTAGGTAGAGCTTTGTTACCTCCACCTGTTAAGCTGATTGAGAGATTCTTAATTGCCTCTCATTACTTAGCATTCTTTCCATCATTAATACCTGAAACATTGTTTCATGCGCAGCTACCTTGCTCCATTTTCCTTATTGTGCCTGAAGAAGTGCAGCAGCAGTTCCCCTCCTCGACTCCACGCCCAATGGTTTGAAACTTTCAGACTATGCCTTGCCTCTCTATCTGAAAACATCAATTTTCCCACCAAAAACAAAACAAAAACCCTCTGAACTCAAAACCTAGCCTAAAATCCTTTTCAACAAAGCTAAATCATAAAGAGAGAGCCCTCTCTGATTGCAGGTTGGCTAGAACCTGCAGTCCAAAGTTGGTTTGTGGTTACCTCGGCCGTATCCTTTTCCGGGGCTTAAGGACAACCTGAGTGATAACAGTTGGTATGGTCTAGGCCCAGGAGGTCTCCTTTAGTTGATGTAGCAAAGCTGCTCAGTGACCCCTTCAGCTCCTTGATATATAGCTTTGAGTCTAGGTAAAGAAGGGCACTTGTCTGTGGAGTGGTTTTCTTCACAGACTGAGCAAATATTAATACAGTTCAATGGACATTCGTTCCTAGGATGCCTCGTGGTGGATCTAGGAAAAAATATGGCCAAGGCTCTCTCTGCTTCCTCTTGCTTCCTTTTGATGTTCATGGTGTCCAATTGCAAGGAAAGGGTTTGCAACATATCACTTTTGAAATCTTCCAACATATTTCTAATTTCACCCTTGATGGATAAGTTAGAGGATGATGTACTGGCCATAGGTTGACTACCCCTACCCTTTTTCCTGGTTGACCTAAAATGGTTTCTAAAGACAATCTTGATATCCTCATAGGGTAATTGGTAGACATCTCCTCCTGCTATCATATGTAAGGTATCTAAAAGATCCTCCCTTACTCCTCTAAGCAGGACCAGCTTTAGTGACTCAGGGTCAAGTGTGCACCTGGCCCTTTTGTAACTAAGCTGGAATCTTTCTTCATAGTCTTCTAAGGATTCATCCTAGCCTATGGTCATCCTGGAAATCTCTTCTTTAGTATCCTTTGACCTACAGTAGTCCCTATATTTGTTGTTAAAAGTATGTTGCATCTGAGCCCAAGTTGTGATGCTATCTCCAGGTAAATCCATGAACCAGCGCAATGCTGCATCCTTGAGGGTAGATGGAAACAGTGTTAACTTTTTCTCATCATCTATAGAATCATAGGTTCAGCATATAACAACAAACTCAAATAGTAAAGTGTCAGGGTCCTCTGTCGCCAGGCCATGGAAATGAGATAGAGCAGAGGGGCTTATATTCTTCATCTTAGTGTCCCCATTGGTTTCCTTAATGGGGAAGGCACCCAGAATTCTCTCTCTATTTCCTCTGTCATTTCGGTTTTCAGCCATTGGTTCAGTAGGAATGGGTTCTTCCTATTCTTCTTCCCCTATAGGTTCCTCAAATAGGTAAGGTTTCTCACCTAAAGGGTCTTCCAATTCACCATCACTGAAGAAGAGAGAAGGTTGATTGTTGGCTGCAGTGGAGGTATTTGACAAGAATTTCCCTGAATTGTCCCTATTCCTATGAGGCATGAAAGGAAATGTTTTTGGGTTGGTTTTTGTAAGATTTTTTTTAAAGCTAGAAAGTTATTGCATAATGGAAAGGAAAGCAACTAATGACAAATGAAATAAAGGAAGATACTAGATTACTTTTGCATAAATAAACTAATGGAAGAAAATTGAAGACTAGAAGTAGAAGAAAAGAAAGTTGGAGACTAGAAAATAGAAGAAAGCAGTAATTACTTCTACTTAGACACCTCCCTGGCAATGACGCCAAAAGTGATGAGCCTAGGTATTGCAACAATAATGCTGCAACTCCCAGGGCTACCAACTTTACTTATCAACCCGGGGTTTGTACAAACTTGGAGGTGACAGTGTTATATGCACAAGTAGAAGTGAAGGTACTGCCTGTTGTCACTGCTCATCTGGCAAGAGACCCCAGGGGTTCCAAGCCAGACTTCTATAGGGTCAAAAGAAGCTTAACTCTTTGATGGAAGAAGAGCAAATCTATCCTAAGGGAGATCTACTTCTACTGCACTATTGAAGAAAACGACATGAAATGCTAAACCATACCATAACCTAACTAACCATCAAATAGTTATGCTAAGCAGAATTACTAAATTAACACTAATCTAATGTTGCTATCTAAGTTGCAGAGGTAAAGAGCATCAAAACCAGACTAAGGTTTAAGCAAAGGAAACTAAGCTAAATTGGCTTTCAAGCGAAAGAGCAGTGGGAGGACGAAATTAGTGAAAGGAGGACGTGAGGTAGAAACAATGCATAAGAACTGTTGGATCAGTCGAGTGAAAGGAAAATGAATGGTGGAGATTGGATCACAGGAGGTTACGTAGATAGATGGTCGAACAGGGTTAACTAACAGAATGAACAATGTATACCTTATCATGAAGGCTTAAGTGAATGGATGGACGAACAAGGGAGCAAAGGAGATCGTGTCGCGAGGGATTAGGTGAGTGGATGGATAGGAGATGAATGGCTAAGATCTTATCGCGCAGGTGAAGTCAAGAGATGGATCACGGAGATCATATCGCGGGGAAAAGAAACGTGCGGAAATGAAGGATCAGGTTTCTAAGGCGGTAAGTAGTTTCTTGCGCGCCCTTTAGGCTGTAAGCAGTATTTCAAAATTTCACACAATTAGCCTTATTGTGAGACACGTAGCAAGAGAAAACCACTTTTCTCGCGTGTTGTCGGACGGATAACATTTGTTCACTAATCCGCTTTAGATTGCGTGATGGTCATTAGATCAGGCAAGGCTAATCAACGGTGGAGATCGGCCAAGCTAGTTAGCGATCGGGTGAAGCGACAACCATCGGATCAGGCAAGGCAAATCGACGGTGGGGACTTAAAGTGCATAAAGTGATCGGGTGACGTGCCAGCCGTCGGATCAAGGGACAGATCGATGGTGGAGATTAAAGCTCATAAAGTGAGTGGAAGACTCCATGCGAGGCAGCAGTTGGAGAAAATAGTGAATCGAACGGTGATTGTGAAGGTTTGTTGGTGATCAAATGGTGAGGAAGAGATGCATAAGGAAAGTGTTGGAGGTGGTTTCAAATGAAAATGACAGAGAAAACCTGTGCGGGTGAACAAATAACTGCATTAAACAGTGAACTCCATAGCCCATGCGAGAACCAGAGGCCTATTTTTTTGGGGCTGCTGAAGGGTCCCCTCCTCAAGTCATGGTCCCAGAGGGAGGAGATGAGGCCGAGACACCTATGCACAACCTGATAGTGATCTTTTTCCTCTAACTAACCTGTGAACTGAAAGAAGGCATAAATGAAAGTAAACTACAACAAATGCAGCTACTGAAGCAGATGAACAAGAAAACCATGCATGATCTACGCTATATTGTTGTAATGAAAGTGCAACTACTTAAGAAAATAAACAGAACAGAACTCTATGCTAGCATACATGTATAGTAAAGAGGAGTTGTGGCTGCTTGGGTCAGGCCCTAACCCAAGAGCTTCAGCCCTCGAAGTTAACTCAGAGCTGGCTTAAACAGAACTCATTCTTATTATAAAAACCATGGATTACAGAGAAAACTGTCACAAGTCTTTGCAGCTCAGAAATAAAATAGAGTTTTACAAAATGAAGTCTGAATCCTAATGAGGTCCTAAGCCTCTCTACTTATACATTTGATAAACTGGTTTCTATCCTTTTCCTTGCTCATCTACCTTCTAGTCCTCAAAGTGATGGTTGTTTGCACTCCGAGCCGATGGAGGAATATTCGAATGGAGGGGTAGTAAATGAGGAGGATTTACTCCTATACTTACTATCCCTTGTCCCATTTGAGTTTTGACCAAGGTCTTTGACATAGTTCCTTGCTTTTATCCTTTATGCCTGCATTTTTCCTTGCTTGTATCCTTTATTCTTGCATTATGTGCACATTAGACCATAAAGCAAAATATCCAACTCTAACTCATCTCATAAACAAAATATAATCAAAAGTATGCAATAAATTGTGAGAATAGTTGGTTTGACTAAGCTAGGAGGTGAATTAAGGCCAATTAAGGCCCATATAATTACCCAATGATGAGGCTCATCTCCATCTTGCGTCAGTACTACCACCAGTGCTATGCACGATGCGTTGACATGTACATGGAACTCTTTCTTCCGGGATGGGAAGACTAGAATCGGCGTAGTAACCATATTTTCTTTCAATATATCCAAGCTTTTCTTACAACCATCGTTCCGGTAGAACATGACATCCTTCTTCAACAATTTTTCCATCGGTGTGATGATCTGGGCATAGCCTTTGACAAACTTTTTGTAATATCTCATATGTCCCAGAGTAGCACGCAGCTGTTTCACACTTCTCGGCGCTTCCAAGTTCAGAATCGCCGCGATCATCGAAGGGTTTATCATCATCCCTTGTCTGCAAACCACATGCCCTAATAGGTTCCCAAAAGGAACGAGAAATAAACACTCCTTGAGGTTGAGCGCGATTTGGTATCTTAGACAGGTATCCAGCATCAAGTGCAAGCTCACTACATGGCACTTAACCAGCCTAAATACAGTCTAGTCATCAAAATAGACCTCCAAGAACTTATGAATATACTCCTTGAATGTCGCAACAACCACGCGTGAAAAGATAGCAGGGGCATTCTTCAAAATGGAATGACAATATATTGAAAGCAACCCCACTCAATCGTGAAGGTTGTCTTTCTCCTATCCTCTGACGCGATTTTGATATGGTGTTACCCCGAGAACCCATTAGTGAAAGAATATGCTTCCTGACCTCCTACATTGTCCAACACTTCATTTGTGAACGAAGTTGGGAATGGATCATGCACGCAAGCGTCATTCAATTTTCTAAGATCCACTCATATCCTTATCTCGTCCTTCTACTTCTTCTCTTGCACCACCATTGGGCTTACCCAATTGGATTCTTCCACAAGCTCAATGATGCCTGCTGTGAGCAATTTGTCTAGTTCTACGTGGATCTTCTCCTTGTATTTCAGATTTAAGCGGTAAGGCCTCTACTTAACTGGCTTCACGTCGAATTTTAACATGATCTTCATTACTCCTAGATCTCTGATTATTCCTTTCAAATCGGTAAAATTGGTCAGGAATAAGTCCTAATATTCACAGAGTAATTCAGCAACCTTATCCACCGTCGCGTCGTCCCAGTAATCTCCGATCTTCGCGAATTTGGGTTCTATCTCCTTACCAATGTTTACTTGCTTAGTTTTCACCAGCGCAGCTATATCAAGATTCTCAATCTGTGGTCCTTGAACCTCGTGGTGGCCTTCTGTTTTTGGAATGTTAATATTCCACGGATCCTCATCCTCCTCTTTAGCAGTTACATTATAATATTCCAGTGCGCAACTCAGCTAAGTAGCCCATTCAGGTTGAATCAGGTCTAAAGGCTCCTGCAGTATCCTAAATATGGCTGCTTTCACCTCTTGTAGCGCTTCATCAATACTGTCCCACCCATCCTCAAAACTAAAGGTCATCATGAATCCTTCGCGCAGGATATCCCATTCACCTATCCCATGGCAAAGCTCTGTTTCTATATACCAGTTCATTGGTATAACATCTAGGGTATGACAAAACAGGTGCACCCACTCAGGTTGTGGCTTTTCTCCATAGGCCTACGTCCACTTGGCCAGATGCGCACGCGGATCATCCTGCCCATCATACTTGTCTGTCAGTCACACCTTAGGCTTCCCAAATCATACTCGCATCATTCTCCTACATTCGTGCCAATCATCAAAGCTTCCTTTGTGCGTACCCCACCATCTTGCGGGCGTAGCGTGCAGTACCCAGTCCAAGGCCTGGAAGCGTTGCTTTTCCAGCACCTCCCTTTTGAATGCATCCAAGAAGGTATCTACCTCATTTAGACCATCATAAGTAGGCAGATCTCTTACTTATGTTGACACACAGCGCAGTGCCGGGTCATCATGTTACAATTCAACGTAGTTACTTCGTGTAACTGATTTTGCCATCGTTCTACTTCTTCATCAGAATCTAAAGTGCAGGAACTCTTGTGTTCCCATGTAATCCGTCCATCCACAGTGGGATTCATCCAGTCTTGGTCTCGCGCTGTTATCTTGTAGATGTAGTCTAGATCATCATCACTCTCATAGTCGCGGACTGGTTCCATATAGCGAGATCCCTCAATAGGATCCAGGGGTATTATTATGCGCAGTGACTTATTCTCAAAGATCATCTTCCGCTTCTTCAGATTAATTACCCCATTCATATGAGTGGCCCAGTCAATTCCCAAGAGCACGAGGTAGGTATTGCTGTCATCAACAATCTCTATTACTTCAAAATCTGCTAGCGCACTTGCTCCCTCAATATCCACAGTTATTCCCTGCAATCACCCCATGGGTATGATTTTCTGTTGGTTCGTCATTCTCAGCTGAATTGGAGACCATTGCAGCACGGGTCTTCCCATTCGATCCCATGTCTGCTTCGGTAGAACATTTGCATCTGATCCCAAATCTAGAATGACTTGATCCATCTCATATTCTCTGATCTGCACAGTGAGTCTCATTTCACGCCTCGTCCTTGTTTTATGTTTTTCGATCTTCCAGACAATGTGCGGTTCTCCTGGCATGGTCCCAGCACATCTGTTGATAAGTTCCTGTAACCCTTTCACAGCCTTACTGTCACGCAGTAACTTCATACAGGTTTCCAAGAAAGTTGTGAGCATGGAGGGATCCATTTCCGGCTCAGGCTGATCTTTGCTTCCTGAAGTGGAGGCCTCAGCGAAGCTCTTCTTAGCTTCCATGAAGGTTTCCCAAGCACGCTCCAAATCAAACTCAGCTTCTTTTGCCAGGGCTTTACAAACCCAGGAACTGTCTTCCAGTTGTTTCCCCTTGTCATCTCTCGTTGCGATTCCACTTCGGAGCACAATATTTACGTTTGGATATTCCTCACGCAACTTAGACTTCATCATCTACAGGTTCTGAGTCGGGGGAGGGGGTAGCACTCCTTTGTCATGGATCCTAGCTATCAACGTAGGACAATCTTCTATCTCATGATCAAACAGTGTGTAATACTTGCATGATGGGTGCGTTGGATTAGTGCAGTCATAGGCATAGTGTCCTAGCCCTCTGCAATTGTAGCAAATCAATTGTCCGCGACCTCTACCAGGTCCTCCTCCACCTTGGCCTCCTTCGTGCCCCTGAAATCCTGTCTGCGCCATCCCTGCATTTTGATTAAGGGGCCACGTTTCGGCCTGAACCTTGTAGGCAGGAGTTCTATCCATCAGCAATCCATAGCTCCTACAAGTACGCTCGTCGTGTCCCACGGACCTACAAAAGTTACAGAACAACTGTTGTAGAGTTTTGCATATACTTCTGTAACAAGTGGCATGCTTTTCGGCTACTTGAAAGATAGCGCACCACAAAGTAGGCACCGCGCTAGGTCCTGCTTGAGCTTTTGGCCTTAGAGGCATCGGTCCTCCTCCTGCAAGGTAATTTGTGAAGATCGGGCAGTGGTCTTTGTCATGACCCTGACTCTTGCATTTCACGCACCATACTTCTTCACGCACTTCTGGTCAAACCGTCCTATCCTACTTCAAGCTTTGCATCTCAAGGCACAGATTCTTCAGCTGTGCATGAATCTGTTGAACTCCTAGATTAGGATCTTGCATCGGGGTCTCATGTAGTCTCATGGAAATCTCTAGGGCCTCTGCCTAAGTTGTTATCTTTTGTTGCGAAAGCGCACTCCTTAGGTATGGTAGTAGTGAAGCTACAAACCACTCGGGATGATGTCCATCTGTTAGATTCATATTTGCTTCACGAATCGTACATTTCAGCCTCTGATCTAGTTCCCAAGGCATGTCACCTAGTAGCATCGTGGTTTCTTTTAATCCAATAATCGACTGCGCTTCAGATTTAGGCCTGCTAAATTCCCTATTTAGTGTTGCTTCGATGTTTGCTACTCTCACATTCGGGTTATCATTGGAGTACTTAATATACTAAGTCAGCGTGTGATCCTGTAGGGTGCTAACCAGTGTTTCTTTCTTTATATGGTCATCTGTGACACCTTGAGCTTCCCATACAGCCTTCACTACGAGATAGAATTTGTCTGGATCCTCATTTCCCAAGCCTTTGAACAAAGGAAACTTCACTGTGCTCACCATATTGAAACTTCACAGTGCCACATAGATATTTGAGAATGTGCTTTGTTGCAATCTAATGCTCATGTCTCATTTGCCAAAGTAAGGGTTTCTTCTTTGCTTTCATCTACAGTGGTCGCATATCCATTTTGATTTTCAGTTTCATTCTTGTTACTATCAACTGCCCTTGCTACCTCATTCTTCATATATAATAACAGCAACCTCATCATCATCATCATCAATGTCTTTTCCAACATCTTCCTCATTGTTATGGCATTGTTCATCTTCTTGTCTCTCAAGATAGCTCTCATCCCATCAAGACCATCTTTACCGGAATCATAATCTTGATCATTTTCTGCCACATCTTCATTTTCATTATCATCATTTTGGTCAAAATCTTCTTCTCCTGCGTCACCTTGTTTCGTTTCTTCACTGTCGCTATCATCTTCCTTATTATCGATTTCCTTTAGATGTGATTTAACTTCTACATATGATTTTTCCCATTCTTGAAGCTTTTATTGAATTTTTCTAAATTGCTCAATGCATTCAGGGCGAAAACTTAATGGCATATTGTGTGGCGAACAACGTTCAAAGACTCGCATGGTTATATTGTGCAGCGGATAATGTTCAAGGTCTCGCATGTCTCTGATACCACTGAAGCAACAAAACTTATAGCTTGTTGACTTAATGTAAAAATATACAAAAGATATTTGAAATAATAATTTATTAATATATAAAATGTACAAGTGATGTTCGAATGTTACAATGAGGTCTTCCTTATATACCTAGGCAGGTGTCCTTTCATGATTGGGCATGTCTAAAAAACATGCATTTTCAGTTAACTAATGATGATTTAAATAATCATTATTTTGATTATTCATTATTTATATTTATTTATGTTTATTTTATTTTATACAATTTTATGTTCGTAACGTTGCCCTTTCCTTCAAAAGCTTTGTCCTAAAATCTTGTAGCTGACGATTTTCTTCACATCGGTCTAGATCGTCTCGGCATGTATAATTCGTCACTGGTACCTTAGCATGTAGAATTATCTGGTAATGTTATCTTGAAACTAGGGTTTATTTTTTTTTATTTTTTTAAATAATAATGTGTTATATCTATATATATATATATATATATATATATATATATATATATAATTAAATTAATTTAATCATATAAATTGTTTATTATATAGTTAAACCGACATATGAACAAATTGTATATAGTCCCAATCGTATTGACGTTTGACCGGAGGAACACATCGCTTGACCGTGGCCCAGAAAAAACAGTGTTGACAGCGAAGAATAGGTCAGGGTTAACAAACTCGCAGCACAATGGAGAGACAGTGCAATAGGAGCAAAGGACTGCGATGACAGCCAACCAGTAATGGAGTGCGGAACGGATTGGATATATGTAGTGGAATAGCAGACTTTTGAAATGTAGCAGATGTATATTTTTGTAGAAAGCAGTGTTTGTGTAGCAAGGTATGTCGAGTAGGATAGCGGGTTGTGTAGCAGAATTGTGTACTATGTAGCAGGTTTTCTTTTTTAATGACAACAGTTGACAACGTAAGGATGACAGCGGTATACATAACTGGTTAGTGGAAAGTGTTCACAGTCATCTGGGCAGCCGGTTCACCAATGGACTGAGCTGCAACATAGCAAATCATCTTGCCTAGATTTACCAAGGCCTGAAGGAATCAGCATTCGAGCTCCCCCACTGCCCATTCAATTGCCTCCTTTGTGAGACGGTGTTCCTTCAGCACTCGTTTACTAGCCAATATACTATGAAGCAAGACATTGAAGAAGAGGGTGGCATTCTTCTGAGCCTGTTTGTACCTTATTTCTGTTGTTTTCAAATCATTATCGATCAAACCCTCTCAGCCTCCCATTGCATGGAAGAAAAACTCCTGGGGGCTCAGACCTTATAGATAAGAGTTCTCCACAAAGCCACGACTTTTGCATCCTTTATCGTCTTTTAAGAACTGGGGCAAAGATCAGCCATCATCGTCCTTTAAGAATTGGGGCAGAGATTGGCCATTGAATCCGAAGGAAATTCGTTTTCCTTCCTCGTTTTTTTGTCCCACATAGGTAGCCATCTGCGATATGTTATTGGAACTTCCTTTCGATATCAAAGTAGCCATAGCCTTCAGGTTGTTATTGTCTGCTAAAATTTTATGAATAGAACTTCCAGCATCATCCCTGGCCTTGTTTTGCACCTGATTGATTTTATTTTCTGCTCTCGTCACCTGCGACTGAGGCACATGCATGTTCATCTCATCTCCATCAATATCAATGTTGTATGGCGTTTCCACTGACAAATTCAATCAAAATATTGAGTATGGCATGATTTTTATTTTGTGCCCCATGATAGACATCTTATGGAAATTGGGCTGCCGATTAAACATAACATGGTCTCTATGTTAGCCTCACTCTCACATTAAAAACAATTCTAAGTCCAAATAATTAAATTAATTAAAATCATGAAAGTTAGGATTCAATCCTACCTTTCTAGATTGAGTTTGTTCCTCATGGTTAGGAGTCGGTTTAGGCTTAGTTGGTTGAGAGATTCTCTCCAACTAGTTAGGCTCCTAGATTAGTGTGTTGTTGAGATATTTTTTCAACCATAGTGTCTAAGATAGACGTACTATCTTGAGACCAACTTCCTCATGTATTTATTTGTACTATTATCATTCTTTGTACATTGGATTGATTAATAATGAGAATGTGAGGAATGTTGTAAGGCTGAGGCCTTTTCTGCCATGTCTGCTCTGTATATGTCTGATATTTATTTTATGAATGTGAGTGTGTATTATTTGTTTATTAGTTTTCTTCACTCTATCCATCAAGTGTCTATCCACCATGAACCCATATTCTAAAAATGGTAATCAACAATTAAACTTTGTCCCCTTACTTGCAACTTTTCTGAGTGATCGGTAAGGAGATTGTAGGGTCAGTGAGTTTGCTTCACCCATAGAAGAGGTTGGTTCACACGCTTCAGTTTCTTTTCATACTTTTTTTTAGGTAACCATAATAGTCGCAACAATGATCTATTTTTGGATCTTTAGACTTAGGCATGGAACTTTTAACAGTTTTATCACAATTAACTTCCACAACTAAGTAAATTGGTCCAATATGTATAGTGACAATTTCTTTATCTATTAAATCAGAAATTTTGTGAATTCCATTTGCCAACGTAAGGGTTTCTTCTTTACTTCCATCTACAGTTGTCATATATCCACTTTGATTTTCAGTTTCATTTGTTTAACTGTCCACTGCCCTTGTTGCCTTTGCTAACAGAGGATTTGTTCTTTCTTCAAATATAATAACAACAACCTCATCATCATGATTAATGGCTTTTTAAGCATCTTCCTCATTGTTATTCTTGTCTCGCAAGATATCTCTCATCCACATCAAGACCAGCGTCATCAGAATCATAATCTTGATCATTTTCTGCAACATCTTCATTTTCATTATCATCATTCTTGTCAAAATCTTCTTCTCATACTTCACCTTGTTTCGTTTCTTCACTGTCGCTACCATCTTCCTTATTATCAATTTCCTTTAGACGTGCTTTAACTTCTACATATGATTTTTCCCATTGCTGAAGCTTTTCTTGAATTTTTCTAAATTGCTCAATGCATTCAAGGCGAAAACTTAATGGCATATTGTGTGGTGAACAACGTTCAAAGACTCGGATGGTTATATTGTGCGGCTGATAATGTTCAAGGTCTTACATGGCTCCAATAGCACTGAAGCAACAAAACTTATAGCTTGTTGACTTAATGTAAAAATATACAAAAGGTATTTGAAATAATAATTTATTAATATATAAAATTTACAAATGTTGTTCGAATGTTACAATGAGGTCCTGCTTATATACCTAGGCAGGTGCCCTTTCATGATTGGGCATGTCTTTTAGACATGCCTTTTCAGTTATCTAATGACTATTTAAATAATCATTATTTATATTTTTTATGTTTATTTTATTTTATACAATTTTATGTTCGTAACATTCAGATCCTAATCAGATGGATCTCTAAGGAGCTTCTACATGTTGCCTAGCAGCTAGCCATGCTAGCAACATCATACTTGTGAAAATTAGAGAATCCTCACCCAAATCTACTACTGCAACAACTGATTAAACTTCTCCTATCTACTAATTACTGAAACAAATTATCTATTGCTTCCTACAACAAATATCGAAGCTAATACAACTGCAACCTTCACTTAATTAATTAATTTGCCCGAAACAAGAACAGCACAATAGAGAAAAATCCAAACAAGTGACACAGCATTTTTTGGACAAATGTCCCTAGAAAAACCTAATGCGGGAAAACCAATGTAGCAGCTCTGAGGGTTTTATATTATTAAGCAGTAGTTTTTTAATACAAGTTTGGATGCCCTTCCGGTGATCCAGTTACAGAGAAAATAAACAAGCAAAAAAAACTTAGTGAGATACCTCACTCTACCCGGCAATTTCATGCTGTTCCAGCAACTGAATCAAGTATCCCTGGCTATCTCTGCATTGGCCTTGCGTAGCCCTACGTCAGCCTCAAAAGGCTTTACATCAGCTCAACTGGTAAACTTCTTGCCTTCTGGAGTAGTTTCCAGCCCTCTCGACTCAGAAATGTCAGCTCCTCTGCAAAACTCGAACTTTTTCTCTAGATAACTGTGTTGTGTCTGCGTCAACCCTTTTGGCTCAATGTCAAGCTCTACGTGGGCCCTTCTGGCCCAGCGTCAACCCTTTTGGTGTCTCTCTGCCTCTCTCTGTTGCGTATCCTAGGTCCTGGAGAAGATACTCCAACCCAACTATCCCTACCCCTCACTGCAACAGCCCAATATCGAAAATCTCTCGGCAGCTACTCTGCTTCAGAAAATCGATCTTCTAAACTCTCTGTGTGTTTTTCCAAGTGACCCTCAAGCCTCCTTAAATAATCTCCTCGTTGAAATTCAACAGCCCAGATTAGAAGCTAATCAATGGCTAAGATCTTTTCTGCTTGATCCTCATCTTCTTTTAAAAGTTACACCCACAGTTTATATTAATACCCTTTAATTATTTTATTTTCCTAAGTTTAGACTTATCATCCTTTTAAAAATAATTAATTATTTTAATAAAATTGTTTCTGGGTAGAATTTCCCAAAACGCTTTCTGGGTTCTTTGGAATACATGTGCCCAAGACTCCCTACAAAATTTGAGACTTAGAGCACATCTGACGCTACCAGAAATCAACACTCCCTCTTAGCGAGGAATGTGCTCTAGCAATCGCTCCCACTGAAACATCACACTGACTTCATATCATCGTCCTTTGTCGCTGATGTCTAACATGATGTCCACCAACCTCTGTGCAAATGTTTCATATTAATTGCTACTGACCCTGCCATTGTAAACACTGCATCCGTACTGCAACTCCCTCTGAATTTCTACATCCGTGTTGTTGCTGGAACTGCCACTGCCAACTGTCGTTGCATTGCAAACTGTTGTTGCTACTCCATCAGCAATGAAAAACATCCCAAATTACTGAACAAATTATGTTTAGTATGATACCACGTGAATGTTGAAGCCTAATTGTTGCTAGTCTCTGCGCCAACCCTCTGAATCCACTTCGTTGCTACTGACCACTGCTCTATGCCATCAACACTGCTGCCAACTCTGTTTTACGTTGTTTAGTCTCTGGCGCTCCTAGCCATTGCAACTCCAACACTCCTCGACACCATCCAACACTAGTCCATCCTGCTACTTCTGATATGGGCATTTGTAGCAAGGAATTGATCCAAGAGATGGGCTCCTCAACAAATATCGAAGCTAATACAACTGCAACCTTCACTTAATTAATTAATTTTCCTGAAACAAGAACAGAACAATAGAGAAAAATCCAAACAATTGACACAGTATTTTTTGGACAAATGTCCCTAGAAAAACCTAATGCGGGAAAACCAGTGTAGCAGCTCTGAGGGTTTTATATTATTAAGCAGTAGTTTTTTAATACAAGTTTGGATGCCCTTCCGGTGATCCAGTTACAGAGAAAATAAACTAGCAAAAAAACGTAGTGAGATACCTCACTCTACCCGACAATTTCATGCTGTTCCAGCAGCTAAATCAAGTATCCCTGGCTATCTCTGCACTGGCCTTGCGTAGCCCTATGTCAGCCTCAAAAGGCTTTGCATCAGCTCAATTGGTAAATGTCTTGCCTTCTGGAGCAGTTTCCAGCCCTCTCGACTCAGAAAAGTCAGCTCCTCTGCAAAACTCGAACTTTTTCTCTAGATAACTGTGTTGTGTCTGCGTCAACCCTTTTGGCTCAATGTCAAGCTCTACGTGGGCCCTTCTGGCCCAGCGTCAACCCTTTTGGTTTCTCTCTGCCTCTCTCTGTTGCGTACCCTAGGTCCTGGAGAAGATACTCCAACCCAATTATCCCTACCCCTCACTACAACAGCCCACTATCGAAAATCTCTCGGCAGCTACTCTGCTTCAAAAAATCGATCTTCTAAACTCTCTGTGTGTTTTTCCAAGTGACCCTCAAGCCTCCTTAAATAATTTCCTCGTTGACATTCAACAGCCCAGATTAGAAGCTAATCAATGGCTAAGATCTTTTCTGCTTGATCCTCATCTTCTTTTAAAAGTTACACCCACAGTTTATATTAATACCCTTTAATTATTTTATTTTCCTAAGTTTAGACTTAGGGTCCCTTTAAAAATAATTAATTATTTTAATAAAATTGTTTCTGGGTAGAATTTCCCAAAACGCTTTCTGGGTTCTTTGGAATACATGTGCCCAAGACTCCCTACAAAATTTGAGACTTAGAGCACATCCGATGCTACCAGAAATCAACACTCCCTCTTAGCGAGGAATGTGCTCTAGCAATCCCTCCCACTAAAACATCACACTGACTTCATATCATCGTCCTCTGTCGCTGATGTCTGACATGATGTCCACCAACCTCTACGCAAATGTTTCATATTAACTGCTACTGACCCTTCCATTGTAAACACTGCATCTGTACTGCAACTCCCTCTGAATTTCTGCATCTGTGTTTTTGCTGGAACTGCCACTGCCAACTGTCATTGCATTGCAAACTGTTGTTGCTACTCCATCAACAATGAAAAAACATCCCAAATTACTGAACAAATTGTGTTTAGTATGATACCACGTGAATGTTGAAGCCTAATTGTTGCTAGTCTCTGCACCAACCCTTTGAATCCACTGCGTTGCTACTGACCACTGCTCTATGCCATCAACACTGCTGCCAACTCTATTTTACGTTGTTCAGTCTCTGGCACTCCTAGCCATTGCAACTCCAACACTCCTCGACACCATCCAACACTAGTCCATCTTTCTACTTCTGATCTGGGCATCCGTAGCAAGGAATTGATCCAAGAGATGGGCTCCTCAAGGATCCTATGCATCTGTATCCCTTTCGAACTACAACTCCAAATCAGCGCACCTCTCTCCTGGAGGTATCTCGGATGTCATGGCTACTGTGTCACTTGTGTGGATATTTCTCTATTGTTTTGTTCTTGTTTTGGGAAAATTAATTAATTAAGTGAAGACAACAATTTTATTAGCTTTCAATATTTGTTGTAGAAAGTAGTAGATAATTTGTTTCAGTAATTAACAGATAGGAGAAGTTAAATCAGTTGTTGCAAAAGTAGATTTGAGTGGGATTTTCGAATCTTCACATGGTATCAGAGCATTGCAGGTGAAGCAAGAAGAATAGTTCCAGAGAACCCAGTGCTAGGCAAAAGAGGGAGATCGAAAAAGCTGCAAGGGGCAGCAATTCAAAACCCTAGGGGGTTTGTGCAATCCTAGCCAGAGGGTTTATTTTCGAGGCAAACTCTCTCTGAGTGAGTCGACGGAGACGAAGTACTCCCAATTCAAAAGTTTGTCGACGCAGAGGGAGCAGCGCTGAAGCCACAATGTGAGGAGAAGCTAGTGGGACGCAGTCTTTTCTGTAGGTCGTTTTTCTGGGCAAAAAGACGCAAAAGAGAAAGAAGAAGCACAGTTGAGGGAATTTCTTCCTCAGTAAGACTTCTCGCCAAGAAGTCCATTCTCTTATTGGCTGAGCAGCAGTAGTAAGAACCAGAGAGGAAATTTTCAACATTTGTGGCAAATATGGCAACCAATGGATTGAGGGATCAGGATAGGTTGGACAGAGCATCTAACTATGTCATCTGGAAGGCAAGGATGTCATTCCTTCTAGATGAGCATGCCCTCAAGACATATGTCGACAGCGTGGTGATTGTGCCTGCAGATGCAGATTTGTTGAAGAAGTACCGAGCTGAGATGGCGAAGGCGAAAAGAATTATCCTCGACAGAGTGAAGGATCATGTGGTATGTCACATTTCTAGTAGAGGGACTGCTAAGGAGGTGTGGGACGCATTGTCTACGTTGTATCAGGGATCTTCCGAGCAATAGAAGATGTACTTGGAGCAAAAGCCGAGATCTGCTCAGATGCAGAAGGGGGAGCATGTGGATCCATTCCTCATGAAGCTTCAGGAGACCCGTGAAGAGTTATCTATTGTGGGGTCTACACCTCAAGACTCAAAGTTGGTTAGACTGGCCCTCAATTCAGTCTCAGATGAGTGGCAAGTCTTTGTCTAGAGTATCCTGGGTAGGGCAACTTTGTCGAATTGGGATGAGATGTGGGCAGCTCTCAAGCAAGAGGAGCTGAGGAGAGACTTGGTCAAGTGTAAGCTTGACGGAAGCAGCAGCAGTGGGTCGAAGCCCAAGGAGGAGGAGGAGAATGCAGCCCTTGCATCGAAGGGGCAGTAGGAGCAATGGAGACGTAAGAAGGACGTCTCGAAGATAAAGTGCTTTAGGTGTGGTGAAATGGATCACTATGCAACACAGTGTCCTCTCAGGAAGAAGGACAAAGATGAGAAGCACGATCCGAAGGCTGCGCCTGCGAAGATCGAGGAGGAGGAGTTCGCCATGACAGCCGAGATACCTCAAGGAGGGAGGTGGGTTGATTTGGAGTTGTAGTTCGAAAGAGCTATAGATGGTAGGATCCTTAAGGAGCCCACCTCTTGGATCAATTCCTTGCTATAGGAGCCCAAATCAGAAGTAACGGGATGCAATAGTGTCAGATGTGTCGAGGAGTGTCGGAGAGACAGTTGTAGTGGCTAGAAGGTAGAGACTGAACAACGCAGAGTAAAGCTGGCAGCAGTGCAGATGGCACAGAGCAATAGTCACCAACAAGGCAGTAGATTCAAAGGGTCAGCACAGAGACTAGCAACAATCAGGCTTCAGCATTCATGTGGTATCATATTGAACATAGTTAGTTCAATAATTTCGGATGTTTTTCCATTGTTGATGGAGTAGCAGCAACAGTTTGCAGTGCAACGGAAGTTGGCAGTGCCAGTGCTAGTGATAACATGGATGTAGAAATTCAGAGGAAGTTTAGTACGGATACAGTGTTGACAGTGGCAGGGTTAGCTGCAATACAGATGCAGTATTTGCGCAGAGGTTGGTGGATAGCATGTCAGACATCAACAGCGCAGAGAACGGTGATATGAAGTCAGTGTGATGCTTCAGTGGAAGGCATTGCTAGAGCACATTCCTCGCTAAGAGGGAGTGTTGATTTCTGGTAGCATCAGATGTGCTCTAAGTCTCAAATTTTCAGGGAGGCTTGGGCACATGTATTCCAAAGAACCCAGAAAGCGTTTTGGGAAATTCGACCCAAAAACAATTTTATTAAAATAATGAATTATTTTTAAAGGAACCCTAAGTCAAAACTTAGCAAAATAAAATAATTAAAGGGTATTAATATAAATTGTGTGTGTAACTTCTAGAAGAAAACAAGGATCAAGCAGAAATGATCTTAGCCATTGATTAGCTTCTAATCTGGGTTGATGAATTCAACGAAGAGATTATTTGAGGCTTGAGGGTCACTTGGAAAAACACACACACACAGTTCAGAATATCGATTTTCTGAAGCAGAGCAGCTGTCGGGAAATTTTTAATAGTGGGTTATTTAAGGAGAGTTGAGGGTCACTTGGAAAAACACACACACACACACAGAGTTCAAAAGATTGATTTTCTGAAGCAGAGCAGCTGTCAGGAAATTTTCGATAGTGGGTTATTGCAGTGAGGGGTAGGGATAGTTGGGTTGGAGTATCTTCTCTAGGACCCAAGATACGCAGCAGAGATAGGCAGAGAGACACCAGAAGGGTCCACGCAGAGCTTGACGGTGAGCCAGAAGGGCTCACGCAGAGACAGCGTAGTTATCCAGAGAAGAAGTCCGAGTTTTGCAGAGAAGCTGACATTTCTAAGTCAGGAGGGCTGGAAACTGCTCCAGAAGGAAAGACGTTTCCAGTTGAGCTGACGCAGAGCCTTTTGAGGCTGGTGTGGGGTCTATGCAAGGCCAGCGCAAAGATAGTCGAGGACAGTTGGTTCAACGTCCAAAACAACCGGGAATTGTCGGGTAGAGTGAGGTAATCTCACTAAGTTTTTCTTCCAGTTTATTTTCTCTGTAACTGGATTGCTAGAAGGGCATCCAGAGTTGTATTCAGAAACTACTGCTTAATAATATAAAACCCTCAGATCTGCTACAACAGTTTTCCTGCATTGAGTTTTTCCGAGGACATTTGTCCAAAAAATATTGTCACTAGTGTGGATTTTTCTCTTTTGTTTTGTTCTTGTTTTGGGAAAATTAATTAATTAAGTGAAGGTTACAGTTGTATTAGCTTCAATATTTGTTGTAGAAAGCAGTAGATAATTTGTTTCGGCAATTAACAAATAGGAAAAGTTTAATCAGTTGTCGAAGTAGTAGATTCGGGTGGGATTCTCGAATATTCACAATACTCACTCTCGGTTGAGTGTAAAGCTATGGACTTTTCATCAATAATATCATGGCATATCTCATATTAAGGCAACACTCATATGTGTTCATCAACAATAATCTCTATCAATAAAAATACATCCATGTAGTCATATATCATAGGTCAAATATCTTAGCCTCAAAAATAGAACATCTCATGCAAACATTTTAAAGGATGTTAGGTGGAAACTCTATGTGAATGAAGCAGCTCAATCATGAAATTATTCAGGTTCTATGCACATCAAGTATATATATATATATATATATATATATATATATAGATATATATATAGATATATATATATATATATATATATATATATATATATATATATAGACAAAGAAATCGAATGAAGTCGATGGCGGAAAAGAGGGTTTCTGCAGGAGCATTCCACAGGTTTGCCGAGTCCGGCCTACTGGGCAATATCCATGCACAAAGTCAGGATCTCACGGTATACCGAGCGAATCTGCCAACTGCATTATGCAATCGGCTGGACTATTACTGGATATTTCTTCTCATGAACCGGTGCATGTTCATGAATCGTTTTGGATATGGGAAAATCATTTCCCCCTGAAACAAATGCTCCCTTCGAGATCAAACAAAGTATTAACGGCTTCGCCTACACAGAAAGTAGATCTGCCCTCGCTCCAACCAGATCTAGTGATACGATTACGTTATTGCACCTACTCCGAATTGAACCCTCTAAGCACTACCCTCATCGGATTTACCATCTGGTATAGACATGACACAGAAGGAAAGAGATTTGTTGAAGCACATCCTGCACCGACTCTCTTAGTTTCCAATGGGTTACCCGCGAGCATCGTAAACCTAACCTGGATTCCACAAGATTGCGTGATTGTTTTCGACGACTACCACTCTGGGCCCAGTGCAGAAAGCGTTGTGACTGGGTTATATGATGGCCCTTCTGATTTGGGCGAGGAGAAATCCCCATTGCCTACTCTACAGGCAAAAGACAAAAACGCGACAAAGTTCTTTTGTGATCCCAGAAAGCACGGCTCTACAAGGCCAGAGCTGATGCTTCAAACAAAGGAATGGGATGTGCATCGCCTAGATCTATCAAATCCAACACACCTTAACGCAGATCGACCTCTGCCAAGGACAGATCCACCCACCACAGGTCCAGATCTAATACATTTTTTTATCAAAACTCTGCAAGGAAGGACGATCTATAAGCGGATCTGGAAGGGGATGCAGATACAAGAATTAAAGCATGAAATCCAAGTGCATTTAGGCATATTAGTAAGTATGCAAAGATTGATATATGCAAAACATATTATGCAGGATAATCACATTCTACAGGACTATGGAATTGACTCAGATTCAACCATCATCCTCAACCTGCGACTGCATGGGGGATGTTCAAACCAAACCAAACCAAACCAAACCAGTACCACCTCCAGAACTCCCTGGACCCTACATCGTGGAGCAAAAATCCAAGATACTAGCCTTGGCAGTCTCTCTACCTGAGGTAAATGAGATGTATACAGAATTCCACACTAAAGTTGTTATATGTAGATTTAATGGCTTCTGGCCTAAATCAGATGCTTTACATCAATGGATTTTTTCCACTTGGACATCAAATTGTGATATTCATCTATGCTCCAAGGGGTTTTTTATTGTCAAATTCGATACAATCAAGGATAAGGATTATGCCCTCAATGAGGGACCATGGTTCTGGGGCAATGCAGGACTTTTCATGATCCCATGGTTCCCAGGTTTTGATGCCACTACTATGGTGGTTTCTCAAATACTGGTATGGGTCAAGATACATAATCTTCCACTACACTTCTGGCATCACAAAGGCTCTTTTAAAGATGCAGTCAAAGGGAAGGATGAAGCCCAAACCAAACTAGTACCACCTCCAAAACTACTTGGACCCTACATCTTGGAGCAAAAATCCCAGATACCAGCCTTGACAGTCTCTCTGCCTGAGGTAAATGAGATCTATACAGAATTCCATACTAAAGCTGTTATATGTAGATTTAGTGGCTTCTGGCCTAAATCATATGCTTTACATCAATGGATTTTTTTCCACTTGGACATCGAATTGTGATATTCATCTATGCTCCAAGGGGTTTTTTATTGTTAAATTTGATACAATCAGGGATAAGGATTATGCCCTCAATGAGGGACCATGGTTTTGGGGCAGTGCAGGACTTTTCATGATCCCATGGTTCCTAGGTTTTGATGCCACTACTATGGTGGTTTCTAAAATACTTGTATGGGTCAGGATACACAATCTTCCACTACACTTCTGGCATCACAAAGTTTTAGAAGGAATTGGGAATGAGTTGCGCAAATTTCTCAAGATTGATGCGGATAGAGTTTCAAGGGGTATATTTACCTTTGGCAGAATATGCCTTGAAGTAGATCTTAGTCAAGGTTTACTTGACAGCATTATTTTGGTCCATAACACTATACAGTGGACTCAACCACTAGATTATGAAAATACGGCATTCTGGAGTCGCGATTGTCAACAAACAGGTCACCTTCATAGTGCATGCCCACAAGCTAAAAAGGACCCCAAAAGAAATAAGAAGCAATCTCAAAAACCAAAAGGTTGGCAACGCATTGAACCACGAGAAGAAACAGTAGAAGAAGAAGAAACAACAGAAAACAATGCAGACAATAATGTGCAGATTGAACAGATCAGCCCACAAAATGACAAGACAGAGTTCAGCTCCGCATTAACTCAAAGGCCAAACAACCCTTCACAACAGATTGAGCAACACACAACAGGAAAAGAAGTAAGTGGCAGCAAACGAAATCATGGATCAAAGGGATCAGATTCTAAGAAAGAATATCAAAATAATACCAATATGAATCAAATGTCTATTGTAACTTCCACTCCCAACACTACTGGTTGGCGAAAAGTGGAAAAGAAGAAAGGTAGGAAATAATAGATTAGTCTTTTATGGATTCTAAGAAATCAGGACCTACTATTACTGCATATGCTCATTAGCATCTACAACATGTAATTTTTCTCTTTATGAATAAAATTACAATTTTTCCAGGGGAATATATACATATACACGAATAGATGTTCAAAGATGAAACATCAATGCTTCAATCAACTATTAGTTGCCAAGTCAAGTTTATGATCTTGTAATTCAATCGGAGTATCCAAGGATTTGCATTTCCATTACCCAAAAACATTTTTCAACAGCCTTGCAATATAGAGTTTCTTTCCCAAATTTCAGAAATTGGTTCATCATGCCATGATATATCATTTTGAGCTTCAGAAGCCATCTCCCTCTTACTTAGTTCATCAGAGGCTCATCACTTGTCAAGAGTAGACCATCAATATGTAAAACCAAAACCATAATCAAAATCAAAGTCATACCTTGGAACTCATCATCTTGACTTCATCAGATAACTGTCAAATATGGACATATCTGGATCAGGGAGCTTGCTTCATGCAATGCTCTCTGCAAGCATAATGCCTTACTAAGCCAACATAATCAGCCTTACATAAATCAATGTTATACCATCACATCAACAAAGTCAACTCATCAACGTTTAGAAGCCAGATCAAAACTAATATCAAAGTCATCAATATCACAGTCTCAATTCTTTCAACCAGGTGACAGGTAGAGATCATATCAATTCTTAACTCCATATATTAGCATGCCAACAATTCTGTGATTTATCATGCAATATCAATCCAAAACTTCATCAAGTCATTCTCATAATCATAATACAAGTTATTTTTGTCACTAGAGGTAAATGCATGAACCAAGGATAAGTCATGCAAGTTCCCTCTTCATATTGAATCACAACTATCAGTACTTCAGCCATTGTGCTAGGAACAAGGAGGCCAATACAAAACCATTTTTCCGAATACCCACATAAGTCATTGAAGATCACTATGCCCACATAGCATTGACATCAAGGCAAATCAACAATCGTCAAAATCAAATCATTAGTCATCAGGTCAAATTCAAATTTGTTATCGTAGAGAGTGCTATCACTAAAAAAAAAATTTGGACAACTTGTATGGTTTCAAAGTTGTAAGTCAGTCTTGGTCAAGTCATTTCTATTTTTTTGTTTGAGTCTAAAACATAGGATAGAGTCTTGTTTCCATTGTCAAATAAGGTCAACAATCTTGTTTTAACTATCATTAGTCCCACATTGGTTCATAGGTGTCATGTGTTAAGATTGTTTTAAAGTTGGCATGCACTGCAAATTCAACTAGGAGTTTTCGTAGCGCAAACTCATAAAAAATACACTATGTGCACTACGAAAATAGGGATTCGTAACTAGGAGATTTCGTAGTGCAAAACCCAGAATTTGCACTGGTTGCGCTACAAAAATGGGGATTCGTGTCAGATCTTATCTAGATGTCTAATCCATAAAAATCAGTTAATGTTTCATCACCATGTGTTAGTCCATGAACCTTGCTTATCACATGCAGCCATTCATTCTCATCATTAGATTCGTTAGGGGTCTTGTACGCGCTCTTTTAAAATTTCAAAAAGGTAAGGTAAGGTGAGTTGGTCTTAGTCTTTTCCGTGTTCTTTCATGCATAAGAAGACAATTGGCATGCTCAGGGACAGCATTCACCAGAATTCTTTGAAAGCTCAAGCGAGGAAGTTCTTTGTTTCAAGCTCAAGCGAGGCAGTTTCCAAACTAAGACAGTGCAGGTTATTTCAAGTCTCCTTGTAGGTGTCTCACAGAAATGTCTGAAGAAAGGAAAAATCATAGATCAGGCCAGTGTCTTAGAGCTGAGCCTGAAGGCTTAGATGTTCTCACGAGGAACAGAGAGGTTGAACATGCATTCAAACAGGTGGGCTGCTGGAGATTCTGTGAAAAACTTCAGGGTGGTCACATTCAAGTAACCAAGGACTTTGCCTTCAATTTCACCGGTTTGAATTCAAGGGTTGGAGTGCTAGAAATACCAGTTTCTCCTGAGGTTATATCTACAGTCACAGAGATTCCTAGAGGCCAGGAGAGATGGTTCAAGAACTTCAAATTTGAAATGGCACCCTGCCAAGAATTTCTGAAGCCAGAATTCATAGGCTCGGACTTAACCAAATCAGTGCCCAGAAGCTATGTAAAAGATTCATATGCCAACTTGTTGTCATGCATCCAAAGATATTTTACCTGTGAAGGGAGATACCATAAGGTGTACTCTTACCATTTTAAGCTTCTCTTACATTTCACTGGAAAGATATCTCTTGATTTACCTTTTTATCTGTTTCGTAGCTTAGGAAAAATGTCTGATAAGGTTCAATTGAAGAAAGAAGCTTGTGAAACCTCCTTATTCCATCATGGGTTGATCAAGTTGATTGTTTTACATGAGCTTCAGAAGATTGGAAGAGAATGGTCTGCTTTCTTATTTATGACAGGCTTTAAAACTGAAACAGGACTTAGCCCTAAGGCTAAGGAGATTTCTTCACCAGCAGTAAGTCATCAGGAGGAAACAAGATCAAGAAGATTTGTGAAATTGAAAGCCAGAAAGCAGGTGAAGGAGCCTATGACACCACTAGTAGTTCAAGACACACCCCAACAGTCACAGAGGAAGAAGGTTCAGATCAATGAGGTGGTACAAGAGCAATTTGCTGATAAAATTGTCCAAAGAAGAGTAATAAGAAGTCAATTGGCCAAGAAAAAGGGGAAGATTGTGATTGCTGATGAAAACCCAGCTTCAAAGGGAAGTTTTAACTATCTCCTCTAGGCCATCGACATAGAAGAGACTCCTCTGGTCCAAGCAGAGCTACTTGAAACCAGCAAGAACAAAACCAAAAGAGTTAAATCTTCCAAAAAGCTTCAATTTGATGACTAGGTCTCAGAGTTTGTGTTCAAGCAAAGAAGACCTGTGACAAGGCATTCAAGAAGGATACAAGAGGCATAGCTAGAAGCAAGTGAGATAGGGGAGGTAGCAGAATTACATGAAGAACATGTGGTTCCATCAGAAACATCATCACAACTACACAAAGATTACAGAGGTAAGGCAGTTATCACTCAACATGAGGAATGTGGTTTTGAAGAGGTAAAAAAAGAAATTGAAGCTTGCCAATCTTGAGATTGCCAAACTTAGAAAAAAAGCAAGGAAACATGCAGTTAAGGAAGCCAATTTCAACAGAATGGAGGCTCTGTGGGAAGATAAAACAGTTTCAATACCTGAAGTAGTTACCTGTCATGCTCAATATTTCACTTGGACGGTCCCTGCAATAAAAGAGGCAAGATATATCAGAAGGGTAAATGAAAATTTGAGAACTGGAATGCGAATGATGAAAAGACAGATCAAATATTTGAAGATTCAACTGAATGAACTAGAAGAACAGCCTCAACATAAATGAAGTAGACAATAAGTGAAGCAATTTTAAGAGAATTTTGATGTGAAGTCTACTTTTTGAAGATTGAAGGTTATTTTGGAGAGATAATGTCATATTATTAGCTCATAGCATGTGGATAAGCCATCAAAAAATCCCAAAAAATGACAAAAAACTGTGTTCTTGAATCACACAGCGGTTTCGTAGCGCGCTACAAAACTGCTAAAAATGACATATAATGCACAGCAGTTTTGTAATGCGCTACGAAACTGCTAAAGTTGCCAGTTTTGTTTTTTGAATCAATTTTGAAATGAAAGGAGGGAACCATTATGAAAGAATGTTGTTGCGGAAGATACAAAAGGGCCACCTCAGAAGTTTTCAATACTAGGCAAAGGAAAATTCAAAGAATGAGAGGCATTTAATATCTCCAAACTCTAAGCTACGAAAACAGCAGTCATTTTGCAACTCAGACAGTTGTCATGCTTCAACTAGCTTCTAAGGGGTTTTGTCTTAGCACGAGTATATGAGCAGGACCTTTGGACTAATTCAAGGCATCACATGTAATTAAAAGGGACAAAATGGTTAGCAAAATTCGAGGAACCATTTTGGAGACCAAAGCAGAAAAACAAGGGCAGTTTCCCTAGTATCCAGGGACAGTTAAAAGACAAGCAATCAAAGGCCAGCATGAAGTTTAAAGTCATCACTCAAGCCAAAGATGAAGAGGGACAAATTTCAAAGAACGAGTTTGTTTTCATAGCTAAATTTGTTGCCAAGATAAATAAGGAGTTACACTCCTAGTCAAATTAGGTCTCTAATGTTAGTTTATAGTCAGTTGTAATTAATAGTTTGTTTAAAGTTCAATAGGTGTCAGGTCTAGAGAAATTCGAATTCCCCTCTTGCTGGAGGAAGGAATTAAAGCTTGTAAGGAAACTATATATATGGCAAGAGTTGTAATGCACCAAGGGTTGGAAATTTTGGAGAAAAACAGTCATATTGTGTCATTGTGGAAGACTATGTTTTTATGTAATACAGAGTTTGGCTTTACTACTAAGGATTCGGAAGAGAGTTCAATGCCTGATTGTCTTATGGTTGTCCTCATTTCCTCATTTGCAGTGGTATGAATGTATGTTACTTAGAACTCAATGGCAATGCTCTAACTTCATTCATGCATTTGTAGATTGTGTTTCCTACATGTTCTTATGTGTTACTAATATATTGAACTCTTGATGCCCTGACTTCCATGTTAAGCTAATATTGTTGTCATACTAAACATTTTCTGACTCCATAAGCCCAATGGATGTTTATTGATTGTGTTCAACCATTCATACTCCTTTACTTGTTTCATAGAGTTATACATCTAATCTTTTACTAAAATGCTTAACCTAGTGAGAGAGCCCTCTCAGGTTGGGGAGGCTAAGCCTCAGCCAAAAGTTGGTTTGAAATAGTTACTCAAGGTCTTCCTGGTCAGCAGCCTATCAGAGAAGGTTTTGTGATTCAAAGTTCTAAGTCATTGTCAAGTATCATGTCAAAGCTCCAAACATAGTTCATCTATATCAATCATCCAAATCATGCCAAACTCTTGTAGCACACACCTCAAACATAATGACATATCTATATGTATGTCTCGGTCATCTGCAAACACAAGTTCAGTCTTCATGTTCATATTATGCCAAAGGTTGAAGCTTTTCCTGCTTTCAAATCTTACTGATATCTGCAACACATCTTGTAGAATTGACATCTCTCAGGTGAACATCTGATTTCACGCGCAATATTTCATTTCCTTTTTGTCTGTGATTGGCAATTTAACCCAATAGATTCAGAAATCAATTTACAATGGCAGAATATGTCAGAGACACCTAAATTCAGAGTTCAGACAGCGTCAAAAAATCTCAGATGATGATCAACTATAGTCAAACCCCTAGATGCTCCCTTCAAGTCAGTATGAGAGCGTATTTAGCTTTCTGGACGCTACCTTGTCCTTAGCATGCATGCGTCCAAGGACGAAATCTCCCAATTCTGTGCCTGCGTCCGGAACAAAAAACCCTAATTTTTGTACAAGCTTCAGATCTGAGACTTTGTTGCAGTTCAATAATGTCAGATGCACATAAATCATCATTCATCAATACAGATTACAAATAGTGATATGAGTAAGAATCTTGAGAAGAGATTCTCCCTCTGGCTAAGAATCTACTTCATTCATGTCATCAACTTGTCTCTACTAGAGTCATGTAACAACATATCTGCTAGATCATGGTCATCAACATCACATCATCAATATTCGATCAAGAGTTAGACTTGAATGATTAGGGCAACAGACAGATGTGACATCATATCATCAACATAATAACACTTTTCTATCAAGTCACTCTATCAAGTTAGGGCATTCAGTTTAACCATATGCCATCAAGACATGACCACAGGTAATAAGAGATCTAGAATATCAATCTCATAGTTATACCTCTAACATCAAGGTTACCATGCTTATCATGATCAGTAGTGTTAAAGTTAGTATTTGCATGTTGCCATCAATGATCAAAAATCCTCTTTTTATATCATATTAGGGTCCCATTCTGAAATTTTTGGTCATTCCACCTAGTTCCTCATGCAAAAATTTATTCACTAATGGTAGCCCTAGTCAAAAGCCTCACTCTCCCTCAAAAAATCAACACTTGCTGGCCACCTTCATGTCTTACCAAGCATACATCAATCAGAAGCTCATTTCATCATGTCTTTATGTCGGTTAAGTCACCATGAAGTCTGTTCACTCAAGGTTTTCATTAGGTCTCTAGGTTTTATTTTTCCAAGGTTCAATAATACACCATTTCACTGCATAAAGCCAGCAAAAAAGTATGAGAGTGAGCAAAATAATATCCCTTTTTCATTTAAAGAGGATTTGCAAACATGTAACTATGCTTGCCCAAGTTCTAATTTTCATTCCAAGTATCAGTTCTATTTCAGATTGTAATTTTATTCCAAAAAATAGAGATGTAATATTTTTTTTAATTTATGTAATTTTATGTTCATTATATGTAATAAGTTACTATTCCTAAGCTATCAACTCAAAATCTATGTGCCAACTTCATCCAAGCAAATTCAAATGTGAAGAGTGCCAAACTCCAGCATTAGCCATCTACAAAGAAGAAAATCACAGTGTAAAGGGTAATTAGCAAAGTTTTCTAAAAGGTGAATTGAAACATTAGAAAGTGGGTTTTAAAGTTGAAAATTCAATTTCATTCAAGTATAAAGGCCTTCCTAGCATCTAACTCAACTTCATTTGCTTCCTATCATTTCTTGAGCAAACCCCAAGAGAGCATTCCTCACGATCTTGGGTGAAATCAGCAAAACAAAGTTAGGAGTTGCGCACGCACCAAAGGTGCTATGCAAAGAGCAGTCAGGCGCTGCACACGCACCAAAGGCATTGCACATAGAGCAAACAAGCGTTGCGCACGCATCAAAGGCGCTATGCACCTGTCAAACTTCGTTTATAAGCTATCAAACTTCATGCAGGTGTTCCAAACCTTCAACACATGATTTCTTAACCTCCTAGCAAGTAAGTGAAGCCATGTCCATCCCTCCTTACATTTCACAAGTCATCAATTCATGCTATGAAGTTTCTTGTGTGAAATTTGGAATTCTTAAGACTTGCAAATAGTTTCATTCCTACACCTCCAAAATTGTTTCTAAGACCCTATTATCCTTCCCACATCATAGTAAACCCTATCCCTACCCCTGTATTGCTAAATCCCTATCCCAAGTGTATTCTCCCTTAAACCCTAAGTCTTAGGTAGCAAATTCCTAGGCAGCCATACTGCATACCTGTAATAAAATACCAATTCCTAAATCCCATAAATATTTCAATCCCCTATCACCTCCCTAAGTTCCCTAATCCCTTCCCCCACTCCCTAAATTTTTCCTACCCCATTCCCACTCCCATTTCCTAATCCCTAGGGTTTCAAGCAAAAAGAACAAAAACACATCATGGAGGAAGAAGATAGAGATTTTACATAAGAAGAAGATAGAAGAAAGAAGACCACACAAAGGAGGAAGAATATTGAGGTTTGAGCCTACCAACACTAGAGAACTAATGGCCTCACCCATGACAGTCACTTGTTTCAAGCATATGGGATGCTTTGATTTTTGTGAAATGGTACAAAGAGTTCAAAGCCATCCTGTTTTGACTAGAGTTTTCATTTCAAATCTTAAGGACAATCAAGTGACCCTTGTTGGTGTAACCTTCACCATATCCTCAGCCATTATTGTTGCTGCTACTGGAATACCTAATGTGGGTGAAAAGTGGTTTAAAGCTCAAAACCTAGATGATCAGTATTATCATCCATACTTGAAGCCTCGGTACAGGAATGAGAGAAAGAAATTATTCCCTTTCAGTCACCTTCTTGATACATATGCTCCCCTATTCCTACCCCTGTATTGCTAAATCCCTATCCCAAGTGTATTCTCCCTTAAAGCCTAAGTCCTAAGCAGCAAATTCTTAGGCAGCCATACTGCATACCTATAATAAAATACCAATTCCTAAATCCCATAAATATTTCAATCCCCTATCACCTCCCTAAGTTCCCTAATCCCTTCCCCCACTCCCTAAATTTTTCCTACCCCATTCCCACTCCCACTCCCATTTCCTAATCCCTAGGGTTTCAAGCAAAAAGAACAAAAACACATCATGGAGGAAGAAGATAGAGATTTTACAGAAGAGGAAGACACAGAAGAAAGAAGACCACACAAAGGAGGAAGAATATTGAGGTTTGAGCCTACCAACACCAGAGAACTAATGGCCTCACCCATGATAGTCACTTGTTTCAAGCATATGGGATGCTTTTATTTTTGTGAAATGGTACAAAGAGTTCAAAGCCATCCTGTTTTGACTAGAGTTTTCATTTCAAATCTTAAGGACAATCAAGTGACCCTTGCTGGTGTAACCTTCACCATATCCTCAGCCATTATTGTTGTTGCTACTGGAATACCTAATGTGGGTGAAAAGTGGTTTAGAGCTCAAAACCTAGATCAATATTATCAGCCTTACTTGAAGCCTTGGTATAGGAATGAGAGAAAGAAATTCTTACCTTTAAGTCACCTTCTTGATACATATGCTCCCATGATGAAAATCATCATGAAGTACTTCACTTGTGAAGGCATATTTTCCAGACTCTACACATACCATATCAGATTGCTCATGCACTTCATAAGAGTCAGAATGCTCAATATTCCTTATTATTTGTTCAGGAGCATTGAGAAAATGGTATGATTAGCAAATGAACAGCCTCTTTCATCACTTTCTGATCAAGATCATTGTCCTCCATCACCTTAATCAGTTGAACATCTCATGGGACACTTTCATTGCCAATAATATTTTCACTGCTCCACATGCTGAAGATATGCCTTCTTCATCTCATCCCACTGATCATCAAGCTGAAGACATACCCCCTCCATCTCAGCCCACTACATCTATCCCTCCATCATCTCAGCCTATTTCACCATCATCATCACCATTGTATGATCATACAAGGTCACCTAGCAGAGTTGAGGTCATCAAGCCTAAGAGGACAAATTTGGGCACATTATCATGTACTTATCAGAGAGGTCATAGGCAGGTGTTTGCCCCACAGATTGTGGGAGGGGCCCTGCCTTCTTCATCAACAAAGAAGGTACAGAAGGGCAAGCAAAAGATCACAGAGACAGTTGTTCATGAGGAAATCAGGCCAGAGGATGAGGACTTACATGAGACAGAAACAGAATTTGACCTTGTTGACTTGGATCAGCATGATGATCATGAAAACACAAGCTTGATCATCAAAGGAAAAGAGGCCCAAATCAAAAAATTACAAACTCATTTGGATAGAGCTAAATATGTCATTTCATTTCTTGAGCAGGAAAACCAACAATTGAAAACAAAACAACGAATCATGGAAGTGGACCTTCTCAAAGCCAAAAGAGAATATACCAAGGCTAAGGCCTTACTTGATGAAGCATATGGAAAATATGGTGATCCTGATGAGTTGGAAGAACAAGTGTCAAGAAAAAGGCCAAGAACCAAAGGCCTAAAGAGAGCATTAGAACTAGAGAAACAGAAAGAAGCTGAACTAGCCAATGAGCTTACCTTAAATGAGCAATTTGCCATAATGATCAATGAAAATAGGGAGCATTGGCTTGAGAGGGTTAAAAACCATCTTGAGAAGCTCCTAGACAAGGCTAAAAGAGACAATGACATACAGAGGAGGATGGAAAAGTATTATTGCCGAAGAAGCCAAATAGCAAGGTCAAAACTCAAGATAGTGAAATCAAACCTTGAAACCCTAAATATGCAAGAGGAGAAGATAAAACTTGATATCCTTGTTGAGGCCTCTTTCCATGCTTTACATACTTCATCAGCAGCTCATGTACAAATTTTGACAAGTTTCTAAGCATTTTTTAAATTTTTGGGTTTTTTGTGCAACTTGGACAGTTTTTGGCACAGTTGCACTGTCTTATGTGCAGCGCCCTAGGCGCTCCGCATCTTCTAGAGGCCTCCAAATGCAAAACCAAGACCACCATTTGATTCATAAGGCAGTGAACATACAATTTTGACTATTGGCACATCAAAATTTGGCAATTTGACAGGGAGAAATCGCCAAAACACCTCAAAAATCACCTTTCTTCCCTCTTTTTCAACGAGGCATTGCGCACAGAAGCAGTATTGGGAGATTGACTTTTTGAAGGACCAAATATTATCATTTTTTGGAACCAAGTAAATTTTTGGAAAGTAGACAGGATAATATTTCCAATGAGCTATCCTAAGCTCAATTTTGACATCAGCAACTCCTTCAAAACTCAGCTGGAATATGGCGCTGCGCATAGGACAATTTCCCTAATTTTTTCACTGTTTTTCTCCAGTTTTCATTTCATCCTTGGGAATCAACTTTTTACTGATGTAATTGATATGGTAAATGTAATTATGTCTTTTACTATTACCTAGGGGTAAATACATTAGGTTAATAGTCTTCATCAAGTCAAATGAATCAGTTTCAATGTAATTAGGGATGAGTCACTTTAACCACCCTACACTCTAGCTGTCAGTTCAGATTTTGGTGGAACTGCTCCTTGTCTCATGGATTCGAACCCTGAGATTGGGAGGAGTTTTTTTTTATGTATCTTCCCTTTCTTCACTCTTTTCAGAGGTTGGACTCAGTTGGATGTTGTACTAGTGATCAGAGACACTATTGTATCATATTTTGGCCAGTATTAATAAATGAGTTGCAGCTATTTCTTTGGGATACATGTGGTACGAATGTTTAGCATTGTTTCTTCTTTGTTATAATTTGTATGAAGGTTTTTTAAGCTCATAAACCATTTCATTTCTGTTATATGGTAATTTTCAAGTTGATAGGCAGAATACATGCTTGCTCATGCTCTGCTTTGGGAAAGTTATCATAATTTGTCCATTTCTCCTCAGTTTAGGAAGAATACATCTCATATGCTCTTCCTAACTCCTCATCAGTCTTAAACCATCTCATCAAATCACCTTTTAAGTTCTAAGCCTCTTGCCTACCTTGCCCCTTTGAATGTCTGCAATCATATCTGATTTGCCCTGACCTAGCTCTTTGACCTAATACACTCATCCAGCAATAACCCCACCAAATCAAATCAAACCCTCTGCACATCATACCTAGCCTAAAACCCTAATTCATCCAGCCCTCTTGGCTGTGATTCTTTGGAGAGAGCCCTCTCTGGCTTGGTAGGGCTAGCTACCAAGTCAAAAGATTGGTTTGTGGTTACCTCAGCTGGACTCTTCCTCAGCGTTGGAGATCCGGAGGAGTGATAACAAGTAGGATCAAGTTAGGTCATTCAATAAAACTTTACCAAAACAACAAGAGTGACAATCTCTCTTTCCATTAGCTTTCAACATGCTTATCACAAGAATTATCAATAGTATCATGTATAAGAATTAATGAGATAACCTTCTATGTGAAATCCATCATGTCTTATGCACAACAAGTATCAAGAGAATCATCTTCTAGAGTCAAGGTGCTAGCCTTCTTTATAGGATCAAGATATCCAACAGATAGATGTTAGCCAAACATCAAGTATATCAATGTATCAACATTAGATAGCGTCATAGACTTTAAGAAGATCAAAATGTTCAACACCGAGTGCATCAATTCATCATAGGAGACAAACATCCAAGTCGCTTTCATATGCATGTATGAGCCATTAAAGAGACATTCTCATCATACCCTAAGGCTTACCTAGCCATCAATGTTACTATTGAAATACAACATACCATGCATACCTTGTGGTATTCAAATACCTGTGCACCTTTTCATTAAACATAGGCATCTTGAAGTACTTTGTCATCTTTTCATATAGTGCCTCTTTACCATTTCCAGCTCTAGCCATCCTTCCTGCATGTCAAATGATCCTTAAGAAGGATTCACCTATCACATCTCATCAAGGAGGTTAGAAGCATCCATAAACTCAAATACATATGCAGGAAGTACAAACAATAAACATAATAATCAAATCCATAAGTCTAAACAAAAGTAAGAGGCATCATAAGTCAAGAAATACTTATCTAATGAGAGATTATCCTCTCCCTTTAGAACTAGCCATCACCATCCATTGTCTGCATAACAATGTTACCCTTAATCAACCAACCAGGCCTACCAGGGATTATCCCATCTAGGGCTTCATCAATCTCTCTCAAGTGCTTGAGCCTCCTTTGAGCATGTTATATCTCATGTCTTTTCCATAAACCAGGGTTTCTCTCAAACCCTAGTTTTAATAATCAAGTTGCCTATGGTTTCCTTCAAACCCTAGAATTCTTTTAGGTCTCTACCATGTGAAATTTTTATCTATTGCAGCTACTAGAGATTATTCTTCTAACTCAGAAATTAATTCTAAAGTTTATTTACTACGGCAAATAACGAATAAAATTACAGTTGAAATTTTCACCATAAAAAGATTGCGGAAAATAAAATACTGGAAATTGAGAAAATAAAATACTGGAAACTGAGAAATCTGGGCTGATGCAGATGCCAGGAGGGCTAACACAGAGGCCAGGAGGGTTGACGCTGAGCTTCATATTTGTGTTGGAGAGGGTTTCGTGGGGCAGACTTTCTAAATATCTGCTTCCGAATAGAGAGGTATTACTTCCAGATTATTTTCTCTATCAAGTGAGCCCGTTTGGCACCCAATTGTACTTAGAAAGACTGCATAATAAAATATCCCTCACAATTGTTGCACCGATTTTCCCAAGTTGGGTTTTTCTGGGGACGATTGTCAAAAAATAACGATGTCACTTGTGTGTTTGTCTATTTCTTTCAGTTGTTTATATGTATATGGTTGAGACTGTATTGTGTTTATTTCAGTGTTTATATGGTTAAATAAGTTGTTAGTAATTAAAAAAATAGGCGAAATAAACCAAAGAATAAAGATAAAATTCCTAATGTGCAATACTTAGAAATTTCAACAGTAAATAACAACTAGTGATTTAGTTGTCAAGCAAGAAAACTAGGATAACTAGTAAGCAAGCAATTTAATGACAATCAAATCAAATTTAGGAAAGTAAATCATACTTGCAGAAAATAAATCATACTTGTAGCAAGGAAATAACAAAAATCAAACTATGTTACAATTGTATGCATATTGTGGTTGATGGGGATCCTTCCATTCCTCAACGACCGCACATGAACAGCTATCACTCCTTAAGAATCAAACAACACTCATAACTCATAATTTTGGAGAAAATGATATTATTCATGCTGAATGAACAATCATAAATTTGATGCTAATAAATAACTGATAATTGTTGGCTTCCTTTGAAGGATGCACCTCTTATTTATACATGAGTTAGGGTTATCTGCTCAATAAATGAAAATCCCTTAAATATCTAATAGATCCATACTTGTCTCATCTTATCCGTAAATATTAGATACAAACCCTATGACTTGTAAAGATCTCCATGATCTTTCTCCCTGGAATATGGTCCACCTCTTGAGTTGAAATTCGAATTTGTGCTTGGGAGGACAAATGAGACCCTTCTAGAATCTCCAAATACGCCTACACATGTCACAAAACTCATAACACATATATAGATATATGAAACCATGTTAATTTCCTAGTTTTTAATCATAAATTTACTTAAAATACATAAAATAAATAACTTTGGAAAATGATTATTCTAACCTGTATGATCATGAAGATGATTACTTGATGTATGGTTTTAGGCTAGATAGTTATGAAATGAGAGGTAAATGGTTATGGAATTATGGAAATATGGATGAAGATGGAAGACAATTTTGAGACTCAACACGCTCTTTGAGAACTGGATGCGAGCGTCTGGCGACCAAACTGAACTGTGGAAGCCCTAGCCTCCCAGACGCTCCCTTAGACATTGTGTGCGAGCGTCCAAGACTTCCTGGATGCTCTTAGGACCATACATTTCCAGTGTCCAAGGATGAAAATCCTTAGTTACAAGCATGCGTCCAAGACTCAAAAAACCCTAGACACGTGTGAGCTTCGACCCTGTAGTTTCAGACCCTTTGCACGAGCTTTCCTCTGTTAGACCTGTGCGAACCAAAAAATAGAAGAGAGAAGAGAGTGCTTGATGATTGTGTCCAAATGAGCTTGAGGTATCTTCTATATATAGGCTTCCATGAGGGTCCACTTGATGTTGAGGCCGACCTATCTAATTGTACATGTGCTTAGGGCCGACCTAATCCAATATACATGAGTAAATAAATAAATTCAAAAACCAACTTCTGCTTGTCCAAATAAGGTGATCTTTAGGTCGATTTTGGTCCTCTCAAAAAGAGGAATCTATTTCAATTATTATCTTCATCATATGAGTTGTCCAAAGTGGAATTTGACCGTAGTTGCATAATTTTAACACATATAGTAATAAGATCGCAGGTGCATTCTTCACAACCTTAAAATAAAGGTTTGGATCGACATTTATCTTGGTAAATCCCAGTCTCATCAAATAGCTACCAATTTGAGCATACCAAGCTCTTGGAGCTTGCTTGAGTCCATGCAAGGCCTTCTTTAACCTAGAAACTAGAGCAAAGGCCTCATCATAATCTTCTCCCTCTTTCTAGGAGAACCCTCTGACCACGAATCGCACCTTGTATTTGTCAATGCTTCCATCTCTAGCATGTTTGATCTTGTATGTCCACTTGGAATTCACCACTGACTTCCCTTCTAACCTTGGCACAATCTCCCAAACATCATTCTTCATGATGGATTGGTATTCTTCATTCATAGCCTCCTTCCATACTTGCTTGCAAGCTGCTTCCTCATAAGTGGACGGCTCTGCATCAATATGGTTAGTCATAAGAGCTGCATAACTAGAAAACCTCTTAGGTTTCATAATTTCTTTGGATGTGCCATTAGGAGCTACATATCCTTCTACTTCTTCTAATGTAGATCTAAGCCATGCTAGTCTCTTTCTGATCTCTGGGACAGCAACCAGTTCCACTGGTTTACAAGGTCCTTCTAGCTCCTCAGGATATTTTGTAGAACTTGAATGTTCTTCCTTCGAAGCTATCAGGAGCTACATATCCTTCTACTTCTTCTAATGTAGATCTAAGCAATTCTAGTCTCTTTCTAATCTCTGGGACAACAACCAGTTCCATTGGTTTACAAGGTCCTTCTAGCTCCTTAGGATATTTTGTAGAACTTGAATGTTCTTCCTTCGAATCCTCCTGCTTCACTTCATCATAGGAATCCATGGAGACTTCCTTAGACTTCCAATATGCAACTTTCTCATCAAAAGTGACATCCCAACTAACCTCAATCTGTCGCTACTTTGGAATATAGATTCTATAGGCCTTTGATGATTCACTGTAACCAACAAATATGCCTTTCTTTCCTGAAGGTTCAAACTTATTCCTTTTATCCTTAGGAACATGGATGTAGACAGGGCAACCAAAGATTCTCATATGTCCAACCTCTGGCTTTCGTTTAGAGAATGCTTCTTCAAGAGTCATATCTTTCAGAATTTGATGAGGACTTTTGTTTTGAATATATACAACTATCAATGATGCTTCTCCCCATAAGAACATTGGCAAATCTTGATCATGCATCATAGCCTTGACAGATTCTTCAATGGACCTGTTCTTTTGTTCTGCTACACCATTTTGTTGTGGATTATAGGGAACAATAAGCTCCCTCTTAATCCCAACATTCTTACAGAAAGCAACAAGTTCTTTTGAGGTGTACTCTCCTCCATTGTCAAATCTCAAAATCTTGATCTTCTTACCTGTCAAGTTCTCCACTTCAGCTTTGAATTCTTGAAACCTCATGAAGATTTCATCCTTGGTCTTCAAGAGATAGATCCATGTCTTACGAGAGAATTCATCAATAAATGTCACATAGTACAATGAAACTCCAAGTGATCTCACAGGCATTGGACCACATACATCAGAGTGAATCAAATCTAAAACTTCTTTAGATCTATTGTCACTACTTGGAAATGGTTTCTTGATGTTCTTTCCAAGAGCACAACCTTTACATACACCTTCATGATCTATTTGCAATTCAGGAACACCTAAAACTATTTGATTCAATTCAAGTAATGCTCTATAATGAAGGTGACCATATCTTCTATGCCATAGCTCACTTGGATTGATTTCATCATGCACTAGGGCTTGAGCTAGTTGACTCACAAGCCTATACAATCTTCCTTCACGAATCCCAATAACCCTAGCACATCCATATTAGAGCCCTTGGACTATACAACTTATTTTCCATCCACAAAAGCTACTCTATATCCTTTATCCTCTAAACATGAAATAGAGACTAGATTATTTTCATACCTAGTACATAGAGAACATTGTTGAGATGAACATTGTTACTAGATTCCAGCTCAATGGATGCCTTTCCAACTCCTTTGACTGCATAGTTGTGATTGTCTCCAAGCTCTACCCTTTAGGATAGCCTCTTTTCCATCATGCTAGTAAGATTCCATGATCTCTGGTCATATGTCTTGAAGCACCATTATCTACCAACCACATATCATCATCATCTGCAATAGAACCTGTTAGAGCAAAAAAGTAAAAGAAATCTTTGTCACCTTTAGGCTTCTTTGGACGTTCAAACTTCATCGTCCACATCGGCTACAAAAGCGTGTTTTTTTCCCTTTCTCTTTTTGTTATTAGCCATCTCAGAGCAATCTCTTTTATAATGTCCAAATTTTTAACAACCATAACATTGAATCTAACATATCCTTCTTCTTTTGGGAAGGAGGTGATCTCCTTCCTGACTTCTTGTGTTGAAAGTCAAACTTCTTTGTTCTTGAAACGGGATGAAAATGCTTGAGAAGCTTCTTCCTTTTTGTCTCTTGATACAAGCCTTGATTCTTCTTGAGCACATGAAGTCCATAATTATTCAAATGAGAGAGCTTCCTTCAAGCTATTTATACTTGCTACAAATGCATCCCATGATCTAGGTATACCATTGAGTGTTGTAGTCACAAGTTCGTTCTCAGAAATAGTTTCTCTAGTTGCTTAAATTTGGTCTTTATTTATGAGATCCTTACAAAATATGAAGCCACGGTGTCATCATTCATCATCCTTACATCACGAAGCTCATTCTTCAGGGTCATGGCTTGACCAACATTCTTGATAGTAAATATATTAGTTAGGGCATCATACATCTTCTTGGAAGTATCAAGCTTTGCAATATAGAGGATTAGATGATCTCTTATGGAGCCCACAATAAGACTCATGGCAGTGATGTCATCCTCCTTAAACTTCTCCTTTCCTGCAGTATTTTTTGGTTCTACAACCTTCCCTATCACAATATCCAAAACCTTGTTCTTGGCAAGAATAAGATCAATTCTAAGTTTCCAAGCTCTGAAGTTTGAGGCTCCTTCCAAACTGCTCTCAGATTTCATAGAAGAAGAAATCAATGCAAATCAACAAGAAAGACTTCGACAATAGTTATCTCAATGTAGGGTTTCTTCAAAGATGATCTCAATGTTCCTTCCTTCACCAAAGCTCTGATACCATGTTGATTTTCTAAGTGCAATAGAGACTAGCACAATATTTCTAAAAAACTGATAATTATTTTTGATGTTGATCTTCTTTTAAATTATTCCAATATATCATTCAATAATTATACTTCAGAAATTCAACCATACAAGAACAGTAGAATAGTAGAGATCACAATGCACAAAGAGAAGACAAGATTTACCCTAGGAAAACCCACTAAGGGGAAAACCCAACAACCTTTTCAATAGAAAAATTCTTTTGTTCAACAAGAGACACACCTAGACCTATGGTCAAACCTGCTCAACCCATCCAACCCAACTCTCCCAACCTGATCTAGCACTTTGCTATGCTTGATCTGACCCAGAATTTCGGTCATCCTACAACTGCAAAAATCCCAAAATTTCAGCCCCCAGTAACTGCCCAGAAATTTCAGACCCTACAACAAAAACTGCCCAGAAATATGAGAACTCTGGAGAGAGAGAGAGAGAGAGACTATCCACACGTGCGAGCTTGAGAAAGGGAGAAAGAGATCAAATTCATCCTTCTTTTCGTCCTCCTTGTCATTTTTTTATCTTTGGTAGGATGCCCAAAAAATGTCTTCTTGAGAGAGTGCAAACTGGTCGTGAGAGAATGAGGTCAAGCTGCCTTTGTATAGTGATCTACTGGGTTGAATGGGTGTGTCCTTTGCCCAGGCCAACTTGAATTGGAGGGAGGTTTACTTGAGAAACTTGGAGCCAAATTTTCAATTTCAAAAGTCCAAATGGGAAGTTCCCCATGAAGCTTATCTCCTGGAACATGCGTGGGCTCAACAGTGCTTCGAAACACAGAATGTTGAAGAATATGATACAGTTGGAAAAACCAGCAGTGGTATTCCTTCAAGAAACAAAAAGTATTAGTACAGCGCTTGAAAAGATCCTTCGCAAAGCCTGGAGCGGAAGTAGATCAGTTTCCGTGGACGCAGTACGGGCGTCGAGCGGGCTCTCCATTGCATGGAATCCGCAGATCCTGAAGCTACAAGACTTTCATGCAACCCACCATTTCATTCAAGCTAATTTTCATTTTATTGGAACGGACATTCATGGACTCCTCACTAATACATACTTCCCGCAAGATATGCACCACAAGCTAGATGTGCTGGAAGCATTAACAGATCTAAACTCAACCAGACAATTCCCATTGTGGATAAGTGGAGGCGACTTCAATCTTATCACTCATCTGGGAGAAAAAAAAGGCGGGCGCATGAAGCTAGAAGATGACAGCGCCGGTTTCAAAGACTTCATTCGAAGTAATCAGCTTATAGACATACAAACTTCCAATGGCACCTTCACATGGACGAACAAGCGCAGGGGAGTACACAATATTGCCTCGCGACTTGACCGCTTTCTCATCTCAGACAACGCTATCCACCTGGGCAGAGACTTTAACGCTTCCATCCTACCTCAGGGAGGATCGGACCATTGGCCAATCATGCTGCAATGGACGAGACCTGGTAAACACAGCAATCGACCATTTAAATATGAAGCCTTTTGGGCCAGTCATCCCAAATTCAAAGAGGTGGTCCAAGAGGCATGGAAATCATTCTCTCCTCCAGAAGGTGCAAAGATGTTCATATTTCAACAGAAACTCCGACATCTCAAGCAAGTATTGAAGGTGTGGAATAAAACTCAATTCGGGAACATCACGGAATCCAGGCAAAAACTGGAACAGGAAATGAGCACAATACAGCAAACAATCATCCTAGAAGGCAGAATAGAGGAATTGGCAGACAAGGAGCAAGCCAAATGGACAGCGTTAGAAGCTCGGAGATCTCAAGAGGAAATCCTCTGGCACCAAAAATCCAGAATAAAATGGTTAAAATAAGGTGAGAAAAATACAAAATTCTTTCATCGATCTACCATTCAACGGCGAATGCACAATAACATTGCCTTCATCAACAATAACCAAGGGGAGAAATTAGAAACGCATGAAGATATGGAAAAAGAGCTAAGGGATTCCTTTCAGGAAGCACTCAAGGAACAAACCAGAAGCAGAATAGCAGCAATACAAGAGGTCACTAGGCACATCCCCAAGCTCATCACAGAAGAACACAACAAAAATTTGCTGCAACCAGTCACAAAGCAAGAGGTAGAGGAAGCAATGGCACAGTTAAAAGATGGTAAGGCTCCTGGACCTGATGGATTTACTGCAAATTTTTTTCATGATTTCTGGGAACTAATACACGCAGAGGTCTGGGAACTAGTGGAAGAATCTCGCTCCATGCACTGGCTCCTCCCCTCTCTCAACTCCACGTTCATTGCTCTGGTTCCCAAGGGGGAAGAAGCCAATACGCCTGACAAATTCAGGCCCATAGCCCTCTGTAATGTTATTTATAAACTCATCTCCAAGGTAGTGGCCAATCGGCTCAAACCCCTCCTGCCGCTTCTTGTCCTTCCGGAACAAACGGGTTATGTCGAAGGTCGCCAAATCATGGATGGCATCATCCTTTCTAATGAGGTGCTCCACTCCCTAAAAATCCTAAAGAAACCTGGTATGATTATGAAGCTTGATCTATCTAAAGCCTTTGACAAGCTTAGTTGGGAGTATATTCAGAAGATGCTGCTAGCCTTTGGCTTTAATGCAACATGGACTAGATGGATCATGAGCCTTATCTCATCTCCCTGTTTCTCGGTTCTTCTCAATGGCTCCCCATCTTTGCCTTTCCGCTCCTCACGAGGCATCCGGCAAGGGGACCCCCTCTCGCCTTTCATTTTCGTTCTGATGGCGGAAGGGCTCAGCCGCCTTATACACCATGCTATCTCCTCTCAAGCAATCAGAGGCATAACGCTTCATGGCCTATCCCCCTTATCTCATCAACAGTTTGTCGATGATACCATGCTCTTTGGCCATCCTTCTTCTTCTGAAGCTAAATCCTTCAAAGCCTTGCTCGAGCTGTTCTCTGAAGCCTCAGGGACCTCCATCAATGCTTCTAAATCTCAGCTCTTCTTTTTCAATACCCCTGTCTCCATTCAAAGGAATATAGCGCGCATCCTTGGCTTCACCATTGCAGTGCTCCCATCCAAATACTTGGGTGCTCCTCTTATGGTCTCTGCTCTCAAGCATGCATCCTGGCGCACGCTCCTGGACAAGCTGGAAGCCAGACTCTCATCCTGGACATACCGATCGCTAAACACAGCCAGTCGACTTGTAATGATCAAGTCCGTGCTCCAGGCTATGCCTCTTTACCTCTTTTCCATATTAGCTGCTCCCAAGTGGGTACTCAAAGCCATTCGAAATCTTCAGCGGAACTTTCTATGGGGATCCACAGGTCTCAACAGGAAATGGGCCCTTGTTAAATGGTCAGAAGTATGCCAACTTAAATCAAAAGGAGGATTAGGCCTGCGGGATCCAATGCAAAGTAATCATACCATGGGCGCGAAAGTTTGGTGGAACTGGCTGGTCAAACCTCTAATTCCATGGGCAAAACTCTGGCAAGCCAAGTATGCACCTGGCAGTCAATGGGAGGATCTCATCAGAATAAGTCCAAGCATCTCTGGCTCCATGATCTGGAATGCGGCTAAGCTACACAGTGCATTCATACAGGAGTACAGTTTCTGGGAAGTTCATTCCGGTAACTCAGCGCGTTTCTGGGAAGATTCGTGGCAACAACTTCCAAAGCTTGCCACGATTTTCCACAAACCACTTTGGCAGACTTACATGCAGAGCCACAGTTTGGTTCGCATCTCCCAATTCTGGCAACAACAGGCAAACAGCGATTACCAACAATGGAAGCCAGCTTGCTCATGGCAACCGGGATGGCAAGAAGAGACCCACGCAGATATTGAGGAAGAATTAAACCATAGGAAAATCAAGCAGTCAAATAAGCAGGATAAGCTGAGATGGGGGAACACAACAAAGGGAACCTTCACCACGAAAGAGGCTTATATACTGCGATATGCTCCAAGTCAAAACAACAGAGATCCGCTATGGAATAATATATGGCAGCCCAAACTTTGGCCCAAAGTTTCAACCTTCCTATGGTTGTTGAGCAAAAAACGCATCCTTACTTGGGACAACTTGCAGAGAAGAGGATTCATTGGGCCATCAATATGTCCAAATTGCGCTCTCCAGTCGGAAACCATACTGCACCTCATGGAGACATGCCCCCTCGCAGCCCATCTCTGGAATCAAATAGAACGATGCAATCAACGAAGAGCACACCGTCAGGGAGATATCGCAAACCTGCTGAGAACCTGGCACAAATCGCCGTATAAAAGTCCGCTGTTAAACTCTTTGTGGGCTCTCATCCCAGGATTCCTCTATTGGTCCCTATGGAAGGAACGGAATAACAGAGTATTCAACAATAAAAAGCGCCCTCCTGACATCCTTTGGCTACTATTCAAACAAAGTATCCAAGAAACTTTGGCGATAAGAACATGGCAAGAAACAGACTGGCCCTCTTCTCCACAAGAGCTACAGGTCTGGAAATTATGGGATCTCCACATTGCTTGCCCACCTTCTGCCCCCTCTTCATCCCCTCCCAAGATTGGCTCCCCTGTTCATTGGACACCCCCAGTATCATCAGTCTTCAAACTTAATTTCGACGGTGCAGCAAAAGGAAATCCAGGACCAGCTGGATACGGAGGTGTCATTCGAAACGATCAAGGTATCATTCAGCACATTATCTTTGGCTCCATAGGCAATGACACCAACAATGTTGCAGAACTGGAAGGCCTATGGAAAGGCATCTGTATAGCCGATCAACAAGGGTACTATCCGCTGGTAGCTGAAGGCGACTCATTGATCCTCATCAACGCAGCCATTCGAATTCAGGCAGGATCACCTGCTGCCAAAGTAGCTTCCAGTTGGAGATTGCTCAGCAGACTTGAAGCACTGGAGGACAGGCTCAGGAGCCCCAATAGCATTATCTTCCAACATGTTAAGAGATCCGCCAACAAGGTAGCAGATCGCCTGGCCAACCAAGGAGTTAATCTGAATAGCTCACCCTTCTCAGGTCATCTCAATGAATCAAAGGACACTCAACTTCAACAGGATTGCCTTTCTCTGGCAAATCAGGACCTTCTACCCCCGGCTGCGGGTGATTAGTCTGCCCATAAATGAACGGGCCGCCTCATTAAAAGGCAAGTGGCAGCCCGCTCCAGACGTGTGGACGGAAGCGTCTCGAAACCGCCTCCTTCGTCCGGCTCAGTTAAATGCAGCCATTACTCCGCATGGGAGAATGGTCACGCGGCATTCTATTTCATTCGGCTCCATCGGCTCGACGATGCATTATGCAAGGGTGGTAATGGTGGGTATGGTCTGTAACTGGTCTCGGGGTTTAGCCTGCAACTTGCTCAGCTTGTGGATGAGATTGTTTTGGCCGAGTGTGCCAGGCTTTAGACCTCGGCCCTCTGTGCAGAAGGCCTTGGTCTTCATCCTGGCTCGCTCTGGCTCTCTGGTTTATCTGCTTCAAAAGAATTTGGCACCTGTGCGGTCTCGTTGGATCCAAAGTTTCTGGGCTCTGTGCCATACTCTCAGCGTCACCCTGGTTCACTTCGGTCAGCATTCGGGGGTGGCTCCTTTGTACACCAGGCAGCACGATACCAGAATGCCGCGAGAACGAATGCGGAAACCTTGCCGACGGGGAGGCTCAAGAGGTGGCGCTCGTGGACGAGCTTCTCCTCCGCGGTCCTCAGCCTCACTCGGTTCTCCTTCCGAAGAAATTAACTCTCCAGGTGCTCAGAGGGGCCGCGGCAGAGGACGAGGGCGGGGTGGCACAGCGATGTGCTCGCTCGGCTCTCACCCTTCCACGCGGTTCCGGTTCCCCTGTGTTCTGGATAACGCCACCTTTTATGTTACTGTTCGGCTCGAGAAATGCGAGCACACCGACCTACCAGCAGCTCCAGCGGAGCCACGACCACCCTCGCCTGTTCAAAGCTCTCGACTGCAACCTGCGGAGGCCTCGGGTGCGGCTGCGGGAGCAACGGCTGGAACAAGCGAGCCTGCACGCAATGAACCTCCCCACACGGATACGAGCGCCTCTGATCCCTACGCCTGCCGAGTGGTGGAGGAACAACCGTCCACCTCCATGGATGAGTAAGTCCTCTGCTTGGCTGCGCTTTCAATTCCAGAATGGCGGCTCCATGGTTTTTGCACGATACTTATCATCGTATGTAATGTCGGTCAAGTGTCTTGGGACGGGTATGAATGGTAGCTCTGAGTCTGTAATGGGAGCGGGTAGCATAGCTCAATGTCTGTTACGTGTCTTGTCTTTGGATCGTTGGGAAGTTCCGTGTCGTTTTGGCAGGGACAGAAAGCAATCTGCGTGTAACTAGTTTGTTATCTGCGTGTAACTAGTTTGTCATGTGTCCGGGTCTAGAGTCAGTGGACAGCTCCTTAGCTCCACAGTTTTCAGGTTTATGTTCAGTCATAGCGCGATCAAATGTTCAGTGGCGGCCATCTTAGCATGGCAGTTGTACTCCTTTGTAACAATTTTTGTATAATATAATACTAGTAGTCAAATTTACAAAAAAAAAAAAAAAAAAAAAAAAATCTGTATATGTGAGAATAGTTTAAATAGAGGAGGAATGACCTGTTATAGAGTTTTATGAACCCAACGTTTCGGACAACCAAGTGATTCCATCATCAGGGGATGCGTCAATAGATATTCTAAAGATATTAATAATGTATCCATGAGCTATATTTTAGGGTATATATATATATATATATAGGTTATGAAAGAATTAACCTAAGAAATTAGGTTGGCCATTATCCAATTAGTTTGTTAATGTTCAGATTTTTATTTTTATTTTTTTATTTAATTTATTAATTATTTATGATTTAATTAATTATTTTAATTAATTAATTAAGTTGTTTAATTAATTAATTAATTGTTTAATTAATTCCCTAATTAATTAATTGATTAATTGTTTAATTAATTAATTAATTTGTTTAATTAATTCCCTATAATTTTGTATATAATATCTATTGTTAATTTCTACTTGTCTTAATTTGAGTTATTACTGCTTAATTTAAATTCATATGTTACTATAATATTATAATTAATAAATTATGATTTAAGTTTATTTTAATATTATCAAATGATTAGTTATGAAATAACCAATTATTTATTTATATGATTATATTTGTTTTTGTTATATTGTTTAACGAGGATGTTAGATAATGTTTCCTTCTTGTTTTGATTTATATTTTATTAATTTTTTTTATTCAAAATATGCTTTACAATAATCAATATAAATACATCAAGTGGCCAAATATACATTATGAACACTGACCATAGTTACAAAATTCAACACTACCCTCAATGGTATATAGCCCTAAAGCTCTAACTGCTTGTTCGCCCTTATTTGTGTTGAAATTTGGGTACAAGAGAACAAGTGGTTCCCCAAGGCTTTGATCTTTGGCCTAGGGAAAAGTGTCCAAATTTATTTTTTACTTTTCTCCTAAAGTGACTTTATAAGTGGTAAAGCCAATTTAATTTAAAAGTGACTTTATAAGTGGTAAAGTTACATTCTAATTTAAAAATGACTTTCTAAATGGTAAAGTTACATTCTAATTTAAAGGTGACCTTATTAAAGTGAATGAAGAATTAGAAAGTGAAAAAGGGACTATGGAAATAAAAGGCTAAGTGGGTCTTTATTTAAGTGGGTGAGTTAAAAAATAGAAAGTGAGAATTAAATGCACATTTATCCTCATCCCTAGATCTAAATGAATCTCAACCATTAGATCTTAAGGTAACCCAAAATGTCATTTAGAGAATAAAAGGAGAAGAGAAGAGGAAAAGATCAATTCATTCTTTCATGAGCATTTGAGAGAAAGAGAACAGAGAGCAATGAGAAAATTTCTTAGCAGTGAGGAAGTGAAGGAAAGCAGCAAGAAGACATTTCAGCAAATTTGGGCAGCAGCATTTATTGGCACGCATCCCAAGGAAATTCGTACAATAGGAGAAAGGCACAAAAATCAAGGAAGAGGGACAGCAAGTTCTAGGCACATTTTTCGAGGCTGGCCATACAACATTTAATGTTGTTTTATTGCTGTAAAAATTTCTATTTTGGCTATTTGCTGATTGGCATGATTTTCGAGGTGGAGTTCAAGCACGGAAATTGAGATAAGTTGTAATTTGTGGTTGCTGGAATTTTTACTATGTATTTCAGTTTCTCTGTAAAAGCATTTTCAGAAATAAAGAAGAGCTCTCAAACTGGTTTTCCCCAAGAGTTGTAGGGGGTTTTTCGAGGGTCACATTGATTAAAAATCACTGTGTTATTTTCTGTGTGTGGTTGTCATAATTTTGCTGTGTTTTATTTCTGCAATTTCAGCTGTTGTGAAATCTCTAAATTTGTGTTTTCAGAAAAATATTACCATTTCCAAATTTTAGAATTTTTATCATGCTTGGATTTAAAACCAAATGCATGAAGTGATAAGGAAAGCTGATAACCGGAGTGGGGGTTGAAATTTCTTCATGGTATCAGAGCTTGGTTGGCTGAGAAACACAGTTTGGGACAGCAAAGTGAAAATTACAGCAAGCTGATTTTTACACAGAAAACAGAAACCTTTACCACAGATTTGAAAATTTCAGTTTGATAAGACAGTGAAACATGTCTTTGGGTTTGAGAGTTGAAGACAAGTTGGATGGGCAGAACAACTACAGTGCATGGAAGGAGAGAATCTAGAGCATCTTTGAGGAAGTAGAAGTTTGGGGCATTATGGTAAATACCACACAGAACCCAGTAGCAGTACCTGCTTACCCTGTACAGTTGGCAGAGTTCAACAAAAAGAATGTTAAGGCAAAAGATTGATTTTTGAACGAATCAAAGACCATGGCATTCCTCATGTGAGAGGAAATACTTATGCACATGAGATGTGGACAGCCTTGACCAGTCTTTACCAGAGCTCAAATGAAAACAGAAAAATGGTCCTAAAGGAGAAACTAAAGGCCATTAAAATGGCTACGATTGACAGTGCTACAACATACCTCACAAAGATCGCTTCAGTGAGAGATGAGTTGGCAGCCGTAGGTGAGATCATTGCATCCACTGAGTTGGTGAGAATTGTTTCGAATGGTCTTCCCAAAACTTGGGAGAATTTTGTGGATGGCATTGTTGCACGGGAAAACCTTCCCGATTGGGAGAGGTTGTGGGATGATTGCATTCAAAATGAGATAAGAAATATCCATTGTTGTGGAGGTAAATCCCCTCTGCGGACAGAGGCGATCCCTACTAGTCCAAATAGGGTCTAGCAACAATCAAACAACGCTAACACGCAGGTTCCTAATTACAAATTAAAGACCGATGATGAAGGCCTACTTGGATTCCAACACTAGTACTTGTAGAAGAGTCGACGCTCCCGTTCCTTTGCTCCGGCTAGTCACAATCCCCACGATCCTCGTGCACGGACACCTGCACATGCAAAGAACGATACAAACACAAGCATAAAATCCAATGGATGCAACTATATATCAGTCAGAAAGGATATAACTCAAACACCATCATAAAGACAATAAGAGTGGAACCATAATGATAGTCGTCTATTATTGATAAACAAAGAAGAATACAACCATAGTTCTGACGTCAAATCCTTCTCAAAAGGGTCCAGCCAACAAGTTCCTCAAGCATTCACCCTTGAAGGTAGATCTCCCAAGACAAAACTCTCTCACTCACAAGTTTACACAAGATCAAAACACTTCACAACCTTCCTTAAGCTCTCTAACAATCCCACACTTGTCACACCAGCTACCTATCAAGCTCACACACTATCAGCAACACTCCAAGCACTATGAATTCCAAACTAGCAGCTCATAGCAATGGTGGAGGCTTAAATAGGAAGCAGTCTCCATGAATGGTGGGAAGATGAGCTTATCTCCAAGGAAGGTGGCTCAAATGACGAAACAAACATGCCAGAGAAGGGAGAGCGACATATACAAGGCCAACAACCAGGTCTGGAGTCATCTGGAAGGCCGGCTGTTAGAATAAACTCGCCCAGACTGGATCATCGCGGGTACATAGCAGTACTAGAGCGTTGACATCGCTACTGCATAACGGAGAAAGCCATGTCAGCACGATCAAATATAAGAAACAATCGCGTTGTCTCATGAAATTCGACCATCGCGGAAATCACGTGTACTTCCGCGATGGTAGCGCGTTCGATCTGTTTTGGAGTGCTCATCAGCGCGTTTATTTTTACAACAGTCGCGATGATGCAAAAAACTTTGGCAAAGTGGGTCATTTGGCAACATCAGAGAGCATGAGCATGAATGATTTGGATTCATGACACAGTAGGAAAATTAGTATGAAGGCAGTGACAAATTACTGTGTAACAACCATCTTGGGGCAGCCAAACAAGTGGAGGAGGATGACAATGTGGCGTTGTTAGCAAGAGGCAAGAAGGGCAAAGAAAAGAAGCAAGATTCCAACAGTGGAGGCAAAAGAAAAGGTAAAAGCAAGTAGCAAAATAAGGAGAAGGACTATTCCAAAGTCAAATGTTGGAATTGTCAAAAGTTGGGACACTATGTTGTTGTGTGTCTGGAGAAGAAGAACAAGAAAGGGAAAGACAAACCCATGGCAGCTTCTACAGAGATAGACAACTTCTCAGAGCGATTTGATCGGGAGTTTGGGTTCATAGCTTGTGAGGCCACTAGTGCAGGATCACCTGCCATACAGGTTCAGAGGGAGTGTGCCTTCCCCGCTACTAGCAAAGCATCTTCTAGCATTTGGTATGTTGACAGTGGTGCTTCCCGCCACATGACAGAAATCATTGATCCAAATTTAAACAAGAACGCAAAAAAATACAGAGATAACCATATACACAAAGATGCAGTGGATATAATACTTCATTTCATTAATGTAAAATAATGAAATATGCTTACAAACAGAAATGGAAAGAAACCGGCGAGGGCGGTGGTAGCTTATCTCTGAGAAGAGATGTGGCGGATACATGCCTCTGAACTATGTTACAATGAGGCTCGAAGGCCTTATTTATTGTTGAGAAACAATGGAAAACCCTAAACATCCAAAAACCTAACCCTAGAAGATGAAACGCCAAACTGTGGGCCCCATTTTGGTAAATTGGTACATCAACTTCCCGGGGTCGTAACTTTGGCATACGATCTTCATTTGATGCACACAGTATCTCATTAGAAAGATATATCTGAGAACTACAACTTTGGGAAGATTTGGACCCATGTTTCTCCCCGTTTTCCTAAAAAACGTCGCTTAGGGCCTCAAAACGGCTCTGGAAGTTCAGGACCGAAAAACTGCTAAAAATAGTAAAATGTGCTACAATTAAGGAAACTTAAAAGCCGAAAGAAACAATGGCGGGGGTCCAAGTGGACTTGGCAGGTGGCCACCAATATCCACCTGGATCATTCCTTCCCCCTTAGGAAGCAATGGTCCCCATTGCGTTGAGTTCCTCCATGAGATGAGGAAACTTCTGTTGAACTTGGTCCCTAGTGAGCCACTTGCCCTGGTGAAGGAGTTGGCCTGCTTTGACAACTCGATACAATTGGATATTCTGTTGGCGAGTGTGCTTGATCTATGTGTCCATGATCCGATCAATTGCAGCTTGTTCCATGCAATCCAGATTTAACTCTGTGGGTGTGATTTGTTCTGCAATGTCGGGTGTGTCTAGTAATGGTGGAAAGTATGGCCGAAGGCGGTCAACAATGAACACTGGGTGCAGGCCAAGGAATAGGGGAATGTTGAGATCAAATGCATTGTCTCCCACAACCTTGGTAATGGTGTAAGGACCATATCGAAGTGGTATGAGTTTCTGATAGGCTTCGGTAAGGCGTTCCTTTTGCAAATGCAACCAGACTTTGTCGCCCACCTGAAACTTGTGTGGCACCCGATGTTGATCATGTCACTGCTTGTACTTGGCATTTGATTTCTCCAGAATGTCATGCACCTGCTGGCGAATATGTTGGATGTGCTCAATGAATTTGTTTGTCTTATCTGTTTCAAAATGGGCATGGGCCGAATCAGCGTGAGTAGCTGCAACTGGCATGGCCACATCAATGGGACATAGTGTATAGAATCCCAAGCCCACCTAAAAAGGGTTGTGTCCAATTGAGCTGTGGAGAGCCCGGTTGTAGCTGTGTTGAACATAGGGGAGGCTCTCGTCCCATGTGCGTGGATGCTTTGAGTTGTACGTGCGCAGAATGTGTACGATCATCTTGTTGACAACCTCTATCTGGCCATCAGTTTGAGGATGGAAGGCTGTCGACTTAGTGAGTTTGGTGTCGATCATCAACTAGAGACTGGACCAAAATGTATTGAGGAAACTGTTGTCCCGATCTGAGATGATAAACTGTGGGATCCCAAAGTGTACCCACACTCGTTCAAAGAAGAGTTTAGCAGTGGCTTCTGCTGTGATATTCTTCTTGCAGGCAACCATAATGGCCATCTTCGAGAACCTATCGATGACCACAAAAACACAGTCGTTTCCATGCTTAGTGGAAGGAAGACCTAACATGTAATCTATGGAGATGGATTCCCAAGGTCGACTAGGGGTAGGAAGCGGGGTATAGAGGCCTTGCTTCTTGATGGTCGGTTTGGCAATGGTGCAGGCAGTGCATGATCTGATGTACTTCTCGACATCATGTCAAAGATTAGGCCAATAGAAATACTTCTGCAGTACTACCACCGTTTTCTCGACCCCGAAATGTCCAGCAGCCTGACTGTAGTGTGCTTCTCAAATCATCTTGGCATGCTCGCTTGAAGGAACACAAAGGTGACCCAGGTGGCATAACAGGGCATCCTGGAGGTGAAAGTCTGGAACATGCTGACCCTCCAAGAGTGTCTGATATGTGTGGCCAAATTCTGGGTCGCTTTTGTAGAGAAGTGGCCAATCAGAAGTCTCGTGCCCACAAGAGTTGATCACAGTGGTTAACGCCATGATCGGTGGTCGACTGAGGCAATATGCAACATTATTTGTGCTACCCTTCTTATACTTGATATTCAAATGGAACTGTTGCAGGTATGTGGACCACTTCTGATGGCGATCATTCTACAATTTCCCTTGGGTCTGTATGAACTGCAGGGGTCGGTGGTCTGTGTGGATGACCGTTTCCTTCCCCAAAATGTAATGCTTCCATTATCGGCAGGCCTACATAATGGAATACATCTCTTTGTCATAAGTGGGCTAGTTCCGGACTATGTCTGAAAGTGTCTCATTGTGATATGCCACTGGATGCCCGTGTTGAGTAAGGACTGCCCCAATAGCATAGTCAGAGGCATCTGTCTCGACCTCAAATGGTTGTTGCAAGTCTGGTAATGCGAGCACGATTGTCATGCAGAGGTGATCTTTCAACTCTTTGAATGTCCTCTATTGAGATTCAGAGCAAAAGAATTTTTCTTTCACTCCTCCCTTGGTGACTTGACTCAAGGGCCAAGTGATATGAGAAAATCCCAACATGAACCTACGGTAGAAGTTGGCAAGACCTAGAGAGTTGTGGAGCTCTGTTAGAGTTGTTGGGGATGGCCAATCTCGAATGACTTGGATCTTGGATGGATCCATATGCACCCCTTGTTCATCAATAATGTATCCCAGATACTGAACCTGGGTCATGCCAAAAGTGCATTTCTTCAAATTGGAATATAACTTGTGTTGCCGCAGTGTTTGGAGAACCTGTCGAATGTGGTGGAGGTGCTCTTCCCATCTCTGGCTGAAGATCAGGATGTCATCCAAGTATACTACTACAAATGAGTTGGTGAATGGCTGCAAGATGCCATCCATTAGCCTCATGAAGGTTGTAGGAGCATCTGTCAATCCGAAAGGCATCACCAACCATTTGAACAGGCCCTCCTTGGCTTTGAAGGCAGCCTTCCACACATCGGAGGGTTCAATTGGTACCTGGTGATATTCTGACTTCAAATCGATCTTGCTGAAATATTTTGTCCCCTTCAGTTGGTCCAAGAGGTCATCAATCCGTGGGATCGGGTACCTATTACAAACAGTGATCTTTTTCAGTGCCCGATAGTCAATACAGAGTCTCCAAGTCCCATCCTTCTTCTGTACCAACACGATCGGGCTCCCACAGGGCGATGAACTTGGATGAATGTGACCTTTCTGCAGAAGTTCCTGAACCTGCCTCTTGATTTCATCATTCTCCAGAACGGAGCGCTGATAGATTGGTCCATTGGGCAGCGGCGCACCTGGGGTCAAATCGATGGAGTGCTTGACCTGATAGTGCAGAGGAACCCCTGCGGGGGAGGTGAAGATGTCCTCGTACTCCTCCACGACCTTGTCCATATATAGTTGTCGTGCGGAGGGGCCCTGTCTAGAGGTCGTGGCCACTGTCTTCTTCTTTTCTTGAGGGCGTATCATCAGGAAAACAAATTTCCCGATTTTGGAAACGAGCTTACTTCATTGTTTTGCAGTAATCAAAGAGATGGCGGTAAGCGGTGCTACCTCCGGTAACCTGTACAACTTAGTTCCCAAAGTAACAATAACAGCACGGGGCCTTGATTCATACACAACATGTCGCTTCCATAAGTATGGTTGTCCTAGTAATACATCACAAACTTCAAGGGGAGCAATGTCACACAATACCTCATCCATGAAGGGCTTGATGTTGTATGGAAGGCGACACTGCTAGCTCACGTGAAGATCCCGTCCTTGGTGAAGCCACCCGATGGTGTACAGTTGTGGATGTGTTGTGGTCGGTAAGCCCAACCACTTCGCAACCTTTGCTGAAATGAGGTTATTTTGGCTCCCGTTGTCGATAATGAACTGTAGCAGGGAGCCCTTTACCCACATCTTGGAGTGGAAGAGATGCTCGTCCTCCTCTAGATCTTCGGGTTCCTCCTTCTGGATCTTCATGGTGGCAATAGTGGTGTTGGGCTCCGCATCAATAATTTACTTCCCTTTATCATTCCCCTTGTCGGGTTCTAACCCAGAGTCGGAACCTGCATCTGATTCTGAAACCTTTAGCTCATCCACCAGTGATTGCTTGGCCCGACACTCACTTGTGTTATGAGTGGAGCTCTTATGGAACTCACACCACTTTCCCGTGTCCTTTTTCCGCTTCACGGTGTTGTTCTTTGCTTCCAACTTTGGCGAGTTGTCTTGGGCTACCCTGCCTTGGATTTGTCCTTTGTTCTATGGTTTGGGGGTACCTTTCCCTTGCTTTGGATTCGTAGATCCAAAGTCTCGCTTCTTCTGTTTAAACTTTTGCTCGACCCTGACGGCATATCAGTATGGAGTGCCGAGCGAGCAGATGTTCAGGAATTTTATTTCTTCCTGGATGTACTTGTGCAGGCAGCCACGGTATTTGAGTACCAAATGCTGCTCCGAATCCTTGATACCCAACTTTGTGCGAAGGGTATGGAAAATATTGGTGAACTCCGGCACGTCTTGGTCCCTTCCCTGCCGCAACGTGGTCCACTTTATGTATTGATCCTCATAGCTTCCGACAGGGTAGTACTGCTCTTTGATGGCATCCCGGAATGAATTCCAAGTGGGTACGACCGAAAATAGTGAGCTTTTACTTTCATCCTTATGCTCGTAGTAGGTTTCCCACCAGTCCTTGACGTGGGAGGCTGCTTTGAGAAGAGCGAAAATAATCTTTTCCCCGCTGGAAAAATCATGAACAGAAAAATAACCCTCTAGCAGATTTAACCATTTATTGACGGCATCTACGTCTATCTGACCCTCAAAAATGAGGATTTCAAAATTAACTTGTACCTTAAACGGTGTGGCGTTTCTAGAGTAGTTGTTGGAAGGCGGTGCATCGCCCCTAGGTAGCTGCTGAAGGATCTGGGCAAAGTTGTCCATCATCGCATTCCTTTGTCGCTCGAGGGCTTATTCAAGCAAGATTTTGATAGGATCTCCTGCCCCCTCGTCTTTCTTTTCATCCGTCATGGGAGGCCATCGGGATTTGCGAGGCTGGTCTTGCAAAGGTTCGACCAGTTCAAGCCCTAACTCCTTATATCCCAACCTCGTTGGGGACATGCAAAGAAAAACAGAGAAAAAAAAAGCAGACCACTTTGATACCACTAATCCAGATTTAAACAAGAACGCAAAAAAATACAGAGATAACCATATACACAAAGATGCAGTGGAAATAATACTTCATTTCATTAATGTAAAATATTGAAATATGCTTACAAACATAAATGTAAAGAAACCAGCTAGGGTGATGGTAGCTTATCTCTGAGAAGAGATGTGGCGGCTACATGCCTCTGAAATGTGTTACAATGAGGCTCGAAGGCCTATTTATTGTTGAGAAACAATGGAAAACCCTAAACATCCAAAAACCTAACCCTAGAAGATGAAACGCCAAACCATGGGCCCCGTTTGGGTAAATTGGTACATCAACTTCCCGGTGTCGTAACTTTGGCATACGATCTTCGTTTAACGCGCACAGTATCTCGTTAGAAAGAACTATCTAAGAACTACAACTTTGGGAAGGGAAACATTAGTTCATGGACCCATATTACTCCATGTTTTCCCAAAAAACGTCGTTTAGGGCCTCAAAATGGATCTGGAAGTTCAGGACCTGAAAAACTACTAAAAATAGTAAACTCTACTACAATTAAGGAAACTAAAAAGCTGAAAGAAACAATGGTGGGGGTCCAAGTGGACTTGGTAGGTGGCCACCAATATCCACCTGGATCAGTCAGAGAGTACTTCTCAGAGCTTTCAGAGGGTGATACTGATATGGAGGTAGTACTTGGTGATGACAGCATTGTTAGAGCAATCAGTGTGGGGACATTGACATTTGATAGGGGACCCAAACCTCCCTTGAAAGTGTCAAATGTTCTGTATGTGCCTGGAATGAAGAAGAACCTGATATCCGTCTCAGCACTTGAGGATAGAGGGTGTGATGTGTTGTTCAGGAGAGGGCAAGTGCTTATATATCCTAGGGGAACTCCAGCTTCTTTAGCTAAAGAGATTGTTGTGTGCCATGCCAAGGTGTACAAGTTCTCATTCCAGTCCCTGATGGCATTGAGTAGCAACACCTGAGACAGGACTGACAGCAGATCTAGCAGTTCAGAGTTGTGTGAGATTTGGCACCGCAGGATGGGGCATATGGGGCCTTGAGTACATTGCGGGAGATCACCACTGGTGTGCCAAATTTAAGTTCTGGTCACCTTGATGTATGCAGAGGATGTGCTATGGGGAAGTTTGCCAGATCCCCTTTTCCTAGCAGTGACAACAGAGCGACCGGGATCCTTGACTTGATTCATACCGATGTGAGTGGTCGAATGTCTCATGTATCCTTGAGTGGCTATGAGTACTATGTTTTATTCATTGATGACCACTCTAGGAAGACCTAGATTTATTTCTTGAAGACTAAGAGTGAGATCTTCAAGCAGTTTCAAGAGTTCAAAGCTCTTGTGGAGACCTAGATAGGTAGGAAGATCAAGGTCCTCAGGTCGGACAATGGAGGGGAGTATAACCTTGGTGAGTTTGTTGATTTTTGTGCTGAGGCAAGAATTAGGAGGGAGTTCACAGTTCCATACTACCCCCAGCAGAATGGGGTTGCAGAGAGGAAGAATAGATCCATTGCAGGGGCTGCCAAAGCCATGCTTCAAGATTAGGGGTTACTTTTATTTTTGTGGGTAGAGGCCTGCAACACTGTTGTGTACTTGCAAAATAGGAGTCCACATCGTGCCTTGGGGAATGTGACTCTGGAGGAGGCTTTTTCTAGGAAGAAGCCTGATGTTGGGCACTTTCATATCTTTGGGTGACTTACATATTCCTATGTCCCCAAGGAGAATAGGACCAAGCTAGAGCCCACTTCAGACAAGGGCATCTTTGTGGGTTATAGTGATACCTCGAAATCTTATCGAATTTATTTTCCCGTGCAGAGGAAAGTGGTTGTCAGGCGGGATGTGAAGTTCGAGGAGGAGAGATATTTCAGGAGGTCACGGGAGTTAGAGTATCCAGACTCACCTAACCCTCGGGACCAGTTGAGTCAGTCACAGGGATCCAGTGGTTAGGGATCAGGAAGTCACAGGAGTTAGAGTATCCAAACTCCCCTGACCCTTGGGACCAGTTGAGTTAGTCACAGGGATCCAGTGGGCAGGGATCAGGAGGTACATCGATTACAGTTTCAGGTCCATCAATGAGCAGTGGCTCTCAGAGTCAGGTGGGTGGTTCTTCGAGCAGCATGCAGGGTAGTCCACATAGCAGTTCACAGGGTAGTCCACTAATGGACAGTTTCGCACGGTACTTCAGCATCTATAGGCACAGATTCAGGCATGAGGTCAGTTGGCAGGCCTTTAGGAGTTCAGGCTTCTGATGATGATGAGGATTCTTTCACTCTAGTGGGAGAAATATGCTCAGGGAAGAGGAAGCCCAAGTGGCTTCAAGATACCTTGCATGAGGCCACATCAGTTGTTGGGCCAAAGAGACAGGTTAGAGAGAGTAAACCACCTGAGCAGTTTTGTAGTTACATGGCATTGGTAACAAGCATTGTTGACTCTGAGCCTTCTAGTTATGAGGAGGCAGCCAGCCAACAGGTCTAGAGAGAGGCCATGATGGAGGAGTATTCTTCTATTATGAAGAACGATGTTTGGGAGGTAGTGCCGAGGCCTGAAGGTAAATCAGTTGTTACTTCCAGATGGCTCTACAAGATAAAGCATGTTGTAGATGGTAGCATCGAGAAGTTCAAGGCTCGATTTGTGGCGAGAGGGTTCTCACAGGTAGAGGGAGTTGACTATGAGGAGATCTTCACTCTTGTAGCTCAGTATACATATATTTGCTCCATTATATCGATTGCAGCAAAGATGGGTTGGAAGATCCACCAGATGGATGTGAAGATCGCATTCCTCAATGGCTTCATTTAGGAGGAGGTTTATATTGAGCAGCCGCAGGGCTTTGAGGTGCATGGGAAGGAGTCCCATGTATGCAGATTGAAAAAGGCACTTTATGGCCTGAAGCAAGCTCCTAGAGCTTAGTACTCGAGGATTGATACATACTTGCAGTAGTTGAGTTTCACAAAGAGTGAGGTTGATCCGAACCTATACTTCAATGTGGTGGGTGAGGAGCCTGTCATTCTGGTGTCGTATGTTGATGACTTGATCATCACTAGTGCAGAGAAAATCATTGAGGGCTGCAAGAGAGATCTTGCTTCAGAGTTTGAGATGAAGGATATTGGCTTGATGCATTATTTTTAGTTATTTTCTCTCTGTTTATTTCAGTTTATTTAGCTCTCTGTTTTTTATTACCAAATCTATACCTTTCATTTCTGCATATGCTCTTTGCCCCGTGACTCTGTGTGATCTGGGCAAATCAGAAACAGAAAGGAAGGATTTTTCTCATGCGTATGCTCTTTTCCACCGCGCCTTAGTGTGATCTCGGACAATCAGAAACATTGAAGAAAATATTTAGTTTCCGGCTAAAGTTAACTTCAAGCTGTAAGGTTTATTTTTTTGTATGTCCGTGTTGGGTTTTGTGTTTTTTTTTTGTACGGAAAAAAGAGCTTTCTCAAGTAAGCACGCACCCCAAAGCTTCAGTGACTAAAAAAAAAACCCCTTCCTCTTTTCCAAAAATTACTAACCTTTTAAACTAGCTCACTTGGTCCAAAGTTACTTTACGAGAATAGAGGTCTTGGGTTCAAGTCTTTCTTTTTGTTGAGTTACTTTTTCAAAAAGCACATGTAGCTTATGTTTTAAAGTTACTTTATGTAAAAGTGTTCTCACCCATTATAAAAAGTGAGTCACTTATAATTCTAAAGTCTCTTTATCTTTTATTTAAGTTACAATTTAATGGATAGCTCATAAAGTACAATTGTAAAAGTGACATTCACTTATTTATAAAAGTGAGTCACATAATTTTTTTTTTAAACTGAGCTAATTAGATTTATGTTTGGAAAGGGGGGAGATTTTTTTTAAATATAACATTATCATTTATTTTCGCACATTCACGCACTTCGTCGGCATCTTCAACAACTTTTATTCAAAAAACCATAACTTCTTTATCTGGAAGCCGTTTTCAGAGCCGTTTTTTTTAATCAACCTAATTTTTCGAGATATTTCCATTGGAACACTTAGTTTCAACATCTATAGCTTCAGTTTCTGTTAAAATGGAAAGTCCATGCCAAGTTATTCTTGACAGCACCAACTACTTCCAATGTTGGTCCTACATTGTGGATTTACTTAGAAGTAAAGGTTTTTACAAAATAGCCTCAGGCCAAGAAACCAAACCTCAAGATGAAGATAAGGCAGCCAAATGGGAAAATACACAAGATCAAGCACGTGGGTTGATAGGGATGTCTATTTCTCTAGACCTTAGATTCCATATCGCAGAACTTGATACTCCTAATGAAGCAATGAAACAACTCACTAAAGTTTTTGGAATTAAAAATGAAATTAGAGCCCATCAACTCGAAAATGAACTACTTACATTGGACCCCAATAATTTTTCTTCCATTGAAGATTCTTTGTCCAAGTTCAAGACCCTTAGACTTCTCTTGGAAGGTGTTAAGGTTAAGAAAGAAAATGGTAGCCTTATCTATTCCATTCTTACTAAGTTGGAACCAGCCTACTCTGTGTTTGTTTCCACCTTCCATTCTATAAGAGAAGCCTTCATTTCTCAAGGACAAGACTGCAAGACCCCTTCCTTTGATGCCTTTTGTGATTCTTTGATAAGAGAACAAGAAAAACTCCTACATATTGGTCTTCTTAATCTTGGAAACTCTTCTAAGAAAGCCTCAGCCGCTCAACAGCAACCTAATTCAAAGAATCCTAAGAAGTCGTATCCTAAAAAGAATGGTCCTAAACCAAACAAGGGTCCTAAGAAATTTCTATCTCAAAAGGAAAAATCATTTCAAGAAAATCATAAGGCAAATAAAAACAAAGGGAAGAAGACTGATAGACATCGCCACTTTTGTAATCGAGATGGCCACTTAAAATCCAAATGCTTTAAGAAGATGGAAGCCTTGGAAGCATCAATGAAGAAGCATAACATCCATTTGGAGCACTCTTCAACTTCAACTTCATCTTCAGGAATAGCACTTTCTGCATGTGGTTGTCAAGCATCTCGGTCTGGTTATGCACTAAATGTATCTTCTTCTTCTCATTCTCATGAGTCGCTCATTGATTCTGGAGCTTCTTATCACATGGCAAAAAACAAAGCCATGTTTTCTTCTTTAAATGATTGTAACACCAAAAATATATATGTTGGTGATGATAGATCTCTTAGTGTTGTAGGGAATAGAACTGTTCATAGACAATGGTAAATTTAATGATGTATTATGTGTTCCAATCTTATCCTGCAACCTTCTATCTGTATATCAGATAACTCAATCAGGTGAAGGTAAAATCGTTGAATTTCACCTCACGATGTTGTAATTAAGGACCTAAGAGATCCTAGACAGATTTTAGCTACTGGCATTGCTGATGATTCTACAAGGTTGTATAAGTTTAACAACTTTGGGTCATCAAATCTTCCCTCGGTATTTGTTGCTCATAATGATAAATTGAGCAAACTTTGGCATGAGCGATTTGGTCACTTAAACTATCGCTCCCTTCAGAATCTATGTAAAGAAAATATGGTGACAGGTCTTCCAATGGTATCTTGCAGAGATGGTGTTTGTTCTGGATGTGTACTCAGAAAACATCGGGATAGTTTTGAAAAACGTGTCTCTTGGCACGCCTCAGCCCCTTTACAGCTTGTGCATAGTGATTTATGTGGTCCACTTCCAGTTGTTTCATTCTCTGGCTACAAGTATTTCTTAACTTTCATTGATGATTTCTCCATACACACTTGGGTATTCTTCTTAAAACTCGAGAGTGAAGTATTTAACATGTTCTTGGCCTTTAAGGCCTTTGTTGAAAAACAATTTGGACATCAAATTCTTAAGCTAAGATCTGATAATGGCGGAGAATATGTTAACAACAAATTCATCAACTTTTGCACTAAGAATGGAATTTAAATGCAACATATTGTTCCATATACTCCACAACAAAATGGTGTAGCTGAAAGGAAGAATCGCACCTTAAAGGAAATGGCTAATTGTATAGCTTCAATCTAAAGGACTTCGTCAAAAATTTTGGGCAGAAGCAATTAACTGTGCCAATTACATAATAAATCGCACTCCTACTAAGATTTTCAAGCTTATCACTCCAGAAGAAGCATGGAGCTCAATTAAACTAAATGTAAGTCACTTTCATGTTTTTGGAAGTGAAGCATGGTCCCATATTCCAGATGAGAAATATAAAGCTTTAGAACCTAAGAGTGGAAAATGTATTTTTGTTGGATATTCTGAAGATGTCAAAGGATATAGACTTATTCCACTTAAGTTCAAAAATGTTATCATTAGAAGAGATGTAAAGTTTGTTGAAAATATATTGGCCTATGAGCCTAGTTCGGCGGATGTGCCACCTCTCTCTATCCCTTTCTGAAAATATTTCTTCTTTAGATGATAACAGCGAGGATGACAATCCTCCCCCACCTTCTCAGGATCCTCCTTCAGCTCCTCAGCTTCCAAAATGAGTTTGTGCTACTCGAGATGTAGCAGGTTCTCTTGCCGGTGATCCTACAGATCAGCGACATACACGTTCTCAGTTCAATAGAGCCTCTTCTTTACGGGCTCAAGCTTCAACGAATTATGAACCTGACGCCTTTGCAGAAGCTTCAGGCCATCCAGATTGGGACGCAGCTATGAATGAAGAATATCGTTCATTATTGTCAAATGATACATGGGATCTTGTTCCTCTACCAAAGGGACGAAAACTTGTTAGATGCAAATGGGTTTACAGAACCAAGTATGGATCAGATGGAAAAGTTGATAAACATAAAGCTCGTCTTGTTGCTAAGGGTTTTTCACAAGTAGAAGGCATTGACTACAGTGAAGCCTTCTCCCCTGTTGCCAAAATGAACTCTATCCACCATGTTCTTTCCCTTGCTACCTCTTTCAAATGGGAAGTCCATCATATGGATGTTAAATCTGCCTTCTTGCATGGGGACTTGCATGAAAAAATCTATATGGAACAACCTACTGGCTTTATACAAACAGACTCCAGCCTTGTATGCCAGCTTAAGAAATCCCTTTATGGTCTCAAGCAAGCCCCTCAGGCTTGGTATGCCAAAATGGATAGCTTTCTTTTAGAAACTGGCTTTTCTAGGTGTCATTCTGACAATACTGTCTACACCAAGAAAGTGGGCAAGTCTCTTATCATTATTGTTCTTTATGTTAATGATCTTATCCTTCTTAGTAGTGATCCCAACCTTATAAACCATGTGAAGTCCAGCCTTGAAAAGAATTTTGAAATGACAGACTTAGGACACTTGCATTATTCTCTTGGTCTTCAAGTCTTGCAATCCAAGGAAGGTATTTCCCTTTCCAAATCCAAGTATGCCTGTGATCTTCTACGCCATTTTCACATGGAAGACTGTAAGCCAACTCCTTCTCCCTTTCAGTCTGGAGCCAAACTTTCAGTCACTTGTACTTCCCGTGAAGTTGATGCTACCTTATACCGTCAACTTGTAGGAAAACTTTTGTATCTGACCCATACTCATCCTGACCTTTCCTTTGTTGTTGGCCTTATTGGTCAGTTTATGCAAAACCCACATGAAAGTCATTGGAAAGCAACTACAAGAATACTTCGTTATGTTCGAGGTACAGTTCAGTTTGGGATTCATTACAGTGCAGAAGGATCTTTTCTATTGGTTGGTTTCACTGATTCTGATTGGGCTGGTGACCCTGGTGATCGAAAGTCTACTGCATGTTATGTTTTCACTCTTGGTTCAGGACCTATTACATGGGCTTGCAAGAAATAAAGTGCCATTTCTCTTTCTTCAGCAGAAGCAGAGTATCGTGGTACTGTAGAAGCTAGTAAGGAAGCCATGTGGCTTCGTCAGATCCTATCAGAGTATGGATTTCAGCAGCAGCATCTGACTACACTTGGGTGTGATAATCAAAGTGCCATTCAACTATGCAAAGATTTAGTCCAACATCAGCGCAACAAACACATTGAACTACACATGCACTTCATCAGAAAGCTCATTCATGACCATGTTCTTGAAGTGAAATATTGTTCAAGAGATGATCAAGTTGCAGACATCTTTACATAGGCTCTCATAGAGGCGAAGTTTACTAAACTTCGATTTATGGTTGGAGTTTAGGAAGTTGTCACTAAGGGGGGAAAGGCTCTAACACCTCCTTTCTTCTCCTATTGTGTCATATTTGTACATCCTTCAATCCTATCTCAAGTTGTTCTTAAGGGTGGATGTTAGGATATTCCGACACATAGGAAATAGTTAAGTATAACTTGGTCTAGTGTAGAGTTAGATAAAGTGTGCTTCTATACTATGTACTTTTGTAACTTAAAAATTCGACGGTCACGATATGTAGTGATCTGACGGTTTATTCTCTCATCGGTATTACTGACACTTGATCCATGGCTTAACACCCTATTGGTCCATGATCTCTATTTAAAGAGCATGGAGGGTCATTTGTAAGGTAACCGTTCATGAGAGAAGTTGATGTAAATTTTCATTCTTTTATTAATAAATTTCCTAAAGTGGTCGTGTTGGCTCAGGCCGTGGACTGTTTCCCTCTTTGAGGGTTTTAACCACGTCAAGAATACTAGTGTATTGATCTATGACCTGTTTGTCAGCTGTGTCCTTTGGTGTTCTGTCTGAGGAACTTAATTTGCAATGTAGTTTTTTCCAGCTATCACCTATAGGTTCCCCATACTACCAAATTGGTCCAAAGCCTTTGGCATGTTTGGAATAGAAGTGAACAACTTCAAAATTCAGATGTAAGGCACAACAAACACAAGAAAATGACATTAAACCCCCACTAAAAAGAAATAACAGCCAACTGATTTAATAAATCAATTATCAATATTGGATCATTAGCAACTAAAAATGACAATAGGAGGGTCGAAAACAAATTGATTCAAATTGGCTATCTCATTACTTGGAAAAAAATAAAATCACTTACATTGTTTTATGGGCATGAAAATAGAGGCAAAATGTAGGCAACAAAATAGGCGAGCAAAGAGGCAAGCAAGCAAACAAAAACTATGAAAAATAAAACATTAAGAAAGTGGGGTTTAGATACATAACTGTCAATAGAAACTTCACCACAGTTTTGGCAAATGAAACTCACCCCTTGCAAAAAATCTTGATGGTGGATTGGTGATGGCTACTTAGGGTGCCCACAAACCTTTTTCCAACAACTTGGAAAAAAAAATGAGAGAAAAAAGACAAATTGGACTATTTAATCCACTCTTCACACCAAGCTGACGATTTTTTCTATTTTTTTAGAGGAGGTCTTATTGGATGAGGGTCAAAAACTAACCTTCCTAGTAAAGTGAGAGAACAGATTTACACTCAAGGTAAGTGAATCATCCAGATCACCCCTTAAACCATATTGGAATGCCAACACATTAAGTAAAAGCATATGATTGCAAGATGGCTAAAGTACTTTCCTTGAAGAGGAACGTTGGATGGTGAGAGGAGTTGTCTGATGCAAATGGTGAAATATAGCATATCAACATGTATTAATCAACGTAGTGTTGCTGACTGGCTAGTTGTCCAAAGAAAGAGAAAATTTTCTCCTATGGGGTTACCCACTTTTTGGTGAGTGACATGCACTATTAATCTTTGGGAACAATATCCATGTTGACCACTACGTGTCAACGACCCATAGCAGTACACCCCCTTTTTTCGCAAAAGGGATAGCACTTGATCAACATGTCCATGTCGTTCGACTATCATCATCAGTCTGATCATGTTATATTGTAAACCCTTTCTGCATGTGTAAATTGTAAATAATCTCAGCAAATCCATGTCATGTATATAATTGCCTAGGTAAGCCTAATTTTCTAATAACGATCTACATTCCGGAATGTTTTTTGTCTCATCGATCCATGATCGACAAACTTTTTCTTCAGCTTACCCCAAAGTCAGAATGGATTTTGTCGCCAGAATGTTAGGGGAGTCCTAGTGTGCTAGATCGACTCTATGTAAAAGTGATTTGGGAATAATCCTAACTATTTGGTTAGGTTATTTTATTACAAATTGCTTGATCTGCTAGATTATATTTGTGTCGCAAAACTGGGTTGTTTGTGAGGGTCTTGTTCAAATGAGTTTTCCCCCTTTAGATGTAAAAAATGTAAAAAATCATGATGTAAAATGTCTTGAAGGTTAGAAAAATAATTTATCCCCTCATAAGTCCGGATCTTAGGTAAATTTAAATTTTCCAGAGGTAAAATTCGGGGATCCTTTAAAAAATTAAATCTTAACTGGTCCAAGGACTAAGATTAGTTGATTATTTTGCTAAATTTTATGTCTTAGGTCCCTGGGGTTAAGTCAAAGTCAAAGTTTTGAGGAAATAAATGCAAAATTTTAATTTTTGAATTTATTAAAATGCATTTAATTGAAAAATTCAAAATTTCCTCAATATTTAAAATTTCGATGGATGAGATTAAAAGAAATTTTGATCCTCATCAACAGTCAAGATCACTTTGACAAGGATCACTCGAACTAGCCATTAGGAAATTTATCTTTAAATAGAGGGTCAATTGTCAGTTGAGATCATTCGATCTTTGAGTCGTGTGTTAAGTGAAAACTCTTTTGTAAACTTTTTTTTTTATGAGCAATAAAGAAAGACTTTGGGGTTGATTTCTGCTGGTGTTACTCTTTGTGGAAATGTTGTAAGATGTGTTATTTTCATGCATAGATTTCATTTCAGCCATTGATGATAACTTTATAAAGAGCGATTTAAGCACAGGTATCTTGTTTGATCACTGGGGTTTGAATGGTAATTTAGGTTCTGAATATAATGGCAAGTATTTCTATTAAATCTGAATTTTATTATCGTTTTCTTGCTCTATGTTAATAGTTGAATTGAGTTGTGTAGGAAATTTTGATTTTTTGGATCATCAGGTGTTCGGGGAAGTTTTCAGTTGGACCAGCCAGCTCCCGACTAGTATTTTCTAAAGAGCCCAGTTTGATTGAATTCCGGGTTTATCATAAGAAGTTTCATTTTTTATGCATGAAGGGTTTTTGGGCGAAGCATCTCTGTTTCAATTTAAAATTTACAAAAAAAAAAATAAAAAAAAAGAGTGCTAAATTGATAGATCTAGCTTTTTAGACCCTCAGATTATCATATCTGGGAGCAGAGTTGGACTCATACTCGCCAGAACTGGTAGATCTGCTACTCTTGTGCATAGATTTGTAATTTTTTTAATTTGTTTGACTTACGATTTCTAGGGTTTCATCTTTTTTTGGGCATATATGGATTCTGGGTGTTTGTGTTTCCAAGAACAGGTTTCAAATCTGAAGGTGAAGTTCAATTTTGAAGCCAGATTTAGGCCCTAGAGGGTAAGATCTTGCCTCAGAATCAGCTCTTGCAGAGGCGTTATCTCTGTGGTTCAAGGATTTTAAAATATTTTAAGTTTGAAAACAATTTTATAGGGGTTTCAAGTAACAAATCTGAAGCATAAATGTGACATTTTGATCAAGGTTTTCTGGAAAAAAAATTGGGTTCTCTCTGTCTGCATTTTTTTTCAACAGAAAAAATTTGGAAGTATTTTCACTGCTTGTCCAAATCCTCATCGTTCCATCGTTGACCTGCAACTCTCTCAGCTCTCATCCCTCACGACTCTTTCAACCTGCAGCATACAACTGCTTACAAACCCTCGCCTTTCACTGCTGTTGTATACCCATTCCTGCATTTTTTTCCCTTGTTGTCTAGGCATGGCCCCTCATATCTGTTTTCTATCATTCCCGTAGCCCCCTCCTCAATTTTCCGTCAACGCAGCCATCCCTGCAACTCTTCCATCAAACCATCTCCCTGCTGCCATACCTGCTCCATATGCAGCCCCATCTCCTGCGATAAACCCTCACTCAGTCGAGTCCTCTAACCCGCAGCCACAATCCTCCCCATCGCACTCCCCACACTGGCCATCTGCGTGCAGCTCTCCACTCCTCCTTCCTTACCCGCAGATCTGCCCTCTCTTTGCACCTTTTCCCTTCCTCACTGTTGTCTATCCTCTAGCCATCCGCGTCCTCCTCTACTCCATACACAGTGTTCTCCCGTGAGCTGCTCTCCTTCGCTATCCAAGCCATCGTCTAACCTGCACCTGCCCAAAAAAAAAGGCAAATACATTCAAATTTAATTTTTTATGTCGACAGTCTATTTCTTTTGGTCTGTATGTTAGTTTAGGGTTTAGGTTTAGTTATAATTTTTTATTTAATTTAGCTTATGTATAAATGTTTTAGCTTTTATTTAAACTTAAGTTAGGATTCATTTAGTTTTAAAAAATCTTAAGAAATCTAAATATATATATATATATATATAAAGGGCTTCATTTTCATTTTTAATGTGACTTTGAAATATCCTAAAGTTTTAAAATCAAAACAAATTTCACATTTAAAGGTTTTAAATTTTTATGTGGCCTCTGGCCCATTAAAAAATTTAAAAAATTATTAAATCTTTTTCGATTTATTTCGGTTACATTTAGTCTTGCTTAGCCCATCGAAATTTTCTCCTAAAGAGTGCTTAGCCGTTGCAATATAGCCGTTGGAGTCTCTGCACACTCTATTTAATCAAGCTTAGCCAAATCAGTTCTTCAACTTGTCCTGACGATGAACCACACTGGTTGGTTCGAAACGCGTCGACAAAAGATTGATTATGTGATTTTGCCAAAGATTATCCAGACAATGTTATGGATCACAGAAGTCTAAATTCCTTAGTAATTAAATTGTCAATTAAAAATTCCTTCATGGTGTCTTTTTGGGCTAAGGGTAAAATCTAAAGGAGAATTTTTTATGGTATCAGCATTTTTTTTTCTCTATAGTTAAAGGTGCTTAATTTTTTTATATCCTAAGTTTAACTATAGGAAGGTGGTTAATTTCCTAGATTTGGGTCACTAAGCATAATCATTTAAATTCTAGGATCTAAATTGGTTAGCATTTAAATTTTGTGGTTGTTTAAAGTATTTGAATCTCTTAAAATTTAATTGCTAAGACATTGTACATCTATCGAATATCTTGCATCTACCTATCATCATTGTTTGGATTATTTAATGTTTATTACATGTTAGACATTTTGCAAATATTTTCGAGCGATTGTTAAAAAAAATTATCGTGGAATTATACCTCTGTTTCTTAAGCAGCAGCAGCTAATCAATTTCTTGGTTTTCATTTTATCTAGCAAGATCATTGACTCCATAAGGCACTGGTATTAATCATTTAAAATCTAATCAAATTCTAAATATTGCTAAGCCTTAGTCAAGTATTTGATTGCCTCGTTGTGTCTCCCAAACCGGTTGATTCCTAACTGGTTCTCATTCATCCCATTTATCCATAGGGTCTACCGGCCTTAGCTTGTTGTAGGAAGAAAGCTTAAACGGAGAGATCGGGGATCAGGGTGACAGCCCCCGATCTGAGCATTGTCGCGGTGCCAAGACACTCTGTGCGACAACATTTTTCGGCGTTGCTGCCGGGGATAGAGTTGTTCTGTCCTTGGTTTCTTTCCTCTCATTCCTCTCACCAGGATAAGTTCCTTGTCCTTGGCTCCTTGCTTTCGGGTTATTCCGTGTTAGACTTTTTGTCCGAGTGGCGACTCCACTTCATCTATATTTTGCAATAGTGTATACTAGAAGACATCCAAGCAGTTTGGTTAATCCTGCTCCTGATCCTGAAAGGGCTCTCAGAGTACGATTACACAAACTCTCTTCTCGTACCCTTCTTGTTAATCTCGGACAAGAAGCCCTCTCTGATATCCATTTGCTTTTTACTAACCCGGTCGAGCACGATACCATGGACATATTCGCCCCGTGTGATTTTGTTAATGTTCAAGGTTATCTCAATGATATTCCAAAGCATGGGATGGATAAATTGCCTATCTTTCAGGGCAATAATGCAGTTAGTGCTAACTCTCATCTAAAATATTTTAGTTCATGGCTGGGTAAGTATGCAAGGGCTGTTGATTTTAATCATGAAGATGTAAAAATGACCCTTTTTGTTCTTACCTTGGAGGGGGATGCTTTAGATTGGTTTACGGAAAAGCCTCAAAATTCATTTGATTCTTTGCAATCGACTGTTAATGCCTTTAAGGAAAAGTATGGAGATAAGAGAAAAGTAATTCATCTTGTAAAAGCTATCAGTATCATTAAAAAGAGAGAAAATGAGACCGCAGAAGAATTTAACAAGAGATTCAATGTTATCATTAAGGAATTACCTCAAGATTATAAACCTACTGATAAATCTCTTCGGGAATTTTATATTGATGTCTTTATCCCTAAGCCTTCTTATGAGTTAAGACGTGCTAAACTTCCTGATTATAGGGATTGTCAAGGTTTAGCATTAGAGCTTGAAAAATATAAGGCAGCATCTGGGAAGTCTGAAATCCTAGGTTTTGATAGGGCTTCAATGAAATTGAAAGAGCCTAAAGGAAAAGAGGTTCAAGAACCTGGTAACGATCTTGTTCAAAAATTACTGCAAAAAATTGAAAGCATGGAGATTAACCAAGCGAAATTAACCTCTAACCATGCTAAGGAAATAACTACTTTGCATAATAGGTTGGTCCAAATGGAAAGAGCTCAAACGCAAAATTTCCAGCCCGGAAATAATAATGATAATTGAAATAATAATTGGCAGAAGAAAGGTCAATCTAGTGAGCAGAGACCACCTAATCTGCTTGAACATACTAATTTGGTCGATGATGCTCCGCCTTATTGTCGGGCTTGCGATGCTCTTCATGAGGAGGCAACTTGCCCCATAGTTAGAAGTATTTTGGATAATGGAATGTTTGGGGCAGGTAATCAAATAAATTGTGTGGGTAAAGAGTTTTCTTTGTCTATGAAACACTTGATGGAAATTAAGGAAAACAGTCGAGATGTTATGCCTTCCACATCAGCTTTTAGTACAAACAATTTTGAGAATGAAGATGATATGATGGTTAACTTTATGGTGAGAAGCCTTTTCCAGTGTGAATCATGGAAATTGCTAAAGATAAGGGTTTAATTTATCAAAGGAGGGATAAATATCAAAGTGGAATCAAAGTCCCCCTCGAATTTTTAACCCGAGTTCAAACTCTGGATTAGATGTCGATCTGGGAAGTTGGTTTAATAATGCAAAAATATGGGTTCCTGTCTCCGAGATTGTGAAAATTCCTTCCCAAAGGGCTAAGTTACTAAAAGCTATTGAAGCTCCTCAAGTGAATATTTCTAAATAGAAGGCACCGGAGGTTGATTATCAGGATGCTCCTATATATTTGCAAAGTTTAGATTCCGATAACAAGGATCATCAGCCATTCTTTATTACTTTGATGGTTAATGGATATAAACTGAATAATTGCATGTTGGATTCTGGTGCGTCAGCTTGTGTCATGACCAAGAGGGTCATGAAACAACTTAATTTAAGAGTTTCTAGGCCTTACTACAATATATGTGCCATGGATTCTAAGAAGATTGAAGTTTACAGTTTGATCAAGGATTTATAGGTTCATTTATCAGTTTACCCTAACATTATGATTGTTATGGACATTGTCGTTGTTGATGTGCTTGATGCTTGGAGTATGCTTTCATCAAGAAAATGGGCCTCTGATCTAGGAGGGAGTATTCAAATGAATTGGTCATATGCTATGATTCATTCTCCTAGAGGTGATGGTTTTGTGAGACTTAATAGAGAGCCTGAGAGAAGATTCCATGTTGAAGATCCTAGGATACCTCATAATGAAATAATTAAAGAACAATCTGGCAAGGGGAATTATGCTATCCTATCTAATATGATAAGGTTGATAAAAAGATTGGGGATCTCAATGATAAAGTTTGGTACATGTATTTTGATGGTGCATCATCTAGACATGGTAAAGGTGCAGGAATCGTATTAAAATCTCCCCTTGGTCATATTTTCAAGTTTGCCTATCGATTGTTATTTGAAGCAACCAACAATGTCACTGAATATGAAGCTTTGTTGTTAGGTCTTGAGTTGGCAAAGGCTTTAAGAGTTAAGTTGGTTAGCATCAAAGGGGATTCTGACTTAATTATCATGCAAATTAAAAATAAAATTACATGCAAAAATCAAAGGTTAAAGAACTATTGAAATGTTGTATGGGATACTATGGAATATTTTGATGCCCTTGACTTTGAGGCTATCCCAAGAGAGCATAATAGTTCGGCAGATGAGCTTGTTGTAGTAGCTTCTACTTTGTTTTTATCTGATGAGCTGATTAAGGATAAGATAAAAATGGAAGTTATATTTAGGCCTTCTGTTCCAAATAACTCAGAGCATTGGCAAGTCTTTGATGACGAGAAACAAGTGATTTGTTTTCTTGATAATTTGGATGAGTTTGAAAATTTTCCGATAGATTCTAAGGAGTTTGGATCTGATGATCATGAAGATATCATAAATCCTACTCCCAGGAATGTGGTTTTTTTAGAGCAGCACTTTGATCGGCATGATGCCACAAAGATGAAAGAGGAAAATAAAATGGATCCAGACGAATACATCGAAGTAAACATTGGTACTTCTAGAGATCCAAAGATTATCAAAATTGGCAAGGGTATTAACGTTGAAGAAAGAAAAAAGTTAACCATTTTACTTCGTGAATATTGAGATGTTTTAGCATTTTCTCATGATGAATTAAAAAGTTATAGGGAAGATGTCATGGAGCACACTATCCCTTTGAAAGATGAAAATGCTAAACCCTTTCGTTAAAAGCTTAGGCAGATAAATCCTAAGTTAGCCCCTTTGGTTCAAAATGAGCTTTCAAAGATGCTTGCAGCAAGAATTATTGCTCAAACGAGGCATTCAACATGGTGTTCCAACCTGGTGATTGTTAGGAAAAAGAATGGTACAATAAGACTTTGTGTCGATTTTCAAAACCTTAGTCTAGCATGTAAGAAAGATAATTACCCTTTGCCAAACATGGAAACTATGTTGCAAAGAGTAACTGGTTCTGGAATGATGTCATTGCTAGATGGTTTTTCTGAGTATAATCAGGTATGGGTTAAAAAAGAGGATTGTCACAAAACTACATTCACCACACCATTAGGTACTTTCGAATATATTAGAATGTCGTTTGGATTAACTAATGTTAGAGCTACGTTTCAAAGGGCTATGGATTATGCCTTCAAATGTTTAATTGGGAAATTTATCAGGATGATCTTACTGTTTTTTCTAAGGATGGTATTAGTCATATAAGTCATCTTAGGCAAGTTTTTGATAGATGTAGAGAGTACGGGATTTCTTTAAATCCGGCTAAGTCTGTTTTTGGAGTAACTGAAGGGAAATTACTTAGTCACATCATTTCTAAAGATGGAATCAAGATTGATCCTGAAAGGGTTGAGGCAATCCAAAAGATTCCTCTTCCTCATAATCTTAAGTCCCTTCAGTCTTTTCTTGGAAAAACAAATTTTCTTAGAAAATTTATTCCAAATTACGCGGAAGTAGCTAAGCTTATTCAAAGTCTTCTGAAAAAAGATGTAAAATTTGTTTGGCAAGAAGATGGCAAAAAGGCTTTTCAGGAAATTAAAGGTGCTATTGCAAAAGCCCTTGTTTTAGTCAGTCCTGATTATTCTAAGGATTTCATGATTTTCTCTTTCGCTTCTGAAGATACCATTGTGGGTGTCCTATTGCAAAGAAATAAGGATGGTCACGAGCAGCCTATTGCTTTCATTAGTAAAGTGCTTCAAAAATCTGAATTAAAATACAATACCATGGAAAAGTAACCCTATGCCTTAGTCAAATCTCTTAAGCATTTCAAGACTTATGTGGGTTATTCGAAAAGCATTGCTTTGGTCCCACATTCTGCGGTTAAAGATATATTAACTCAAACTGATTGCTTAGGGACTCGTGCTAGGTGGGTTACTAAAATACAAGAATATGATTTAGAGATTAGACCCACCAAGTTAGTCAAAGGCCAAGGCTTGGCTCAAGTGATGACCGAAGGTAATGAAAAAGCTTTTGGTTTGATTTGTCATAACAATCTATCTTCGCCTAAGCTACAAAGATTAGGAGAGCATGAGTGGTATAGGGACATTATTTATTACTTGGTAAATCTTACATGTCCTAACCATTTAGTCACTCATAAGAGAAGGGCTCTTAGATTAAAAGCCACTAAGTATTGCCTCATGAAGGATGGGCCTTGGATGGAGAAATCCTGAGGGCATAGTACTTAGGTGTGTTGATGAGATTGAGTCCAAGAAATTAGTTTCTGAGTTTCATTCAGGGTTTTGTGGTGGTCATTATGCTGCTAGAACTACTGCCCACAAAATTCTGAGCGCTGGTTATTATTGGCCTTCGATTTTTTCTGATGTGCATAAGTTTGTTAGAAGTTGTCAAGCCTGCTAACTATTCACTAAGAAACAAAAGCTTGTTGCCTTGCCTTTACAACCTGTCGTTGTGGAGGCACATTTTCAGCATTCAGGTCTAGACTTCATCGAGAAGTTTCATGAAAATTCTAGTGAAAGCTACTCATGGATTTTGACTGCTACCGACTATTTCACTAAATGGGTTGAAGCCATCTCTGCTAAGAATGCCACTGAAAAGGTTATTATGGATTTCATTGAAAATAATATCATTACTAGATTTGGTGCCCTGCTAAGATCACTACTTATAATGCCAAGGCTTTTAGTTCTTCAGAATTTTCATCCTTTTGTTTCAAGTATGGCATTGTTTTATCTCATTCATCAAATTACTATCCTCAGGGTAATGGACTTGCTGAATCAAGTAATAAAAATCTCATAACCATTATCAAGAAGATAGTAGGAGATAATAAACGATCTTGGGATAGCAAAATCAAGTATGTTTTATGGGCAGATAGGATTACTAAAAAGAAAGCCACTGGTAAAAGTCCCTTTGAATTAGTTTATGGCTTGGATGTAACCTTACCTGTGCACCTGAAATTGCCAACTTATCAACTCCTTTAGCATTTTTCCACTAATAAAGATGTTGTTCAACATAAAATTGATTAGATTGTGGAGTTCGATGAAACTCGTAGGACAGCGTTTGATAATATATGTAAAAGTCAATCTAACATTAAGAAAAGTTTTGATAAATCATCTCGATCTAGATCTTTGCAAGTTGGGGATATGGTTCTCCTTTGGGATCACAAAAATGAAAAACCGGGAAAACATAAGAAATTTAACATTTTGTGGATGGAACCATACATTATCCGAGACATTGTTGAGCCAAATTCATTCCACTTAAGCAGATTGGATGGCGAACCACTTGACTTACCTGCAAATGGCCAAATGCTCAAGCTATTCTTCAAAGATAACATCTGATGCCATGGGGCATCCTCTGTATTATATTTCTAACCCTATACACCGTGTCATTTCAATGTTTCATTTCTGTTTTAGGATTAGATTTATTTTTCATGTTACTAGATAGTTAATAAATGAAAAGCTTATATCTTTCATGTGATTAATGTTATATGATGATTTTTGGATGGAGGTTACTTATGTTTTGTTGTGTGTTGCATGGATGCAGATTCTGGATTCTCACATTCCTACAGTGCAGCAACGTGTCTCCAAGTAGAGCCAGATGTTGATTACTATGTGTCAACAACCCATAGCAATACACCCCCTTTTTTTCGCAAAAGGGATAGCGTTTGATCAACGTGTCCATGTCATTCGACTATCATCATCAGTCTGATAATGTTATATTGTAAACTCTTTCTGCATGTGTAAATTGTAAATAATCTCAGCAGATCCATGTCATGTATATAATTGCCTAGGTAAACCTAATTTTCTGATGACGATCTACATTCCGGAAGGTTTTTTGTCTCACCAATCCATGATCGACAGAGTTTTCCTTCAGCCTTACACCAAAGCCGGAATGGATTTTGTCACCAGAATGTTAAGGGAGTCTTAGTGTGCTAGATCGACTCTATGTAAAAGTGATTTAGGAATAATCCTAACTATTTGGTTAGGTTATTTTATTACAAATTGTTTGATCTGCTAAATTATATTTGTGTCGCAGAACTAGGTAGTCTGTGAGGGTCTTGTTCAAATGGGTTTTCCCCCTTGAAATGTAAAAAATGTAAAAAATCATAATGTAAAATGTCTTGAGGGTTGGAAAAATAATTTATCCCCTCATAGGTCCTAGGTTTTAAGTAAATTTAAATTTTCCAGAGGTAAAATTTGGGGATCCTTTAAAAAATTAAATCTTCACTGGTCCAGGGACTAAGGTTAATTGATTATTTTGATAAATTTTATGTCTTAGGTCCCTGGGGTTAAGTCAAAGTCAAAGTTTTGAGGAAATAAATGCAACATTTAAATTTTTAAATTTATTAAAATGCATTTAATTGAAAAATTCAAAATTTCATCAATATTTAAAATTTGACGAATGAGATTAAAAGAAATTTTGATCTTCATCAACAGTCGAGATCACTTTGACAATGATCACTCGAACTAGCCATTGGGAAATTTATCTTTAAATAGGGGGTCAATTGTCAGTTGAGATCATTCGATCTTTGAGTCGTGTGTTAATTGAAAGCTCTCTTGTAAACCTTTTCTTTTTTTATGAGCAATAAAGAAAGACTTTGGGGTTAATTTCTATTGGTCTTATTCTTCGTGGAAACGCTATAAGATGTGTTATTTTCATGCATAGAGTTCCTTTCAACCATTGATGATAGTTTTATGAAGAGTGGTTTAAGCACAAGTATCTTGTTTGATCGCTGGGGTTTGAATGGTAATTTAAGTTCTGAATATAATGGCAAGTATCTCTATTAAATCTGAATTTTATTATCGTTTTCTCGCTCTACGTTAATGGTTGAATTGAGTTGTGCATGGAATTTTGATTTTTTGGATCATCGGGTGTTCAGGAAAGTTTTCAGTTAGACCAGCCAACTCCCGATTAGTATTTTCTGAAGAGCCTAGTTTGATTAAATCTCAGGATTATCTTAAAAAGTTTCAGTTTTGATGCATGAAGGGTTTTTTAACGAAGCACCTCCGTTTCAATTTAACAAAAACAAAACAAAACAAAACTGTGCTAAATTGATAAATTTGGCTTTTCAGAGCTTCAGATTATCAGATCTAGGAGCAGAGTTGGACTCATACTCGCTAAATCTAGTAGATCTGCTACTCTTGTGCATAGATTTGTAATTTTTTAATTTTTCTGACTTAGGGTTTCTAGGGTTTCATCTTTTCTTGGTATATCGGGATTCTGGGTATTTGTGTTTCCAGGAACGGGTTTCAGATCTGAAGGTGAAGTTCAATTTTGAAGCTAGATTTAAGCCCCAGAAGGTAAGATCTGGCCTCAGAACCAGCGCTTGCAGAGGCGTTATTTCTGTGGTTCAAGGGTTTTAAAATATTTTAAATTGGAAAACAATTTTACAGGGGTTTCAAGTAACAAATCTGAAGCATAAATGTGACATTTTGATCAAGGTTTTATGGAAAAAAATTGGGTTCTCTCTATCTGCATTTTTTTCAACAGAAAAAATTTGGAAGTCTTTTCACTGCTTGTCCGAATTCTCATCATTCCATCGTTGACCTGCAACTCTCTTAGCTCTCATCCCTCACGACTCTTTCAACCTGCAGCATACAACTACTTTCAAACCCTCGCCTTTCACTGTTGTTGTATACCCATTCCTACATTTTTTCCCTTGTTGTCCAGGCGTGGCCCCTCATATCTATTTTTCTGTCATTTTCGCAGCCCCCTCCTCGATTTTCCGTCAACGCAACCATCCCTGTGACTCTCCCATCAAACCATCTCCCTGCTGCCATACCTGCTCCATACGCAGCCCCGCCTCCTGCCATAAACCCTCACTCTGTCGAGTCCTCTAACCCGCAGCCACGATCCTCCCCATCGTACTCCCCACGCTGGCCATTTGTGTGCAACTCTCCGCTCCTCCTTCCTTACCCGTAGATCTGCCCTCTCTTCACAACTTTTTCCTTCCTCACTGTTGTCTATCCTCCAGCCATCCGCGTCCCCGTCTGCTCCATACACAGTCTTATCCCGTGAGCTGCTCTCCTTCGTTGTCCAAGCCATCGTCTAACCTGCAACTGCCCAACAAAAAAATCAAATACATTCGATTTTTTTTTTTTAATGCCGGTAGTCTATTTCTTTTGGTTTGTATGTTAGTTTAGAGTTTAGGTTTAGTTATAATTTTTTATTTAGTTTAGCTTATGTATAAATGTTTTAGCTTTTATTTAAACTTAAGTTAGAATTCATTTAGTTTTAAAAAATCCTAAAAAATCTAAAAATTTAAAAAAATATATATGTGTATATATATATATATAAAAGGGGCTTCATTTTCATTTTTAATGTGACTTTGAGATATCCTAGAGTTTTAAAAGGAGTTGTCTTTAGTGCAACTTTTTGGAGATTCCGGTGACGGAATCCGACGGAAAAAATTGAGGTTAAATCTTGATTTGTATTATTTAAAATGGTTTTTTAATTGCATATTTGGATTCAGCACCCTGAAAAACCCCTGGGACGCTTTGATTGTGCAGAAATTAGCTATCAAACTTGCGATTTCAATAAATTGCTGCTGGATTTTGATCGGAAAAACCCACCGGAAAAGCTTCCAAAAAGTCTCTTTAAAGACAACTCCGTTTTAAAATCGAAACAAATTTCACATTTAAAGATTTTAAATTTTTATGTGGCCTTTAGCCCATTAAAAATTTTAAAATATTATTAAATCTTTTTCGATTTATTTCGGTCACATTTAGTCTTGCTTAGCCCAACGAAATTTTCTCCTAAGGGGTAATTAAATTGTCAATTAAAAATTCTTTCATGGTGTCTTTTCCAGCTAACGGTAAAATCTAAAGGAGAATTTTTTGTGGTATCAGCATTTTTTTTCTCTATAGTTAAATGTGCTTAAATTTTTTATATCCTAAATTTAACTATAGGAAGGTGGTTAATTTCCTAGATTTGGGTCACTAAGCGTAATCATTTAAATTCTAGGAACTAAATTGATTAGCATTTAAATTTTGTGGTTGTTTAAAGTATTTGAATCTCTTAAAATTTAATTGCTAAGACATTGTGCATCTGTCGAATATCTTGCATCTACCTATCGTCATTGTTTGGATTATTTAATGCTCATTACATGTTACACATTTTGCAAATATTTTCGAGCGATTCTTAAAAAGTTTTATCGTGGAATTATACCTTTGTTCTTTAAGTAGCAGCAGCTAATCAATTTCTTGGTTTTCATTTTATCTAGCAAGATCATTGACTCCGTAAGGCATTGGTATTAATCATTTAAAATCTAATCAAATTCTAAACATTGCTAAGCCTTAGTCAAGTATTTGATTGCCTCGCTATGTCTCCCGAACCGGTTGATTCCCAGCTGGTTCTCATTCATCCCATTTATCCATAGGGTCTACCCCCCTTAGCTTGCTATAGGGAGACAGCTTAAACGGAGAGATCGGGGATCTGTTGTAGCTCTGATACCAATTGTTGTAGCTCTGATACCACTTGTTGTAGATCTGATCCAAAAGATATATGATAACAGAAATAACCCAATAATAACAAGATCAAATATAGATAAATGCTTCTTTATTATCAAACCCTTAAGGTAGGGCAACACCATACAATCACCAATAGTTAAGATAGTGCTAGGGATAGTAAGAATTCCAGGAGTTCAAGAGATTGAAGTTGCAAGAGCCTTCTTTGCATCCATAAGGCCAAATCTAAGTGAGGAGATTCTTGTCACCAAGGAGAGAGAGGCTTGTTTTTTTTAGGCTAGAGACGTGTTCCGGCGTCTTTAAACCACGGGATCTGTCGTTAAGCGCATAAACCTGCGGATTTGGGGAGGCATGCACGCAGGAAATACAAGAGGTGGTCACGTCTGTTGGACTCCCTTGTAACCCCTGTGGGTACCCCTTCGAGTAGTAGCGCATTAGACAGAACCGCGCACGGACTGTCTTCCACGTACCCTCTGGGTATATAGGAAGCCCCCTAGCTCCCTTGAAACCTCGCCATAGATAAACCTTCGGCCGTCTTGTTGCTACAGTACACCGAGAACAGCACTCGGAGAGATTACTCGCCCGTACGATAGGGTAGTCGGGTTGTACGGCTAAGGGTACGGTCAATCCTCCTTAGTTAGAGCCCTGAAACATTGGGCCGAGTACTACTGTCAGACCCTTATGTATATTGCGATCTGTAGCACCTGACACTCCCCAAGACCATAGTTCCCTTTCTATCGGGGGATCACACATCATCTATTCCAGATCAGTAGCAGCAGTTGTTCCACCATTCAGATCTCTCAGATCCACCCGATCGGATATTCCAGATCAGCAGCAGCAGTTGTTCCACCATTCAGATCTCTCAGATCCACCAGATCGGATATTCCAGATCAGCAGCAGCAGTTGTTCCACCATTCAGATATCTCAGATCCACCAGATCGGAGTAGTTGCGAAGGGTTCCTGTACCTGGATATGATTTTCGCAGGACTTTTGGCGGCATTGACAGTTTGAGGATTTGGCGACCGCAGTATTGATCAGGAAGGAGTAAAACTCCGTTAGGAGTTTGAGAGTCTGAGATCTTCCGGGGCGCTTATTGGTGACCTAGCCCATCAGTATCAGGACGACGAGCTGAGCAAGGTGGTACCATTCAATTTCTTAGTAAAAATTTTTAGGCGGTCCCAATTTTTCATCAGGTTGGTGTATGGTAGAAACTCGCGCTCAAGCGATGGCCAATGAAAGGATCGACAAAATTGAAAACTATGTCAACTCCCTCCAAACTGCGGTGGACAAGATAGCACTTAACCTTCAAGGAATGAGTGACCACATAGAACTTGAGCTTAAAGGAATGAGTAACCAGATACAGGAGGCATTCTCAAAGGGCAAGAAGCCAGCACACGAGGAGGCGTATAATGGCCATGAATACCATGAGGGTGAGTCTAGCCACTCTCCTCACGTTTGGCACTCCCATCCACCACCCAGTCAGCGACCTCCCAAGTTGGATATGCAGAAATTTGACGGTTCTCACACGTCCGCATGGCTAGCACAAATGGAGCAGTACTTCCAATTGAATCATATCACAGATGAGGGGACTAAGCTTATGGTTGGCACCATGTACTTGGACAATGAACGATGGCAATGGAAGGAATGGCATCAGCGTTGCAATGGACATTTTCAGAATTGGGCCCAATTTGCCAAAACTCTTCGCAGTCGCTTTGAACAGGAAGACTCTTTTTTGGGGCGTCTCACTAAGCTCCGACAGACGGGTACAGTGGAGGAATATATTACTGCTTTTGAAGCCTTAGCCTTCTGCACTAAGGGTCTCACAGATGAGTTCTACATGGAATGCTTTATCAGCGGTCTTAAAGAAGCCATCAAAGCTCAGGTTCTACTCCACCACCCTCCCACATGGACAGAGGCTTGCCAGGTAGCCCGTAAGGTGGAACGTGCATTAACAGCCAATCCAGCCGCCCCAACTTCCCCGCTAAAGGTCGTCCCTCACAGGCTCCCAATATGACTCATACACTTAAGATTCAAAAGGTGTCACCTGCGGAAATGGCCGAAAGAAGGAAGCAAGGACTATGTTACTACTGTGATGAAAAATATTCCCCTGGTCATAAATGCAAAGAGCACAAGTTTTTTCAAATAGATGCCACTGACTACAGCTCCACAGAGGAAGATCCACCACTTGAGGAACCGAAGGCGATAGAAGAAGATAACCAACAAGAGATTGTATCTGATGAACCAATTATTTCGTTGAATGCATTGGCAGGAATTTCCTCCCCTCAAACTCTCAAAATCAGGGGTTTTCTTAAACATCGCCCAGTAATAGTCTTGATTGATAGTGGAAGTACCCATAATTTCATCCACCAAAAGATCGCTGAAGCAGCACATTGTTTCGTCCGGGCAGTTTCTAACTTCCAAGTCCAGATTGCAGATGGGGGCACAATGAAATGTGAAGATCGCTGTGAAAATGTCAAAATTCAAATGGGGGATTATCAATTGAAAACCCACATGTTTGCAATACACATGGGGGGTTGCGACATTATCCTCGGCGCGGAATGGCTCCGCACTCTTGGGCCAATCACAATGGATTTCCAGGAGTTATATATGAGTTTTACGCAGAACAACTCCACACATACCCTCCGTGGACTACAGGCGGGAACCCCCTCTATCATCAGCTCGCATAGGATGGAAAAATTGTTAAAAAAGGGCCATCATGGAGTGGTATCTCAATTTAATGCCATCCAAGTAGTCGACACCATGCCCCCGCCAATTCATCCTGAGATGCAACAGATTTTAAATAAACATCGGACTGTCTTTGACAAGCCTCATGAGCTTCCACCCTCGCGAGGGGAACATGATCATAGCATCACATTGGTTCCAGGGGCCCAACCCCCAAATGTGAGGCCATACAGATATCCGTTCACCCAAAAGAATGAAATAGAAAAAATCATCAAGGAATTGTTGGAAGCAGGTGTCATTCGTCCCAGCATTAGTCCTTATTCATCTCCAGTGGTCATGGTCCTCAAGAAAGATGGGGAGTGGCGGATGTGTCCAGACTTCAGGGCCCTCAATAAGTTAACAGTCAAAGATAAATTTCCCATCCCAGTGGTTGACGATTCGCTGGACGAACTCAATGGGGCTCAATTCTTCACTAAGTTGGATCTTCGCTCAGGCTACCACCAAATTCGCATGAAGGAAGTCGACATTCCCAAGACAACTTTCAGAACTCACGAAGGCCATTATGAGTTCCTGGTCATGCCATTTGGTCTCTGTAATGCCCCCTCTACTTTTCAGAGCCTTATGAATCACCTCCTCAAACCATATCTCAGAAAATTTGTCCGTGTCTTCTTCGATGACATCCTCATCTATAGTGGCACTTGGGCGGCACATCTTCAGCATGTAGATCTACTCTTGCAACTGCTCCGCACGCATAAATTATTTGTCAAGATGTCTAAGTGTGCGTTTGGCATGGAAGAAGTTGAGTATTTGGGCCACATTGTGGGGCGTGAGGGTGTCAAGGTGGACCCAAAAAAGATCCAGGCAATGCAAGAATGGCCTCAACCTAAGACCTTGAAAAGCTTGAGAGGATTTTTGGGTCTCACAGGCTATTATCGTAAATTTGTCCGCAACTATGGCCGCATAGCGAAGCCCCTAACGCAACTCCTAAAGAAAAATTCCTTCTTCTGGAATGAGGAAGCACAACAGGCATTTACCGCTCTAAAAACCGCCATGTGTTCCACTCCTGTCTTAGCACTACCGGACTTCACCAAATCATTTGTCATTGAATGTGATGCTTCGGGAACAGGTATTGGAGCGGTCTTAATGCAGGAAGGGCGACCATTGGCCTTCAACAGCCAACAACTAAGTGGGAAGAATCTGGGCCAATCTACCTACGAGAAGGAAATGATGGCCATCTTACATGCAGTCGAGACCTGGAGACCTTACTTGTTGGGGCGACGTTTCCAAATCCGCACAGATCATCACAGTCTTAAATATTTTTTGGAGCAACGCCTCTCTTCCCCTCAACAAAATAAATGGTTAGCCAAAATGCTGGGATATGATTATGAGATCATTTACAAGAAAGGGAAAGACAACAGGGTAGCAGATGCATTGTCGCGCCAATTTGAGGAGGAAAGTACTCTGCTCGCAATTTCCCTCCCCATTCCAGAGTGGATTGAAGAGGCTCGCAGGGAATGGTTTTCACATCCAGGGCTCTCCCAACTCATTTTTCAATTGCAGGAAAATCCTAATTCCAGCAAGGGCTACTCGTGGCAGAATGATATTCTTCGCTACAAGGACAGAGTCGTAATATCACCAACATCCACCCTCAAAAGTCGCATTTTGGCAGAATTGCACTCATCTCCCATTGCAGGACATTCGGGCTTTCAGAAGACGTATGCTCGCACCAGAAGATCATTTTTTTGGACCGGCATGAAACAAGACATCCTTACTTTCGTAGCAGAATGTGACGTCTGTCAACGCCACAAAGGGGAAACCGTCAACACACCAGGCACATTACAACCATTGCCCATTCCTGCGTCAATTTGGACAGAGGTTTCCATGGATTTCATTACAGGTCTTCCAAAGTCTGGGAACAAGTCAGTCATCATGGTGGTTGTGGACCGACTATCGAAATATGCTCATTTCTGTGCCCTACCCCACCCATTTACACCAACCTTGGTTGCGCAAACTTTCATGGATCAAATCTTCAAATTGCATGGCATGCCCACTTCTATTGTATCCGACCGTGACCCAATCTTCACCAGTAATTTTTGGCAGGAGCTCTTCAGAATACAAGGCACTCAACTCAAACTCAGTACTTCATATCATCCGCAAACAGATGGTCAAACCGAAGCCGTCAACAAATGTCTAGAAACCTACCTTAGGTGTTTCACTTCAGAAAAGCAACACCTTTGGGTACAGTGGTTACCTCTGGCGGAGTGGTGGTATAACACCAACTATCATGCCACCACCAAAATGACTCCCTATGAAGCAGTCTATGGACAACTTCCGCCTTCCCCTACTTCTTATCTCTCGGGGTGCTCCAAAGTACAAGCCGTGGATCAACTCCTATAACACCGCGCAACCATGCTTGCCCATCTGCGCGAGAATCTTCATCAAGCTCAGAACCGTATGAAGCAACAGGCTGACCAACATCGCTCGGAGCGCCAATTTCAAGAAGGGGATCCACAAGTAATTAATAATAATGTAATGGGCTCATGGTATTAGTTGATGGTATGAGGGAACCATGGTAATGATGCATGGTATTGTATGTATGAGGCCTATATAAAGGCTAGAGACTCCACATGGAGAATAGGAAGAGAAGAATTATTGTATGAACAGGCATATGGTTTGTGGAGTGTTCTCCTTCCTTAAGGAGTGATTGTATGGTGTTGCCCTACCTCAAGGGTTTGATAATAAAGAAGCATTTATCTATATTTGATTTTGTTATTATTGGGTTATTTCTGTTATCATATATCTTTTGGATCAGATCTACAACAAGTGGTATCAGAGCACTTTCTTGGGCAAACAGTGGAGAATTTTTTTTCATTTTTGCAGGGTTTCTGGGGCGGCGAGTTGCAGGTAAGATCTGTATGTTTTGGTGCAAGATCTGCAGAATCTAATTGCAGATCTGTATTCCTTGTGAAAAAATACCCAAATTCAAAAAAAAAATCAGTTGAATCGGAGTCCGGATGAAGGAGATATCACTGATCTAAAAATCAGTGGGGTTGTAGACAATTTTCAGGGCAGCGACTTTGCGGCGCAGATCTAGATGTCCTGGTACAAGATCTGCAAAATATAATTGCAGATCTGGATTCTTTGGGAAAAAATACCCAATTTCAAAAAAAAATCAGTCGAATCGGAGTCCGGATGAGGGAGATATCGCTGATTTAAAATCAGCTCTTTTTGCAGAAATTTTGGGTGACGGCGGGAGAGTAGCAGCGCAGATCTGGAATTCTAGTGCCTGGATCAGGATTTCTATCACATGGGCAGATGCAGAATGATTGCTCCATTTCTAAAAACAGGTCATAATAAGGATTCTGAGCAATATTGACGAAACTGTGACAATTACACATTTTCGCCAAGTAAGTGAATTTTTTCCAAACCATTCATGGCTTCTAGCAAGGATCTATATTTTACAGGAAAAGATGATGGTCCTACTATTGAAGAATTCATACAAATATACAAGTCCAAATTTGGGACAACAGGTTGTTTTTGGAAGTTTCAAATGCTGTCTAACTTTAGAGGTGAGGCTCTAAAATGGAAATTATTACTTGACTACGACTGGTTGAACAAAATTTCAGATGCAGAATTTGAAAAAGTCTTTTTGGACAAATGGTCTCGGGCTAGGAAAAAGGAGAATGAGACACATAAGGGGTTAATTCCTACTGGTATATCCTTATTGCAGATTCATGGATTGATTCAGAAAGAGAAGGTCATTGTTTCTATCAATCCTAGTTGTAAACATAATTTTATCAGTGTTAATTTGGTAAAAAAATTGCAAGTCCCAGCAAAACAAATTGAACATACACAGGTGGATCATGAGGATGTTCAAGTATACAAGAATTTGAAGATTTCTATGGATAAATATGTGTTGCATGGTGATTTTTATGCTTCAGAGATGGATAATATGGATGTGGTTTTGGGATATCCTTGGATGGAATCCGTGGGTACTATCAATATTAATGTGCAGAAAAAATTCCTGAAGCTATGGTATAAAAAGAAGAAAATTACATTACAGGATATTTCCATCCATAAACAGGTAGAGCACATGGAGGCTGAAGCAGAAGATGTTCAAGGGACTGACATATCAGATGATGAGCCCTTGATGATCGACAATCAAACACAAACAGAGGCTGCAGAAGAAAAGGTTACAGGTGATGATTCATCAGAGGAGGGCTCAGTGGTTGAAGTCATATTGACAAAGAAGACACCACAACAGGCACCACAACATGGTGAAGTCAAGCAAAAGCCATCGTGGGTTAAAACTTCAACATATCATCACCCACATCACCCAGCGAGACAACCATCAAGATGGAAACCAAGTCGTCACATGACGGATCGCGATGAGAGAAAATCCACCCACTACACATCAACACAGAAGAGCGGCCAAGGTCAACTTCCATCTCAAGCGAGCGAGGCACCAGCGAAATCGAAGGTTCACCTTTCTCTTGGATGGCTAGATGCACATGCATGGTCAGTGGACTACTCTTTTGAGTAGATCTTATTATTTATGTTCTTCCCATGTTTCGGGGACGAAACATGTTTAGGGGGGTGGAATGTTATGTACCTAAGGGGGATAATATGGGGTACCAAGGGAGGTACCCAAGGTAATAATGTAATAATGGGATGGGCCATAGTAATAAATAAAGTGGTTAACCCATGTCATGTAAAGGACCACAAGTAGTTAATAATAATGTAAGGGGCCCATGGTATTAGTTGATGGTATGAGGAAACCATGGTAATGATACATGGTATTGTATGTATGAGGCCTATATAAAGGCTAAAGACTCCACATGGATGAATATGAAGAGAAGTATTATTGTATGAACAGGCATATGGCTTGTGGAGTGTTCTCCTTCCTTAAGGAGTGATTGTATGGTGTTGCCCTACCTTAAGGGTTTGATAATAAAGAAGCATTTATCTATATTTGATCTTGTTATTATTAGGTTATTTCTATTATCATATATCTTTTGGATCAGATCTACAACAAGTGGTATCAGAGCTACAACAGGATCAAGGTGATAACCCATGATCTGAGTGTTGTCGCGATGCCAAGGCACTCTGTGCGACAACAATCCCTAAATAAAATAGCCATGATATTAAAATTTCCTGCAATCATACCATTGTTATCTTGTTGGAGTTGCCATGGTGAGATCTTCAAGTGCCTCAAATACCATTGCCTACTCAAACTAAAATAATAATAATAATAATAATATTCTAATTTTAAGGTCACTGCAAAGTCAAACACCAAATTGGAACAAGGGACCCACCTCCACATAGTGATTTCACTGCTAAATTCTATGTGTACATGCTCTACCCCCTCTAGATTTGAACTTATGGAAACACATGTTCTTAACTATTAGGCCCACTCGAGCCTTTTATCATAAAAGAAATAGGTTTCATTACTTAGTGTTGTCATATGAACAATGAGATCTGCAACAAGATCATGTTCAAAAATGTGTTGTAGCATCAACTACCAATTCTCCAAGAATTGGACTTTGCTCCCAACTGTTAACATCAAAGTTATCAGAACCAGTTGAATCAGCTAGTTGGACTGATTCCAAGGACTTTCCAGGTGGAACTGGCCATTCAAACTAGAAATTACCAGTTCCCTACGAAACCAGCCAATTCCAAGACTGAACCAAACAGTTGCATATTTCAGTACAAAAATGGTCTTTCCAATCTGAACCTGATGATACCATACAGTGGAGTGCACATGGGCAATGGGAAACAAAATCAAAAACCAAAATCGAAATCCGTAAACATAATTTTGAACTTTTTCCCTATCTAAAATCTAAATTTTGCATATTTTTGTCTAATGGTTGGTTTGGATTTGCATGAATGTTCATCAATATAATTTTTATAGAAAAATTGAATATTTTTATATATGGTTTTGGTCAACCAGTTTGTTTGTGTCCATTTTTTTATCGGTTCCAATCCAATTCTGATTTTTGGCATTGACTGGTCTGCTTTGATAATATTGGTTCCACTCAAAATTGCATTTTTAAATTCCATGTCCCTGAAATCAACAAATACACCTGCAGGGCACCTTAGGAGTGCTACCCACTATCACCACAGCACCCAACTCCTCTCACTTCTGACAATTCTAGCACAAGGGGGCCTTCACTAAACCAACTTCAATGAGGCTCTGATTTCTCAGGTGCTCAACATGATTCATGAAAATACAACACAATACAAGATTTGGCGGTGGAAACTATCATGACCAGGGCCTATGTGGCACTGAATACCAGTGTGGACCAATGAATCCTGAAATCACAGAGGACAGCTTGACACACAAACTTGTTTGCCAAAACCAAGTCAACTAATATGAACAGCAGATCAGTACATCAAATCAGAGTTGCAAACACAGCAATATTCTAATAAATGGTAGCAGTCGACATGAACCCTGTTGCAATGAACATCTAGGAATCTTCCATCACAACTCCAATCCATAAATGCCTCATCGAACAAAGGACGATCCATCCACACTAGCCTATGATAACAAATAAACCCAACAAAGCATAAAGATAAAACAATTAATACAGAGTATCTATATACAGAAACAAAGATGAAATGGAGACAACACTACTCATTTCATTATTGTCCAAAGCTTCAACAGTAGTTACAAGCAGCTGGGAAGAAACCCATAATTCCACTTCCTTTGGAAGCAATCCATCTCCCTATTTATAGATTCTCAATACAATCAAATTTTGATCATCTATAACAAAGTCAAAGATAATCATTTTGTAACATAATTATTTTCATTCTTTAAAATGTGCCACTGTATCAAACTTGATCTTCCTCGAGCTCAAATCACTCCATAAAATTAGACCTATACACAGCCAAGTGCTGGGTTATTTCTCCACTCAAACACCATCATCACAAACACATTCCTTCAATATGAAATTATTTTTTTCTACGAACCTTTTGAAACAGTCAACAGTGATCTCTTTACCATGGTTGTAGCATTAAAAGCTATTAATCATCCCATTAAAATAAGGCTCACTAAACCAATCCCTTTGATGCCCATATATTATGGATCTGTCCTTAAATTATTGCATTCTTCATGGTTCAAGATTCCTCTAGGTGATTAGTCCCTGGTGGGACGATGGGGTGGTCGGTTCATTAGGATGCTATCCCCTCCACCCGGTTTCAAATCCCACGAGGGAAACCTTTGGCCCATTATGATTTCAGCTCAAGGAGAAGGCTCCCCTTATCTATGAGTCCCAGCTCTTGCTAAATCATAAGTTTTTGGTGTATCTGGCTTGCGGGCTGTTGGATATACTCCTGGTGTGATAGTGGCAGCCGAGAGGTTTGATCCTAGGCCTCACCCAGATTAGTGCAACGAGTTACCGATTCACCATGGCTAAAAAAAAGTTTCCTTTAAGTGATTATTACATGCAAATGTGTCTCCCCTATTCCATCCTAGTGCCATGTGCAAATTCCTACCCCCACGCATAGCAATCAATGCCCCTCCAAAATGCATGCTTGGTCAATTTTGAAATATAGACTGCTGCCCTGCTATTTGTATGATCCTTCGAGCTATTTGCAAATGATGCATGCAAGTCATAGAAGAAAGAAGGCACAAATATCCCACCTTATGGATTATACCCCTTTCCTAAAACACCCCCATTGAATGATATGTGGTGATGCAAGCATGCAAAGCTCCTTGGTTACATTACTCACTTCATCTAACAATTGTTATCATCCAATCTCCATTTGTTGAGCAAAGACATTAACCAATTCACGTGCCTCTTATTGGAACATAATCGTTAAGGGTTATGTAAATTTGGCATATTCATTTAGGTGGAAGGCAAAAAGCCACAAGTGAATGTGAAGAGTCATGAGGAGTCTTGGAGAATGAAACCAAAGATCATTAAAGAATGTATTTATGTGTATCATCTCAATAAGAAATGTATCTCACACTTATCATAGCTTGTGTATTTTTTGTGTGTATGCTAACAATGGCATCAGAGCGGGCTTAAGTCCTAACATGCCCTCACAGAAGCGCATCTTTGCCATTTTGTGGAGTACAGTAACATCTCCCACCTTTGACATGGTCTATCTTGTTGGATGAATGTTGTCATTGATGTCAAAGGGTGAATGGACCATTGATAAGTTGGAAATAACCAGAAGATGCCCCTACATTTGTGTGTCGATATACATGCAAAAAGTGTGCCATTGGTTGCCTTCATCACGCCATTTCATTTGTTAGGTTGTTACCTTATGGGTCCTCTTGGTTGGAGAGAGATTCAAATTTGTTCAAAATCTGCCCCAGATTTGAATGAGTTTGACCCCATAAAATGCATGATAAAACAAGCTTAATAACTCATTCATGGAATCTTAGAAAGGGTGATAACTCATGGTTTAAGGAGAAGTCTTTCAAAGCATGTGATAATAGTTCAAGAAGCTCTAAAAAGCAAAAGGGTTTAAGCCCTAAAATGCAAAATTGACATTCAAAAGAAAATCAAGGAAAAGGTGGTCAAAGCCAAAACAAATTCATTTCAGAGAGAGTCATGGTGAAATCACGATGCTTGCACTCTTAACTAGTATCGGCTACTCTAATCCGTTTTCTATTTTCGCTTAACCCTTGTCAACTCAGTGAAGTAGAGTAAGGAGAGGGGGGAATCTTTAATAAGTATGTCAGAGGTATATATAAACATCCTTCTCTGAAGGGACAACCTCTTATGCTGTCAATAAGTCGGGATCCCTCTTCCTCCTCATGAAATAAATAAGTGTTTATGCACAGTTCTCTGAAAAATGAAAAAAATAGAAAAATAAAATAAGGTCAAAAGAAGAAAAAGGCTTCCTGCGTAGAGAGGTGAAGCAAATAACTTCGTCTGGGCACTGTCCAAGCTCGCTGGTAGTGGAGCAATGTTTGTGTTCCTAAAGTGACTTTGTCCGAGCACTGTGAAGCCCTGCTGGCAGTGGAGCAACACCAGAGATGAAACTAAAACTCTAACAATCTATATTACTTGTGCATTTATATACCCCTCATCCCCAATTGAAACAACTTAGTTTGACTTAGCTTGGTATGTGTGTTGTTGATAAAGAGAATGGTAGGGACTACAACTTTAACTCAAGCTAAGTAAAGAAGCTATGATGATCGGAGAATTGAACAATATTTCTTGTCAACTCAAACCCTTAATCATATTGTGCTTCAAGGAGATGCAATTCACTGTAGCTGACTCCCTGTCATTCTAGGAAAATGTGTTGCTTATATATTGCATCCTTATAAATTTGCTGAAATATTTTCAAAATCTCAAAGGAGCAATAGATGAAGGAAAGTACCATGAAAGTTTTCCAACTAACTTGTCTATATAATATCACATGATAGACACCTACAATAACTTCAGGCTAAAAAAAGTTGCTAAAAATATAAACAAATACTTATTTGTACTACTCATCATATACAAAACTTCATTCCTACAATTGCAATGTATGTACGCCATGTGCATGCCTCATTTAGTCAAGTATGTATGCCACTAGATCTACTCCATTAATTTCCTTAACATTATCTTGAACATAAAGATGTTTCATACGTTGATTAATAAGATTAGATAGTTTAATCAATGTCCAACAAGATGACCACAAATAGGCCAAAAGCATTGTTAAGTACAATGTAGAATATAAGGTAGTGCAAATGTCACTCCTAGAAAATTATAAAAAAAAACAGTGGTAAATACATAAATTGTTGGGTCATAGACCAGAAACGAAAGAATGAGAGTGAATTTTTTTTCATTAATAAGTTACCTATATAAATACAATGTTCTAACCATTGGATTCATCTTCCAAGGTCCTTTGAACTCTTCGTGATGGCTCATATTCCACACCATAAGCCTTATCAATTAAGTGTCTAGCATTCCCACCTTAATCCAAAGGGGTGTATGTGAGTCCAAGGAAAGAGATAAGGACAGTTGCTAATGGCTAAATGTGATTTTTGAATCTAGTGGTTTAAGGAAGGCCACAAACCAAATAAGTAACAGAGGCTGAAGTCTTCTTCTGAATGGTGGTTTAAGGTCGACCACCAACTCCAAAACTCAGCTTAAGGATCAACAGTTCACAAAGATTTTCAAATTTGGCAAGGAGTTGATGACTCCAATTGATTGGAAGTGCTCACCAATGGCAATTTAAAGATGACTGCAAACTATTGGAACTTGGCTCTAATGCTCAGCAATTCCAAAACATTTTCTCATTTTTCAAGAAGTTGACATTTTCTACTAACTAGAATTGATCACAAGTGACGATTTGAAGATGAGTGCAAACTAAATCACACTCATGGCTTTGACTTTGAGTACAACTCTAGCTCAAGATTTAAGGCTCTAGTTCTGGATGTGGCTCAAGCTTGCTTCTATATGCTTGATTGGTAGGGCTTCAAAACTAGAAGCCTCACTATCAATCACTTGTATCATTCCCCCATCATATACAAAATGAGAGGACAAAAATATGTCCACAATGCCCACATGGATCAAAAACTATGATCCTCTATGTGTCAAACTCAATGAGGGTGTTGTACATCATTATTTCCACACAACAATGGTGCAGCCACATCAAGCGCAGATTCTCAAGCATCTTCACCACAATACTTTGGCTACAAACCATCAAGGACCAGTAAACTCCAAAACTAAGAAAAATATCAACATCAGTGCTGCCATACATGCAAATGACCAACTCACAGTATTGTTATTGCTCTTTGTGACAAGAATCACAATGACTACAGCTCCCAAGCATACAACCCATGCTCCTTTGATCTCTACATGTATGTAGATTCTTTAAAATATGAAATACGTGAAAATATAAAAGGTAGAGAAAGGAGACTTATGTCAATCTCGTCGGAGAGTAGAGTGACTTCTCCCTTGTCAAGATCATTGTGGCATGTTATATCAACCATCTTGTTCCACATTCAAGAATTCAAGGGGATGGTTATCCTTGAGATGGCAACAAATATATAGACTCTGAAATAGATGGCAATCCTTGTTGAACATGAATACAATATATAGACTCTCCAATACTCTCCAATAGGAAAAACCTATCCAAATTAGGTTGAACTTTCTAGTGCATGCACTCAATTAACTAGAAAAGCACTTTCCCTACTTAGCCAGTGAGTCAAAAATAGAGTGGGAGACCCTAAACTAGTAGAATATGTAATGATAGAGTTAACTAGAAATAAATGGAGTTAGAAATAAGTTTGAACTGATGCAATAACTCTCACATGCAATAACAACCAAGCAAAACCCTAGAAATAGAATTGAAAATCAACTAATAGGTGGTAGGTGACTGGAGTTAAGTGCCAGCTGCAAAATTTAAGAAAAGAAGTGCGTACTCTAGGAATGCCTATGCATGAGGTAATGCAAATTGATGGAGTGTATTCTAAATTATATCTTGTTTTGTAAACCCATTTGCAGTCAATGATTTCTTACTTGGAGGTGGCTCTTCAAACATCCATGTTTTGTTAATCTTTAGTGCTTCTTATTCAGCATTAATGACTCTTTCCTATGCATCTCTCCCTTTAGCTTGTTCATAATTTTGAGGTTCAGACAGGTTTTGAAGAGCTGACATCAAGGCAAAATTAACATGTTTGGAATGCAAACCTCCTCACAGGTTTTTCACTTTTGGCCTTTCCTCCCTTGGTTGATGAAACTCCTCCAACTACACATCAAAAGTGTTGGCATAACATTTAGGTCTTTTTTTCTCTAATCTTTCCAGTGACTATCCCTCACCCTGAACATTCATGCCATGCAGCTTGGCTAACTATTCAGCCTCAAAACAGTGACCATCAACAAATTTCAGATCAGATTTCAAATCTGATTCATGCTGAAAAATCTCCAACATTTTCATTTAGGATTTACATCAACAGTGATTGTCACCTTGTTAGTAGCAATCAATAAGCATTACGTAGGTCAGCATAACTAGAAAACATCAATGTCACTATTACCATGCAAGAAAACCAAAACGCTCCAGATAATTACAAATTTACCATATGGGTTTTTGCCTAACCAAAGCTCCACTGAGGTAATGTTGTTAAAATTGGCATATAAGGCCAAACTCCATGTGGGTCATCTTATTAATAGCAGCTGATATTTTTCTTGGATCCCTCTCATCGAGAGGTGTAGAATTGATCTAAAAATCATTCGATTCCAATACGTATTCATGGAGATATGAACTTATTTGTGTTATGGGACAATTCGTCAAGGTCGGCCAGCAACCAAATAAACCCCACTTGTGCTCCACGTTTTAGTATAAATAGAGATGCCTTGAAAGTCATTTATACACACATCCTCTTGGTGATCTCTTCCTCTCCACTTGTTTTTGGGTTTTGGTGGGAGGAGAGATCTAAAGAGGATATGCTGCCCTAGAGGATGCCCTAGATCCTAACGCTATCATGGAGGAGATTTTAATGCAGTAAAGGAAGCTTACATAACACAGCAAGGAGAGATCTAATTGCTGGTCTAAAAGAAAAGCCCTACGTTGTCCTATACACAGCCCTATGGAGAAGCCCTAACACTGCCCTATGGAGAAGCCCTAACGCTACCCTATGGAGAAGCCCTAACATAACCTATGAAGAGGTATACACAGTCAAGAAGGGCAGCAATGTAAGCCCTCAATGCAGCCTAGAAAAGGGTCTCTACCCTAAATGGATGCCCTAGAACCTTAACGCAGTCTATGGATTGCCCTAACCACAGCAAGAGAGGGAGGCTCTAAGACAGCGTGGAGGAGGCCTGAGTTCCTCAATGGAGGTTGAGTTAATTGCTGGAGCAATAACTTGTTTTGGGGACAACAATGATATAGTGCTGCAATATTCAAGGGACAGCTGCAAGATGATGGGACAGCAATGACATAATGCTGCAATGATCAAAGGGACAGCAATGATATAGTGTTCCAATATTCAAAGGACCGCTGCAAGATGATGGGACAGCAATGATATAATGTTTGCAATGATCAAAGGGACAGCTACAAGATGATGGGACGGCAATGATAGTGCTGCAATATTCAAGGGACAACTGCAAGATGATGGGACAGCAATGATATAGCGCTGCAATATTCAAGGGACAGCTGCAAGATGATGGGACAGCAACGATATAATGCTGCAATGATCAAAGGGACAGCTGCAAGATGGTGGGACAGCAATGATATAATGTTGCAATGATCAAAGGGACAGCTGCAAGATGATGGGACAGCAATGATATAATGCTGCAATAATCAAAGGGACAGCTGTAAAATGTTGGGACAACCATATGATGAGACAAAACAATAATGGGACAGCAGTATGGTACTTGGTGCAGCGAGTACACGATGCAAACAATAGTATAGCGAGCATGCAAGGTACAGCAAGCAAGCACATAGAACAGTATCGCAACATGGTGCAGCAATGGCACATGATGCAGTGCAGTGATGGGTACAGTCATGATTGATGAAGCATGATGAGATGTAGCGTAGTGATGATGGGTGCAGCATGATGACGAGATGCAGCACAATGATAAGTGGAGAAATCACCTTGGAGAATCAGTTGAAGCAACATGTCTTCAACTGATCTCATGTATCATCTTCTTAGAGATGATCTATGCTCTTATTTAAATAAGTCAAAAGCATTGACTTCTATTGTAAATGTACTATCTATCTCTCTCTCTCTGCGGAACTATTGAAGATCATATAAGAAAAATTGGCGAAGGGTTCCCCACATTTGGGGTTTGTCCCCAGCTAGCGCCACATCTTGTGTCCTCTTGTCTTGGCTTGTCTTCTGCAATTTATATTTATGTTCTATCTGCAATTTACTTTAATGTTGACGTGATTGCTAATCTGAAAAAGATATTGAGCTAACTGTGAAAATTGAAATAAATTGCTCTAGCATAGAACATACCTAAACTTAACAAACATCCCATGCTGCATTTGGAGCACATTTATTCAATGAAGAAACAACATTACATTTAGCATCCATCTTTGATTGTCACCTTGTTAGTAGCAATCAATAAGCATTACTAGCAAATTCACTTAACAAAATTGAAAAAAGAAAATCATAAGTATAACAATTATATATATACACACAGTGCACGCACAATTAACTCCAATGTTAAATCTATAAGACTCAAGATGTTGAGGCTTCATTCCAAGCTGGACAATTATTTACGATGACTTTAGGCAAGATGGGAAATCGCCTTTGGAGCCTAAGAAGGCCATGTTGTTTGATCGTTGTTGCATTGTCATTCAGAGTCCAGACACAGGTAATGTTAGCACCACTGGGATCTAGCTTGGCCTAGTTATGCCTTTTGTGGTAATTATGAAACTCTCAAGTGCATGGTCAAGCTGTTGCAGAATGGATAGAAACCCAGTGTAGACATTACATTTGATTGCAGTTGTCCTGTAAGGCTGCACTATAGCCTAACCAACCTGTTTGAAATGTTGATTTTGTTGCAACAAAATGTTTTTAGGATGGATTTATTTCATCTATAGAAGATTCAATAATTTTGTTTAAGAATGAACATGACATTTACTTATATGCTCTATAAAGGTTTCTCCCATGGATAATCTTTCATTGCATATCCACATGCAAGTTCCTTGGATTTTGAGCATTCAAAAGAGCTATTAAGAGAACAAGGTTTGGCCCTTTCAACTATACCACCCGCACTGGAAATGCCTAAATTTCAATTATTGATTCATTTCCAGATGTCACAACAGGGATCTGGCCACCAGCATCCCCACCATCATGTTCACACACAAGTTCATGAGAGAATGAAGAGCAAGAAAGCTGGCCACGTGATCAGCATTGTTGACCCTTCAATTAGTCAGTAGAATCCGGGGTTCAAATCAGTTAGCTTTGTGATTGCACTGTTTTGATCAACAAGCATTCTAGTTTCAGGTTGATTTCAGAGATTATAATGGTGAAGATTTTGATACATGATATAGCAGAGGTTGGATGTGATACCAGCCATCTTTTTCAAGGGAATTTTGCAGCCTTGTGATTGTTTTTGACCTTAGGAACAACATCCCTCTTGCGGGTTATACTTGCTATTTGCAGGAGAGTGGGCCCATACTTCCAAGTCCACACCAGCGTTTGTTTGAACAATATTTTAGATGATTTCAGTGGTTGTTTGCCCAAAAGGCAAGCCCTGTATTGAATCTAAAGAACAAAAATTGATATAATGAATGATTGATGCCAGTTTCAGAGATGCCTTCTCGATCATGTAATATTATTTACGGCCACCAAATGTCCTAAAGAAGGTGCCTTTGTGTTAGCAGCTCTTTCTTTGCTTTTTGAAAGATCTTCTATTCTATTTTGAGGAAGAGTTGGCGTATTTTGTCACCTCATTTGAGATGCTTTTGCGAAGGATTGGGTGCACTTATTAATGGGATTTCTGGGTTATTTTTTCCAAATAACTTTGCAAGGAGGGTACATTCCTCAGTTCGTTTGAGAATTTATTTGTCCCAACCCGAAGAACGACAACCCAAATTCTCCTGCAATAGTGTGTGCTTAAATTTATGTTGATTTTGTGCACCCCACGCTGCAATATTTCTTGCTAGCCATGTATCTAGTACTGAGCCATGCGCCATTAAATTTTTAGATTAGATCAGTTTGGTGATTTTATTTCGATAGTTGAACAAAGATTGTCTATAAGCACTCAGAGGGAAGACACCTAATTCATAGATAAAAAAACCAAGTAGGTGGAAATGGTTGCAACTAGTAGAATATTATTACAACACTACTCACCATTAGAGTCACCATAGAAGAAATCGGATTTGATACCCTTCAGAAAAATATATATTGAAATCTAATTCTAGAAAATAGTAAATACAATATATATATATATATATCTCGCTAATATGGAAAAATATGTACAACATTCAAAAAAAAAATTAATCAATATCAGGAATTGCATATCGTAGCAAACATAACCGAAAAGCATTTATCCGGTATGTTGAATGAACCTATTGTGTATTGAGATGAATATCCAGAAAAAATGAATTTTTACTAAAATTCAGTACAATAGAGGCCTAATCACTTGCTATACATATCAACAAAGTTGTATGCATGGTCAAGCTGTTGCGGAATGGATAGAAACCCTGTGTAGACATTACACTTGATTGCACTTGCACTTGCTATACTATCAACAAAGTTGTATGCATGGTCAAGCTGTTGCGGAATGGTTAGAAACCCTGTGTAGACATTACACTTGATTGCAGTTGTCCTATAAGGATGTACTATAGCCTAACCAACCAGTTTGAAATGTTGATTTTGTTGCAACATAAAATGTTCAGGATGGATTTACTTCATCTCTGGAAGACTCAATAATTTTGTTTAAGAATGAACATGACATTACTTATATGCTCTATAAAGGTTTCTCCCATGGATAATCTTTCATTGCAGAACCACATGCAAGTTCCTTGGATTTTGAGCATTCAATAGAGCTATTAAGAGAACAAGGTTCGGCCCTTTCAACTATACCACCCGCACTGGAAGATTTTCAAGGATGATACTAAAAAAGCTTTGCATGGTTCACATGTTCAATGACAATATCAAAGGCAACAATTAGAAGATCAATTCAGCTCTCCAAGAAATTAAACACTGATAGCTAGTCAATGTTGCACGGCATATTTCTTACCTACCAAAAACTGTAACAAATTGAATGCCAAGAAGAAACTTGCTAATAACATGGTTTCCAAACCAGTAATGCCTGCTACGAGAATATCAAACATGCAGCAGCTACAATCAAGGCATTGTGTCAACTAATGATGCAATAGGGGATTAATTTCAGACAAAGAATAGATGTCAACCCTATTCAGTGGAAATGGGTGAAGTTCATTCGAGGATCTTGTTTGAATTTAATCAAGAAGATATAAGCAATGAACCCTTCAATTTTAAGTTCAAATTGCTAACTACTTTCCTCTAAAAGCAAATTTCCCGAATCAGAAAATGGAAAGAATATAACATCTCTAGCAATTTACCTCCACTCTAAAGTATACAATATTAAGTTTGGAAAAAGCATGCATCTTTTTGACCTTCTACATCTTATGTTTTACATTTCCCACAACTCCCTAGTGGGTTGTAATTACAGAGTGAGACTTCCATTTATGGATAGCGGCCAAGAGAACAATTTCTTTTCAAGGTATACAGCCATAGCACAAGACAGAAAGAACATATTGATTTTAACATGCATGAGTTTCACTGATGTCCATTTGATGTTAGTGGCAAGCGAAGAGGCTATGTTCAACAAAGTGACACAAACAACAAATGAAGAATTATTGTGCCAAAGAAACAGTCTACATTGCAGAGTAATTACTGCCCATTAATCACCTACCGGATTTAGCTTTTAGATTTCATTCAGCATTTATGGACACAATTTCAGACAACTGGATCTTTACCTCCAAAAACTCCAAAGATTCTATATACACCTCTATTCAAACCAGGAATGGATGGAATCCAAGGCAGATACTACGATAGAAGTAGAAGAAAAAAATAAGTATGCTTTCCCAAACGAATCCCTCTATTCCCAATTTGGGAGCCATGAGTCATGACAGTGCATGTCACTTGACACAGATAAAATACAGCACTGCATTCAACTACCCAAACTCTTCAGCGTGATGTGCCAACAACTTCTGAACATCATCTCAATTCTACTTCAAATTCACTAACTCACAACGCAAATGCATACCAGGAAACCAGCTGCAAAGCAGTTACCCTTTCATAGAATCAAATAAATCAAGAAAGGCATTGAAAAAAATAACTTATTTCATGCAACATATGTAAGGTAGTGAGAAATTTTGAAAAAATAATCCAAAACAACGAGGATAGACAATATCCCAATTCTACTTCAAATTCACTAACTCACAACGCAAATACATACCAGGAAACCAGCTGCAAAGCAGCTGCCCTTTCATAGAATCAAATAAATCAAGAAAGGCATTGAAAAAAATAACTTATTTTTCATGCAACATATGTAAGGTAGTGAGAAATTTTGAAAAAATAATCCAAAACAACGAGGATAGACCATAGAAGAACAATCCCTAAATAGTAGGCATGTAGAATGACAAGTTACGAGGCAAACACCGAATAATTGAAATCAACAGTTACAAGTTAATAAAAAATGTTAAGCCGGAACATAAGCCTGATCTAAAAACAAAGAACAAAGAGCCAAAAGTCTGTGACAATATATTATGGAAAAGCAGTTCACTCGGAAAACACACAGCTTTCCATTACAAACATAATGAACTCTGTCTAAAAAAGAGTGCCTCTTTAATCAAGTTATCTAGAATTTGAATAACTATTCCATTGCCGGCCTTCCCTCGTCAGTGACGTTCTTTCCTCTTCTTTGAAGATCGTTCAGCTGTATCCTTCTTGTCTGATTCAGATAACTTTACCCTCTTCAAGATTTCCTCTGACACTTTAATTCCTTGATCCCTCATTTCTTCCACATACTTCAGTGCTTCTGCTCGCTTGCCACCATCACAGAGGGTATTTATAAAGGTGTTGACAGACTCCATGCTAGGGAAAACACCCTTGCTGCTCATGTGTTTCCAAACCATTGAGGCTATATTTAGATCTTTCACGACTAAGGCCATTGTAAAACTATCGCTATCTGGATCATGCTCATTTCTAGTCATCTCGCGAAATATGCTGGCAGCTTCCTCCATTTGTCGTGCCTTCATAAGGGTTTGGAAAATAGTATTGTAAGTCACAGAATCAGGAAACGCACCATTAAACACCATTCCATCGAAAATACGGTAGCAATCGTCCATTCTACCAGCATAGCAGTATGCACTTATCATTGAATTGTAAGTGGTGGTGCTGGGAATATGCCCACACCGCATCATGGTTTCAAAAACCATGCCCGCTTCATCTGCTCTGTTCTGGAGACAAAGGGCATGAACCGCAGTGCTAAAAAAGCTCTTATCTGGAAAGCAATTTCTGCTCCTCATGACATGCAGAAACTTCAATGCCTCATCGACTTGGCCTAACTTGCAGAGGGTGCCCAAGAAGGCATTATATGCAGCCGTATTGAGGGGATCCCACCCAAGCCGCGCGATCATCTCGCCAAAAGTCTTCTTAGCTTTGGCCGCATTGCCTTCCTTCTCCCAGCCCTCCAACAGAATTGCGTAGGTATCTGCATCTGGAGGGAATTTATCTCCCATCTTCTTGCAAAACTCCAATGCCTTGGTTGTCTGCTTGCACCTGCACAGAGCACAGAGAAGGCAATTGAAAGCGCCAACATCCTGCGGGCAGCCGTAATGTTCCATCACCTCAAAAGTCATCATCGCCTCGTTCGCCTTCTCTGCCATTGCATAGGAAGTAAAAATAGTAGCAAATGTCTGGCGGGAGAGAATCCCATCGGCCTTCATGGACTTCGCTGCATCCCACATCGCATCGAACATCTTGTTATTGCCAAGAACATCAACAAGCAGATTCCAGGCATAAGGGCTGTGCTTGCCCCCAAGCAGATTAACAGACCATTGGAAAAACTTGAGGGCCGCTTCACCCGCCTTGTACGAGTTCTTCAACACTTCCTCCACCAGTTCAGTCGTAACCTTAATGCCCAGCATATTGAGCTCAGGTCCAAGTTGATCCACGTCGGAAGTTTCAGAGAGCAATCGGCAGATTGCATCCACCTTCTCCTCTAAGGTCTTGGGTTTTGGGGGTCGTTGGGACTTGGGAGGTTGTTGAGACTTTTGCTGAGCTGCAGGTCCAGGTCCCAGTAAAGACGTTGACGTCGAAGGAGCAGAAGAAGCTGCCCCTGCTCCCGCTCCTCCTCCTACCGGTTTCTCGGACGATGAGGGTTTCGGCTTTTCAGAAGGCGTAGTGTCCTTCTGTTCTTTGGAGCTTTTTTCTTTCTCGGGGTTCTTTTCCTGGGCTGGAATCGAACCCTTCTGTTCTTTGTCATTTTTCTTTTTTTCAGAGTTCTCTTCCTTCTCGCCTGGAGTCGTACCCTTCTCCTGCATTTTCTTAAGCCATTCTTTCTTTTCTTTGTTTTTATTTTTCTTACTATTCTTACCCATGAAAACAAAGGTTAAGGGCTTTCCTTACCTGAAACAGTTGAAATGGAGTCGACTGGAATGGAATTAATCCCTACTGCAGATTCGCCACTCCTTCGCTACTGCTATGCTGTCGATGATTTCAACCCTAGAACTTCTGATAACACCTTTCCTCGCGCTTCGCCCCTTAAATAAGGTGCTACTAGGTTCAGGCCTTTAATTGCTCTTTAAAAATGAGGACAGTCACGGCATTAATCTTCGTTTGTTTATTGATCTAAATTGTAAGTTTTTTTATATAGCTTATCTTATTACAATAACCTTTCCGCCACTAAGTGCCCGCACATTAAGCACCTTTCAGGAGCCGACGCTAACCCCTGCATACTTACCCTTGCAGTGACGTGTGTTACTAGACGTGGGGTTCCTAGGCATTATTTTTCCCAATCACTTCTAATTTGTTATTTAATAATAATTTTTATATTAATTTTATAATTGAATTAGGTAATTAGCCATTGTTCGTAGAGTTGTAAGGAAAGGAAAGTCGATAGGAGTAGGGAAATGTGGAAGGAAATAATCAAACCAAATATATAAACAATTAAATACAATCTAAAGTTAAGTATCATAAATACAATCAAAAATTGAGTTTTTTAGTAGTAGGAGATTAAATTTAAGAAAAAAGTTACATTAATATAAATATCCTAGAACAATGGCATAGTAATGATGGCGTCCTTCCCCTTCCTGCTCCCTCCACATCATACGCTTTACTATATGACATTTGAGAAATGGAGGAAGTACCAAGGTGTGATAGGAATCAATGAATGGCAAATATGAAGAGAAAAAATGAGGGAAAGGAAATCCTTTGCACTCAATAAGCATAGAAAATGCATTCATGAACTCCTCATACACTAGATCAAATAAAAAAATCATCAAGCTCCTTGCCAATAATGAAAAAAAAAAAGGAAAAAAAAGAAACTTGAGAAAGAGACCCTCATTTGAATATAACACTAGGCTCACAAGCATCTCTAGCCATATATGGCTACTATATGAAGTTCCTTTGAAATTTAGGTATCTTTTTTCATTGTATAAAGAAAAATTTTCAAATAATGCTCAAGTCATAAACAAGAAGCTCATAAAAGTAATATTCTTTGAGCACCCAATGATATTTTTATTTGTATACCATGATTATATCTATAGAGGGGGGTCACATTAATATTTACAGAGTAATGAAAAGGCACAAAAAGTAGATTGCACATAGTTCAGGTGTTTGTAAGCAATTACCATGATTAAAGTTCTACATAATATCAAGTTTGTCAATCATCCAACTAATTGCTCAGTAGTAAAAAAAATTCATATACAATATGTGGCACTCTTTTATTATCAATAGGTTGCATTCCAAGTGAGCACTTGGAACATCTAGAAATTAAGTTTAAAACATCTCTAGAATGAGTAAATAATAGTGAAGGCTAGTTTGTGTACAAGCTACGCAATTTAGAGATTGAAGGGCCCAAGTTATCCATGACAGTAAAAACCTGTAAAACAAAATCCCAAATGTACATTTCATTACAAACTACAGAGTTATATCACTTCAGAAGGTTGGCATCACAATCTCATTTTTCCAAGCTTACCATAGACAAATTACAACCAAACCATAATAGGTAAAACATAGGCTTATTGTTCATCAATAAATTTCTATCTATAATAAAAAAAAGTCATTGGATAAACAATTAGTTGATCCTCACAACAGGTGCCTACAATTTGTTAACCAGTGAAATGAATATCATACAACAAATCTCCCAACAAATCTGCAAAGAATTGCCTTGCTTATAAGAGAAGGAGTTGTTAAACACAAAGATGAAATGATTTTGAGATAAAATGTGATGTTGCTCATTGATGCCCATTAATCATAATATTGCTCATGGATGACCCATGGGTTGTATGTAGATGTAGATGTATATATATATATATATATATATATATATATATATATATATATATATATATATATATATATATATATATAGATATATATATATATATATACATATACATATATATACATATATATATATATATATATACATATATATATATAGATATAAGAAGCGTCCCAAGGAGGAAAGCGATCGGAGGAGCAAAGAGGAACACATCATTGGAAGAGTAGCTATCGGAAGTCATAAGAGCGAAGAAAAGCCATAGGAGCGACAAGCCAAGAAAAAGCATATGCCCAAGAATAAGAGCCATATCGAAGGAACTAAGGAGAAATATCGAAGGAAGGAATAAACCATGTAAACCCTTTAAAAGTTCACAGCGCATTAGAGAAATCAATATCGGTGGCTTTATCGCTTTATTATGTGTCACGTTGAATCCCCTGACTGCGATATGTATTATGGACCCAATGATTCCATAACAATATGCTCTATTGTTATATTGCATCCACCATACCGGAACTGCTGCATCAGAAGTTATGTATCACAAAGGAATGTCACACTTGAAATCTGCGATTGCGTTTTGAGTTGCGGACCCGACTGGTCAAATAGAACAAGCTCTAATGTAATACCACGTCTGCCACTATCAGAAGTTATGTATCACAAGTATTAAAAAGGTCACGCTAAAAACACTGATTGCAATATGTATTGTGGACTCGATGGTTCCATTATAATACACCTTATACTATAACATATCCGCAGTATCGCTAGTTTCTAAGGGATGTCAAACCGTCGATTGCGATAAAAATTGTGGTCCCTACAGACCTCTGATTGCAATAGAGCTATGGACTTGAAGATTTATTAAAACATATTATTGAATATCGCATCTGCTCCATCGGCAGTAGGGGTATTGAGAATGTTATATTGTGAAACCAAAGGGTTGCGATTACAGGATTTTCACGATGTTACGATTGCAGGAGTTCGGAAAGTTGCATTTTCGATTAATAACGTGGCATGTGAGACCTCCATGTGGGCCTTGGATGAATATTAAAAAGGGCATCTCCGATATATTGTGTAATAAACGACCTCATACAATAGGTCGACTACTCCTCCCAATGAACGTGTATTTACGGTCATTAGTGAAACCCATATAAATATAAGTTAAGATGCCTCATTTATGATCATCGATCTCAAGTATTGAACATAGAAAGGAAGTAACAATTCATAACTCATGAACTCAAAGAACCCGAAGGACGAGCGAAAAAGAAGAAATAGAGGAAAGGAAGTCGAAGGTCAATCATAAGAGAAATACACAGGAGCATTAAGAGTTGAAGAACAAAGAAAGCCGAGACTAACTGCGCATAGGGTCATTCATACAGCTCGGACCTGTGTTTGACAATAATTCAGATAACAGTTCAAAAAGGATGTTTTGTGGATCTAAGAAGATTATCTGAGTGTGAACAGGGTTGTCTCTAATTGAACGCACAACCTGAAGTCGCGACAGTCACTCCTCTGAAGCAGTTACTCCTGAAGCGTCACTCCTGAAGCAGTTACTAGAACAGAGGATTGAAACAGAGAGTTGTTTTTGTGCAGAGCTCAATGCAGTTCATTCTAGACACATTAAAGTTGTGTGAAGACTATTGAGGACCATGATGTATTAGTCATCATGATGTGACTTGGAAATTTTATTTGGGTAAATATGAAGAGCATGGTGACACTTTCTATGAGACAAGGATGCCATTAATGATGTAGCATGGAGACTATAGTGAAGTTGTAGATTGACAGAACACAATGAAGAAGATTTTGAGAGCAGTGTAATACAATAAAAACATTTCTTAACAATATAGGGTCAGAGCCCGTGGGGTTGATGCCTCATAATTGGAAGGATTGGTGTCCTTGGAGTTAGTGCTCCTAAATCCAAGGTTGGTGCCTTGACAAGATAGGGTCAGAGCCTTTGGGGTTGGTGCCTTGTAATTGGAAGGATTGGTGTCCTTGGAGTTGGTGCTCCTAAATCCAAGGTTGGTGCCTTGACAAGATAGGGTCAGAACCCTGGAGGTTGGAGCCTCACAAAAGACCAAGTTGGTGCTTGGCAACAGATTGGAGCCTAGGGAATTAAAGATCGGTGTCTTCATCAAGGGTTGGAGCCCTATATATTGTACTTGATTCATTATAAATATTATATTAATAAAAGCATTTATTCCTATTGCTTATTTTGTGTTATAAATATAATTGATTTAACTGGTATAAGTAACAATTGAAAAGGAATATTGGTTCACCCCCCCCCTCTCAGTATTTCCAACAATTGGTTTCAGAGCCAGTACCTTCACTCAAAGCCTAATAGCTTGAAGGTTGATCAATTAGAACACAAATGGCAAAGCCAAGAAAGAAAGTCTCCAATCCTCCTAAAGATGTGTCTCCCTCAACCACCGAAGTTGAAATCAATCAATTTGTAAAGGCTCCGTGGTTCAATGGAAACTTTGATATATGGGAAGCAAGAATGAAGAATTTCTTAAAGACTCAAGGCATTGAAGTCTGGAAATCAGTGATTGTTGATAGCATGATGGATGGAGAATCTAAGGAGTACAATGCAAAAGCAATGAAGGCAATCTTGAAAGGACTACCAGATTCTATAAATAACAATTTAGAAAAATGTTCGTCAGCAAAGGGTATATGGGACAAACATCATGACCTTCACTCAAAAGGAGCATTGACCATGACCACTAGTCAAGAAGATGATGAAAACCAACAAGGAAATCCAGAACTCATCATGGAAGCTGAAAATAAGAATGATGACATCGAGGCTAAAGAAGACCTAGAGGATTAAGAGAATGAAAAAGAGTTTGAAGAAGGCTTTTTACATGGCATCAAAATACACATTTTTTTGAACCTATCCACAACTACATACAACTAATCATGACCTATTTTCGACAATGGAAGACCTCCTACAAAATCCATAGAAACACTCTCCCATGGTCGTGAAGGAAGCAAAAGTGGTGTGTACAATCCTAACTTCCTATTGATAGGCTTACTGACTGCACATAATGAACATCCTTTAATAAAAGTGACACACTTTCAAGCATACGAGGCCAATAACAATACCTCTGTAGATGTGCCACCGTCTTATTTACACCAAAATGACCAGCAATAAGAGAAGTATGTGCTTCTCTTATGATGTTGACTCTTTCTCCTTGTGGAATACAAAGCTTACCAAGATGGTACAACAAGTTATCATGCAAACGATAATCCAATTCCTATACTTGGTTACCTTGACTCAAGCTTGCATAAACATCTTGGAAGTCATTGTCTAATGCATATTGCTCAATATTACTTTCATGCAAAACAAAATTATGTTTGAGTAAAGTAGTTACACTAACAATAGGCCTAGAAAGCATATCAACAACTTTATTGTAGATACCTTTCTTATATCTGATTACCAAGTGGAATTATTGAAGAAAACCCATCCATCGGAAGTGCCTTGATTGCTGCAACTTTGATTGAGATTGCAAGTATTGCAATGGTTGATGATAAATGTGAATGATTGCTTCCTTACCCATCAAGTATTGTTTCCACTTTTTCACACTTTGTACCAATGCATACAATTCCTTGTCATATGTAGGATAGTTAATCACCACACCATTAAAAGTTTCCAAATGAAAATAGATAGGCTTACCATGTTGCATGAGGACTGCACCCATGGCATAGTCACTAGCATCAGTCTGAATCTCAAATGACTATCTCAAGTCTGGAAGTGCAAGTACTGGAGCTGAACTGATATTTTCCTTCAATGCATCAAAGGCCTTTTGTTGTTTGCCTCCCCATTGAAAAACATTTCTCACACTTGTCAATGCATCAAAAGGAGCTACTATAGAAGAAAAGTTAGCAATGAATTTCCTCCAATATGTTGGAAATAATACTGAGATGGGGGGTGAATCAGTATTATCAAGTCAATTATTTTCTTTTTCAAACCCAGATCATATACGCTACTTCAGTTAGTTAAAACTGCGTATATACGAAACTATAGATAAGGAAACCCACGTATACCATGCAAACTTATAATTTAATTTATCTTACAGATGTTGATCATTAATCTGTGTATCAACATCAAATAAACAGTAACCAGAAACAGTGAAACAGAGCAAAAGACAATCACACACAAGAACACAAGATATAAGGTGGAAACCCAATGTGGGTGAAAACCACCTGCTGCAATTCATCTCTATCTTCTTTTAATTAGAAACTTCTTTTTACAATGTTTTTGTACTGGTGCAGTCCTTTACCAGTACACAGGCTACTACCTGCAGAGAGCTACAACCCTCTCTCGTTCTCCAGCTTTTCCTGGAAGGGAGCTACAACCCCCTTAGCTCTTGTACTAGCTGGGATACTAGTACGCAGGCTACTACCTACAGAAGGCTACAACCTTCTCTTTGCTTCCAGGGACCACGTTTCATAAATTTTCACACTGGATCCATGAACATCAATCAATCATCAAGAATTTTTGCATCAAACAATCTCCTTTTCACCAATTAGAACTGAAACAAGTAGACACTTTTCTGACAGTTGTACCCAGAACACAGTAACAGTAATCACACACCAAATTCTGAACCCAGAGCACTGCAGCAATAAATAGAAACACAACTCAAGATATATACGCTACTTCAATAACCAGAAACCTATGTGCATACGCTTCTGTGTTTGGACCAACATGCGTATACGCTGTTTTTACTCACAGAACCAACGTGTATACGCACCTTTGCTTCACTAAACCTACGTACAGATCTATAAAGGATAATTCACTCTTTCAAATATTCAGACATTAATTAACCCAGATTACCATATTTATAGATCAAGCATGCGCCACATATAAGGGATCAAAATCATACAAAGATACTATTATTCAAGCCTTATATTATGACCCATCAATAGAACTTATCCTTCTCTTTGCACTCAGGTTCCTCCTTCATTCAGATCCAGATCTGCACCATAACCCAGTCACCAATATTCCAGATCTAGCACTTTATCAGATATTCAATAATTCAGATGATCCATTGCCAAATGATCTCCTTCCTCTTTTATAGTCTTAGACCTTTCACAATACCACGGTCCAAAACCATAACAAAACAATACCATGGACCCAATACTTGGGATCAACACTTCTGACGAGATACCATGGCCCAAAACCATAGGTTCAAATACCAAGGACTGAATACCACATTCCAAAAATAAGTTCTCCCACATGTATGTGCTTTTCCTTGCGTGAAAGTGCATGTATACGCATACGCGACTTCGGAACGTCTAACCCGCGTGTATACGCGACTTCGTCAAGGTTAACCTGCGTATATATCTTTTTCTTCTTTTTGAGTGCCTAAACTGTGATCTGTCACCAGAGTGAGTTGCCATCAAGGACAACACCTGTGCCATAGCTCCAAACCTGTGCCATAATGCCAACAATCTCCCCCTTTGGACTTGATGGCAACCCCAAGATCCTCAAAGTCATTCTCCCCCTTTGTCATCAAGGGCAAAGGGTTGTGCTCCCCCTAAGTACATGCTGAAATCTCTGCTCTTCTGTGCTAACCATGCTCCCCCTGACTATAGGCAAGATCTGCAAAAAGATGTTCTTCAAGAAGAACCATGACTTATACATCATAAAAGACCTTCCTATCACCAAAAGACTCTATACATACATTCATCACCCAACCAAGTGGGGATCATCCACCCAACCAAGTGGGGATACATCAGAAATTTACATATGACAACCAAGTACATTACATCATTCATCCTAGGCATAGTGGGGAAACTAAAATAGGCCGTTACATGACCTTGACACCATAAAAGAGATACATGACATAGAGACGAAATATCTAGAGCAAGACTTATGAAAGTCACCAATAACTGATATCAACAGCATCTGTCAATCACTATTCAGATCAGCAACCATGTTTTCTTTCTGTTCTCCCTCTGCATTTGTTCCACCTGAAACCAACAACAGCTGTGTACTAGAACCAAAAGCTTCTAAGATAATGCCAACAATGCATTATTAGAAGATTATCTGCTCCCCCTGAACCTGTGCCAGATGGTCTCTGTCAGACCCATATTAGACTCTCTTCAATCAGAGTCTGTCCCCACTGATTTCTTTCAAACTACCATATACGTGACTGTCTCTGCATAAACCGGCGTATGTACGCGGATCCTCCTCAGGAAACTTGCGTACACCCACTTTTCTCTGAAACAGACAAGTTTCAACAGCAAGATGACGCATCAACTACTCCCAGCTTCTGTCTGAGGTATTCAAAAGTTTCCCTGGGCAGTGGTTTGGTGAGAATATCAGCAACTTGTTCCTTAGAGGGAACATACTCCAATTTGACCTTTTGTTCCAATACTTGTTCCCGGAGAAAATGATACTTGATCAGTATGTGCTTAGTCTTTGAATGCATGACATGATTCTTTGAGATACTGATAACACTTGTATTATCACATAAGATGGAGATAGGTGGAGTACAAGTGATTTGAAAATCCTGCAAAGTTTGCATCATCCAAAGGAGTTGTGTTCAACAATATGTGGCAGCTACATATTCTGCTTCAGCTGTAGATAAGGCAATCGAACTCTGCTTCTTGCTGAACCAAGATACTAATCTGGAACCCATAAAGAATGCACCACCACTTGTGCTTTTTTTGTCATCCGCGCTTCCAGCCCAATCTGCATCTGTATAGGCATGAAGAGTGAGATCTGTATCTCTTGGATACCATAGGCCATAGTTTTGAGTTCCTTAAATATTCTTGAAAATTCTCTTTACTGCCTGAAGATGAGTTTCCTTAGGATTTACCTGAAATCTTCCAACCATTCCCACTGCATGCATGATGTCTAGTCGGGTATCTATTAAATAGAGAAGACTTCCAATCATGGATCTATAAGTTGGTTGATGCACTGCTGCTGATTCATCATTTGCACTGAGGCTGCATCCTGTAACCATAGGGGTACATACTGGTTTCGAATCTTCCATGCCATACTTCTTCAAAATCTGCTTGAGGTACTTGGTTTGAGATAAAAAGATACCGCCTTCATTTTGTTGGATTTGTAATCCAAGAAAATATGTCAGTTCTCCAAGCAAGGACATTTCGAATTCTTTCTGCATCACCAAGGCAAAGCTTTGACTCATAGCTTCTTCATTGCTGCCAAAAATGATATCATCAACATACACAACAAGTATTAGCAATTTGTTATTTTCAATTTTTATATAAAGATTGCTATCTGCTGATCCTTTTGAGAAACCTTGTTGATGAAGATATTTGTCCAGACGATAATACCAAGCCCTTGGAGCTTGTTTAAGACCATAGAGAGCCTTCTTAAGTCTGCATACAAGTTTTGGATCATTTCCAAGGATGAATCCATCTGGTTGCTCAATATACACTTCTTCTTCTAAATCTCCATTCAGAAAAGCTGATTTCACGTCCATTTGAAATACTTTGAACTTCTGAAGGCTTGAGAGAGCAAGGAACATTCAGATGGCCTCAAGTCTAGCAATGGGAGCAAAATTTTCTTCAAAGTCTATTCCTTCTTTTTGAGCATACCCTTTACAAACAAGTCTGGCCTTGTTTCTAACAACTTCCCCATTTTCATTCAACTTGTTTTTAAAGATCCATTTTGTCCCTATGACATTCTTATCTTTTGGTCTAGGAACCAACTCCCAAGTGTTATTCTTTTAGATCTGCTCAAGTTCTTCATCCATTGCCTTGACCCAGCATTCATCTTTGCATGCCTCTTTTACATTTTGTGGTTCAGTGGAGGAGAGCAGTGCCAAATAGCTTGAGGCTTCTGCAATTGTTCTTCTTGTTTGTATACCTACCTCTTTCTGCCCCAGAATTTGAGTTTCTGGATGATTCTTTTGAACGTATCTGGATGGAGTCTTCTATTCTATCCTTATCTGTTCCTCTGGTGCCTCTTGAGCTTCTTCTTCATCATAAGTCTGATTTGATGTTGAAGGATAGTCGTCACCATCTTCAAAATCTTCGGAATTTACTTTCCTAAGAATGTTTCCTTTTTCATCAACCACTACATCAATGTTGTCAACAATTCTTCCAAGTCTCTTATTGTAACACTTATATGCTTTTATTGTAACACTTATATGCTTTGCTGTGGGGAGAATATCCAAGGAGAATGCCTTCATCTGCTCTAGGTTCAAATTTGCCAAGATTTTCATCATTATTTTTAATATAGCATTTGCTTCCAAAAATTTTGAAATGTTTTACCGTAGGAGTCTCACCATACCAGAGCTCATGAGGAGTTTGAGTGCTGTTCACCCAGACATTTGTCTTGTTGAGAATAAAAACTGCAGCAAATGCGGCTTCACCCCAGAAGGTTGCGGGAGTTCCAGACTCATCAAGCATAGCACAAGCCATTTGTTGAACCGTTCTGCTCATCCTTTCCACTACTCCATTTTGCTGAGGAGTCCTAACTGTAGAGAATTCCCTTCTTATTCCATGTTCTTCACAAAAATCAAAAAATTAATTCGAGGTAAATTCTCCTCCTCGATCAGACCTGAGGCATTTGATTCTGTGATCTGATTCGTTCTCCACCAAGGCTTTGAATGATTTGAACTTTTCAAAGGCTTCGTCTTTGTGCTTCATAAGTCCTATCCAACACATCCTGGAAAAGTCATCAATGAATAATATAAGGTATTCTTCTCCTCGAGGTGACCTTTTCCTAGATGCACCACATACATCAGTATGGACAAGTTCAAGCGGCCTGCTGGCTGATCCTTCCTTCTCATGGAAGTTGGTTCTGGTTTTCTTATCAAACTGACATGATTTGCATATTGTATTGTCTGGAATTCTGACGTCTGGAAGACCACGAACTGCCTGGTATTTGCATGCTTTCCTTATCTGCGAGAAGCTAAGATGCCCCAATCTTCTGTGCCATAACCAGTGTTCATCATTCTTTCTTATATAGCATTGATGTTGTCCTTCTTTGAATATGTATAAATTATTTGGAGTTCTTATGCCTTTGATCATTGTTTTTCCTATATCAATATCATGAACACTACATCCATTTGATCAAAATATTACCTCAGTTCCTTGATCGCACATTTGACTGACACTCAGTAGATTATGCTTTAAAGCATCAACATACATAACATTTCTAGCTTTGACCCTTTCTTTCAACTGAACCGAACCTTTACCTTTTATGAACACAAGGGTGTCATTTCCAAATGATACCTTCTTCTCTGTCTCTAAGGCACAATACGACTGAAGTTTTTCTTTATCACCCATCATATGTTTTGAACATCCACTGTCGATGTACCATTGATTTTCCTGCCCTTCCGCATATAAGGCTATACCACATCTTTCTGGTTGCGGTTCTTTCATTCTCCATGTTTTGTCACTTGAGGTTTGTTCCTTCTGAGTTGTCTGCCGAAACTTGCTCCTGCATTCAGAATCTTCATGACCGAAATTGTTACAAATAGAACATTCTATTTCATTTTCAAGAATAGAAAAGTTATTGTAGGTCCTTTTCATGATCCCAGTCACATTCCTCTGTTTTTGAGCTTCTCTAGTCATGATAGTTTTGTAGGCAACACATTGAGCTTCTTTGAGTTTGAAGTTATGACAAGAGAAACATTGGCCATTGAAGAAAATCCTGCGATTATCAAATCTACCAGCCAAGTGATTGTAGTTTCTATTGATATCCATTCTTGAGGCAAATTGAGAAGGTTTTACCTATGGCTGGTTGTAGCTTCTGCTCATCCTTAAAGTAGATTGCCCCTGATTTACCTGGTAGTCTTTGTTCTTTCTTGAGGTAAATTATCCCTGATTTACCTAGTGAGCAGCATTGTGCCTTTGCTGTTGATTTTCAACCATTTCACTTCTCCTTGCGGCATCAAGATAACTTTTGGAGGTGGATGGCTTCTGCGCTTGAGATGAATCTTCATTATATCCCAGACCTGTCTTGATTAGTGGAGAATGTTGCACTTTGATAATCTCATCTAAAGTGTCAGATCCTTTAACAAATCTAAGATTAAGAGCTTTTGTTTTCTCAATCTCTTTTCTAAGTCCCACAATTTCACATTCTAACTTTTCATGATGTTTTTCCTTTTCAGCAAGTTGGAATTGTAGAGTATCTATGATCACATTCTTCTCTTCTAAACAAATTTTGAGTCTAGAAATCTCTTCATAAAGACCTTTTTCATTTATAGCATCCACATAATCATCATCTTCAAAAGCCATTAAAAGTTTATAATTATAACCTTGTTCATCTTCATCACTATTTGAAAGTCCATCACTATCTTCATGAGTGTAATAGCTTTTCTTATTTACATTCTGTTTCTTGTTCCATCTAACAGGTTCCTTACCTTTGTCAAGCTTATCTTTATGAGGAAACTTGGTAGCATAGTGACCGACTCTTCCACAAGCAAAGCATTTGAAAGGTAACTTACCTCTGAATCTTCCAGCACCCCGTTGAAGATTCTTGACAAAATTTGATTCTTCCTCTTCTTCTGACATATGTCCTGACTCATAGTAATCTCCTTTGCCTGAAGCCTTGAATGCAGCTTCTCTCCTATCTGATGGTCCTCCTTTCCTCATTTCGTAAGCAGTTAGAATTCCGTGCAGCTGTGACATGGTAAGGTTCCGTAGATTCTCCTTTTCTTCTATTGCAGAAACTTTTGATTCAAACTTAGGGGACAAAGATCTTAGAACCTTTTCAACCACAACAACCTCTTTTATTTCTTCACCCAAGTTTTTCATACAATTAACAATCTCATCTATACGTAGGAAATAGTTAGCCACACTCTCATCATTGTGCATTCTGAGATTTTCATGCTGAATTCTGAGCGTTTGAAGTTTTGCTCGTTTTACCTGTTCATCTCCTTCATAGCTCAGAACAATCTTGTCCCATATTTCTTTTGCAAACTTATACTGCATAACCTTGACGAATTCTGATTGAGATAGACATCCTAATAGAGTATTGACAACCTTTGCATTCGTTTCATATTGCTTCTTACCAGCTGTATTTGTAGGAGTTGCTGATGGAAAAGTGTACCCTGTATCTATGATATCCCAGACTTCTGTACCAAGAGATTGAAGATAGGCTGTGACTCTTACCTTCCAATAGACGAAGTTGGTCCCATCAAAAATTGGTGGCCTAATCGATGCTTCTCTCTCGTATTTGCTCATGATGATAGATCTTCCTTCAAGTGATCAAGCTTCTTTAGAAGGACCTGCTCTGATACCAATTGTTGGAAATAATACTGAGAGGGGGGTGAATCAGTATTATCAAGTCAATTATTTTCTTTTTCAAACCCAGATCATATACGCTACTTCAGTTAGTTAAAACCACATATATACACAACTACAGATAAGGAAACCCGCGTATACCATGCAAACTTATAATTTAATTTATCTTACAAATGTTGATCATTAATCTATGTATCAGCATCAAATAAATAGTAACCAGAAACAGTGAAACAGAGCAGAAGACAATCACACACAAGAACACAAGATATAAGGTGGAAACCCAATGTGGGTGAAAACCACCTGCTACAATTCGTCTCTATCTTCTTTTAATTAGAAACTTCTTTTTACAATGTTTCTATACTGGTGCAGTCCTTTACCAGTACGCAGGCTGCTACCTGCAGAGAGCTACAACCCTCTCTCATTCTCCAGCTTTTCCTGGAAGGGAGCTACAACCCCCTTAGCTCTTGTACTTGCTGGGATACTAGTACGTAGACTACTACCTACAGAAGGCTACAACCTTCTCTTTGCTTCCAGGGACCACGTTTCATAAATTTTCACACTAGATCCATGAACATCAATCAATCATCAAGAATTTCTGCATCAAACAATCTCCTTTTCACCAATTAGAACTGAAACAAGTAGACACTTTTCTGACAGCTGTACCCAGAACACAATAACAGTAACCACACACCAAATTCTGAACCCAGAGCACTGCAACAATAAACAGAAACACAACTCAAGATATATACGCTACTTCAATAACCAGAAACCTGCATGCATACGCTTCTGTGTTTGGACCAACATGCATATACGTTGTTTTTACTCACAGAACCAGCGTGTATATGCGCCTTCGCTTCACTGAACCTGCATACAGATCTATAAAGGATAATTCACTCTTTCAAATATTCAGACATTAATTAACCCAGATTACCAGATTTATAGATCAAGCATGTGCCACATATAACGGATCAAAATCATACAAAGATACTATTATTCAAGCCTTAAGATTATGACCCATCAATAGAACTTATCCTTCTCTTTGCGCTTAGGTTCCTCCTTCATTCAGATCCAGATCTGCACCATAACCCAGTCACCAATATTCCAAATCTAGCACTTTATCAGATATTCAATAATTCAGATGATCCATTGCCCAATGATCTCCTTCCTCTTTTATAGTCTTAGGCCTTTCACAATACCACGGTCCAAAACCATAACAAAACAATACCATGGACCCAATACTTGGGATCAACACTTCTGACGAGATACCATGGCCCAAAACCATAGGTTCAAATACCAAGGACTGAATACCACGTTCCAAAAATAAGTTCTCCCACATGTACGTGCTTTTCCTTACGTGAAAATGTGTGTATATGCATACGCGACTTCGAAACGTCTAACCCGCGTGTATACACGGCTTTGTCAAGGTTAACCTACGTATATATCTTTTTCTTCTTTTTGAGTGCCTAAACTGTAATCTGTCACCAGAGTGAGTTGCCATCAAGGACAACACCTGTGCCATAGCTCCAAACCTGTGCCATAATGCCAACACAATATTGGGTTGCTCCCAAATAAAAACTTACCTCAATAACTATCTTGGGTCTTGGCTAATTCAAAATGACATCAACCTTGGAGGGATCTATTTTCAACACACCTCCTCCAACAATATGACCCAAGTAAACTAAAGAAGTTTTTCCAAACTCACACTTTGACATCTTAAGATACAATTGTTCTTCCTTCAAGACATCAAGTACTTTTCTCACATGCATGATATGTTCATCACGAGATTTACTGAAAATTAAGATGTCATCTAAGTATACTATAAAAAATTCATCAAGAAATGGCCTCATCACATCATTCATCACACACATGAATGTAGTAGGAGCATTACATAAACCAAAAGGCATAACTAGCCATTCAAACAAACTTCTTTTGTTTTGAATGTTGTCTTCCAAATGTCTCCTTCAACAATTCTAATTTGATGGTAGCCACTCCTTAATTCCAACTTAGTAAAATACTTTGCGTCTTTCAATTGATAAAGTAAATCATCTATTATATGTAGTGGGTAATGGTTATTTACCGTAATTTTGTTTATCGTGCATCACACATGCGCCATGTTCCATCCTTCTTTGGCACCAAGATAATAGGTGAACCACATGGCGAAGAAGATGGCCCGATGACCCCTTTATCCAACAACTCTTGAATTTGCTTCTTAATTTCTGTACTTTCCATCACTGACATCCTGTACATGCCAATGTTAGGAAGAGGACAATCTTACTGCAACTCTATTTCATGTTGGGTTCCTCCCTTGGGACGTAATCCTTTTGTTACTTGAAACATCTCATCATATTGGTTAACTACATCAACCAATTCAGATTTCAATTTTGAATCACAACCTTTAAAATCTTCATTATCAACATCATTCTTTGGGTTGATAATTAGAAGCACAAAATTCTCGCTTGAATTCGCTAGTCTTTTCATCTGCCCCGCATTAATAAGTGAAATATTTAGTTTATTGCTATGAGCTCTCACAATATATTCTACTCCATTTTTGAACAAATAGTATTTGTTTTCATGTCTATGGAAGATAACTTTTCTGTCATAGAGGTACGCGTTGCCCAAAACTATGCCACATATGTCTAATGGCACAACATCAAGCTCCACTTCATCTATGAAATTTGTAGTAATGGTGAAATTCAATTTACACTTTCTAGTAACCTACAATTGTGCATTTTCACACACCCATCCAAGTAGATATGGTTTATGATGTGGAATTGTTTCCAAGTTTAAACTTTTGACAATGTTTCCAGAGATAATGTTGGCTTGAGAGCCACTGTCAAAAAGTGTATCGATTTTGCTTGTTTTGAGATCACCCTTATGTGAAAAAGTTTTATCCTCTTCTTTTAATTTGGAGTTTCATTGTGTGAATTTGAAGTACTAGTGCTAGCAATGGATTCTTTTCCTTTCATACCCATGGCTGTAATTTTAGTTTCATCACCTGAATCAGATCCCAAATCCTATTTAGTGGTTGCAGTTGTCTTTTGTTTTCCCTTGTTGTTGAATTTTTTTGGTTTCATTTGGGATGAAGCTTCCAACAATCAACTTCATCATGACCCTCTTTGGAACAATGTTTGCATGTTGATTTCTCTCCTTCCTTCTTGATAGATGCATTTTTCTTTCCCTTCCCTTTGAAACCCTTTTCTTTTCCTTTACCCTTAAATGGATTTTTACTACCTTCTTCTGGAGTATTTTTACCTCTTGCTTCAAGATGAGTGGCTTGAACACACACGTCATCTAGATTATTGTGATTAAACATTAAGATAGTATGCCTAAGGTAATTGTGTAAACCCCCGGTTGGGTTGTGGAAAAGGTATGTTTTTCGTCCTCATTTACTTGATTAATAATATGGTTTTCGTGAATTTTCTCTCGTCTTGAACATGTTCTCGAAGAAAAGACTGTGAAAAACAAAGTTGAACAAGTTACATACTTTTAGCATTAAAAGCCTAAGTTTTCGCTTGTTTTTGTGCAAGATGACTGGATTGGACAACTGTTGTTCCTTTGGATAAGACAACAACGCCAAGAAAGGAGGATTCTGTTATTTCAGCTGCGCGGACCAAGCTAAAGATAGGAGGAAAGACACGGAATTGATGTGGAAAATATGATGATTCAACTGAACAATCCTAAGGAGCTTCCAATCCTTAGGATAAGCTCCAATTTGCTAGCATTTCATAGAGTATATATAATGCTAGTAGATGAAAAGGGATTTTAACTTTTAATCATTGTTAATTGCTAGCAAAATTGTGAATGCAGATTCAACCTTAAAGGTTGTAGTGATTTTGTAATTTATTTTTGACATTCAATGAAGAACTTGGAGTTTTCACATTAAATCTGTGCATTGAGTTTCTAAAGAATTTCCTTCTAGAGGCTTTGAGCCTAGTCCATGGAAGATCTACTACTCATTTGTATTATGTTAATTACTCTTTTTTGTCAAGATTTACATTGTTGTTCCTTCTACAGGTTGAGATAGATTAAGTTTTACATCTCAGTTAATGTCGTTTTTATAATTCACAATGAAGTAAGTCTTGTATTTGATTGTTGTTTTCTCTCCACATATGCTTTCTGCAATTACATAATTCATTATTTCTAGCTTTGGATGCTCCTTGTGATTAGCGTAATTTGAGCAGTTTCCTTCAATATGCATGGATTGATTATTCAGTTTGATTTCTTTTTGGCATTTAGAATGTTAGATTGAGATCCTTGTCTAAAAATAGTTTGCAATTGATTCATCTTTCCAATTTTGAACCATAGAACAATTTCTATTTTGCATTTGAATTTCTAGAGTTAATGAGTTGTTGAGCAATTGTTTATTTCTGCAACGATTAGTTAGGATTTAAGATTAATTACCTTCATTCCAATATCTAATTTTTATCGCACAGACAACACTAACAATCTTGAAATAGAAAGACAAATCTCAAGTTGACATATTAATGTAAGATTAAGATTGATTTATAAAGTCATCTTAGTACACCAACATTTTGGCGCCATTGCGGGGGAGGTTGTCATGATAATAGTTAAATTGTATCTTTGAAGAGAATTGGGTATTGAAAATGGGAGGTAAGAACCTATGTACAAAACAAGCAAAAAGCTTGTTCCTAGTGCTCGCTCTTAGTAGATACGTAGAGGTTGTGTAGGTATGAATGACTAGGAGAAGAAGGACACCAATAGATCAAAAATCAGTACCAAAAACTACCAAAGCCCAGGGATCGACGACCCTTGGGAGACTGACCTTTATAGACAAAATCATTCAGAGAGCTGAATCTAAGGCGTTAGTAGGACCCTGGAAAGTATCTGGAAAGGGCTATACTTTGGTCCCTCAAGTAGTAGAATCACCAACTGTAGCTTACGCCGAGATCCATAGAAAAACTGAAGGATCTGAGCAGAGTTTTCAAAACACAAATAATCTACACTCTAGTCCTTCACAAGAGGGAAAGTCATGTAATTTAAAAGAAGGAGAGGGAGAAACTATTGGAGATGCTAAAGCATGCCCACAACCATATGAATTGGGATCTCTTGTGACCCTGGCTGAAAAAGAAGTACCTGATATCCCAGACCTAAGTAGTGCAGTAAAGCTCCTTCGAATTTTGAATACTCCGTCCACCTAGATAATACCCCCTAAGCAAGAAATCCTTGAAGATTATTAGCACATCTTTGATCAAATGGAAAATCAACCACCTCGAGGTCAGACCTCGACATTGGAATATCCTATCATTGAACCAGTAGCCAATGCCCCGATGAAGGCCATTCCTTTACAAAATATCCCAACCTTTCACGAAATGACCTCAAAGGATTTGAATGATTTTCTATTTGAGTTTGATGTCCTGAATAGAGGATACCAATACACCACCGATCCTTAGAAATTGAAGTTGTTCCCCTCTACCTTAAAGGGAGCATCTTTCCGATGGTTTATGGGTCTAGGTGGATGTATTATTAACTCATGGGATGAAATGAAGGGAACTTATCTCACCAAGTACTAGGACTATTGTAGGACTAGGGATCTAAAGGATGGGATATTCAAAATGACTGCAAAGGATAATGAAACTTTAGAAGAATATGTTTAATAGTTTCAGTATAATTTGCAGAGATCCCCCTATGCCACATTACCAAAAGCAGCCTTGAAAGCCATTCTGATAAAGGGAATGAAAGAAGAATGGGTAGAAAATTTAAATCTAATGGGGAAAGGTGACATTTATCAAGAGGAATATGATGAAATTGTCTGATTGTGTATGAGGCGTTCACGAGGCAGTACACACTTCAAACCAGGAGGGCAAGATTCCATGACTAAAGGTAGCAGACCTCCTAGCAGAGGCGTGACGAGAATAGAGATGGAAAACCTCTTGGAAGATTTCAAGACATATATCATGGGCACGCTGACTATACAGTTAGATGTATTACAGGCCAGACAAAGACAAGATGAAGCTAAACAAACACTAGCCATATTTTGTCCACGCTGCCGAAAGAAGCATAGTCAAAGAGAATGTCCTTTGGACATGATTCAAACGTTCTCTATATGTACCGAGGATCATGCAATGGATTAGAGTCCATCACTCCCTGAATTAAAAGCAATGTTTAAAGAAGTTGAGGAAGGAACAAAGCTAACATACTTAATGGCTCAACGTTGACAATGGCTAGTACGACTCTCAAGTATGCCATAAGACCCTTCTTTGTTCTTTCCTACGCAATATAATAAACATCAGAATCCTGGAACAACGTGGAAAAGTCAACCATCCTTCTCTGCCTGGCCATCCCAACCGTATTCCATGTCACCCTGGCCAAAGAAAACCTTCCTTGGGGTTGGCTAGCCAAATGCACAATGCTTTGCCCCCTTCTGGAAAAATTCAATTAGTAATCCTTACCCTTCATAGTGGGCTACTTCCACCTCACAAAACCTGAATTGGTCTCAAAACTGGCAGCGCCCTATGGGGATGACCAATCTACCCATGGGAATGAGTTCTCAACCTCAACCCACATTGCCAGCTCCATTCCAGAACCCTCAGCCTTCAGTACGCCCCCAATTTCCATCTCAACCAAATCGAATCCTAATAATAGACCAGTTCAATATGTGCATATTCTTGAGAATTCAGATAATGACACAAAACCAGTAGAATGCAATGAGCTTCGGCTAAGGTCAAGGTGCATTATTACTACGGAAGAAAATAAAGAGAGTGAAAAAGAAAAACAACCTGCAATAAATCCTTCAACTGTGATTACCACAAAAATAAAACAGGGAGAAGACATAATCGAGCAGTAAAACCCCGATAAAATTATAATTTCTTCTCCCCCATTCCCTGAGAGACTAGCGATAGCTAAACCAACTGTCTATCTTGATTTTGATATCTTAGGAGAATTGAAAAAATTATGTATAAAGATTCCACTCCTCCAGGCCATACAGGACATCCCGATTTATGCAAAGAAAATTAAGGAATTATGTGGGAAGAAGCTTGGGAGGAAATTAAAAAATCCACCAACAGTACATGTGGTAGGAACTTTATCTGATCTTCTTTTGGGTAAACAAGCACTGATTAAATATGAAGACCCAGGAAATCCTGTAGTTACAATTCAGATACAAGGTTGTACCTTTCCAAACACACTAGTAGATCTTGGGGCAGCCATTAATATTATGACTACTGAAACCTGCAAAGTTCTGGGCATTACAGCTTTAGAACCCACCTCAACCTTATTAGAAATTACCGACAGATCAATGGTTAGACCTGAAGGAACCTTACAGGATGTGATTGTCTTTGTCGACTCCTTGGATGGACATCCTTTGATATTGGGTCGAGCTTGGTTAGCAATAACATATGATTATATACGATGCCATGCATGCAGCATGACTATCACCCAAGGAAATGATGTGAAAAATCTTGTTTTGTATCCCCCAGCTAAACCAAGTATGCCTATTGTAAATGCTCATTTACACCCACCTAGATACCTAGAAGAAAACATACGCTCTCCTCTCACACTGGAAGAAGCTATTGAATTTAAGAATCAAACAGAAGATGATGTGATTAATAGCTTCATTAAGAGACCAGTTTCCATGAATAGTCCAACATGCCAAGTGTTAAAGGCCATCCTCGATAATGAAGCACAGGGAGATCCCTTGAGGGACGTTGATGATCAACATATACCCACGACTGCTATTTATAATAGCATACCAATTGAGATTGAACCAGGTAAAATGCTTAACATTAATGATAAATTGGACAGTCATCAACAACGAATACTTATTCAGGTTATTTGGAAATATAAAGGAGATTTTGCCTTGGAATACTCAAACATGAAAGTTATAGATCCTCAACTGTGTACCCATCATATTTATATCGAGAAGGACACTCGCACCATCTAGTAGCCTCAGAGGAGGTTGAATTTTCACCTCAGAGAAATTGTGAAAGAAGAACTACAAAAGTTGATGGATGTAAATTGTATTTATCCTATCTCAGATAGTCAGTGGGTCTCCCCGTTGGTAGTCGTTCCCAAGAAAAATGGGAAGTGGTGAATTTGCGTGGACTACAAAGAATTGAACAAAGCCACTGAGAAGGACCATTTCCCTCTTCCTTTTATTTATCAAGTTCTCGATACCTTAGCAAGGAAATAATTTTTTTCCTTCCTTGATGGCTTCAACAACTATAATCAAATTCAAATTGCCCCTGAAGACCAGGATAAAACTACGTTTACCTGCCCTTGGGGCATGTTTGCATACAAAGTTTTACCCTTTGGTTTATGCAATGCCTTAGCCACATTTCAGAGAGAAATATTGAGCATTTTTTTCCGATTTGATTAAAGAAGGACTTGAAATTTATATGGGCAATTTTATCCCCTATGGAAGTGACTTTGAGCAGGGTTTACGAAATCTAGAAAAGGTACTTGAATGATGCACTGCTACCAGATTATGCTTAAGCCACGTAAAGTGTCACATGATGATGACTGAAGGTGTGGTTCTGGGACACTACATCTCTGCAGCTGGAATATAGGTAGATCCAGTGAAAATAGAGGTAATTCTTGCACTACCTACACCCCGCACATAGACTGAGGTATGTAGTTTCATTGGATATGCAGGGTACTACCGCAGATTTATAGATTTTTTTCGAAAATTGCTACACCTTTATATGTCTTAATAGGTAATGTTGAATTTGACTGGTCTAACAAACGTGATGTTGCCTTTGTAGAACTAAAGAAATTGATTTCAACCACACTAATATTGCGAGGACCAAATTGGGATTTACCTTTCCATATCTCTTCAGATGCATAAGACACAGCTATAGGTGTTGGTATTGGATAAGAAGAGGACAAGAAGCCCTATGCTATTTATTATATTAACAAAAATCGTACACTCACTGATTTAAATTATACAGTAACAGAAAGATAATTTTTGGTTGTTATATATGCTATCAATAAGTTTAGACATTATATAAGATGCTATCCATTCTTCCTGTATACTGACCACTTTGCTATCAGGTACTTGGCCAACAAACCAATCACTAATGGGCAAGTAACTCGATGTAGGAATTTACAGGGTAAGTTCCTCAGACAGAACACCAAAAGGACACCGCTCACAACCAGATCGCAGATCAATACACCAGTATTTTGACGTGGTTAAAACCCTCAAAGAGGGAAACAGTCCACGGCCTGAGCCAACGCGGCCACTTCAGGCAATTTACTAATAAAAGAATGAAAATTTACATATGTTTCTCTCATGCACGGATTACCCTACAAATGACCCTCCATGCGCTTTAAATAGAATTCATGGACCAATCGGGTGTCAAGCCACGGATCAAATGTCGGTAATACCGAGGAGAGAATGAACCGTCGGATCACTGCATATCGTGACCGTCAGATTGTAAGTTACAAAATGTACAACGGTAAAGAAACACACTTTACCTAACTCTATACCTAACTCTACACTAGACCAAGTTGTACTTAACTATTTCCTATGTGTCAAAATATCCTAACATCCCCCCTTAAGAACAACTTGGGATAGGATTGAAGGATTTACAAATATGACACAATAGGAGAAGGAAGGAGGCACTAGAGCCTATCCCCCCTTAGTGACAACTTCCTGAACTCCAACCATAAATCGAAGTTTAGTGAACTTCGCCTCTGTGAGAGCCTTTGTGAAGATGTCTACAACTTGATCATCTGTTGAACAATATTGCACTTCAAGAACATGGTCATGAATGAGCTTTCTGATGAAGTGCATGTGCAGTTCAATGTGTTTGCTGCGCTGATGTTGGACTGGATCTTTGCATAGCTGAATGGCACTTTGATTATCACACCAAAGTGTAGTCAGATGCTGCTGCTGAAAGCCAAACTCTGACAGGATCTGACGAAGCCACAAGGCTTCCTTACTAGCTTCTACGGCACCACGATACTCTGCTTTTGCTTATGAAAGAGAAATGGCAGCTTGTTTCTTACAAGCCCATGTAATAGGTCCTGAACCAAGAGTGAACACATAACCGATAGTAGACTTCCGATCATCATGGTCACTAGCCCAATCAGAATCAGTGAAACCAACCAATAGATGAGATGCTTCGGCACTGTAATGAATCCCAAACTGAACTGTACCTCGAACATAACGAAGTATTCTTTTAGCTGCTTTCCAATGACTTTCACGGGGGTTTTGCATGAACCGAGCAACAAGGCCAACAGCAAAGGAAAGGTCAGGACGAGTATGAGTTAGATACAAGAGTTTTCCTACAAGTTGACGGTATAATGTAGCATCAACTTCAGGAGAAGTACAAGTGACTGAAAGTTTGACTCCAGACTGAAAGGGAGAAGGGGCTGGCTTACAGTCTTCCATGTGAAAATGACGTAGAATATCACAAGCATACTTGGACTGGGAAAGGGAAATACCCTCCTTGGATTGCAAGACTTGAAGACCGAGAAAATAGTGTAAGTGTCCTAAGTCTGTCATTTCAAATTTGCTTTTAAGGCTAGACTTCACATGGTTTATAAGGTTGGGATCACTACCAGTAAGGATAAGATCATCAACATAAAGAACAAGGATGATAAGAGAGTTGCCCACTTTCTTGGTGTAGACAGTATTGTCAGAATGACACCTAGAAAAGCCAGATTCTAAAAGAAAGCTATCCATTTTGGCATACCAAGCCCGAGGAGCTTGCTTGAGACCATAAAGGGATTTCTTAAGTCGACATACAAGGCTGGAGTCTGTTTGTATGAAGCCAATGGGTTGTTCCATATAGATTTCTTCATGCAAGTCCCCATGCAAGAAGGCAGATTTAACATCCATCTGATGGACTTCCCATTTGAAAGAGGCAGCAAGGGAAAGAACAAGGCGGATAGAGTTCATTTTGGCAACAGGGGAGAAGGTTTCAGTGTAGTCAATGCCTTCAACCTGTGAAAAACCTTTAGCAACAAGACGAGCTTTATGTTTATCAACTTTCCCATCTGGTCCATACTTGGTTCTGTAAACCCATTTGCATCTGACAAGTTTTCGTCCCTTTGGTAGAGGAACAAGATCCCATGTATCATTTGCCAATAATGAATGATATTCTTCATTCATAGCTGCTTCCCAATCTGGATGGCCTGAAGCTTCTGCAAAGGTGTCAGGATCATAATTTACTGGAGCTTGAGCCAGTAAAGAAGAGGCTCTCTCGAACTGAGAACATGTACGTCACTGATCTGTAGGATCATCGGCGAGATTACCTGCTGCATCTCGAGTAGCACGGACCCATTTTGGAAGCTCAGGAGCTGAAGGAGGATCCTGAGATGGTGGGGGAGGATTGTCATCCTCACTTTCATCATCTGAAGAAGAAATGTTTTCAAAAGTAGAAGAGATAGGGAGAGGTGGCACAACCGCCGGACTAGGCTCGCAGGCCGATATATTTTCATCAAATTTTACATCTCTTCTAATGATAACATTTTTGGACTTGAATGGAATAAGTCTATAGCCTTTGACATCTTCAGAATATCCAACAAAAGTACATTTTTCACTCTTGGGTTCTAAAGCTTTATGCTTTTCATCTGGAATATGGGCCCACGCTTCACTTCCAAAAACACGAAAGTGACTTACATCTGGTTTGATTGAGCTCCATGCTTCTTCTGGAGTGATATTCTTTAAAGCCTTAGTAGGAGTGCGATTTATTATGTAATTTGCACAGTTAATTGCTTCTGCCCAAAAACTAAGACCGAGTCCTTTAGATTGTAGCATACAATTAGCCATTTCCTTTAAGGTGCGATTCTTCCTTTCAGCTACACCATTTTGTTGTGGAGTATATGGAACAGTATGTTGCATTTGAATTCCATTCTCAGTGCAATAGTTGATGAATGTGTTTTTAACATATTCTCCGCCATTATCAGATCTTAACTTAAGAATTTGATGTCTAGATTGTTTTTCAACAAAGGCCTTGAAGGCCAAAAAAGTGTTAAATACTTCACTCTTGAGTTTTAAGAAGTATACCCAAGTGCGTCTGGAGAAATCATCAATGAAAGTTAAGAAATACTTGCAGCCAGAGAATGACACAACTGTAAGTGGACCACATAAATCACTATGCACAAGCTGTAAAGGGGCTGAGGCGTGCCAAGAGGCACGTTTTTCAAAACTGTCCCGATGATGTTTTCCGAGTACACATCCGGAACAAACACCATCTCTGCAAGATACCATAGGAAGACCTGTCACCATATTTTCTTTACATAGATGCTGAAGGGAGCGATAGTTTAAGTGACCAAATCGCTCATGCCAAAGTTTGCTCACTTCATCGTTATGAGCAACAAATACTGAGGGAAGATTTGATGACCCAAAGTTGTGAAACTTATACAACCTTGTGGAATCATCAGCAATGCCAGTAGCCAAAATCTGTTTAGGATCTCTTAAGTCCTTGATTACAACATCATGAGGTGAAAATTCAACGATTTTACCTTCACCTGAATGAGTTATCTGATATACAGATAGAAGGTTGCAGGATAAGGTTGGAACACATAATACATCATTAAACTGACCATTGTCTAGATGAACAGTTCCAGTCCCTACAACATTAAGAGATCTATCATCACCAACATATATATTTTTGGTGTTACAATCATTTAAAGAAGAAAACATGGCTTTGTTTTTGGCCATGTGATAAGAAGCTCCAGAATCAATGAGCCACTCATGAGAATGAGAAGAAGAAGATACATTTAATGCATAGCCAGACCGAGATGCTTGACAACTACATGCAGAAAGTGCCATTCCTGAAGATGAAGTTGAAGTTGAAGATTGCCCCAAATGGATGTTATGCTTCTTCATTGCTGCTTCCAAGGCTTCCATCTTCTTAAAGCATTTTGATTCTAAGTGGCCATCTCGATTACAAAAATTGCAATGTCTATCAGTCTTCTTCCCTTTGTTTTTATTTGTCTTATCATTTTGTTGAAATGATTTTTCATTTTGGGGCTGAAATAGCTTAGGACCCTTGTTTGGTTTAGGACCATTCTTTTTAGGATATGACTTCTTGGGATTCTTTGAATTTGGTTGCTGCTGGGCGGCTAACGCTTTCTTGGAAGAGTTTCCAAGATTAAGAAGACCAAGGTGTAAGAGTTTTTCTTGTTCTCTTATTAAAGAATCACAAAAAGATTTCAAGGAAGGGGACTTGTAGTCTGTTCCTTGAGAAATGAAGGCTTCTCTTGTAGAATGGAAGGTGGAAACAAACACAGAGTAGGCTGGTCCCAACTTTGTAAGAATGGAATAGATAAGATTACTATCTTCTTTCTTAACTTTAACACCTTCCAAAAGATATCTAAGGGTCTTGAACTTGGACAAGAAATCTTCAATGCAAGAAAAATTATTAGGGTCCAATGTAAGCAACTCATTTTCAAGTTGATGGGCTCTAATTTCATTTTTAATGCCAAAAACTTTATTGATTTGTTTCATTGCTTCATCAGGAGAATCAATTTCTGCAATATGGAATCTAAGATCTGGAGAAATAGACATCCCTATCAATCCACGTGCTTGATCTTGCCTATTTTCCCATTTAGCAGCCTTATCTTCATCCTTCGGTTTCTTTTCTTGGCCTGAGACTATTCTGAAGAGACCTTTACTTCTAAGTAAATCCTCAATGTAAGCCAACCATTGGAAGTAGTTGGTGCTGTCAAGGGTAACTTGGTATTGACTTTCCATTTCAATGGAAACTGAAGCTAAAGATGCTGAAAATAAGTGTTCCAATGGATAGATCTCGAAAAATTAGGCTGGTTTAAAAAAAACGGCTCTGAAAATGGCTTCCGGATGAAGAAGTTATGGCTTTTTGAAAAAACGTTGTTGAAGTTGCCGACGAAGTGCGGGAATGTGCGGAAATGAAAAAGTCCGCCCCCACAAGATGGAGACTTGAACCCAAGACTTCTACTCTCTTAAAATAGCTTTGAACCAATTGATCTATACAAAAAATTTGAGAGAGAGAGAGAGAGAGGGGGGGGGGGGTGCTTTGGGTTGCGTGCTTGCCTTGAGAAAGCTCTTTTTCCCTACAAAACACAAAACACAAAACCCAACACGGACATGCAAAGAAAACGAACCTTATGGCTCGAAGTTAGCTTTAGCCGAAAAACTAAATATTTTCAAAAATGAACCTTGCGGCTCAAAGTTAGCTTTGGCGGGAAACTAAATATTTTTTTCAATGTTTCTGATTTTCCGAGATCACCCTAAGGCGCAGGGAAAAGAGCATACGCATGAGAAAAATCCTTCCTTTCTGTTTCTGATTTGCCCAGATCGCACAGAGTAGCAGGGCAAAGAGCATACGCAGAAATGAAAGGTATAGATCCGGTAATAAAAAGGCTAAATAAACCGAAACCGAAATAAACAGAGAGAAAATAACGCAAATAAACACTGTATACCTCCAGATCTTAAAAATGACGTAGCTAGGGCTACCGGAAACCTTTTCGCGTGAAATGAAAGGGGTTCCTCACTGGAACAGATGCTCCGAACACAACAGAGCAGTCCTCTCGGCCCGAAAGCAGTCAGAAATAGCAGATCTAGGAAACGGCAGTCGGATGCAGTTCTACCGACTTCAGATTTGGATCACCAACGAACGCGGCCCTTAAATAGCTCTGATACCATGTAGGAATTTACAGGGTAAGTTCCTCAGATAGAACACCAAAAGGACACCGCTCACAACTAGATCGCAGATCAATACACCAGTATTTTGACGTGGTTAAAACCCTCAAAGAGGGAAACAGTCCACGGCCTGAGCCAACGCGGCCACTTCAGGCAATTTATTAATAAAAGAATGAAAATTTACATATGTTTCTCTCATGCACGGATTACCCTACAAATGACCCTCCATGCGCTTTAAATAGAATTCATGGACCAATCAGGTGTCAAGCCACGGATCAAGTGTCGGTAATACCGAGGAGAGAATGAACCGTCGGATCACTGCATATCATGACCGTCGGATTGTAAGTTACAAAATGTACAACGGTAAAGAAACACACTTTACCTAACTCTATACCTAACTCTACACTAGACCAAGTTGTACTTAACTATTTCCTATGTGTCGGAATATCCTAACACTCGATGGCTATTGTTACTATAGGAGTTCGATATTACCTTAAAGGATTAGCCAGGAAAAGAAAATCCTATTGCAGACTTCTTGTCTCGGGTTCCTAAGATGAATGATTCGTTATCAGTAGATGATTAGTTTCTAGATGAGAACCTATTCACTGTAATGATTAAAGCACCTTGGTATGCAGATGTAGCGAATTATTTAGTGGTCGGGAAGTTACCAGCACATCTGTCGCCCAAGGAAAGGAAGTTGATTTTCCAACACAACGCCCGATTTTCATGGATGGGCGGGTATCTTTTCCACACTGGGTCTGACCTACAGATTTGAAGGTGTATTCGAGAAGATGAGGTCTATGATATCCTGAAGGCCTATCATGACAAGCCTTGTGGTGGACATTTCGCAGATCGCAGAACCGGGCATAAAATCCTTCAGATGGGATATTACTAGCCCACCATATTCAAAGATGCTAAGAAATATGTTCAAGCCTGTGATAGTTGTCATAGGATGGGCCGTCTTGGCCAAGCTGATGAGATGCCATTGCAGCCTCAGTTGGTGGTGGAACCCTTTGAAAGATGGGCACTTGACTTTGTTGGGCCCTTTAATCCACCATCAAATCAAAAGGTCTATATACTGGTTGCCATAGACTATGTGACTAAATGGGTAGAAATAGTAGCCTTGCCATGGGCCATAGAAGAAACAATGATTAATTTTCCTTTTGAACTATTCGTACGATATGGATTACCAAGGGAGGTAATAACCAATGGAGGATCGTAGTTTACAGGGCATAAAATTTCAGCCACTCTACGAAATCATCATATCAAACATCGAGTTACCTCTCCGTATCACCCACAGGAAATGGATAGGTAGAGAGCACCAACAAAGTCCTAGAAACAATCTTGACTAAGACAGTTGTGACAAATTGACAGGACTGGGCTGCTAATATTCCAGAGGCCTTGTGGGCCTATCGCAGAACACAACACAATACTACTGGGTACTCCCCTTACCAACTTGTTTTTGGCAAATAACCGATATTCCCACTAAAGTTTGAGATAAAGAATCTTAGGACAACCCAGGAGGTTGGACTGGATCTTACAGGGGCCCAAACACAACAACTTCAGCAATTAAATGAATTAGATGAAGCACGCTTACTTTCCCTGCAGCATACAACAATTATTCAACAACAAAGGGCCAAGTGACATGATATGCTTATTAAAAATAAATCATTTCAGAAAGGTGATTGGGCACTCCTCTATGACTCCAGATTCCATGAATTCCCAGGGAAATTACAGACAAGGTGGCTCAGCCCTTATGAGATTCAAGAAGTGCATAGTAATGGCACCATAACTTTAATCACCATTGACGGGTCTGGTGCTCCTTTTCTAGTGAATGGACATCGGTTGCAACTTTATCATCAACCACTCACAAAGGAGTCTTTTTATCAACAGGTAAGTAATGATCCTACTCTCCAAATCATAGTTGCAGGAGATGATAACCCGATAACTTCATTTCCATAAAAATTGTTTTCTTTCCATATTGTAAATAATGTACATATTTTCCTTTAAAATGGCTTAGAAGTTTGTTCTTTCCTTCTTTTATTATTTATTATTTAGCATGGTGGAATTTTTATACAAAATTTGTTTTATAATCAACCGTTTTTTCTCTCCTTGAAGCACAACTGTTGTTTGCTTCGTCACAAATTGTTGTTCCCTTTTTGAAGGAGCAACCGTTGTTCCCTCTTCGATGAGATAATTTTTGTTCCCTCTTCAAATGAAACATTTGATGTTCCATTTTTCAAAAGAACAATTGTTGATCCATCGCCATGAATGGTTGTTGTTCCCATTACTATCATTCCATGCCGGTCATTCTTTTTGGTTATGAGTTTGATCTAAATCCTTAAAAGCAGTAACCTTTAGATCATCATGATTTTTAGCCTTTTGGTGAATATTTTTTAATCTGACATGCTTTATCTATGAATATACCTACTTATGTCTATTTTTCAGATACATTATAAACTGTTCATGATCTATCACCACCATACTAGTTTTTCTCTTATTACACATTCAAATGGTGGTTCCCTTCAAAAATATGATGAAGAAACTAAGGCATATTTTTCTTGGCATTTTTTATTTTTACTTTTTACACCATCCCTGACTCTTAAGGAGTTGATGAGCCTCCCTTAACTTCTAAAAAAAAAGGAAGAAACAAAAACAAAACAAATTTGGAAATATATTAAGCTATTTTTTCTCAAAAGGGATGGGGGGTCTCATCACGAGCCAACCTACCATGATCATAGGAAATTAACATAAGTGACATTCCCATTATGGCTACCACACCAGGGTAACGGCCTTGTGATAGTAAAATGTCAAAGGATATGAGGTCTCATCACAAGCTGACCTGTTCACTTTGTTATGATCTGGTGAGTGGCATTGTTACTATCTGGTCATCATGCCAGAACAATGTCCTTTTTGAGGGAAATCATTTATTTTAACTATAAGTTAGGGATACTAGCTCATTTATGGGTTAAAAGGAAACCATGTCGAGGCTATGGACACCTGCTGGTAGCAGTGGCTCTACCTATGGTATTGAAATATACTTTGAAGTTGCCAAACTCTTACTCTGTCCTTAGTTTTTCTTTATTAAATAAAAAGGGAAAACACCTTTGATTAGTGTATATATCCTTAATAACTCATATGGGTGGCATATTCATATTACGTGAACTACGTCAACATTATTCAATCATTCGACATCAACAGTAATAATTTTAAACAAAGCTTCGTCAGATTTCAATGCACATACTCCAAAAGGAAAATCTCTTTTCATGATATATATTTCGTACGCTTTATTTCTCATGATCTTTTCTGACCAATCGTATGGTTGTGAATTCATTACATTTAATTCTTTCCATATGACTGCGCTGACCACCTTTCGTTGCAATAATGATGCCATCGCCTTTTCCCTTCCCCATGCTTCAAAGGTCGTGGTCACCCTTTTTCTTATTAAAGGGGGATGGTCATACATTATGACAATGTGAGAGAGCATGATTAACGAACATCCACCATACCTGTCGATGTGATGGGATATTATTACTGAGAATCTGTACTAAGCTTTCTTTCCTTATACTTCTGCATGTAGCTCAACATATGTTGTTTCATTATGAGAATTGTGGGATTCAATAGTTGCATGTAGGTTTGCAGTTGTTCTCAGGAAAATAGCAGGTATGGGTGGAACCTCTGTTCGCAGTGAGCCTACATTGTTACAAATCACTGCACAAGCTCGAGATATTCTAGAACATGCAGGATGGGAACACTATCTTGCGCGGCTACAAGGGTTTAATGATGATATTGTTCTGGAATTCTTCCAGAATCTACAGAGAGAGATGTTAAAGGCAGGACCATAGCAGTGAGTGAAGCCATTTTGGCAGAGGTCACAGGCCTTCCTATAGAAGGCATAAAATGGGTAGAAAAGCACTGTTACACTAAAAAATGTCACCATGGCTATTTACAGTTAGTATGGCTCTATCAACAGTCATGCTATCCTCCTGGGCAAGTCTTATGCCTCTGCTCTCCATGTCAAACTCCAAAAAGAGAGAAAGTCTTAGTAAAATGTGTTTATCTCTGGGTACGCAGATTCTCTCGGCCTTACCTGCGTGTACGCACCTAATGTTCACAAAAACTGCGTACTTGTACGCTCTGTATGTAAAGGGGCAGGTGCGTACCCCTGTAAAGGTCAAAAGGCGCGAGTTTCATCTTTAAAAAGTTACTTGTGGTCATTTCTAGAGCATTCTAGAAGGTTGTTCGACGTGTATTGATCGCCTCCAGATGGTTCATGTACCCCTATGAAAGAGGAATTTATCCCATCAAGAGAGGAGCTATCCCATCCAAAAAGGGGATTATCCCATTGATGGTGGACCTGATTAACTTCTTCTTGAGGACTATAAATACAGGCATTGGGCCAGAAGGAGGGGAGGTTGAAAGCTAAACATTTCTAAGGGTAGATGCTGCTGGAATTAGGACTCCCATTTAGAAGCTTGTGAGGAGAGATTCCCATCCTTTCTTGTTTCATTTGGAAGTGGGTGAGCTTTGTCAAAGTAAAGGAGAACTCTTGATGGACCCTGGGAGGGACTTGCACAACACCAAGGCTTAGGTTGTAATTGTTCCTTTTGTTTCCTATTAATGCAAATGAGTCCATTCTTCTCAATAACTTGTTATTTATGAGTTGTTTCATGTACTCCTTGGTCTATATGTTAAATATGTTTTATTTTATGAGATTATCAAGTGCTATTTAATCGTTTGATTGTTAGTGAATGCAGGTTTCGAAGTGAAGGAGGAGCTCATCCGGATCGGCGAGGCTGGACTACTACAACGGCGTTGGACTACAGGTAGGATCTAAACACTTGATTTCTCGTATGGTAAATGCATGTTTAGAGAAGGATTGCTCTTGTTTGTCTTGTTTGTCACTAGAGAGTCTTAGGCTCCTAGGGAGGTTGGTTGTGTCCGCACTATCGACTCTTTCCGCCTGAAAAAATGGCGACTCCACTGGGGACTCCATTGATGTGAAAGTTTTTTCCTTTGTATGCAACTTTGATCTGAGAAAATTTCTGGTTTTTGGCTGTGTGACTTTGTATTTGGGTGGGCTAGCTTAGGGTTAGATTAAATTTAGTTTTTCTTGGTTTTTCCAGTAGTACGCACCCTCTGAGTATTGCACAGTGCGTACCTGTACGCACTGTTGCTGTGTGCACAGAGCGGGCCCGCACCTGTCTTAACAGGTTGCCTGCGTACCCTGCTAAAAATTAAGAAATTTCCATTTTTTACATTTTTCCTCTTAGAATTTGCTTTTTCTTAGTCTTTACTGCCCAGATCCATTAGTCTCCTGTCAAAGATCTTCACCTGAACTTGTTTCGATAGCATTGAGTGTTTTAGTGGATTTCATAGAAGTTTAAGCCCTAGGGTTTGATTTTTGAGTAGGTCTTGTAGTGACTTTGGCGGTAGAAGTTGTCAAACCTTAGATCTCTCTGGTTTTGTCAGCCTTCTTAGGAGTCGGACCTGTCATAAAGTCTACCTGTGAGAGCAACTTACCTTTGAGTTGTCTCTTTGGCGAATTTCGAAGTGCTTGTTGATTGAGTATTGAATTCCATTTTACAAAAAGAACAAAAAGATTTGAGTTTTGTTTTGACTGGTTTTTTGATTCTGCATTAGCTGGTCCTTGGCTTGATTGTGGTCAAGTAAAACAACCTAGAATCATCCTTGTAGGCTTTTGCCTCGTTAGGTTTGCTTTAGAGTAAATTTCCTTTTGATTTGCTTGTGAGTCAATTTTTCATAGATTTTATAGATTTTGAGATTGATTTTCGTTAAAATAGATTTATATGCTTTATTAAATAAAAAAATACAAAAACATCTCCTTTGAAAAGTTTTGTTTCAAGTAGCTTTTGGAGTATTTTGAAAGAGAAAGAATTTTTCGTGCACGTAATGAGTGGTCATGTTTGTATGCTTGGAAAGATAAAGAGTTTTATTCCTTTGATTTTCGTTGCCAAGAGAGTTGTTTTTATATAAATTTGCATTCTCTAAACTTTCTTAGCTAAGAATTTCATTGAAAAAGAAAAGTAGCGTAAATCATCTTAGGTGCATCTTTGTAGTGGTTGCGAGTCGAGTCTACACACCATTGGTTTCATTTCTGCTACCTTTTGTCTTTAAGAAAAACCATAAAATTAACGCTTAAAGTAAAATCAACTTAGTAACTTTTATTTACTAGGGCTCTGAAACACCAATTTAGATCAGGCTAGTGTCTTGGAGTAGGAGAGTAATTAACTCTCCAAGACAACAAAACCAAACAAGTAGCTTATCTTGTGATAGAATAAATCCAATTGTCTCATTTGTTCTCTGGGAAAGCTCCTCTTAAAGGAGAAGCACGAGCTCGTGTCCGAACCAGTGAGGGGATCAATCCTCCCTCGTTGGGAACGACGCCAAACACGCACGTATTACAAACGGTAAACCTCGGATTAAACATTGTCGAGGAGCCAGGGGTCACTTATCGGTAAAACCTTGGATTATTGTCAAGGAACCGGTAAGGGGATTGAGCTTGATACTCTACCCTTGCGTGCTGTCGGAGTGTAGACTGTTCCCCCAGGTGCATTTGTTGCGGTTGGTAACCTTAGTGACCATTATCTTTAGGATTCTACCGAGGTGACGGTGGAGGGAAGATCCCACTGTACCTGGAGCAGACGTCGGCTAGACTCACTTGGATTTTTCGGGGGGTTCACTTCACTCGAGACGGTTAAAGTGGAGGAACTTGTGCCGGTCTATTCATTAAGCAGGTTGCCGGGGTAACTTTTCCACCCGCCACTTCTGTACTGAATCCAACGATGTTGGGTTTCATCTCCAACTAGCGTTTTCGGTCTGGAAGGCTACTGTTTGTGTTTGGTTTGACGCCCTAGATTCTTTAGGCGTATGATTCAAATTTGTTTGGTTCTTTAGAGACTTTAGGTGGTTTGATTTGAGATTTTACTTTGTTTTCGTGTGTAGTAGTTAAAAGTTTTTAGCTGTGGCGGAATTACCGAGACAGTCCCGTAGACTTCGGGGCAAGTCACCTGAGATTGTTACCGGAACTGATTTGTTGAGGAAACTCCGTAGATCGCGGGGTGGACCTCCTGAAGACGTCCCGGGTCAGTACGAAGGATTGAAGGTCCTTGTAACTCCTCCTAGTGGCAGTAGAGTAGGTTCACCTGAAGAAGGAGAGTCTTCCTTGGTAGTCCATCCAGATTACCAAAGTCTAGAGACAGGTTATAATCCCGAAGCTGTTACAGTTTCCGAGCTTGCTGGTAGCTTTTCATCTACTAGTGATTTAGGTGAGGAACCTGAAATATCTGAGCCTGTTACTCCAACTTCTAGTGTTCCAGATTCACCAAGAGTAGAACGAGTTATCACCGAAAATCTTCCTACTGGTTTGATTGCTATTGAAGAACTTGCTCCAGAGGAAGAAATAGGCGTCTCTAACCTTGAAGATCGACCTACTATTGATCTAAGGGAGCGTGAATCTATCTTTTACAGCCCTCCTAGAAGTACTACTTGGTACCTTTCGTTAACTAACTATTTAGACAACTCAGGGTTAAGTTTTTCTCCACCTCGTACTCCTTTTCCACCTGGAGGTATTTATACTCCTGTAAATATGTCTGGTCAGTCGTCCGTGTTCACTCAATCTTCTGAATCTTTCTTACACGGCGGACCTTCTGTTCCCACCGGGTATCAGTCACTTTCTGGTATCTTTGCGGGGGCATCTCCTCAACCCGTTGATCATGGGTTATTAGCTGGAAACAATGGTAATAAACCGTTGGGTGTAGGGGACATTTACATGATGTCAGGTTCAGTTCCCATTTCTCAACCTCAAGGTGGTCAATTACCGCCTGGGGGGCAGCCTCAATTAACGCCTGGGGGGCAACCTCAAGGTACACAAATTGTGTCTGGGGGGCAGCCTCAAGGTCAGTATGTACCTATGGTACAATACATGCCTCAAGGTCAACCCCAGCCTCAATATGTACCCCAGGGTCAACCTCAGTATCAATATTTACCTTAAGGGTATCAACCTCAAGGTCAAGGTCAACCCCAGTATCAGTATTTACCCCAAGGTTATCAACCTCAAGGTCAATACTCGAGTCAAGGTTATCAACCACCTCAAGGTCAGTCATATGTTCAAGGTATGGGAGCTGTACCTTTCAGTTATCAATCCTATCCTCAATCCGGTTATGGATCCCAGTATCCTCAACCTGTTATGGGTCAATACCCTGGAATGATAGTGTGGGATCCATCACAAGGTCAACAGGTGTTGCAGCCAAGTATACAGTTGTTACCTCAAACCGGACAACCCGTAGTTTCTGGTTCACCCCAGCAACCGCAACCTGTCCAGTCAAATGTTCAAACTTCTGTAACTTCGGTAGTTACTTAGCCGCCAATTTCACCCAGCACTCCATCTCAAACGGCTGCTGCAACTACCGCAACATCTGCCGCACTTACTTCTGGAGTATCGACAGCTCCTGTTTCTACTGTCTCTGTAACTACTCCTCAGACATCTTTACCCTTATCTGGATCTACGATTCAAACTATGGTTCAGATGCCTGTAGGTCAGCCTGGTATAAGTACGGTTGTCACTACTCAACCTCAATTTGTTCATCAACCGTACCAGGGACAGTACCAATATGGGCAAGCTGTCCAGCAGCTGGTTTACCAGTATCAACCGTATCCTGGGTACACTTATCAACAACCTCAACAACCCCAGTACGGTCCGGTTAATCCTGGTTTTCCAGGAGGATATAATATCCCTAATGCGATTCCTGTTCCTAGTTATCCTGGATATCCTCCTCCTGGGACTGGTCTTGTGACCCAGAGTTTTAGAGATCCTAACCGGCAATTACCGTTTATCGCAACTTTGGATTTACCAGACTTGACGCGCCTAACGAACGATCCAATTCAATATCTTCCGTTCTGGCCGCCAATGCCAAATAAGTTGCCCAGTGATATACCCAAGTTCGAAGGTAAGTCTGGAGAGGATCCGTCCAATCACGTGATGACTTACCACCTCTGGTGTGCTTCAAATTCTATCTCGGATGATTCGATCCGCTTACGTCTTTTCCAGCGTACACTCATTGGTCTCGCGGCCAAGTGGTACATTGAGTTACCACGGGCCTCTTTTTACAATTTTAGCCAGTTAGCTACCTCGTTCTTAACTCACTTTCAGTTGCCGGTCAGATACGATAACGGCATGGAGTTATTAACTTCACTAAAACAATCGACGTCCACGTATATTTCTGACCACATTCATGAGTGGAGACGTCGAAGAAGGTTAGTGAAAGTTTTTATTCCGGACCAAATCTTAGCTGAATGGTTTGTTAAATCATTATTACCGAAGATTACTGAAGATGTAGCTAAGGCCGGAGTAGTTACTGAGGAGCAAGTCATTGCTCAGGCGCAGTACCTTGACTTAGTTTATACTCAGTCGGGTACGTTACACGAGAAGATCCCAGATCTTCCAAAATCGAATCAAATCGCTGCTGCTCCTTCGGGATCTCATGCCGCTGATGGTATGATTGGTACGGTGAACACAAAGAGCAAGAAGAAGTCTTCCAAGAATTCTACTACTCCTATAATCACCTTGCCTGATTCCCCGACAGGAGAGTCTTCTCCTGAACTTTCCGCCGATATTCACGCTGTAGAGTCATCTACGGCCAACTCAAAAAACGGTGGAAAGAAGAAAGGAAAGAAGAAGGCGAAAGCAGACAAGGCTCCGAAGGAGAAAACAGAAAAGTCGGAAACCAATGACGAAAAGCGCAAACCTCGATATCCTTGTCTTATTTGTGAAGAGGATCATTTTACAAGAGATTGCCCTCATCGGGCCGAGGTTGTGAAAATAGTCAAAGGTTCTCCCACTCCTTCTGTGTTGAAAGATCCATTTCCAAAGCAGGAGAGTAAGATGATAGGTTCTTCCTCGACTGCCAGTGAAGAACCCATTTTGATGATGTCTCATGTGAGGATTGCGACTCGGTCGCAAGATTATGGTAGTAAGAATCCTGTTGATGGTAAGGAAGCAGAATCTTCTCATTCTAATCCATCAACCTCAGCTCCTGGTTCCGATCCACTACAGATCGAAAACCTAACCCGGACTTAGTAATCAAACCGCCCGCCAAGGGTGTTCTTCGAAGGTCTGCTTTCAATCCACATGCGAGAGCGGCCCAGAATTACAACATTGTTGAGGACTTAGCTGTTTCACCCTCAGCAATGTCAGCTTTAGAAGTGCTGCAATCATGCCTAGCACAGCGAAAATTACTTTTGTCAGCTATCGGAGCTGTTGATGTTCAGGACCCGAATCTGATAATCTTCGATCTAGAAAATAGTACACCGCGCCTACCCCATCAAATGGCTTTCCAGATTCTAGTGATAGTAAAAAACAGGCCTATTCATCGGACTGTAATTGATGAGGGAGCTTCCACGTGTATTATGTCGATTCAGTGTTGGAGATCGCTTGGTTCTCCTTCGCTGAACCAATCCCCGACCATCCTTAAGGCCTTTGATGGCCGTGGGTTCCGTCCGTTTGGTATTCTACAGGAATTGCCTATAGGGGTAGAAGGTAAAACCGTTAGTCTGGATGTGGAGGTGGTTGATGCCCCTCTAGACTACAACCTTCTTTTGGGTCGAAGTTGGTCATATGCTATGACAGCGGTTGTTTCATCGGTCTTCAGAGTAATAAAGTTTCCACATAACGGCAAGATCATGACAATTGATCAGCTGACATACTTTTCATCCGACCCAGCCTCTTCAGAGAGTATCCAGCATGTCGGTAAGACGACAATCCCTTATAGGGACGTTGGCGTAGGTTTAGTTAAAGATTCTGGTTTACTGGGAACTTTTCCTTTCCCTCCAATCAACGCAGACCCTTCATTTGCATCAATTCATATGATTACATCAGACACCATTATTTATGACGATCCTTGGATTGTCCCATCTGAATCTGAGATAGACTCATTCGGTGATGCTATGCCTTTGAGTCCATATGAAATTGCTTATGAAGCCGTCGAGTCTTTTACCGACTCGCGTTCAACCCAAATCGACCAAATGAATGTGGTCAGTGAGGAATCACTTTTCACATCAACCTCAGAACGGATAGCGTTTCCCGAAGTCGTGTCATCTGACGAGCAACTTCGTGAAATCCTAAGTGTAGACGATCTACCATGGGAAGATCTCCATCATAGATCTTCGTTTTTACCTGAGGATGATGCTTTTGAAAATGATTTTTCATCTATTTTTACCGCTGAATATGTCAAAGACGCTCAGAATCCAACGAAACATTCTGATTCAGAGTTGAATTTAGGGAATATTTCTCGCACTATTCCCATTGACATTTCAGTGAAGCCCGGAATTGAAGAAAACATTCATATAGGTGCCTCATGTACAGAAGATGAAATTCAAGCTTACAAGGCCCTATTCCAAGAATTCCGCGATGTGTTCGCCTGGTCTTACGAGGAAATGCCAGGAATCGATCCTGCCATTGTTGTTCATGAAATAAAGACCTACCCAGACGCTAAACCCGTCCGGCAACGGTTGCGTCAGATTCACCCTAGAAAAGCGGCTGCGATTAAAGCAGAAGTCGAGAAGCTGTTGAAAGCAGGTTTCATTTATCCAATCCCATTAACGGATTGGGTATCGAATATTGTTCCGGTTAACAAGAAACAAGGAACAATAAGAATATGTATCGACTATAGGGATATAAATCGAGCTTGTCCAAAAGACAACTATCCTACGCCTTATATCGATCAAATCATTGATGATTGTGCCGGAAGTGAAATGTTTTCCTTTATGGATGGATTTTCAGGCTATAATCAAATCAATATTCTACCTGCCGATCAACCAAAAACGACATTCATTTGTCCATGGGGGACATTTGCTTACTGCAAATTACCTTTTGGGCTTAAGAATGCCGGAGCCACTTTTCAACGGGCGATGTCTTATGCATTTCATGACATCAAGCACATTGTGCAACCGTACCTCGATGATTTGCCTGCTCATTCTTTACATCGAGCTGATCACCTTGTCCACTTACGAGCAATCTTTATGAGGTGTAGGCATTATCGTATTCGGTTGAATCCGCACAAGTGTGTATTCTGTATAGAAGCGGGTCGATTGCTGGGATTTGTTGTTTCAAAAGCCGGCATTCGCGTCGATCCCTCGAAGGTCGAAGCTATCATCAAATTGCCTCCTCCTTCGAGTTTGCGCCAACTCCAAAGTTTGCAAGGGAAAGCAAACTTTTTACGCCGATTCATTCCAAACTACGCCGAGGTCACTAAGGGTTTTACACGGTTGTTGAAACAGAACGCTCAATTCTTTTGGGACGAGATTGCCCAACAATCTTTTGATGCACTTAAGCACGCGTTGACCCATGCACCATTGTTGCATCCTCCCAACTACAACCAGGACTACTTCTTATACCTCGCAGCTTCGCATTCCACTATTGGAATGGTGTTAGTCCAAGAAGATGAATTCGGAACGGAACATGTGATATATTATCTTAGTAGGACGTTAAACCCCACTGAGCTAAAATATTCGCATGTGGAGAAATTGGCCCTGGCAGCCGTTCAAGCTGTCCAGCGTTTTCGTCACTACATTCTTCTCCGTAAAACTACAGTTATTTCGGATTGCAACCCTATGATTTACATTTTAACTAAACAACTGCTAGGGGGAAAGTACTCTAAATGGATCGTTATCCTGCAAGAGTTCGACTTGGAGTTCGAGAAGTCCAAGTCTAAGAAATCCTTAGTTTTTGCGGAATTGATGTGTGATTTCCCGCATGCTGACACAGAAACTGTGGCAGAGGAGTCCATTGCGGACGAATCTTTGTTTCTTATCAGTACTTTAGATCCGTGGTATGGGGATATAATCATCTATCTCCAAACCCAAACCTTTCGGCCTGAAGCTTCAAAGTCGGAACGTCAAAAAATTCGGTTTCAATCCCAGCAATACAAAATTATTGGAGATACACTTTATCGCCGGGGGGCAGACTTAGTTTTTCGACGTTGTTTAACTCACGAAGAGGCTGAGAGGGTTTTGAATGATTGTCACTCTGGAGCATGTGGCGGTCATATGTCTGGGTATGCCACAGCTCAGAAGGTGTTGCGTGCTGGCTATTTCTGGCCGTCCATGTTTAAAGATTGTATCATTGCGGTCCGAAAATGCCACAACTGTCAAGTGTTTGATCGCAAGATGCACGCACCACCTGCTCCTCTCCATCCTATAATTGCCGTTGGTCCTTTCGCCAAATGGGGTATCGATTTTATTACTTGTAACCCTCACTCAGCCGGGGGGCATGCATATATCATCCTCGCGGTTGATTATTTTACTAAATGGGCCGAGGCGATGCCTACATTCGACGCAAGCGGCAAAACAGCTGCAGTTTTCGTATTCAATCACATTATAACTAGGTTTGGTGTCCCGCAAGCAATCATCACTGACCATGGGAGCCATTTTCGAAACATCATGATGACTGAGCTTACAAGCCAGCTTGGTTTACGCCACGATAGCTCTACTCCTTATTATCCGCAAGCCAACGGTTTGGTTGAGTCTATCAACAAAGTTCTGGTTATCATGATCCGACGAATCATTGGTATTCATCGGTCGAATTGGCACAACATGTTATTTTCAGCGCTATGGGCATACCGAACTTCAGTGAAAACTTCAACAGGGTTCACTCCTTTCCAGCTAGTTTATGGCTTGGAAGTTGTGTTACCCATTGAATGCGAAATCCCATCACTTCAAATGGCTGTCGAATTACTCCCAGCTACTTCCGAAGAGGAGAAACGTTTATTATACTTAGCTCAATTAGATGAGACTCGACGTGACGCTGCATTGGCAATCGAGACTCACGCGAAGCAAATGAAAGCTCAGTATGATAGAAATGTGACCCCTCGAAGTTTTTCGGAGGGAGACCTAGTGCTATTATATGATCAAGCTAACGATAAGCTAGGTGCTGGAAAATTCGTTCCTATGTGGCATGGACCCTACATTGTAAAGCGAACGCTAGCAAAAGGGGCCTATGAGCTGGTAGATTTTGATGGGGACTCTTTGGGTAAACCCAGAAATGGACTTTACCTAAAGAGGTATTATGCTTAAATGATGGGTATGGAGAATTTTTAGTTAGGTTAGGTTTTCTTTCTAGCTAGTATGTTTGTTAGTTTAGATAGTGTGCTTAGCTTAGAAAGTGTGTTTTTCGTCGTTATTCTGGCTTATCTTGGTTTTACTCTTGATATTGCAGATGTCGACGCCTCTCCAAACGTACATTGGATTTGCCGATGGTGCTTGTCGTAGTACACAGAATATCTCTTCCGCAGCTTGGGTTATCTATTCGCCCTCTGACGAGTTAGTTTCTATGCATGGGGTGAGCCTCGGTCAAACAACGAACAACATTGCAGAATACAGTGCAGTGGTTGAATTATTGTTTGAATCTATTTCATTTGGAATTCGACGTTTGATAGTGAGGTTAGATTCTGAACTCGTTGTATTACAGCTTAATAGAGTATATGCCATTAGAAATCCTTTGTTATTAAGGTTGTTTTTGAGAGTGCGTCTCTTGGAACGTGAATTTGATTACATTGAATATCAACATATTCCAAGGTCTTTAAATACATTAGCAGATGCAATTGCTTCTCGAATGTTGGACAGACATTTGCGATAATCATGCAAGTAAATCTAAAAACATTTCATCACATATGTTAAAACAAGATAAGCCGGTAATAATGATATATATATATAGGTAGGAGTGTGTCAAAAATATACATCGTCTTCGATCATAGGTTGAAAAACACCTTGTGATCGGCAAAAATGATAAGTACAAAAAACCAAAAATGTCATATGTGTCTACAAAAGTGACTAGCCAATCACTGGTGGTGCTCTCTATAAGAAACCACTACCCGCGCTACCCTACACAGGAACCTCCTAAAAGGTCCTGGGACTGCGACCACATAGCGCTGAAGTCGAATAGGAATGTCATCTATGGTGGTCTCTAGTATACCCGCCGTCAGACGCTCTAGATCCTGTTCCAGCTCGGCTAAGGTCTCTGCGGCCGCATCCTGTGGGGCTGGTGCTGGTACAGCTGGTACTCTCCTCTCAAAAGCCCGGAGGTTGGCCAAACGCCGTGGACCTACATCTGCATTTTGAAAATTTGTGCTGTTAGTTTTGAGGCGATATATAAAAACAAAAAAATACATAATTTAAAAACTTGTGAAGAATGAAATACCTCTGTCGTCCCACTATTCTCCCTGTGGAAGAACCATGTCCGGATCATTCCGAAAATCCATTCCGGCATAAGGAAAATCCTGAATAGCAAAGACCTGGCTCTCTAGCCAGTGAAAGTAACCGTCAGGAAATCGAACAACTGTCGCGCCCTCATCAGGATGCCGGGCCATTACCGCGACCCATCTCGTCAACTTAGGCTCCCGAGGAGCCCCAACTGGAACAGTAAGATGCTGGGGGATCAGCATTGGAACTCTCTCTAAGGCAAAGCTCACAACTAAAGGCCCATATCCAAAGGTCTTCAGTTGTCCGTTCTTTGCCCTGGTTAGTTGGCCCTTCATATTGGCCAACACAGCATCGCACCAGTTGAAAATGGTGCCTCGGTAGCAATCTATCGCCATCCGAATTTGGGACCCGGTGGCAATGTGCAAGGCGGCTGCGCCGCAAAGTCTGGTAACAGTAAAGGCTATCACCATAAGTTCGGGCAGGGATATGTACTTGATTTCTATCCCTTTCTCCTGGTTTTGATTTTTGCACCACTCTAACCGGAGGCTAGCAAGGGATTGGCCACCCGGCCTAGTCCCGGACAGAGTCAGCTGCTCGCCCCTATTAGGCAAGCCAGAGAGAAAATATATGTCGGAGGGCTCTATCTCGAGCTGGTTCTCTCCGATGTAGAAGCATTGATCCTGAATGTTCCACCTTTCAACCAGCCACTCAAGGAATGGCACCTGGCCCCTCATGCCAGGTATGGCCCAGTATTTGTACAGACCGCATGCTTTTAACGCATCAATAGAAGGTTGATGACCAATTGCGGCCAAATCAACGTCTTCGTGTTCTCTTTCTCTCCAATCTAGCATGGTGGATGCCCTACACACCAAAAAACCATAGTTAGAATTCATTAAATAAAATTTGGTTGGTTGAAATTGGAGATTGGGGTTTCAAAATGCGTGTTTCACGGGGTACGCACCCCGCGTTTAGAACACAGAGCGGCAGTACGCAGCTGGTCTGAAGGCGGGCTGCGTACCCCGACCTTTTTCCTATATACGAAAAAGGTCGGGGTACGCAGGTCGCCCATAAGACACCTGCATACCCCGAGAAACATATCCTAAAACCCTAAACCCCCTAAAAAATCAAACTAAAACTTGAAATGAAATTCTAAATGGATGAAATTGAAGAAGAGGATGTTGTGGAATACCTGAAAGAGACGGCGCTCGATTCTGACGGTCAGATTCTCCGCAATGTCCACGGGAAGTTTCTTGCCAAAAGCCCTTTTCTCAACCTCAACAGTAAAATGGTAAAAATGACATGGTAAAAAGTCTTTTTATAGGTTTTTTGGATGAATGAATGCTAAGTTTGTTTATTTTTCACCATGGAAAGATGTTTTTCAATGTATTTTTGCCTATCTTAAACAGGTATGAGTAATGTGTTGTTTTTGTGCAGGACAAAAGGATTTAAAGGGAAAATTGTCATTTTTCACGAACCAAAACATCAGAGTCATCTTTTAAGCCCTTTTCTGACTCCTAAAAATATGAAAAGATTGCCGAGCGTTTCTTTTACACTCGTTAAAACGGAACTAAAAGACGGTCCCCTTATAGCTCTTTTCTGACCGTAAAAACAGGAAAAGATTGCCGGGTTTTTGTCGTTTCAAACTCGATACTGGAAATAAAACGACGTGTCCTTGATCGCTTTTTACTTTTCAGGTCAGTGGCACTAATCATGAAAGTACTCCTTGGTCGCAAGATCAAGCGGTTCTCCCAGGTATTATTTTATACTTTTTCGGGCTTGGGGGACACAAATTTACGAAAAAGTTCAACCTTGAGTCTTCTTAAGTTTTTCAGACTCTCTAAAATTGAAAAACGCCGAGTTTCTCCTATACTGGGCTCGTTAAAATTTCACAGTAAAGGACCTGTTCAATTACAAACAGGAACGAACCACTCCTTCCTAGGGTTCGAATCAAAACTAGGTTGGACTCATCCGAAGGATGAGTTTATAATCAAGCATATGTTATCCTCCTCAAGCTTGTTAAAAATAAAGAGGTACTTGCCAGAAATGGTGGGGGAAAAGAGAGAAGAATGAACCAATTTGTCATCCTTTGTTACAGAAGAACCTTATCACCGCTCTTGAACACGACACTTTCCGTTCACCTGGGTTGGGAAATCCTTTGCCTTAAAAGTTGATCAAACCACTTTGAAAGTCTTCAACCGTTTCTGGGTATTAACTTTGGGTCAATCGTCACCAAAACATCTGTCGTGTCGTTATGTGTTCAAGAGGTCTCTGCAAATAAACCATTCATATGCAAAATACTTGTCATCCATTTGACCATCCCTGAGTCAGTCCTTACAGCAACATTTCTTCAACTTGAACAATGATTTCGTGTTGTGGGCTTGCCTGCAACGGGTCGCTTTCTATCGACATCAGCACATTATCTGGAAAGATGACTTAGAAATCGACAGTACCTTGAAGTCTGCATGCATCAATGGCAGGTTTCTCGCCTTTGACGACAGTTTACATCATTGACTTTCGATCAGAGGATTCCGTGACGTGTTCGACATCAACTCATTTATTCACATTTCATGGATTGTACTGGGTACTTTGAGAACCATTGACATCACTGGTGGTCTCTCTCACACTTGTTAACGGTTTACATCATTGACTGGTAATCAAGTGGTTTCTACCATGCTCGACATCAACTCATTTATTCGCATGGCTAGAATCGTACCAATTCGGGAAGTAGAAATGAAGACCCTGGATCTAGTTCCCACCATCCAGGCTGCGAGGAGTTTTGTATTCATTATATAGTAGACCAATTATAAACAGATGGCTGCGTCCATACTGTGTCTATGCAAGTCTATGATTATGATGTACTGCAAGATCATTCCTGTATCAGAGTAGTTAGTCTGTTAGTTAAAGTTTTGATCTGAGTATGGGAATGCCTACCTCAGCGATGATATAATCTTATACATGTATTTTGTGTTGAAAATTGCAGGTTCTGACCAGGCTCTCCATGAGATAATCCTTGAAATGATAAAGCGCTTCACCCTTCCTAGATAATACAAAACCCTAATCTACTACAGGCTTCGCACTTTAGGGGGCAATCTGTTACACTAAAAAATGTCACCATGGCTATTTACAGTTAGTATGGCTCTATCAACAGTCATGCTATCCTCCTGGGCAAGTCTTATGCCTCTGCTCTCCATGTCAAACTCCAAAAAGAGAGAAAGTCTTAGTAAAATGTGTTTATCTCTGGGTACGCAGATTCTCTCGGCCTTACCTGCGTGTACGCACCTAATGTTCACAAAAACTGCGTACTTGTACGCTCTGTATGTAAAGGGGCAGGTGCGTACCCCTGTAAAGGTCAAAAGGCGCGAGTTTCATCTTTAAAAAGTTACTTGTGGTCATTTCTAGAGCATTCTAGAAGGTTGTTCGACGTGTATTGATCGCCTCCAGATGGTTCATGTACCCCTATGAAAGAGGAATTTATCCCATCAAGAGAGGAGCTATCCCATCCAAAAAGGGGATTATCCCATTGATGGTGGACCTGATTAACTTCTTCTTGAGGACTATAAATACAGGCATTGGGCCAGAAGGAGGGGAGGTTGAAAGCTAAACATTTCTAAGGGTAGATGCTGCTGGAATTAGGACTCCCATTTAGAAGCTTGTGAGGAGAGATTCCCATCCTTTCTTGTTTCATTTGGAAGTGGGTGAGCTTTGTCAAAGTAAAGGAGAACTCTTGATGGACCCTGGGAGGGACTTGCACAACACCAAGGCTCAGGTTGTAATTGTTCCTTTTGTTTCCTATTAATGCAAATGAGTCCATTCTTCTCAATAACTTGTTATTTATGAGTTGTTTCATGTACTCCTTGGTCTATATGTTAAATATGTTTTATTTTATGAGATTATCAAGTGCTATTTAATCGTTTGATTGTTAGTGAATGCAGGTTTCGAAGTGAAGGAGGAGCTCATCCGGATCGGCGAGGCTGGACTACTACAACGGCGTTGGACTACAGGTAGGATCTAAACACTTGATTTCTCGTATGGTAAATGCATGTTTAGAGAAGGATTGCTCTTGTTTGTCTTGTTTGTCACTAGAGAGTCTTAGGCTCCTAGGGAGGTTTGTTGTGTCCGCACTATCGACTCTTTCCGCCTGACAAGCACACAATACTCCACGAAGCTGTAGAATTATTCAAGGATCCTTTCGAGGAATTAGTCCGAAAAGGCAAAGGTCTTTATCCTGCATCTCTAAGTGAGCCATGGTGTGAACTGGCAAAGCTCGTCCAGAAATACATCACATGCGATTACCACCATGATGTGGTAAGGCCCCAACACCTTAAACTATTAACAATGTTAAAACAAAATATAGTAATCAATTTTCCATTTTTCCTGAACTCGTTATTACATGAAATCACTAGTAGAGTGAGGAAATCCAAAAACCCACAGGATACAGTCAATGATCATGGTTTGATAAAATTAATAGTCACCAAGGAACTAACTTAGTTGCAGCTAACTTGGGACAATTTTATAAGTGCTAATGTACCACCCTTGGAAGGAATCCCTGAAAATGCCCAGCTAGAGGAAGAACATCAGACTATGGAGGTACAAGCCCCAAAAAGGAGACGAAAAAGGAAAGCCCCTATCCTCACATCCATTCCTATTAAACAAAGATGACCTGAGTGAATAACCCAACTACAAAGCTTTAATGTAGCCACAGATGTGGTGAGATCATCCCACAGATCCCTTGATAGCCAATGAGTCAATTTTCCTCAGGATTATGAAGAAGAAGTGGCTCGAGTTGGAAAATTTGGGTACTCTTTTTGAGGAGATAGGTGAATATGAGAACCCATAAGAACAAATCCCTTATCCTATCCCTTCTACTTCTCCTCATAGTTCTCACGACACAAAGATATTACCTTCTTCAGGAAATGATAGAGATACACAAGAATTGGAAGGATAATTTTTTTTGCAACTGAAACTCAGGGGCTAGAGGCTAATTCGGGAGACATAGTCTTACTTGAACGAGACCCTGAAAATTTTGAAACTTCTCAGATTTTTGAAAATATCGTCATTGGTCCTTCTTCCCCAATGAAGAAGCCCATTGTAAGAATAAATAAGAGAGATAATCATAAGCTGGAACTGATGAATAAGGAAAATAAGAAACTGAAAAGAAAAATCAAGCAGCTTAGGAAATGGCTGAAAGACTCTAAGAGAGCTTATAAGAGGAAAGTGGAGTCGAAATAAATAGGAACCTAGAGTGAGAATTTTCTTAATTCCACTAGAATACAAATGAAAAACATTAGCACTTGTCCAACAGGGACTCAAACAGAGGATGTTTGTACTAGTTTTGTAGAAACCCAAACAAATTTTTGTTCTTCTGTGGAATTGATAGAGGTAGCTATTCAGACATATATTCAAACAAACCTTTGTGTTTCTAGATTTAAGACATCTATGGTTTATATCTTTTAATTTAGTAAGTGGAGAACCCACAGTAATAACCATTTTTCATCAACGTTTCAAATCCCAACAGGGATCCATCATTAGGACATTCTTGAATGATGATAGTAGAAGAGCTTGAATGAGGGTATTATCATCATTTAAGAATGTCCTGATGATGGATCCCTGTTTAGATTTGAAACGTTAATGAAAAATGGTTATTACTGTGGGTTCTCCGGTTACTAAATTAAAAAACCTTTGTGTTCCCATGTCAATAATGGAAACCGCCATTCAAATAGATTTAGTAGCAACTTGCAGCAAGACTATTCATACTGAGGTCATACCTCCTTATACCCCTTTGGTAGTAGAGGCTACTATTCGGAAGTTGTAGACAAAATTAGTAGAGTCATAGCAAGTTCTAAAACAACATTAAAAAGAAGTTGTGCCTTTAAAGAAATACCAGGAGTTACTAAAAAATTTAATGACTTGACAACAACAGAGGATGAGACCTATGCCAATCTCAGAGAGGAACAAAAGAAAGTGGAGGAAGTACAGGGATAGTTTCAGAAAGTCTCAGAGAAAATCAAAATTATTTTCTCTATCTATTCAGATTCACGAGCCTATAGGTCACCTGCTACAAAATATGCATTTTTTCTACTTGAGAGATACTTTTTATTAAAAGTTAAGGCTATTAGAGCTGGCCAATATTTTGAGTTCAATTCCACTGTTGATTTTATTAAATGTTGCCAAAAACAAACGAGGATGTGAAACATTTTCTATGTGAATTATATTTGCACAATTTTTTTCTAGAAGATGAAAGGGATGCTAATCCCAACCCCTTTATAGGGGATGTCCAGTTCCAGGATTTTATCTCCTTCGCCAAAAACCAACTCAAATGGGCTAAGGCATATGATATTTTCCAGAAGAGAGAAAGCAGATTTGATCTTTGGATAAGAGGTGAACCTACAAGGCCCCTGCAGATCTTTATACAACATAAAAGGTTTATGGAACAAGAAGGGGTTGTGTCTACCTTGGCCCCCATCCACAAAGATGTTATCAAGTCAGGTTTGGAATATTTTGAGGAAATTAGAGAAGCAACTCTCTTGGTTGCAAAGCAAAGGTGGATATCTTCTCCCAACAATGTCAAAAATCAAGAACCCTTTGGTTACATAAACTTTAAGGCAGCTGTAGCTAGATTTGTCCGTTATCCTGTGCAAGGATCCTACTTGGGTTGGATGTCATTACAAAACCCCTGTTATTTGGTATCCCCCTGATGGGTATCACTGTGATTATGAGCTATCAAAATATCATGAAGGTCGAGCCTTTGCAATACTTAAAAATAAAAATTGATTTTGGCTTTACAAGGGAGAAACATATCCTGCATATTCATTGACTCAATTTCATCTTAATTATCTTATTGCATGAGGACATGCAAAAAGGTAAGATGGGGAGTATGTTGGGTCATGGAAAAGGCATGTTTTCCTCCTTGTTTACTTGATCAATAATATGGTTTCATGAATTTGCTCTCATCTTGAACATGTTCTCGAAGAAAAGACTGTGAAAAACGAAGTTGAACAAGTTACATACTTCTAGCATTAAAAGGCTAAGTTTTCACTTGTTTATGTTCGGGATGAATATATTGGACAACTTTTGTTCCTTTGGATAAGACAAGAACGCCAAGAAAGGAAGATGTCGTTATTTCAGCAACGCAAGCCAAGCTAAAGACAGGAGGCAAAACACGAAATTGACGTGGAAAATCCGATTATTCAGTCAAGCAATCCTGAGGATCTTCCGATCCTCAGGATAAGCTCCGATTTGCTAGCATTTCATAGAGAATATATAACACTAGTAGATGAAAAGGGATTTTAACTTTTAATCATTGTTAATTTCTAGCAAGACTGTGAATGCAGATTCAACCTTAAAGGTTGTAGTGATTTTTTAATTTATTTTTGACAGTAAATGAAGAACTTGGAGTTTTCACATTAAATCCATGCATTGAGTTTCTATAGCAATTCCTTCTAGAGGCTTTGGGCCTGGTCATTGGAAGATCTACTACTCATTTGTATTATGTTAATTACTCTTTTCTGTCAAGATTTACATTGTTGTTCCTTCTACAGGTTGAGATAGATTAAGTTTTACATCTCAGTTAATGTCATTTTTATAATTCACATTAAAGTAAGTCTTGTATTTGATTGTTGTTTTCTCTCTGCATATGTTTTCTGCGATTACAAAATTCGTTATTTCTAGATTTGGATGCTCTTTGTGACTAGCGTAATTTGAGAAGTTTCCTTCAATACGTGTGGATTGATTATTCGGTTTGTTTTCTTTTTATAATTTAGAATATTAGATTGAGATCCTTGTCTGAAAATAGTTTGAAATTGATTCATCTTTCCAGTTTTGAACCATAGAAATTTTTTTGTTTTGCATTTGAATTTCTAGAGTTAATGAGTTGTTGAGAAATTGTTTATTTCTATAACAATTAGTTAGGATTTAAGATTAATTACCTGCATTCCAATCTCTGATTATTATCGCATAGACAATGCTAACAAACTTGAAATAGAAAGATGAATCCTAGGTTGACCTATTAATGTAGGATTAAGATTGATTGATAAAGTCATCTTAGTGCACCAACACCCCCTATGTACTTTAGCAATGTGTCTTGTGATTTCAAATCTACACCTAATATTAGAGACCATTTTCTAAATTCTTGGGTGTAATATTGTACATTTTGACCTTTAACTTGTCTAAAATTTTGCCAATTCATGATGGCTTTCTGCATATAAGCTAGAGGGTAGAATTGTCTTTTAATTGCAGCAATGAAATCAGACTAATAAATTGAGATCGTATCGTGTTTTTTTATCTCCTCTTGTGTCTTTTATTCCCACCATACTAGTGCTGCACCATCCATTCTCAAGGAAGTAAATTGAAGTTATTGCAGCAGTTTCAGTACCTGTAACTTATGTCGTCCTTTCAATGTATCATATTCACGATTTAGGTTATTAACATTAATGTCATCTCAAGGAATAGAGGGATCAATATTTGCCTCGTGCTCCATGTGTTGGAAATAATACTGAGATGGGGGGTGAATCAGTATTATCATATCAATAATTTAATTTTCAAAACTGATTTGTATATGCTACTTCAGCTTAGTGAACTAGCGCGTATACACAACTGTACTTAATGCAACCAGCGCATATGCAGAGATTTTTTGATTTACCCAAATTATCATGCATTGAACTTTAACCAGTATATCAAGAATTCATTAGACAATGCAGTAAAAATAGAATAAAGCATCACACATAAGCAACACACATGAACACCAAGATATAAGGTGGAAACCCAATGTGGGTGAAAACCACCTGCTGCAATCGTCTCTGTCTTCTTTTAATAATAAGAATATTATGTTTAAAATTTTTGTACTGATGTAGTCTTATACAAGTAAGCAGGCTTCTACCTGCAGAAGGCTACAACCTTCTCTCATTCTCCAGCTCCTACTGGAAGGGAGCTACAACCCCCTGGCTCTTGTACTAGCTGATATGTTTACTAGTACTTAGGTTCCAGCCTACAGAAGGCTACAACCTTCTCTTTTCTTCCAGGGACCGCATTTCATAAATTTTTAGACTGGATCCATCAGCAACATAAATCAATCATCAAATATATTTGCATCAACCAATCTCCTTTTGAACCAACCATAACCGAATTAATCAATCACTCCATCAATCTGATCATTCAGAATGCTGCCACGAGAATATAGTAACCAGAACCCAAGCCAGAACCCAGAACACTGCAACAGCAAACATAAGCAATTAAAACATATTTTATAAGGGATACACTACTTCCATGTGTCGAACCTGCGTGCATACACGCTTTCCTCAAAGCGAACCGGCGTACATATATGCAAATCAAATTTATGATGTATACGTTGTTTTGATATGCAGAACCAACAAGCATATGCTCCTTTTCTAAAGTGAACCTGTGTATAGATCTGTAAATGATGATTTAAGCATAACAACTATTCCAGACCCAGATCATCATATATACAGACTACAACATGCATCAGTTATTTAGATACATGATCAAACCACATAAAGATAATTCACTTCAAGCCTTAAGATCCTGATACATCATTAGATCATTTCCTTCATCAAACGCTAAGGTTTATCCTTGGTTTAGATCAAGCACATCACCATAAGCCAATAACCTTCATATTAGATCTCACATTTCATCAAATATTCGATACTTGCACACCTTGGCTTAATGATCTTCTCCTCCTTTTATAGTTTGTAGGCCTTTCTCAATACCATGGACCAAAACCACTTAGGACCAAATACTTAGGGTCAATACCTTGGACCCGATACCTTGGACCAATACCATGGATCAAAATACCATGGACCAAATACTTCAGACCAAACACTTAGTTTTCCAAGGTATACACACTTTTCCTTTTGTGAAAGTGCATGTGTACATATACGCGACTTGTATATAGTGAACTTGCGTGTATACGCAACTTGGTCAATGGTGAACTTGCATATACCTCTCTTTCTTCATTTTGTGTAGTCTGATCTGTAACTCTGTGCTGTTAACCTGCAGTACTGTGATCTATCATTTGAGTGAGTTGCCATCAAGGACAACATCTGTATCATAATGCCAACAATGAAATCAGACTAATAAATTGAGATCCTTGTTTGAAAATATTTGCAATTGATTCATCTTTCCAGTTTTGAACACTAGAACAATTTTTGTTTTGCATTTGAATTTCTAGAGTTAATGAGTTGTTGAGAAATTGTTTATTTCTACAACAATTAGTTAGGATTTAATATTAATTACCTGCATTCCAATCTCTGATTGTTATCGCACAGACGAGGCTAACAAACTTGAAATAGAAAGATGAATCCCAGGTTGACATATTAATGTAGGATTAAGACTGATTTATAAAGTCATCTTAGTGCACCAACACCCCCTATGTACTTCAACAACATGTCTTGTGATTTCAAATCTACACCTAATATTAGAGACCATTTTCTAAATTCTTTGGTGTAATCTTGTACATTTTGACCTTTAAGTTGTCTAAAGTTTTGCCAATTCATGATGGCTTTCTGCATATAAGCTAGAGGGTAGAATTGTCTTTTAATTGCAGCAATGAAATCAGACTAATAAATTGATATCGTATCATGTTTTTTAATCTTATTTGTGTCTTTGATTCTCACCATACTATTGCTGCACCATCCATTCTCAAGGAAGCTAATTGAAGTTATTCCAACAGTTTCAGTACCTGTAACTTATGTCGCCCTTTCAATCGTATCATATTCACGATTTAGGTTATGAACATTAATGTCATCTCAAGGAATAGAGGGATCAATATTTGCCTCATGCTCCACTAATTTATTAAAACACACAAAGTTCTCTTGGATGAAATCTTAATCATGGAAAGGGGATAAAGGTGGAATAAGGGGGTCAACAATTTTAGTTCCATATTTCCCAACTGCAACATTGGCATAAGATACCACTTTATTTGGTAATGAAAAATGAGGAGGAGAAGGAACAAAAGAGGTACAAGATTCCTCCTCTGAGATTTGAGGTGTCTCATGATTGAGAAAAGTTGGAAAAACATAATTTGGGATAAGACTTATTTGATTTGTAATTTGAATATTACTACAAGATGACCCATTATCAACAGGGAATTCATATTCAAATTGTTTCAAAGAGATTTGAACCAAATGTTGAAACTTTTCACCCATGAAATCCCAATCCACATCTTCTTTGGAAAATTCATAGCAAAGGTGAAGAAATATATCAACAAAAGCCTCTAATGATTCATCAAGTTTAATTTTAGGTTTATTAATTCTTTTATTACACATTTTGATAATTGTACTTATCAAAGGCTTGATGAAGCTCTTTGACGAGTCGTTTGAATGAATGGATAGAAGTAAATGGTAATGTATGACACCATTGCTTAACTCAACCTTCAAGTTTGAGGGTGAATAATCTGTAAGCAACATCTTCACAATTCAATTCATATGAATCACACTACTTAAGACACTGAAGTGTATGCTGAAATATAGATGTTCCACCTTCACCATTAAAATTTAACCGAGACAAGTTAGGAATTAGTTCCATGGGTATTGTAATATTTACTTCTTAATAAAAAAAACCTAGGATTATGATTTGGGAGGAGGCCATTTCAAGAAGAAAGATTGAAACTAGGCTACACATGCTCAACTTGTCATTTTTCCCTCCTTCTAGCACCAAATCTATTGACGGTGTTGGATACCGTCAATAGTAGGGGGTATCCACAGTAGTAAGTCCCAATTAGACCTCAAATTGTTTGGTATAGGAGCCCCAACTAGAACAAAGGCCCAAATACCATTTATTCTTGATATTTTCCTTGACTATAATTAATACATAAGAGAGCACACATATACTTTGAGATAAGCAAGTAAGTTAGCCCCTTGAAGCATACAATTGCAATGTATATGAGGTAATTCCATAGATGGAGTAGAGAGAGTGGGCCTTTAGAAGAAAAGTAATAGTACCATCCTAACAAAGACACACACATACATAGAAGAGATTGTTAATTAATTTGCAAAATAGTTCACAAAGTAACAACGGTCATAAAAGCAAGTAAGAATGCAAAATTTAATTAGTTGTATACTAAATACACCAAAGTAGTTCATTTTCTTTAGTACATATGAACATAAACATATATCGTAAACATTAAATAATAGTCTTACAACATCCACGATACATGCATGAAAGTACACCCAGCTTTGAGAGCTTCAAAATATTAAGTGAAAGTTCCAGGATACACAATTACAATGATGCATCTCTAGTCCCAATTGTGGAACATGATGCCACCACTTTCTCTTCCAAAGGATGACCTTCTCTCCTATCCTAAGCTTGAGAAGCCAAGGCTAAAAGTCCTTTCCTGAGTTATGAGGGTTTATTTATAATAAATGGGGTGAAATTTCACCATCCGTGTGACTCTCGACCTACCTCGTGACTCTTGAGCTCCCATATGAATTTTGAGCTCCTATATGACCTTTGGACTTCCTAGTGACTCTTCACATTCTATGTGTGACCCTTGGGTTTCCACATATTTTACATTTTTTCCATTTTCGAAATTACATAATTACATTCCACCAATAATATGACAAAAATACATAGAACAAAATAACGTTGTTGTGTTCACACTTTGAGAAGCTAAAATTTTGGCAACTTTGATGTGAGACTTCATTGTAATGTATCGATGCCAAGTTCTTCTCTTTGATGCTATGTCTTCAAATCTTCATGATTGATCTGAGATGTGCTTCATCTTCACCCTCCAAAGGGTGTTGATAAGTCTTGGAACCTTCTAAGCCAACATGAGTTGTTGTCTCTCTGTCGTGGTCCAAGATTCCTTTACTCCTGCATGATAGCATCTTTATGTCTTATCTCCACAAGTGTATTTTTGAAATACATTGTCAGTGACTTCCTTTGAAATTAATTTCCATGTTAAGATGATAGTACATGGAAATGACGTTTACTCATGGCAAGAAAATATCAATCCCAAAATCACTTATTCTATCTTTGTTTGCTCATGCAAGATGCCAGCTGTGATGGGAAAATGGCTAGGACTAAGGGAGATGCATTCTTGGGCACGGAGTGCAAGTTTAGGAGGAAAGAGATGAAGGTCTTAGCACTGGGAGTGCACACTGCCTAAGTGAAAGAGAGGAAGGGACAAGCTTGGGTGTAGAGAGCAGGTACAAGAGGTAGTGGCTAAAGGCTTGAGGACTGAAGTTTCCCAATGCACAATGACTAAGAGGGAATATCAACGTTGAGTATGGGTAACTACTGCAAGGGTCAAATGATGAACTCACTCTCCACTAGTAGTGCACAATATTCTCATGAAGGCAAGGTTGACCAGGGCTTTACGCAGAAGGCTAGTGTAATCAATAATGATTGGGTAACTGTGCACTAGATATTCACAATGCACAATGAAGGGAGTTGACCTCAGGATGGGAGTAGTAAAAAAGTTCAAGAGACCAAAGTCCCATAACTAAGGCTTAATAATGCCCAATGCGCTCATTACTTGAGCTCAAGGGTAAGCATGTTTGAAGCTTGTGCAAGATGGGAAGACAAGAAAGAATCCCAAAATTGACTAAGTGTGAGATCAGTGGAACAACATGGAGAGAAAGAGAATGCATGGCAAGTCCTGAAAATTATTACACATACATATACAATCACTCTTATGACAAGAATATGCACAGTACCCAAGCCAACGTGTATACACTGAAGCGAAAACAAAATGGAACTTATCTCCAAGTGCGACAATTAAGGCACAAGTCTTTATGACACAAGTGTCAACTACACTCATAAAGTGTGTTAGGTCATGGAAGTGTATCCAACACATGTTATTGTGATAGATAGGATCAATTAATGCTAGAAAGTTCGTTGGAATTTCCTCTTGAAGGTGTGCCAAAGCTGCCTCTAAAAGAATACAACACTTAGGAGTACAAAAGCGACACATACAAGAGTGAAGCGACACATGCAAGAGGCAAACAAGAAAAAATGACACATGCACAATCAAAAGTGACAATTGTGAAAGCAAAAGCAAAAGTAAGCAAAATCAACAGTTGAGAAACTTACCCAAGAAAGTGGCGCACTTACAACCAAGAATGCTCCTTGTGCTCAAAGAATGTGTAGAGCTCAAAAAGTGACAGAATAATGTGAGATGAGCTCTGGGATGGTCTCTTTATATAGGGAGAGCATACATGCAATTAGGGTTATTTTTTGTGGGTGTGATCAGTGTTAGTTCCTGTGAGTCATGTCAGTCACTGATGATCAAATGTGCTCTTACAAATCTTTTTACTAGGGTCTTAGGTCAATTTTTTTTGGTTTCAAATAACTTTTCAATAAAAAATTATTCACTGGTTAGTGAGGTTCATTATTTACTACTTTTAGTTCCATGGTCAATTAACACCATCACGGTCAAGTCAAATTAGTGTTAGAAGAGTCCTATAGTCATTATGGTCATAATTCATCTCATAAGTCCATGTTGGATCACCACTAGGGCATAGGGTTAATTCCCTAAAAATTGGTCATGTCACCATTAAAATCATTTTGTAAAGGAGTAGTGAAAGTCAATTTGTCAATAAAGGGTTTAAAACATACTTTTTACCTTATAATGAAATAATTTCATAGATTTATGAAGCTGCATTGTAAATATACATCAAAGTCAAGTTATGAAAAGTGATGGTGGGTACACTACCACGTGTAAGTGAAAAATCCATTTCCAAAAAGCTATAAAGGATTACCACTCACTCTCCATTTTCTCAATCCATTTTCCAAGACATTAATCCACCAAAAAAATCTAATTTGTTAGATAAAAATCAATTTTTGAATGCCCAAGTCCAATTTCCCTTTAGCGCTGCGCAAATCCTCATGTTGTGCTGCACATCTCCTTGGACTGCTGCATTTTTCATCAAAGAGCTATGAACTTCCTTGCAGTGGTTTCTTTCATCATATTCTAGTTCTATCATATTTAATCTAGGTTGGTGGCCTCTTATTTTCTCAATTAATCTCTTAGTTGTGTTTCTAAGTTTCATTTCCCTCTCCTAGGGTTTTGAAAACAGTTTTCATGATTTCATGATTTCCATGGTAGAATTGTTATCAAAACTTATATCCTGATGCTTATACACATTCTCCTATCCTAATCACACATTCCCAAACACTCCCTATCAAACCCATCCTTAAATTCCATCATTTTTACACAAACCCTAGCCAGAGTACACTTTCCTAGGCTAGGACTGTGTTTACCTTCTTTGAAACCATTCCCCTCACCCAAATTTCTAAATTCCATCTTCCTTAGCTCCCTAACATCCCTCACTATCCTCCCAAATTTTCCCAAGAGTTTACCAGTTCCTTGTCCCTTTAATTTCCCTTAATTTCCTCAAGATATCTAAATCCCATGTTTCCTACAAGTAAAACGCTAATTTCTCTCCCATAGAGCTAGGCGTTACCATGGAGTCTGAAACATTTGAACAAAAGAGGCCTAAAGGAGTGCGGATAATCAGATATGAGCCTACCTCAACTCAAGAAATTATATCATCTCCTTTTAGAAAATCATTTGAAGACTCAGGTTGCCTTGCCTTTTGCTAGAGAATTGAGCAACTTAGGTTTCATGACCAACTGACTAGTGCTTTTTCCACCAAGTTAAGGAGGGATTAAGTGAATATAGCAGGAATTGAGTTCACTCTTTCAAGGGAAATCATCTCCACAACTACATGGATTTCAAGCACTGGAAAAACTTGGTTTAAGAAAAGAGACATTGCCTTTCAAAGTTACAAGATGTACTTGAAAACATCATATACAACAACTCCAAAACATGTTTTTCCATTTAAACATTTGTTGGACAAATATTTGCCTCTCATGAAATTAATCATGAAATATTTTACATGTGAGGGTAGATATTCAAGGCTGTATCAATACCACATGAGGCTTTTGGTGCATTTCACCGGTGTGAAGCAACTCAACTTGCCTTACTATCTTTACAAAAGCCTAACAAAAATGAAAGAGAAGGTACAAAATATGGTAGAAAATCATCATACTAGTCTATTTCATCATGGCTTGGTGAAAATTATAGTTTTTCATCAATTCGCACGTGTAGATTTGTCCTGGGATGGCTTTGCAAATTCATATTTTCCCCTAGCTTCTCCAACTATATCTAGTGGTGAATCAACACCTCTAAACTCACCAACATAGCAAGAGGTTTCTTATTCAAGTAGACCTACCAAGAGGACTTTTAGGGAAGAAGTGACTAAGACTTATTCTAGAGGCCAAAGGCTTGTGTTTTCTCCAAAGATTGTTGAAAGGGCCAAGCCTACAACAGGTGAACAGAGAGCATCCCCACAACATGAGGAATTCACTCATCCAGGTGCCAATGTGACAGATGTGGAGAAAGGTCACAAGGACAAAGTTGTAAAGCAAATCATAGTGGATAAGGAAGCTAAGATCAAAAATTTGGAAGACAAGTTGACAAAGGCAAATTCTTTGATAACATGCTTATAGCAAGAGAACATGTAATTGAAAGTAAACCAAATGACCCAAAATGAATACATAGCAAAATTGAAGAAAGAGGAAGTAAAAGGAAAAAAAATGGTTCAGTTGGATGATTCAGTGTTAGGATTTCCGACACATAGGAAATAGTTAAGTACAACTTGGTCTAGTATAGAGTTAGGTAAAGTGTGTTTCTTTACTATGTACATTTTGTAACTTACAATCCGACGGTCACGATATGTAGTGATCCGACGGTTCATTCTCTCCTCGGTATTACCGACACTTGATCCATGGCTTAACACCCGATTGGTCCATGATCTCTATTTAAAGAGCATGGAGGGTCATTTGTAGGGTAATCCGTCTATGAGAGAAGCATATGTAAATTTTCATTCTTTTATTAATAAATTGCCTGAAGTGGCCGCGTTGGCTCAGGCTGTGGACTGTTTCCCTCTTTGAGGGTTTTAACCACGTCAAAATACTGGTGTATTGATCTGTGATCTGTTTTTGAGCGGTGTCCTTTGGTGTTCTGTCTAAGGAACTTACCCTATAAATTCTTACATGGTATCAGATCTATTTGAGGGCCGCGTCCGTTGGTGATCCAAATATGAAGCCGGTAGAACTGCATCCGACTGCCGTTTCCTAGATCTACTATTTCTGACTGCTTTCGGGTTGAGAGGACTGCTCTGTTGTGTTGGGAGCATCTGTTCTAGTGAGGAACCCCTTTCGTTTCACTCGAAAAGGTTTCCGGTAGCCCTAGTTGCGTCATTTTTAAGATCTGGAGGTATACAGTGTTTATTTGCAGTTTACAGTTATTTTCTCTCTGTTTATTTCGGTTTTGGTTTATTTAGATTTTTTTATTACCGGATCTATACCTTTCATTTCTGCGTATGCTCTTTGCCCTGTGACTCTGTGTGATCTGGGCAAATCAGAAACAGAAAGGAAGGATTTTTCTCATGTGTACGTTCTTTTCCGCTGCGCCTTAGTGTGATCTCGGAAAATCAGAGACATCGAGGAAAATATTTAGTTTCCAGCTAAAGGTAACTTCGAGCCGCAAGGTTCGTTTTTGAAAATATATAGTTTCCGGCTAAAGCTAACTTCGAGCCGCAAGATCATCTCTCTCTCTCTCTCTCTCTCTCTCTCTCTCTCTCTCTTTCTCTCACTTTTTGTATAGCTCACTCGGGGCAAAGCTAATTTATGAGAGTAGATGTCTTGGGTTCAAGTCTCCATTTTGTGGGGGCCAAGAGACCAAACCAAAAGATGAAGATAAGGCAGCTAAATGGGAAAATAGGCAAGACCAAGCACGTGGGTTGATAGGGATGTCTATTTCTCCAGATCTTAGATTCCATATTGCAGAACTTGATACTCTTGATGAAGAACTGCAACAAATTACTAAAGTCTTTGGAATTAAAAATGAACTTAAAGCCCATCAACCTGAAAATGAATTGCTTACATTGGACCCCAATAATTTTTCTTGCATTGAAGATTTTTTGTCCAAGTTCAAGACCCTTAGAATTCTCTTGGAAGGTGTTAAGGTTAAGAAAGAAGATAGTAGCCTTATCTACTCCATTCTTACTAAGTTGGGACCAGCCTATTCTGTGTTTGTTTCCACCTTCCATTCTACAAGAGAAGCCTTCATTTCTCAAGGACAAACCTACAAGTCCCCTTCCTTTGATTCCTTTTGTGATTCTCTAATAAGAGAACAAGAAAAACTCTTACACCTTGGTCTTCTTCATCTTGGAAACTCTTCTAAGAAAGCGTTAGCCGCCTAGCAGCAACCAAATCCAAAGAATCCTAAGAAGTTGTATCCTAAAAAGAATGGTCCTAAACCAAACAAGGGTCCTAAGCCATTTCAGCCTCAAAATGAAAAATCATTTCAACAAAATGATAAGACAGATAAAAACAAAGGGAAGAAGACTGATAGACATTGCAACTTTTGTAATCGAGATGGCCACTTAGAATCCAAATGCTTTAAGAAGATGGAAGCCTTGGAAGCATCAATGAAGAAGCATAACATCCATTTGGAGCAATCTTCAACTTCAACTTCATCTTCAGGAATGGCACTTTCTGCATGTGGTTGTCAAGCATCTCGGTCTGGCTATGCACTAAATGTATCTTCTTCTTCTCATTCTCATGAGTGGCTCATTGATTCTGGAGCTTCTTATCACATGGCCAAAAACAAAACCATGTTTTCTTCTTTAAATGCTTGTAACACCAAAAATATATATGTTGGTGATGATAGATCTCTTAGTGTTGTAGGGACTGGAACTGTTCATCTAGACAATGGTCAGTTTAATGATGTATTATGTGTTCCAACCTTATCCTGCAACCTTCTATCTGTATATCAGATAACGCATTCAGGTGAAGGTAAAATTGTTGAATTTTCACCTCACGATGTTGTAATTAAGGACCTAAGAGATCCTAGACAGATTTTAGCTACTGGCATTGCTGATGATTCTACAAGGTTGTATAAGTTTCACAACTTTGGGTCATCAAATCTTCCCTTAGTATTTGTTGCTCATAATGATGAAGTGAGCAAACTTTGGCATGAGCGATTTGGTCACTTAAACTATCGCTCTCTTCAGAATCTATGTAAAGAAAATATGGTGACAGGTCTTCCAATGGTATCTTGCAGAGATGGTGTTTGTTCCGGATGTGTACTAGGAAAACATCATCGGGACAGTTTTGAAAAACGTGCCTCTTGGCCCGCCTTAGCCCCTTTACAGCTCGTACATAGTGATTTATGTGGTCCACTTCCAGTTGCTTCATTCTCTGGCTTCAAGTATTTCTTAACTTTCATTGATGATTTCTCCAGACGCACTTGGGTATACTTCTTAAAACTCAAGAGTGAAGTATTTAACATGTTCTTGGCTTTTAAGGCCTTTGTTGAAAAACAATCTAGACATCAAATTCTTAAGCTAAGATCTGATAATGGAAGAGAATATGTCAAAAACACATTCATCAACTTTTGCACTGAGAATGGAATTCAAATGCAACATACTGTTCCATATACTCCACAACAAAATGGTGTAGCTGAAAGGAAGAATTGCACCTTAAAGGAAATGGCTAATTGTATGCTTCAATCTAAAGGACTTAGTCTTAATTATTGGGCAGAAGCAATTAACTGTGCAAATTACATAATAAATCGCACTCCTACTAAGGTTTTAAAGAATATCACTCCAGAAGAAGCATGGAGCTCAATCAAACCAGATGTAAGTCACTTTCGTGTTTTTGGAAGTGAAGCATGGGCCCATATTCTAGATGAGAAACATAAAGCTTTAGAACCTAAGAGTGAAAAATGTATTTTTGTTGGATATTCTGAAGATGTCAAAGGATATAGACTTATTCCACTTAAGTCCAAAAATGTTATCATTAGAAGAGATGTAAATTTTGATGAAAATATATCGGCCTGCGAGCCTAGTTCGGCGGATGTGCCACCTCTCCCTATCTCTTCTACTTTTGAAAATATTTCTTCTTCAGATGATGATAGCGAGGATGAAAATCCTCCCCCACCTTCAGCTCCTCAGCTTCCAAAATGGGTCTGTGATACTCAGGATGTAGCAGGTGATCTTGTCGGTGATCCTACAGATCAGTGACGTACACGTTCTCAGTTTGAGAGAGCCTCTTCTTTACTGGCTCAAGCTTCAGTGAATTATGATCCTGACACCTTTGCAGAAGCTTCAGGCCATCCAGATTGGGAAGCAGCTATGAATGAAGAATATCATTCATTATTGGCAAATGATACATGGGATCTTGTTCCTCTACCAAAGGGATGAAAACTTGTTAGATGCAAATGGGTTTATAGAACCAAGTATGGACCAGATGGGAAAGTTGATAAACATAAAGCTCGTCTTGTTGCTAAGGGTTTTTCACAAGTTTAAGGCATTGACTATACTAAAACCTTCTCCCCTGTTGCCAAAATGAACTCTATCCGCCTTGTTCTTTCCCTTGCTACCTCTTTCAAATGGGAAGTCCATCAGATGGATGTTAAATCTACCTTCTTGCATGGGGACTTGCATGAAGAAATCTATATGGAACAACCTATTGGCTTTATACAAACAGACTCCAGCCTTGTATGTCGGCTTAAGAAATCCCTTTATGGTCTCAAGCAAGCTCCTCGAGCTTGGTATGCCAAAATGGATAACTTTCTTTTAGAATCTGGCTTTTCTAGGTGTCATTCTGACAATACTGTCTACACCAAGAAAGTGGGCAAGTCTCTTATCATTCTTGTTATTTATGTTGATGATCTTATCCTGACTAGTAGTGATCCCAACCTTATAAACCATGTGAAGTCTAGCCTTAAAAGGAAGTTTGAAATGACAAACTTTGGACACTTACATTATTTTCTCGGTCTTCAAGTCTTGCAATCCAAGGAAGGTATTTCCCTTTCTCAGTCCAAGTATGCCTGTGATATTCTATGCCATTTTCACATGGAAGACTATAAGCTAGCCCCTTCTCCCTTTCAGTCTGGAGTCAAACTTTCAGTCACTTGTACTTCTCCTGAAGTTGATGCTACCTTATATCGTCAACTTGTAGGAAAACTTTTGTATCTAACCCATACTCGTCCTGACCTTTCCTTTGTCGTTGGCCTTGTTGCTCGGTTTATGAAAAACCCACATGAAAGTCATTGGAAAGCAGCTAAAAGAGTACTTTGTTATGTTCGAGGTACAATTCAGTTTGGGATTCATTACAGTGCCGAAGCATCTCCTCTATTGGTTGGTTTCACTGATTCCGATTGGGCTGGTGACCCTGATGATCGGAAGTCTACTGCAGGTTATGTGTTCACTCTTGGTTTAGGACCTATTACATGGGCTTGCAAGAAACAAGGTGCCATTTCTCTTTCTTCAGCAGAAGCAGAATATCGTGATGTCATAGAAGCTAGTAAGGAAGCCTTGTGGCTTCGTCAGATCCTGTCAGAGTTTGGCTTTCAGCAGCAACATCCGAGTACACTTTGGTGTGATAATCAAAGTGCCATTCAGCTATGCAAAGATCCAGTCCAACATCAGCGCAGCAAAAACATTGAACTGCACACGCACTTCATCAGAAAGCTGATTCACGACCATGTTCTTGAAGTGCAATATTGTTCAACAGATGATCAAGTTGCAGACATCTTTACAAAGGCTCTCACAGAGGCGAAGTTCACTAAACTTCGATTTATGGTTGGAGTTCAGGAAGTTGTCACTAAGGGGGGATAGGCTCTAGTGCCTCCTTCCTTCTCCTATTGTGTCATATTTGTAAATCCTTCAATCCTATCCCAAGTTGTTCTTAAGGGGGGATGTTAGGATATTCCGACACATAGGAAATAGTTAAGTACAACTTGGTCTAGTATAGAGTTAGGTATAGAGTTAGGTAAAGTGTGTTTCTTTACTATGTACATTTTGTAACTTACAATCCGACGGTCACGATATGTAGTGCTCTGACGGTTCATTCTCTCCTCGGTATTACCGACACTTGATCCATGGCTTAACACCCGATTGGTCCATGATCTCTATTTAAAGAGCATGGAGGGTAATTTGTAGGGTAATCCGTCTATGAGAGAAGCATATGTAAATTTTCATTCTTTTATTAATAAATTGCCTGAAGTGGCCGCGTTGGCTCAGGCCGTGGACTGTTTCCCTCTTTTGAGGGTTTTAACCACGTCAAAATACTGGTGTATTGATCTGTGATCTGTTTGTGAGCGGTGTCCTTTGGTGTTCTGTCTGAGGAACTTACCCTGTAAATTCCTACATTCAGAAGATAAATAAAAGAAAATCACATCAAGGAAACCAAGAACAAGAGGCCTCAAGAGAGCCCTTGAACTACAAAAAGAAGTTTCTCCACCTAGAGGTCAGATCATTGTGAATGACTTAATCATTGAAGAGATCAATGTAGACAGAGTATATTGGCTTGATAAGGTTAATGGCCACTTAGAGAAGCTCCTCAATAAGGAAAGTAGAGACAATAACTTACAAAGACATATGGCCATGCATTACTATATAGAAAATAGGGTATCCCAAGTAAGAATCAAGTAATTGAAGGCAATGCTGAAGGAAACCGTAACAAGCCAAAAGAAAAAAAGAGAAGCTTGATCTACTTGCTGAGGCCTCTCTCATGGCATGACATATCATATGATTATTTCACTTAACAATTTTGAAGAAATTTTGAGAATTTTTTTCCATTGTGGATTTTTTGGTGGTTTTTAGCCTGTTTTGAAACTCAGAAACAATTATATGCGCAGCGCCTAGGTGCTATGATTTTTCCTCAGGGCTCCTTTTGCTAAAAACTCACCATGATTGGATAGATAATGGCCTAAGCATCTCAACTATCCACGTTTTCAAACTTGTCAGCAAACAAATTGAGAGAAAATGTCAAAAGGGGGTCAAAAAGTCACTTTCTGCCATTGTTTTGAAGCACACGCTGCGCATATAAGAGTAGTCCTGGGAAAATCATTTTTTCTCCTTGTTGGAGTGTCCAACTCACTTTCAGAAAGAGTCAAATAACAACTAGATATCCATAGCTTTCCAATGAGCTATCAAGCTATGAATTTGGAGCATGGGAAGGCCTCCTAAATCCTCCTACAAGCCATGCACTACGTATATGTCTGTAGGCGATGCACATATCCGTGATGGCACTGCACAAATCTTTGTAAAAGATTTTCTTCAGCATTTCTTCAGCGAATTTCAACTCAATGATGTAATTTTACTATTTCGATTTCTTAATGATGTAATTATGGGTAAATTATCTTAGTAATTTGTTTTTTATGTTAACTTAGGTCTCATTAATGAGGAAAAACTAAAATCAAAGTCTACATGAAGAGTTTGTATTCAACCTTCTCAATCTCAGTTGTTAGTTGAGATATTCTTGGAAATTGTTCAATCACTCATGGATTCAACCCCTGAGAGTGGGGAAACTGTTTATTTTGGTCTATATGTATCATTTTCTCAGTCAAAGAAAAGGGTTTGACATCTGAGGAGAAAAATATTATAGCTTTGTGCTTGAGCATTTTCAGGAAATCAAAGGGATAGTTGCAACTATTATCTGGGAATTCATGTGTAGTGAGTTTGTGATGTTGTATTTTCTCTGTTATAGGTTTATATGAAAGATATTCATCTTCTCTTTCCATTCATCAGTTCTTTAGTGGTTTTCTTTAATGTTTATAAGTAAAATTCTTTTCATAAAGCTCTGTTTTGATGGCAATATCATTATGTGTTATTTTCTTTCTTGCTTAATGAATTCATGATATATATGATCATTAAGACCTCTTGTTTCTTCTGAACACTACACTACACTGAAAACCCTAAGCCATCACAAAACTATTTCTACCTTGCTCCTTTATATCTTTTCTAATGTTACCCCTTTGATCCTTTAACCTAGTTACCTAGTTTTCATCCCTTGTCGAGCATCAAAACCCTAAATTGTAAAAACCTATTTGAGCCTAGAATATCTAGCCTAAAATCCTTTTATATTCCAGTTAATTCTTTGGTTGTGATCTCATAGAGAGATCCCTCTTTGGTTTGGCAGGGCTAGCTACTAAACTGAAAGCTTGGTCTGTGGTTAGCTCCGTCGATTCCTCTCAGCTTGTGACATTGTGGAGGATAACATTTTTGGCGCCATTGTCGAGGAAATCACTGATATATTATTCCTAGGATTCATTTTATAAGTGCATTCAAGACTAGTTCTGTGGGTGACAGATTCCGGTATCTAAAGAATGTTGATTTAGGAAATCACATCAAGTTCAAGGTGTAAAAATTATGGCTCCTAAAAGACATACAAGGTCAAATCCTGACCCAAATCCACCTCCTGTTGTTGATGATCTAGAGAAACTACTTAGGAAACTCAAATCACCTATTCTTGAAAGTGCAGCTCGAAAATTAGTAAGAACTACTTCTTTTCCTGAACAATTATTCACTGTTGAAAATATTTCTTTCGATATTCAGTTTGAGCTATCTCTTTTCAGATCAAAATCTGAGTCTTTCCTTTCTGAAGTGGTACTTGACCCTATTAAATTTGATTCCCACCTCCCTTCTTCTAAATCCCTCTTTTCTAAAGTCGATCATGAGCTTTGGTTAAACTTTGATAAACTCCAAACTCTAGCTGACCAACTTCAAATCACCACTGAAAAAGCTTACATTAAATATCAACTTGAAAACCTAGCTACTGATTCATCCTCCACTGCACCCCCAAACACATCAGTTACATCATCTGTTATTGTTAATTTGCTACCACCTCCATTAGTATCATCATCTCCAGCAACACAAACCATTGTAGCACCTATACAACCCCCTCCAGTAGTCATGGCATGATTTTCCCCTCTAATATTATCTGCCCAACTTACGGCTCTACCTCAAAACTATGGCCAAAGACTCCCTCTGTTTGATGGAAGTTCAGAAATCACATCCCAACAACATGTTGACAAATTGGTGGATTTGATCGACCTTGAAGATGTTGATGAAGAAGATGCTAAGATGAGAATCATATCTTAGAAATTTTCCGAAAATGTTAAGAAATGGTTTCGCAGTTTGAAAACCAATTCTATCAATAACTCTTAGAGGTTGATAGAGTTGTTCTTAGCTCGATGGCAAGAAAAAAAGAATCCATTACATATTTTGGCTGAGTATAATTCCATGAAAAGAAACCCGAATGAGACAGTGTAGGAATTCACAACAAGGTTCAATATGGTGTATAATTCCATTCCTGATGATATGAAACCTCTCCCTGGTTTAGCACTCCTCCACTATCCTGATTCCTTTGACCCAGACATGGAATATCAACTTAGGGAGAGAGACCCTACAACTTTAGAAGAAATGTGGCGAAATGAAATAAGTGTTGGGTGTAGTATAGGGTCTATAAATGTACCAACATTTAATTTGTCAATCCGGATAGTTTGTGAACTTCGAGACGCAGCACTGGAATTCCAGAGAAATCCCCTAGCAACCTACAAAATAAATGCTAGTCTATCTTGCGTATTAATCTCATCAATAAATGAAATCCCGCACTAAAAGAGAATTCAAGAAAACACCAATCCAGACAATTAAAGTGTGCGGGAAATAAAAGGCAATTAATAATGCGAAAGGAGATTCTAATTACAAGCGAACAGAAGATAAATCTGAACTAGAAATAAAGCAGTGTCGACATAATAACAAAAAGACTGTAAAAACCATTCTGCTTGCACTAATTCTACTTGCACTAATTCTGCCTGTACTAATTCTATGTAAAGTTAACTTGAAAGCATCAGCAACATCACAAGGAAATTTACTGTGTAAATAAACTTATGAAGGAAATTAAGTTAATATGAATCTCGCCTTCCTTGTCCTGAAAATAAATCTTGCAAATTGTCCCGAAGTTAAAGGAAAGTAAATATTATTGTTCGCAATTTGTTTTCATTAATATCAGCTCCGCGACATACAAGTAACATATGGTTTTTGTAAGCATTGTTTAAATGAATATGTCAGTACCTCAAAACCATAATCACTCACATCGTTTTCATGTTCTAGAATATAAATCAATTACAGTTTATCAACGCATAAGTGGATCTTGCAAATAAGAACTACTGGAGGAATATCCCAAGTGTAAGCACAAATCTCAAGGACATGAATAATTTCTTAATGTGGAAAATCAATGAAGTTTAGAGCTGAAAGGAAAACATTGCAACAAATTAAATGACATTAATTGAAGGCAGAAAGAAACTGTAAATAAATCAAATTCACACAACAAACAAACAAGAATTGAAATGCTATCTAGTTTAAAAGATGAGAGCAGTGTCAAGCTGGTTTGGTGGCCAACCCAGCCAGCTCACACCCTCTTTGAGTGCCTGGTTCACACAGAATTTAACACCATTAGATGCAGCAAATAGATAAACAAAACATGCTGAGAAATTGCTTCAATTGATTACTGAAAACAATGCTTACATCAAACAGACATGCTCAGCTCCAGCAAGACAAGAGGAGTGATCCGCTGGTGATATACATGTAATGCTACATTGGGAAAACTCCTCTTTCCTCCTGCACGATCCCTTCATGCACACTGCTTCTGGGTGGATCGATTTCCATATTGTCTAATTAATTGACTCCTAAGTTAACTTCTTGCCATTCCAGGCAATCTATTTTATATGCATTAGATTACAATTTGGGCTTTTAATTAGCCGATTAGCAGATCTCAACAATTTGCCATGAATAAAGTTGGTTTGCAACTGAATGTCAAAGCAGGAATGATTTTGGTGAACCATTGCTCTTTTCATGGAACGATGCTATTGCTAGACTCCACATAGGATGGTTGCACTGCTGCATCATAACCACTTTCCGTAGATGTGGACAAGGCATTGTGTTGACTCCAGCGTTGATGTGGTTGCCATTCTATTATGTGACAGTCTTGCACAAACAAATTCATGGTCAACTTCATCATGATTAATTGGAAGGTTTGTTGCATGATAGGGCATGTGCCGGGGTGATAGATGATGTGCTTCATTCCATTCTAAACTTTCAGGTAATCTGTCTGTGGTAGTTCTGGGAAGCGAATTTAGGAGGTTAGAGACATGAAGATTGAATCTTGTAAGAGTTGCCACGATTCATGAAATTCGAATTCTCCTCTTTGCACTGGTAATTGTTTCTGTAATTATTGCTAATATTCAGTTCATGCATTGGTAAGTACATTACATCATATCTCTGAATAGACTGAGATGATGTCTTGTTAGAGTCATTATGGACAATTTCACTTTTGACTCGAACCATTTCTTTTTGTTTGCGTATGGTGACTTGTTGCGGTCTCCTAATCTCTTTGTTTTGGATCCTCAATTCTCGCATTTTACGAGCAAGAGATCCTCGATTATGCTTCTCTTGAAGTGATATCATCCTCTCTTATTCACTGCTGCCATCCTTTATTTCAAGGTGCTCTTGAATTCATTCAAGAAGAACTGAATTTCGACCTATTACTCTTAGCCCAAGCTTTTGCAGGTAAATCTTGCATAATCTTGCATATTTAGCAGACTGATTCCATATCGCCTAAATATTAAAATGTTATTGATGAATGGAGTTATGATTGCAGGAAACAACAGTTGGGTTCTTTTCGAACACACTGATCTCCATCTCCATCTCATTGGTTTCTTGGGAATACTTTCTGAGGAAATGGGCAGCGGAGGATCCACCAATTCCATTGCCCACAATGCAAACCCGCTGGCTATCTCCATTCGTAAGACAAATGAATTGAACCACCAACACACTTATCACCCACACTATTGTTTTCCATTCCATTGCCTGATCTTCCTTCCCCATTGCTTCTTCCTTAAGTTATGTGCTCGAATGCCAAGCTGAAACTCTGAACTCACTGGTTTGTTGAAAGGCTCGTTGTTGGGATAATTCATTAGAGATTGTAATAGACAAGCACACATTATTATTATGGAGGGACTAAATGTTTTGATACCCTATGAGCCATAGCAAGCCAAGGAACAAAATCATACAAGTCAACATTTGATACAATTCGATCCCCATCAATGGAGGGTTCGAGTACAGGTACAAAGAATGTGAGTGAAGTCTAGGAATCCTTCAGAGTGCAAGCAGGTAAGTGGTGTAGGAAATCATTGCATGGTGTAGGCCGGTAAGTGCAATGGTGCATGCACATAAATGCAATGGTGTAGGCACATCCAAAAGTATAATCAAACCGATTTTAATCCTGCAACATACAAACCTTAATTAAACTCTCATTAATTCTATTTTAATCCTGTTAAAACAAAGAAGTAACAAATACTCTTCGAAAATAATCATTTATCCAATCAAAAACATGAGAAAAATAAATAAAAATAAGACAAAATGGAGACCCAACAGTATATGTGGAAGCTAATTTGTTGATCAACAAATCTAAAACAAAACCCGAGAAACCTCAGAAGAAAGTCACCATTAAGGAAGATTCCTCTTCATCTTCTGATATAAAACTTACTCTAATAAAAACCATGGAAAGAATGATGGACATGATAAATATAGTAGATGAACAAGCAGAGCCTTCAATAAGGAATCCAAATTATCAAGGACAACAACAACCACAATTTAGAAATAAGCTTTTTTTCTATAAAAATAAGGATCCTCAGGGACAAATCAGAACTCCATTTCCACAAAATTACACTGAAGACCAGGAGGAAGATGAATAAGAAATTGTTGAAGCAAATAATTTCTTTGAGGAAGATGAACTACCTACTTTTCTAACTAAGGAAGATCAATTTTCTCAGAAGCCTTTTATACCAAGTGATCAACAACTTGTCCTTGCAAATGATGATTTATGGGCAATGCAAACCGAAGAGTACCAAAGGGGATATCAGAATGCTCTCATCAATCTAGAGAGGAAGTACAATTTGAGAAGCAGGAATGTGCCTGTGACATTGAATCAGAAAAGGAAGAATGCTCATAAAGATGTACAAGACAAAGAAACAACCCTTGTAGATCAAAACAAAGAAAAGGAGATTGTCATATTAAGTCAGGATTAAATAACGAAGTTTCTTCTAGTAATATGAGGAGGGATAAGGAGGCTCAAAGTGAAGGTCATAGAAAGGAGTCTCAAGCCAAAGGACAACTTGAAAATGACATCAATGCAAAAGAGGTAGACAAGCAATCCAATCTGTTTAGTTTAGAGAATGAAATTTCTAAATTGAAAGTTTCGATTCCTCTAGTTGAACTAGTCAAGAATGATAAGTACAAGTCTCAGATTGCTAAAATGTTGAAAGTAGATCAGGTGTCAGATACATTTAATGTTGTTGATGATGAGCCTACAATGCTATTTGGTCTAGATTTAGAGGGAAGTCCCGAAGATAGTGAAGTCCCACCTTTCTATCTTAGTCTGAAACTCCATTTTTTTATCCTCCATAATGCCATGTTAGATTCCGGTGCCTCGCATAACCTTATTATGGAAAAAATGGGATTAAATATCACCCGACCTTATCATGAAATTTATTCATTTGATTCGGGAAGAGTGAAATGCCTTGGTCTTATCAAAGACTTAGTAGTGTCCCTAGACCAAATTCCAACCAAGAATGTGTTGATGGATGTAGTGGTCACTGATATATGTCCATGGTTTGGCATGTTGCACTCACGATCTTGGGAGGTAAAGCTGAAAGGAACCTTGCAAATTGATTTTTCATATGTTACTATACCAATATTTGGGCAGCTTAGAAAACTGTACTAGGAGAAAAAGATGAAATTCATGATTAGTAGCAAAGAAAACCAAATAATCACCCCATCCATGATGTACATATTGACCTGGAGTCTTTCATTTTGTATAGTGATATGAATCCAGTAGATGATGATAGTCAACTTGTAGAAATTTCAGAAGTTTCATATGTTATAAGTAATGTACTGGAAGATTTGATTGCTAAAGAAAAGGAAAAGAATGTAGAGTGTTTACAACTGGAATGTTCACCTGAAAAGATCACCGAGTCAGTGTAGAAAACAAAGATTGTTGAGACAGTGAGTCATCCTCCAGAAAATTAGACAGTTCAGCCTTCCAAAGTTTTGTTTCTGGATGAAGAAGATGGCCTTTGGACCATGGAGTTTGATGGTGCATAAGGGAAAGAAGGAGATGAGATTGTCATGTGGATTCATGGTCCCTTACATCAGTCATGTAAAATTCCTTGCAATGTAAGATTGAGTTCTTATAAGTTTCCCTTTGATTGCTCAAATAATTAGGTAGAGTACGAAGCACTGATTGCTGGCCTTAAAATTCCGAAAAAACTGGGAGAAAAGAGGATTTCAGTTTATGGCGATTATGAGTTGGTAATTAAATAGGTGAAAGGGGAGTACCAGGCCAAGCATCCAAGGATGTGAGCTTATCAAAATGTTGTCCTTCACATTCTTAATACTTTTTCATAATATACTTTGTCTTTGATTACTAGAACTCAAAATATTATGGTTGATTCCTTTGCTATTGCAACTAGTATGGTTAACATTCCTATCCACTCAAATAACAAGTATTTAATTAATGTTAAACACCGCCTAGTTGTCCCTGACAATCTGAGATATTGGCAGGTGTTTTGGGATGAAAACTAGATTAACGATTTTCTATAGATGGAGGATAAATTCCTGAATTCCCATATTGATGATGCATCTAATGAGAATGATCAAAAAATTGAAGCAACCAAGGTTGAAGTGTTGCATTTTAACAATAATAAAATTCCACGAGGTCTCGTACCTTTGGAAGAGTTATTGATCATGATGATGTCACTAAAAATCCCACCATGGTTCCCACAGAAAAGGGTGTTGAAGATGTAAACATTGGTACAACAGATAAGCTTAAGATGGTCAAATTGTCAAAATATCTATCTCCTGAGATGAAAAGTAACTACATTGCTTTGATGGCAGAATTTTCTGATGTATTTGCTTGGGAATATTCAAATTTAAAGGTGTCTGATATGAACATCATTCAACACACTATACCAATTAAGCCTGATCAAAATTCATTCCGCTAGAAGCTAAGGAGGATGTTGGGTTAATTACCCCATTACTAGTGTAGTTATACCCCTTATTTATATTATTGTGCCCCCATTACCCCCATATTGTTATTAATGTGCCCATAGAATCCCTCTATTGTTATTTTTGTGGCTTTATATTATTATTGTTAGGTCGGCTGGATTATATTGTGACTCCATAGACTCCTATATATAGAAAGAGGTTTTGTCATTTGAATCATCCAAGAATTGTTCATTTATGTAATGTAAAGGAGGTTGTCCCCTCGAAGAGGCTGAATTCTAAGGCGTTGATCTATCTTTTCTATCTTTTCTTGAGCTGTTATCATAATATTTGGTATCAGAGCTTTGGATTCTAGGGTTTCGCTGCTCCAAACAGGTCATCGTGGAATTTTCGCTATAACTTTTTTTCTATGTCGTTTCAGAAGTCGCAAAAAAAACCCATTTGAGAAGAAATCGCGCTAAACCTTGGGTCCGAATTTCAGAGCTTTTCGCGCGATATTTTCGGAGATATGATCTCAGGAAGTTGGTCTTTTTGCAGACTCCTGAATTACACTCAAAACAGGTGACCTGGGGAAAATCGTCATAACTTTCTTTCTGAGCATCGGATTGAAATTTCGTAAGAAGGTACAGAAAGAGGACAGACTGTAGTTTTCGTTTATATATTTTTTAGAGTCAAAGGTTGAAACAGTGACACGTGGCACTTCATACAAGTTCGCTCTACTGAACTAGTCTATAATCAGGTCACTGCGGGAGATTGTGCATAACTCTTTCTTGGAGAATTTGGATCAGACTAGTGGCATTGGAAAGAGGACATAGAAGGCTACTACAGGTCACAATTTTAGAACTGGATGATTCGAAATTACAGAGATACATCAGATTCAATATCAGGCTTCTACAAAGTAAAAAAAGGTGTGTAGTTTTTATTTTTTATTTTTGCATAAGCTTGGTTTGAAGGAATTCAAAGGGCATAGTAAAGCATTATTATCGGTAACTGATGCCCCGAGGAAAGAAAATGCAAACACCTAGTAAGGAACCTGAAAGCTCTAGCATGACTCATGAAGAAGAGGAAGAAATGCTACATGATATATCAAAATTACAAGAACAAGTGCAACAAATGTCACGCTCACAAAAGCTAACAGATGCTAAGATAAATGGCGTGGAATCTAAGATAAAGGGCATGGAAGCTAAGATGGATGATATGAAGACAAATTTGAGGACAGATTTGAAGACAGACATGGCAGATTTGAAGACAGATTTGACAAATTTTCTACAAGAAATACTTACTAATGGTGAAAAGGTTGTAAAGGAAACTCATGATGTGAACAAAAGAAATGTTAATCATGATTCCATAGACTCTAATGTTGGATCGAAGACCCACCATATTCCAAAAATCGATATGAGGAAGTTTGATGGCAAGGATCCCGCCACATGGATATTACAGATGGAGCAATTCTTCGATCTCAATAATGTGCAAAACACACAAAAGGTACGTATGGCAACTTTATATTTGGAACCAAATCAGTTTGTATGGTATCAATGGCTTTGTTCTCGTAAACAATTTATCACTTGGGCAATTTTTACGGAAGAATTGATAGCACATTATGAGGATACAAAAAGCAACACTTTTTTTAGCCAATTGATAAGTCTCAAACAAAAGGGTTCAATAATGGAGCACATTGAGGAGTTCCAAAAATTGAACATAAGGGTAAAAGATATTCCAGAGGAGCATAGGATTGATGTGTTCATAGGGTCTTTAAAGGATAATATCCAACATGATGTTCGCCTTTGGGAACCTGATTCATTAGAGAAGGCATTCAGGTTAGCAAGAAAAATGGAAAGCAAAATTATGGCAACCAGGAAGCATACCACTCACAACTATAAAGACGGAAGTGTTGTTGCCCCTAGTCTTCCACAACCTATAAGGTTGACACCACAACAATTGGAAGAAAAAAGAGCAAAAGGGCTTTGTTACAGTTGTGATAGCAAATACACTAAAGGTCATAAGTGTGCTGAGAAGAAATTATTCTACATAGATTGTGAAGAGGAAGAAGAAAAGGAGCAAGAAAGGTCAAAAGAAGAGGATATACTCCAGGAACAAAGCCTAGATGAAGAACAAATAAATCCGACCATATCTTGTAATGCATTGGCGGGAATTACCACTCCTCAAACCATCAAGATAGAAGGACAAATCAAGAAGAAAAAGGTAATAGTGTTGATTGATTCAGGAAGCACCCACAATTTTATTCATTGTAGGGTAGCAAAAGAATTGAATTGCTTCCTATATCCAGCACCAGAGTGTCAAGTGATGATTGCAAATGGAGGAACAATAAATTGCTCTGGAAAGTGCCATAATATCAAGCTATCCATGGGAGAATATGTATTGACTAGCCCAATGCTTTCCATTCCAATGGGAGGTGCTGATGTTGTACTAGGAGTCCAATGGCTACAATCCTTGGGTACAATAGCTTTTAATTTTCAAGAACTTTTCATCAAATTTTCTATGGAAGGAAAGGAAGTTGAATTAAGGGGTATTGCAGGGAAACCAGGAAAGATAATCAGCTCTAATGGTATGACAAAGCTTCTAAAAAAGGAGCAAAGAGGTGTAATTGCACAATTATGTTCGCTAGATGTTTCCACATTGGAATCATCTATTTCTCCAGATCTCCAAAAAGTCCTGGACAATCATTCCAAGGTATTTGAGACTCCCAAAGGTCTCCCACCTATGCGTGATCATGATCATGCTATTCATCTGATTCCAGGAAGTGTTCCTCCAAACATCAGGCCGTACAGATATCCCTATGTCCAAAAAAGTGAAATTGAACGTATGGTTGCAGAAATGCTAGAGGCTGGTATAATTCAACCGAGTCAAAGTTCTTTCTCTGCTCCAGTAGTATTGGTGCACAAGAAGGATGGATCATGGCGCATGTGTCCAGATTATAGGGAGCTCAACAAGCTCACTATTAAAGATAAGTTCCCCATTCCTGTCATTGATGAATTACTGGATGAATTGCATGGATCAATTTACTTCACCAAGTTGGATCTTCGTTCAGGATATCATCAAATCAGAATGAAGATTGAAGACATTCCAAAAACGACATTTAGAACTCATGAGGGTCATTATGAATTTTTGGTCATGCCTTTTGGCCTTACCAATGCACCTTCAACATTTCAAGGTTTGATGAATTCAATTTTCAAACCATTCCTTAGAAAATTTGTGTTAGTATTTTTTGATGATATACTAATCTACAACAAGTCTTGGAAGGATCATGTTGAACATGTTGACAGGGTGCTACAACTATTGGAGGAGAAACAATTATATGCAAAAAGATCCAAATGTTTCTTTGGAGTCCAGGAGGTGGAATATTTGGGTCATATTGTATCTCATGAAGGAGTTAAGGTAGACCCTAGCAAAATTAAAGCCATTAAGGAATGGAAAATCCCCACATCCATAAAGCATCTGCGAGGATTTCTTGGGTTGACAGGGTATTATCGCAAGTTTGTTAAGAATTATGGGAGAATAGCAGCACCTCTAACAACATTATTGAAGAAAGATGCATTTTCATGGACTCCGGAAGCAACAAAGGCCTTTGAACATCTTAAAGAGGCAATGTGCCAAGCACCGGTCTTAGCTACACCGGACTTCACAAAAACCTTTATTGTGGAATGTGATGCTTCAGGAAATGGAATTGGTCTTGTTCTAATGCAAGATGAAAGACCCATTGCTTTTGAAAGTCGTCCAATCAAGGGAAAGTTTTTAAGCAAAGCTATTTATGAGAAGGAAATGTTGGCAATACTCCATGCACTTAAGAAATGGCGACCCTACCTAATGGGAAGACACTTCAAGGTAAAAACGGATCATGATAGCCTTAAATACTTTTTAGAACAAAGATTATCCTCTGAAGAGCAACAAAAGTGGGTCACAAAGATGTTGGGTTATGACTTTGAAATCATCTACAAAAAAGGGAAGCAAAATGTGGTGGCAGATGCACTCTCAAGAAAGGATGAGGATGTGGAAGCATTGTTGTGCACCATTTCTATTATCCAACCAGATTGGATAAATGAAGCAAGGGAGGAATGGAAGAATGACGAAGAAGTGTGGGCACTTATTCGAAAGCTACAACAAGATTCCAGTACGTCTGATACATTTAGCTGGAAAAATGATTCGTTATGGTACAAAGATCGCTTATACCTCTGTAAGAATTCCCAGCTAAAACAAAAGATTCTTATGGAATTGCACACTTCTCCCTTAGGAGGGCACTCAGGATTTTTAAAAACTTACCACAGGGTTAAGAAGGAATTTTTTTGGGATGGCCTTAAATCAGATATTCAAAAGTTTGTGGCGGAATGTTTGGTTTGCCAACAAAATAAAGTTGAAACAATTAAGACACCGGGTCTATTACAACCTTTATCCATTCCAAGCCAACGTTGGGAGGAGGTTTCAATGGATTTTATCACAGGTTTACCCAAGTCTGAGGGAAAGAGTGTCATCATGGTGGTAGTTGACAGACTTACCAAGTATGCACACTTTTGTGCATTATCACATCCATTTAAAGCCAGTACAGTTTCTACTGCATTTATGGAAACAATTCAAAAGCTACATGGAAACCCAAAGATTATTGTAAGTGACAGAGATCCCATTTTCACTGGAAATTTTTGGACAGAATTATTTTCTTGTCTTGGTACTCAGTTAGCTCATAGCTCATCTTATCATCCTCAATCTGATGGGCAAACTGAGATAGTAAACAAATGTTTGGAAGGATATCTTCGTTGCTTTGTATCTGATAAACAGACACAATGGGTCAAATGGTTGCCTCTGGCTGAATGGTGGTATAACACTTCCTTTCATACAACAACAAAAATGACCCCATTTATGGCACTTTATGGGTATCAACCACCATCCATCACATCATATTTAAGAGAAAATTCTAAGGTTCAGGCAGTGGAACATCACATCGAACATCAACAACAAGTCCTCCAACTCTTAAAGGATAACCTCGTGTTGGCACAAAATAGAATGAAACAACAGGCAGATCAACATCGCAGTGAAAGAAGTTTTGATGTAGGTGATTGGGTATTCCTACGGCTACAACCATATAAGCAAATGTCCCTCAAGCAAGCTAAGAAGGATAATAAATTATCACCAAAGTATTATGGTCCGTACAAGGTGTTGCAAAAGATTGGTACTATGGCATACAAATTGGAGCTTCCTGCAGCTTCTCGATTGCACCCAGTTTTCCATGTTTCATGTTTAAAGAAGGTTATAGGCGACAAGCTCCCAGTTCAAACAATATTGCCAGAACTTGACGAGGAAGGAAAAATTATATTGGAACCGGAAGCAGTCATAGAAACAAGAACTCGACAGCTACGAAATCGATCAATTTCAGAGTATCTTATCAAGTGGAAGAACTTATCCGCTGAAGATTCCACATGGGAGGATGAGAATTTTATGCAGAAGTATCCAGAACTACTCAAGCGTTGAGGACAACACTTTTTTGAAGGAGAGGGGCATGTTGGGTCCCTATAATACTAGTGATTACCCCATTACTATTGTAGTTATACCCCTTATTTATATTGTTGTGCCCCCATTGCCCCCATATTGTTATTAATGTGCCCATAGAATCCCTCTATTGTTATTTTTGTGGCTTTATATTATTATTGTTAGGTCGGCTGGATTATATTGTGACTCCTTAGACTCCTATATATAGAAAGGAGGTTTTGTCATTTGAATCATCCAAGAATTGTTCATTTATGTAATGTAAAGGAGGTTGCCCCCTCGAAGAGGCTGAATTCTAAGGCGTTGATCTATCTTTTCTATCTTTTCTTGAGCTGGTTTCATAACAGAGGATTAATCCTAAATTGTTACCATCCATTGAGAAAGAGGTAAATAGACTCTACAAATTTGGTATTATGGTTCCTATTCTTTTTTTTGAATGGATGTCAAATCTTGTGTTGTCGAGAAAGAATACCAGGGAGATTCGTCTTTGTATTGATTTCAAAAATTTAAACAAAGTGTCCTTGAAGGACAATTATCCCCTGTCGAAGATGGACCATATTCTGCAAAGGGTAGTTGGGTATTCCAGGATGTCACTGCTTGATGGATACTCGGTCTACAACTAGATTTTGGTGCATAAGGATGGTCAGTTGAAAACAGACTTCACAACACCATGGGGTACATTCATGTACGCCGAGATGCCATTTGGATTGAAGAATATAGGGGCGAAATTTTAGCGGGCTATGTACATCACTTTCCCTAATGAAAATGATATTTTTCTGGTTATTTATTTAGATGATCTCACAATTTTTCCTAAATCTGATGAATAACACTTACATCATCTAAGAATTGTTTTTCAGAGATTCAGAAAATTCGGTATTTCACTAAATCCAAAAAGAGTTTATTTTCCATGGAGGATGGCAAGCTGCTAGGGAATATTATTTCCAAGGATGAAATTCACATTGAACCTACAAGAAGCAATTCAACAATTATATTTCCCGAGGAATAAAAAAGAGATTCAATCATTTAATGGGAAAATTAACTTTTTGAGGAGATTCATCTCCAACCTCGATGAACACTTGAGAGAGATCACTGACATGATGAAAATGGAAAGTGAGGTAAGATGGTCTGAATATGCCAAGAATTCATTCAATGTGATTAAATTTTCATTATCTACTTCTCCTACTTTGATCAGTCCCAACTATACTTCAGATTTTGTATTATTTTCATTCGCCTCTTAGCATACTTTAGCAGTTAACTAATGCAAAAGAGGGATCAGAAAAATGAATAGCCCATAGCTTTTTTCAGTTGAACAATAAGAGATGCAACGCTGAAATACAACATTATTGAGAAGTAGGCTTTGGCTTTGGTGAAAATGCTTAAAGATTTCTGGGTATACATTCTGCATTCTCACACCATAGCTTATGTTCCAACAACAACAATAAAAGAAGTTCTTATGCAGACAAATCCAGAGGGTAGGCGGGGAAAATGGATCACAACAATGTTAGAATATGATTTAGAGATAAATCCAACAAAGCTCATCAAGGGAGAAGGTTTGGCCAAGCTCATGGCCGAATCTAATTTGCATGCATTAGATATCAATATAATTGCTGCCCTCTCTGAAGAAGAAGCAAAAGATTCACTGGTACAAGTATCGGACATGTTCACTTCATCTCCATGGTATTCAGACATATTTTATGTATTACAACATTTAAATCCTCTGTTAGAAGTGCCCAAAGGTAAAAGTAGATCATTAAAGTTGAAAGCTTCAAAGTATTGTATTCTTGATGGGGTTTTGTTTTGGAAAGATCCGGGTGGTGTCTTGCTGAACTGTCTTGTTGAAAATGAAGCAAAAGATGTGATGATTGATTTCCATAAAGGAGATTGTGGTGGTCATCTCTTTTGGAAAACTACAGCCAACAAAATTTTGAGGGTTGGGTTTTATTGGCCTACTCTTTTTGTTGATGTGTATAAAACAATGATGAGTTGTCATGAATGTCATATTTTTCAAGGGAAAAGAAAAATTTTACCATTACCATTGCTCCAATTTCAGTATCAACTCCATTCGAGTAGTGGGGTTTTGATTTTGTTGGGGAAATCCATCCTTCATCGTCTGCACAACACAAGTGGATCTTGACAGCCACAAATTACTTTACGAAATTGATTGAAGCAATCCCAACTAGGAAAGCTATTGATTCTATTGTCATTCAGATTATTGAAACTAATACCTTATCTAGATTTGGTTGCCCGCAGAAAATAATCACCGACAATGCTACTACTTTTAAGTCCAAGAAGATGGTGGAGTTTTGTGAGAAGTAACATTTCACATTGGGGTATTCAACCGCTTATTATTTGCAAGGGAATGGGCTGGGGGAATCTTCCAATAAATCTTTGATCACCATCATCAAGAAAGTTTTGGAGGTAAATAAGAAAAAATGGCATAAAAATATCATTAATTTTTTATGGGCAGATAGAGTCAGTAACAAGAAATCCATAGGCATGTCTCCTTTTCAGTTGGTGTATGACATTGATAGTGTATTTCCTTCATCTATTGTTGTCTTGGTCATGAAGATTTTGCAGGAAATGGACAGTGAACTGAATGATCTGCAGTGAAGAATAAGTCAAATGATCCATTTACAACAAACTAGGGAAGAAATTTTTCAAAATACTTCTAAACTTCAGGAAAGGATAAAAAAGATTTATGATTGCAAGACTAAAGAAGATAACTTTAACCTAGGTGATATGGTTCTTCATTGGGATGTACAGAATGAAGAAACATGCAAACATGACAAGCTTGAAAATCTATGGAAAGGACCGTACCAAATCTCAACCTTCAGAAGAAAGAATGCTTATCTGTTGGAAGAAATGAATGTGCAAGATTATTCAGGATGAGCGATCAATGGTAGGCTTCTCAAGAACTTCTATACCTGAAGAAATTTCTGGAAATTTTCATTATTAGTATATATACCAGTTTACTTTTCATGTCTGAGTGTGAAGTGGTTATCATAGGAGTTTGAAGCCCGAGGAGAAGGCCATAAGGCTTCTTTGATCAGCTACTGGTAAAAAAACAAAAAAAATGTTTTATTTATTGTTTTTCAAAGTCAGTTTTCAGTTTGAGTTTATTCTTTTTCATTTTGACTCCATGCCTAATGAATAAGGCTACCTGATCTACAATGTTCTTGACACCTCCAAGGAGCTGCCATCCCCAGCTAAAGCCAATGTTAGTGCCTGTCAGTCATGTCAGTCACTGATGATCAAATGTGCTCTTACAAAGTTTTTTACTAGGGTCTTAGGTCAAATTTTTATGGTTTCCAATAGCTTTTCAATAAAAATTAGGCAGGTTCAGTCTTTACTACTCCTTTCAGTTCCATGGTAAATCAACACCATCATGGTCAAGTCAAATTACTATTAGAAGAGTCCCATAGTCATTATGGTCATAATTCATCTCATAAGTCCATGCTGGGTCAACACTAGGTCATAGGGTTAATTTCCTAAAAATTGGTCATGTCACTATTAAAATCATTTTATAAAGGAGTAGTTAAAGTCAACTTATCAATAAAGGGTTTAAAGCATACATTTTACCTTATAATGAAATAATTTCATAAAGTTATGAAGCTGCATTGTAAAGATACATCAAAGTCAAGTTATGAAAAGTGATGGTGGGTCCACTACCACATGTAAGTGAAAAATCGATTTCCACAAGCTATAAAGGAGTCCCACTCACTCTCCATTTGCTCATTCCATTTTCCAAGACATTACTCCACCAAAAAAAAATGAATTTGTCAGATAAAGATCAGTTTTTGCATTCCTAAGTTCAGTTTCTTTTAAGCGCTGCGCAAATCCTCATGTTGTGTTACACATTTCCTTGGACTGGTGTGTTTTTCATCAAAGAGATGTGAACTTCCTTGCAATGGTTTCTTTAATCATATTCCAGTTATGTCATATTTAATCCAGGTTGGTGGCCTCTTATTTGCTCAATTAATCTCTTAAGTTGTGGTGCTAAGTTTCGTTTTCCTCTCCTAGAGTTTTGAAAATATTTTTCATGATTTCATGATTTCCATGGTAGAATTGTTATCAAAACTTGTATCCTGATGCTTATACACCTTCTCCTATCATAATCACACATTCCCAAACACCCTCTATCAAACCCATCCTCAAATTCCATCATTTTTACACAAACCCTAGCCATAGTACACTTTCCTAGGCTAGGACTGTGTTTCCCTTCTTTGAAACCCTTCCCCTCACCCAAATTTTGAAATTCCACCTTCCTTAGCTCCCTAACATCCCTCACTATCCTCCCAAATTTTCCCAAGAATTTACCAGTTCCCTATCCCTTTCATTTCCCTTAATTTCCTCAAGATATATAAATCCCCTGTTTTCCTACAAGTAAAACACTAATTTCTATCCCACAGAACTAGGTGTTACCATGGAGTCTGAAACATCTGAACAAAAGAGGCATAAAGGAGGGAAGATAATCATATATGATCATATGTCAACTCGAGAAACCATATCATCTCCTTTCATCATAATATCATTTGAAGATGTAGGTTGTCTTTCCTTTTGCCAGAGAATTGAGCAACTTAGGTTTCATGACCAACTGACTAGTGCTTTTGCCACCAAGTTAAGGAGGGATAAAGTGACTATAGAAGGAGTTGAGTTCACTATTTCAAGTGAAATAATCTCCACAGCTACTGGGATTCCAAATACTAGAGAAACTTGGTTTAAGAAAAGAGACATTAACCTTCAAAGTTACAAGATGTACTTGAAAACACCATATAAGACAACTCCAAAACATGTTTTTCCATTCAGACATTTGTTGGACAGATATGCCCCTCTCATGAAATTAATCATGAAATATTTTACATGTGAGGGTAGGTATTCAAGGCTGTATCAATACCACATGAGGCTTTTGATGCATTTCACCGGTGTGAAGCAACTCAACTTGCCTTACTATCTTTATAGAAGCCTAACAAAAATGACAGAGAAGGTACAAAATATGGGAGAAAATCATCATACTAGTCTATTTCATCATGGCTTGGTGAAAATTCTAGTTTTTCATCAATTGGAATAGGTAAATTTGTCTTGGGATGGCTTTGCAAATTCAACTTTCCCCCCAGCTTCTCCAACTATATCTAGTGGTGAATCAACTGTTGGAAATAATACTGAGAGGGGGGGTGAATTAGTATTTACAAATCAATAATTTTATCATTTCCATAATCAAATTTATATACGCTACTTTAGTGAAGGGAACTCGCATGTGCATGCAATTGTTCTTAAGGAAACCAACATATATCCAGTGAACTTATGATTCAGTTAATTCATCATATGTTGATCTTTAATTAGTGCATCAGTACATTATTAAACATTAAACAGTAACCATGTGCAGTAATAACAGAATAAACCATCACACATAAGCAACACACATGAACACCAAGATTTAAGGTGGAAACCCAATGTGGGTGAAAACCACATGTTGTTGTCGTCTCTGTCTTCTTTTAATAATAAGAAAATATGTTTACAATATTGTACTGGTGCAAACTCATACCAGTACGCAGGCTTCTACCTGCAAAAGGTTACAACCTTCTCTCGTTCTCCAACTTCTTTTGGAAGGGAGCTACAACCCCCTAGCTCTTGTACTAGCCTATATGATTACTAGTACGTAGGCGCCGGCCTACTGAAGGCTCCAACCTTCACTCGTTTTCCAACTACTACTGGAAGGGAGCTCCAACACCCTGGCTCTTGTACCAGACGATATGTTTACCAGTACATAAACGCTGGCCTACAGAAGGCTACGACCTTCTCTCTTCCTCCAGGGACCACGTTTCATAAATTTTCAGACTGGATACTCCTGGTACACAACACCACAATTTGAAGGCCACGTTTCATCAAATTTTCATACTGGACCCATCAATAACATTGAAGCTTAGAATCAATCACCATAACCATCATATGCATCTGCATCAACAAATCACTGAAACTCAATATTCAATATCTGAATCAACCACAACTGAATCAATCATTGAAAATCCATCATCACTACAACAAATCACAATCAATCAATCTGAACATTCAGACCACTGTCACTAGAACACAGTCACCAGAACACAAAGCAGAACCCAGAAATCTGCATCAACAACTAGAACCAACTGCAATTTCAAACGTCATATCTCATATTGTATATGCTACTTTGATGTGTCGAACCGGCATGTATACGCACTTTTATCAAATCCAACCAACGTACATATCTGCAAATATTAACTCATAACTTTGCATCTTTTGCAGACTTCATCAATCTCTGATATAACTGAAACAATCAATCACTGACACCTCTAAACCTCTAACACAATTGAATCATCCATTTAATCAAATTCATCCAATCAACTGGAACAGACAGATCACTGTAACTAGTACACAGATATGAACCCAGAACACTGTATCAACAACCAGAACAAACTGTAACCTCAAAATGCATGTGTCAGAATGTACATGCTCCTTTAACCTACGTGTATACACTACTTCCTTTTTTCCAACTTGCATATACCTCTAAAGATACTGAATCATAAAACTTATGAACCACAAACTATACCAATCAGTGACATTCTGAAGATCTGTTGTCATATTACAAAGTTCTAAACACATAGCAACAAGGATCACCCTTCCTTCTCAATCAATCAATCAATCAGAATCAATTTCCTTACACATTCAGTTCTTCTTTCAGATCTAAGAAGACATCATTGACAAACAATAGTAATATAGCAGTAAAACAACAGTATTGATCTGATAGATTAGTCATCCCTGAACATCAAGCTTTTCTTTTGCGTACGCTACTTGAAAGAGCCGAACCAGCGTGTTTGCGCACCTTCACCAAAGCGAACCAGCGTATAGATCTGCAAATACTTACTTATAGCTTCACTGTAACTCCATACTTCAGACATACCCAGATCATCATATATAAAGGATAAAACATGCGTTGGCAATAAGATCTAGCCTATCCATTGTTAGATCACATAATGATAAGTCATTATGATATTGATCCATCATTAGATCTCATCCATCATCAACCACATAGGTTCATCCTTAGTTCAAATCAAGCAAAGCATCAGAAACCCATAACCTGCATATTTGATCTAACACTTCATCATATATTCAATACTTGCACATCCTGGCCTAATGATCTTCTCCTCCTTATATAGTTTTAGGCCTTTCTCAATACCTTGGACTAGAACCACTTAGGACCAATACCTCGGACCAAATACCTTGGATCAATATCTTGGACCAAAATACCGTGGACTAAATACCTCGGACCAAAACTTTGGTTTTCCAACATGTACGCGCTTTTCCTCTTGTGAAAGTGTGTGTATACGTATATGCCCCTTTTGTTCTGTTAACCCGCGTGTATACACTGCTTGGACAAGGTGGACTTGCGTATACTTCTTAAACTACTTTACATCAACCTTTTCCTTTACCTTCTTTATTTTGATTAGTAGACCTTAGTTCCATCTTCTTGTTCCTCTGTACCAGTGCCATATTACCACTAAATAGACGTGTTACACTGTAATTTTCCATATTACTTCTGAAATGATTCCTTTGAACTGCCTTGCATTTTGTCACATCTATAAACACAACTGCCATGCATTCTGTCACATCTGATATCTCTCTTGTAGATTCATCTAGTTACCATATACAAGTGAGATGTTCTACTACAAGTGGGTTGCCATCCAGTACAACACATACATCATAATGCCAACATCAATACCTCTCAACTCACCAACACAGCAAGAGGTTGCTTATTCAAGCAGACCCACCAAGAGGAATTTTAGGGCAAAAGTGACTAAGATTTATTCTAGAGGCTAAAGGCTTGTGTTTGCTCCAAATATTGTTGAAAGGGCTAAGCCTACAATAGGTGAACAGAGAGCATCCCCACAACACGACGAATTCACTCATCTAGGCACCAATGTGACAAATGTGGAGAAAGGTCACGAGGACAAAGTTGCAAAGAAAATCATAATGGATAAGGAAGATGAGATCAAAAAGTTGGAAGACAAGTTGACAAAGGAAAATGATTTGATAGCATGCTTACAACAAGAAAACATGCAATTGAAAGTAAACCAAATGATCCAAAACACATAACAAACTTGAAGAAAGAGGATGTAAAAGGCAAAACAGTGGTTCAATTGGATGATTCAGAAGATAAAGAAGAGAAAAACACATTAAGGAAACCAAGAACAAGAGGCCTCAAGAGAACCCTTGAGCTACAAAAATATGCTTCTCCACCTAGAGGTCAGATCACTATGAATGACTTAATTACTGAAGATACATAGTATATTGGCTTGACAAGGTCAATGGAAACTTAGAGAAGCTCCTCAAGAAGGAAAGTAGAGACAATAAATTTCAAAGACATATGGCCATGCATTACTATACAAAAAACAAGGTATCCCAAGTTAGAATCAAGCAATTGAAGGCAAAGCTGAAGGAAACCCTAACAAGCCAAAAGAACAAAGAGAAGCTTGATCTACTTGCTGAGGCCTCTCTCATGGCATGACATATCATATGATGACTTCACTTGAAAACTTTGAAGAAATTTATGGAATTTTTTGCCATTTTGAAAATTTTGGTGGTTTTTAGCTTGTTTTGAAACTCAGAAACAACTATATGCGCAACACCTAGGCGCTAGGCTTTTTCCTCAGGGCTCCTTTTGCCAAAAACTCACCATAATTAGATAGATAATTACATAAGCATCTCAGCTATCCATTTTTGCAAACTTGTTAGCAAATAGATTGAGAGAAAATGTCAAAAAGGGGTCAAAAAGTCACTTTCTGCCACTATTTTGATGCAGGTGCTACACATATCAGAGTAGTCTTGGGAAAATCAATTTTTCTCCCTACTGGAATGTAAAAATCACTTTCTTTAAGAGTAAAATGATAACTAGATATCCATAGATTTCCAATGAGCTATCAAGCTCTGAATTTGGAGAATGGGAAGGCCTTCTAAATCCTCCCGCAAGCCAGGCTACGCATATGTCTACAGGCGCTACGCATATCCCTGATGGTGCTCCACATATCTCTGTCAAAGCTTTTATTCAACATTTATTTAGAAAAATTCGACTTAATGATGTAATTTTAATATTTCGATGTCTTAATGATGTAATTATGGGTAAATTAGCTTAGTAAGTTGTTTTTTATGTTAAACCCAACCTCATTAATTAGGAAAAACTCAAATCAAAGTCAAAATCAAGAGTTTGTATTCAACCTTATTAGTCTTAGTTGTTAGTTGAGATATTCTTGGAAACTATTCCACCACTCATGGATTCGACCCCTCAGAGTGGGGAAACTATTTATTTTGGTCTATATGTATCATTTTATCAGTTAGAGAGAAGGGTTGGACATCTGAGGAGAAAACACTTGTAGCTTTGTACTTGAGCATTTTCAGGAAATCAAAGGAATAGTTGCAGCTATTATCTAGGAATTCATGTGCAGTGAGTTTATGATTTTGTATTTTCTCTGTTATAGTTTTATATGAAATATATTCATCTTCTCTTTCCATTCATCAATTCTTCAGTGATTTTCCTTAAAGTTTATAAGAAAAATTCTTTTCATAAATCTCTGTTTTGATGGGAATATCATTATGTGTTATCTTATTTCTTGATTAATGAATTCATGATATATATGCTCATTAAGACCTCTTGTTTCTTCTGAGCACTACACTACACTAACAAACCCTAACCCATCACAAAACTATTGCTACCTTGCTCCTTTATATCTTTGTTGTTGTTACCCTTTGATCCTTTGACCTAGTTACCTGGTTTTCATCCCTTCTCCAGCATCAAAACCCTAAATTTTCAAAACCTCTCTGAGCCTAGCATATCTAGCCTAAAATCCTTTTATATTCCAGTCAATTATTTGGTTGTGATCTCATAGAGAGAGCCCTCTCTAGTTTGGTAGGGCTAGCTACTAAACTGAAAGCTTGGTCTGTGGTTAACTCTGTCGAATCCTCTTAGCCTATGACATTGTGGAGGATAACAATCAGTGCATGTCAGAAAACTAGGAGATAAGGATGAGTTGAATACTTCCAGAAGTGTGATAGTGATGACTTGAGGAAGTGCACTCTCATTGTCAACAATAATTGCACACTTATTGTGCACTAGGAGTGCACAGTCACTGTCCACAAGGAGTGCACAATGATGTCTCCAGGAACTACACTATGTATATTAGTGAGAGGTGAGCTTTATTGTGTTCCAAGAGTCCACACTAACTATAAATAGGAAGTGCACAAGGTCTGCTTATAATGGGGGCTCTTATGAAGGCATCAAAAGCTAGGCATGTGAAGGAAAGTAGTTTAGACACTTAGGTTTCCCAAGGGAAAACGTGACCAAGTATGACATCAATGACATGAATCAACGTATGACATGATCATTAGGGGTTTCCAAAAGGATAATGGAGGAAAATTTTTGGAAGGTGTTGTAGCCGCTACAACACTTCCATTCCATATAAAAGCCTTAGTCTTGCCTTAGTCTTGTGAAACCCCTAAACCATCATCTCTAAATCACAACTATCTGAAAATATTAATGGTCACCATAATTATTAATATACTATATAACTTATTTATAATTTAATTATTTAATTATTATTATTATTATTGGCAATATATTTTATTATATGCTATATAGTAAAGTCTATTACACAATTTTTTAGATTTGATTTCCAAGTTGCATCTTTCATTAACTAACGCTCCATCTAGACTCTCAGTATTTTTTATCACCATTTTAGACCTATTTTCAATGATAGTGGCTTGAATAATTCATGAAGTTTTTCAATTTCCTTAGTTTTTATACATTTCCATTGGTTGAGATTGAACCATCAATATCTCTTACAATTAGAGAATCTCTCTCACAATTTCTCATTAAATTTATAAAATCTCAATCCTTTATCAAAATACTATAAAATATTAGACCTATTTTCAATGATAGTGGCTTGGGTAATTCATGAAGTTTTTTATTCTCCTTAGTTTTTATATATTTCCATTAGTTGAGATTGAACAATCAATCTCTTACAATTAGAGAAGCTATCTCACAACTTCTCATTAAATTTGTAAAATCTCAATGCCTTATCAAAATACTATAAAATATTATACTTTATATAAGAATAGATGTTTAAAGCTATAAGTTAACTTGTTATTTTTGTAGAAATTGCTTGTAGATTCAAAATGTAGATTGTAATATGCTAAAACAATTGACTCAAATCTACTCTACTCATTAGCAGAAAAAATAATTGATCGATGAAATCATGAAGAAAAAGGAAGAATTCAATCACACATAACACAATGATTTTATGGGGAAAGCCATAGTTAAAAACCCCCGCTATCTGTATATTGCATTAATCAGAAAATTTGAGAAGATTATAATGATTTTCTCAAGCCTAAGCAAACTCTGCACTATCACAATCTATCTCATCACTTCACAAACAAGCTCCAGCCAATACTTAGCCAAATCTACTTTCTGGAAAGCTCCTATTTCCATGCACAGTTTCCTAGGGAATTATCCCATATTTAATTGGGAAAATCCTCATCCATAACTGTGCAATCCATCAATAGGACTTCCTCTGATTGCATGCACCATCAGTTTAATTTAGATGATTTTACAACTGATAGTACACTATCCCCGAACTATATTCTCAACTGGGTCTTTCTCTAATCTGACATGCATGGGTTAATTATGAGTGAATCTTCAATTTAATGGTTAAGCAGTACTAGTTACACCCCACTACTGGATCTCCCACTAATTCGTCCATCTGTTGGAACTAGTTTAACTAAATTTAACTCAGTTAAACTGAATTAAATAATTACAACTCAAAAGAACTCAACATAGGCCCCTAAAATTTAGGAAACACTCTAGATGACTCTAGATAGACTCCCAACTCGAATTAACTGAGCCAACTAAGTAAAATTAACTTATTTAACTATTACAAGTTGCGAATTAACTGAGCCAACTAAGTAAAATTAACTTAGTTAACTATTACAAGTTGCTATGAGAATCAAAATTACAATTTAATTCCTAATTTACTTCAAGGACAAAATTAAATTAGGATTTTCTTGTTGCATTTTTCAACACTCCCTCTCAACAAGAAAGGGATTATCTGCTACCCCGATCCTACCTCTGTGAAACTCAAATTTGCATCTTAACAATGCCTTTGTCAAAATATTTGCATTCTGCTCCTCTGTAGGATTGTACTCCAATAACATGATTCTCCCCTGCACACAATCTCACAGATGGTGATGACATATGTCGATATGTTTGGACTGATCATGAAAAAATGGATTCTTAGAGAGTTTAATACAACTCTGATTGTCATAGTAAATCATTGTAAGATCCATTTGGTGACGAAACAACCCAACAAGGATCTTCCTCATCCAGATAGCCTTACAAGTTGCTTTACTAGCAGCCATGTATTTTGTTTCTGCTGAACTTAGTGCAACTGATCTTTGTTTCCTATTGTACCAAGAAACTATTGTTGACCCAATACTAAAGATTCCCCTTGATGTGCTCTTACTATCGAATGGACTCCATTCCCAAAGACCAAACCGAGTGGTGCCTTTGAGGTATCTCAACACATGTTTAGTTGGCTTCCAAAAAAGTTTGGTTGGCTTAACCACGGCTTGAATAAATTTTTTAACTACAAAACACATGTCTGGTCATGTGTTCACCAAATAGATAAGTGAACCCACAAGTTGTCTATAAATAGTAGCCTCCACTACTTCACCTGAAGTGGCATCTTCCTTCCTCCAATGACTTGCTAGAGGAGTCTCCATGGGTTTGCTGCTCTCTATGTGGAACTTCTTCAATATCTCATTGGCATACTTGCCCTAAGAGACAAATAGTTACCCATATCCTTGCCATACTTCCATACCAAGAAGTAATGCATGAGCCCTAAGTCTTTCATCTTGAATTCTCTTGCAACATCCTCTTTGCAATATTTTATCAGCTTCTCATCACCTGTTAGATTCAAATCATCAACAATAATACTATGATTAACAATTTACCTTCAACCACGATATGGTAAGGGTTCGCATCTGCTTCACTTTTGGTGAAGTCCAACCCAGTCAAATAGCTGTCAATCCTGGTGTACCAAGCACAAGGTGTGCTTGTTTTAGTCCATACAACACTCACTTGAGTCTGCACACATGTGAATCTCTGTTGAAGGTATCAAATCCTTCTGGCTACTCAATATACACTTCTTCCTCAATCACACCATTGAGGAATATTGTCTTCAAATCTACCTAATGTATCTTCCATCCCATATGCATTGACAGTGCTAGAATAGATCATGCTGATGAGTACTTTGCTATTGGAGAAAAAGTCTCATTGTAATCAATTCCTTCCATCTACGAGGACCCTCTAGCCACAAATTTGGCCCTATGTTTCTCCACACTCCCATCTGTTACTTGCTTTACCTTGTAAAGCCATATGGAACTCACCACTAACTTGCCTGCTAGTCTTGGGACAACATCCCAAATATTGTTTCTGATAATGGAGTCATACTCCTCAACCATGGCATCAAACCATACCAGTTGTTGCACTTCTTCCTCAAATCAGGATGGCTCAACCTCTACACTATCGCTCATCAGAGCCATGTAGCTAGTGTACCGCTCTGGTGACCTCCTCTACATGTGCTATGATTTGGGTGCTCCCACATTCTCTCTAGCATCATGCATTAATCTTTCAGCCTCTCTAGTGCACTTCCTTCCATCGTTGGAAGTATTTGCATGAGTGGGTTCTTCCAATCTCTACTCCTCTGCATGTGGTTGCTCCACATCATCCTGAGGTTCCTCCTTTAGAGCTAAAAGCTCCTCATCTGCATGTAACTGAGGATCCCTCTCAAGGGAACATCTCATGGCATTCTCTTCTTCAAATGTAACATCTCTACGAACCACTGTCATCCTATTGGATGGAAGGTACACCTGATAGTTGTGAGGTGTATTAGTGTACCCCACAAATATGCCCAACTTAGTTGTTGGCTCTAGCTTTTTCCGTGCATGCTTGGTAACATGACAGTAGATTGATGAACCAAAGATCCTGAAGTGTGCCACTTCTGGTTTTTTACCTTAAAACGCTTCTTCTAGTGTACTCATCCCAAGAATTCGATGATTTATTATGTTATGAAAATAAACAATTGTGTTTCATTCTTCAGCCAACAAGTGCAAAAGTGGTCGTGATCATGTAACATCGCTTGTGCCGCTCCCACAATACTTATGTTATTCCTTTTAGCCACCTCATTCTACTTTGGATTATGAGTTGCTATTAACTCCCGTTGAATTCCTTCTGATGCACAAAAGTTCTTGAATTCATTCGACACATATTCTCCACCATTATCGCTTGTAGGAGCTTTAAATTTCCTGCCAGTATCTTTCTCGACAAGTGCTTTAAATTAAAAAAAATTTAGTGAACATATGATCTTTCTTTTGCATGAAGAAAATCCAGCACTTATGAGAAAAATAATCAACAAATATTACATAATACTTGTGCTTGGTTGTGGATATTGTCGATAACGGTCCACACACATCTGAGTGAACCCTATCGAGGATCACTTTCGATTGTGTTTATCATGAAAGGAAGCTTTGGTGTACTTCCCCAATGTACACCCTTTGCATGTGTCTCTCTGCTCTATTGTACCCTTGAGAAGTCCTGTAGAAATTTGCTACAAGATCTTCAAAGCTCCTTGGTGCAAGTGACCCAATCTTCTATGCCACAGCTCACTAATGTCTTGGCTCTACACCTTCTCTGCATTTGTGCTCAAAGAAACATAATATTATATATCCAATTTGTAGAGGTTCTTCACTTGAACCCTGATCTGCTTCACCTATCCTGAGGCTATGTGACGAAGGAAAGCCTTTCCCTTGCTAAATATCACATCATAGCCACAATCTTCCAGCATGTAAATTGAAACCAAATTCTTCTTCAAACCCGAAACATACATGACATTTTTTAATGTGAGAGGAGAACCAAACTCCCTCTAAAAGGTAACAATATCAATGTCGACCACGTTATACCTCCCATAATCTCCCATCTCGATGTGCATTTGGAGGTCCTTCTCCTCCAAGTCGCTGAATAACTCTTTGTTTTCGGTCATATGGAATGAGGCTCCACTATCTAGGTGCAGTGTTGTTTTAATCAATCCTAATTGACCCAGACTGCAACCATTAATTGTCAACCCAGGGTATGTCTTGTTGTTTCAATGGAGTTCACACTTTCTGTGCTGATACACTACAACCAAGAATGAAAAATAGAAAGAGATAGTAAAGAATGTCACTGAATCAATTACAAAAATTAAAACACTCCATAGAAATGAAATCACACTTCACAATTACCAGAGTAAGGGCGCGCCACATAGTAAACTAATGACTACACCAGCTGGTCACTACCATTCTGTTTAATCAAACCAGTGTAACAACATAATATAATCTGGAACTGAAGCGGATGTATTTTACAATTTATACAACAATAACATACAAACATACAACAATAAAAGAAACAATAATATACAACTACTTCTACCATTTTAGTCCCTGCTAAAGAGGAGGGCCCTTCTCTCTGCAGGGCCATAGGAATAAACACGAGATTAGTTAAAGAATCAGATAGGGAACAATAAAAACATCACCGTAGTTCCTTCAATATTAAAAATAATTAAAAGTTACAAGATCAAAGTAACAATGCTTCCTCTTTGTCATCCCTGTACATGAGAAATCGAGTTTCTTTTATAAATATTACATACCCAAAATCAGGAATATATTAATCATGAGAATCTCACGATTCTCATGCTAATCATAAAAATAGAAGTAGTTATAACTTGTTTCTAAATACAACTGCTTCTCAGATACATTGGTTAAGATCACAACCGTTTGGATCTGTTACTTCTAAATAAAAAATTCATAACTCCTGACAACTATTGTGTGGAATAGTACCCACGACTCTTCCAGCTATGGTGCAAAAATGTTCTATGGTCAAATGGTGGTTCGGGATGTAACAAAAATCATTGGGTAACAACATCCTTGGTGCAAAAACGGTCATCTTTAACAACGCTTGGTGTAACAGTAACACATGTAACAACATATAGTGTGTAACAGCAATCTATAACAACATACAGGGTGTAACAATAATCTTCTCTACCCTTTTCTGAAACCAATCAACACGGCATGTTCACTCCAGAAGCTCGTCCCCGCAAGAAACACCTGAAAAAGAGAAGAGTATCCAAAATACTTCTCCAATGCTTAGCCTAGTTAGCCACAAAAAGGAATATTGTATCGTAATATTCAACAAAACATGGAAAAATAACATGACGACGAAATAGGCTCTATAAATGAGAAAAAGGGTGATTAACATATGAAATTTCATTGGCCTCGAGGGAAAGAGGATCAAAACTGGGGAAAGAAAGTGTAGGAAATAGGTCTAAAAACCACAACCAACATCGGTACCACACACTACCCATCACCGAGTCACCATGCAAGTGATGAGGGTCAAATCCAATTTGAATTGTGAAGCAAGATCTTCAGTGTAAACCTGCTGCTCTTCCTGAGGGCTACTGACTAGACTTCTTGTGCAGACACTTTGTGGCATACTGTCCCAGCTCGTGACAAAAGAATAATTTAATCTTTCACATGTCCTTCTTATTGCCGCCATGACTGGAATCTGATTTGGAATGGGATGAATTCCCCTCCCCTTTCTTCGCCTTTCCAACTAAGGCACAATTATCCTCATCATCATGCTTAGATGCGGATCCATATTTGGTGTTTCGTCACATCTCTTCTTGTACCAAGTCGGATCACAATCGCTCCCACTCTGGAAGCTTCTCACTCCCATTAACTGAGTCCTAGTAGTTGATGAGCCCCAAAAATGTACAATTATTTGGGCTCATTCAACCTCCTAATTTGGATTAGTCCACCATTCTCATTTGTTTATTGCATGTTTTTGATTATTTTTATGTTAATAGAGTGAATTTGGTTAGTCATTATGCCAACAAGTCTAATGGGTGCTTTGTGTAGCCTTGTTGGTCAACTTGGAGACAAAATTGAAGGTCTTAATGAGCACTTGGCAGCCAAATTCGTGGGAGAACAAGCTAGAGGATTTGTAGGAAGGTGTCCCCCTCATTTATGGACCCTTACCTCGAATTCTCCACCATCAGCTCGGAGTTCAAAGGCCACCAAATTAATGAGCACAAGGGCAGCCAAGCAAGTCAAGTTGGACTGCTGTTAACTCCAAGTCTTGGGTAGCCAAGTCCCTAACTTTTAGGAGGACTGTTGGGTCCTCAAATTGTATAAATAAGAAGGCTTGGGGCCTCATTTTGGTTAGCTAGTTGGTAGTCATTTTTGTAGCTAGTTAGTCATTTTGTTTTAGCCATTAGTTAGCTAGCTTGTAGTTCGATTTTTAGGCCATGGATTAGCTTTGCTTTCAGCTCATTCTCAAGCTCTCCTTATGGACAGTTTTGATGTACTTTTCATTTCTTGATTAATAAAGATGGATCCAGCTTTGCACCAGCTCTAAATCGTTCATGGGAGGCTGTAGCTCTTGGGGTTGGGCCCATCTCAAGCGCCCAGTACCTCCCTTGTTTATATTTATGTGTCTTTGCTGCATTCTCATAATAAAATCTGCTCTTTAGATTTAAATATTGTGTTGTTGTTTAGGTTGCTTTTGATGATTAGAAAAGGTTGTTAATGTTCAGATTTGCTTGATAGGTTAATCACAGGGAATATATTCAGAAAAAGGCTACCAAGTACTTTGGATCTCACCTCCCCTTCAGTGGAATCATGAGCTGGGACCAATGTAACCTTGCTGCCAACAAAAACACTTTCTTTGCTTCACCATGCAATCATTAGTGTTTGAATCTCATTTGCAGAACTTGATATCAGTTTGGATGCATGTTTAGGTTTATAATCACTTAGTTTCATAATTGTTTCACATGGTTTCACTGCAAATAAACTTCTGTTCATTTCCTTTGCTGTTAGGACAGATTAGAGTGAAGTAACTAGGTCATAGGTTTCATAACTAGATCTTTGTTTTCTTGCATGTCCTTGTTGGTTCAGTTGTAAACACTATGCAAGCCACCTTCATCACCTCCTCAAAACACATCCTTGACCTCTGCTCTGCTCTGTTATCTCCCAAAGTCTTTCACTCCCCACGTAACTTCATTCCCTAGCCCTTTCGTTGACATAGCCCTTTATCTTCCAACCTACTCCCTACACTCATTTCCCATCCTATTCCTCCACTTCTGAGCCATCACCAGCCTTATTCCTACCTTACACATCTCCCCCTATCATTCCATCACTCCTCCATCACTTCAAACACCCACGGTAGGTCATCCTGTAGCAGTTTGTAGACATCCTGTAGAAACCTCTGAGTATCCTGTAGGATCCCCTGCAGACATCCTGTAGGAGGCCACTCACTCGGTTGCTGAGCTTCTGAACGTGAGGAACCTCTGTGGATGGATGCTAAGGATCCCTAGGGACCTCTCCTAACCTCCCCAACCTTTCCCATGCTTTCCTTCCTTCTCCATCCCATCTGCACAACCAAACCCTAGTTAGCACAAAATCACAATCATTCCATACACTTAAAGGAAAAATACAAAAACATGTCTTTTATGATGCAAGTAGCTTAGATCCATGCATTTTCACTTATTAGAGGTAATGACAGCATTGGTAGAAGTTTTATTCACATTCTTTGCATTGTAGAGGTTAGACTAGTCAAATTAGGGTTTCCTAGGTTTACATGCTTTGATTTGCTTTCAGTTCATTTTTGTCAAGTAAAGTAGCTTTCCTTTGAGAATAGCTTTCGTCCATCAATTAGCAAGCTTCTTCTGAGAGCCTATAGAAGTTGGCTTGAGCCCTAGCGGACTTGTGCCAGCTGACCAAGTGACAGCTGCGACAAGAGCTAGTACTTGTGCATATAGCACCGCCGCTTCCAAGTTTGTACGAACTACCGGGTTGATAAAATTAAGAGACAGGAAGCCCCAGGAGTTGTAGCATTATTGCTACAATACTGGAGCTCACCATCTTTTTGGCGCCGTTGCCGGGGAAGCGGCAGAGTATTGGTGATTGTTGCTATTCTTCTATTTTCTACTACAACCTTCTTCTAAGTAGTTTATTTCATTTCCATTATGCAATTTCATTTATGCAAAAGTAGATTAGCCTTTCTTGCTTTCCTAGATTAGTATTTCCCGCTTTCATAGATTAGCATTTCCTGCTTTCCTAGAATAGCCTTTCAATTCCGCATTTCAATTCTGCAAGCGTAGATTAGTGTTTCAATTTCGCAAGCGTAGCCTAGCATTTCATTCTTGCAATTTCATTTGAGAAAAATAGATTAGTCCTTTCCTGCTTTCATTTCAATTTCGCAAGATAGTTAGTTGCAGTTCAATCTATTTCATGCCTTGTAGGAGTAGAGATAAGTTAGAAAAATGATTGCACAACACCCCCACTGCTTCACACAGCCAACGTTCTTCTTCGATGGCTGTGATGAAAGAGCCCCTGGGTGGACATCAAGACATATCTGAAGAACCTATAGGGGAGAAGAAGAAGAAAACATTCCTCTGAAGCAAATGGCTACAAGTAGAGATGTTGGGAGCAACATCTTGTCCAAAGATGAATTTGAAAATCAGATCAAAGATTTCAAGAGTGATATGAGGCAGTTTCTTGCCATGCAACTGGATACCTTGCGGATCCAAAAGAAGCAAGAGGAAGCCAAGAGGGCTTTGGTCATTTTTTGTCCTAGGTGCCTTAAAAAGCATCCTAGGAACGAATGTCCAATGCACTCCCTAGAAGTCTGTTTTGTATGTGAAGAATACCATCCTACATATCAGTGCCCTTCCTTGCCCAGAATCAAAGCTGCATATCAAAGAGCCAAGGGAGCCACTGAATCGCTCTATTATATGAACCAAAGGAGGCCACATGGACCTAGATCTTACCAGCAGGAGCTGCAAGGGATACCCGAGACCTATTATGACCCTTATCAAGCCACTTTCATGCCTTCTTGGGATCCCCCTGCTCATCCTTCCTGGTCTACACCTCCTCCTTGGTCATATTCTCCTTGTTCCTTCACAGATCCATATTATGCCCAACCAGTTGCTCATTCATTTCACTCTTATGCTCAGCCACAGCCTCAGTGGAATGCACCTTATCAGGAGTGGAGGCCCCAGTACAACTCTCATCCCGCTCATTTTCCTCCACCACCTGCTCATCCACAACCATCGCCTCCTCCTCCACCAAGGCAACCCCAAATGCCTACCCAACCACAATGCCATCCATCTCCATCTCAATTTCACACCTCCACTGAGCTACCCGTACCATTTCCAAAGCCATACATTGGAGCAGCTCAACACAGTTGTAATGATGAGGCACAACATGTGCAAACAACTCCTCTTGAGCTCAATGATCTTCACCATGGCTCAGGAAAAGCATTGCAAAAAAGAGATCATCTTGAAAGCATTGAAGGATCACATCCAGTAAAAGAAGGTTCAAAAGAGGAGATCAAGGAACCATGGGCTGCACTTGATGGAGAAAAGAGATCTAAATCAAAGTTCGAGAGAGATCCCTCATGGTTACCATCAAATCTTCCATGTACTCAAGAGGAAGATCAACAAAAAGAGGAAGATCAGAAGGTCATGATAGAAGGTGACATGAAGAATGATCCAGATCAGCAAAAGAACCAAGGATATCAAAGCTATATTGAGATATGGTTTCAGAAGGTCACTCAGATGCAGCAGTACTCTCTTCCTCAGCTATGTTTTGTACTTTCAAAGTCAGATCATTTTGTCTCTGAAAGTTGGATAGTTGTCAAAGCATGCATTCCGAGCCTTTACATCATCCTGTCTCTAATCTCGATGTGCACATGGCTCCATTGGAAGTATTCTTATACTTGAAAATGATTTTGTTTTTTCAAGTAGGGTAGGGTAGAAAAAAAAAAAAAAAAAAAAAGAGAAAAAAGGAAAAGAAAAAAATGAAAAAAAGAGGAAAATAGAAATCTAAGGTGAAAACCTCCTCGGAGGCGCCTTAGATTGGCTCATTGATTGAAAACCTCCATGAGGCGGTCAATGGGTTGAAAAAAAAGAGAAAAGAGAATAAGATCTTTGGGTGAAAACCTCCCTTGGAGGCGCCCAAGGCAGGCAATTAGGGTGAAAACCTCCATGAGGCGCCCTAGTTGTTTTTCAAAAAAAAAAAGAGAAAAAAGAAAAAAGAAAAATGAAGCTAATCTCCATTGAATGATTTCAGGTTGCAGCAATGACATTGCAGGTTGCAAGAAGGACGTTTCATGATAGGAGGCGCACTCAAATCAAAGACAAAGGAGTTTTTGTGCCTTCTACAGGAAGTTTCGTATCTTCTACAGGAAGCTTACAAAAAAGCCAAATTGATCTCCGAGGAGGACCTGAAGGCTTGGAATATGTCCATGAGGCCTACCCACATCCATGTTTCCATTCCTCACCCCTTTTCCATCATTTTTTCATGTCATTAAGCTTCTTTCCTCAAAACTGTGTCTTCTACAGGAAAGCTCTGAACTTCTACAGGAAACATCCTGTAGAACCTTTGGACGAGCCAAATCCAATTTCAAAAGTGAATCTGATGGTGGGAGTCTATTGGTTAGGCCTGCAAGCACTTGTGTGTCCATCCCTTGCCTTCATCCATCATTTTTTCACCACCTTGTGCTTCTCATTGTGCTTCTACAGGAACTTCCTGTAGAAATTGTGGGAAACTAGGCATGCATTTCAAAAAGTGGTTTGGCGAACATGGTAGCTTCCTCAAGGGTTTAGAAGTCCTCATGCAGTCTTCCAACTCATCCTCCATCATCTCCACACCTGCATCACAGCCAAAATTCATTTTGTCATCCCATGCAAGCACATGCAAAAAGCCTTGAGGCAAAGATCCATAGAACCAAATTTGTTTTTGCCATAACTTGAGAACCATGCATCCATTTGACAAACCATTTTATGGGGGATTGTACAAGGTCGATGACAACATGCCTGAGCAGTTTCATGCAATTCCGGTGCACGGTTTCCAAGAAATCAGCCTCCATCACCATCAGCCATTTTTGCATTTTCTCCATAACCGTGCATCTGTTTCAAAACCTGTTTCATGGGGAGATGCACGTGGGTGATAGTAGCCTACCCAAGCAGTTTCAGCCAATTCCGATGCACGGTTTCCGAGAAATCGAGCTCTGAAATCTTCAGCCATTTTCCAATTTTCTCGAAATCCGTGCATCCATTGATCACAAATTTGCTATGGGAGATGCATCATGATGGTAGGAACATGCCCACCGAGTTTCAGCTCAATCCGGTTTGCCGTTTGGGAGAAATGGCAAAAAGAAGTTCTGGTCCTGAGAAAATTCAATGGCAGCAGTTTCAGGATGCAGATCTGAACGTGGAAACGATTGTCTGGAGCTTGGATCCGTCCAGAGGACACCTGCACAGAGAAAAAAACAGCCATGAATCATCAATCAAGCCTCCATGCAACCACATCAACACATGCATGCAGCAAAGCTTCACAGCAGCCAACTGACTTTCAGTTCAACAACACTTGGTGGGTGAATGAGACACGTGCGCTCAGCCATGCACGTGAAGGAAAAAACGGACAGTGTTGGTTGTTTAAACTCCAGTGCAACGAGTGGATGAGATCACAGGTAGAGAACACACAGTCGACAACTGCAGTTCATGATGGCACAGCAATTGCATGGGCTAGCACACGTATGTGCCACCTCACCCCAAAAATCACGCATGTAATCTGAGTGCTCAGCTGAAATTCAAAGGCTGTTGTTCATCTGCACTTGCCACATCATCAACTGAAGTCTGCACAACCTATTAAATTGTCATCCTCCACCAAGCTCTCTCGGCCATATTTTTTTTAACCCACCTATGCAATCACGTTCTACAGGAAACGGGTGGGTCTTCTACAGGAAGTATGACACAACGTTTTGGAACAAAGAAACCTGAGCTTTCCCTCATCAGATTTGGAGTTCCGAGACGGGTAGGCTCGGAAGCACTCTTCCACGCATGATATATATTTTGAAAGGTGGTGAATTGAACTATCTGGAGCAGGAGAATTAGAGACCAGTTTGCCTGTAAGTCAAAAATAGCAGTATGATTGTGTGTTGCATGGAATTTCTCAGTTTTTTGCATCTCTCCACGTTTCTGGTCTAAAATTCTCTTATAAAGAAGGCATATGTAGCTGTGAGAGCCAGCCTATGGATGTAACTTTTAAAATTTTCATATCTAAATTTTCCCTGAGAAGAAAACTTGGTCTCTGTCCTCTCTCTGTAGAAGCAAACTCTTCCTCTCATAACCAGATAGCTGAAGAATTCTTAATATCCTTCAGATCTCTTTCTGCCAAAGAAAAAAGAAGAGAATAGAAGAAAAAAAACGTGGTTAGGGTCTTTTGCATGCATGAACATAATTGTTAAAACAGAGTAAGGTATCATATCAGAATTTTATGCAAATGATCCAGGATTGTAAAGGGATTATGTCGCAGATCCAAGCTAGTTTGGAAGATGTCTAAATCGAGAACAGGAGAAGAAAAATATGGTGCATTTCCTGCGTCCCAGACTATTACAACAACTCTCATTATTGCAGCTTGGTACTCTTCCAATATTGGTGTGCTATTGCTTAACAAATGCCTACTTAGTTTTTTGGATGCAGATACCCAATATTCCTCACAATGTTGCACATGTGTGCCTGTTCATTTTATGGTTTTCTGGCAATTTCATGGTTAGAGATTGTACCAATGCAGTTCATCATCTTCAGGAGACAGTTTCTTGAGAGATTGGCACTGAGCTTCATTTCCTCCTTCTTGGTTGTTTGTGGCAATATTTCTCTACGCTATTTGCCAGTCTCCTTCAATCAAGCTATTGGGGCAACAACTCCCTTCTTCACAGCAATATTTTTCATTTATAAAAACATGTAAGAGGGAGTCTTCTGTGGTTTATATGGCCTTGGTGCCTGTGGTATTTGGCATTGTTATTGCAAGCAACAGTGAGCCATTATTCCACCTTTTTTGGCTTTTTGGTTTGCCTAGGATCAACGGCTGCCAGAGCATTGAAATCAGTTGTTCAGGGGCTCCTGCTTACCTCTGAGGCAGAGAAGCTTCACTCTATGAATTTGCTCATGTGCATGGCACCAATTGCTGCGCTGCTATTGCTTCCTATTACTCTTTTTGAGGAAGGTAATGTAGTAGCGATTGCTATTAAAAAAAAAAGCCATAGAAAACACCTTTATCATATTCCTGTTGCTTGGAAACATGACCATGGCTTATTTTGTGAATTTAACCAACTTCCTTGTTACAAAACATACGAGTGCCCTCACGTTGCAGGTTTTAGGAAATGCCAAGGCCACCATTTCTTCCATATGATTGCATGTACTTGCACACTCATAACAAGGCTGAGAATTCAACAGGAAAAGCAGCAGGCCGTGAGGAAGAAGAGCAGAAAGGAGGAGAAGATGAAGGCTGCCACAGCACAGGTCAAGGAGAAGGCGCCCCAGCCAAGAAAGCCAAAACTCGGCTACAGGTCGGTTTCTACAGGAAGACAGAGTCTGTTTCTACAGGAAGACAGAGTCTGTTTCTACAGGAAGACAGAACAGTTTCTACAGGAAAGTTTGAAAAGAGGGAAGCCAAAGGAGAAATCGGCCGAGATGCTAGCCAAGGACGTCACCAGGGCCATCAAAGACAAGGGGAGAGATTCGGTTGCTCAGAGGATGAGCAACACTTTCAGTAGGGGGGTGATGATGAGCCCCAAAAATGTACAATTATTTGGGCTCATTCAACCTCCTAATTTGGCTTAGTCCACCATTCTCATTTGTTTATTGCATGTTTTTGATTATTTTTATGTTAATAGAGTGAATTTGGTTAGTCATTATGCCAACAAGTCTAATGGGTGCTTTGTGTAGCCTTGTTGGTCAACTTGGAGACAAAATTGAAGGTCTTAATGAGCACTTGGCAGCCAAATTCGTGGGAGAACAAGCTAGAGGATTTGTAGGAAGGTGTCCCCCTCATTTATGGACCCTTACCTCGAATTCTCCACCATCAGCTCGGAGTTCAAAGGCCACCAAATTAATGAGCACAAGGGCAGCCAAGCAAGTCAAGTTGGACTGCTGTTAACTCCAAGTCTTGGGTAGCCAAGTCCCTAACTTTTAGGAGGACTGTTGGGTCCTCAAATTGTATAAATAAGAAGGCTTGGGGCCTCATTTTGGTTAGCTAGTTGGTAGTCATTTTTGTAGCTAGTTAGTCATTTTGTTTTAGCCATTAGTTAGCTAGCTTGTAGTTCGATTTTTAGGCCATGGATTAGCTTTGCTTTCAGCTCATTCTCAAGCTCTCCTTATGGACAGTTTTGATGTACTTTTCATTTCTTGATTAATAAAGATGGATCCAGCTTTGCACTAGCTCTAAATCGTTCATGGGAGGCTGTAGCTCTTGGGGTTGGGCCCATCTCAAGCGCCCAGTACCTCCCTTGTTTATATTTATGTGTCTTTGCTGCATTTTCATAATAAAATCTGCTCTTTAGATTTAAATATTGTGTTGTTGTTTAGGTTGCTTTTGATTATTAGAAAAGGTTGTTAATGTTCAGATTTGCTTGATAGGTTAATCACAGGGAATATATTCAGAAAAAGGCTACCAAGTACTTTGGATCTCACCTCCCCTTCAGTGGAATCATGAGCTGGGACCAATGTAACCTTGCTGCCAACAAAAACACTTTCTTTGCTTCACCATGCAATCATTAGTGTTTGAATCTCATTTGCAGAACTTGATATCAATTTGGATGCATGTTTAGGTTTATAATCACTTAGTTTCATAATTGTTTCACATGGTTTCACTGCAAATAAACTTCTGTTCATTTCCTTTGCTGTTAGGACAGATTAGAGTGAAGTAACTAGGTCATAGGTTTCATAACTAGATCTTTGTTTTTTTGCATGTCCTTGTTGGTTCAGTTGTAAACACTATGCAAGGCACCTTCATCACCTCCTCAAAACACATCCTTGACCTCTGCTCCGCTCTGTTATCTCCCAAAGTCTTTCACTCCCCACGTAACTTCATTCCCTAGCCCTTTCGTTGACATAGCCCTTTATCTTCCAACCTACTCCCTACACTCATTTCCCATCCTATTCCTCCACTTCTGAGCCATCACCAGCCTTATTCCTACCTTACACATCTCCCCCTATCATTACATCACTCCTCCATCACTTCAAACACCCACGGTAGGTCATCCTGTAGCAGTTTGTAGACATCCTGTAGAAACCTCTGAGTATCCTGTAGGATCCCCTGCAGACATCCTGTAGGAGGCCACTCACTCGGTTGCTGAGCTTCTGAACGTGAGGAACCTCTGTGGATGGATGCTAAGGATCCCTAGGGACCTCTCCTAACCTCCCCAACCTTTCCCATGCTTTCCTTCCTTCTCCATCCCATCTGCACAACCAAACCCTAGTTAGCACAAAATCACAATCATTCCATACACTTAAAGGAAAAATACAAAAACATGTCTTTTATGATGCAAGTAGCTTAGATCCATGCATTTTCACTTATTAGAGGTAATGACAGCATTGGTAGAAGTTTTATTCACATTCTTTGCATTGTAGAGGTTAGACTAGTCAAATTAGGGTTTCCTAGGTTTACATGCTTTGATTTGCTTTCAGTTCATTTTTGTCAAGTAAAGTAGCTTTCCTTTGAGAATAGCTTTCGTCCATCAATTAGCAAGCTTCTTCCGAGAGCCTATAGAAGTTGGCTTGAGCCCTAGCGGACTTGTGCCAGCTGACCAAGTGACAGCTGCGACAAGAGCTAGTACTTGTGCATATAGCACCGCCGCTTCCAAGTTTGTACGAACTACCGGGTTGATAAAATTAAGAGACAGGAAGCCCCAGGAGTTGTAGCATTATTGCTACAATACTGGAGCTCACCAGTAGTCATGCCATTTCTTGGGAAGTCCTAGAAGTGCTAGGCTCACCAGATCGTCTTCAAAAACTGTAACACCGACACTTCCAAGCTCATCCCCACATTGGGTGAACTTGGTCAAGTGCTTCGGTATTGTATCACCCTTCTCCATCCTGATATTTATGAGCATGTCCTTCAGTTCCAACTTCCTGTGGTCATTGTTGCTTTGAAACAGGTCCATTAAGGCCTTCCACATTGCAAATGGAGTTTCCTTACTGTGGAGGTTTGAGACAATATGATCTCTAAGTCCTTCTAGGATAATCCTTCTCGCCTTTGCCACACACTTTCTCCACTCTGCCAGATGTTGAGCATCAATTGTTGGAGGCTTAGGAATATCATTGTTTATGAATTCCTTAAGCCCATTATCTTCGTACACTGCATCCATCTTGTCCTTCCAAGTAATATAGTTTGAACTTCCCTCAAGGGAATATTCAAGCCTCAATCCATAGAATGACATCCTGTTGGCTTTGAAGTATGATGTTGCAAATTCAATTTCTCCTGCAAAAGAAAAACTCGTATTCTCCTCTTCTATAGTGATTTCAGCTCCGATACCATGTATAAATTCCTTGTAGATTCAAACTGCAGATTGTAATATGCTAAAACAATTGACTTGAATCTACTCTACTCATCAACGGAAAAAATAATTGATTGATGAAATCACCAAGCAGAAAAAGGAAGAATTCAATCACACATAACACAATAATTTTCCGGGAAAACCCACAACTAAAAACCCCTATTGTCTATATATTGCATTAATCAATTTTTTTTAGAAGGTTACAATGCTTTGCTCAAGCTCGAGCAAACTCTGCACTATCACAATCTATCTCACTGCTTCACAAACAAACTCCATCCAATACTTAGCCAAATTTGTTGCCTACCAAGCTCCTATTTCCTTGCACATTTTCCTAGGGAATTACCTTGTATTTAATTAGGAAATTCTTCATCCAACAGTGTCATCCACAGGTTCTTGTGTACCATTTTTCCCTTGGCAAGCCTCTGTTTCCACTGTTGGTTCGTGTGTAACAGTAGTGTTAACCACAGGTTCATGGATATCAACGTCTTCTTCTTTCCCTTGGTTGGCTTCTGTTTCCATTACTAGTTCTTGTGTAACAATAGTGTCAACCAAGGGTTCTCGTGTATTAGCTAAGAAATTACTTTTTGTGGAATGCTCCATCTCAGCTGCTGGTTCTTGTGTAACAACAACGTCTTCAACGGGTTTTTGTGCGTCAGCATCCTAGGATTTGGTTTGTGTTTCCCTCGATATGGTGTCCACTGCACAGACTCTATACCCCACTGCCACTAGCTTATTAACACAATTCGTGCACACAACACCTGAAACATTTCCCTTTCTGAACCTGTCTATAGCCTCAACCAAAGTGTATAACCTCGGGGCCCTTGCCTCTACTTTATCCTCTTCTAACTGCTTAGTTTTTCATTTTCATTTTCTAAACATTCAATTTTGAACATCAAGGATTGAGTCTCGTTCTTACCTAGTGAGGAAGGTTCCTCCAATCGAGCCTTCTGTTCATCCTTCTGCCCTACTGCCTCCTTGTTCTTCTTAGACATGGATGGGGACTCTGGGTGCCCGCTAACCCTTATTCTCTATTTTGGCCGCCTATCACCAATTGGCTTGTCAACTGGCCTCTTTCCAACCCTTACTTTTGTTTATTTGGGGTAGCATTGGATGTGCTCTAGCCACAAAATTTGGTGGATAGGTTGGGGCACATGATATCTCCAATACCCAGAAAGGGTGTGGGCAGATTCTAAACAGATTTTGAGATATTAAAATAATTAATATTTTTAATGGAGTCCCTAAGTCTAAACTTGGGGAAAATAAAATATTAATGTGTATTAATATGAATCTGTATTAGAGTGGTCCAAAAGACATGGATCAAGCTAGATCTAATCTTATCCATTGATTAGGGACTTAATCTCGGTCATTAATATGTCAATAGGAAAAGTATAAGAGGAGGCTTGAGGGTCACTTGGAGAATACACTAGAGTGATTAGTCATTTTATTCTCTAGAGTGGGGTTTGCTAAGAGAGATAGAATCAGTAATCGAGAGAGCAGCTGAGGGGAATTGAGTAGAGAGAAACAGAGAAGGAAAATATTATGCTGGGAGATCAGCGCAACAGCCAAAGAGAGTGACACAGAGCCAGCAAGGGCTCACGCAGGTCCACGCAGAGGCAACCAAGTGCTGCGCAGAGCACCAAAGGGGCTAGCGTAGCTGACGTAGAGGCTCCCAAAACTGACGCAGGGCCTCTTGGGGTTAACGCAGGGCCAGTGTGAGATAGAGAGGGGCTAATGCAGTCCAGATTGGGCAGATGCTGGGGTTGCAAGAGCAGTTTTGTGCTGAAGATCTAACAAAAGGATTTTCTGGGGTTTCAGCTAGGAGATTTCTCTCAAACTGTGAGGTATAACTGCTAAGGAAATTCTCTATTGGGTGGGCCAGTTTCGACACCTAGATTATACTCTGATACTGCTTAATAAGAAAACCCTCAGAAGTTGTTTCTAGCAGTGTAGAAGCCAAGAAGTGTGACGCAGAACCAGCCAGAGCCATGCAGAAGAAGCCAGGAGTTACGCAGAGCCTCAAAGAGGCCAGCGTTGCTAACATAGAGGGCCAGAGGGCTGACATAGGGCATCCTAGGGCTGACGCAGGGCATCCCAGGGCTGACACAGGGCATCCCAGGGCTGACGCAAACCATATGGGGTGACACAGAGCCAACGTGAAGTAGAGATGGGCTGACACAGTTCACAGAGAGGTAGTTGTTGGAGTCTAGAAGGCTACAAAAATATTGCAGAGTGGAGTTGGTGAGGTACTGTAGTCAGAACATTACAGATAGAGCAGGGCTAGAGGAGTTGTTACCGAGGGTTTCTAGCCGAGGAATCTAGATCAACAGTGCAGTTGCATAAGATGATCAAAGTAGGGGGCATCTTGACAAGCAGCAAATGTTGGATATACGACCAAAGTGCCACATTGACTAGAAGTGGGGAGGATCATGGGTATATAAGGATGGACAAATATCTCCATTGGTATGAGGCCTTTTGGGTAAAGCCCAAAAACAAATCCATGAGGGCTTAGGCCCAAAGTGGACAATATCATACCATTGTGGAGATATGTGGTGTCCACAGTCCTTACAAGTGGTATCAGAGCCATGCCCCGAAGTTAGCCAAGTGGATGAATCCTCGGAATGCCAAACAAAGGTGGTGGGCCCATCACGATGGGATCCGTGGATGAGCTCGGTTAGACAAGCGGTGTGCTCCAGATTCTTCATGGACATGTCCTGGTCCCAACACGGTGAAGAGGAGTTGACTTGGGATAGAGCAAGCTCTTGAGGCAAGTGGTGCTCCATGTAAGGCATGTGCTTCCAACGCATTGGAGTGGAGAACCCTGGTTGGTAGAGAGTGGACGGATGGATGGATGGATAATCGTTTGAGGGGAGGCTCGATGGTCCTTTGTTCGAGGGGAGGATTGTTGGATATACGACCAAAGTCCCACATTGACTAGAAGTGGGGAGGATCATGGGTATATAAGGATGGACAAATATCTCCATTGGTATGAGGCCTTTTGGGTAAAGCCCAAAAACAAATCCATGAGGGCTTAGGCCCAAAGTGGAAAATATCATACCATTGTGGAGATATGTGGTGTCCACAGTCCTTACAGCAAAAGGATTTCCAAGAGGGAAATCAGGACTCAGAGGGAGTCAAGAAGAGAACCTCCAGATGAGAAGTAGAGACTTAGAGGAGTCGAACATAGAACTTCCAAGAGGGAAGTAGAGGAGCATCATGGCACTACATGAGGTAAGAGACTAGGATAGACTGGACAAAGCATCGAACTTCGCAGTCTGGAAGGCCTGAATCTTATCAGTGCTTGAAAGGAATCGTGTCAATAACTTTGTCTTGAAGGTTATAGCTATCCCAATCAACCCCAATGATAATGACAAGTACGGAGACGCGATGGAGAGGGCCAAGTGCATTATCCTTGACGGGGTCAAGGATCATGTGGTACCACATATAATCGAGAAGGAAACGACAGTTGAGATGTGGGAGGCTCTTAAGAACCTGTACCAGCATACTTCTGTGTAGAGAAGAATTCTACTCGAGAACCAGATGAGGTCGTATCAGATGAAGAAGGGTCAATCGATTGACACCTTCCTCGGAGGACTGAATGAGATCTGAGAACAATTGACTGCTATAGGAGTGACATCGGATTAGGAGCTTATGGTGAGGACAACCCTGAATGTTGTCTCAGAAGATTGGGAAGTGTTTGTCCAGAGTATTCTAGGCAGAGGGACTATCCCACCTTGGGATGAGATGTGGGCAGCTCTTCGTCAAGAAGAGATCAGACGACAGTCGAAGATTGGTAGCAGCAGCAAAGGGGATCAAATTCAAGCAGGAGGAGGAAGATGTGGCCCTAGCATCTGAGGGATAATAGGAAAAGTGGAAGAAGAAATATCTCTCCAAGATCAATTGCTTCCACTATGGGGAGCTAGGTCATTATGCGACCAAGTGTCCAAGGAAGAAGAGTAAGGGAGAGTCTTCTGAGACTAAGGCAGTGCCAGCATGAGCAGAGAAGGAAGTTTTGACAGATGATGACTGTGCCATGAGTGCACATGCACCACTTGAGTGGAAGTGGGGAGACATCGAGCTGTATTCAGGCAGACTACAGGTGATGAGGGGTAGGATCCTCGAGATACCAAGCCTCTTGGATTAGACCTTGCTACAGGAGCCCCGATGAGGAGTATTAGGACTAGCTCAGTGGGTAGAGACGGATGTGGATGGAGCGGTAGAGAGAGCTACAATGCAGGAGTCCCGAGACAGTGCAAGGCTAACAGGCTGCAACAATGCGAGAGGCACAAGAGTTTTGCACCAGTGCAGGATGGCATAGAGAGGTGTGCAATGGTGCGAGATGTAGGGAGTTGTTGTAGCAGCGTAGAGGTCAGAGAGGGAGCACTTGTTAATGGCAGAGGGAGATTCAACATCAGTGGGTGTCTCTAGCCCAACAGGGAGGTCAGATTGGGAGATCAGTTACTTACTTCTCAGTAACTAAGTTGCAGTGCAGCAGTGGGCAGCACAATGCATCATGATGAGAGGAGGTGCAGTGCGGATGTAGTGCTCGGAGAAAGGACTAGCAGTAGCATGGATGTAGAGGGAGCTATTGTACAGATGCAGAAGTGGCAGTGGCAAAACCATGGCAGAAATACAGGATGCAACAGTGCAGAGGATGTTGAGTAGGAAGGCCTAGCATCAACACAAGTACCAAATGCCAGATGATCAGAGTAATACTCAGTGAGGAGTATTGCTAGAGCATAGTCCTCGCTAAGAGGGAATGCTGATTTGGGGTAGCATTGGATGTGCTCTAGCCACAAAATTTAGTGGAGAGGTTGGGGCACATGAGACTCCAATACCCAGAAAGGGTTTGGGCTGATTCTAAATCGATCAGGAGATATTAAAATAATTATTATTTTTAATGGAGTCCCTAAGTATAAACTTAGGGAAAATAAAATATTAATGTGTATTAATATGAATATGTGTTAGAGTGGTCCAAAATACATGGATCAAGCCATATCTAATCTTAGCCATTGATTAGGGACTTAATCTCGGCCGTTGATATGTCAACAGGAAAAGTATAAGAGGAGGCTTGAGGGTCACTTGGAGAATACACCAAAGTGATCAGTCATTCTATTCTCTAGAGCAGGGTTTGCTAAGAGAGATAGAATCAGTAACTAGGAGAGAAGCTAAGGGGAAATGAGTACAAAGAAATAGAGAAGGCAGATATTATGGTGGGAGATCAGTGCACCAGCCAAAGAGAGTGATGCAGAGCCAGCAAGGGCTCATACAGGGCCACACAAAGGCAGCCAAGTGCAGCGCAGAGCACCAGAAGGGCTACTGTAGCTGACGCAGAGGCTCCCAGAACTGACGTGTGGCCTCATGGGGCTGACGCGGGCCAAGAAAGGCTGACACAGGGCCATCGTGAGACAGAAAGGGGTTGATGCAGTCCAGATTGGGCAGACGTTGGGGTTGCAAGAATAGTTTTGTGCTGAAGAGCTGTCGGAAGGATTTTCTGGGGTTTCAGCCAGGATATTTCTCTCAAACTGTGAGGTATAGTTGCTAAGGAAATTCTCTGTTGGCTAGCCCAGTTTTGACACCCAAATTATACTCTGATATTGCTTAATAAGAAAACCCTCAGATAGTTGCATTGATTTTCCCACATTGGGTTTTTCCAGGGACATTGGTCCAAAAATAATGGTGTCATGTGGTGTGTTTGTTCTTGTTTCTTTTAGTTGCTGATCTGTAATATGTTGAGCATGCACTGGTGTTTATTTTAAGTATTTACTTTGTAAATAACTTGTTAAAGAAAAATAACAAGTAGGTAGGAATAAATCAGAAAAAGTGCATGAAGGGTTTCTAAACTAAGTAAAATTAGAAACTTCAACAACTTTCAAGGGATGGGGTTGCTCCTTGGTTTCTTTCGAAGCTCCCTCAGATGTCCCAGTTCGCTTCCTATGGGTAGTTCTAGCCTTGTTTCTCATGAATTCCTCCCAGCTTCTGCCTTGGTGACTTAGGGTGTCCAATACAATTAGCTTGATGAGGCCATGGTTTGTGATGCATGTCTCTGGATGTGCAACTGTTTTTATGGCCATGACCATATGCCTGATATTTTCCAGCAAAAAGTAGGGAAGATTTATCAATTGTCGATGCTGAAGGTGGTTTAGCAACAGAAAGTGGTAATTGAATACGATTGTTTCCCTTCCCTCACAGGTGATATACTTGATGAGGTAAAGGGTGACATTAGCCCATGGCTGGGGAAGTGACAACCTGTCAATCCCCCTTCCTTTCTTCACCAGTTGCTCCTCCCCTTGGAGAAAATCCTCCTTCAAGGAGGGGTCACTAACTTTCCTGTTAAACCACCCTTTTCCTTTTATTGGTAATTTCATCACTCAGGCAACTACCCCTTCTATAAACTCCAGATTTAATCCCCTGACCTCCATTTTATTCCTCTCTAAATTCTTTGCAAACTCCATAGAAATTTCCCCGTCTGATCCTTCCAGCCTCTGGAAAAACTCAAACCAACCTACGTCTTTAAAAAATTGACATGCTTCGGGGCAATTCCCAAAGCCTCTGTTGACCCTGGTTCATATCAAATTGCTGCTCCACCCATCGCTACAAAAATTTAATGTTGTTCTCGTCTCTCTTTCCCCCCTTGAGAAGTTCCAAAGCAATCAACATAATACTCAGTTGTTTCAGCCCTGCAACTGTTCTCCTCCACTTTTATGAGTACTCTGAATTGGGATGCAATGCTCCAGCAGGGGGTAAATGGTAGGGTGATGCAGGTAAGAATTTCAAATTAGGATTTACGATCATGATTCATACTGCACAGTAATGTTTCCTTATTAATGCTAGGTTATGGGAGGTCTAGTCAGAGGTACAATTCCCTTTTTTGGCATGATCGATCATTAAATGACAATGATTACAAGATCATCATGCTTTTGTTATAGTTTTTAAATACTCATAGGTCATGCAAAGGTCATGTCATCATGTAATTCGCCCCCCCCCCCCCCCCCAGCTTAAATGTGACAGCCGACCTCGGCCATCAAAAGGGATATCACGTTAGATTGCCATAATTACTGAATAAAAGTGGATAACGATATTACCATTTTATGATGTACCTGGTGTGATGTGGGGAGAATACATTGGTGGCAAGGCGTGCAAATTTAATTCTGGCAGTCAAGGCAACTGCTTCCCAAACCATGATGATGCATGCTATGTGTCACAATAAATAATTTACTTAGATTATTTCTAGAATTCGTCAGTTGTTACAGATGTAACAACCAAGATGATTTTTATGTATTATTGATTTCCACAAAAGATAAAAGCAAAGAAAAAAAGTCGTGTAACAGAATTATTGTAGAATATTCTTGAAATAACAAATGTTGTTACAGAGTGTGTAATAACCACCATAGAGTGGTTTTAAACTGCTACAAAAATTGTCTGTTTGCACCTAAAAACGGTTTTCAAAGCCAGATTGTTTTATTATGTGTTTTTTCTTGGAAGGTGTAACAGCTACCAACAATGGTTGGTTTTCAGTTGTTACTCTTATTGAAAATTTATAATTTTGGCAGCACAGGGGGGTTTTCCCCTGCTCCTCTAATATGAAGATTTGAATTCGTGATAATGTTGACAAATGAACCCCTTGAAGCAGGTTTATGATATAACCGAAGACAATGCCCATTTGAAAGCAATGGTGTCCTCGCGCTGTCAATAGTAACCAGATTCAGAGTCCCATTGTCCAAGACTACATCTACCTCATAGGGACCTAGCCATCTGGTGCAGAGCTTACCCTTGAAGTCCTTCAACCTTGAATCATATAAGAGAGCCCAATCTGCTTTTTGGAACTTCTTCTTCTTAATGAACCTGTCATGCCACGTAGCTCTACGTTGTTGGATAATCTCTATTTTCTGGATAACAGCTAGCCATTTCTCCTCCAATTCATTGAGCTAGTTCAACCTCTGCTTTTGTGTTGTAGCTAGATCCAAATTTACCTGCAATGTTGTTCTCAATGTCTTGATTTTGAACTCAATAGGGAATAAGGGATTTTTACCATACAAAAGTTCATATGGTGAGAATCCCATGGTATTCCTCCATGTAGTCCTGTATGCCCACAACACTTTTAGAAGTTTATTGGCCCAATTCCTTCGGTGACTGGCCACGGTCTTGGTAAGAATCCCCTCAATGACTTTGTTGGTGCTTTCCACTTGGCCATTCGCTTGTGGATGATAAGGTGTTGTGATTCTATGATGGATTTTATATTTTTCAACCAACTTTTGGATCATATGGGATGTAAACTGGGGCCCTCCATCTATGACTATCTCCCTGGGTATACCAAAACGGACAAAGATGTCTTCAAACAGGAAGTCTAAAACAACCTACTCCGTGGCTCTGGTTAGTGATTTTGCCTCAACCCATTTTGTGACATAGTTAGTGCAGACCAAAATGTAGGATTTCTGTCTGGATGAAGGATTAATTGGTCCCACAAAATCCAAGGCCCATTTCTAAAAAGGTTCTAAAACAATTTGAGGCTATAACGACATCTCATCTGATTGCAGTGGTTGGCCCATTCTTTGGCAACTATCACATCCTTTCATGAACTTCTTGGCATCCTGAAATATTGTTGGCCAATAATACCCTGTCAAAAGGACTTTGTATCTTGTCCGCTTGTCTGTGAAGTGCCCTCCACAAGGTTCCTTGTGACAAGCCTTAAGGATGTCAAAGATCTCATCTTCCCTAACACAATGTCTGATCTAGAAATATGGTCTAGTGTGATAGAGATTCCCATCTATCTAGGTATAGGTAGCACTCTGTTGTATGATCTTTCTCTTCTCCTTGGAGGACAAATATTGTGGAAACTTCCTTGCAGCAAGATAATTGGCTATATCTGCATACCAGGGTGAGTAAGTAGAAATAGCAAAGAGATATTCATCAAGGAAAGAATCCTCAGTAGGAATGCAATTGTCATCAATGGTTAACCTAGAAATGAAATCAGCTACTACATTATCTTTTCCAAGTTTATCGATAATTGTGATATCAAATTCCTGTAACAACAATAACCAACGTGTAATTCTACCATTGGTAATTGGCTTATTCATTAAAAAATGAATGGCAGAGTGGTCAATGTGTACAAATACTTGATACCCAGTGATATAATGTCGAAATTTATTGATGGCATGCACTACTGCTAAGAATTCCTTCTCGGTCACTGTGTAATTGAGCTCAGCCGGAGTCAAATTCTTGCTTATGTAGTAAATAACATAAGGTTTCATGTCCTCCAATTAGGCCAAAACAATACCTACAACAATATCAAATGCATCTGTAGCTATGTGAAATGACAGTGCCAAATTAGGTCCACATAAAACAGGCGCACTGCTGATACACAACATTTTAGCTTCAAAAAGGCTTGCTCACACTTTCTTGTCCACAAAAAGTCGACATCTTTCATGAGAAAAGAAAATAATGGCAATGAAATTTTTGAAATTTTTTCTATAAATCTTCTATAATACCCTGCATGTCCCATGAAACTACGTACCTCTTTTTGTGTCTTGGGAGTTGGAATTTTTAGAATTACTTCTATTTTAGCAGGGTCTACCTTGATCCCATCAGTAGAAATGTAGTGTCCTATCATGATCCCTTCAGTCATCATCATGTGACATTTTTCAGTGCTCAAAGCAACATTAGTCTGTACACAACATTCCAACACTTTTTCTAAATTAGCTATTGTTGTTTCAAAAGCATCACCATAAGGTGTAAAACCGTCCATGAAGATTCCAAGGCAATCATTCAAAAAATAAGAAAAAATTCTTAGTATTTCCCTCTGAAAAGTTGTTGGTGCATTGCAGAGTCCAAAAGGGAGTACTTTGTATGCAAAATTTCCCCAAGGGAAAGTAAAGCTTGTTTTATCTTGATCCTCTGGGGCAATCTGTATCTAGTTGTAGCCACTAAACCCATCCTGAAATGATTTTTTATATCTTTCCAGAAAGGGTGTCAAGGACCTAATCTATAAATGGTAAAGGAAAATGGTCCTTTTGAGTGGCCTTATTGAGTTCTTTGTAATCCACACAGACTCTCCACTTGCCATTCTTCTTAGGGACGATGACAAGTGGAGACACCCACTGACTATCAGATATTGGATAAATAAAGTTAGCACTCAGGAGTTTTTGTAATTCTCCCTTCACCACCTCCTTCAGTATAAGTTTCATGCGGTGCTGTGGTTGTCTAATTGGTTTGCAACCATCTTTCAAATAAATGCAATGAGTGCACAGGTTGGGATGGATCCCTTTCATATTCGTATAGTCCCATGCAAACGCCTTTTTGTATTTTTGTAACATTGTAACAGCAGTTGGTTTTTATTAGCAGTCAAGTTGGGATTAATGTTCAGAAACTTTCCTCGTTCTATTTTAATTGGACTACTGTCAGTATTCAGAGTGGTTCTCATTTGTTCAAAATATATATCTTCTACCTCCTCTTCCTCCTTTGAATTTTCAATGGAAGTGACAAAAAGTGAGTTACTAATAAAAACATTAATGATATCATCTTCTATCTCACCCTTGAAATAATGGGTTTTCCCCAGAGTGAGGAGCGGTAGGGAAAGATCTGATTCGGGCTCAAATTCATCCCACCAGGGGTTATACAAATCCACATTTGGTTTTTGGGGATAAATATTAAGATTCTTTGTAGCCTGGCCATTTGAGATCACCATAGATCAATATTTGCATCCTATAAATGCATCTGCAGTGGCCAACCAAGGTCTCGCTAGGATCAAAGGATGTCCCCCCAAGTTGGATTTGGGTTGTAAGATAAGAAATTCAGCCATATACCTCTAGGAAGCTATTGTGATTACTATGTCTTCTAACACCCCCTCGGGTTTAACATGGGACCTGTCTACTAATTCAAGTATAGTAGGAGTATGTCTAAGTCCATGTAGCCCCAAGATGGTCCTTTGTCATCAAGTTAATGGCAACCCAATATCGATCAATGTGTTAGTTATGGGTTGGTCATTAATGTAGACAGTAATTGTAGGGTTTCCTGGATCATTATAATTGGTTAGAAGAGGATGAGAAGACATTAATTCAGACAATTTCCCCATCACGTGTATAGTAGTAGGGTCATTAGGTTTCCTTCCAGGATTCTTAATGCACAAATATCATACTATTTTAGCACAGATAGGTACTTATTTAAGAGATTGTAGCAGAGGAATTCGTACGTGCAAATTTTGCAACTCCCTAAGAAAATCAGATTCGGGTTGTGAGGCCATCCCAGGCTTAGTTAATCTCTGACGATATGGAGGATTCTGAGTTATAACAGTTGAGTCGGCTGCTACAGGTGTATCAACCTTACTCAATTTGGTTGTTACAAGAGTAATAATTCTTCTCAGGTTGGTTGTTATGTATCGGCTATTACAGGTGTAACAACTGCCTCAGGATCTACTGTACCTCCTCTGGAAGGTTCACATTCATCCTCGATAATGATAGGGGAGTGAGTTGGTTTAATTTCCTTACCCAACCACAATTGAATTTCATTAAGTCCTACGGGGATAATAAGTTAAGTCTAGAAGGTATTCAAAGCCTCTATGCCTTGGGATGATTTATTATTCGAGTTAGGGTTAGGTTGTACAGGTAGTTGGGATAGCACAGGCACTGTAGGAGCAAGGGTTTGGAAAGGAGGAAATTGTAGTTGTTGCTACATTGGTAATCTAGGTGGAGTTGTATTTTGGGCATTCCCCCTCCAGTTCTGATTCCAAGGGTATGGTTGAGATGGAGGATATTGGATAGAGGGAGAGGGGGACCACTGGTTCCAGGGTGAAGGAAACTGTGCTAGAGAAGGAGCAGAATATTGCCATGGATATTGCTAAGTATTATATGCATTGTTCCATGAATTGAAAGAAGAAAAATCTTGGGACATACCTGGAGGTCGTGGCTGCCATGGTCTCCTAGGTGCGATGAAATAAGAGGACTGAACTTCTTCACTCGATTCTCTAAGTACTGCTTTCAGTTTAGGAAGCTCCGGACATTGACCTGTAGAATGTTCCAACTCACAAATATTACACAAGCTGATGTTGTTCATTTCACACTCCCTCAAGGGATGTTTCTTCTGAAAATTCAGGCAGAACATAGCCAGAGGTGTATCAAATTCTCCTTGTGTTTTCTTGATCTATGTTGTCGTTATCTGGGCAGATAAAGTACCGAGAATGTTGGTCTTGAAATTTTCGAATAAATTCCCGATCACTGCTCTGGTTACTCCTCCCCTTGTAGATTTTTGTATTCGGGCATATGCATCTTAGATTGTGCTTCTTCCCTTAAACGATCCTCTAGACCATATTAGACAAAGCTTTACAATTTCGGTGAATAGTTCTTGATATATGTCCCCTTTTCCTAGTAGATTTAGGGTATCGAGGGTCATCCCTCATTCCTCTTATAAATATGGTCTTCAATATCTCATGATCTAAATCACTGTGTTTAGACCTCTTCAAATTATAGTGGAACCGCTCTACATAGTCCTCCAAGCTCTCATCCTCCTTTTATGTCATTTTAAATACTTCCTCTCTTAAGTACCTGGTTCTGCAATAGTCTTGGTACTTTGATAAGAATGTCTCCTTCATATCGCTCCATGTTTGAATAGAAGTAGAGCCTAACCCCATGAACCATCTCAAGGCTACTCCTTTTAATGTAGCAGGAAATAATTTCAGTTTCTGATCATTTGAGACATAGTTATAACTCTTGCATAAGACATCAAATTCAAATAAGAAGGTGTCCGGGTCTTCCACAGTCATCCCTTGAAAGGATGGTAAGGATGATAAAGGAATATTTTTTATGGGAGCCTCGCCTCTGATATCCCCAATTGGGAACTCAAAGGTGGTGACAGTAGCATCTATTTTAGCGTTGTTGTCATTGTTTCCCCCCATTGCTAACCCTTCTAATCCTTGTTGTAACAGACGTTCTTCAACCTGTTCTAGTGATTGTCTTGCAAGCGGATTTGACGGCTCAAGCGACTTCAGGGTGATTTGTTTCACTGCATTGCCTGAATCCTTTTTATTGATTAACCAATAGGTGCTCTCCTATCTCATATTTTTGATGCCCCCCTTCAGTTTCCCCTTGTCCCTTGGTCCTAAAGTTCTGGCTACTAGCTTCCCCCTGTTGTTCCTAAATTGGATGCTTAATCTTGGGAGTATGTTCGCTAACTTTAGAATAGTATGGCCTCGAGATAGAGGAATCAAACGTTTCTATCCTTGATATGGGAGTAACAGGTTTTTGTGGCCCTCTTTTCCTTGTGTCCCTTTGAGAACTTGATTGTTTTTTTTCTTCCTTGTAGATCAGTCCCTGGATAAATGTTTTCCTTCCCAAATCTACACTCTTCCTTTCCTTTTTGCGACCCATTTTTCCTGTGACTAATTAGAGTGGGGGTTAATCTTGATATTTATATAATTCCTATAGTTGCAAACATGGACCTTGTTACTGTCAGTGAGTTCAGCCTATCACCAGTGATCAAATATGCTCTTACAAGGTGTTGTTAGGGTGTGAAGTCAAATTTTTTTCATTTCGGTGAGTCTTCAAATAAAAATTTGGTCACTGGTTGTTGTGTCTAGGTCACTGCTACTCCCTTCACTTACTCATGGTCTTCATCACTCATCATGGTCATTGTCTTCTTCACGGTATCATATCTTCATATAAATATCTTAGGTCATGAAATGGTTAAATTCCTCATTTTAGGTCATGGTCTAGGGTTTCACTCCATGTGTCATCATGATACCATACGTCAAAACAAAACATGTACATCATGTAATTCAGTGGGTAAAGGGAGTTAGCAGCTTAGGGAAATAAAATTAAAGGTAAAGGTAATCTTTTATTTCAAATAATACAATGTTGCAATACACTACCTCACCTCATCATTTCTCATAGGAACATGTTTGCTTCAAAATATGTTTATGACAAAATGGAGAATACTTTTACAAAAGTGAAAGCGGTTTTAGTCCATTATAGTCCAAGTAACAAAAAAATCCTTCATTTTATGCACAAGTGTTATTATTTGAAAGAAATTCCCAAAATACACTTGCTACGAGAGAGTTAATGCACTTCTGGACAGCTTGACTTCAAGACAGTTTTTCAAGGGGTTGGAGCAGGTTTTGGCAGTTCTTAAGGACTCCATTGTGTAGAAAACAGCCTAAAATTTCCAATGGTACCTTTAGATCATGATTTTGATTAGTGGAAGGCATCCAAAGTGCTCTGCAAGTTGGAGCTTCTCTTTTGTCAAAGAAACCTTGAGTTTTTGGAGTGACCTTGGGAAAGTCAATTTTCTCCCTCATGGAGTGTCCAAATTACATGCTTGAGGTATCCATCTTATAGCAGACTTCAAGAGCTTTCCAATGCACTATCAAGATCTCAATTTGGATCAGTTTAAGGCCTCAACAAGTGGTTTTGAAGATGGCGTTGGGCTTCTATGAGTTGTGCTACGCTTTGGCACTGCGCGCAAGACAAAGTGCCCAGAAATCCTTCAAAACTCTCCCAAATCTCAATTTTTCACTTGAAAGCTTGATTTTATTGACTTCTAATCCAAGAGACAAGTAATTACACCATCATTATCCCTCTTTTGATTTTCCAAATTCATCTCATGTCAATGATTCTTCAAGTTAGGGTTTGTAGTGAAATTTGCATGGGAAATGATAGGGTGAAAATGGTCATCTTTATTTTTGGTTTCTAAAACATGTAAAATTGTTTCCTACACCTGCAGACATGTTTAATAAACAATTTTAGCCATTCAATTCACCTCAAAACAAAGTTTTACCCCTCAAAAAGTAAAACCCTAGCTCATTCCTAGAGGTTTTTGGGAATTTTTCATTAAAAACCTTGTTTTTCCTCCTTGCAAGAAGATCACTCTTCCACTGTTTCTTCACTCATTTTCATCAAATTCCAAAGTTCATATCCACCTTTTAAAAACCTCCTCTATAATTTTGTCGAAATCCACCTTCACATCACTTCATTTCCATTCATACCTCACAGTTTATTTTTCATTCAAATAAAGGTGGGGTCATCTAGCAAAATAATGGAGAAGACTCAACTATCCAAACTTGAGGTGACTAAAGTGTATAAGAAAGGGTAGAGGCTTGTGTTTTCTTCTCACAAAGAGAAAGGGGCCAAGCCTTCTTCATCGACAAAGTAGGAATCAACAACAAAGGATAAAGACACAGTTGAACATGAGTTTGAACTAATTGATCCAGAGACTGAGGATCAGACCACAAACATGAGACAAACTATCAGGGATAAGGACTACCAAATCAAGGAGTTGGCGATCAATTTGGAAAGGGAAAAGTATGTTATATCATTCCTTGAACAGGAAAACAGTCAACTCAAAGAAAAGGAGTTGATACTAGAAAAGGAAAAAGCTAAGTTAATGCAGCAAGTTGGCAAAGGTAAGGAGATCATGACATCAAGTGAGCCTGAAGCATCAGAGGTGAGAGGAAAAAGGAAAAGACCAAGAATAAGAGGCCTCAAGAAATCTTTGCAAGAGGAACAAGAACAAATTATGCTTAATGAGGATCTTGACCTAGAAGATAAGATCTCCCTAGAGGTTCATCAATATAGAGAATATTGGATTAATAGGGTGAATGAAAATTTGGAGAAGCTCCTTGAGAAGGAAATAGAGACAACTAGTTGCTCAGACACATGGCGCACCACTACCAAGCTCAAAATATGATCACTAATGTCAAGGTAAAACAACTTGAAAACAAGCTCAAGGAGGCCAAAAAATACCAAAAGGATGAGGGAAACTTGAAGATGCTTTCTAAAGCATCCATGAACCTATAACAAACATATTTTTACACCTTCCCTCCAATTTTGAGCTAATTCTGAGCATTTTGAGTTTTTTGAGAAATTTTGGTCTAAGTTCAGAAATTCTGCTGCTCAAGAAGCGCAACGCCTTGGCGCTGTGCTTTTTCCTCAGGCCTCCATTTGAGGAAAGGTCTATATTTTTGGAAAGGTCTTGACATCCTCTAAAAACCCATTTGCCTAGATTTTGCAGAGGTGGCTTAGTTTTGGAGAAAAATGCAAAAAAGTGGTAAAAAATAGCATTCTGGACCATTTTTTGACAGGCGCTGTGCTTCTGGAGCGACCTTGGGAGAATGGATTTTTGAAGGTCTTCCCATGATCCAAATTCAAAAATTCAAACTATTATGGAAACTATACTTGAGGCGTTAGTTTACCACCCACTATACTAAACTGAAAAATACTCAAATTACACCATGGCTTCTGATATCTAGCTCCTTATTATGTTTGCTCCTACATTCCCATAGCCTATACCTACTTGTGGCTCCAAACCCTAAGTTCAAAAAACCCTTAAAAAACCAAATTTTCACAAACAAACAAACAAATACACATATATAGCCTAAAATTTATTTGCTTTAAAGTCATATCATTGATAAGAGACTTAGAGAGATCCCTCTCATGCTCAGTAAGGTTAGCTACTGACCTGAAGTGGTTTGAGGTTACCCTTGTCGATTTCCTTTTCAGCCTAGGAGATTGTAAGGACTAACATTTTTGGCACCACTGCTGGGGAACGAAAGATCATATCTTCCCTGGGAAAGAACGACAAGGATCAGATCTAAATGCTGATGGTGAACAGTGATCAAACAGAAGAAAGGTTGTGCATCTTTCACCTGGCGACTCCAGCGTTGAAGAATCCAAAGGTTCAAAATTTTCATGGCAACTCCACTACTCAAAACCGGTATTTTGAAGAAATTCTTGGTGTCTTAATTGTTTTCAAGATGGATTAAACTGCTCGAAGGTATGATCCTATGAATCGAGCTCATATTCCTGGTTTTTCAAATCATATTCCTTGCATAGATTAGCAAACTAATTTGCGCAAATTTATAGATGGGAACAAGGATGAGGCTATTCTGCATCTAATCAAATTTCATTGGCATACACATAAGCTCAGGAATAATTTTCATGAGGATTGTTTGATGAAAATGTTTATGGCTACCCTAGAAGGAAAAGCAAGATCATGGTATGAAGGATTGAAGCCATGTAGCTTATTCTCTCTTAAAGAATTCCACACAAAATTATTTGAGTTTTATGGAAAATATCATCATTCATTCTTGTTGTTCGAAGATTGTTGTGAATCATGTGAAAACTTCATTCAATACCTTGAAGAAACTTTTGGTGATGAAGAATGTCTAGATTATGAGATCATAGAGGCCCTTTATGAATATTCTTCCCAACAAAAAATAATAGAGATTAGCTTCTTTGATACAAAGGATCATTCAAAACACACATCAACTCCTTCTTTGCTTGAAGATGAAACAAATTTGCATCCTAACAGTCAAGAAGAAATTGGTCCAAGTGAGAATTATGAAATTGCATGTACAGAAAACTTAAGCAATGAACCATCTAATGAAAATGATCATCTACTTTTGCAAGGAAATAGTGAACAAGAAGTTGTTTCCCTTGATTCTTGTGGCAGTCAAATTGATATTCTCCCTGTTGAAGCACATGGGGAATCAAACATACTCGAAGTGGTTATTGCATTTAAATTTTTCCATGAGCATCCAAAACCTTGTCTTTTGGATGAGAGGTATGAAGATAGTCATTCACTTGTTCTTTCAGATTGTTCTTTCTCTGAGATTTTATTTCAAGATCAGGTTTGTGAAGACCAAGATGAGGTTTTTGATGAAATGTATGAACAAGGATCTCTAGACATTCACCACTCATATATCTCTCCATCTCATTCATTTTTTGAAGCACTATTTCAAGGGCAGATTCATGCAAATCATAATTTTAAATTGGCATGTGTGAAGTTTTCAAACAATGTAATTATGGTAGAGAATAATAATCAAACATCACAAGCAGATTATGAAGAGGAGAGTAGTGATAAAGAAGAGGTTGTTTTAGAGCCACTTGCACAAGATGATCTTCCTCCAGATTCAGAAAACGAAGAGTGTGCTTGTATTTCTTTGACTTTCAAGATATGCTAATGTTCCAGATTATTATATACCTATAGCCAATTTGTTGCAGCCATCTGGAAAGATGAATTTTCCTGTATTAATGGATCATGAGCACATATTCAGTGGACACTCGGAGTTCCGTAGCTTTTGTTTGTTCTACCTGCTCAAGGAAAGTACAAGAAGAATTCAAGTAAGTAGCCACTTGCTGGATTGGTTACAATGGAGGGATAATTGCACATGATTATATATATATATATATATATATATATATATATATATATATATATATATATATATATATATATATATATATATATATATATATATATATATATATATCTTCAGTAGGTGGGCAGTTATCATCAGGATTTGAAGCCCGAGGTGAAGGCCCTAAGATCTCGATGGTCTGCTGCCATAAGTAAGTTCAACCAATATGTTTTTTATAGTCAAGTCAGTCGGTTAGTCAGTCAGTTTTCAGTTTGAGTTTAGTCTTTGCATTTTGACTCCATGCCCAATGGATAAGGCTACTTGGTCTACGGTGTTCTTGACACCTCCAAAGAGCTGCCATCCCCAGTTGGATCCAATGTTAGTGTCAGTCAGTTCAGCCTGTCACCAGTGATCAAATATGCTCTTACAAGGTGTTGTTAGGGTGTGAAGTCAAATTTTTGTCATTTCAGTGAGTCTTCAAATAAAAATTTGGTCACTGGTTGTTGTGTCTAGGTCATTGTTGCTCCCTTCACTTACTCATGGTCTTCATCACTCATCATGGTCATTGTCTTCTTTGTGGTATCATATCTTCATTTAGATGTATTGGGTCATGAAATGGTTATATTCCTCATTTTAGTTCATGGTCTAGGGTTTCTCTTCATGTGTCATCATGATACCATATGTAAAAAAAAAACATGTCCATCATGTAATTCAGTGGGTAAAGGGAGTTAGCAGCTTAGGGAAAGAAAAATAAAGTTAAATGTAATGTTTTATTTCAAATAAGACAATGTTGCAGTACACTACCTCGCCTCATCATTTCTCATAGGGACATGTTTGCTTCAAAATATGTTTATGACAAAATGGAGAATAATTTTACAAACTTGAAAGAGGTTTTTTTCCATTATAGTCCCAGTAACAAAAACCTCCTTCATTTTATGCACAGGTGTTAGGATTTGAAATAAATTCCAAAAATACACTTACTACGGGAGAGTTAATGTACTTCTGGACAACTTGACTTCAAGATAGCTTTTCAGGGGGTTGGAGCAGGTGTTGGCAGTTCTTAAGGACTATATTGTGTAGCAGACATCCTAAGATTTCTAATGGTACCTTTAGATAATGATTTGGATTAGTGGAAGGCATCGAAAAGTGCTCTGAAAGTTGAAGCTTCTCTTTTTCCAGAGAAACCCTGAGTTTTTGGAGTGACCTTGGGAAAATCAATTTTTCTCCCTCATGGAGTGTCCAAATTACATGTTGGATGTGTCCATCTTATAGCAGACTTCAAGAGATTTCCAATGAGCTATTAAGATCTCAGTTTGGAGTAGACGGGCTCCAAAAGTGCTTTGGAAGATGGCACTTCACTTTTGTGAACTGCGTTGCGCTTTGGCGCTGCGCATAGGAACACTGCGCTGCCCGCAGAACAGAGTGCTCAGAAATCCTTCAAAACTCTTCCAAATCTCAATTTTTCACTTGCAAGATTGATTTTATTGACTTCTAAGCGAAGGGACAAGTAATTACACCATCATTATCCCTCTTTTGCTTTTCCAAATTCATCTCATGTCAATGATTCTTCAAGTTAGGGTTTGTAGTGAAATTTGCATGGGAAATGATAGCGTGAAAATGGCCATCTTTGTTTTTTGGTTTCTAAAACATGTAAAGTGGTTTCCTACACCTACATACATGTTTAATAAACAATTTTAGCCATTCAATTCAACTCAAAACAAAGTTTTACCCCTCAAAAAGTAAAACCCTAACTCATTCCTAGAGGGTTTTGGGCATTTTTCATTACAAACCCTGTTTTTCCTCCTTGCAAGAAGATAACTCTTCCACTATTTCTTCACTCATTTTCATTAGCTTCCAAACTTCATATCCATGATGAGCCCCAATTTTTGGTACAATTTGGGCTCATTTGGCCTACTTGCTTTGCTCAAACCATTCATTTTTTATTGCTTATGCATTCATTTCTTGGTTTATTCGTGTTGTTTGTAGGAAGAAGGGTAGGCATTCTATCTACGTGACTAATACATGATGATTTCAGGTTTTTGGCATTAAAAGGGAGCAAAGACCACGAGAAAAGGAGACAAGGAGACAGTAAGGTGGCACTGCTGGTTTTTAGGAGAGGATGTCCACAGTCTTGGGGACCTTCCTCGTGATTCCCACCATAGCTCCGAGCTCCAACCAATCCCCCCACCGAGCTTAGAGGCAGCCAACTGTTCTACAGGAACAGCAGTTACAACTGTCCTACAGGATCAGCAGTTTAACCTTCAGTTGGACAGCCGAGCTCCACAAATCAAGGAAACCTGTTGGACTATCATTTTGCATAAATACTGAGGCCATAGCCTTGGATAGAAGCTTTTTTGAACTTTTGTATTGCTCTTGTAATTTGGAAGTACGAGCTACAGCTCGGTGTTTGTTCCTTTTGTAAGCCAGTTTTGGCATGACATGAGATTTTCGTTTATGAATAAAGGCAGGCAGATTTTGATCTCATTCTGAGTTTCTAAGGGAGCTATAGCTCTCAGGTTAGGGCCCAACCTGAGAGCAATAGATCTCCTCGGTGTTGTAATGTTGTTTGCATTTCGTTCCAGCATTTTGAGTTTTTACTTTAACATGCAATTCGAATTTACAGTCTGTTAATTTAGTCTTTTTCATGAGATTGAATAGGATTAGTTTATGGTGAATTTGCTTCCAGTTGCTTAGGTTAGAAGAGGATAGATATAATTCATTGGAGCTCCAGAAAAAGGTTGTTAGAGCTCACTGCCATCTCTGCTTAGGGATTGGGGTGCAGTCCATAACCAACCACCAAAAAGAAACGCAGTTCTTCTCACTTCCATGCAAGCTGCAACATAGACATTTTCGTTGAAGATCCATCCATGCACTTTTGATATTGAACCATACTTCTACATTCCACTTCCATGCACGAGTTTCATTTCTTGGTTTTCCATTGCTGTTCATAGGTTTCATGGCACAGTTATCATAGGTTAATGAATTCTCGTTTTTGGTGCATAAGTCATTTGTTTCATTTACACTGCTCCATATCATTCCACTTCCTTCTTCTTCTTCTTAACCTCTCCTCAAGCCACCTACTCGGCCTCTGTCCAGCTCGTTTACCCTCCAATTCATCCATTGCCACGTAGCTTCATCTTTTTGACCTTTTGTTGATCCCATCCTTCCAGCCATCAACCCACTGCATGCACTCTTCCTCCATCTGATTCCTCTGCTCCTGAGCCATCACCAGCTCCATCTCCATCTCACCTATCCTCCCACACCACTCCAACACTTCACCATCTCCCAAAACTTCCACGGTAAAACATCCTGTAGAATTGCACAGACTTCCTGTAGAATCCATGAGTTTCCTGTAGGATCCCCTGCAGACTTCCTGTAGAAGCCTGCAAACTCGGTTGCTGAGCATCTGAACGTGGTAGACTTCTGTGGACTGATGCTAGAGACCCTCAGGGACCTCCCCTAGCCATCCTGACCTTGCCCATGCTTTCCTTCCGTTCAAACCGCTCCTGCACAACCAAACCCTAATCAAAAGCATCATCACAATAAATCCAACCACTTAATGAAAAAATACAAAAACATGTCTTTTCAGATGCAAGTAGCTTAGATGCATGTATTTCAGTTCACTGCAAGTAATGGCATTATCGGTAGTGGTTTTATTCACAGTTTTGCATAGTAAGGGTCTAGCTAGTCAAATTAGGGTTTACTAGGGTCTTCATGCTTTGTTGGCTTTCAGTTTCTTTTTGCAAATAGACTAGTCTCCTATTGAGTTAGCTTTCGTCCATCATTCATAAGGCTTCTTCTGTGAGCATATAGAAGTTGGCTTGAGCCCTAGCGGACTTGTGCCAGCTGACCAAGTGACAACTGCGACAAGAGCTAGTACTTGTGCATACAGCACCGTCGCTTCCAAGTTTGTACGAACTACCGGGTTAATAAAATTAGAGATAAGGAACTCCAGGAGTTGTAGCATTATTGCTACAATACTGGAGCCCACCATCTTTTTGGCGCCGTTGCCGGGGAAGCGTCAGAGTATTAGTAATTGTTGCTTTTCTTCTACTTTCTTACTCTTGCCTTCTGCTAAGTAGTTTACTTCATTTCCATTCTGCAAAAGTAGCATAGACATTTCCTGCTTTCATAGATTAGCATTTCCTGCTTTCATAGATTAGCATTTCCTGCTTTCATAGATTAGCATTTCCTTTCTGCAAGCGTAGACTAGCATTTCCATTCTTGCAATTTCATTTGAGCAAAGTAGAATAGTTCTTTCCTGCTTTCAGTTTAATTCTGCATCTTTCATAGTTAGTGTAGATCAATCTGTCTCAGTTTTGCAGGTACCAAAAGAAAAGCAAAGCAAAAACAATCAAAAGAAAAAGAAAGTCTTTTCCATTTCATGCCTCGTAGGAACCGAGATAGATTAGGCAAATTCCTACCAAACACCCCCACCACATCACTGAGTCACCCTTCTCTCTTCTTTGGTGACAGTGACCCAGAGGAACCTATAGGTGAACATCCTGAGATATCCAAAGACCCTATAGTAGAAGAAGAGTTAGAGACCACTCCATCTGAAGCTATGGCTGACAATAGAAGAGAAGATGAGAGAATAGAAGGTGCCTTCCCCATCCGAGAGACCAATGGAGAGATGAAAATGAAGAACATTAGCCCCTCCGCCTTACCTCACTTCCATGGGTTGACTACTGAAGATCCGGATACCTTCCTGTTTGAGTTTGCTGTCCTTTGTAGAACCTATGACTATACTGAAGATGAGCAAAAGCTGAAACTTTTCCCTTCCACTCTTAAGGATGCAGCACTACGCTGGTTCATGGGCTTACCTAGGAATAGTATCACCACTTGGGCTCAGATGTAGCAAGCTTTCAACACTAAGTACCGGGATTACTGTAGGTCCAAGGAAACAAAGGGGGAAATCTTTCGGATGACCATGGGAAATGATGAGTCCTTAGAGGATTATGAGGAGAGGTTCCAACTAAGCTATAAGCAGGCCAGGTGCACACTTGACCCTGAATCCCTCAAGTTGGTCCTGCTCCGAGGAGTCCCTGAAGACCTCTTAGATACCCTTCACATGTTAGCTGGGGGGGACATTTACCAACTGCCTTATGAGGACATCAAGACTGTGTTTAGAAACCACTCCAGGGCAGCTCGGAAACGAGGTAGAGGAAACCACCTCTCGACTAGTGTCCCTTTCTCCAAACATGAGCTTGCAAATCAATTAGAAGATCTTAAGAGTGAGGTGAGACAGACCATTGCCATGCAGCTTGACACATTCAGGATTCAGCAAAAGAAAGAAGAAGCTGAGAGAGCCTTGGCTGTCTTCTTCCCTAGGTGCACAAGGAGACACCCTAAGAACGAATGTCCATTGCATTCGGTTGAAGTGTGTTTCATTTGTGAGGAGGACCATCCCACAAATCAGTGTCCAACCTTACCTGGGTTTAAAGCCATGTACCAAGGGACAGAAGCTCCCACAGAGCCTCTCTATTACCTCAACCAAAGGAGGCCACAAGGATCTAGACCTTATCAGCAGGGGATGCAAGGGGCCTCTCAAGCTTATTACAGCCCCAACCAATCGACTCCTATGCCTTCCTGGGGTCCCCCTGCTCATCCTTCATGGTCCATGCCTCCTCCATGGTCTTATCCACCTCAGTACCACACTCAACCTACTTCTCATTCATATCACTCACATGCCCAGCCACAGCCTCAATGGAATGCACCTCAGTCGGGGTGGAGGCCCCAATACAACACTCCTCCTGCCATCTTGCCTCCACCACCAGTTCAACCTCAGCCATTACCTCCGGCTCCTCCAAGGCAACCTCAAATGCCTGCTCAACCGAACCCGAACCCCAACAATAGACAGGCCCAGCAGGTATACACTGGGGAAACCTCATGCCCTACCTATGCTGTGGAGATCCAGGAGATCAATCTTCGATCTGGAAAGACTCTACCAGATCGCCAACCTCCTCCCCCAGAGGATGAGGAAGATAAACAGGAAAGTGAACCGAAGGTTATTCCACCCTTTCCTGAGAGACTAACAGCCACCACACAACCCAACCCAGAGGAGGATGAGCTTCTGGGTGAGCTCAAGCAGTTGTGTGTAAAAATACCACTTCTCCAAGCCATCAAGGATGTGCCAATATACAACAAACTGGTTAAGGAGAAGTGTTTCAAACACCCAGGCAGACGGAAGAAAGATGCCTCAACTATCAATGTCATAGGACAACTGTCTGACCTTATGTTAGGACAAGTCATCTGCCCAAAGTACCTAGATCCTGGAAGTCCTGTAGTAGATGTTCACATCAATGGCACCATTATACCTCACACCTTGATTGATCTGGGGGCTGCCATTAATGTGATGACCAGGGATACCATGCTTAAGCTTAATCTTCAGGGTTCCTTGAGGAAGACCTCGACAGTACTGCAATTAGCAGATCGCTCCACCGTGACTCCCGAAGGGATTGTGGAGGATGTCTTGGTCTCTATTGACTCTTGGGAATACCCTGCAGACTTCCTGGTTCTGCAACCAAAGGCAAAGCTTACTGGATATCCTCTCATTTTGGGAAGGCCTTGGTTAGCTACTGCAGATGCTTACATAAGTTGTCATGCAGGAAACATGACCATCAAAAATGGTCCCATGTCCAAGCAGCTAGTCCTATACCCTCCTGCCCAACCCTCCTTAGAGCATGACTTACCACTCTGGTTGGAAGAAGGAGAGGAAGACGAGGTGTACTCAGCACCTCTGTGCACCTTAGATACCACTAGAAGAGACCCCCCAACCGAGGATGACTTGATCGAGACCTTGATCCAGAATCCACCTTCCAGTGCACTACCCTCAGAAAAATTGGTGGAGGATGCCCAAGCCAGCACCTTAGTGGATCTTTGTACAACCAACCCTGTTACTCCCAGAGTCAAGAATGTGGAGTTCGGCCCTAAGAAAGCATTGAAGATCAGCTCCTCCCTATCTCCTTCCCAGGAAAAGGAGCTGTGTAGTCTGTTGGCCAACCACCTAGATGCTTTTGCTTGGAGCTATAAGGAAATGAATGGAGTCCATCCTTCGGTCTGTACCCATCATATATACATCAAAGAGGATTGTAAACCGGTTAGGCAACCTCAGAGGAGAATGAATCCAGCCCTTAAGGACATTGTCAAGGAAGAATTGCAAAAACTGTTGGATGCCGGGTTCATCTACCCCATCTCAGATAGTGAATGGGTGTCCCCTCTAGTGTTGGTTCCCAAGAAAAATGGGAAATGGAGAATCTGTGTGGACTACCGAGAACTGAACAAAGCTACCAAGAAGGACCATTTCCCTCTACCTTTCATAGATCAAGTGTTGGATGGACTGGCAGGAAAGAAGTTCTTCTCTTTCCTGGATGGGTTTAGCGGGTACAACCAAATCCAAATCAGCCCGGAAGACCAAGATAAGACCACCTTCACTTGTCCTTGGGGTACCTTTGCCTATCGAGTCCTTCCCTTTGGGCTATGCAATCCTCCTGCTACCTTCCAGAGAGCTGTCTTGAGCATCTTCTCGGAGCTGGTCCATGATGCGGTAGAAATCTATATGGATGACTTTACTCCTTATGGGGCCAACTTCCAGGAAGCATTGTCCAACATGGGAAAAGTCCTAACCAAATGCACCGAGATGAACTTGTCCCTTAGTCCTGAAAAATGTGAATTCCTAATGACTGAAGGGACCGTGCTAGGCCATACCATTTCTTGCCAAGGGTTGCAGGTGGATCCTAACAAAATTGCTCTCATCAAGAGGGTTCCACCTCCTCAAAAGGTAAGGGATGTCCGGAGTTTCTTGGGATTAGCAGGATACTACCGGAGATTCATTAAAGATTTCAGCAAGCTAGCCTCGCCATTGTTTGGCCTGTTGGCAAAAGATGTGGAGTTTAATTGGACTGACGATTGTCAGAGGGCTTTAAATGAATTGAAGGACAAGTTGGTGTCAGCCCCAATCCTGAGAGGTCCAAACTGGGCCCTACCTTTCCACATCCACACTGATGCCTCGAACAAAGCCATAGGTGCAGCTTTAGGACAAATTGAGCAAAAAATTCCATATGCCATTTACTTTGTTAGCAAAAACTTGTCCAAAGCTGAGCTGAATTACACTGTAACCGAGAAAGAATTCTTGGCTGTGGTCCATGCACTGAACAAGTTCTGACATTATATTACTGGTTATCAGACCTTTGTACATACTGACCATGCTGCAATCAGATATTTAATGAATAAACCAGATGTGAATGCTCGTATTATTAGATGGTTACTTTTATTGCAGCAATTTGATTTGACCATTGTTGACAAACCAGGTAGAGAAAATGTTGTTGCTGACTTTTTATCTAGATTGGATTTGTCTGCAGATGAGGATGGAACAGTGGATGACCAGATGCCCGATGAACATCTGTTTTCTATTTCAGTACTCTCTCCATGGTTTGCTGATATAGCAAACTATCTTGTTTCAACACAGTTCCCTCCACACCTATCTTCCAGAGAGAAGAGCAGAATCATCAGAAAAAGTGCCTCATTTACTTGGATTGGGGGCAATCTGTTCAAGCTTGGCCCCGATCAGATCTTAAGGCATTGTGTAAGGAAGGAGGAAGTCTTTGATATCCTCCTCACTTGTCATGATGGGCCTTGTGGAGGACATTTTGCAGCAAAGAGAACTGCCTTCAAAATGCTGCAGGCAGGCTACTATTGGCCCACACTTCATCAAGATGTCAGAAGATATGTCAGTCAGTGTGACCAATGCCAAATAATGGGGAAACTGACCCAAAGGGATGAGATGCCTCTCCAACCTCAAGTGACTCTTGAGCCATTTGAGAAGTGGGGCATGGACTTTGTGGGCCCAATCAACCCCTCTTCGAGGCAAAGGACTTACATCATTGTGTGTACTGACTATTTGACAAAGTGGGCAGAGACCAAAGCAATCAAAGCAACAACAGAAGAAAAGGTGGCCGAGTTCCTAAGAGAAAACATCTTCTATAAGTTTGGCTATCCAAGAGAGTTGGTCACCGATCAAGGGAGCCAGTTCACCTCCGACCTGGTTGAAGATCTCCTAGCTCATCACAAGATCAAGCATAGGACTTCCACCCCTTATCACCCTCAAGCAAATGGGCAGGTGGAAGTCACCAATAGAGCATTAGAAGGGATCTTGACTAAGGTGGTGAGCAGCAGCAGAAAGGACTGGGCAGATCGCCTGGTTGAAGCCACATGGGCTTACAACACCACTTGGAAGACCACCACCGGCTTCACACCGTATGAGCTGGTCTATGGGAAGAAAGCTTTGTTTTCCATTGAGTTTGAATACAACACTTTGAGGATGGCAGCTCAGCTGGACCTAGATCTCAGCCATGCACAACAAGAAAGGCTACTGCAGCTGAATGGCTTGGATGAGCACCGAATGCAGGCCCTCCTTCACTCAGAAGTGGTTCAACTTCAGAGAAAGGTGTGGCATGACCAACATCTCCATGACAAGCAATTTCAGCCGGGAGATTGGGCTTTGTTGTATGACTCCAGATACAAAGATTTCAAGGGGAAGCTGAGAACCAGATGGCTAGGACCATATGCAGTGGAGAAATGCCATGACAATGGATCTGTCCTCATTCGAACCATTGATGAGGAAGCCATTCCCATGCTTGTCAATGGGCATCGATTGAAGATCTACAGGAGACCTCTCTCAAGACAAGAGTTCATCAAAACTATGGAGAAATCTGTATTGGTCCTAGAGAGGGGTTCTGCCTCTGCTTCTGGCATACCCTAAGGGATAAAAAAAAAAAAAAAAAAAAAAAAGAGAAAAAAAATAATAAAGATCCTTGGGTGAAAACCTCTCTGAGGCGCCCAAGGCAGGTGGTAGGGGTGAAAACCTCATTGAGGCGCTCCTATTGTCTTTCAAAAAAAAAAAAAAAGAGAAAAGGTTTGAAAAAGATCCTTGAGTGAAAACCTCTCTGAGGCACTCAGGGCAGATGGCACGGGTGAAAACCTCTTTGAGGCGCCCCTGTTATCTCTCTCTCTCAAAAAAAAAAAAAACAATAAGCAAAATATGGTAAAATTGCATGCAGGTTGCAGATGTTCTATGGAGGAGAGGAAGCCTTCAACTCAAAGCCAAGGGTCCTTATGTTGCTGTCAAGAGACCTCACCAGCACCTCTTCCAAGGGTACCCATGTTTTTTCAAGGTATGTGCAATTTTATCATGGTTCGAGTCCTCTACAGGAAGATGCAGTCTTTCTACAGGAAGACACAGATTTTCTACAGGAAAGTGCAGACTTTCTACAGGAAGCCCGAACTTTCTACAGGAAGCTCTGTGTTCTACAGGAAACTTCCTGTAGAAGTTTGGGACGGCCCAGAATTCATCTTAAAAGGAGATTTGGCGACTACGGATTGGTTTGGATGCATGCAAGCCTCTGTGGGCACCCTTGCACATTGCTGTCACCTTGCTCCACCATCCTTGTCGACATGCAACCAAGTTCCCTGCACCAACAAAGAAGATCGATGAGTTCTCGCGGGAAAAGCCATTTTCGAAGATAAACAAATGCTGAGATCTCATACCACAGGCATCAGAAGCTCCGGGAACGTGATTGAAAGGCCAGATCCTCCATCGTGCAGCATGCACCCAAGGAGGAAGAACTGTTATGAGACACCTCGCGGGAATCCTGTAACAGTTCAACCTGCTAGAGTGGATACCATTCACAGCACCGCCATCTGCAATAAAACGTGGGCACATGCAACCCAAGCATCCACTCCATCGTCGGCAGCCTGTAACCACGAGCCTCCGGGTCTGTGTAAGTTCGCATGCAGCAGGTAGATCCACTCACCATCGTCCAAGAACTGGAAAAATCGTGTGCAGCCACGCAGGTAAGTGTCTCGACCCTTCCTTCCATCAAATCGCATGAATTTTACTTTGAAATTGTTTGCACAGCGTAAAAGTGAATGGTTGAGTGGCCGTATGGCCAGTCGACTGGCCACGTCGGCTAGTTAAAGTGTAATTGGATGTTTGGGTGGCGGCCACGACAAAGAGAATGAGCGGCACGCACGTGAGAACACTCCCGTCGGAAGCAATGAGTTTAACAGAAAAAGGCGGCGGCAGATCTGTGGGAATGGATGCGGCAGCAAGTGAATACGCAGGCGAAGGATGGATGACGTCGCCCAACGGTCCGGCGGGGACAGCTCACCCCCCTCGCCACGGATTGCGCCGATTCAAAATCTAATCGGCTAGATCATGCGCATGCATTTATCAACCACCACTTCAAACTCGGGTGGCTATTCTGATCTCCTCTGCGCTTTGATACGCCGAGCTGTTGGCTACCAAAACACCGGTGAAGCACACCTCGAGCGCAGGCCAACTACAGTCCTCCTCGAAATTTTCACACTGCTCCTACAGGAACACAGTTTCTACAGGAACGCAGTTCTACAGGAACGCAGTCTCTACAGGAACGCAGTCTTCTACAGGGAAGCGGGTGCCTCACGGAAAAAAGGTGGCCAATTAAAGAGGTAACCCTGAACTCTTCATGCAACTGGTTAGTAAGAGTGGCAAGACCATCGTCCACAGTCTAGTCATAAAGATATTGGTGAAATTGTTGTTTGCTGTGCCTATGCTGTCGTTCTACAGGATGTCAGTATAAGTAGACTGTGTTGAATTTTGTGGGTTATGTGCATGCTCTGTTTTAATAGACCAAATCTCTTTCGCATTTGCCACCTTTAATTAAAACAACCGTGTTCATCATGCCGGGTGGGTTTATAAGACGGGAACCCATTGATTAAACCAAATTAAGGGAAAACCCGGCAGTGGTAGAGCTCTTCACCAGAGCACAATGGATGTCTTTTTGTGATAAGCTGCAAGGTTACGATGATGAAGTGGCCGAAGAATTCTTGCAGGCTCTGAAGCCGAAATCCCAGACACTGGCCACAATGAACTTCAGAGGCCTAAGCCTCAAGCTCACCCCAGAACATATCAGTCGGATCACAGAACTTCCTATGGGTTTGCCGTGGGATAAGGAAGAAAGAAAGCTGAGCCAGCAGGCAAAGAAAGAATTCTTCCCACCTGAGGAAGAATTCTCGGAGGACAAAAATGGGGTGCGAAGAACGAGCCTGTTGCCACCTTGGAATGAAGTCAGTTTGCAAATCATGAAATAAATCACTTGTGAAGGCCGTTTTAGCATCGTGTATGCATATCACTTTCGGCTGCTCACTGAATTGAGGCACCGAATTGATCTTCCTGTAGAACAAAAACTGAGCATCCCTTATTACCTACTGCAGTCTCTAATGGAGTGTGCCACAAAGCTGAAAGAGGGCATACCAGATCAGATAGCCCACCATGGGTTGATCAAGCTTCTTGTGGAGGATGCACTGCACTCATATAAGGTCCCCCTCTCATGGGAATCCTTCCGGAATTTAACAAAAGATGGAGACATTAAAATGTTGATCGAAGAAACGGGTTCCTCCAGCAGTGAGGAACAAGAAGCAGTGGCCGAGGGACAGAGAGAAGAAGGCCAAAAGACCCCGACCACAGTACAGAAGAGAGAACAAAGGAATAAGCATGAGGAAAAGGAGGACAAAGAAAAAGGTGGCACACCTATCTTTTCAGCAAGAGAAAAGAGGATGAAGAGCAGAATGGACAAAGCTGAGGTGGTCCACGTCAGCCCAAGTACCTCAACAGCCCCTGCAACCAAAGCAAAAAGCAAAACTCAGGCAGGAAAGCAAGCAGAGGTGGAGACACCTGTGTCTACAGGAAAGCAGAAGCAGGCTTCTACAGGAAGCCTGAAAACAAAAACAAAGGCTTCTACAGGAAGCCCGAAAATCAGTGAGAAGCAGGCTTCTACAGGAAGCCCAAAAACAAAGACAAAGGCTTCTACAGGAAGCCCGAAAATCATTGGGAAACAGGCTTCTACAGGAAGCCCAAAAACGGAGACAAAGGCTTCTACAGGAAGCCCGAAATTGCAGAAACAGGCTTCTACAGGAAGCCCGAAGATAGAGACAAGGGCTTCTACAGGAAGCCCGAAATTGGAAAAAGGGGCTTCTACAGGAAGCCCGAAAGTCATTGAGAAACAGGCTCCTACAGGAAGCCTGAAGACAGAGAAAGGGCCTTCTACAGGAAGCCCGGGAGTGGCTAAAGCCGGGTCTTCTACAGGAAGCCCAAAATCGGGAAAGAAAGAATCTTCTACAGGAGGCCCGGAAGTGGGCAAATCAGGGTCTTCTACAGGAAGCCCGAAATCTGAAAAGGAGGGGCCCTCTACAAGGAGCTCTGAGAGAGCAAAACGCAAGAAAGAGAAGGCTAGTATTCTCGAAAAGGAGGCAGCAGCGGCGCTGGCCACCCTCAGCACATCTCCAAAGCCGAAGGAAAAGAGAGAGAGGGAGACCCCTCTACCATCTGAAGCCAGGAGAAGCAAGAGGATAACCACGGGCAAGCCACAGCCTCCACCCGGCAGCCAAACCATTTTAGGGGATGTCCCTACTTCACCCAGTGCAAGAACCCCCTCTAAAACATCAGCCACCCCCGAGAAGGGGAGCCCAAAAATAACTTCCTGGACACGAAAAATAGGCCAATCGCCTTCCGAAGCCCGGCTCAAGGAAATAGGAAAGGGGGAAGAAGCACCACCTTCGTCACCACCAGGGGCAGCAAAGGCAGGGCCGCCAAAAACAGGAAAGGAAGAAGTGCCACCCTCGGCAGAAAAGGCAGGGCCACCAAAAACAGGAAAGGAAAAGCATGCTCCGGGCTCTAGTTCTCGGCCAAAGACGAGGAGCCAGAGCAAAGTTGCTCAAGGATGAGCAAATAGTTTAGCTGGGGGGTGATGATGAGCCCCAATTTTTGGTACAATTTGGGCTCATTTGGCCTACTTGCTTTGCTCAAACCATTCATTTTTTATTGCTTATGCATTCATTTCTTGGTTTATTCGTGTTGTTTGTAGGAAGAAGGGTAGGCATTCTATCTACGTGACTAATACATGATGATTTCAGGTTTTTGGCATTAAAAGGGAGCAAAGACCACGAGAAAAGGAGACAAGGAGACAGTAAGGTGGCACTGCTGGTTTTTAGGAGAGGATGTCCACAGTCTTGGGGACCTTCCTCGTGATTCCCACCATAGCTCCGAGCTCCAACCAATCCCCCCACCGAGCTTAGAGGCAGCCAACTGTTCTATAGGAACAGCAGTTACAACTGTCCTAAAGGATCAGCAGTTTAACCTTCAGTTGGACAGCCGAGCTCCACAAATCAAGGAAACCTGTTGGACTATCATTTTGCATAAATACTGAGGCCGTAGCCTTGGATAGAAGCTTTTTTGAACTTTTGTATTGCTCTTGTAATTTGGAAGTACGAGCTACAGCTCGGTGTTTGTTCCTTTTGTAAGCCAGTTTTGGCATGACATGAGATTTTCGTTTATGAATAAAGGCAGGCAGATTTTGATCTCATTCTGAGTTTCTAAGGGAGCTATAGCTCTCAAGTTAGGGCCCAACCTGAGAGCAATAGATCTCCTCGGTGTTGTAATGTTGTTTGCATTTCGTTCCAGCATTTTGAGTTTTTACTTTAACATGCAATTCGAATTTACAGTCTGTTAATTTAGTCTTTTTCATGAGATTGAATAGGATTAGTTTATGGTGAATTTGCTTCCAGTTGCTTAGGTTAGAAGAGGATAGATATAATTCATTGGAGCTCCAGAAAAAGGTTGTTAGAGCTCACTGCCATCTCTGCTTAGGGATTGGGGTGCAGTCCATAACCAACCACCAAAAAGAAACGCAGTTCTTCTCACTTCCATGCAAGCTGCAACATAAACATTTTCGTTGAAGATCCATCCATGCGCTTTTGATATTGAACCATACTCCTACATTCCACTTCCATGCACGAGTTTCATTTCTTGGTTTTCCATTGCTGTTCATAGGTTTCATGGCATAGTTATCATAGGTTAATGAATTCTCGTTTTTGGTGCATAAGTCATTTGTTTCATTTACACTGCTCCATATCATTCCACTTCCTTCTTCTTCTTCTTAACCTCTCCTCAAGCCACCTACTCGGCCTCTGTCCAGCTCGTTTACCCTCCAATTCATCCATTGCCACGTAGCTTCATCTTTTTGACCTTTTGTTGATCCCATCCTTCCAGCCATCAACCCACTGCATGCACTCTTCCTCCATCTGATTCCTCTGCTCCTGAGCCATCACCAGCTCCATCTCCATCTCACCTATCCTCCCACACCACTCCAACACTTCACCATCTCCCAAAACTTCCACGCTCAAACATCCTGTAGAATTGCACAGACTTCCTGTAGAATCCCTGAGTTTCCTGTAGGATCCCCTGCAGACTTCCTGTAGAAGCCTGCAAACTCGGTTGCTGAGCATCCGAACGTGGTAGACTTCTGTGGACTGATGCTAGAGACCCTCAGGGACCTCCCCTAGCCATCCTGACCTTGCCCATGCTTTCCTTCCATTCAAACCGCTCCTGCACAACCAAACCCTAATCAAAAGCATCATCACAATAAATCCAACCACTTAATGAAAAAATACAAAAACATGTCTTTTCAGATGCAAGTAGCTTAGATGCATGTATTTCAGTTCACTGCAAGTAATGGCATTATCGGTAGTGGTTTTATTCACAGTTTTGCATAGTAATGGTCTAGCTAGTCAAATTAGGGTTTACTAGGGTCTTCATGCTTTGTTGGCTTTCAGTTTCTTTTTGCAAATAGACTAGTCTCCTATTGAGTTAGCTTTCGTCCATCATTCATAAGGCTTCTTCTGTGAGCATATAGAAGTTGGCTTGAGCCCTAGCGGACTTGTGCCAGCTGACCAAGTGACAACTGCGACAAGAGCTAGTACTTGTGCATACAGCACCGTCGCTTCCAAGTTTGTACGAACTACCGGGTTGATAAAATTAGAGATAGGGAGCTCCAGGAGTTGTAGCATTATTGCTACAATACTGGAGCCCACCAATCCACCTTTTTCAAACCTCCTCTATCATTTTGTCGAAATCCACCTTCACATCAATTCATTTCCATTCATACCTCACAGTGTATTTTTCATTCAAATAGAGGTGGAGACATCTAGCAAAAAAATAGAGAAGACTCAGCTATCCAAACCTGAGGTGACTAAAGTGTATAAGAAAGGGCAGAGGCTTGTGTTTTCTTCTCACAAAGAGAAAGGGACCAAGCCTTCTTCATCGAAAAAGCAGGAATCAGCAACAAAGGATAAAGACACAATTGAACATGAGTTTGAACTAATTGATCCAGAGACTGAGGATCAGACCACAAACATGAGACAGACTATCAAGGATAAGGACTACCAAATCAAGGAGTTGGCGATCAATTTGGAAAGGGAAAAGTATGTTATATCATTCCTTGAGCAGGAAAATGGTCAACTCAAAGCAAAGGAGTTGATACTAGAAAAGGAAAAAGCTAAGTTAATGCAGCAAGTTGGAAAAGGTAAGGAGATCATGACATCAAGCGAGCCTGAAGCATTAGAGGTGAGAGGAAAAAGGAAAAGACCAAGAACAAGAGGCCTCAAGAAATCTTTGCAAGAGGAACAAGAACAAATTCTGCTTAATGAGGATCTTGACCTAGAAGATAGGATCGCCCTAGAGGTTCATCAAGATAAAGAATATTGGCTTAATAGGGTGAATGAACATTTGGAGAAGCTCCTTGAGAAGGAAAATAGAGACAATCAGTTGCTCAGACACATGGCGCACCACTACCAAGCTCAAAACATGATCACCAATGTCAAGGTAAAACAACTTGAAAACAAGCTCAAGGAGGCCAAAAAATACCAAAAGGATGAGGGAAACTTGAAGATGCTTTCTAAAGCATCCATGAAGCTATAAAAAACATATTTTTACACCTTCCCTACAATTTTGAGCTAATTCTGAGCATTTTGAGTTTTTTGAGAAATTTTGGTCTAAGTTCAGAAATTCAGCTACTCCAGAAGCGCAGCGCCTTGGCACTACGCTTTTTCCTCAGGCCTCCATTTGAGGAAAGGTCCATATTTTTGGAAAGGTATTGACATCCTCTAAAAACCTATTTGCCCAGATTTTTTGGAGGTGGGTTAGTTTTGGAGAAAAATGCAAAAAAGTGGTAAAAAAACTAGCATTCTGGACCATTTTTTGACAGGCGTTGTGCTTCTGGAGCGACCTTGGGAGAATGGATTTTTGAAGGTCTTCCCATGATCCAAATTCAAAAATTAAAACTATTATGGAAATTAGACTTGAGGCCTTAGTTGACTATTCTCTCAGATTTTCATTTTGACCCTTGAAAGGCACCTGAAAATCAGCTCAAAGTTGGCATTGCGCTTCTGCACTTTCTGTGTTTTTATTTGGAAAATTTCTAGTTTCTAGTCTGACTTGGTCAAAGTCAAGATTCTCTATGTAATGGCACTAGTTACGAGGCTAGGTGATGTAGGCATGAATAACTGTACATCATAGGTTGTTTTTGATGTTTATTAGGCCTCATAAAAGAAACAAACTCTTCATGAAGTGTTTGAGTTTCACCTTCTCACTCTCACCTGTTGGTTGAGAGAATCTTGGAGTCAGTTCCACCACCAAGGAATTCGACCCCTGAAGGTGGGCAAGTGGTCTAGGAGAGCCTATATGTATCATTTCTCCTCAGGAGAAGAGGGTGGAACTTTTTGTGAAGGAGGCTTGCATTGTAATCATCTTTCAGCTAATACAGATACAGGTTGCAGCTATTTTCAAGGAACTCTAGCCCAATGAGTTCATGGTGCTTGTACTTCATTTTTTTTTTTCTCATGGTCTAAACATCTTTATCTACATTATATCTCTTCTTTCTATGAATGCCTTGTGATAAAATACTCAGAATTCTTGTTTTTCAAGCTCTGTTATTTGGTTTTCATAGTTATGTGTTTTGTCTTCCTAAGCTAATTAAATCATGTTTATTTATGCTCATTAGTTTATTCCACACTATATCCTATATACTACACTGAAAAATACTCAAATTACACCATGGCCTCTGATATCTAGCTCCTTCTTATGTTTTCTCTTGCATTCCCATAGCCTATACCTACTTGTGGCTCTAAACCCTAAGTTCAACAAACCCTTAAAAAACCAAATTTTCACAAACAAATACACATATCTAACCTAAAATTTATTTGTTTTAAAGTCATATCACTGAGAAGAGACTTAGAGAGATCCCTCTCATGCTCAGTAAGGCTAGCTACTGAGCTGAAGTGGTTTGAGGTTACCCTTGTCGATTTCCTTTTCAGCCTAGGAGATTGTAATGACTAATAGGCCCTATGTGTATTGATTCACACCCTAAGTGTCTCAGCCTTCTACAGTGGTGAGCCCGCTCAGGTATGTTAGAGTGATGCGCAGGTTCTTACCTCTCATCTTACCGCCCAACAACTGAAGAGCTAAAGAAAAAATTCAAAAAACACCAAAATGCCACACCCTAAGTGCCTTAGTGATCTCAACGGTGAGCCCGCCCAAGTATGTCAAAGTGATGTGCAAGTTCTTACCTCTCATCTTACCGTCCAATGATTGTGGACTAAGAACACTCTATCATCAAACAAACAACTTGGATGATTGTATCGTCAACTTCCATCCCCGGCAATGATGCCAAAATATAGTGTTGTTTTAATCAATCCTAATTGACCAAGACTGCAACCATTAATTTTCAACCTAGGGTAGTTCTTACTGTTTCAATGGAGTTCGCACTGTCTATGCCCATACACTACAAAAAATAATGAAAAATAGAAAGTGACAGTAAAGAATGTCGCTAAATCAATTGCAAAAATTAAATCATTCATGCAGAAACTAAATCATTCATGCAAAAATTAAAACAATCCACAGAAGTGAAATCACACTTCACAATTCCCATAGCGAGGGCATGCCACACAGTAAATAATGATTACACCAGCTAGTCACTACCATTTTGTTTAATCAAACTAGTGTAACAACATATTATAATATGGAATTGAAGCGGATGTATTTTACAATTTATACACCAACAACAAAAAACCATACAACAATAAAAGAAATAATAATATATAACTACTTCTACCGTTGCAGTCCCTACAAAAGAGGAGGGCCCTTCCTCCCTAGCAGGGGCACAAGAATAAACACGAGATTAGTTAAATAATCAAATAAGGAACAATAACAACATCACCATAATTCCTTCAATATTAAAAATAATTAAAAGTTACAAGATCACAGTAACAATGCTTCCTCTCTGTCGTCCCCATACATGAGAAATCGAGTTTCTTTTATAATTATTACGTACCCAAAATCAGGAATAGATCAGTCATGAGAATCTCACGATTCTCATGTTGATCATAAAAATAGAAGTAGTTATAACCTGTTGGTTAAGATCACAACCGTTTGGATTTATTACTTCTAAATAAACAATTCATAACTCCTGACAGCTATTGTGTGGAATAGTACCCACGACTTTGCCAGCAACGGTGCAACAACATCCTATGGTCAAATGATGGTTCAGGATGTAACAACAATCACTAGGTAAAAACATCCTTGGTGTAACAACATTTGTCTTTAACAACAATTGGTGTAATAGCAACACCTGTAACATTATACAGTGTGTAACAATAATCTGTAACAACATACAAGGTGTAAGAACAATCGGCTCTACCGATCGGCGTGGCCTGCTCACTCCATAACCTAGTCCCCACAAGAAACACCTAAAAAAGATAAGAAGATCCAAAATACTTCTCCAATGCTTACCCCAATTAGCCACAAAACGGAATATTGTATCCTAATATTCAGTGAAACATGGAAAAATAACATGACAACAAAATAGGCTGTATAAATGAGAAAAATGGTGATTAACATGTGAAGTTTCATTGGCCTCAAGGGAAAGAGGATCAAAACTGGGGAAAGAAAGTGTAGGAAATAGGTATAAAAGCCACACCCAACACCAAGTACCACACACTACCCATCACCGAGTCACCATGCAAGCGATGAGGGTGAAATCCAATTTGAATTGTGAAGCAAGATCTTCAGTGTTCACCTGTCGCTCCTCCTGAGGGCTTCTTACCGACCTTCTTGTGCAGACACTTTGTGGCATAATGTGCCAGCTCGGGAAAATGAAAGAATTTAATCTTCAACATGTCCTTCTTATTTCCACCCTGACTGGAATCTGATTTGGAATGGGACGACTTCCCCTCCCCTTTCTTTGCCTTTCCAACTAAGGCACAATTCTCTTCATCATCATGCTTGGTTGTGGATCCATCCCTAGTGTTTCGTCGCATCTCTTCTTGTACCAAGTTGGATTACAATCGTTCCCACTCTGGAAGCTTCTCCCTCCCATTAACTTAGTCCTGGTAGTTGTTCCAGCTCTTGGGAAGCCCTAGAAGTGTTAGGCTCACCAGATCGTCTTCAACAACTGTAACACCGACACTTCCAAGCTCATCCCCACATTGGGTGAACTTGGTCAAGTGCTTCGGTATTGTATCACCCTTCTCCATCTTGATATTTCTGATCTTGTCCTTCAGTTCCAACTTCCTGTGGTCATTGCTTCTTTGAAACCGGTCCATCAAGGCCTTCCACATTGCAAATGGAGTTTCCTTACTGTGGAGGTTAGAGACAATATGATCTCGAACTCCTTCTATGATAATCCTTCTTGCCTTTGCCACACACTTATCCACTCTGCCAGATCTTGAGCATCAATTGTTGGTGGCTTAGGAATATCATGGTCTATGAATTCCTTAAGCCCGTTGTCTTTCAACACTATGTCCATATTGTCCTTTCAAGAAATATAGTTTGAACTGCTCTCAAGGGCATATTCGAGCCTCAATCCATAGAATGACATCCTATTGGCTCTGAAGTATGATGTTGCAAATTCAATTTCTCCTGCAAAAGAAAAACTCGTATTCTCCTCTTCTATAGTGATTTTAGCTCCGATACCATGTAGAAATTCCTTGTAGATTCAAACTGCAAATTGTAATATGCTAGAATATTTGACTTGAATATACTCTACTTATCAACAGAAACAATAATCGATTGATGAAATCACCAAGCAGAAAAAGGAAGAATTCAATCATACATAATATAATAATTTTCCAGGGAAATCCACAACTAAAAACCCCTGCTGTCTGTATATTGCATTAATAAAAAGATTTGAGAAGATTACAATTCTTTGCTCAAGCCCAAGCAAACTCTGCATTCTCTCACTGCTTCACAAACAAGCTCCAGCCAATACTTAGCCAAATTTTTTGCTTACCAAGCTCCTATTTCCTTGCGCATTTTCCTAGGGAATTAGCCTGTATTTAAGTAGGAAATTCCTCATCCATAACTTCGCAATCCATCAATACTCCTTCCTCTGATTTCATGCACCATTAGTTTAATTTAGATGATTTTACAACTGATAGTACATTGTCTCTAAACTCTAATCTCAACTGGGTCTTTCTCTGATCTAACATGCATGAGTTAATTATGTGTTAGGTCCCTATAATACTAGTGATTCCCCCATTAATATTGTCATTGTAGTCCTTATTGTTATTGTTGTGCCCCTATTGTCCCCATATTTTTATTATTGTGCCCCATAGAAGTCCACAATTGTTATTGTTGTGCCATTATATTATTATTGTTATGTCAGCTTTGATTATATTGTAACTCCTTAGACTCCTCTATATAGAAAGGAGGTTTTTTCATTTGTATGATAAAATAATTTTTCATATGTGTAATGTAAAGGAGGTTTCCCCCTTGAAGAGGATTATTCTGAAGTCGTTGATCTACCTTTTCTATCTTTTTGTGAACTAGTTTCTTAACATTTGGTATCAGATCTTTGGATTCTAGGGTTTTGCTGTTCTAAACAGATCATCGTGAAATTTTCACTATACCTTTTTCTATACGAAGTTTCAGGAGCTAAAAAAGAACCATTTGAGCCAAAATCGTTCTAAACCTTGGGTTAGAATTTTAGATCTTGTCTTTCTATATTTTCAGATATATGATCTGAGGAATTTAGGGTTTTTGCAGACTCCCGAATTACATTCCAAACAGGTGACCTTGGGAAAATCTTCATAACTTTCTCTCTGAGCATCAGATTGAATTTTTGTAAGAAGTCATAGAAAGAGGACAGGCTGTAGTTTTCTATGTATCTTTTTAAGATATGAAGGTCAAAACAGTGAGACATTCCATGTTGTACAAGTTCGCTCTACTGAAAAATTATATAATCAGTCATCTTGGGACATTGGGCATAACTCTTTCTTGGAGAATCCAATTTTGATCAGACTAGTGGCATTGGAAAAAGGACTCAAAGGGCTATCGTAGGATGCAATTTTAGACATTAGAGATCCGCAATTACAGAGATACAACAAATTCAATATCGAGCTTCTACAAAGAGAAAAAAAAGGTGTGTAGTATTTTTAAAATTTTGCATAAGTTTGGGTTGAAAAATTAGTTTGAAGTTCAAAGGGCATAGTGAAGCATAATTATCATTAATTGATGCCTGGAAGAAAGAAAATGGAAACACCTAGTAAGTAACCTGAAAGCTCTAGCATGACTCATGAAGAAGAGGAAGAAATGCAACACGATATATCAAAATTACGAGACCAAGTGCAACAAATTTCACTCTCACAAAAGGTAACAGAAGCTAGGATTGATGGTTTAAAGAAAGGCGTGGAAGCAAATATGAATGGCATGGAAGCTAAGATGAATGGCATGGATGCTAAGATGGATGGTATAAAGAAAAGCTGAAAGGAAACATGGAATATTTGAAGATATATTTGACTAAGTTGTTACAAGAAATGCTTACTATGTAGGTTTTAACCCCGTACAGAAATTACCTGCATACGAATTCTAAAACACAGAAAAATAAACAATGCGAGAGCATAACACATAAAACACATATACACAGAGATTTTCCCCTGGATCCCGAAACCAGGACTACCATCTTGATTTTTAATTATGTTCCTTTCAATGTTACAATACATATTTATACATGCTGAAGCAACCAATACCATGGACTGAAAACCATCGCGTCCAAAACCATGGACCAAAAACCATTGCATCCAAAACCATGTGCAAAAAACATGCACAAAACCATAGGTAGGTCTGCCCAACCTAAGATAGGGTCCAAAACCAAAATTTTCAGGGGTGTTGCCCTGGACCCCATAGAGTGGGGTTACTTGCACCCCTCAAATCCCCTGTGACTCCCCCCGCTACACAATTAGTGCAGCGAAGGGGGACTTTTCCCCCCTTCTAACTCCCCAGTTAATTACGTGGGCTATTCGGGGAAAGAATATAACACAACCCAACATACTCATGATGAAAGGGTAGTAAAGAAAATTCATGATGAGAAAAAAAGAAATCATGATTTCATAGAATCTAATGTTGGATTCAAGACCCACCATGTTCCAAAGATCTATATGAGGAAGTTTGATGGCAAGGATCCCGTAACATGGATACTATAGATGGAGCAATATTTCGATCTCCATTATGTGAAAAACACACAAAAGGTACAAATTGAAACTTTATTTTTGGAACCAAATAAGTTTGTATGGTATAAATGGCTTTTTTCTCGTAAAAAAATTATCACTTGGGCAATTTTTACAGAAGAAATGATAGCACATTATGAGGATAGAAAAATAAACACTTCTTTTAGCCAATTGATAAACATCAAACAAAAGGGTTTAATGATGGAGCACATTGAGGACTTCCAAAAATTGAATATAAGTGTAAAAGATATTTTAGAGGAGCATAAGATTGATGTGTCCATAGGGACTTTAAAGGATAACATCCAACATGAGGTTCGCCTTTGGGAACCTGAATCATTGGAGAAGGCATTCAGGTTGGCAAGAAAAATGGAAAGCAAAAATATGGAAACAAGGAAGCCTACCACTCATAACTATAAGGATGGAAGTGTTGTTTCCCCTAACCTTCCACAACCTACAATTTTGACACCCCAAAAATTGGAAGAAAAAAGAACAAAAGGGCTTTGCTACAGTTGTGATAGTAAGTACACTAAAGGTCATAAGTGTGATGAGAAGAAATTATTTTACATAGATTATGAAGATGAGGAAGAAAATGAACAAGAAACGTCAAAAGAAGAGGATATACACCAAGAACAAACCCTAGAGAAGGAAGAAATGAATCCAACCATATCTTGTAATGCATTGGCCGAAATTACCACTCCTCAAACTATCAAGATAGAAGGACATATCAAGAAGAAAAAGGTAATAGTGTTGATTGATTCGGGAAGTACCCATAATTTTATTCATTGTAAGATAGCCAAGGAATTGAATTGCTTCCTATATCCAGCACTAGAGTGTAAAGTAATGATTGCAAGTGGAGGAACCATAAATTGCTCTGGAAAGTGCCATAATATCAAGCTATCCATGGGAGAATATGTATTGAATAGTCCAATGCTTTCCATTCCAATGGGTGGGGTTGATGTTGTAATAGGAAACTAATGGCTATAATCCTTGGGTACAATAGCTTTTAATTTTCAAGAACTTTTAATGAAATTTTATTTGGAAGGAAAGGAAGTTGAATTAAGAGGTATCACAGGGAAACCAAGAAATATAATCAGCTCTAATGTAATGAAAAATATTCTAAATAAAGAACAACGAGGCGTAATTGCACAATTATGTTCGCTAGAGGTTCCCACATCGAAATCATCTATTTCTCTAGATCTCCAAAAAGTCTTGGACAATCATTCCAAGTTATTTGAGACTCTCAAAGGTCTCCCACCTACTCGTGATCATGATCATGCTATTCATTTGATTCCAGGAAGTGTTCCTCCACACATTAGGCCTTACAGATATCCCTATGCCCAAAATAGTGAAATTGAACGTATTATTGCAGAAATGCTAGAGGTTGGTATAATTCAACTTAGTAAAAGTTCTTTCTCTGCTCTAGTAGTATTGGTGCACAAAAAGGATGGATCATGGCGCATGTGTCCAGATTATAGGGAGCTCAACAAGCTCACTATTAAAGAGAAATTTCCCATTCCTGTCATTGATGAACTATTGGATGAAATGCATGGATCAATTTACTTCACCAAGTTGGATATTCCTTTAGGATATCATCAAATCAGAATGAAGACTGAAGACATTCGAAAAACAACATTTAGAACTCATGAGGGTCATTATGAATTTTTGGTCATGCCTTTTGGCCTTACCAATGATCCTTCTAAATTTCAAGGTTTGATGAATTATATTTTCAAACCCTTCCTTAGAAAATTTGTGTTAATATGTTTTGATGATATACTAATCTATAGCAAGTCTTGGAAGGATCATGTTCAACATGTTGACAGGGTACTCAAACTATGGGAGGAGAAACAATTATATGCAAAAATATCCAAATGTTTCTATGGAGTACAAGAGGTGGAATATCTGGGTCATATTGTATCTCATGAAGGTGTTAAGGTAGACCCTAGCAAAATTAAATCCATTAAGGAATGGAAATCCCCACATCCATAAAGCATATGCGAGGATTTCTTGGGTTGACAAGTTATTATCGCAAGTTTGTTAAGAATTATAGGAGAATAGCAACACCTCTTACAACAATATTTAAGAAAGATGCATTTTTATGGACTCTAGAAGCAACAAAGGCCTTTGAACATCTTAAAGAGGCAATGTGGCAAGCATCGGTCTTAGCTATGTTAGACATCACAAAAACCTTTATTGTGGAATGTGATGCCTTAGGAAATGGAATTGGTTTTGTTTTAATGCAAGAAGAAAGACCCATTGCTTTTGAAAGTCATCCAATCAAAGGAAAGTATTTACACAAAGATATTTATGAGAAGGAAATGTTGGCAATACTACATGCACTTAAGAAATGGTGACCCTACCTAATGGGAAGACACTTCGAGGTAAAAATGGATCATGATAGTAAATACTTTTTAGAGCAAAGATTATCTTCATAAGAGCAACAAAAATGGGACACAAAGATGTTGGGTTATGACTTTGAAATCATCTATAAAAATGGGAAGCAAAATGTTGTGGCAGATGCACTCTCAAAAAAGGATGAGGATGTGGAAGCATTGCTTTGTGCCATTTCTATTATCCAACTCGAATGGATAAACGAAGCAAGTGATGAATGTAAGAATGACGAAGAAGTGTGGGCACTCATTCAAAGGATAGAACAAGATCCCAGTACATATGATACATTTAGTTGGAAAAATGATTCGTTATGGTACAAAGATCGCTTATACCTATGTCAGAATTCCCAAATCAAACAAAAGATTCTTATGGAATTGCATGCCTCTCCCTTAGGAGGGCACTCAGGATTTTAAAAAACTTACCACAGGGTTAAGAAGGATTTTTTTGGGATGGCCTTAAATTTGATATTCAAAAGTTTGTGGTGTAATGTTTGGTTTTCCAACAAAATAAAGTTGAAACAATTAAGACCTTAGGTCTATTACAACCTCTATCCATTCCAAGTCAACATTGGGAGGAGGTTTCAATGGATTTTATCACAGGTTTACCCAAGTCCAAAGGAAAGAGTGTCATCATGGTGGTAGTTGATAGACTTACCAAGTATGCACACTTTTGTGCATTATCTCATCCATTTAAAGCCAATAAAGTTTCTACTGCATTTATGGAAACAATTCAAAAGCTACATGGAAACCCAAAGATTATTGTAAGCGACATACATCCCATTTTCAATGGAAATTTTTGGACATAATTATGTTCTTGTCTTGGTACTCAATTAGCTCATAGCTCATATTATCATCCTCAATCTGATGGGAAAACTGAGATAGTAAACAAATGTTTGGAAGGATATATTAGTTGCTTTGTATCTAATAAACAAACACATTGGGTCAAATGGTTTCCTCTGGCTAAATGGTGGTATAACACTTCCTTCCATACTGCAGCAAAAATGAACCCATTTATGCAACTTTATGGATATCATCCACCGTCCATCACATCATATTTAAGAGAAAATTCTAAGGTTCAAGTAGTGGAAGATCACCTCGAGCATCAACAACAAGTTCTCCAACTCTTAAAGGATAACGTAACTTTGGCACAAAATAGAATGAAACAACAGGCAGGTCAACATCACAACGAAAGAATTTTTGATGTAGGTGATAGGGTATTTCTACGACTATAACCATGTAAACAAATGTACCGCAAGCAAGCTAAGAAGGATAATAAATTATCACCAAAGTATTATGGTCCATACAAGGTGTTGCAAAAGATTGGTACTATGGAATACAAATTGGAGCTTCCTGCAACTTCCCGAGTGCACCCAGTTTTCCATGTTTCATGCTTAAAGAAGGTTATTGGTGACAAGTTCCCAGTTCAAACAATATTTCCAGAACTTGACGAGGAAGGAAAAATCATATTGGAACCTAAAGCAGTCACAAAAACAAGAACTCGACAGCTATGAAATCGATCAATTTCGGAGTATCTCTTCAAGTGGAAGAACTTACCCGCTAAAGATTCCACATGGGAGGATGAGAATTATACAAAAGCATCCAGAACTACTCAAGCGTTGAGGACACCACTTTTTTGAAGGAGAGGGGCATGTTAGGTCCCTATAATACTAGTGATTCCCCCATTAATATTGTCATTGTAGCCCTTATTGTTATTTTTGTGCCCCTATTGTCCCCATATTGTTATTATATTGCCCCATAGAAACCCACTATTGTTATTTTTGTGCCCCTATTGTCCCCATATTGTTATTATTGTGCCCCATAGAAGCCCACTATTGTTATTGTTGTGCCTTATATTATTATTGTTGATCAGGTGCTCATGTCCTAAGTGTCGTAAAATGCTAAAAATTTAAAGTGCTTAGAACTAGTTCAAAGTTGAATGACTGGAAAGTTCTCATATTCCCGATTCCGGTGCCGCAAACGGTTCAAAAAACGGTCGCCGTATGAAGAAGTTATGGCAAAAAGAAGAATTTGTCCATAACATTAGAAATTTTAATTTTTCAAAAAAAAATTAAAAAAAGAATATTCCGCCTGGCACGAAATCCGAGGCAACCACCAAACATTAAATGTAACTGCAGTTAAGTTGGTGGAATTTTGGTAGGAGCGCCAAATTTGGCAGACCCGCCATAATTGGCGGAGCTATCTGGAGTTAACTAAAGTTAGCTGGAGTTTTTCTAGGGGCAAACTGGAGAAACTTTAAATGGCCATAACTTTGGCTAGGAAAGTTAGTTTTGGACGAATTTGTTTTTGATTTTGGGTATTTTCGACCTTCTAAAGCCATTGGTGTAGGTCTTACAGCCATCTGAGGTCATTTATAGAGGTTTTGGAGCCGTGAAAGTTCTAGGAGCCACCAGGGCCCAGTTTTGTGAAGACTGGATAGGGTTGCAGGTATCCATTGGAGGTGATCCAACAGTCAATCCTGAAGGATTAAAGTGTTATGAATCCATTTTTACCATCTATTTCTCCTGTAGATGCTTCTATTCAGCTGCATTTTCAATTTGAGCATTGAATAAAAACAAGGACAAGCCCGGTTGGGAGCTTTGGACCCAGCAGACGTAGCCCTGGAGGGGGTGAACTGCTTTATCAACTTCTTTTGCATTTGTGGTTGATTTATTTTGCAGATCAAATTTGTTTTAATGTGTTAAACAGTAAAAGGAAATAACTCTGCGATGCTTAAATGGGTCATGAACAGCTGAAAATTTCATGTGTTTTCTTTCTGCAAGACATGGAAATCTTTTAAACATGTTTAATTCTGAATTGAATACCTTGCAAACAAATTTCAAGTAGTTTCAAATTCAGATCAAGTTGGTATCGGAGCTCAGGGTTTTTGTGCAAAGATCTTCTAACTGTCTTGTAAAGTATTGATGCTTACCAGGTTGAAACTTAAAAGAGGGGAAGGACAGTTGACTAGAGAACGAGAGAATCCGCAGTCAAGGAAGGCCAGAGAGCCATCACCTCCACCTTCAATTTCACCCTCAAGAGTCTCAGCAGAAGCTTCAACGATGTCTGAACATGAAGGAGAAATTCCTACATAGACAGATCCAAGAGAAGAAGAAAGAGTCTTCAGAAAGGCTTTCTTGGACCTCACTGAAATGGTGAGGATATTGTACCAAGAAAGAAATGAGAAATTGGCTGGAGAAGGGTCCAAACATCCACATGAAGGAAAGGGCTCTTCAGGAGGTAAGAAGGATGATGATCATTCCAAGAAAGGAAATGGAGGAAATGGTGATCCACCACCCCCATCTTCACCTTCTTCCTCTTCATCTTCGTCTTCTTCTGTTCATAAGCATAGATCCTCTGGAAAAAGTCCTTTTTTGAAGCTTGATGTAAAATTCGAATTACCTATGTTTAATGGTGAAGTGAATGCAGAAAAGCTTGACAACTGGATTAGGCAGTTGGAAGTTTACTTGAGGATCCAGAATATGCATGATGATGCCACAAAGATTCAGTTGGCTTCTTTGAGAATGGATGGAGCAGCATTGGTCTGGTGGGAGGCTAAGACTAAAGAGGAGATCAAGAAATTTGGTAAGGTCACCTTAACATGGCATGAATTTCTGTTAGCCATTAAAAAAGCAGTTTTATCCTCTTGCTCACATGCAGAAAGCCATTATGAATTGGCAAAATTTCAGACAACTTAAGGTTCAGAGTGTCCAAGACTACACCCAAGAATTCAGGAGAAGAGCTCTCTTGTTAGGAGTAGATTTACAGACCCAAGAAACCTTGCTGAAATACATTGGTGGCTTGCATAGCTACCTTAGACACACCATCTTGATGTTTAACCCTACTAGCCTGGACGAGGTTTGTGTCCAAGCTACCCATTTAGAGGCAAGGGGAAAAAACACATTTGAAGAGGGTAGAAACAAGCCCCCCAAGGGGAAAAACAAAGAGAAAACCTCCAAGGGAAAGAGCAAAAAGAATGCATCTGTCAAACAGGAGAGTGAGAAAGTGATCTGTAAACACTGTTCTAAACCAGGTCATGAGGAGAAAAACTGTTGGAAATTATATCCTGAAAAAAGACCTCAATTTAACAAATCCAAAGGGAAACAGAAAACTGCTACTACTACATCTACACCACAAGATTTAGGGGAAGATTCAGGTGATGAAACCAAAATTGCAGCCATGGGTTTGAAAAACTTGAAGGAAAAAGAAATTGAAACTCAAGCCAACACTAGTACCTCAAACTGCCATGTACAAGCTCCTAATGAGGAAGAAAGAATTGAACTGTTTCATGTGAGGGTGATTTCAAAACATACTAAAATTGACACACTTTTTGATAGTGGGTCACAAGCAAACCTTATATCAGAGGACTTGGTCAAGCAACTTAAACTTGAGACCGTTCCACATCCGAAGCCATATCCACTTGGATGGATTTGCAAGGATGCAAATTTACAAGTTTCAAGAAAGTGCACATTGCGCTTTGCAATTACTGCACATTTTATTGACACAGTTGAACTTGATGTGGTACCTTTTGATATAGCAGGAATTGTTTTGGGAAGTCCTTATTTGTTTGACAGGAAAACTATCTTTCATCGCCATGAAAACAAATATCATCTGTTCAAAGATGGCAAGGAATTCATTGTTAGAGCTCATCGCAAGAAGACAAATATAGCGATGGTGAATGCAGGACAGGTAAAAAGGTTGGTCAATTCCAGTAAGAATTTTGTTCTTCTTATGATTAAGCCCAAGGTTGATGTGAATCATGAGTAATTTGACAATTGTGATCTAGAACTTAAATCAGATCTGTATGATGTAGTTGATGCATATCATGAGATGTTTCAGGAGCCAACAGGTTTGCCTCCTAAGAGGGAGATTCAACATGAAATCCATTTGCATCCAGATTGTCCTCTTCCAAACATAGGCATGTACCGCATGTCTATTATGGAGAATGCTGAAATAGAGAAGCAAATCAAGGACTTGTTGGACAAGGGTTTCATAAGGCCAAGTACTTCGCCATGTGGGTCACCGATTGTATTGATTCCAAAGAAAGATGGCACTTGGCGTATGTGTGTTGATTTCAGGGCCTTGAACAAGATAACGGTAAAGAATCGTTACCCACTCCCAAGGATAGATGATTTGTTAGACCAGCTGAAAGATGCTCGATATTTCACTAAGCTAGACTTGCGCAGTGGATATCATCAAGTAAGAATTGAAGAAAGTGACATTTGGAAGACAGCCTTTAAAACCAAACAAGGACTCTTTGAATGGCTTGTGATGCCGTTTGGTTTGTGCAATGCACCTGCAACTTTCATGCGGGTAATGGATGATGTCTTGCGTCCTTTTCTTGATGATTTCGTTATTGTCTACTTAGATGACATCTTAATTTTCAGCAAGTCTAGAGAAGATCATGTCATGCATGTTAGAAAAGTACTTGATGTTTTGAAGAAGAATCAGTTATTTCTTAAAATGTCAAAATGTGAATTTGGAAAGACTTCTTTGGTTTATTTGGGACACATAGTAGGAGGAGGTGCTTTGAGAATTGATCCTGCTAAGATTGAGGCTATTGTGAAGTGGCCTACTCCCAAATCCATAACAGAGGTAAGAAGTTTTTTGGGTGCAGCTCAATATTGGAGGAAGTTTATCTCTAACTTCTCTTCGATAGCAGCTCCTATGCATGCAGTGACAAGTGTGAAGCATGCTTTCCAATGGGGAGGCAAGCAGCAAAAAGCTTTCGAATCTTTGAAAGAGAAGATTAGTTCAGCTCCAGTCCTTGCATCACCGGATTTGAGACAACCATTTGAGATACAAACTGATGCTAGTGATTATGCTATGGGTGCAGTTCTTCTACAGCATGGTAAGCCTATTGCTTTTCATTCTGAAACTTTTAATGGTGCTGTTGTAAATTATCCTACATATGATAAGGAGTTGTATGCGTTGGTACAAAGCGTCAAAAAGTGGAAACACTACTTGATGGGCAAAGAAACTGTTATACATACCGACCATTAGCCTTACAGTACTTGCAATCACAAAGCAAGTTACAACAGTCACGACACTTCAGATGGATGGGCTTCTTGCAACAGTTCCATTTGGTAATAAGGTATAAGAAAGGTACTTTGAATAAGGTTGTTGATATGCTTTCAAGGCCTATTATTGGTGCTGTTACTTTACTTAAGAATGATTCCATTGTACATGATAGTTACATAGAACAATATGCATCTGATGATGACTTTAAAGATGTGTATGCTAACTTGAGTAAAGGAAATCATGTAGAGGAAAATGACTATCACATGCATAACAATTTGCTGTTTCATTTGGGCAAGTTGTGTATACCACAGGGGGAGAGGATAAATGTCATAAGAGAAGCTCATTCTTCTCTTATCGCTGGCCATTTTGGTGTGAGCAAAACAGTTGCACATCTACAGAGGTATTGCTATTGGCCTCGCATGGTAGATTCTGTTTCAAGGTTCATAAGAGGTTGTTCATTATGTGCTACAAGCAAGCCTAGCAACAGGAAGCTTGGTTTGTATACTCCTTTGCTGGTACCTTCTAGACCATGGGAGAGCATCTCTATGGATTTTGTAGGAGGTTTGCCAAAATCTCGAAAGCAGCATGATTATTTATATGTAGTAGTTGATCGTTTAAGCAAAATGTGTATACTTATGCCTTGTAAGAAAACTATAACTGCTGAACAAACTGCTGAGTTATTTTTTCATCATGCATGGATTCACTTTGGTTTGCCTACTTCCATTATTAGTGACAGGGATTCCAGATTTGTGGGGAATTTTTGGTCCAACCTATGGGAGATGATGGACACAAAGTTGAAGAAAAGTACTGCTTTCCATCCGCAAACAGATGGACAAACCGAAGTTGTGAACAAAACCATTGTGCACCTCTTGAGAGGTTATTGCAGCAAGCATCCCAAGCTTTGGGATGAACATTTGCACTACATACAACATGCTTACAATCGTGCCAAGCACTCTTCCAAAAACACCTCACCATTTGAAGCTTGTTTTGGTTACTTGCCAAAATCACCTCTTGATTTCATTCTTGAGAAAGATGTTGCCATTGAGGGACATAGTGACATTGACAAAGCTCGTTCATTCATTGAAAGAATTCAGCAAATACATCAGCAAATTCAAGAACAGCTTGAGAAGAGTCAAGGCAAGTACAAGGAAAGACACGACAAGCATAGAGTCGATCACAAGTTTCAAGAAGGAGATGAGGTATGGCTGTACATTAGTAAGGAAAGGATGCAAGGAGAAGGTAAAAAGCTGAAGCCTATTCGTTATGGTCCATTCAAAATCCTCAAGAAGGTTGGAAATAATGCTTTTCAATTAGATTTGCCTTCCTACATGCAAATGTATTCTATTGTCAATGTGGAGAACTTACGTTTGTATGAACCTCCTTTGATTGCTGATCATGAAAATGCTGTTCAGCTGCCATCTATAGAAGATTTCTCTCCAGAATTCTTAGATGAGCTGAAAGAAGATACAATCCTTGACAGAAGGACACACACTTCAAGGAGGGGCAGTGTAGATTATGTTCGGATTGGTTTCAAAGGCAGCAAACCGAACAAGGCAAAGTGGATGGAGGTGGACAGAGTGGGGGAGCTGTACCCTCACCTCTTTAACAGGTAGTTGAAGGCTTTTGGGGTCCAAAAGCTTCCCAATGGAGAGGCGTGATCAGGTGCTCATGTCCTAAGTGTCGTAAAATGCTCAAAATTTAAAGTGCTTAGAACTGGTTCAAAGTTGAATGACTGGAATGTGCTCATCTTCCCGATTCCGGCGCCACAAACGGTTTGAAAAGCGGTCGCCGTATGAGGAAGTTATGGCAAAAAGAAGAATTTGTCCATAACATTAGAAATTTTAATTTTTCAAAAAAAAAATAAAAAAGGAATATTCCGCCTGTCACGAAATTCGAGGCAACCACCAAACATTAAATGTAACTACAGTTAAGTTGGCGGAAATTTGGCAGGAGCGCCAAATTTGGCGGACCCGCCATAATTGGCGGAGCTATCTGGAGTTAACTAAAGTTAGCTGGAGTTTTTCTAGGGGCAAACTGGAGAAACTTTAAATGGCCATAACTTTGGCTAGGAAAGTCGGTTTTGGACGATTTTTTTTTTTTTTTGATTTTGGGTATTTTCGACCTTCTGAAGCCATTGGTGCAGGTCTTACAGCGATCTGAGGTCATTTGCAAAGGTTTTGGAGCCGTGAAAGTTCTAGGGGCCACCAGGGCCCAGTTTTGTGAAGACTGGATAGGGTTGCAGGTATCCATTGGAGGTGATCCAACAGTCAATCCTGAAGGATTCAAGTGTTCTGAATCCATTTTTGCCACCTATTTCTCCTATAGATGCTTCTATTCAGCTGTATTTTCAATTTGAGCATTTAATAAAAACAAGGACAAGCCCGGTTGGGAGCTTTGGACCCAGCAGACGTAGCCCTGGAGGTGGTGAACTGCTTTATCAACTTCTTTTGCATTTGTGGTTGATTTATTTTGCAGATCAAATTCATTTTAATGTGTTAAATAGTAAAAGGAAATAACTCTGCTATGCTTAAATGGGTCATGAACAACTGAAAATTTCATGTGTTTTCTTTCTGCAAGACATGGAAATCTTTTAAACATGTTTAATTCTGAATTGAATACCTTGCAAACAAATTTCAAGTAGTTTCAAATTCAGATCAATTGTTATGCCGACTTTGATTATATTGCGATCCCTTAGACTCCTACATATAGGAATGAGGTTTTGTCATTTGTATGATAAAAGAATTGTTCATTTGTGTAATGTAAAGGAGGTTGTCCCCTTGAAGAGGTTGATTTTGAAGTCGTTGATCTATCTTTTCTATCTTTTTGTGAGCTAGTTTCTTAACATTATGAGTGAATATTTAGTTTACTGGTTGAGCAGCGTTGGTTACACCCCACTACTGGATCTCTCACTAACTCCTCCATAAGTTGGAAGTTTAATTGAATTAAATAATTACAACTCCAAAGAACTCAACTTGGGCCCCTAAAATTTAGGAACCACTCTACATGACTCTAGATAGACTCCCAACTCGAATTAACTGAGCCAACTAAGTCAAATTAACTTAGTTAACTATTACAAGTTGCTATGAGAATTAGAATTACAATTGAATTCAAGGAAAAAATTAAACTAGGATTTTCTTGTTGCATTTTTCAACAATTATATCATCATTAATATTATTAATATCAAAACTAGCGAGTACTTGAAATGACAATATCATTTTCTTATCCACCTATGTCTTATTTTTGAATTTTAAAATATCAAGTGACATAAGTAACATAATATTATGTATGGTTTAATTATGACCAATATAGATTCATCTTAATCACGGATCTAGCAAGAGCCGAGAGGCATCAAATCCCTTGAGGTGAAAACTTCTTTTAGAGTGGAAATTTTGAATAAAATGTTTACACTCCCATAGATTTGAGAGAGAGAATATTTTTTCAATGTTTATATTACATTTTTGAATGTATAGAATGGATCAAAATTTACTTGGGCATAAAATAGTAAGGCTGCTTAAAATGTTTTAACCATAAAAGATATTTTTTTTCAATTGCTTTATAATCTATATCTATATATATATATCTATATATATATATATATATATATCTATATATATATATATATATATATATCTATATATATATATATATATATATATAACTTTTAACTACTTTATTTTTCTATAAAATTGATATGGACATCGAAATATTTTATTTATGGTTGGGAGTGAGAGTGAAATATTTTTACCACTTTTCCTTGGTATGAATATTGGAACTGCAATTGTTGATGTTTTATTATACTTTTAATTAAACAAACCAAACACATATAATCATTTTTGCATTTTTTGTTACATCCAATGTGAAATTTTTTTGATCTTAGGCTTTTGTGATCCATATTGATTCTTCAAAACTGTTTTTCAGATTAATCACATCATCATTGTTTACTGGTCAACGTTTCGAACCCTCTAATGTGGTTCATCATCAGGACCAAATTTTTTTACCACTTCTTCTTAGTGAGATTATTGATTTTTTATTTTTTTTAATTTAAATATTTATTTATTTATTTTATTTTAGAAGGGAAGCATGTCAACTCCAAGCTGAACACAAATATACTTACACATCTCTCTTATACTCGGTTGTATAATGAGCCTCTCAACTCAACTATATATTCAATCTATACTTCTCTTAATTAGAAAACATTTAAATATCCACACCATTTTTAATTTTTAAACAGAATGAAAATTGAAATTACATTTAAAAGTTAATCTAAATTTCCATAATCTTATATAAGCAAAATTTACTTTTAAATATAAATATCTGTAATATTTTATTGTAAATTTTAAAGTGTTTATTACATGTTTATTTTTTAAAATTAGAAAGAGTATTGGTATTATATAATTCTACACCTAGGTTGCAACAAATATGTCACATATTACAGAGCTAATTCATCAAAGTCTTCTTAGTAAGGACTTTTTTTATAGACTTCATAAGGAAACACCAATGGGACTTGAATCTGGGTGGGGAGGTTATCATTAAACCCTTCCAACCACCTAGGACACGGTGAATTGAAAAACTCGTTAACATACTTGTTTGCTTCTCTGTTGAAGTCTCTTCTAACATGTAAATATGCTTTGGATGGGATATCTTTTCAATTTTCTTGATTTTTTCATGTTTTTTCCATAGATTTATCTTTTGGGAGGAAGCCTTTGACGAGATGATGCATGATTAGGAGAGAATCTCCCATAACTATGAGTGCGTCCACTTGATGTCCTTTGACTAACAAAAGTTTGTGGTAAAGACCATATATCTGTGCTTGATTATTTGTCATATGACCAAGATCCCAAGAGTACCAAAACACATTTCCCTCGTGAGGGCCATAGAGTATCCCTCCCTTTCTGCCACCCCTAATGTTTATCAACTATTTAAAATACATGTATATTCATTTTTTTAATGAAACGATTACTTTTTTATTATAAAGGTTGGATTATGTGACCATAACCATTAACATCAGAGTTAAAAAAACTTGATTTTGTGAGCTCTATTGCTTCCATATTCCAATATAACAAGAGCGGGGTCTTTTTGCCTCTACAGACCCTTTGGATTAGAATCCTACATTGAAACTTCCCATATATCCAACAAAATTGACCCAACAACAAAATATATTTGCAATACATATATTAACTAAATATTAAGTAGGCTTGTAAGGCCCAACTTCCTCATAATCTACACTAGAGACCTCTTTACCTTTGCTTTTCCATGCGCTAGCTTCACCCCCGCCAGAAAATTCTCACTTTTCTTTGACGGAGGAACCTAATTTTCCAAACATAAGTTCATGTACCTCTACAAATGGAATACCATTGATGAGATTTGTGCCACTAGACATCAAGTCTACTTCCATCTTGATAGTTTTCCTTTCCACCTTTGCCTCTAAACTTTCAAACTTGGCCTCTGATAGGGCAGCCTTTGCCTCTTTGTCACTCTCTAGCAATTCTGTTTGGCAAGTTAGATGATAAATTTGTCCCGTTAGCAACTTAAATAAAAACTCCATGGCCTTTTCAATCACACCATCTTAGGCTTATAAGGTTGATCACCTTTCAGTGCCATCACTAGATGATTCAACAACACACAAATGTGAGAATAGCACCAGGGAAAATGGGAAGTAGATGCCCAAAGGTTTGGTGAAGCCAACTTAAATAGGCCTTCTTCATCGAGTCTCCCATCATTACTCTCCTTTCCCACTATTAAAACCAAATCTTCACTCATCTTCATGTCGTTTGGAGACTTGTCCTTCCCAAGATACCAAACTAACATTCCTTACAAAAAAATTATGAAGACGTAAGGGCAGGATTGCAAACAACTTTTCTACATTAATACAACCCGTTGGGCGCTGTTGGGTCTCCAAAATGTCATCCACTTTCACCTTCATTTCCATCTTTTTACCCTCATTCCGTAATTTTGTAACTTCATAACCCTACATTTAGTAACCATTTTCATAATCATATGGGTTTAATATTATTATTTTCCAAGTCATTGATTTTAAGTATTATAAGTAAATTTGTGATTAAATATTAGGAAATTAACATGTTTTCATATATATCTAAAAGTGTTATAACAACTATGATATTGTAGGCCTACTGGGAGTTTCTAGAAGAGTCCTACTTCGCCATCCAACCACAAATTCGAATTCCAAATTCCAACTCCTGAGGATTTGTGGAATAATTGTAGAAGATGTGGATCATTAACTATGCACATTCAAAGGAGAAGAATCATGGATGAGAGGATTTTGAGAGGATTTTTATCTAATATTTTTAGGGGATTTCTTGTAACCACAAGAGATAAAATTGGATTTAGGAGAGATCTAAGGATCTATATTTATTGTATAATTATCCTCAATTTTTGTATAAATAGGAGTGCACCCTTCATACAAAGGGTTGTTAGTTGTCAATTGTAAGTACGTAATTAGTGTTGTTATTAGTGTTAGTGTTAGTTGCTAGTTGGAGGTTCCAAGTTCCAGCCATGTGGTTTGTAAAGTGAGGAGAGAGAATTGTTGTAATACCTTGTAACTCATTTTATGAAATACATACTGTCACTTTGATCTCCAATATGTGATAGTTTGTTTGGTGTGCTTTCCGAGGAATGGAGGGCCCCCATCAACCACAATTTGCATACCTTTGTACATATTGGTAACATAGTGTAGTTATTTTATTTCATTTCTTTTCAGCAAGTGTGTTTTCATTTTATGCAAGTGTGCTTTTCCTTTCAGCAAGTGTGATTTCATTTCAGCAGGTGTGAGTGTGATTTCAATTCTACAAGTGTGATTTAATTTATGTAAGTGTGGTGTGGTTTCAATTCTCCAAGTGTGATTTCAATTCTGCAAGTGTGATTTCAATTTCAAGCAAGTGTGATTTCCTTTATGCAAGTGTGATTTCAATTTCTTTATGTTTGGTTTGGTTTGGATTAGATTGATTTAACTTGTTTGGTAATTAGTTTTAACTGCATTAGATTAATCTATTCTGGTAAATAACTAGCTAGTACATATAGTACAGGTATAACTCATCAGTTCTACGAACCCTAGGTTGACAATTAATGACAGGGATTTAACTCGCAATTAAATTACCAAACATTTTGGTGCCATTGCCGTGGAGATATACATAGGTGTTTATTTTGAAGTTTAGACAACTCATTAAAGTTGCATTCATTTTTAGATGCATGGTTAAAAGCATGTTAAAATCATTTTTCATTTTAGGTTTTAATAATTTTTCAAAACTTCGTACTAATCTGTGTGCACGACAAGAATTATCAACCATTTGGAGTAATTAACATACAATTAAGAGTTTGAAGAATGTTCATCCAAGAACTTTCCCAAATCTTAGCAACAACTGGGATATTTGCCTCTCAGGAAGAGTATATTTTAACTGCATGCAAAAAATTGTTTGTCTCTCCACCTCCACATGAAGGTCTTCAAGTCGCTTTTGATTCCTCTTGTCAATCTCTTGAAGAGACTCAAGAATCATGTAATACTTTTGATGGGGAGAAACCAGTAGAATCTAAGATTGAGGAATGCATAATAAAGGAGGATATTCAATGTGATCTAAACCAAGAAAGGAATCAATGTCATGGCCTTATTGAAATATGGTTCCAATCAAGGATCAGGTCACATCAATCTTCCATTCTTCCTTACTTCTTAATTGCATTATCAAAACAACTGGTTTTTCATGCTTTGATGTATTTTAATGCATATTTTTTCAAAACTAAGCATGAATATATTTTTACTCTTATTATGCACATGGTTACATTGGAAATATGCATACACTTGATTAATTCTTTTATTTCCACGAGAGTAGAGTAGGAAAGAATCAATGAATAAAAACCAAGTTTGGTGATGTGTTTATTTTTTGAAGTTTTGAAGTTAGATTTCATTTTGTTTTCAATTTTATTTATTGATGGTGCAGTAAGAGCCACCCAAATAACTAATCATTTACAGGAAGATGTAGACTGGACCTTGGAGGAAGGTTTCTCTTGGATCCGTGGTTGAATTAGGTTGTATTCTTCCAGTTTTCTTTGCAAACATCAATAAAGAAGCTTTGTCTTGTTCCTAATAGTTATGATCTTTATGCTTTAACTCATGTTATGATCTAATTATGTATGATATCATGTTTTATATCCATATGCTTATATGATCTAACATTCATATCTTGAACATGCTTTGAACTACTGCTACTATATATGCTTTTCTGGAATGTGTTGCAGGTTTTGAAGAAGAAGTAGAGGGTTTGAAACCTGCGGGAACATCGTCAAATGTAGGACCTACGACTACTCTCTCTTCATCCCACTTTAGTATTTTAAGCATTACAATTGATTTTTTGATTGCTTCTTGTTGGTGTATGCCCTTTGATCTGTTGGGGTTTTCAACCCAGACCCTAGGGTGTTTTATCCCGTAACATAATTGATGAATCCACTAGGGAATACAATCTTATATTTCCTTTTTTGGGTTTTTTCTCTCTTGATATGGGCCTTCTTGTTTGGTTTCTTGATTTTTCCAATATCTTTGATTTGTTTGCAATCTCGGCAAAAATTATGATCTTCTGGGTTAGGACTAAATTTTTTATTTTTCTTTGCTAGCCTATTTATACGTAGTTTTCAGTTCACACAGTCATGTACACATGTGATTTTGTCCAAAGAAACACGTGTATATGCGGGTTTCCTTGAGTACAATCATGTATACACATAGGTTTGTCACTACACGATGGTGTATGTTTGGTTTTGAATGGATTTTTCAAATTCTGAGTCCAGTAAAGGGTTTTGCCTGATTTTTATTGCTTTTGTTTAGTCATTGATTGTCTGGGAGAGTCTTGCTTCTTGCAGATTTTCAGTTTCCTATCTCTCTTTGTGGAAAAACCTAGTCAACCTAAGGTTTGCTTCTTGGTGAAGTGTTAGTTTTTTGTGTTTGGGTTCAAGGTTTATTAGTGAAGTTCTTGGCTATTCTGAGCTTTTGGAACAAGGAATTGGTCTCAATTCACTTATAACCCAACCTTTACATTGCTTTGCCTTGCTTTCTTGAAAGTTGACATATTTAGTTTTTTCTTGGTTTTTGAGAAATTCCTTCTTGCAATCTTGAAATTTTTTCTTAGTCTTCTTGAAATCTTTCTTATTTGTCGGGGTTTTAATGTTGCTGTTCAGATTGGTTTGTTTGAGTTTGCAACCTCTTTTCACTTTAAGTCTTATCATGTTAATGATTTCTATGACTTGTGAAATCTGAGGTTCTTTATGCTTGAATATTGATCTTGAAGTCTTTAGTAGTTTTTGTGTTCTCGATAACTCTTTGTGCCCTTAAAAAGCAAAAAGATAGAAACAACTTTTTGTTGCCTTTCTTTTTCCTTTTGGTTTGTTTTTTGTCTTCTTATCATTTTAGAGCAAGCATGAAGTCTTTTCATTAGGTTGAATTTGCTTGATTTGGGGAAAAAGTTTGTGATTGAATTTGTGATTTGAAAATGGGGCTCTTAGGCTTCTTGTCTAACTTACAAGAACCTCTCCCACTTTCAAAGCTTGAAATTTCCCAAGTCTATTTGATTAACCAATGCGGAATTAAGAAATGCTTGCAAATATGTGTCTATGCTTGTATTTATTTTCACTAGTTATGTGCTATAACTTAGTGTGTTGAAACTGATATATAAATGCATATAATAGTAAATAAAGCAGTAGTAAAAACAGAGACATAAGACAACAAATTAATTTGGAATTCACCCACAACTCTTGGGCTACATCTCCGTGAGCTCTAGTTAATTCAACTAGGCTCTCTGGGATTATGGTGTAAGTATTTTACAAGTCTTTGACTCAACTCCTGTTGTTCTACACATGAACAGTGGGTTCAAATACCATTTTATCCCTTCAGCTCTTGAAGCTCTGGCATTTGGCTCTTGACTCTTGGCTCTAGTACTTTGGCTCTTGGTTCTAGCTCTTGGCTTTGACTTTGGCTCTTTGGCTCTTTGGATCTCTGCTCTGGCTTCTTTCTACCTTCTGCAACCTTCAACTCTCTCTAGCTTTTAACTTGAACTTCAAGTGACCCCAGAGGCTCCCTCAACTGCACTTTTCGCTTCTCTACTGCTATTAATTTCAGCATTCAGCAACAAACAATAACTTGGCCACCGTTCAAAAACCCAACAGCCCTGTGTCTTTGACATTCATGGCTTAAAATCCAAATCACGTTGCCTGTTGGTTTTCCCTTTCGGGCTTTGCAACTTCCGGCCATGTCTGCTCAAATCCCTCTTTTGAGCGTTCATTAATCATTGCATAACACCCTTTGGGCATGCGGCGACCTATTTCTACCACAAATGAGGGCAATCGGCGCTTGAAATCATTAGTAACAGTCGTTCTCTGTTTACACATAGAACGTTGTGAAAACATGGGAAATCCGCATAAAACACAATATATTGGACTTCAAAAGTCCTAAAATCCACCTTATTCTCCTATTGGGTCCACTTGCAAGTCGCATCACATATCACAAATGGCCTGGTTCCAAGGTTTTCCCCTTTGTATTAAAAATACATTGAAACAGTGAAAATAATGCAAACATGGCTTTGGCGGATTTCAAATGCTATACATTTTCATTCCCGAAACCTTTTGGGTCCAGTTTACATCGCATCACGCTTCCCCTTTGTATATCGCTTAATAAGTAGGATATACGGAAATGCATTAAAAATGCCTTTCAGCGGACTTTAAAATATATAAAACTCAGTTTATATCGCCATCGGGTCCGACCATTAGATCGCATATATCTATAACATATAGCCCCGCATTGTTGCGTATCTCCGATTGCAATCCGCTGACATCGGCGATCGCACCATTGCATATCGGATGGGTCTAAGGCCTGGTTCTCTGCTCCTCCAATCGCCTAATCGCTGATCGCATCTGCGTATCACTATCGCACATGTAAACGACCTAGGGTCCTTTCAATGTTCAATGGGACATTGCGATGCGATATTGCAGCGATCGCATATTGCAATCGCTTGAGGCTTAAGGCCTGGCCCAACGCCGCTATTCTATTGCAATGCGATGAAGCAATCTCCACCATCGATCTAATGGCCCATGTGTAATCGCACTTCCCTTTAAAGGCCAAGGTCTGATAACACTTCCACTTGGCTTCTTCGATGTGATTTCCTTCATTAAGGCCTTAAGCCCATTTTTCAAAGAATTTTCCTTATTTTCAAAGGAACAAGGGGAGCTTCTTTTCATGATAAATTCTTCATTTGAAGTCCATTTTCGCCCATTCAAGTTGCGTTGGATTTAGAATGAGAAGATCTTTGCAATGAGACTATTTCTGAGAGTAGCCTACGATTTTCATTTTCCTCTGATTTACAAAGGATTTGTGCCATTTGGCACCTTTCACCTCTTGCATGAAGTCTTTTAGACTTAGAGGTTTATCCAGGATCCATTTTTGGATCACGCCTTCCCACTAAAATAACTTTTGGTCTCCAAAAGACTGATATATTGATCTGAATAGTAAATGAGAGTGACTCACCCTCTTCTTTTAGCCTCCCTTACACTTGCCTTTGCATAGTGCCTCTGAACCAAAGTTTCTGACCACTTCCCTTCTCTAGATGGGCTGGTCTTCCTGAGAAGAACTGTCTTCCTCCTTGCCTTCCTGCAAAACTTCTACTGAAATGGTCATAGAAGGTAGTTTGAGCTTCTTTGCCTTGATCATTGATCCAAGGTGGCTCAACAAATGTGAAGTACATCTGTTCCACAAAACTTTCATTTGTACCTATTTGACAAGTTGCCGACAACATTGTTAACAACAATAGGCATACAGACAACAATTAGATGGAATAAATTCCTGCTTCAACAAAAGAAACAGATTTTTAGAACTTGTGAACACCTCCATGTCTTATATCTGCATACAATTGATGGACTAGATAACAAGCCCACAAAGAATGCCTTTAAACAATTGACCCTTCAAGTCAAGCATGTAGAAAAAGACCATTAGGACTCTTTTTCCAAAAGATGAAACTTTCATCATTGTCTCCATTTGGAGACCAAGTTAACTTCTTTCAACTCAACATGGAATCACATGCAATGCATGCATTTCATCCCTCAACTTTCACTTAAGCACACTATACTTTTGAAGCTGAAATGAAATATAATATAGATGCATCAATATACATGCAATCTTAATTGGATAAGAACTCTAACCGTTCCTTACCGATCCCTTTCAAAGGTACTACCCTTGCCTGCACATCAGCATCAACATGTGAATCATTTTGAGACACATCATTCATGGAATCTTCACTTCCATTTCTGCCATCTTCTCTTTCTACTTTCTTCAGCTTTGGTGGAAGCATTGTTGGATTCAGTGTCCAACACTTTGCGGCAAGATGTCCTTGCTTATGGCAGTAAGTGTACTACATGTGCATCCTCTTGATAACATGATTTACCTTGTCCAATGGACCTTTGGCTTCTTGCTTCTTTTACTTCTTCTGTTTCTTGTATGTAGCCATTTTCTTCCAACATCTAGAAACATCATGGTTATCCAAACCACAAAAGGAACATGCAACTCTTTTCCCATACATATGTGGAAATTCATCATGCTTTGAAAAATCAAAAGGAATGTGTTTAGAACTAGATTTATACCTGCCTCTTTCACCTTTATTGCCTTCATGAGGAGGTGAAGCAAATGAATAAGTGGCTCCCTTTGGAACACCATCAAACTCTTCAAGGTTGTTAGAGTCTCCTCAACTCTCTGGTTTAAGTGTATGCTTCTGAACACATGCATCCTTCAATTTATGTTTCAAGCTATTGCATTCCTCTTGAATACAACCTTCACACTTTTGAGGTAGAGGGCATGAAATGAAACTCCTTCTTGGGACTGTTTCAATGGCTTTCATGGCAGCTTTGGAATTCTCTCCATAAGACTGTCCATAGCCAAGACCCAAATATTTAGGCCTTTCCTCAACCATTATTGGTTCAACAATACCTTGTGCATGCTTTCCCAAGCCCTTTCCTTCATAGCCCATCTTGGACATTAGCTTGGAACCTATGCCTTTAGTATGTTTCTCAAAAGAACCAATACAAGCATTCTTAGAGGAATTTGAAGACAAACTGGAATGAATTGCCTCTTCTTCAAGTTGGTACTTGACTAAGGCTTCTTGGGCAACAAAGAGCTATGTTTCCAACTCATGCATCCTTTTTAGGTTCATATTTGCAATATGAAGTTGCCTCTCCATTTCCTGCAATTTGTCAGCAAGCAACTGCTTCTCTTCCTTCATGGAATTCAGCTGCTTTCTAAGCATACTGCTCTTCCTTCCATCCTCATACATTTCTCTCACCATATCCATCATGGTGGACAATTCTTGCCTCATGTCTTCATCAAGGAATCTTGTGAAGAACGCAGAATTTGAGGACCCACTTGTAGAAGTTGTCATTATGCCAATGAACAAAAAAACTTCAACAAGATAAATAAAGAGCTTATTTAAGCAACCTCTTGCAACAAACCTCTTGTGCTTTGGATTGCCTTGAGGTCCTTGGGATAGAAGAATGCCTTCAGCTCTTCTTCCTTCTACAAACTCAACAAATAGTCAGTCTGCAAACAAGCATACAATCAGCCTCTTGTTGTTCAAACACCTTTCAGACAAGCAGTCTTTGCTCTGTCAATCAAGCATTCTGATATAATCCTTCTTTGAAGGTGGGGTTAATCAAACTTAAGCTCTGATACCACCTGATCTGAAAATGGGGCTCTTAGGCTTCTTGTCTAGCTTACAAGAACCTCTCCCACTTCCAAAGCTTGAATTTTCCAAGTCTATTTGATTAAACAATGCGGAATTAAGAAATGCATACAAATATGGGTGTGTGCATGTATTTGTTTTCATTGATTATGTGTTGTAACTTAGTGTGTTGAAACTGATATATAAATGCATATAATAGTAAATCAAGCAGCAGTAAAAATAGACACATAAGACAGAAAATTAATTTGGAATTCACCCACAACTCTTGGGCTACATCTCTATGAGCTCTAGTTAATTCAACTAGGCTCTCTGGGACTATGGTGTAAGTATTTTACAAGTCTTTGACTCAAATCCTGCTATTCTACACATAAACAGTAGGTTCAAATACCATTTTATCCCTTCGACTCTTGAAGCTCTGACTTGTGGCTCTTGGCTCTTGGCTCTGGCTCTTGGTTCCGGCTCTTGGCTCTGACTCTGGTTCTTTGGCTCTAGTTTTGGTTCTTGGCTCTGACTTTGGCTCTTTGGCTATGCTCTTTGGCTCTTTAGCTCTCTGCTTTGGCTTCTTTCTGCCTTCTGCAACCTTCAACTCTCTCTGGCTTTTCACTTGAACTTAAAGTGACCCCAATGGCACCCTCAACTGCTCTTTTCGCTTCTCTACTACTATTACTTTCAGCATTCAGCAACAAACAATAACTTGGCCACCATTCAACAACCCAACAGCCCTGTGTCTTCGACATTCACGACTTAAAAGCCAAATCGCACTGCCTGTTGGTTTTCCCTTTCGTGCTCTGCAACTTCCAGCCATGTCTGCTCAAATCCCTCTTCTGAGCATTCATTAATCATTGCATAATGCCCTTTGGGCAGGTGGCCACCTATTTCTGCCACAAATGAGGGCAATCGGTGCTTGAAATCATTAATAATAGTCATTCTCTATTTACACAGAGAACACTGTGAAAACATGGGAAATCCACATAAAACACAATATATCGGACTTCAAAAGTCCTGAAATCCACCTTATTCTCCTATCGGGTCCGCTTGCAAGTTGCATCGCATATCGCAAATGGCCTGGTTCCAAGGTTTTCCCCTTTGTATTAAAAATACAATGAAACGATGAAAATAACGCAAACACGACTTTGGCGGATTTCAAATGCTCTACATTTTCATTCCCGAACTCTTTTGGGTTTGGTTTACATCGCATCGCGCTTCCCCTTTGTATATTGCTTAATAAGCGGGATATATGAAAATGCATTAAAAATGCCTTTCGGCGGACTTTAAAATATATAAAACCCGGTTTATATCGCCATCGGGTCCGACCATCGGATTGCATATATCTATAAAATATAGCCCCACGTTGTTGTGTATCTCCAATTACGATCTGCCAACATTGGCGATCGCACCATTGCATATCGCATGGGTCTAAGGTCTGGTGCTATACTCCTTCGATTGCCCGATCGCCGATCACATCGGTGTATCGCTATCACACATGTAAACGGCCCGGGGTCCTTTCAATGTTCAATGGGACATTGCGATGTGATATTGCAGCGATCACATATCGCAATTGCTCGAGGCTTAAGGTCCGGCCCAACGCCGCTGTTCTATTGCGATGCGATGAAGCCATATCCACCATCAATCTAACAGCCCATGTGCAATCACACTTCCCTTTAAAGGCCAAGGTCTGATAACACTTCCGGTTGGCTTCTCTGATGCGATTTCCTTCATTAAGGCCTTAAGCCCATTTTTCAAAGAACATGCCTCATTTTCAAAGGAACAAGGGGAGCTTCTTTTCATGATAACTTCTTCATCTAAAGTCCGTTTTTGCCCATTCAATTTGTGTTGGATTCAGAATGAGAAGATATCTGCAATGAGACTATTTCTGAGAGCAGCCTGCAATTTTCATTTTCCTCTGATTTACAAAGGATTTGTGCCATTTGGCACCTTTCACCTCTTGCATGAAGTCTTTTAGACTTAGAGTTTTATCCAAGATCCATTTTTGGATCAATTTGTTCCTCGTTTTTGTCAAGTTTTGGCCTCTTGATCTCTTTGAGAAACACATTTGCTTGCTTTAAGAGTAATCCTTAGAATATTTCATTAATAATTTTAGTTTGCATTAGGATAGTTTCACTGTAAGAATTTTTAGTCTTTTTGTAGATTTTGAGTGTGTGAGCATGTGTTTTGAAAAAGAAAAGAAATTTTTTCTTTCTTAGTTTGTTCGTAGAACCTTTTGTAGAAATCTCTTTCATTGAAGAAAAAGAGTTGCATATGCATGTAGCCAAGTTTTCTATTGATTTCTTCTTGCATCAAATAACATCATAAGTTGCACTTCCATTTTTCCTTGACTTAAGAACAACCATTAAAATCAAGCGCTAAAACTAAAATGAACTAGAATTTTTTTATTTGTCATAGTTACATCAACTAGTCTAGGTCATTTAGGGCCTTGGAATAGGTGTGTGGAGAGTTAACTCTCTAAGGCCACTCTGAATTTAAACATAGAAGTTGATTAAAAGAGTGAAATCTAGTGTCGTTAAGTTGTCCGGGAAATATCTTCTCTTTTGGGAGTTAAGCATGAGGGCGAGTGAAAGCAGGGAAGAGAGATACCCCCTCTCCCACCTATTGGATCCTGACCAAAGAATGTTCCGCCCGGCTTCTGATATGAACTGGTGACTTTAGTTTCCATTCCTAGGGATCGCATAGGTGAATACAGGGGGGAAATACCTGTGGTACCTAAGGTAGATGTTGCATCACTTTCATAGTACTTATGGAGGGTGCCCTTGCGAAGCTAGGGTACTTGCATCGACAAAGACTTTTTTCTGGAGGTCAATGTAACTATTTATGTTACCTTCACTAGTAGGCTTGGGCCGTAACTATCCCAAACTATCTTCATAATGTCCTTTACTTCACTTTCTTGTATTTTAGTGTCCAATCCTCATCACTCGGAGCGGAAATACTTGGAAGTTGCTTGATTGGTTGCATCTTTAGGGACTTTATAGTGGAGTGTTCTTTTCTCTTTGTATTTAGTTGGCTTTAGGTGGATTTGTCTTGTCACTTTTGGACCTTATATTCTAAGTGACTAACCAACCACTCCACTAGTCTTGAAAGGATTTTGATCTTTCTTTTGAAAGTTGTGGAGTTACCTCCTTAAGGGAAAAGGTTTGATCTTGCATCTCTCTTCATTGGAAAGTCATTTGTATGATCTCGTAAGGGAAGGATTTGCATATAATTTGGGTATGGCCAATATTCCTATGGAGGCCAACCAAGGGACCCTTCCAAAAGTGGATCCTTGTACTTTTCCTTTCTTTGGAAACATTGGTACCCCCTTGATGACCACTTTGAATATTCCTAGATTGAATGTTTGACAACCAGTTTGGCTTTAGCCCACTCTGAATATTCCAAAGGTTCTTGAAGCTTCTCAGATGAATGCTTTATTTCAAGGGCATCAAATGGGTGTTAATTTTTCATCTTCTTCAAAAGAGAAATCTAGGATTCCTCTTTCTCCTCCAATAGAAGATGAAGAATAGTTCTATTCATGAATCATCACCAACCCTGCAATTCGTGTTGGAGATGAGCTTCCAGCCGCTACAAGTCATTCTGGGGGCATAAGTCTAGTCATTGCAAGTCATACTAGCAATGGGTCACTTACCTCTAGGTGTCATATTTCTGTTGACTCACCCACTTTTGTGAGTAAGACTGGGGGCATACATCTAGTCACTGCAAGTCATACTAGCAATGGGTCACCTACCTCTATGAGTCATATTTCTGTTGATTCACCTTCTTCTATGAGTAGGAATGGGGGCAAAAGTCCTATATCTCTTGGGAAAGAGTCACTAACCTCTGCGAGTCATGTTGGGGACTCTCCACTAACCACTGCTAATCATGTTGGCGGAATGGATGTTGATCAGAAACCTAGGCATAGAAGATTTAAACCAAATTTCCCTTGTAAGCTATGTAAGGGAGACCATATTACTCATTTGTGCCTTGGTATTTCAATGGTACAAAGGTTATGGTCCAAGTTTGATGGTTCTTCTACTCCTAAATTTGTTATGGTTTCTCAATAATCTAATCAACCATTGGTTGATGAAGTGGTCGAGCCAGTGAAATCTCTGGCTGATTCCACTCCTCTTTTGGTGGGTTAAGTGCCTAACAATAGAGTCTTCTTGATTTATAGTACGAAGTCTTCTGGTCTAGGGGGCATTCTGGTCTCTTCGAATGTACCCCCTCCAAGTTCTAGGAGTGTCTCGTTTGATTGGAATAATCTTGTCGAGCCTCGTCTTCCTTTTGTTGCAACTTTCCAAATAAGGGTTAGAGTTAATTCCACAAACGTCTATCAATGTATGGTGGATAAAGGATCCTTTTCAAGTATTATATCCTCCTTAACGTGGAAATGTTTTGGTTCTCCAAAGTTGTTGGTAGTTGATAGTCAGTTGTTAGCCTATGATAGAAGACTTGGTGAATCTATGGGTGTTCTTCCTCAATTGTCTATTACTTTAGGTGGGAAGATTATCTTAATCGATATGATGGTGGTTGATCACCTTTTATACTTTAATATGATATTTGGGTGTGATTTTTTCTATGCTATGAATGTCTTGGTGTCTTCACTCTTTCGAGTGATGTATTTTTCTCATAACGGAAATATTGTCACTATTGATCAGCTTGCATCTGATAATCACCCCCTAATTCAAATTTACTACAGAATACCCCTTTGTATGTTCCAAGTGTTCATGTCAACTATACTTGGCCACAGGTGAACTATGTGGCATTGTATCGTCAATGTTCAATTGCTTCTGAGAAGGATCCTTTGAACAATTATTTCCCTTCTTGGGACTTGGTCTTGACAGTTGACTAGGTGATTTCTCCTATGGGGACATGGGACCCCTTAATTCCCTCTTTTTATCCTTCTAGTTCTCATGATTTCCTGGAAGTTGAGTTTCCTTCACAAGAGGAACTTTTTGAAGCCATGGGTTTTAACTACCAAAGGAGTCCTAGGCCTGAGCCTTGCAAGGGGCTTGTCTTGAAGAACTATTATGTGCAAGACACAAGGCTGCATGGTTCCCAGTACCATATTGTACATATAAGGTACACTTTTTCAAGTTTTGTATTCTATAACACAAGATTTTATCTGAAGTTTATATATCATATGTATTAACTTCTTGTCTAGTGTCCCTAATTATGTCTACAAAACTTGGAATACTTCTCCATTGGGCATTTTTATGGTTGATCTGCTCTGATAGGTATTGGTTCTCGAAACTGGCATATAGGTTAGGTTGTTCACATGCACTGTGCATTTATCGATTTCCTTTTCCATTTTGGCCTTAGGATCGATCCCACCAAGATATGATGCAAAACCTTCTCATTTCTTAGAAGTGTCATAACTTGTGTGGCAGAGCCTACCTTATCATGGGTGCCCTAGATAGTACCTTGTTATCACTTGGCACCCATGTTGAAATTTTATTCTTAGACTCGGGAGTCCTCTTTAGTCCTGCTGTGACTTTGTGATGAAGCCTCATTCCTCTTCTTCTTCACTAATTTTCTGGCTTTATACCCTAGAGGCTCCCACATGTTGAGTTGTATTGCTACATTGCATGTTGAATATTTGTACCTTTTGGCCTTAATCATGCTTCACATTGACTCGTGTATAAGGCACGTTTTGACCATGTCTTTATGCAAAATCAACCTTGCAATCACTTAGCCTCTGCAACTTGACACCTTATGTATGTGGAAAGAACATTTCTTTGAGTGTCATTGACCAATTTTGTCACCTTGCATTAAGCATAGGAATGTTCCACTCCTACGAACTAGCGCATTAGTATCTAGACACTCATTGTTTCCATTGTACCATAGGCATTCTTTTATTCCTTTTCAAGCTTTTTAATATGAAAAAAGATAATAAAAAATTATATATTGAAAAAAAAAGTGCGGGAACGGGACATTACTTCCTTAATTGGTTGGCAGCAAGAATCGGAATATGTAGATTGCTCAATGGTGTTGTCAAAAGCATTTGTTACCATCTTAGGTGGATATAAGAAGGTATTCAATTGGATTTTCTCCAAGGCTATCGCAAATCATTGGTTCAACACTAATCTTGAGGTCTGCTTATAGTGAACTGTCTTAGCTTGAGCTTAAGTATTTTATTTTTTGGTTTCCTTTCCCATTGGTTTTTATGTCTTTGTCTAAGTGTATTTTAAATTTTTGTCTCTTAGTACTTCACTCAAGTTTAGATCCCCTCTTCATTCACAACTTGTTGTTTTTATTAAGTTTGGCTTAAGGAGGGTCTTTTTTGGGCCCTATCCTGTCATCCTTCTGGTTTTGTTTATTGTATTAGGGCTCTTCCCGGTTGATCGATTTCTTCCCCCTTTCCCATATTCTTGGTCAATCCACTCCTGTTCATTGTTACTTCATCAATGCAATGTTAGCAGTATAAGCATCACCAAATGAATATCAAACCATACTAGAGAACTATCACCAAGATACTCATGCATAGCTCCCCCTGATATCATACAATACTAATCATGTGGACCTAATAATCATCACCTGCTCTTCATGAGGTCATGTACCTACAGTCACTGTTAGAAGTATGCTTTAAGAACAATGGACTGTAGTAGCGTCAATCTTCCCTATGTATCTGACTAATGTTCCTTCTTCCTCCAAATCTGCTTGCAATTTCTAATCATGTGTTGGAACTTATCCCATCTTTTGCTTCCATTCCAAGTGCTTGACCTGCAATCAGTGGCCTTATGCCCAAATGAGTTACAAGAGAAACAATATCCATGAAACCAAACTTTATGCCTAGGGACAAATCTTGAGTTTGATCTAGGAGATTTTCTTTCAGATGAGTGACTTAATTCAATTTCCTTTTGAAACACCTCATGATGGTTGTTCTTATTATTGCACTATGGATATGAAGCTGTTAGGACCCTATACTACTAGTGTAACCCCTTATTGTTATTAGTACAACCCCCTTATTATATTTTTGTACCCATATAGTCCCCATATTGTTACTATTGTGCCCCATAGAAGCCCACTATTATTATTATTATTGTGCCCTTACATTATTATTGTTATGTCGGCTTTGATTATATTATGACCCCTTAGACTCCTATATATAGAAAGGAGGTCTTTTCATTTGTATCATCCAAGAATTGTTCATTTGTGTAATGTAAAGGAGGTTGCCCCCTCGAAGAGGCTTATTTCTAAGGCGTTTATCTATATTTTCTATCTTTTTGGTGAGCTGGTTTCATAACATTTGGTATCAGAGCTTTGGATTCTAGGGTTTTGCTGCTCCAAACAGGTCATCATGGCATTTTCGCTATAACATTTTTTATATGACGTTTAAAACACTAAAAACAAAACCCATTTGGGTTGAAATCGTTCTGAACCTCAGGTCCGAATTTCAGAGCTTTTCGTGCTATATTTGCGGAGATATGATCTGAGGAAGTTGGCCTTTTTGCAGACTCCTGAATTACATTCCAAACAGGTGACCTGGGGAAAATAGTCATAACTTTTGTTTTGAGCATCAGATTGAAATTTCGTAAGAAGTTACAGAAAGGGGACAAACTGTAGTTTCCTGTGTATATTTTTCAGATCCTAAGGTCAAAACAGTGACACGTGGCACTTCATACAAGTTCGCTCTTCTGAAAAGGTATATAATCAGGTCATCTTGGGAGATTATGCATAACTCTTTCTTGGAGAATCTAAATTCGATCAGACTGGTGGCATTGGAAAGAGGACGCAGAGGGCTACTACAGGTCACAATTTCAGAACTTAAAGATCCAAAAGTACAGAGTTACAGTTGTTTCATGATCGAGCTCCTAAAATCAAGAAAAAGCGAGATGAGGAAGTTTGATGGAAAGGATCCAGTAATTTGGGTACTACAAATGAAGAAATATTTTGATCTACATGGTGTACCACTATTACAAAAGGTATGTATTGCATCTTCATATTTAGAACAAGATCAATTTTATGGTATAAAGGGCTTTGTTCTCGTAAACAACTTGTTACATGGTCAATTTTCATGGAGGAAATTATAAAACATTATGAGAATACAAAGAGCAACACCTTCTTTAGAGAAACCCCGAAACAATTGGAAGAAAAAAGAAAAAAAGGGCTTTGTTACAAAGTGGAAAGCAAAATTATGGCAACAAGTAATTCTACCCCTCACAACTATAAAGATGGAAATGTTGTTTCTCCTAGCCTTCCACAACCTACAAGGGTTACACCACAACAATTGGAAGAAAAAAGAGAAAAAGGGCTTTGTTACAATTGTGATAGCAAATGCACTAAAGGTCATAAGTGTGTTGAGAAGAAATTATTTTACATAGAGTATGAAGAGGAGGAAGAAAATGATCAAGAAACATCAAAAGAAGAGGATATACGCCAGGACCCAACCCCAGAGAAAGAAGAAATGAATCCAACCATATCTTGTAAAGCATTGACAAGAATTACCACTCCTCAAACTTTCAAGATAGAAGGACATATCAAGAAGAAAAAGGTTCAAGAAGTGAAATATCACATCAAGAAAGAAGAAATGAATCCAACCATATATTGTTATGCATTGTCCAGAATTACCACTCCTCAAACTATCCAGATAGAAGAACATATCAAGAAAAAAATGTTCAAGAAGTGAAAGATCACATTGAGCATCAAGAAATGAATCCGACCATATCTTGTAAAGCATTGGAAGAAATTACCACTCCTCAAACTCTCAAGATAGAAGGACATATCAAGAAGAAAAAGGTTCAGGTAGTGAAAGATCACATCCAGCATCAACAACAAGTTATCCAACTTTTAAAGGATAACGCCACTTCGAATGAAACAATAGGTAGATCAACATCGTAGTGAAAAATGTTTTGATGCAGGTGATTGGGTATTTTTACTGCTACATCTCAAGAAAGCTATTTATGAGAAGGAAATGTTGGCAATACTACATGCACTTAAGAAATGGCGACCTTACTGAATAGGAAGGCACTTCAAGGTAAAAATGGATCATGATAGTCTTAAATACTTTTTAGAACAACTATTATCTTTAGAAGAACAGAAAAATGGGTCACAAATATGTTGGGTTATGACTTTGACACCATCTATAGAAAATGGAAGCAAAATTTTGTTGCAGATGCACTCTCAAGAAAGGATGAGGATGTGGAAGCATTGTTTTGTGCTATTTCTAAAATCCAACCAGATTGGATAAACGAAGCAAGGGATGAATGAAAGAAGGATGAAGAAGTATGGCCACTCATTCAAAATTTGCAGAAGATCCCAATTCAAACAATATTTCCAGAACTTGAAGAGGAAGGAAAAATCATATTGGAACCTGGAGCAGTCACAGAAACAAGAACCCGACAGCTACGAAATCGATCAATTTCAGAGTATCTCATCAAGTGGAAGAACTTACCCGCTGAAGATTCCACATGGGAGGACAAGAATTTTATACAGAATCATCAAGAACTACTCAAGCGTTGAGGACAACACTTTTTGAAGGAGAGAGGCATGTTAAGCCCTTATACTACTAGTGTAACCCCTTATTGTTATTAGTACAACCACCTTATTATATTGTTGTACCCATGTAGTCCCCATATTGTTACTATTGTGACCCATAGAAGCCCACTATTGTTATTATTGTGCCCTCACATTATTATTGTTATGTCGGCTCTGATTATATTATGACCCCTTAGACTCCTATATATAGAAAGGAGGCCTTGTCATTTGTATCATCCAAGAACTGTTCATTTGTGTAATGTAAAGGAGGTTGCGCCCTTGAAGAGGCTTATTTCTAAGGCATTTATCTATCTTTTCTATCTTTTTGGTGTGCTGGTTTCATAACATTTGGTATTTGAGCTTTGGATTCTAGGGTTTCGCTGCTCCAAACAGGTCATCGTGGCATTTTCGCTATAACGCTTTTTCTATGACGTTTCAAACACTAAAAACAAAACCCATTTGGGTTGAAATCATTCTGAACCTTGGGTCCAAATTTCAGAGCTTTTCGTGCTATATTTGCAGAGATATGACCTGAGGAAGTTGGCCTTTTTGCGGACTCCTGAATTACATTCCAAACAGGTGACCTGAGGAAAATAGTCATAACTTTTGTTTTGAGCATCAGATTGAAATTTCGTAAGAAGTTACAGAAAGGGGACAAACTGTAGTTTCCTGCATATATTTTTTAGATCCTAAGGTCAAAATAGTGACACGTGGAACTTCATACAAGTTCGCTCTTCTGAAAATGTATATAATCAGGTCATCTTGGGAGATTATGCATAACTCTTTCTTGGAGAATCTAAATTCAATCAGACTAGTGACATTGGAAAGAGGACGCAGAGGGCTACTACAGGTCGCAATTTCAAAACTTAAAGATCCAAAAGTACAAAGTTACAATCGTTTCGTGATCGAGCTCCTAAAATCAAGAAAAAGCGAGATGAAGAAGTTTGATGGAAATGATCCGGAAAATTGGATACTACAGATGAAGAAAGATTTTGATCTACAAGGTGTAGATCAATTTAGAACAAGATCAATTTTTAGAACAAGATCAATTTTTATGGTATAAAGGGCTTTGTTCTCGTAAACAACTTGTTACATGGTCAATTTTCATGGAGGAAATTATAGAACATTATGAGAATACAAAGAGCAACACCTTCTTTAAAGAAACACCATAACAATTGGAAGAAAAAAGAGAAAATGGGCTTTGTTACAAAGTGGAAAGCAAAATTATGGCAACAAGGAATTCTACCCCTCACAACTATAAGGATGGAAGTGTTGTTTCTTCTAGCCTTCCACAACCGACAAGGGTTACACCACAACAATTGGAAGAAAAAAGAGAAAAAGGGCTTTGTTACAATTGTGATAACAATTGCACTAAAGGTCATAAGTGTGTTGAGAAGAAATTATTTTACATAGAGTATGAAGAGGAGGAAGAAAATGATCAAGAAACATCAAAAGAAGAGGATATACGCCAGGACCCAACCCCAGAGAAAGAAGAAATGAATCCAATCATATCTTGTAAAGCATTGGCAAAAATTACCACTCCTCAAACTCTCAAGATAGAAGGACATATCAAGAAGAAAAAGGTTCAAGAAGTGAAATATCACATCAAGAAAGAAGAAATGAATCCAACCATATCTTTTTATGCATTGTCCAGAATTACCACTCCTCAAACTATCTAGATAGAAGAACATATCAAGAAAAAAAATGTTCAAGAAGTGAAAGTTCACATCGAGCATCAAGAAATGAATCCGACCATATCTTGTAAATCATTGGAAGAAATTACCACTACTCAAACTCTCAAGATAGAAGGACATATTAAGAAGAAAAAGGTTCAAGTAGTGAAAGATCACATCGAGCATCAACAACAAGTTCTCCAACTTTTAAAGGATAACACCACTTCAAATGAAACAATAGGTAGATCAACATCGTAGTGAAAAATGTTTTGATGTAGGTGATTGGGTATTTTTACTGCTACATCTCAAGCAAGCTATTTATGAGAAGGAAATGTTGGCAATACTACATGCACTTAAGAAATTGCAACCTTACCGAATGGGAAGGCATTTCAAGGTAAAAATGGATTATGATAGTCTTAAATACTTTTTAGAACAACTATTATCTTTAGAAGAACAGAAAAAATGGGTCACAAATATGTTGGGTTATGACTTTGACATCATCTATAGAAAAGGGAAGCAAAATTTTGTTGCAGATGCACTCTCAAGAAAGGATGAGGATGTGGAAGCATTGTTTTGTGCTATTTCTAAAATCCAACCAGATTAGATAAACGAAGCAAGGGATGAATGAAAGAAGGATGAAGAAGTATGGCCACTCATTCAAAAGTTGCAAAAGATCCCAATTCAAACAATATTTCCAGAACTTGAAGAGGAAGGAAAAATCATATTGGAACCCGGAGCAGTCACAGAAACAAGAACCCAACAGCTACGAAATCGATCAATTTCAGAGTATCTCATCAAGTGGAAGAACTTACCTGCTGAAGATTCCACATGGGAGGACAAGAATTTTATACAGAAGCATCAAGAACTACTCAAGCGTTGAGGACAACACTTTTTGAAAGAGAGGGGCATGTTAGCCCCCTATACTACTAGTGTAACCCCTTATTGTTATTTGTACAACCCCCTTATTATATTGTTGTACCCATGTAGTCCCTATATTGTTACTATTGTGCCCCATAGAAGTCCACTATTGTTATTATTGTGCCCTTACATTATTATTGTTATGCCGGCTCTGATTATATTATGACCCCTTAGACTCCTATATATAGAAAGGAGGTCTTGTCATTTGTATCATCCAAGAATTGTTCATTTGTGTAATGTAAAGGAGGTTTCCCCCTCGAAGAGGCTTATTTCTAAGGCGTTGATCTATCTTTTCTATCTTTTTGGTGAGCTGGCTTCATAACAGAAGCCATGTAACCAATGGTTGTCTTGATTGGAGGAGATATTTGTTAATTGATAATCCTCTCTAGTGATTCAGATGCCTTTACCCATTTATTTATTTTCTCATATTTTTCCAACACATGATTAGAAATTGCAATCAGATTTGGAGGAAGAAGGAACATTAGTCAGATACATAGGGAAGATTGACCCTACTACAGTCCATTGTTCTTAAAGCATACTTCTAACAGTGACTGCAGGTACATGACCTCATGAAGAGCATGTGATGATTATCAGGTCCACAGGATCAATAGTGTATGATATCATGGGGAGCTATGCATGAGTATCTTGGTGATAGTTCTCTAGTTTGGTTTGATATTCATTTGGTGATGCTTATACTGCTAACATTGCATTTATGAAGTAACAGTGAACAAGAACATGTATGGTATGTTTAGAGGGAGATGATGTGATGAGAAATTCAACATTTTACTTTATGTATGTGGATCACCCCACCCGACACATTTGTCGTTGAATGATCCCTATTTAATTCAAATAAAAAAAATGTTGTCTTTTGAAATGTGAGTTAATTGATCAATCTGATGAATATGTGTCTGATATGTACCCCTCACCAATAGAGTAGACGGAGTTCAACACCGAGATTTTGAACTCCCAGGATTCATTTGCAGGCCTGAATCAAATTCTTATGAATTCAACTTAATAAGATATATACTCCTTGGATTCCTATGGGTTATTTAATTCTTCTTATCATCTATAGGATTTAATAGATCTGAAAACTTATTTCATTAAGTTGGTTCCTGATGAGTAGAAATGGCAACAGGGCCTATGGGAAGAGGAAGAGGGCAGAGCAACAAATGTTAGCAATGGTAGTGTATATAATGGTGATCTTGAAGTGGAATCTAAAGTGAAAACAGGAATGGAAGTAACCTCGACCTCCATTGGGATTCAAAAAAACTCCAGACGAGTATCCTCAAGGTCAGTTAGCAGAAGATAGGTTAACATTGTCAAAGCTCACTTTTCCTGGCGGGAGAATTTCCAGAACCAAGGCCGCTACATTTGGAGACAAAAAGGCATCTAAAGTCCAATTCTCTCTGAAGTCCGATGTAGGGGTTGCTTCATCTGAACCTGAGCTTGAAGTAGAGGTAACTCAAATGATTTAGACTTCATGCATAGAGGACAACTCGTAAGAGTGGCCATGCCATTCAAAAAAGGGCTATGCTTTATGGTTGTGCATCTATAACATTTGTGTTTCTATTGAGTGCTGCTCTTAATACCTGAAAGGTAAAAAAAACTACAAAAATATAGCCATGTTTTTAATTATTGGGCAATTACCTTGTTCTCCTCCCAATCTTTCTTTTATGAGTGAGATATTGCATGGATTTTGATCCAAAATAATCTTGTTGAAGAAACTCTAAATGTAATAGTGTTTTTTTAATGTCCTTTGTTGGAAGTACAAGATGGAATTTGGGAGAAAAGCATGAGATGTTCTACCCATTCGAGAGTAAGCTTTAGAAATCTGTATGAAGTCATATGCGAGGATGAGGAGAAAGGTCTTGAGGATACTGAATTAGAGAATGACTTCACAATGCATAAGGCAGAATTAACATAAAGCAGGTATACTTTACGCTTTATCAATCACAATCCATGCTTGTATTTCTAAACAAATAAATGTCTAAGTGGATTTTTTTATGAAGTAATGCAAGGTTGCAATTTATAGCTGCAACAAAAAACTGCTAAATAAATTGGCTATTCCTTTGTAATGCAGCTTTCCAATACAAATATCCTCACCGATGGCAGAAAGTGAAGAGGATGTTAGCCAAAGCTATCTGGTTCATTCATCTAGTAAATCCACTCCTCGAAGAAGGCTTCCAAAGGATTTTTTATGTCCCATAAGAGGTTCGCTTTTCACAAACCTAACCACCCTAGAGACAGGCCAAACATATGAACGTCAAGCAATTTAGGAATGGCTAGATTGAAATTCCACTTTTTATTGTTTTTATTAAATAATGATATATTCTCTTTGGAAAGGGAGATGCTGAATTTAAATATACATACCATTAAAATTATCACAATTTGACAATCCTATCTGGGTCTCTTTGCATCTTTCACCACAGTCGCTAATTATATTAATATTAAAATTAATCAAAATATTTAAAATCAAATTTCTAAGCAAAATTCCCAACGAAATTTGTACCGAATGTACCTGAACGTTTTGAACACTGTACATGAAATAGACGTCAATAGCACTGTACTTTTTCTATTAATTATTGACCGTGCAAAGAATATTTATTATTTATTTCCAACATCACTTTTCCTTTCGAAAAGAAAACGACACGTGGAGGTTGAAATTTAGGTTCTCCACCTGATCCGCGGTGTGAAATTTAGTACCTAGCGCGAAGGAAGAAGAAAAATAACCCAAGGGATAGGACTTCGGAGCGGAGAGATACCGGCGCCATTAAAGCCTCCCCAGTGCATTGGCGTATAATATTTTATCCTGCCGAGGGGCATTCATCGTTAGTCGAAACCCCGACCACTTAGGCATTCGGCTCGATGGCAAGCTTTACAGTTGCTTCAAGCGGGTTGCTAACCTACCCCCTGCAAAATAAGGTAGGTGCGATCGTTTTGGCCTTCATTTGTAGTTTTACCTTTTGGGTATATACCTTCTTTTCTGTATGAACGAAACTAAATAACAGTGCTGTTCCTTTCAATGGGCGTTTTGCTTCGATGGTTTTGAAATATTTCTTATGTATTGAAGTCAAATCTGGATAAGGTGTGGTTTACAGAAGTATTGATTGCTTGGTCAATGGCAGATGGTTTCTCAATTCAATGGTCTGAAGAGGATGTCGTTTGCTCCTAGATTGGTGGCCCTGCCATCACTTGGGTCTTTTAAGAGCGTTTTCCCAATCGTCCGCGCAGTACGATTTCTTTTCCTTCATAAAAACAACAGTCTATACCGATTCATTATGAATCTCACTGGAAATTCTGTCAATTATTCTGAATGCCAAAATGTTAAGATACCACTAAACGTAATCTGGGGTTGTGAGAGGCTTGTCCATATTGATGTATTAGTGCAAAAGAGTTAAAAGACTTTAGTGGTTACCGTTGACAATTAAGTTTTACTGATAAAGTTGCCTTGGTGGAGGACAGGCAAAGGCAGAGACTCTGAGCAAAGTGTGTGATATTGTAATAAACCAATTGGCATTGCCAAAAGAGACAACTTTGACAGCAGAGTCCAAGTTTAGTGAGCTTGGGGCCGATTCTCTTGACACGGTATACTAACTTTTGGGCTTTTTGCTAAACATGGCTTAACTATGCTTCGTTCCTAAGACTTGGAATCTGTGTACTAACTGTGGTTTTTATATTTTTCAGGTGGAGATAGTGATGGCCTTGGAAGAGGAATTTAAGATCACCATGGAGGAAGAGAGCGCTGAGAGCATTACAACTGTGCAAGAAGCAGCTGATTTGATTGAGAAACTTGTTGAGAAGACAGGGGCCTAAGGAAAATCCATAACATTATTTGGGTTTTGATGTAAAGGAAGATCCAATGCGCTTGTTTCCATTATGTTTTGTATTCTATGTCGTTTCTTGAAGGTGATAAATATTTGGCTTTGCCAGTTTTCTTGTATTGAAGTCATGCCTGATGGTTTGTGATTGACTTTTCTAAGGGTTTGGATTGTACATGACACTTTGTATTAGTTTCCTGGTTTGACTTGGAAAATGTTCCATTTTTGAATTATACTTAATGGTGAAGAAAATTTCTCTTTGTTGTTGTGATTGGAGTTTGTTTCTTCTGAAAGTAATTCCTGTCCTGTCATACTTGAACCCTTAAAAATGACCATTAATGTGATGGTGACTGGACTTGTTGATTTTTAGTTAGACTTCTCTCTATTGGACTTCTTGACATTCATCTTGATTTCTTTTTTAAGCCTGCAAAGCTCAGTGCTCTAATGCAACTCCGTGCTTATTAGGAACGTGCATTTCTCCCAGTGGCTTTGAAGATCCACTGGCCATAAATACATGGAGTGGCTGTGTAAGGACTTCTAAATGTTTTTACAGGGAAACACTATGAATTCTGCAGAGGCGGACAACATGGTATCTGCAACTTTATCGGAACAGGCTGCTTACTATATAGCACAAATTACACCCACAACATATATAAATCAAAGAATATACAGACACAATAAAGTGATAGCCTTCATCTCTGAGTGAATACTTATTGAAATCGATGCTATTTCTGAAATACTTTCCAGTGGTAAGAGGCACTTGAAAAGTATGTATGAAGAATTCATTGTAATATCCAGAGCACATAAAAATATGGTTCTTTCCGGGAAGGGGTTGTGTTTCAGCATCCACCTGTCACTGTATAAACACAAATTTACAAGTGTCCTGCATAGCAAAGGCTAGGCAATCTTGATTACTTTCTTGTGTATGAATACAATTTTCTTCCTTCGCGAGAGAGATGTGTTGCCACTGATTTATGATTGTTAGTGGGTGGCTACAAGTATTGGATCATTTATGCTTGCTATGATTCCATTGTTGGACATAATCAATGATGAAACTAATCAGTTCTGCAAATTTCAAATGATAGTAATTCGATCTTAGGAATGGATTTCAAAATCTCTGCATGCAGAGAAGTGGTAGATGAAGGAATGGTACTATGCATTCTCATGATAACTTTGTTAATGTTAACTACTGTAATTGAGCTAAAAAACTGATATGTAGTTGAGGATTGGTGCATCTGATAAAGATTGGTGCATATTCCAGTATAAGCAAGCTATTTAGATTGTTGCCTTGCATACACTTCTAGATTATCAACTGAGTCACTGACTTACCAGAAATCAGGATTTGGTGAACTTTTCAATCACTTCTAGGTTTAACTGGTTTTTTTATCTTCCATAGTTGAGTTGAGTGCATGGTTTAGTGATATCTGTTGTACTGGAAAAGTTGGGTTCTATTTAGAATTTTTACTTGAAAATAGCTCTGCTGGATTGTATCTTGCATCCAGGAATGTGTTGTAGGTCACTTGCAGATGGGTAACTTAGGCTTCTATGTTATCAGCTAATTCTGTTGTCATTTATAATTGAGTTAACCTCAGTAAGGCAGGGCTAACTGCTAAACCTCTAACCTCAAGTCAGAGGTGAACTATAGCTTTCTTTCTTTCTTTGTATACCGATCCTTTTGTACTCAATAATTTTATGTAGTATAAGATATTTTCTTATTGACTACATAAGATATTTTTTTACTGAAAGAAAAGTCAGGAATAGTTTTAGATTAGTAACCGTTCTTATGATTTCGAGGTTATTTAAACAAATATCGTTGCAAAGATTACTGAGCTGCCGCCTAAAATAAGCTTGAACTTGCCACTTATGGATTATATAAAATGGAGGCTATGAGAGAATAACATTCTACTATCAATATTATATTTTTCTGGTTTCAATATCTGTCATTTTCATTTTTAAATTGAATAAGATTGAACTTGGCATTTATCTATGGTTTAAATTGAAGGTTTTGAAAGACTAATATTTTATTATTAATAATATAATTTTCATTTTAAATTTATAGTAATGATGGTGGTTATTAATGTCCATAAATAATGATAATTATGAGATTTTAAAATAAAAAGATGTTAGTAATTACTTGGTTTGCTTTAAATTTATTTTTGTAAAAAAGCTTTAAGTGATGTAATTTTAAATCACCATAGTTTTGATGAGTTAAAAAGTGAGGAAGGTTGGTATTGTAGAAGAGATTTTGAAATTCAGATTTAATTTGGGTGTATGTAGGCCATTTTAAGAGAGTGTTTCTCATCTTCCAGCGTGGCAATTTTGTGAAGACAATGAATTCTTTCAACTTAAGGATTGTCCAATGCCATGTTTCATTATGGATCTCATGAGAGTTTTTGTGAAGACAATGAATTCTTTCAACTTAAGGATTGTCCAATGCCATGTTTCATTATGGATCTCATGAGAGTTTATTCTTATTTTAGCAAAGTTGATTTTCTTCTTTACTCTAGTTAAAACGAAGAGATACTTTTGATATTTTAAATTATGGTTGATTGCCTCTTTTTGGTGTCTTAATAATTAGTGATCTTTTTAGTTTTGATTGCCATAACTTTCATTTTGGAGCGCTAATGGTGTTAATAGTGCTGCGTGTACTAAAGCAAAAACTATTGAGATTTTTTAGTTATTTATCTAGATCATAAAGACTCCTTACCATAAAAACGATAACATCAGCATAAATTAGAAAGATGATGACTATTCTAATTGAAAATGTGTCAACCCATTCTATGTCTTTTAAACAACTTGGGAACTTGTTAATGTATATACCAAAATGCATAGGCAGTAAGTGACAATATTGCTTAACTCTTTGATTACATTTAATTGGTTCTGACCAACCCTCTATGTTCCTAAACTTCTCATGCAACCTAATTAGAGCAACACTCAACTTGAAGTGGACCTTTAATATTTCTAAGCTATTTGAAAGATTAGCAACATATATGTAGGATGAAGATTTTGTGTGTTCTAGGTCCATGGAATATGACCCATCATGGTTGCACTTCTGTGACATCTGAATTTGACGCTGACGCTGTGGGATAGAAGGTTCTTGATGCAGGATCATCTTGCTCAAGTAAACAATGTATATTTGGTTGACTTAGGAGATTTGATGAATTTGATTTCTTAATAGGAAATTTTGTGTACTTTTAATAATTTGAATGAGAAATATGTGTGTGAGGTTTTAAATGTAAATATTCTCAATTATGTTTAATATGAGAGATGTTAGACTTGTGAAGATCTCATAAAGGTCTTGTTGGACACGGATTGTCATTGATGTCAATATGGCAATATTAGAGGAGCAAACAGAGGAGCCATATATATATATATATGCATTTAAACACTATTGGGAGCGGCCTTAACACTATCGGTGGGCAAGCTGTGCATCCCCGACAATACACTATCGGAGGCCAAAACTCACATATATATGCCGTTACACTATCACAAGCAGAGACCGGACTTGAAAAGATATGCACGGGAGATCTTGGGATCCTATCGGGCCCAACAATTCGCATCGGCACTTCGGAAGCAGGCGTTACAGTGTGTCAAGCGGCCCCTTTGCGATCACCGATAGCGATTATCGCATCGGGAAATCGAAGCAGAGGTAATAAAGTGTAAGACCTTGACCATATGCGACTTGCGATCGCCGATAGCGATTTCGCATCGAACCTGACCCTGTGCGACTTGCGATCGCCGATAGCGATATCGCATCGGAGCTCCGCCAAGGGCAAACCTTGATTGTGATGAACGGTTGCGGACCCGACGAGAATATCAACTGCTGTTTAATGCCATATCGCGTCCGCAGGAGGATCGACCCATCGGCCATCGACGATGTCATGAGGTCACTATATAAAGAACTCCGGGAAGCCGCGATTGCCGATTGCGATAATGTTGTGGAGGAGCGGACCCGATGTCGTTTAAATGCGGGTGTAATATTTCCTGAAGTCCGCCCCTTCAGTCTTTTCAACTATTTCGCACATATTTCCTGTGTAATCAATTTTTTTGGGTTGCGCGGGGTTTTTGGGCTGAAAGGCCTATGATAACTGTTCTGATGAATTAGAAGGCTGAGCGTTAGTTACATGGGGTGTATCAGGGCGATGGAGATTATGATTGGAGCATAACATGTCCGTTAAATGAAACAGTCTCAGTGGATGCCTGTTATCATTGAAAAAAACGGGCCTGTGTTACAGTTTTAACACACAGTGACCGTAAAGCCAAGAAGTTGAATGGAAAGCTAGCACAGAGGAAGCCACAACGACCAAGGAGGGAAGCTGAAAGATCAAGCGAGTCAGAGGAAACGACAACGACCGAGGAGGAAGCCAAAGAGGTGTTGGAAAGCGGAAATGAAGAGTCAGAGGCATCTGAAATACATAAAAACATAAAAACAAAGTGAGATGGTGATTAATGGATGTATAATCAGTAAGAGAGGAAGCCGAAGAACAGGTAAGAGGAAGGAGAGGCCAGAGAAGCAAGAGAACAGGAGAATAGCAGAAGCTCAGCAGGCTTGTGAGTAGAGAACAACAACAGAACAATTCATACCAAGGTTGGGTTGGAGCCTCAGAACTGAACAGGACTAAAGTCATTGGGGGTAGGTGCTCCTAAGTGCAGAACCACTGCAAAACAGAGTTGGTGCTTTGGAGGTTGGAGCCTCACTGAAGTCCAAGTTGGAGCTTGGCAACTATTCACAATCAGATTTATACTTATATTGTATTTATTTCATTGCACTGTCTTGAGTTTTAATAAAAGAATTAATTCCAACTATTGATTTCTGTGTTCAGTGTATACATATACATATCCATACATGCTTTTGGCAATCACTAGAACAATTAAAAATCATAAGAAATACTGATTCACCCCCCCTCCCCCCTTAGTATTTCCAACAATTGGTATCAAAGCAGGCTTCTTCATACTAGCCTAACAACTTGAAGAAGGATCCGCAGCCATGATGAGAAATCACGAAGCATCAGGAAGACCTCCTTTGTTCGATGACACTAACTTTGGTTTCTGGAAGAAAAGAATGACCTACTACTTAATGTCCCTTGGACCTGAAGTTTGGCATTTTGTTCAAAATGGATACAAAACTACTTCCACTCTTCCAACAGACCAAGATGAGAGGAAAGCCTACATCGCAAATGCAAAGGCCATGAACTCCACCACTAGTGGAATCACTGATTCTGAGATTACAAAAATCATGCATTGTACCTCTGCCAAAGAAATGTGGGAGAAGCTAGTTGGCTTGTACGATGGAGACTCAAAAGTAAAAAAGGCAAAACTTCAAACTCACAGAAGACAATTTGAAAGTTTGAGGATGGAAGATGAAGAAGATATTGCAGCATACCTCCTCCAAGTAGCTGAAGTGGTAAATTCCCTGAAAGGGTTGGACAGAAAAGTGGAAGAAAGTACCATTGTTCAAAAGGTATTAAGGTCAAAGGAAGAAAGAAGAGTAGCAAGAACTCAAGAATGGACAAATGTGGCCTGGCTCTATATGCTCAAAATAATTAAAACTAGTGGTTTGTAGATAGTGGGTGCTCTAGACACATGACAAGAGATAGAAGGAAGTTTGTCTCACTGAGTAAAAAGGAAGGGAATGTGTCCTTTGGAAGCGGATCAGGAAGAATTGCAGGAAAAGGAACAATTACTCTGATCAATGGAAAAGGAAAAGCTCAAGATGCTCTGTTGGTTGACGAACTCAAACACAACCTCCTGAGTGTCAGCCAAATCTGTGATCAAGGACATAAGGTTGTCTTCAACACCAAAGACTGTGAAATAAGGAACTCTGCCTCAGGGAAACTTGTGGCAAAAGGGGTGAGAACACCGGACAACATTTACATTCTGAACAAGATTCAAGAAAATAAATGCTACTTAAGTCAGATAGATGAGAGTTGGCTGTGGCACAAGCGACTTGGACATAAAAGCTTCGAAAATCTAATCAATATCAGCAAGATCAAAGCTGTACGAGACATCCCAAGGTTGTTCAAACCAAATCAAGCAGTGTGTGGGCCATGTCAACATGGAAAGCAGACCAGAACTAGCCACAAGACAAAGGAACACTATACATTGAAGCCCTTAGAGATCATCCATGTTGATGTGTGTGGGCCAACTAGAAATCAGGCACTCCAAGGAGAAAGGTACTTTGTGTTATTTGTTGATGATTATACTAGAATGATGTGGATCTATTTCATAAAGTATAAATCTAAAACTTTTGAGTGTTTTAAGAATCTAAAAGCCCTTGTAGAAAATGAAAAAGATTCAAAAATTAAGTGCCTCAGAATAGACAGAGGAGGAGAATTCACATCAAATGAGTTTAGTGAGTTCTGTGATATTCATGGAATTAAAAGGGAATTCTCGACTACCAGAACACCTCAGCAAAATGGGGTAGTTGAAAGAAGAAACCGAACAGTCCAAGAAATGGCAAGAACTATGCTATTAGAAGTAGACTTACAACCTAAATTCTGGAGAGAAGCAGTAGGAATAGCTGTTTATACACTGAATCGAACTCAATTAAGACCAAATTGTGAAAAAACTCCTTATGAGCTATGGAAAGGAAGACCTACTTCAGTGAAGTACTTCAAGATCTTTGGAAGCAAGTGCTTCATAAAAATAAATGATGGCTCACCCGGAAAGTTTGATTCTCGGGTTGATGAAGGGATATTTCTTGGATACTCTACACAGAGCAAGGCTTACAAGTGCTATAATTATCGACTGAAGAAAATAGTGGAAAGCATTGATGTAAAGGTTGATGAAGATCTTCTAGAAAGGGAAATTGAAGAACATGAAGACAACTCTCTCATTGAAAAAGAAGAACCTAAAGAGGAAGAAATAGAAGAGGAAGAAGAAGAAGAAGAAGAGGAAAGAGAACCACCTAATACCCCTTCAAAGATGAAGTATGTCCAAAGACATCATCTAGAAGAGTAGATCATTGGCGATAGAGATGTAGGTGTCAGACCTGAAGAAGGATAACAATCACACCCAAGAGAAAAGTCATTGCCCTCCTATCTATGATAGTACCAGAAACATTTGCAGAAGCAAGGATCCTCATTGGGTAAAAGCCATGGAAGAAGAAATGTCCCAAATTGAGAAGAACAAGGCATGGGAGCTGGTACCTTGTCCAAAGGACAAAAACACAATAGGAACCAAATGGGTGTTCAAAAATAAAATGAATGAGGAAGGAAAGGTTATCAGAAACAAGGCAAGACTTGTCTGCAAAGGCTATTCACAAATCGAAGGAGTTGACTTTGAAGAGACATTTGCACCAGTGGCCCGTATGGAAGATATTAGGATGTTCTTGGCATTTGCTTGCTCAAGAGGATTCAAAATTTATCAAATGGACTTGAAATCAACATTTCTAAATGGGGAACTCAAGGAGGAAGTCTACATGGAGCAGCCATAAGGTTTTGATCTAACAGCAGGAAAGGACTTAGTTTGTAAGTTGAAAAAGGCTTTATATGGGTTGAAACAAGCTCCTAGAGCTTGGTATGCAAGACTAGATCACTATTTACAACAACAAGGCTTCAAAAAGGGAGTGGCTGGAAGTAATCTATACATAAAGACAGATGACGGTAAGTTACTAGTTGCTCTTGTTTATGTTGATGATCTGATTTTTGCTAGTAATAATGATGAAATGAGCCATGAATTTTCTCAAAGCATGTCAAAAGAGTTTGAGATGTCAATGATAGGAGAGTTGTCCCACTTCCTTTGACTTCAAATATCTCAAACCCGATCAGGATTGTGTATATCTCAATCCAAATATCTAAAAGACATGCTCAAAAAATATGGAATGGAGGATTGTGTACCCATGAGCACACCTATGACCACAAACTGCAAATTGAGCAAAGATGATGACTCCCCTCTAGTAGATGCAACTCATTACAGGTCAATGATTGGAGCCCTTCTATACTTAATAGCTACACGACCAGACATAATGCAAGCAGTAGGAATGGTGGGAAGATTTCAATCTGCTCCCAAACAATCCCATTTATTAGCTGTAAAAAGAATTCTCAGATATCTGAAGGGAACTTCTGATTTCGGTCTTTGGTACCCAAAGAACTCAACAATGACTGTAACTGCATACACTGATGCTGATTGGGCTGGAAGTATAGATGATCGGAAAAGTACTAGTGGAAATGCATTCTTCCTAGGAGATTGTTTGGTATCCTGGCTCAGCAAAAAACAGTCATCCATATCATTATCCACAGCTGAAGCCGAGTATATTGCTACAGCCGACTGTTGTTCTCAGATACTATGGATGAAGGAAGCTTTAAAAGATCTCGACATATGTACAGATCAACCAATTACCGTTTATTGTGACAACACAAGTGCTATCAGTCTTAGCAAAAATCTAGTGATGCACTCAAGAACCAAACACATACCGATCAAGTATCATTTCCTCTGTGAGCAAGTATCTGAACAAAACATCGCCCTGGAATATATCAGTACTAAGGAGAAGATAGCTGATATTTTCACAAAACCTCTTCCTCGAGAAGCATTCGAACATCTGCGTCAAAATATGGGGGTTATTTCTTTATCATCACTCAAGTTCATTCATAAAGATGTAGCGGGACAGGGGGAGCATTTTGACATGGGGAGTCCATATGCATTCCTTTTCCATTGATGTCAAAGGGGGAGAGTAGAAGAATATTTCCATCAATAACAAAGGGGGAGATTGTTGGACATAGATTGTCATTGATGTCAATATGGCAATATTAGAGGAGCAAATGGAGGAGCCATATATATATAATATATATATATATATATATATATATATATATATATATATATATATATATGCATGCATTTAAACACTATTGGGAGCGGACTTAACACTATTGGCGGGAAAGCTATGCATCCCCGACAATACACCATCGGAGGCCAAAACTCACATATATATGTCGTTACACTATCGCAGGCATAGACCGGAATTGAAAATATATTCATGGGAGATTTGGGATCCTATCGGGTCCGGCACATCGCATCGACGCTTCGGAAGTGGGCGTTACAGTGTGTCAAGTGGCCCCTTTGCGATTGCCGATAGCGATTATTGCATTGGGAAATCAGAGCGAAGGTAATACAGTGTAAGGCCCTGACCATATGCGACTTGCGATCGCTGATAGCAATATCGCATCGGACCTGACCCTGTGCGACTTGCGATCGCCGATAGCGATATCGCATCGGAGCTCCACCAAGGGCAAACCCTGATTGCGATGAACGGTTGCGGACCCGACGAGAATATCAATTGCTGTTTAATGCCATATCACATTCGCAGGACGATCAACCCATCGGCCATCGACGATGTCATGAGGTCACTATATAAAGAACTCCAGGAAGCCACGATTGCCGATTGCGATAATGTTGTGGAGGAGCGGACCCGATGTCGTGTAAATGCGGGTGTAATATTTCCTGAAGTCCGCCCCTTCAGTGTTTTCGACTGTTTTGTACATATTTCCTGTGTAATCAAGTCTTTTGGGTTGCATGGGGTTTTTGGGCCGAAAGGCCTATGATAACTGTTCTGATGAATTAGAACGTTGAGCGTCAGTTACATGGGGTGTATCAGGGCGATGAAGATTATGATTGGAGCATAACATGTCCTTTAAACGAAACAGTCTCGGTGGATGCCTGTTATCATTGAAAAAACGGGCCTGTGTTACAGTTTTAACACACAGTGACCGTAAAGCCAAGAAGTTGAATGGAAAGCTAGCACAAAGGAAGCCACAACAACCAAGGAGGGAAGCTGAAAGATCAAGCGAGTCAGAGGAAACGACAGCGACTGAGGAGGAAGCCAAAGAGGCGGTGGAAAGCGGAAACGAAGAGTCAGAGGCATCTGAAATACATAAAAACATAAAAACAAAGTGAGATGGTGATTAATGGATGTATAATCAGTAAGAGAGGAAGCCGAAGAACAGGTAAGAGGAAGGAGAGGCCAGAGAAGCAAGAGAACAGGAGAATAATAGAAGCTCAGTAGGCTTGTGAGTAGAGAACAGCAGCAAAACAATTCATACCAAGGTTGGGTTGGAGCCCAAGAGGTTGGAGCCTCAGAACTAAACATGATTGAAGTCCTTGAGGGTAGGTGCTCCTAAGTGCAAAACCACTGCAAAACAAAGTTGGTGCTTTGGAGGTTGGAGCCTCACTGAAGTCCAAGTTGGAGCTTGGCAACTATTCACAATCATATTTATACTTATATTGTGTTTATTTCATTGCACTGTCTTGAGTTTTAATAAAAGCATTAATTATAGCTGTTGATTTCTGTGTTCAGTGTATACATATACATATCCATACATGCTTTTGGCAATCACTAGAACAATTAAAAGCCATAACAAACACTGATTCACCCCACCCCCCCCCCCCCCCCCCTTCAGTATTTGCAACAGGTCTTAGGGATTAGGAGATCCTAGAATAGGAATTAGTTGAGTTAAAAGTGGATTGAGAGATTTGGTATAATCTACTCATAAAGGAAGAATTTAGATATAGAACTGTTGTTGAGATCCTCTAGGGATCATTAAGAGATTTTAGGAACTAGTTGAGAGATCTATGGAGAAGATCATGGACCTAGAATGATCCATAATTATGTAATTATTCCTATAATTGTAAGCCTAAGGGGCATGTAAAGGAAGAGGTGTGAGGAAAGTGCGAGAGTGTGTTAGATAGGAAAAGGGCTGAAACAAAGAACACCCATCTTAGGGTTGATTAGGCCATTGATTTTATGTAAATTATTATGATTGAATGAAGTTCGTATGTGTGATTGTGAATGTTGTAGAACTGCTAAAGCGTTTGTGTTTAACCCTCACAAGCCCGAGTGAATTCATTCTATTAATCCTTGTTAATTTATTTCAATAATACGTAGGTGATCATTGTAGGACCAGTTTTTGTGTTTTCAGATTTCTTTGTGCATCGAAAGGCTTCTTCAGGCCACGATCAATGGTTTTTGAACTTGCACCTGACAAAGAAGTGTGGTAAAGCTTCAAGACAACATGACTTGATTGGCTAACCAAGTCCAAGAAAGCTCAAGTCAACCAAAACATGTGTTCTGCCCATCCTATGTCTGGATCGTGACAACTGCACTGGATTTGTTGGCAATAAATGTCAGATCTCATTTGGGCATGAGGCAACAAATATGTGCAAAGGTAAATAATGATCCATAGATCTGACTACAACTTGACTAGTGTGCTACAGACAATAGAATACAACTACTATGTGTGCCTTGATTTGTAGAAGAATCATTAAGTTTATGTAATAAGAAAACTATCAGTCACAGAAAGGTCACGCCGGAAATCAGAAGGGTCGCACCAGAAAATAAATGGGTTGCATCTGACAGAAAGGTCATGCCGGAAATCAGAAGGGTCGCGCTAGAAAATAAATGGGTCGCATCTGACAGAAAGGTTGTGCCATGGGTCGCGCTTGGAGAAAAAAGGTCGCACATCAGACAAAAGGGTTGTGTCACGGGTTGTGCCTGCATCAGAAGGGATAAACCAGGTGACAGAAGGGTCGCACCAGTGTGCAGAAGCATCGCGTCGGTTCAGGTTGTTTTTTATCAAATTTTAGGAGTCCATTTTGAATTCTAGAAATTAGGTCAAGTAGCCCCATGGGTCTACTTTCCAATGAGTCATTAAACTCGACAAAATACCCAATAGAAGGCCTCCAAAAGCTTGAGTTTGCCATCCTCACTCAGAATCACTGTGCTTGGTAAACTCTGAAAACCGATTCTTCCATGTTTATGTTATTGAAATGATGGCAGTTTAATGAAACAATGAGACATAGGAAGGGTTGAAGTCCCTTTATTAAGACTTGTAGTGTAGTTTTAGTGTGTTAAGGTTACCGATTGTGGAGTATAGACCTGGTAGGTCATCATTTTTGGTATCAGAGCAAGTAAAATCTCTTTGGGGAAAACTAGAAGAGAGTTATGCTCTTGAAGTTGCATATGCAGATACAATTGTGATTGCAGAAAGAGGAGGTTATTCTTGCCAGTTAAGTTTGTTCACTCATGGAAGAAGTACTACATAGTGAATTTGTGCAAGGGAGATTCATATCTGTGGAACCTGAGTCAAAGAGAAGGTGACCCATTCAAATGCTAAAGAAGGGAGAGACAAGATCGTGAAAAGAACTAATTGCGTTCTTGAAGACAGAGTAAGTGGATACTCTGAAGGACAGTGGCAGAACCTTGAAGAATTCCAACAAAGGTTGGATAAGGAGGACAAATGAATGTTCTAAAAGGAAGTGGAAGCTATAGAGCCTAAAAGAGAAAAAGAGTTCACTCAAAGAATTGTTCCAGAGGCAGATAACCATAGATCAAGCTCAAGGAGATAACTTGGTAAGGTAAGGTATCAATAGGCTAAGCTTAAGGAGAAAAGCTTGCTGAGATATCAAAGGCAGGTATGGAGACTTGCTGAAAAGAGAGGCTTAGGTGCAATCCACAAGTGAATGAGATGGAGTTCACAAAGGAGGGGAAGCAAATGATCACTAAAGGTCATTGTAGAGGTTCAGAGGAAAGCCACAACAGAAGGAAATATGCCAAAGAAAATGGCATGAGAGAATCAAGAAGAGATTGACATAGAGAAAGTTGAGATAAAATTCTTCCTTGAGTTATTGATGGAGATGTTACCGAGGAATAAGGAAGACCAGAGATATGGTTGGATTATGAAAAGAAAAGTCAAATGGCATAGATTGCAAGTGAAGTGGGAGCATAGATTGAATGCTCAGCTAAAGGAAGAGTTACTCAGAGTAAATGAGTATGAGGAGGAAGTTTTGGTATGTGAACCAGAACATGGCCCATTGCTTTTTGAAAGTAGTGAAAACACAGAGGAGAAATCTACAGAGGATATTCTGAATCATATGAAGGATTCAGAGCAACAAGAAGACCTAGTGGCTGAAGCATCGAGTGAGACCGCAAGGTCTTATGTTTTTAAAACTGACAATTTGTGTATGATTGCAGGTATTGCAGGAGATAGGCAGCCTTTTGAAGATGTCTTCAGGACGGGTGAAGATCTTGAAGTAAAATATGATGAAGAAAACCTCTTAGATGAGGAAGATTTTGAATGGTTGTAGCAGAAGGAGTTCATTCATGAGTTACTTAAGGGGAAAAGACAATCATCTGATGCTGTGATGGAGATGGAAAATCAGAATCTTGTTTTGATGAAGCATGAAAGAACATTGTCTCAGAGAGGTAAGCCAATGAATTGGACTAATGTTATTGATGAAGAAAAATTGCGGGAGAATGCTAAGGTAGAAGACGGGGCAAGGATAGCTCTTGAAGAGGGCTTACAAAAAGACAATAATGCAAAATGTGTTGAAGAAGGAGGTGAGGCAGATTTGTCTTAGGACAAAAAGAAGATAGTCATAGGACTGAATGAAGAGGAAGGACAACTACTGAAAGATGTTAAGAAAGAAGAAGAACCTATTGAAGACTATAAACAACATCATGATGAAGTACTTGTGAGGTGTCAAAGAGAAATTGAGTTGCTGGAGTATTTGCTGAAAGAACATGAGTATGAGAGTGTGATTATAGTCAGAAATGAGGGAGTGTCTCAAGCTTTGATTGGGATAGAGATATGTGTTAGTTGCCAAGTTTCTGATGTACAGGGTAACATGGAAAGAAAGGTGGATGAGTATGCAGTCAGAAAGATGACACACAATTTACTTCTTGAGAGTAAATTTGGAGATAAGCAGAAACAAATGGAAATTGTAGAGGAAGATGTTTCAAAGACATTAAGGATGTATGGATGGTAGAAAAAGTTGAAAAGAGTTAAAAATGAATGTGCAAAATTGGAGCAGAAAAAGGATCTTAGGCAAGTCACTAAGACAAAAGGGTTCCATGGGAAAACAAAAATTGATTCTATGATTGAAGAACTGTGGAAATTGATGATGAGACAGTCCAGATGGAGACAACTAACAGTGCAAGGGATGATCAATCAGAATTTGAAACTAATTGAAGAAATGAAAATGAACAAGAAGACAACAGACATGCAACAACAACAAAGGTTTAAAGCATTTGGACTATTACAAATTAAGGTTTGGGATCCTCAAGGTAGCAAGTCATTAAGACTTGTAGCTATCACATTACTATAGAAAAGTGATAGACCTCATAGACAAGAGTCTATGAATAAATTTTCTACTGTGGGAGTCTGATGTAGGAGCATCCTGCTCAAGAAAACATTATATATTTGGTTGACTTAGGGGATCTGATGAATTTGATTTCTTAATAGGAAATTTTGTATATTTTTAATAATTTGAGTGAGAAATATGTGTGTGAGGTTTTAAATGTAAATATTCTCAATTATGTGAGAATATGAGACATGTTAGACTTGTGAAGATCTCATAAAGGTCTTAGGGATGAGGGGATCCTAGAATAGGAATTAGTTGAGTTAAAAGTGGATTGAGAGATTTGGTATAATCTACTCATAAAGGCAGAATTTAGATATAGAACTATTGTTGAGATCCTCAAGGGATCATTAAGAGATTTTAGGAACTAGTTGAGAGATCTATGGAGAAGATCATGGACCTAGAATGATACATAATTATGTAATTATTCATATAATTGTAAGCCTAAGGGGCAATTAAAGGAAGAGGTGTGAAGAAAGTACAAGAGTGTGTTAGATAGGAAAAGGGTTGAAACAGAGAACACCCATATTGGGGCTGATCAGGCCATTGATTCTATGTAAATGATTATGATTGAATGAAGTTCTTATGTGTGATTATGAATGTTGTAGAAATGCTAAAGTCTTTGTGTTTAACCCTCGCAAGCCCGAGTGAATTCATTATGTTAATCCTTGTTAATTTATGTCAATAATGCGTAGGTGCTCAGTGCAAGATCATTTTTTGTGTTTTCAGATTTCTTTGTGCATGGAAAGGCTTTTTCAAGCCACGATCAATGGTTTTTCAACCTACACCTAACAAAGAAGCGTGGTAAAGCTTCAAGACAACATGACTTGATTGGCTAACCAAGTCCAAGAAAGCTCGAGGCAACCAAAACATGTGTTCTGCCCATCCTATCTCTAGATTGTGACAACTGCAACAGAGCTGTTGGAAATAAATGTAAGATCTCATTTGGGCATGTGGCAACAAATATGTGCCAAGGTAAATAATGATCCACAAATCTAACTACAACTTGACTAGTGTGCTACAGACAATAGAATACTGCTACTATGCGTGCCTTGATATGTAGAAGAATCATTATGTTTCTATGACAAGAAAAACATCAGTCACAAAAAGGTCGCGCTGGAAATCAGAAGGGTCACACCAGAAAATAAATGGGTCGCATCTGACAGAAAGGTCGAGCCAGAAATCATAAGGGTCGCACTAAAAAATAAATGGGTCATGTTATCACTCAGTAATTTCTCAAGGTTAAAGAAAGAAATCACCGAGGTAACCACAAACCAACTTTTGAGCATAGGCTCTAGCCAAACTAGGCTCAGAGAGGGCTCTCTCTATATGATTTAGCTTTGTTTGTTGGGATTTCAGGCTAGTTATGAATGTTCAAGGGTTTTTTTGATTTGTATTGAAGATTGGATGGTGGAATCCTTAAAACAGATGGATAAAATGATGTCTTCAGACCATTGGGTATGGAGTCAACAGAAGGGAAATGAAACTGGATCAACTCACTAAAGGGAATGTTTAAAGGGCAAGCTAGCAGAGTAAAGTGCAGGTCTTTGGGACAAGGGGGTGAAATGGTTTTAATCAGGGTGAGAGAGCAATTAAGAATTCTCAGACCAGGATATAAACGAGGAACAGAGGTAATAAGGAGCAAAGGGAAATTAAGAATCCTTAGACCTAGATTATCAGGAACAACCCAAACTAAGGAGAAATTAAGAATTCCTTAACTTAGATATCAGTAGAAAAAATTTATATGCCTAACTGTTAAAACATAGTATAATTAAACAAGTTCTGAGATATTGTTCTAGTTATAACATTCAAATTCAGAAAATCATTAAAGATCGTGGAAAAACTTTAAGAAATATAACAACAACATGAAAAATATTTGTCTTCACTTCGCTCAACACATGAATTTTTTGAAATATCTTGTCTTTATTCATCAATCCAGCTTCCTGGTTTAGTCAATGACATAATAGCTATGAAGTCTTCTTGATCAAAATTTTATAGAAATGTCTAAGAATCCACACTACATACTTCGAATTGTGAAGTATTTATACAAAATTTTTATTACAAAATATCTCAAACTAACTTGAAATTTAATCTAGGAAATAAAAATATCTTCTTGCAAGAAGATAGAGACATCTATTGAACTGTTTGCTGCTGTCCCATTTATTGTGGTACTGTTGGCCTTTATGGTTTGATTTCTAGGCCTTTATGCTCTTTGTTGTTTGAACTTTCACGCTGGAGGCTTTAGTCACTTTAGGCTTTCATCTGATACTCTTTGACACTGATAATCTTTGACTTTGATGACCTGTTAATATCATTTACTATGTTTTTACTTTTACTGTACATTTTAACTTTTTACTGTGTATTTCAACAGTAAATTATTTAGATTTTTTATATGTATCAGCATATGGTAATGGATATTAGTCAACTTTCTGTATGCTTTATCTGTTTGTATTTTAACTGTACACTCTGTCTATTTCCTCTGTTTTGACAGTGAATGTCCCTGTGTGAATGATTTCTTCTCTATTCTGTGTATAATTGTCTTCTTCTTCTGAATAAAGGGTTTTTAATAGATTTCCTTCTGAGTCTTGGAGTAAACAAGTTTTGTGACTAGTATCAAAATTTTTTATTCAAACTCTGGTCTTCTGCTGATTACCTGCAAAATACAATAATCATTAAGAAAAAATAGGTTGGCAGGAAAGGAAATTGATGGCTTTATTGCATAGGGATGTTTGGGGAATGAGTCGTGGCAATGTTTTGAAAGTAATCGGAGGTCGAATTGTGTTCCATAGGTTTAGGGTGGTGCCGGAAGTGTTTGATAGGTTTTACTGTGAAACAGGGCAAAAGGAATGAAAACGAGGGTTTTTAGGGTTTTAACGGGCAACTTTTTAAATTTGGCGCGGGATTAGTTAAGTGAATAGTGAAGGTCTTGTCTTATGTGAGGAGATAGTTTTTCCATCCATCGCACTACTTTTGTGGCGAAGGTGGTATTAAGGAGGGGTCACCCGATCTACCCCAACGCCTGACACGTAGCATTTGGGGTTCGGGGGAAAACCGTTTTATTGGGCAGATAACGATCGGCCATCGGGTGCAGCCGATATGGCTGTGGACCGTCAGATGAGAGGGATGGTGATTTGACAGTAGTTGGGCGAGGAAGGTGCATAGGTGATAAAAGCATGGGTTTTGGGGGGGCCCAGGACTTTAATTTTCGGCGGTTTGTGATTAATTAAGAATTTAATCACAGTTTTAATCGATCGGGCAGGGTTTAATGACAGGGTTTAACTTCGGGTAAAGGTTGGGCATCGGGTGAGCTCGATATGGTTGTGAATCGTCAGATTTGGGCGCTGACAATCAAACGACAGTCGGGTGGTGAAATAGCATGGACGGGATGGGGAAAAAGTTTAGGGGGCCGAGGATTTAATCACAAGTGGTTTGTGATTAACTATAGGCTAAATACAACATTAAATTGATCGAAAGGGTTTTAATGAAGTGGGACCATGGGTTTAAACGGATGGATTTTCTTAACTTTACTGAGGGTTGGTGAGTTAAGAGGGGTTCGTCAGGGAAGTGTGAAATAGAGGGTAAAACTATAGTTTATAATTAAACTATGGGTTGGGATATTATATATGGAGGATTTATTTAATATGGGAAAAAAGTATATTGGGGAGGTAATACATTAGGTTAGCATGTTAATTTGAAATGAATGTGCGAGAATGTAAAATACACTAGGCATAGTGTAAAATAAGTTTTTTAGGTGTGATTTGTTCATTGTGATGCCCCACATAATCATTTAACATTTCTACTTATGATAAAACATTTTTGTGGGTTTTTGAGTAAAAATGAGCCTTAACATGGGATTTTTACTTTTCATAGTCAATTGGTGTTTAACCTTAGGAAAGGTGGTTTTATTAGGGTAATGAAGGGAAATGACTTTTATGAAGGGAATTTTAGCACTTAATGTCCATAAGTCATTAAGTCGAGGGTCCGGTCCCACCAAAAGTCAGAGAAATGCTCTGAGCCTCTTTGACTTTAGGATTAAAAGTACTAAAACATGCTTGTGGATAGGAAATTAGTAAGTATAGGGGAAAAATGACTTAGGGGGATTTAATTAAATTAACTTGTAAACCTTTGCTTTTGTCTTCATAATGGATCATACATATTAGCACATATGTCTAAGCATGATAAATGTGTTTTGATCCAATCAACTTTATACTTCAACAACCTTTCTTCTACTTACCCATTACCTACCCTAACATTTTATTCTTCTTTATACTTATTTGGATGCATTTAGGCTAGCATACCCTTTTCTTTCCTTTTCTTTTATAAAACAAACTATCTACTTCTAACCTTATATTTTCCAAGGGCTCAGATTAAACTGATGAGCTCCTTTTATTTCTCTACCTATTCACTCATCTTCCAAGATTAAGTTGTTTGGTCAGATTTTATTCTTTAACTATAAACTTAAAATTCAAAGCATGAAATAACCAAGATTAAACAGTTTGATTACCATGGATTGTGGCATGAATAAAAAGTTTCAAACAATCATTATTATGCATGAAATAGTAGTGACAGTTAGAATTCCACACATTTATGGTCAATTTTTGTTTTTGGGGTTCATATATTTTCATTTTTTTACCTTCTCTTATTTTTTTGTCCTTTGATTTTTCTTTTAGGACATACCCTCTTTACATTTTTTAATTCTAATATAAAAAACATTTGCAGAAAACAAAGGTATGTATAATACTACAAGGCTTAACCTTAGTCATTTATAATTATGACTCCTATTGGTATAGGAACCTAACAATGGCTTCACATGGGGATGACATCTCCTTGTAAGATGTCAAGAACACCATCGACTAGTAACCTGATCCATTGGGCCAATCCCAAACATGTATATGCTTTGTTGTATAATCACTGTGACTGAAACTCTTGAACTAAAAATACACCCTTTTTGTGCAAACTGAAATCTGGCACATGCTGTACCGAAATCTGATCTGAAATAAACTTGCTGCTGAAAATCTATATTTAATAAAATTGAAATCATACCTATCATATACATTGGTGGATTTTGCTGCTTGTGCTTGTTTGTGATTAAAACTGAAGTTCTACAGCCCAATATAACCTTTTCAACCAATGAGAAGATAAGGAAATACTTGATTTCCTTTGTGGACTCTAAAAACTGTACAAAAGGATCTTCCAAAATATATACACTATTGTTCAACTAATTTAAGAAACTGTACAATTGTTTTGGATGGCCTCCATGCCATGAAACTGAAATGTCATTTTTATCTTTAACACCCTGCAAATTTTCAGATAAGCTTTGTGATGATATTTCTACTGATTGAAATGTCTGTCTGGTGAAACCTTTATCATCTTGATTTTGACTCTCATAGTCGGTTAATGGAGAAAATTTCTGATTGCATTCATTATCCAACATATCAGGTATTGGATCATAAAAAACTTGGAAGGATTGCTGCAACTTATTGCATATAGGTTTGAATGGAACTTCATATATTTCTACAAGCTGCTCATCCTTTTCTTTAGAGATTTTATACCATATTTCCTTTAAAAACTGAAATGATTCAAAACAAAGAGGCAAAGAAGCTTAACTTATTTCCAAATTATATGCACTTTCTTCCTCACTTTCATAGCTGATATGGATAAGATGATCACTATTTTCAAGCTGCTGAAACTGAATTCCTTTATTTCCCAAACTAGTTTCTAATTGCTCTATAAAGTTAGTTTGGATTTGAAGAACATAATTATCATCATACTGATCATATTTAGGCAAATCATTAAAAGAAGTAATGTCATCAAACATACACATTAGATCAAGAGATTGCTTCTCTACATATTGCTCTATAAATCTATCTTCTGATCTATGGTAGTTGGAATTAGCAGGAATTTGTTCATGGCTATCAACTTCTTCTTTTTTTGAAATAAATGTGTCATGGTGATTTTGAGAATTTTTTTTATCTTTCATAGTGATCTTTTGTATCCTTTCCTCTATTTTTCTTACCAAAATGTCAAGTTTTACCTCTGCAATGTTGTTTTTCTCTGCTCCTGCTTTCAACTTTTCTCTTCTAATTTGCAGATTAACCTCCACATCTATTGCAATGTTCTGCATCTGTTCCAGTGTTGAGGGGTTTCTTTCTCTTAGCTAAAATTCTATCTCTAGATCAAATGCTTTTGAATAATGCAAGAGAGATGAATCAGGAAGAGGTCTTATATTTGATGGCATTGAATAATAGACTTGATTAAATCTATCAGAAAATTGTTGTATTGTTTCATTCAGCTGTCTTTTCAACTGATTATATTCTTCTATGATCACAAAAAGATTAACTTTGATTGTCCATTTATCAAGGAAAAATTTGATAAACTGTTAGAAATTTGAGATGCTTGCAATAGGTGAATTATTGAACCAACTCTTTACTCTACTTTGCAAAGAGAGAGCAAAAAATCTTATTCTAACATCATCTTCATCAATCTCAAATAAGTCCAGATAATTCTCAAAACCTTGAATATGTTTTTGGGCAGTAATTTTACCAGCTTCTCCATCAAACCTAGGGAGATACTTATAATAATTGTTAAGGAAAGCATGGAGTGTAGGAGGTAATATGAGTGGCTTATACCTATCAGGAACTTTACAAGGTACATGAATATGTATAGGGATTGTAAGATCATTTTTTATTATTTGAGATTTCTTGATTGGAAAATGATCATCATAAGATTAAGAAGAATGCTGCTCAAATGTGTAAGGAGGTTTTATATTTACAATTTTCAAATAAAAATAATTAAAAAATAATCGAAGATCTTCTCTAAAATACAATATACATTGAAAAACTTTCTTAATGAGAAAGAACATAATGTCTTGGATAACAATCCAAGTTAAAAGCTTGATATTTTCATATTGTTCTTTCAGGTTCATTCCTCTAGTGGAGTCTTGATTGTGAAATTGATTTGGAGGGCCAGGTGGATGATTTTAACCTTTGTGTGTCTAATCACTGTCCACCATCATAGATTAGATTTGAACCTGTAAAATATTTCTAAAGAAAATGTTAGTCTTCCCCAGTATGGTCGCCACTATATTATCACTCAGTAATTTCTCAATGTTAAAGAAAGAAATCACCGAGGTAACCACAAACCAACTTTTGGGCATAGGCTCTAGCCAACCTAGGCTTAGAGAGGGCTCTCTCTATATGATTTAGCTTTGTTTCCTGGGATTTCAGGCTAGACATGAATGTTTAGGGGGATTTTTTAATTTGTATTGAAGATTGGATGGTGGAATCCTTAAAACAGATGGATAGAATGATGTCTTCAGACCATTGGGCTATGGAGTCAACAGAAGGACAACAGAACTGGATCAAATCACTAAAGGGAATGTTCAAAGGGCAAGCTAGCAAAGTAAAGTGTTGGTCTTTGGGACATGGGGGTGAAATGGTTTTATTTAGGGTGAGAGAGAAATTAAGAATTCTCAGACCGAGATATAAACGAGGAATAAGGGTAATCAAGAGCAAACAGAAATTAAGAATCCTTTGACCTAGATTATTAGGAACAACCTAAACTAAGGAGCAATTAAGAATTCCTTAACTTAGATATCAGTAGAAAACATTATATGCCTAATTGTTAAAGCAGAGTGTAATTAAACAAATTCTGAGATATTTTTCCAGTTATAGAATTCAGATTCAGAAGTACATTAAAGATTGTGGAAAAACTTTAAGAAAGATAACAACATGAGAAAATACTTGTCTCCACTTCACTCAACACATGAAACCTGTCAAATATCTTGTTTTTATTCATCAATCTAGCTTGCTGGCTCAATCAATGACAAAATAGCTGTGAAGTCTTCTTGATCAAAGTTCTATAGAAATGTCTAAGAATCCACACTACATACTTTGAATTGTGAAGTATTTATACAAAAGTTTTATTACAAAATATCTCAAACTAACTTGAGATTTAATCTAGGAAATAAAAATATTTTCTTGCAAGAAGATAGAGACAACTATTGAACTGTTTGCTGCTATCCCATTTATTGTGGTACTGCTGGCCTTTATGGTTTGATTTCTAGCCCTTTATGCTCTTTATTGTTTGAACTTTCATGCTGAAGGCTTTAATCACTTTACGATTTCATCTGATACTCTTTGACACTGATATTCTTTGACTTTAATGACCTGTTAATATCCCTTACTGTGTTTTTACTTTTACTGTACATTTTAACTTTTTACTGTGTATTTCAACAATAAATTATTTAGTTTTTTATATGTATCAATATATGGTAATGGATATTAGTCAAATTTCTGTATGCTTTATCTGTTTGTCTTCTAACTATATACTCTATCTGGTTCCTTTGTTTTGACAGTCAATGTCCCTACGTGAATGATTTCTTCTCTGTTCTGTGTATAATTGCAATCTTCTTCTGAATGAAGGTTTTCTAATAGATTTCCTTCCGAGTCTTGGAGTAAACAAGTTTTGTGACTAGTACCAAAATTGTTTATCTAAGCTCTAGTCTTCTGCTAATACCTGCAAAATATAACAATCATTAAGAAAACATAGGTTGGCAAGAAAGGCAATTGATGACTTTATTGCACAGGGATGTCTAGGGAAGGAGTTGTGGCAATGTTTTGAAAATAATCGAAGGTCGAATTGTGTTGCAGAGGTTCAGGGTGGCACCGGAAGGGTTTGATAGGTTTTACTATGAAACAGGGCAAAAGGAATGAAAACGAGGGTTTTCAGGGTTTTGACGGGCAACTTTTTAAATTTGGTGCGTGATTAGTTAAGTGAATGATGATGGTCTTGTCTTATGCGGGGAGGCAATTTTTCAAGCCATCACACCACTTTTGTGGCAAAGGTGGTATTGAGGAGGGGTCACCTGATCTACCCCAGCACCTAACACGTAGCATTTGGGGTTCGGGGAAAACCGCTTTATCGGGCGGGTAACGATCGACCATCGAGCCCAGTCGATATGGCTGTGAACTGTTGGATGAGGGGGATGGTGATCTGATGATAGTCAGGCAACGAAGGTGCGTGGATGATAAAGCATGGGTTTCAGGGGGGCCTAGGACTTTAATCTTCAATGGTTTGTGATTAATTAAGACTTTAATCACGAGTTTAATCGATCAGGCAAGGTTTAATGACAGGGTTTAACTTCGGGTAAAGGTCAAGCATCGGGTGAGCCCGATATTGGTGTGAATCGTCGGATTTAAGCGCTGACAATCGGATGGCAGTCGGGTGGTGACATAGCACAGATGGGATGGATAAAAAGTTTAGGGGGCCTTAGGCTTTAATCGCAAGTGGTTTATGATTAATTATAGGTTAAATACATGATTAAATTGATTGGAAGGGTTTTAATGTAGTGGAATCATGGGTTTAAACAGAGGGATTTTCTTAACTCTACTGAGGGTTGGTGAGTTAAGAGGGGTTTTTCGGGGAAGTATGAAATAGAGGGTAAAACTATAGTTTATAATTAAACTATGGGTTGGGAAATTATATATGGAGGATTTATTTAATATGGAAAAAAATATATCAGGGAGGTAATACATTAGGTTAGCATGTTAATCTGAAATGAATGTGTGGGAATGTAAAATACACTAGGCATAGTGTAAAATAAGATTTTTAGGCGCGATTTGTTCATTGTGATGCCCCACATAATCATTTAACACTTCTACTTAGGATAAAGCATTATTGTGGGTTTATGAGTGAAAATGAGACTTAACATGGGATTTTTACTTTTCATATGCAAATGGTGTTTAACCTTAGGAAAAAAGGTTTTATTAGGGTAATTAAGGGAAATAAATTTTATGAAGGGAATTCTAACACTTAATATCCATAAGTCATTAAGCCGAGGGTTCGGTCCCACCAAAAGTCAGAGAAATGCTCTGAGCCTCTTTAACTTGAAGGATTAAAAGTACTAGAACATGCTTGTGGATAGGAATTAGTAAGTATAGGGGAAAAAATGACTAAGGGGAGTTAATTAAATTAACTTATAAACCTTTGCTTTTGTCTTCATAATTGATCATACATATTAGCACATATGTCTAAGCATGATGAATGTGTTTTGATCCAATCAAATTTATACTTCAACAACCTTTCTTCTACTTACCCATTACCTACTGCAACATTTTATTCTTCTTTATACTTATTTGGGTGTATTTAGGCTAGCATACCCTTTTCTTTTATAAAAAAAACTATCTACTTCTAACCTTAATCTTTCAAGGGCTCAAATTAAACAGACGAGCTCCTTTTATTTCTCTACCTATCTACTGATCTGCCAATATTAAGCTGTTTGGTCAGATTTTATTCTCTAATTATAAACATAAAAGTCAAAGCATGAAATAACCAAGACTAAACAGTTTGATTACCATGGATTGTGGCAAGAATAACAAGTTGCACACAATCATTATTATGCATAAAAGTAAATAGTAGTGGCATTTAGACTTGCACACTTTCATGGTCTATATTTGTTTTGGGGGTTCATATATTTTCATTTTTCGACCTTCTCTTATTCTTTTTGTCCTTTTATTTTTCTTTTAGGACATACTCTCTTTACATTTTTTAATTCTAATATAGAAAACATTTGCAAAAAGCAAAGGTATGTATAATATTACAAGGCTTAACCTTAGTCATTCAAAATTATGACTCCTATTGGTATAGGAACCTAACAGGTCACATTTGACAGAAAGGTCACACCTGGAGAAAAAGGTCGCGCTAGCAGTAGAAGGGTCAAGCCAGGTGACAAAAGGGTCACACCATCGTGTAGAAGCGTCATGCCGGTTTAGGGTTTTTTTTATTATCAACTTTTCAGACTCCATTTTGAATTTTGGAAACTAGGTCAAGCAGCCCCACGTGTCTACTTTCCAATGAGTCATCAAACTCGAAAAAACCCAGTAGAAGGCCTCCAAAAACTTGAGTTTTCCATCCTAACTCAAAAGCGCTGCGCTTGGTAAACTCTGAAAACCAATCCTTCCATGTTTATGTTACTGAAATGAGGTTAGTTTAATGAAACAATGAGAGATAAGAAGGGTTGAAGTCTCTTTGTTAAGACTTGTAGTGTAGTCTTAGTGTTTAAAGGATACTGATTGTGGAGTATAGACCTGGTAGGTCATCGGTTCTCATTCTTTTATTCAAGTTTTTTAAATTAATTTTGTTATTTTGGGAGGGAGAAATTGAAGAGAAGGAGAGAAGATTCTTGGATTTTTGTTTAAATTTTATAAATTAATTTTGGTATTTGAGAGGGAGAAATTCTCTCTGCACTAGGGTTTTCTTGGGCATTAATGTCCCAACTCTTCTTTGTTTGGATTATTTTAAGCACGATGATAAGTAATTTTTGGCTAGAGGTCACTTCCAAGGTTCTTGGAACAAATGCCATTACACATAAATCTTGAGATACACATATTTGAAGTTTTGAAAGTATTAGATGTAAATAACCACTACAATTGAATGAAATATACATTCAAAGATGTAATATCATTCAACAATTTCTATTTCATCTAGTTTTTAGTTTTTGATTCCCACACATGTCAACTCAAGGGATGTAATGTTGGAAATAATTAGTCTTTCACTTTTCTTCGTAGGAATTTACAGGGTAAGTTCCTTAGATAGAACACCAAAGGACACTGCTCACAAACAGATCATAGATCAATACACCAATGTTCTTGACGTGGTTAAAACCATCAAAGAAGAAAACAGTCCACGACCTGAGCCAACGTGGCCACTTCGGGAAATTTATTAATAAAAGAAAGAAAATGTACATAAGCTTCTCTCATGAACGGTCAGTGACCCTACAAATGACCCTCCATGCTCTTTAAAGATGATGGACCAATCGGGTGATAAGCCACGGATCAAGTGTCGGTAATACCGAGGAGAGAATGAACTATCAGATCACTTAATGTTTAGAAAATATCATGACCATCAGATTGTAAGTTACAAAAGTACATAGTAAAGAAACACACTTTACCTAACTCTAAACTAGATCAAGTGATACTTAACTATTTCCTATGTGTCGGAATATCCTAACATCCCCCTTAAGAACAACTTGGGATAGGATTGAAGGATGTACAACTATGACACAATAGGAGAAGGAAGGAGGAATTAGAGCCTATCCCCCCTTAGTGACAACTTCTTGAACTCCAACCATAAATCGAAGTTTAGTAAACTTCGCCTCTGTGAGAGCCTTTGTAAAGATGTCTGCAACTTGATCATCTGTTGAGCAATATTGAACTTCAAGAACATGGTCATGAATGAAATTTCTAACGAAGTGCATGTGTAGTTCAATGTGTTTACTGCGCTGATGTTGGATTGGATCTTTGCATAGTTGAATGGCATTTTCATTATCACACCAAAGTGTAGTCGGAAGCTGCTGTTGAAAGCCAAACTCTGACAGGATCTGATAAAGCCATAAGGCTTCCTTACTAGCTTCTATAGTGCCACGATACTCTGCTTCTGCTGAAGAAAGAGAAATGACACTTTGTTTCTTGCAAGCCCCTGTAATAGGTCCAGAACCAAGAGTGAAGACATAACTTGCAATAGACTTCTGATCGTCAGTGTAAGGATCCCTCCTAAGGTTCTCTAACTAAAAACTAACTTCATCTAATTTTAAACACAATAAGAAGGCAAATAAATTATTTATATCTAATCATTTATTTGATGACAATTTACCATTAAAATTTATTTACCACAAATTAAATAAATAAGAATTTCATTGCAACCATTTACATAAGCAATCAATAAATGGAGGGATACCTGTTCCAATAGCTTAGTTGATATGTTCCTGAGATCTTGAATCTGTTGGGATGCTCCTCTTGACTACCCAACTGGATTTGCCTCCCAGCCAACTAGGAAGTATTTCCTAACCCAAGGAACCTCCACAGGTTCCCTAGCCCTCCGAGCCCAAGTCCAATGAGATTTATTGTGTCCAAGTTTAACAAACACTCTCTAGATCCAAGTTTGTATTCCCTCATTTATCTCTTCATTCTCTTTCTCCACATTCCTCCCCCAAAACACAATCCTCCAAAAAAAAATCAAGACCAAGGATTCCCCCTCTCCTCTCATCATCCTTCCCCTTTTATGTCTCTTCCTCCCATCCACCTCAACCACCTATCATTAATGTCATGACTACCCCCTCATCCTTTCATTTAGTATCCTTGACTTTTCTTACCATATCTTCTCCCAAGTAGATTTGAGAAGACATTTTGGGGATAAGATATGGATATTTAATTTGGAAATTAATTGGAGAAGACCATATCTTCTCCCAAGTAGATTTTGAGAAGACATTTTGGGGATAAGATATGAATATTTAATTTGGAAATTAATTGGAGAAGACCATATCTTCTCCCAAGTATATTTTGAGAAGACATTTTGGGATATGGATATTTAATTTGGAATAAATGGAAGGAGACCATATCCTATCCAAAATTAAATTTGAGAAGACAAGTTGGGAATTGAATAATAACAATAATAAAATTTATATCAGTAAATAAATTTACAGTTTCACAAATGTTGGTCTATACTAATATTTTTTGATAATTATAAGTCAATACTTTCAGGTAATTTAAACACTAATAAAATTTGCATGATAAGATTAAGTAGGGCATTACATACAACCCTCCTTCATAAAAATTCATCCCGAAGTTAGAGTGAAAAAGATACAAGGAGTTCGAAAGCAATTTGAAAATAAGGCATAACAAAATAGAGAGAGAGTTATAGTAGTAAAATTTAATAAGTCAAGCAATGATACCACTTCCCATCAAGAGTCTCCAACTAATCTATATCCTCCTATCCTTCCTAACCTACTTCCGTTCCCACCCTATCTATCCTTTGCTGTTATATACTATGGCATCAACTATACCAATCTAACCACTGATAAAACCAATATGGCGGAAGCGTTGACTATATTGACCTAACTTCCCCAACAGGAAACTGGCAATCGTCATCACACATCTAGGGGAGCATGTCCATCACTTCCCTCCCATAATTCCAGTTTTAGAGGTTACACGGTGGGAAATGCCTCCACCCCTCCTTACAACTAGGGTCAACACCCTAATATGGACCACACTACAATGCTGGTTGGATACTTGTCATCGAATAATCCAGTCAGGTAGTCTTGCCACCTACCATTTACATTTTATCCATGTCATAAGAGTGCATATCAAGTAGATACCAAATGTAATAGGACAATGTACATCATACCATTCCTCATTGGATGTCTCAAACTTCCCCAATGGAAGAGTAGATATTGGTTCTCATATAGTTCTTTCCAATCTGCAAGTTAGTTCTCATTCATGCATATATATAACAACAAAATAGATACATATATGTGATTTTAAACATCATATTATTAAGTCTAGTATCCACGTGTCAATTTTGTAGTTCATACTGGAAATAAATCTTACATTAGATAAATCATAATTTTACTAATTCATTTATTAGATAAATCATACCAACTTAAGCCATACATGAAACAACAATAACTCTAGTAAGTCATGCACTAGATAAATCATAACCAAGTAAGTCATACATTAGGTCATACATCAAACATTTCAATCATCAATACCTAATCCATATAATGATTTATATAAGTAGTTTCAAATGTCCAACTAAATGCATCAATACTACATAGCATTCATAAATAAATAACATGGAACTACAAATAGAGCCTTAGCACAGGTAGCTATCTAAGTCAAAATGGACATCACAGATGCTCAAAAAGTGAGGGGTAGTCACAACGTATAGTCTCTGCATCTTCCCAAGTAGCAGATCCTGGGCTATACTTGTCCCACTGGACCTTAACCTGGTCCACCATGCAACGCCTAAGTTGTCAAACCGTATGGTCCAATATGCATAATGGTTTGACCATTTTGGTTCCCATGTCTGAGACTCATAATTCCCTCCAATCCAGCTTGTGAGATTCATCAGAAACATAATGTCGTAAAATAGATAAATGAAAAACATCATGAGTTTTATGCAAATGGGGTGGCAGTACAAGATGATAGGCAATTGGTCCAATCTTCTCCTTGATCCTAAAAGGTCCTATAAACCAAGGTGACAACTGCGTCCCTTTCCCAAATCGAATGGTGCTTTTTTTGGGTCGTATACGAATAAAAACTTGGTCTTCTACTTCATAAATTCGATCAGTCCTATGTGAATCAACATAACTCTTCTGGTTGTTTTATTCTTAGGAATTCCACTTTTTGAGCTACGGTCTTGCAATAGTATCTACATCTTTCCAAGAACGTTTGTTTCATCTGTGATTTGAAAAGATCATAAACTAAAAACTAATGTAGAATTGATTAACCATTATTGATTTGAATTTTAGCTAAAAGCATGCATAAATTGAGGAAAATTGCTTGACAAGAACACTTTACGACAACTAATTAAACAAAAAATCGATGCATAAGATAAGTATAAATAGAAAAAACAAAGCGATACCAGACATAAAAATTGATTACGGAGTTCGTCCTTGATGGACTATGTCTCTGAGTCCGCTTTCAAGATGGGCGACCGCTTTATTAGGATTGAAACAAGAGAAGTTGATTACACATAGAAAAGAATAGACTTAATGTGCACGTAGGCACTTCTGATCACTATCATTAGGTAGCCCTTTGAACCGACCCCAGATGCCCCTGTTACTCTGAAAACAAAACTGCCTATGACCTCCAGAAATTGCAAATGAAAAAAACCAAAACCACTCTAATGTCTTCAAAGAAGAAAATCCGCCTTAAAAAGGCCTACAGGTACATGATAACCTCCTCTAGCCTAAACATAGCATGAATTTTCTTTTTCAGGGTAATTTGATATCGGTCTTGTTATGGATGAACACCTTAGGTGTTGGGTACATGGTGGTTTTCATTTAATTTAGAATTAAAACATAACAAAACCCAAAAATATACTTTGGTTATAACCAAACCTGCTGATGATCACGCTAATTGGGCGGAGGATAAGACAGTTGCATGTGATTGGAAGTCTAACCATATCCCGCCATCTTGCAGGTTGGTTGCCGACGGTTCGCGCGGTTTGAAGGCTGACAGTCTACTGCTACCCCACTGTTACGTGAACTCCATGGTTTATACTGACTATTCGCATGCTATTGGTTCCTATGCGGTCTCCAGCCCAGCGGTTAGAACCTGGCGGTCATGTTAACCCCGTCGGCTTATCCATCCGCTGTTCACATGACATTCCGATGCAATCTATGTTGATTGCACGGTCAAGGTGAGTGTATTTGATGTTTTGTAACGTTTTGTGATTGTTTTAACATATAACTTGTGGCCGAGGGGTATATTAGCATAGGTTTTAGGGGTTTAGACTTAGGCATAGGTTTTAGAATGTAATGCTTGGATCAGGTCTTTAGGTTTAGGTTTAAAAATAGATTTTTAATCTTATTTAAATACCATAGCCCATGTCCCATTAAATGAACCACATCAAAACCAATTTATCACATTGTGACATTTTCACCATGAAACCTTATCGACGAAACAACCCTGAGAGAACTGAAAACTCTGGCGAAAATTGACGAGACTGACGACAACTTGAGTTCTCTGAATACATTAATCTGATAGATCCTCTTAGATCAATCCTCTCCACTTCAAAGCTTTTGGACCACAAAAGTTTGATTTTAATAAGATACCAGGTGAGGGTGCAGTTCCCTCACTTTTCCGATCTAAATCCACCGTGCCTTGCTCTGGTTCATGCCCTTGAGTCCTATTCGAAGATATTCAACATCGCCATGCCTCGAAGATCGAGTCTTCCTGTCCAAGATGATATCTTCCTGCAACTCATTCATGTACTCAGGTGCCAAATCATCAATAGTCGGAATCTGTGTATCTTCCTCGGGATCCATGATCATCGGAGGTTCATACAATTTCAAATTTTCCACATTTACAACTGAGTAAATTCGCATGTAAGGAGGTAAATTTAATTGAAAAGCATTATTTCCAATCTTTTCCATAATCTTGAAAGGGCCATACCTGATGGGTTTCAATTTCTTACCTTCTCCTTTCAACCTGTCTTTAGTGATATACAACCATACCTGATTACTGATCCGAATCAGATCCATAAATGACTGTCATAGAACCGTGACTAAATCAAGTCGAACAAATCCTTGAAGAATCCAAAACAGCAGCCGAAAACACCCTGAACCAGTGGCCATGGCAGCCGGCGTGGAACGACAAGGACCTCAGTGAAAGCGCGTTGACCGAGGCCCATGGAGACTGCGCAAGAGGTCAAAATAGCCCCTGGGAGCCATGGATTGGGAAAAGGAGCTGATTTTCGATGCACTTAGCACTAACGCGCATCGCTGGGCAAACAGGGCCGAAATGGTAGGGCTTAAGCACTCGGTCATGTTGGGAGCCAGAGGACCATGGGCGGAAAAGCGAAAAAAGTGCCATCGTAAGAAGGTGGGACCCACACCCTGGAAACCGGTGGTTTGATTGGGAAGCCCTTGAATGGTAAGTGGTTTTGGAGAAAATAGATTGAGCACCCTCAGCAATCGACGCGTGGCAGCGGGGGAGAGAGAAAAACCGTCGCGATCACACGTTATCGGTCGAGCAAGTCAACCGTGCTTGACGTGCGAATGATGTTGGATCTGGAGGAGCCCAGATCGGATGGCTGAGATTGCGCCTGATAGACAGAGTATAATTGGCAGGGGATTAAGCCATGATTTAATAGGATTTGGCATCCATTGACTTCCACGGTGGAGAAAGCAACGAATCAATGTGCGGGCTGGCGTAGTTCTGATGAGGACACGTGGCTACTTCTTGAGTGTTCATGTTAACGCTGAACAGGGAATTCCAAGCACGTAGGCGACAAGCGAATAGACGCAGGCGGGAGAGGAAACAAACGGGTATGGAGGTCAAATGGCTAAAGCCATGAACAGAGATAGTGAATGGGGATCAGAAGAGAGATTCAGATCGAAGAGTCCAAGAGACCAAGAGAGACAGTGAACAGTGAACCTTGAGAGGAGGACTGAGCACAGAGAGCAGTAAAGCCAAGCAGAGAAGACAGAGGGTCGAGCTGACCACATGCAGCATCGAGCACTAGAGAGCTTAAGGAATCAAGCCTTCCCATAGAGGAATTTGTTCGGATTGAGCATCACAGTTGGCTCTTTCCACTGTAGATTGTGGGTATTAGAGATGGTAGGAAGAAAAAGAGTCTGTGTACTCCAAGTGGCTTGGGGAATCCAAGAACCACCCTGCCAAGAAAAATCTGCTTCAGGAGAACTCATATTGAGTCCATGTATTGTAATTTCTCTACTCAAAGACATAATAAAATAAGGGCACCACTAAAGCTGGACCGGAGACGTAGCCCTGGAGAATAGGGTGAACTCCTTATTAAAATTGTTTGTGTCTTTGTGTTGCTTACTGTATTTCTCTATTGTCTTTCCATTCAAAATGTCTGTGTATTGGCAATCTGATCGATCCGTTGTTTCAGTAACACAGGACACACACCAGAACATGAGTTTGTAATACCTTTTGTTTAATAAATCTTAACTGAGGTCACTCATAGGGTGAATTTTCAGTTCAAGTGGTATCAGAGCTCTAGGCTGTAAGGTTAGACAAGCTTTTGTTGGCTTAGTGTGAATGATCACTAGATCAAAGCTCAAATTAGGAGAAGGAGAATTGGTGGAAACTAATCCTGAAATTGGAAGAGTCTATTCTCGAAAGACAATGTCAGAAGAAGGTTCTGTAGGACCAGACTCTCAATTCCTAGAAAGTTTCCTAGCTATAAAGTCCATGGTGGAAGAAATGTATAGGGACTTTAGAAAGAATAAGGGTGAAGATTAATCAGGCTTTAAGAAAGATAAAGAAGAAGATGAATCTCATTCCCATGACCACTCCAAAGGAAAGGGGAAAGAAGAAAGCTTCCCTACTCCTCCTAGTAGCCCTGTGCATAATAAGAAAGCATCTTTGATTAAGTTAGATGTTAAATTTGACTTGCCTATATATGATGGAGATTTGAATGCTGAAAATTTGGACAACTGGATAAGAAAAATTGATGTGTATTGCAGAGTACAAAATATAGACTCAGACAAGAGCAAGATTCAGCTGGCAAGCCTACGCCTAGGGGGCACTGCCTTGGTTTTGTGGGAAGGCAGAACCCAAGCTGATATGAAGAAGCATGGTAAGACTATCTCTATCTGGAGTGACTTTGTTTCTGCCATCAGAAAGCAGTTCTATCCATTGGCCTACATGCAACAAGCCATGATGAGTTGGCAAACTCTTCGGCAGTTGAAAGGGCAAAGTGTACAAGGGTATACTCAAGAGTTCTGAAAGAGAGCATTGATGTTGGGTATTTCATTAGACTCACCAGAAACTCTTTTGAAGTACATTGGGGGTCTACATAGCTACATGAGGCACACTATCCTCATGTTTAATCCCACTAGTATAGATGAGGTATATGTACAAGCTACTCATCTAGAAGCTAGAGGAAAGAATGGAAATCCAGAAGTTGGGGGACCATCCCAACCCACTGTAAGCAAAAGCAAGGAGAAAAGAAAGCAGAAGTGGAAAGCAAGGAAGGCTAACATTTCACAGAAAGGTAAAGCCTCATGCACCCACTGTAAAAAGGAGGGGCATGATGATGAGCACTGTTGGATTCTGCATCCAGAGCTGAGACCTAAGAAGTCTGAGGGAAAGAAGAAGATGAATACTGCAGCTATTCAGAAGGATTTGGGGTCAGACTCGGGAGATGAAACAATCGTTGCAGACACAGGTATAAGAGGTAAGAATTCTGAAGAATCTACTAGTAATTCTGCTCAATCTGTTATTGATGAAGAACATGAGAGAAAAAGGCATGAGCTTTTCCATATTCGAGTTGTTTCCAAATATCAAAAGATTGATACTTTGTTTGATAGTGGCTCACAAGTAAATCTGATTTCTGAAGCAATTGTAAAGAAATTGGGACTAGCAACTACACCTCATAAGAAACCATACCCATTAGGATGGTTGAATGATAAATCACAACTACAAGTGACTAGACAGTGCAAACTCAAGTTTTCTTTTGGGTCAACAGTTGTAGATGAGGTTGAGTTAGACGTGATTCCTTTGGATATATGTGGAATTGTTTTAGGAAGTCCTTACTTGTATGATAGAAAGGCTATTTTCTATAGAGCTGAGAACAAGTATCTACTTGTTAAAGATGGAATCGAATACTTTGTAAGAGCTGATAAGCTCAAGAATAATTATATTCTCATAAACTCAGGATAGATGAAAAGAATGATAAATTCATGCAAACAGTTCTTACTAATGGTTGTAAAGGAAAAGAAAACTGATAAAACCAATGTATTTGAGGGCTGTAATTCTAATCAGCAAGCTGATATAGAAAAGATTGTTTCAGAGTATGATGTCTTGTTTCAAGAACCTCAAGGTCTGCCACCCAAAAAGGGAATAGAACATGATATTATTTTGCAACAAGATGTTCCTTTGCCTAACATTGGGATGTACATGTTATCTACTTTAGAGAATGCTGAAATCAAGAAGCAGGTGCAGGAGTTGCTCGAGAAAGGGTTCATCAGGCCTAGCACATCACCATGTGGGTCACCAATCATTTTGGTGAGAAAGAAATATGGCTCGTGGAGAATGTGCATTGATTATCGAGCACTGAATAAAATAACAATCAAAAATCGTTATCCCCTTCCTCACATAGATGATCTTTTAGATCAATCGAAGGAAGCTGTTTATTTCACCAAGTTGGATTTGCACAGTGGATACCATTAGGTCAAAGTTGCAGAGCAAGATGCATGGAAGACTACTTTCAAAACAAAGTAGGGATTGTATGAATGGCTGGTTATGCCTTTTGGCTTTACCAATGCCCTTGCTACTTTCATTAGATTAATGAATGATGTACTCAAACCTTTTCTTGATGATTTTGTTATTGTGTATCTGGATGACATTTTGATTTTTAGTAAAACGTGGGAAGAACATTTAAAGCATGTTAAGCAGACATTAGATGTTTTGAAAAGAGAAAAAATTTATGTTAAACTCTTCAAATGTGAATTTGGCAAAACCTCTCTAAATTATTTGGGTCACATAGTAGGGGGAGGTGAATTGAAAATAGATCCCTCTAAAGTGGCAGTCATTGTAAACTGGCTTAAACCCAAGTCTGCTACAGAAGTGAGAAGCTTCTTAGGAGCAGGATAGTATTGGAGGAAGTTCATTTCAAATTTCTCCTCAATTGAAGCTCCCTTACATGCTTTGAAAGGATTGAACAAGGTGTTTCAGTGGGGAGGCAAATAGCAGAAAGCCTTCGACACCTTGAAAGAAAAAATTAGTACAACACCCGTACTAGCACTGCCAGATCTACAAAGACCATTTGAGATCCAAACTGATTCCAGTGACTATGCCATGGGAGCAGTGTTGACACAGCACAGTAAACCCATATGTTATCATTCCGAGACTTTTAATCCCGCAGTAGTTAACTATCCTACCTATGATAAAGAATTGTATACATTAGTTCAGAGTGTGAAAAAGTGGAAACAATACTTAATGGGCAAAGAAACAGTAATACATACTGATCATCAACCACTTCAATATCTACACTCCCAAACTAAGTTTCAATAATCAAGACATTACAGATGGATGGGTTTTCTACAACAGTTTCATTTAGTCATCAGATATAAAAAGGGCATACATAACAAGGTTGCAGACATGTTATCTAGACCCATTATAAATGCATCTACCATACTTAAGCATAATTCTGTGCTACATGAAAGCTACATAGAACAGTATGCTCATGATATGGACTTTAAAGATGTATATGCAACTTTGAGTCAAGGCAAAAGAGTAGAAGAATTGGACTATCATGTGAAGGACCGACTCTTATACCATTGTGGGAAACTCTGTATTCCACAAACTGAGAGAGCAAAGATAATTAGGGAAGCACACACTTCTCTGATATCAAGTCACTTTGGGGTAAGTAAAACAGTTGCACAGCTGCAAAGGTGAATGAGTGAGACAGTTTCTAGATATGTAAAGGGGTGTGCTATGTGTGCTAAAAGCAAGCCCAACAACAGAAAACTAGGCTTGTACACTCCATTTCCAATTCCTTCTCACCCTTGGGAGAGCATTTCCATGGATTTTGTTGGAAGACTGCCCAAATCTAGGAATGGTCATGATTATCTATATGTTGTTGTGTATAGGTTCAGCAAAATGTGTATTTTGATACCCTGTAGTAAACAGATTACAACTGAACAAACTGCAAAATTATTCTTTGAACATGTATGGGTTCATTTTGGATTACCCACTTCTATTATATCTGATCAAGACACCCGATTTGTGGGGAAGTTTTGGTCCAGTCTGTGGGAACTAATGGACACCAAATTAAAGAAAAGCATAGTTTTTCATCCACAAATAGATGGCCAGACAGAAGTAGTTAACAGGACAGTGATCCAGTTACTGAGAGGATATTGCAGTAAACATCCTAAGCTTTGGGATGAACACTTGTGTTAGGTGCAGCATGCTTACAATAGAGCCAAACACTCTTCTACACAGAGATCTCCTTTTGAGACCTGCTTTGGTTTCATACCAAGGTCTCCCTTGGATTTTTTCTTCGGTAAAGATACCATGGTTGATGGACACAATGATGTGGACAAAGTGTGGAGTACCAAGGAAGGTATGTTTCGATGGTCATTTTGGTATCTTTTCATCAGAACTCAAAAGCCTTTTGCATGAGAAATCTAGATAATGATAAGAATTTATAATGAAACACGAGAGATTAATGAAAAGCACTGATAGTCGTCATTTCTATGTGCAGGAGGGAGGAAATACGGGAGGTGGCCATTCCAAAAGTAAAGACAAGGATGAGCTAACTGCTGTCCCTTTGACAGAAGACCGGAAACGAACTAGATCACAACGAATCAACCCAAGAAAGGACACGGAGATACCAGCACGGAATAGAAAAAGAAAGAAGTAACGCAGTATTAATGATTCTGCGAATCCCTCAGGATCTAAGATCCTGAGGGATCGCTATTTTACCTATTTTCTGTAACTAGATATCTCCGCCATCTTCCCTATAAAAGGGGTAGCACTGTTGGGTTCAGGGGGGATCTTTTAAGAGTGTAATTTCTTTCAAGGAAGATCAGGACTATGATCTTTATGTTCGGATGAAGACTTGAGTTCCTGTAATTTTATTGCATGCTTTAATACAGACTTGTTCACTCTTTTATCTTTGAGCCTGGATCTATCTTAAGCGGTGTACCCCTGGAGGCTAAGGGCCCGGCCCTGGAGGACACTTGCTCTTGTATTATTACGCGTGGTTTCCGTGTGGTGTGTTCATAGACGTACTCTGGTAATCTGTTGTGTTTTGATAATATTCTATTACATGCTCTGTTGTGATTAAGTCATTTCGTGTTCTTGAACTTTATATCGATGCTGTGTTATTTTACCAATTCTTCAGGCATTCATTAATCCCTACAGGACACTGTTACTTTATTACATAATTCTTTACGATTGTGTTTTGCATTATAACAAGTCACCTGGAAAGATCTGTTCTACATGAGTATCGAATGTGACTATTCTTTATTATGAGATACAGTTGTATGTGTTTCAACAGAAGCAGATTAAGTATGGTGTGTTTCTAAGGTTCTATAGTATTGTTCCATCATATAAGATTGAGGGATTGGTGTTTGATTGGCATGGTTAAATAGAGTTGCAGCTTAAAGAACTCAGTTATTACTTATTTCGATTACTATTCTATTCTTGAACTGCTGTTCCATTTACCTGCTGTTCCATTTATTTGCTGTTCCATTTATTTGCTGTTCTATTTAGTTGTTGTTCCATTTATTTGCTGTTCCATTTATTTGCTGTTCCATTTCAATTTGCTGTTCCATTTCCAGATTGCTAATTTGCTATTTCTTGAGGACGGACTTGGGCTGTAGAGGACCCCAGCATCTGCTACTTGGTCCCCAGACCTCTGATCTGCTCCCGTCAGCTATGAAAGGGATGTGTTATTGCTACCAAGCCCTTGGCTGATGTGCTGTTCCATTTCATTATCACTTCTTTTATCTGCTGTTTCATTTCTAATCATTAAGAATGATCCTAGGCTGTAGCGAGCCCAACATCTGCTATTTGGCTCCCAGACCTCTGATCTATTCTCATCAGTTATGAAAAGGATGGGTTATTGCTACCGAACCTTTGGCTGATGCAATACTTGGTGTGATTTATTCCTTTGAAGTAGTTGAGTTGTAGACTTGCATTAGTTTACTTTCGTAGTTGTAAATAGCTGTACTACAAGCATTACTCTGGCAAATGCTAGGCTCAGACTGAGACACCCTTTGAAATAACCAGATGATCCCGGATTGACATATTAATGTGAGGTAACTAGAGGTGAAAGAGACCCTTTTTATAGCTCTACATTTTGGCGCCGTTGCCGAGGAAGGAGTGTAGCCATTTGTCTTTTTCAAAGTAGTGTACGAACCTGCTAGGGAAGAATTGGGTTTTGAAAACGGAAGTTAAGAACCTACGTACGGAGCATGTAAAAGCCCTGCTCCTTTGCCCGCTTTCCTGCAGATTTGCAGTTATCTGCTTAAAATTTAGTAGTTAAATTTGAGTGCATGACTAAGCAGAAAAAGCTAGAGAAAAATCCCAAACCGTTAGCAAAACCAGAAAAAGCTAAGGGACCGGTGACCCTTGGTCGATCGACATACATAGACGAAATCTATAAGAAAGCCGAATCTCAGCCTTCAGTAGGACCCAGGAAAGTTACTTCCAAACAACCTACTAGTTCCCTTCAGGCCTCAGGCTCACCATCTGAAGCCTTTGCTGAGGTGCATAGTTAGACTGACGAACAAGACTTTCAAGAAATTGAAAATTCTATTCCAGAACGACTGCAGGAAGGGAATATAAGCAATCTTTGTGAAGGAGAAGGAGAAACAAGGGAAATTGGGGAGCCAAGATCTCCTCCTAGGATAATTCAGCCATTAAATAGCCCAGACAAAGGGAGCGCGGTAAAAATTATTATTGAAGACACCCTATTTCCTCAGACAAAAATTCCAGATAGAGGAAGTGCTATTAAAACTGTTCCTGTTGAAAATATTCCTCCTCAACCTAGGAATACCCTCTTAGATCTTCCGGAAGGTTATTGGCATATATTTGACCCAATGGCTCAAAATCAGCCAAACACCCAAACCTCTACATTGCAATACCCCATAGTGGATTCCGTAGCAAATGCTCCTATGAAAGCAATCCCCCTTCAACACATTCCTACATTTCACGGACTGACATCAGAGGACCCTGATGCATTCTTATTTGAATTTGATGTGCTATGCAGGGGATATGATTACACCACTGACCCCCAGAAATTAAAATTGTTCCCCTCCACTTTGAAAGGGGCAGCTTTAAGATGGTTTATGGGTTTAGGTGGTGGAGTTATAAATAACTGGGAACAAATGAAAGAATCTTTCCTAAAGAAATATCAAGATTACTGTAGGTCTAGAGAACTGAAAGATGAAATATTTCAGATGATAGCTAGACCAAATGAAACATTAGAAGAATACGTGGAACGTTTCCAGTATAATCTGCAAAGATCCCCTTATGCATCGTTTCCCTTGCCTGATAACGTGTTGAAAACAACATTAATAAGGGGCATGAAAGAACAATGGATTGAAACATTAAACATTATGGGGAAAGGGGATATATATCAGGAAAGTTTTGCTGACATAATTGATTTATGTATCAGGAGTTCGAGAGGCAGTACACGAATCAAACCAGCAGAACATGATCGATTTACACGGGAAAATAAAATTTCATCAGAAGGAGTAACACGTGTGGAAATTGGGAATTTACTTGAAAATTTTAAAACTGATATACTAGGAACACTGACTACACAATTGGACGTTTTGCAGGCTAAGCAGAAACAAATGGAGGCAGAACAGAATTTAGCAATTTTTTGCCCCAGATGCAGGAAGAAGCATAGCCATAAGGAATGCCCACTAAATACAGTTCAGACATGCGCCATTTGCACAAGGGATCACTCTACAGAAAATTGTCCCTCATTACCTGGACTGAAAGCGGTATATAAGGAAGCGGAAGAAGAACCAGAAGCAGTGTATCTACTTAACCAGCGTCGTCAGTGGCAGCCGCGACAAAATGGTATGTTTTCAGACCCAGCTTCTTCTTTTCAGTATCCGCAATACAATACTCAACAGTATAATACATGGCAAAGTCAGTTTCAACCCCCATTCCCAAATTGGTCATCACAGTCATACCCTTCTGCAAACCCGTGGCTAAATCAGACAAGCCAATCTGGCTGGTCGAATCCTCCTTATCCCCCACCATACTGGCAAAACAACCCTTATCCACCGCAGTGGACTCCCCCCACTTCACAAAGTTCAAGCTGGCAGAATAACTGGCAGAGACCAACACAGCAGCCAGTAGGAAACATTCCTTTCCCTCAACCTACACTACCAGCTTTACAGCAAAACCCCTAATCTAATCTCAGACCTCAACTCCCAGCCCAGCCCAATCCCAATCCAAATAACAGACCGGTCCAAGCACTCCAAATTCTAGAAACACCAGAAGAAGGACCCGATCTGAGGGAGTGCAATGATCTGCAGTTAAGATCTGGGCGTATCATTCAAACAGAGGGAAACAAAACAGTTCACATTGAAGATCAGTTACCTAGAGAACAACTGTCACAAGAAGAGGATGAAAACAGGCAACAAACTCAGAATCAAGTAACTACATCCTCTCCCCCGTTCCCAGAACGTTTAGTCATACCTCGACCTATACAACAACCTAATTTTGACATTCTGGGAGAATTACAAAATTTGTACATAAAAATCCCATTCCTTCAGGCCATTCAGGACATCCCAATATACGCTAAAACTATTAAGGAACTATGCATAAAAAGACCAAGAAGGAATGTAATAGATAATCCAAGAGTTCAAGTAGTCGGCACTTTATCTGACCTATTATCAGGAAAGGAAACACCTATTAAGTATGAAGACCCAGGAAACCCAATAGTAACTGTTCAAATTTATGGCCAAACCTTAACCAATGCCTTAGTTGATCTTGGAGCTGCAATCAATATATTGACCACCTCCACTTGCCAAAAGTTAGGAATTACAGCTGCAGAACCTACTTCAACTTTGCTGGAATTGGCTGATCGATCTGTGGTCAGGCCAGAAGGCATATTGCATGATGTTATGGTCTCAGTTGATTCCTGGGAATACCCAACTGATTTCCTGATAATAAATCCTAAAACCCGACTAGATGGACATCCATTAATCTTAGGAAGGCCTTGGCTCGCTACCGCTGATGCCTACATCGGTTGTCGACAAGGAAACATGATCATAACTAAGGGGGAAGATATTAAGAACTTAGTACTATATCCCCCAGCGCAGCCAAGCATCACAATAGTCAAAACTAATAGGCACCCTGTATCATATCTTACTGACAACATTAGATCTCCATTAACTATAAAAGAAGCACTAGAGTTCAAAAATCAAACAGAAGATGATGCCATTAGTAATTTTATTAGTCAAACTGAACTCACATCTCGTACCTAGTGTCATATGATAAAAGCAGCATTTGATAACGAAGTAGAGGAGGAACCTCTGAAAGATGTGCATGACCATACAATTCCTGCCACGTCAGTTGCACATAGTAAAATAGTGGAAATTGAACCTGGGAAGACCTTAAACATTAACGCCAACCTTACAACGGAACAAGAAACAAAACTCATCCATGTTTTAACAAAATATAAAAATGCATTTGCATGGAATTACTCCGATATGAAAGGAATTGATCCTCAATTGTGTACACACCACATCTACATAGAGAATGATGCAAAACCTGTCAGACAACCTCAGAGAAGATTAAATCCTCATCTAAAAGAAGTAGTAAAAGTTGAGCTCCAAAAACTTTTAGATGTTAACTTTATCTACCCTATCTCTGATAGTAAGTGGGTCTCCCCGCTTGTGGTGGTACCGAAAAAGAATGGGAAGTGGAGAATCTGCGTGGACTATAGAGAACTAAATAAGGCAACGCAGAAAGATCACTTTCCTCTCCCATTCATCGATCAAGTATTGGACACTTTGGCAGGCAAGAAATTCTTTTCTTTTCTTGATGGCTTCAGTGGGTATAACCAAATACAGATTTCCCCTGAAGATCAGGGTAAAACTACTTTTACTTGTCCTTGGGGAACATTTGCCTATCGAGTTTTACCTTTCGGTTTATGTAATGCCCCTGCCACATTCCAAAGGGTTATTCTTAGCATATTTGCAGATCTAATAAATGAATGATTGGAAGTATATATGGATGATTTCTCTCCATACGGAGAAGAGTTTGATCCAGCATTGGAAACACTAGAAAAAGTCCTACAACGTTGTATAGCTACCAGGCTTTGTCTAAGCCATGAAAAGTGCTACATGATGATGACAGAAGGACTTATTCTAGGGCACTATATTTCAGCAGCCGGCATACAGGTAGACCTAGCCAAAATCCAAATACTTTTGCTTATTCCTACTCCTACTACTCAAACAGCGGTACATAGTTTTCTTGGATTCTCTGGTTATTACAGAAGATTTATAGAACATTATTCACATATTGCTGCACCATTGTATGCACTAACTGGTAATATTGATTTCCTTTGGACAGAGAAATGTGAACATGCTTTCAATGACCTGAAAAAGCTTGTATCTACAGCCCCATTCCTTCGCGGACCAAACTAGCATTTGCCATTTCAGATATCATCCGATGCCTCAGATACAACCATTGGAGCGGTCCTTGGTCAGGAGGAGGATAGAAAAACATACGCCATTTATTACATTAGCAAAAATCTATCCCCTGCTGAATTAATTATACTGTAACTGAAAGGAATTTCTAGCTGTTATACATGCTATCAATAAATTCAGACATTACATCACTGGATATCCCGTTATCTTGTACACAGATCATTCTGCTATAAAGTATCTAGCAAATAAACCTGTCACAAATGGTAGAATAACCATATAGCTGATTTTATTGCAGGAGTTTGACATTACAATCAAGGATCGACCTGGCAAAGAGAACCCGGTAGCTGATTTCCTCTCAAGAATGCCCAAACCAGTCGATGCAGCAGCAGTTGAAGATCAGTTTCCAGATGAGCATCTCTTTGTTGTGGCTGTTCAAACACCCTGGTATGCTGATGTCGCCAATTACCTAGCAGTAGGTAAGTTACCAAAACATCTAACCCCTAATGAGCGAAAACAGATTGTCCAGCGAAGTACCAGATTTTCCTGGATTGGAGGCTATCTGTTTCACACAGGGGCAGACATGCAAATCAGGAGGTGCGTTCGACAAGATGAAATCTTTGATATATTGAAAGCATGCCATGACCAACCATGTGGTGGACATTTTGCTGATCGCAGGACTGCACATAAAGTATTACACACAGGGTATTATTGGCCCACAATTTTTAAAGACGCAAAGAAATTTGTCCAAGCATGTGATAGTTGCCAGAGGGCGGGACGCCCTAGTCACTCAGATGAAATGCCCTTGAAACCACAGCTAGTTATCGAACCGTTTGAGCGATGGGCCCTTGATTTCATGGGGCCAATCAACCCACCATCAAACCAGAAAACATACATTCTAGTGGCAACAGAATATGTCACTAAATGGGTTGAAGTGGAAGCCTTGCCCAGGGCTACAGAAGAATCTGTTATACAGTTCCTGCTCCATCTATTTGTGCGCTATGGCCTCCCTACAGAGATAATCACAGATGGAGGGCCACAATTTGATGGAAACAGAATAACGGTAACACTCAACAATTATCATGTTTAGCATAAAATGACCACCCCATATCACCCACAGGCAAATGGGCAAGTAGAAAGCAGCAACAAGATAATAGAAACAATTCTAACCAAAACAGTTGCATCACATAGACGCGATTGGGCTGCCAGACTACCAGAAGCACTGTGGGCTTATAGAACAACATGGAGAAGCACCACTGGCCACTCACCTTACCAGCTTATGTTTGGAAAACAACCTATCTTTCCTATAGAATTTGAAATCCAGACATTACGAACAGCACAAGAAGTAGGGTTAGACTTAACCGAGGCGCAAACTAATCGATTGCAACAGATTAATGAGCTGGATGAAATTAGACTCTCTGCACTTCAACATACTGCCCTGATACAGCAGCAAAGAGCTAAGTGGCATGATGCTCTCATAAAAAACAGAGTCTTCCATGAAGGAGACTGGGCTCTTTTATATGACTCTAGATTTCAGGACTTCCCCGGGAAACTCCAGACTCGTTGGTTGGGACCATATGAAATTCAGAAAGTACATGACAATGGTACCCTCACACTAATTACTATTGATGGTTCTGGGTATACCTTTAAGGCAAACGGCCATCGAGTCCGTCTCTATCGCAAACCACTCACTAGGGAGTCCTTTTGCCAGCAATTACGCCAAGATTCAGATATGGAGATCTTAAGGGAGGAAGACAAGTCTCCTCCACCTGTAACTCGCTAAGAAGTTTATTTTTCTTTACAATTTGTATATAATTCTTTGAATTATTTTTGTACATATTTTTTTTTACAGCATGTTGTGATTTTTGCTGTTCCTTTTTCAAAAGGAACAACACTTGTGATTTTTTTGCTGTTCCTTTTTCAAAAGGAACAGCACTTGTGATTTTTTTTTGCTGTTCCTTTTTCAAAAGGAACAACACTTGCGATTTTTGCTGTTCCTTTTTCAAAAGGAACAACACTTGTGATTTTTGCTGTTCCTTTTCCAAAAGGAACAACACTTGTGATTTTTGTTGTTCCTTTTCCAAAAGGAACAACACTTGTGATTTTTGTTGTTCCTTTTCCAAAAGGAACAACACTTGTGATTTTTGCTGTTCCTTTTCCAAAAGGAACAGCACTTGTGATTTTTGCTGTTCCTTTTTCAAAAGGAACAGCACTTGTGATTTTTGCTGTTCCTTTTTCAAAAGGAACAACACTTGTGATTTTTGCTGTTCCTTTTTCAAAAGGAACAACACTTGCGATTTTTGTTGTTCCTTTTTCAAAAGGAACAACACTTGTGATTTTTGCTGTTCCTTTTTCAAAAGGGACAACATTTCTGATTTTTGCTGTTCCTTTTCTAAAAATGAATAGCACTTGAGTGTTTTTGCTGTTCCTTTCTCAAAAAGAACAACATTTGTGTGTTTTTGCTGTCTCTGAAAGAAACAACACGGTTTGATTTCTGCCGGTCTTTTTCCAAAGGAACGACATTTGTTTGATTGAACTGCACCATTGATTTCCACTGCTTCTTTTTCTAAACGAACAACCGTTGTTGTATCTTTCTTAAAACTGCACTACAGCTTGCAGAGTGCTAATGGTCTTTAGAATACAGCTATCTACTTATGTGATGGAAACAAAATCACAGTATACGGAAATCGGTAAATCATAAATCTCTATCCTTATAAGCAACTTCCCTGAATTGATGAAAGGATGTAGGGAAAAGTTATGCTTACTTATCACCTTTTGTTGCCATTGTTTTACTAACTCTGTTCTGATTGGTAATCTTTATCATGCTGATTTTTTATCTATTTTAATTATCATTCGCCAATAAGATCAAAGAGTTTATATCTTCCTATTGGGATTTTAAGACTTCTTCCACCATTCCTACTCTTAAGGAGTGTGGAACCACCCTTTGTGTATAAACAGGAAAGGTTCTCTATTAAAACCAAAGAAAAAAAAGAAGCAAGCAAAGAAGTTTTGTCAAATTGTAGGATAGGGAGTCTCATTACGAGCTGGCCTACCATGATCATCAGGAGGGAGGCGAAGTGGCATTCCCATTAGGGCCACCACACCCGGGAAATGGTCCAAAAGGTATATCAAAATAAATAAATAACCCTTGGAACAGGAGGTCTCACCACGAGCCGGCCTGCCCACTATTCGCTCCTTCCTCGTGAATGGCACTATGACTAACTGGTTACCAAGCCTGCATAGTGGCCTACAGTTTTGACATCACATAACACTTCCTCGCATACACAAAGGACTATGGTTCCCGGGGTGAAATAAACAACTCTGCCAAGGTTATGGACACCTGTCGGCAGCAGAGCTCTGTTAATGGTATTGAAGTCGTAACCTTTATACCAATGGGTAAGGAAATTATAACCTTTGCATCTTATAACGTGATAATTTAATTATCCAGCCATATACCGCATGACTATTAATTACCGCCAATCATTACGGAGCTAGTGACAGTGACCGCATGGGGCTCGCTAATTATGGCAAATGTCTACTCCCGAGCTTCCATCAACTCACCGCAGTCGCTTACGTATTAAAAGCGATTTAACTTTTCACCTCGATTCCAGTAATACGCTGTTTTTGCGGACATGGCATATTTTCATAAGCTGCTCCATAAAGGCCTCGCGGATGAAGCAGCCGCTGCTCCTTATTTGACGGCTGGGACAGCCTATCATATTGCGGGGGGGGGGGGGGGGGGGGGGGGGGAGTAACCTCATTATTCCCCAGAATACGTGTCAGCCCGTTATTCGAGAAGATCTTGTACTCGAGCACAGCACGGCTCAACGGTATGATCATTTGCCATTTTTGTTTCTTCTGCATGAATCGCTGTTCGAAGTTATTTCCATTGCATACGCCGTTGTATTTAAACTTGAACGAGAAACCCGCCACCAGCTTCTCTGCGTCTTAACGAACAGCTGTTGTTCCTTTGAGAATTTGCAAGTGAAGCCATGGGTGGAAGGTCAGTCCGCAGAGAACCTCAGACATTGACTGCTTCAGCTGCAGCCCGAAGAATTCTGAAGAAAGCAGGATGGTTGACCTACCTCAACCGCCTGAAGGAATCTAATGAAACTGTGGCGAAGGAATTTTTACAAAACCTGCGGGAAGAACATTCCACAATCAGAGGAAAACGAATAGAGGTCACGGATGATATAATAGCAAAAGTCACAGGACTAGCGGCCACAGGGCCTATGTGGACAATGAAGAAGGAAAGGCTGCAGAAGATTGTGGAAATATTTCAGGATGAGGGCCAGAGCATAACAGTTCGAGGAAAAGGGGTGCTACCAGCAACGCTAGGAGAGCCATGGGCGGAATTGGCAAAAATTGTCCAGAGCTACATTACTTGCGAGGGCAGAAAAGACGTGGTAAGACCACGACATCTAAAAATCCTAGCTATCTTAAAACAAAAATGTTCTGTGAATTTACCTGCATTGCTTAATTCGCTATTGCATGATGTGGCATGAAGCATGAAAAAGGCACAGCACAAAGGATCTGTGGTTAGCCACCACAGATTAATTCGTTTGATAGTAAACCATAGTCTTACCCAGCAGCAGAGCAGCTGGAAAGAATTAATTGGTATCATTAATAAAGGGACGGCCACGTCTGGACGCCCAGAAAAACGAAAACAAATTGATAGCACACCCCAACGCCCAGAGAAGCGAAAGAAGGACGCTTGCACAGAAGTGCAAGCTGAAAGACAAGCCGAGAAACAAGCAGAAAAGCAACTTGAGAAACAACCCGACTCTGGTACATCTGAGCAACCAGCAAAGCGTAGAAAGTCGGCACGGCTTGCAGGGTTACAAGCAGAGCTGAAGAAACCTCGGGCTCGCATGAGCCAAGCAATAGAAATTATAGAGGAGCAATCGGCAGAGATAGATACAGAAGAAGAAAGTAAGGAGGACGCAGAACAATCCACAGGGACAGAGGCGGAAGAAGAAAATAGCAGAGAAACAGAGCAGTCCGCCGAGGCAGAAACAGAAGAGGAAGACGAAGAACAGTCAGCGGAAACAGAAACAGAAGAGGAAGACGAAGGACAGTCAGCGGAAACAGAAACAGGAGGAGAAGAAGAACAGGATGAAGAAGGAGAAGGAGACGAGAAAGAAGAAGTTGAGCGGCCCGAGCAGGAGGAAGAAATAGAACAGCAGGGAAGAAGCCCAGTACAAAACCCGATGGGGGAAGATGAATTGGCCAATATTCTGGCCAATATGGGCGAGTATGGCTAGCCCCTGAGTCCATCCAACCTCCAGGCCGAAGAAGAAACCCAGGAAAAAGATGCACCCAAGGAAGTGCATACGGAAGAAGCAGAAATAGAAATTTCACCCGTCCATGATGAGAAGGAAACAGAAAATATCAGGCAGGAACGACCTGTTCCCAGTCAGAAGGCACCAGAGGAGAATCCGGAGGAAATAAGGGCAGAGGAAGAATTGGCCCAAGAAACAACAGAGCCAAGAGAGGTTCTTACCCCGGATCAGCCACCTCAAGAAGAAAATCCGGAAATTAGTCACACTCCAACCCACGGCAAACAGTCAGCTATTCTTTCTGAGAAGTTGATGAAAATAAGGGAATTGCAAAAGGAAAAAGGGACACTGTTAAACGTGATAGTCAGGCTTCGCCAGCAGATTAGGCTTCTGAAAGCAAGACAAAGGGGGGTAGGGACCTCAACAAGAAAAAATTCGGCCACGCCAATAAGACCCCGTAAGAATAAAAGGCGAAGAACCAGGAGCCGTTCCACTACTCAAAACCCTGACAGAAGCCAAACTGCTGTCTCTAATGAAGCAGAAAGACAAACTGTTGTCTCTAATGAAGCAGAAAGACAAACTGTTGTTCCAATTAAAACAGAAGGACAGACTGCTGTTCCATTTGAAAAGGAACAGCAGTGGGCTGGAGTTCGTGTTAAAATTGAAAAAGATGATAAGGAGGTTCAGACAGAGGCACCACCTTCGGGAGTAATAAGGGTTATGAATTCAAAGTAGCAATATAAGAAACTCCAAGTAAAGCTCCCAGCCTCCACAGATGCATGGAAAAAGGACCCAAAAACAAGAACCCTCCACCATCAATTGAAGCAGGCTCAGCAAGAAGCAGAAAAGCTCAGGGAACAAACGGTCCCCCGTGAAAAATATGAGGAATTACAGCAGCAGTTAAGGAATGTCAACCTGTCGGAAAGCCAAGCCTTCGAAGGATGGCGAAAGGAGCAAGAGGAAGTCGCCAAGGTAACCCGTAGATTAGATGTAGTTATTAAACAAATGGATACCTTGTGTGCTCTGTACAATGATGCCCTAGCATGTAGAGCTCCTGCCAAAAATTATGCCCTGTTTCTAATGGAAAGATACTTACAATTGAAAATTAAAGCCGTTAGGGCAGGTGCTCCCATAGAAATTAGCTCTATAGACGATTTTATAAACTGCTGTAAGCATTATGAGGTAAAAGTACAAAGGTTATTGTGTGAATTTTACCTGCATAACCTTGTACTAGAACAAGAGACTGAGCTGAACCCTGGCCCTTTTGTCGGAGATATTCAATTACAAGCATTCATTTCATTTGCAGTTAATCAGATTAAATGGTTCAAAGCCTACAATGCATTTCAGAGACAAGAAAATGGATTAGACCTATGGGTAAGAGCTGAGCCTAGAGACCTGGAACAGTTATGGAAAAGTCATAGAAATCTCATGAAGGCTCCAGGCGTGATTGAAGCATTAGGACCCATGCATGAAGCAATCGTTCGGCAAGGGCTTGAATTCTTTTCTTCTATTAAAGACCCTGCCATTGAAGCAGCTAAATTTCGATATCGGGTATCTAATCCAAATATTCAGCTCCGAGAGCTGTTTAAGTATGAAAATTTTAAGCTTGCTGTTAACCGATTCCCCCTCTATGGTGAAATTGTTTTGAGGGCAGGGCCATCCTGGTTAGGATATAGGTTCCAGAGTCCAATCATTTGGCATCTTGCACCCGGATACCAAGCCCTGTATGAAATGCCCGAGGGCCAGACAAGCCATTTCTTTGATCATCTAGTTTCGCATCATGGGTGTAGGCCCCCACACGAAATTCCATCTCTAGCCTACTCCCTCACTGCTCTGCATGCCAACTACAATGTTTTCATGAGACCATGAAAAAGGGTAAGCTGGGGGGTGTGTGGAGTACTAGGGAAGGTATGTTTCGATGGTCAATTTGGTATTTTTCATCAGAACTCAAAAGCCTTTTGCATGAGAAATTTAGATAATGATAAGAATTTATAATGAAACACGAGAGATTAATGAAAAGCACTGATAGTCGTCATTTCTATGTGCAGGAGGGAGGAAATACGGGAGGTGGCCATTCCAAAAGTAAAGACAAGGATGAGCTAACTGCTGTCCCTTTGACGGAAGACCGGAAACGAACCAGATCACAACGAATCAACCCAAGAAAGGACGCGGAGATACCAGCACGGAACAGAAAAAGAAAGAAGTAACGCAGTATTAATGATTCTGCGAATCCCTCAGGATCTGAGATCCTGAGGGATCCCTATTTTACCTATTTTCTGTACCTAGATATCTCCGCCATCTTCCCTATAAAAGGGGTAGCACTGTTGGCTTCAGGGGGGATATTTTAGGAGTGTAATTTCTTTCAAAGAAGATCAGGACTATGATCTTTATGTTCGGTTGAAGACTTGAGTTCCTGTAATTTTATTGCATGCTTTAATACAGACTTGTTCACTCTTTTATCTTTGAGCCTGGATCTATCTTAAGCGGTGTACCCCTAGAGGCTAAGGGTTCATCCCTGGAGGACACTTGCTCTTGTATTATTATGCGTGGTTTCCGTGTGGTGTGTTCATAGACATACTCTGGTAATCTGTTGTGTTTTGAGAATATTCTATTACATGCTCTGTTGTGATTAAGTCATTTCGTGTTCTTGAACTTTATATCGATGCTATGTTATTTTACCAATTCTTCAAGCATTGATTAATCCCTACAGGACACTGTTACTTTATTACATAATTCTTTACGATTGTGTTTTGCATTATAACAAGTCACCTGGAAAGATCTGTTCTACATGAGTATCGAATGTGACTATTCTTTATTATGAGATACAGTCGTATGTGTTTCAACAGAAGCAGATTAAGTATGGTGTGTTTCTAAGGTTCTATAGTATTGTTCCATCATATGAGATTGAGGGATTGGTGTTTTGATTGGCATGGTTAAATAGAGTTGCAGCTTAAAGAACTCAGTTATTACTTATTTCGATTACTATTCTATTCTTGAACTGCTGTTCCATTTACCTGTTGTTCCGTTTATTTGTTGTTCCATTTATTTGCTGTTCTATTTAGTTGCTGTTCCATTTATTTGCTGTTCCATTTATTTGCTGTTCCATTTCAATTTGCTGTTCCATTTCCAGATTGCTACTTTGCTGTTTCTTGAGGACGGACTTGGGCTATAGATGACCCCAGCATCTGCTACTTGGTCCCCAGACCTCTGATCTGCTCCCGTCAGCTATGAAAGGGATGTGTTATTGCTACCAAGCCCTTGGCTAATGTGCTGTTCCATTTCATTATCACTTCTTTTATCTACTGTTTCATTTCTAATCATTAAGAACTATCCTAGGCTGTAGCGAGCCCAGCATCTGCTATTTGGCTCCCAGACCTCTGATCTATTCTCATCAGTTATGAAAAGGATGGGTTATTGCTACCGAACCTTTGGCTGATGCAATACTTGGTGTGATTTAGTCCTTTGAAGTAGTTGAGTTGTAGACTTGCATTAGTTTACTTTCGTAGTTGTAAATAGTTGTACTACAAGCATTACTCTGGCAAATGCTAGGCTCAGACTGAGACACCCTTTGAAATAACCAGACGATCCCGGATTGACATATTAATGTGAGGTAACTAGAGGTGAAAGAGACCCTTTTTATAGCTCTACACAAAGCAACTAGGTTCATTGAACAGATCCAGGAGATCCACCAGGAAGTACAAGAACAGCCAGAAAAGAGCCAGGCCAAGTACAAGGCTAGGCATGATAAGCATCGGATGGAGCATAGTTTTCCAGTTGGAGACCAAGTCTGGCTGTATACCAGCAAGGACAGGATGCAAGGTGAAGGTAAGAAGCTAAAACCTATCAGGTATGGACCCTTCAGGATACCTGAGAAGATTGGTGAGAATGATTTTCGCCTTGATCTGCCAACTTACATACACATCTACTCAGTCATGAATGCGTATTGCTTGAGGTTGTTTGAACCTTCAATGATTGAGGACCCTGAAGAGCAGAGTCAATTGCCTTTTGTTGATGACCTGCTACCTGAATATCTTAATGAGTTGCAGGAAGATATAGTGCTGGACAGGAAGGTAAGGACGACGCGCAGTGGACAAGTGGAATACCTCAGAGTTGGGCTTAAAGGTTCGAAGCCAAGCAGTGCAAAGTGGATTGAGATTGGACAAGTGAGACAACAGTTTCCTCACTTAGTTGATGCTTGAAGAAAAACCAACTTTTGGTGGTCCAAAAGCTTTTTAGTTGGGAGGTCGTGATCCGAATCGGATCCATAAATGATTGTCATAGAATCGTGACTAAATCAAGTCGAACAAATCCTTGAAGAATCCAAAACAGCAATCGAAAACACCCTGAACCAGTGGCCATGGCAGCCGGCGTGGAACGACGAGGACCTCGGTCAAAGCGCACTGACCGAGGCCCATGGAGACTGCGCAGGAGGTCAAAATAGCCTCTAGGAGCCCCAGATTGGGAAAAGGAGCTGATTTTTGAAGCGCATAGTGCTTAGCGCTAACGCGAATCGCTGGGCAAACAAGGCCAAAACGGTAGGGCTTAAGCACTCGGTCACGTTGGGAGCCAGAGGATCGTGGGCGGAAAAGCGAAAAAAGTGCCATCGTACAAAGGTGGGACCCACACCCTGGAAATCGGCGATTTGATCGGGGCGCCCTTGAATGGTAAGCGGTTTTGGAGAAAACAGAGCGAGCACCCTCAACAATCGACGCGTGGCAGCGGAGGAAAGAGAAAAACCATTGCAATCACGCATTATCGGTCGAGCAAGTCAACTGCGCTTGACATGCGAATGACGTTGGATCTGGAGGAGCCCAGATCGGACGGCTGAGATTGCGCCCGATAGACAGAGCGGAATTGACAAGGGATTAAGCCGCGATTTAAGAGGATTTGGAATCCGTTGACTGCCACGGTGGAGAAAGCAACGAATCGACGAGTGGGCTGGCGTAGTTCCAATGAGGACACGTGGCTACTTCTCAAGCGTTCATGCTAACACTGAACAGGAAATTCCAAGCACGCAGGTGACAAGCGAATTGACGCAAGCGGGAGAGGAAACGAACAGGCATGGAGGTCGAATGGCTAAAGCCATGAACAGAGATAGTGAACGGGGATCAGAAGAGAGATTCAGATCGAATATTCCAAGCGACCAAGAGAGACAGTGAACAGTGAACCTTGAGAGGAGGACTGAGCACAGAGAGCAGTAAAGCCAAGCAGAGGAGACAGAGGGCCGAGCTAACCACAAGCAGCATCGAGCACCAGAGAGCTTGAGGAATCAAGCCTTCCCATAGAGGAATCAATCTGGATTGAGCATCACACTTGGCTCTTTCCAATGTAGACCGAGGGTCACAGAGATGGTAGGAAGAACAAGAGCCTGTGCACTCCAAGTGGCTTGGGGAATCCAAGAACCACCCTGCCAAGCAAAATCTGCTTTAGGAGAACTCATATTGAGTCCCTATATTGTAATTTCTTTGCTCAAAGACATAATAAAATAAGGGCACCACTGAAGCTGGACTGGAGACGTAGCCCTGGAGAATAGGGTGAAATCCTTATTAAAATTGTTTGTGTCTTTGTGTTGCTTACTGTATTTCTCTGCTGTCTTTACATTCAAAATGTCTATGTATTAGCAATCTGATCGATCTGTTGTTTCAATAACATAGACTAGCACATGAGTCTGTAATACCTTTTGTTTAATAAATCTTAACTGAGGTCACTCATAGGGTGAATTTTCAGATCAAGTACCAACCTGGAAATGATGATCGACTCGATGCTTGTCATGGTGCATTTTGTATTTGGCCTGACTCTTCTCTAACTGATCCTGCACTGCTGCATGTATCTGTTGAATGAAATTAAATGCTTTGTTCACATCATCATGTTCACCCACTTTGTCCTCTTCACCAAACATGAAATCCATTGGTGACTTTGGTAGATACCCAAAACATGTTTCAAATGGCAATCGATTAGTAGATGAATGTGAGGCTCAATTGTAAGCATGCTGCACCTAAGATAAAGATTCATCCCACAATTTAGGATGTTTACTGCAATACCCTCGGAGAATATGTATAATGGTCCTGTTTATTACTTCAGTTTGTCCATCTGTTTGTGGGTGAAAGGTTGTGCTCTTTTTCAACTTTGTGTCCATGAGTTCCCATAAGGTGGACCAAAATTTTCGTACAAAATGGGTGTCTCGATCATAAATGATTAAGTAGGTAATCCAAAATGAACCCATACTTGATCGAAGAACATATTTGCAGTCTATTCAGCTGTCACTTGCTTTTTGCAGGGAATAAGAATACACATTTTGCTGAATCTATCGACCACAACATACAAGTAGTCATGCCCTGTCTTGGACATAGGAAGTCCTCCAACAAAATCCATGGAAATTTTGTCCCATGGTCATAAAGGAACTGGAAGTGGCATGTATAAACCAATCTTTCGATTGCACGGTTCGCTGGTCGAACACATCACACACCCTTTGATATATTTAGCAACAGTTTCATATATACGAGGCCAATAACAACACCTTTGGACTTGTGCCATTGTTTTTCTTACTCCAAAATGCCCTGAAATGCGAGAAGAATGTGCTTCTCAGACAACATGTGCTCTTTTTGTCTGTGGTATGCATAACTTACCCAGATGATATAACAACCTATCATGAACATGATAATTGATCTCTTCCACTTGAGCACCATGATTTAGTGATTCATAAATATCTTTGAAATCAGCATCCGTTCTATATTTTCTATATAACTTTCATGTTTTAAAGAACTACTATGTAGAACTATGGAAGCATTCAAAGATGGCCTAGGCAACATATCAACTACTTTGTTTGTAACACCTTTCTTGTACTTAATTACTAAGTGAAATTGTTGAAGAAACCCCATCCATCTGTAATTTTGAGATTGTTGCAACTTAGTTTGAGATTGTAAGTACTGAAGCAACTGATGATCTGTGTGAATCATTGTTTCCTTATCCATTAAATAATATTTCCATTTCTTGACACTTTCGACCAAAGCAAATAGTTCTTTATCATATGTTGGATAATTTATTACTTCTTTAGAGAAAGTTTCTGAATGAAAACAAATTGGTTTCCCTTTCTGAAGTAAGACTGCACCCATTGCATAACCACTAGCATCTGTTTCAATTTCAAATGGCTGTTGAATGTATGGTAAAGCTAAGATTGGTGCTGTAACTATTTTCTGCTTAAGTGTATCAAAAGATTTTTGTTGTTTTCCTCCCCACTGAAAGGGGACTTTAGAACTTGTTAAAGCATGTAATGGAGAAGCAATTAAGGAAAACTGAGCAATAAATTTTCTCCAATACTGAATTGCACCTAAAAAACTTCTAACTTTAGTCACATTTTGTGGTCTTGGCCACTTAACAATCACTTCGATTTTAGTTGGTTCTATTTTTAAAATTCCAACTCCAACTATGTAACCAAGATAATTCAGTGAAGTTTTCCCAAACTAACATTTGGAAAGTTTAAGGTACAATTGTTCCTTGTTTAATACTTCAAACGCCTGCTTAACATGTTTAACATGTTCTTCTATACTGGAACTAAAAATCAAAATGTCATCTAAGTATATTATGACAAATTTATCAATGTATGGGCAAAAAACATCATTCATAACCCGCATGAAACTTTCTGGTGCATTACACAAACCAAAAGGCATTACCAACCATTCAAATAGTCCCTGTCTATTTTTGAATGCAGCTTTCCAATTGTCATTTTCTGCTATGCGGATTTGATGATACCCACTTCTTAAATCTAACTTAGTGAAATATACTACATTTTTCAGTTGATCAAGTAAATAATCTATCCTGGGAAGGGGATACCTGTTTTTGATTGTTATTTTATTTAAGGCCCTAAAGTTGACACATATTCTCCATGTCCCATCTTTCTTACGAACCAAAATTATGGGTGAGCCACATGGAGATGAACTAGGTCGAATAAAACCTTTTTCAACCAATTCCTGTATTTGTTTCTTTATTTCTTCATTCTCTATAACTGATAGGCGATACATTCCAATATTAGGAAGAGGGGCATCTAACATTAGTTGTATTTCATGTTGTATTTCTCTTTTTGGAGGAAGATTTTTTGGTTCCTTAAATAGATTTTGAAAAGAATCTACCACTTTAACCAAACTATCTTTAAAATGAGATTCACAACATGAAAAAGAATCTTGTCGATCCTTATGTTGTTCTTTCAAACCATAATTACATATTTCTTACTTGAACTTAGTAATCTTTTCATTTGATTAACCGAAACTAAATCCAAGTGTGTTTTAAGTTTATGTGCCCTGACAATAAATTCAATTCCATCTTTCTTAAGATGATATTTATGCTCTTTCCTATAAAACACTGCATCACAATCATAGAGATAAGGGCTTCCCAACACCACTCCACATATATCAGCTGGAATCACATCTAAATCTACTTCATCAATGTAATGATTTGTAATGGAAAATTTTAATCGACACTGCTTTGTGACGTTAATCTGAGTTTCTTTATTCAACCAACCTAGAGGCTATGGTCTTGGATGATTATGTGTCTCCAAACCCAATTTCTTAACTAAATATTTAGATATTAAATTTTCCTGTGATCCACTGTCAAATAATGTATCTATATTTGTGTGCTTAGAAGTTATCCTTATGTGAAATAATTCAACCCTTTTATCCTCATTTAGATGACTTTGATTGGAGGAAGGTATAGAAGTATTAGAACTTGAACCAATATAATAATTTTTACATGTTGAAACCATTACGGTTATTTTACCTTCATCACCTGAGTCGGAATCCAAATCTTGTTAGATTGTTGTATTGGCCTTCTTCTCACCTTTCTTCTTCAGAAACTTCTTCACTTTGAGTTCTGGATGAAGTTTCCAACATTTGGACTCATCATGTCCAATCCGCTGACAATGAGTACAAGTAGGTCTTTCACCTTCCTTCTGAGCTGTTGTTGTTCTCTTTCCCTTCAGATTATCCTTCTTCTTGCTGTCTTTGGAATCCTTGATTTCCAATTGTCTAGTTATTTTTTGTGAGAACTTGAATGGCCTACCACTTGATTCAATATGTATGGCCTGAACACACACCTCATCAAAATCATCAGGATTAAACATCAATAAAGTATGCTGCAAATATGAATGTAAATTGCCAATGTACTTTAACAAAGTTTCATGTGTATCCAATGAAATACCAAGTGCCAATGCTTTCTTTTTGAACTCATGAACATTCTGCCCTTTACCTTGCCTCAGATGTTGCCAATCAATCACAGCTTGTTGCATATATCCTAAAGTATAGAACTGTTTCCTAAGAGCTTTTAAAAACTTAGACCATGAAGAAATGATTTTTCCTTTTCGCTTTACATCTATTTGAGTTTTACTTTCCCACCAGATTAAAGTTGTCTCCCCCATTCTAAGTGTAGCTAACTAAATTTTTGTTTTATCGTCAGAGATGTTCTGAATACGACAATACACTTCTATATTCTTAATCCATTTATCTAACTTTTCAAGATTCATTTCACCAACATAAGTAGGTAATTCATGTTGAGATTGTAACAAGATGATGGAGCTTAGTGAAAAGAGTCGCCTTCACTAAGTGGGCCCGCAGGAAAATTATGGCGCAAGTTCTATTTTTGGATCCCAGCAGGGATGATCATAGCAGGAGTGACCACAGCAGGGATGATCACAGCGGGAGTGACCACAGTAGGAGTGATCACAGTAGGAGTGACCACAGCAGGAGTGATCACAGCAGGAGTGATCAAAGTCTATTTTTAGACTGGCTGTCCAAAATAGAAAAGTCAAATATTATTGTCTCATAATAATATTTGGACTATAAACTTGATCTTATTCTCTTAGAGCACTTCAGTTTGAGCTACAGATGTGGCCCATGCAGCTGTCAGAAGGAAGTACACTTTTATTATGAGTCAGTTGAGTTGTTGCATGCATGAATTCAGTTAGAACTCAATCAGTTGAGTTTGATGGAGTTGATTGTGGAGTTGTGTTCAGTTTGACTTGGTTAAACTAGTTGTAGTTAGTATAACTGCAAATAGACTAATGATGAGTTGTTAAACTAATTATTAACTCATAATACAACTATAGAATACATCAGTTAACTCAGTTGCATGTCAGTTCATGTTCAGTTCAACAGGGACAGGTGTTAGAGAATCAGATTGCTATCAGTTGTGACTATAGTTGTGCATGAGGATTTGCACAATCAAGGGATTGAGTATGCCAATGAGTTTGCTCATGTATTTGCTCAGTATTATAGCCTCTTCTCACGTCTAACATAGTGTGAGTGATTCTTTGGAGGTGAAATACGAGTTTGGTAAACCATTCTCATCAATTCTTGAGCAGTGGAGGCAGGCAAGCAGTGGAATAGATTTGGAGATTAGATCTTAGTTGTATTGTGTGTAACAGGTGGAGCTGGTACTGGATTGCTTGTGATAAGCATTGTACTTTGTAATGTTACATGGTCTCAATCATTAATATACAGATAGTTGGGGTTTTTAGCGAGATGCTTTCCCCGGGTTACATATTGTGTTAATGTGTGAATGCTCTTGATGTTTTATTGTTATTGATGCTGCTAAATTGATGATCAACGTAGAGGAGCTTATGTATTGTGTATGTATTCCGCAATAGTACACGATCAAGATAATGTCTGTTGAATATGTGTTAAATTATTCAAAATTTCTACATGGTATCAGAGCTGTTGATCATCAGATCTACTATTCAGGAAGTGTTTACATTCTATTTCTTCAGGCAGAGTCTGTAATTGGACCAGGTAGCCTCTGGATTCATCCTTCCTTTGGAAGGTGGGATATCTGGTGAATTCCCATACAGTCAATCTCTGTACGAGAAATATTGTGTTCTCACGAATCTTAGATCCGAGGCAGTTGAGTTTGAGCTGGTGGAAATCGAATTTGCAGCAGTGTTGTTGAAATGTCTTTCAACGGATTACAAACGTTATTCCAAAGCAAGAGTGACCTGGCACTCAAGGATAAACTCAGAAACAATAAAGGTGAGAATGGATCTTCATCAAAGGTATCTGATGAAGAGAATTGCGCTTTGGCTGCCAAAGAAAAGAAGGGGAAGAACAAGAAAGCTTCTCAGTTCGGTGCGAAAGGCAAGAAGCAGGATATGTCCAAGGTGAAGTGTTTTCAGTGTCACCAGCACGGACACTATGCCACTAATTGTCTGCAGAAGAAGAAGAACAAGCAGGCTACTAGATCTTCAGCAGGAGAGGCTCTAGCCTCACAGTTTGAGCTTGATTTTTCATTGATCGCATGCTTGGTTTCAAGTGTGATGGGATGAGTGTGGTTCTTGGACAGTGGTGCATATTTTCACATGACGGGAGATAGAGATTTGTTCTCTGATCTGGAGGACAAAGCTCTTGGAGTGCACATCGATATGGGCGATGATGGTAGATACAGTGCGACCGGTATCGGTACCATTTCCTTTGAGAGGGAGTCTGGTATACCCTTCGTATTGAAGGAAGTCATGCATGTTCCAGGATTGAAGAAGAATCTTATCTCAGTGGCGATGTTAGAAGACAAGGGGTATGATGTTGTTTTCAGCGAGGGAAAGGCTTTCCTGCGCAGCAAGACAACTGGTGAGACCCGAAAGATAGGGGTTGGAGTGAGGAACCTTTATCAGTTGCATGTAGATGGATGCATAGCAATGGCAGGCAAGGCAGAAGGATTGGTGATCTAGGATGATGGTGAGTTGTGGCACAGGAGATTGAGTCACCTTCACCATGGAGCCTTGAAGATACTGCAGCAGATCACTACATGGCTTCCTAAAGGCACACTTGCGCAGTCAGATCAGTGCAAGGGGTGTACTTTGGGGAAGTTTGTGAAATCCACCTTTCATGAGAAGGATAGTCACGCCACGACGATCCTTGAGAGAATTCACACATACATGTGTGGAACTTTCTCAGTTGCTTCGACAGCAAAGCATAGGTATTATGTGATTTTTGTTGATGATTTCTCTCGTAAGTGCTGGATCTTCTTCATGTAGAAGAAGAGCGAGACATATTCAAAGTTCTGTGAATTCAAAGCACTGGTCGAGAAGGAGTCGGGGAAGAAGGTGAAGGCCCTTAGGAGAAATAATGGTGGTGAATACATCTCGGATGAGTTCAAGGATTTCTGCAAGGCAGAAGGGATTCGTAGAGAGCTCATAGCTCCTCATAACCCACATCAGAATGGGGTAGCTAAGCGGAAGAACAAAATGATTGTGGGTGTTGCATAGGCAATGTTGCATGATCAGGGCCTACCCCTTCAATTGTGGGCAGAAGCATGCAATACAACAGTTTATGTGCAGAACCGTTGTCCTCATAGGATACTTGGCATTTGTACACCCGAGGAGGCTTATTCTGGTAAGAAGCCTGATCTTTCTCATTTGAGGATTTTTGGTGCTAACGTTTACATGCATGTGACGAAGGATGCCAGGAAGAAGTTGGAGCCGACCGCAGAGGTTGGGATATTTGTGGGCTACACTGATACACCCCACAACTATCTTGTGTATTTTCCAGACAGTGGTAAAACTGTCGTGCGACGGGATATAAAATTCAGGAGGAGAAAGCCATGAAGTGTTCGCTTGAGAGGGAGCTACACTTGCATGCAGATGAGGAGCTATTAGTTCCTAAGGATGAGCTTCAGGACGTGGATCAGCCACAGGACGAGGTTCATGGAGTGGAAGGGACCAATCATGCAGCGCCAACCATCAGAGGGTGAAAGCGCTTGACAGAAGCTGAGCGACTGGCTCAAGATGCAGAGAAAGTTGTAGGACCACCTACAACCCAACGCAGGCAGAGACAATCACCTGATCAGTACACTAGATACATGGCTCTTATGAGAAAGTGTGTTGTGACTGAGCCATCCTCTTTCGAGGAAGTTGTGGAGGACCCCACATGGGTAGATGCCATGGTGGAAGAGTATGATTCTATTGTCAGAAACAGTGCATGGGAGATTGTTCCTAGACCGGAAGGGAAATCAGTGGTGGGTTCGAGATGGATCTAAAAAGTTAAGCAGGCAGCTAACGGGAGTGTAGAGAAGTACAAGGCAAGATTTGTTGCTCGAGGCTTTTCACAGATAGAGGGGATCGATTATGAGGAGACCTTTGCACCTGTCGCAAGGTATTCTTCCATACGGACGATTCTTGATCTCTCAGCGCAGATGGGATGGCACATTCATCAGGTGGATGTGAAGACTGCATTCCTCAATGGAGTCATTGAGGAGGAGGTGTACATTGAGCAGCCCAAAGGCTTTGAGGTCTTCAGTAGTGAGTCGCATGTGTGCAGGCTCAAGAGAGCGTTGTATGGGTTGAAGCAAGCACCACATGCTTGGTACACATGGATAGACAGCTATTTCATAGGACTTGGATTCTCCAAGAGCGAGGCGGATCCTAACCTATACCAGATTGTGGTGGAGGGTAAGTTGCTTATCATTGTACTGTATGTTGATGATTTGATTCTAACGGGTGATGAGCTGTTGATACTGTCATGCAAGAAGGATCTTGATACAGAGTTTGAGATGAAGGACTTGGGCCTCTTTCACTATTTCCTAGGATTGGAAATATGGCAGCTAGTGGTGGACTGTTTGTTTCTCAGGGCAAGTATGCTCGGGAGATACTGGAGAAGTTCAACATGCATGGCTGCAAGCCTGTTGATACTCCTCTTCCTGGAGGTTGGAGGAAGGAGGATGCCACTTCGGGAGAAGAAGTGGATGCCACTTTTTATCGATAGTTGGTGGGGTCGCTGATGTATTTGGTCAATACACAACCTGATATATGCTATGCAGTTAACCAGCTTTCACAAGCTATGGTTAAGCCTACCAAGCTCTTCTGGAAGGCGGGCAAGCATGTATTGCGCTACTTGAGAGGCACATCGAGATATGGATCTTGGTACAGACAGGAGGATTCATATTGGGCAGGGACCTCAAGAGGCTGAGTATATGGCAGTATTGACATCAAGTACCATCATATCAGAGATTGTGTGCAGCGGAGGATCATGTTGCTTTCATACATTCCAACGGAGGATCAGGATGCTGATATTCTCACGAAGGCTCTCACCAGGAGCAAATTCGAGTACCACCGAGGCAGGATAGGGGTTGCTGATAATCCATATCTTGTCAAGAGGGAGTGTTGAGATTGCAACAAGATGATGGAGCTTAGTGAAAAGAGTTGCCTTCACTAAGTGGGCCCGCAGGCAAATTATGGCGCAAGTTCTATTTTTGGATCCCAACAGGGATGATCACAGCAGGAGTGACCACAACAGGGATGATCACAGCAGGAGTGACCAAAATAGGAGTGATCACAGTAGGAGTGACCACAGCAGGAGTGATCACAGCAAGAGTGATCAAAGTCTATTTTTAGACTGGCTGTCCAAAATAGAAAAGTCAAATATTCTTGTCTCATAATAATATTTGGACTATAAACTTGATCTTATTTTCTTGGTGCACTTCAGTTTGAGCTACAAATGTGGCCCATGCAGCTGTCAGAAGGAAGTACGCTTTTCTTATGAGTCAGTTGAGTTGTTGCATGCATGACTTTAGTTAGAACTCAATCAATTGAGTTTGATGGAGTTGATTGTGGAGTTGATGGAGTTGTGTTCAGTTTGACTTGGTTAAATTAGTTGTAGTTAGTCTAACTACAAATAGACTAATGATGAGTTTTTAAACTAATTATTAACTCATAATACAACTATATAATACATCAGTTAACTCAGTTGCATGTCAGTGCATGTTCAGTTCAACAGGGACAGGTGTTAGAGAATCAGATTGCTATCAGTTGTGACTATAGTTGTGCATGAGGATTTTCACAATCAAGGGATTGAGTATGCCAATGAGTTTGCTCATGTATTTTCCCAGTATTATAGCCTCTTCTCACGTCTAACACAGTGTGAGTGATTCTTTGGAGGTGAAATACGAGTTTGGTAAACCATTCTCATCAATTCTTGAGCAGGTATTGAGCAGTGGAGGCAGGCAAGCATTGGAATAGATTTGGAGATCAGATCTTAGCTATATTGTGTGTAACAGGTGGAGTTGGTACTGGATTTCTTGTGATAAGAATTGTACTTTGTAATGTTACATGGTCTCAATCATTAATATACAGATAGTTGGGGTTTTTAGCGAGATGCTTTCCCCCGGTTACATACTGTGTTAATGTGTGAATGCTCTTGATGTTTTATTGTTATTGATGCTGCTAAATTGATGATCAACGTAGAGGAGCTTATGTATTGTGTATGTATTCCGAAATAGTACATGATCAGGATAATCTCTGTTGAATATGTGTTAAATTATTCAAAATTTCTACAATTCAAATTTAACATCAAGTTTCAAGAGAGATGTTTTCTTAGGTTTCTTTTCTGTTCAGATTCTGTACTGGAAGAATAAGAAGAAGAATATGATGATGACGGAGATGATGGAGGTGAAGGTGGTTTATCAGTCTTCCCTTTACCTTTGTCCTTCTTCGATGGTTTTGAAGAAGAAGCTGCATCTCTCACCTTCTTGTCTTCGTACAATTCTCCCAACATCTGCTTCATGGTTAAGAATGCTTGTTGAAACTATTCTTCACTCATCTTAGTTTTAGTGTTTTCACCTGCATCAGGTCCTGGCATGGTCGATTTCTAAAAGACTCGTTGCTTTCCAATCTCTGGATCGATCTGCTCAAGGATTCCTTCTCCTCGTTGCGACTTTGACCTGGTTAACATTCAATGGAAAATTATACAAATGCAACCTGCTCTGATACCAAATTATATGATCTGAAAATATCATAAACTAAAAACTGATGTAGAATTGATTAACCATTATTTATTTGAATGTTAGTTGAAAGCATACATAAATCGAGGAAAACTGCTTGATAAGAACACTTTACGACAGTTGATTAAACAGAAAATCGATGCATAACAGAAGTATAAACAAGAAAAACACAACGATACCAAAAAAAAAAATTGATTACAGAGTTCGTCCCTGTTGGACTACGTCTCCGGGTCCACTTTCAAGATGGGCAATCGCTTTATTAGGATTGAAACATGAGAAGTTGATTACACATAGAAAATACCAGACTAAATGTGCACACAGGCACTTCTGATCACTGTCATCAGATAGCCCTCTAAACTAGCTTTCCAATGCCTCTTACGGTTTCCAAAACTGACCCCGGATGCCCTTGTTACACTGAAAACAAAGCTCCTTATGACCTCCAAAAACTACAAATGAAAAAACCAAAACCACTCTAATGTCTTCAAAGAAGAAAATCCGACTTCAAAATGCTTGCAGGTACATGATAACCTCCTCTGGCCTAAACATAGCATGTATTTTCTTTTTTAGGGTAAGTTATTATTCGATCTTGTTATTGATGAACACCTTAGGTGTTGGGTACATGGTGGTTTTCATTTAATTTAGAATTAAAACATAACAAAACCCAAAAATATACTTTGGTTATAACCAAACCCGCTGACGGTCAGGTTAACCGGGCGGAGGATAAGACGGTTGCATGTGACTGGCAATCTAACCATATCCTGCCATCTTGCAGGTTGGTTGCTGACGGTTGCGGTCGACATAACTGCAGGCTGCTCACATGTCCGCTCACCACGCGGTTTGAAGGCTGACAGTATACTGCTACCCCACTATCACATGAATTCCGCGGTTTATACTAAATGTTCGCATGCTATCGGTCCCGATGCGGTCTCCAGCCCGATGGTTAGGACCTGGCGGTCATGTTAAGCCTATCGGCTTATCCATCCACTGTTCACATGACCTTCCGATACGGTCTATGTTGACTGCACGGTCAGGGTGACTGTATTTGATGTTTTGTAATGTTTTGTGATTGTTTTAACATATAACTTGTGGCCGAGGGGTATATTAGCATAGGTTTTAGGAGTTTAGACTTAGGCATAGGTTTTAGAATGTAATGCTTGGATTAGGTCTTTAGGTTTAGGTTTAAAAATAGATTTTTAATCTTATTTAAATACCATAGCTCATGTCCCATTAAATGAACCACATCAAAACCAATTTGTCACATTGTGACATTTTCACCATGAAACCTTATCGATGAAACAACCCTGAGAGAACTGAAAAATCTGGTGAAAATTGATGAGACTGACGACAACCTGACTTCTTTGAATACATTAATCTGATATATCCTCCTGGATCAATCCACATATTGATCGAATTCCTTCCAATCCCATAAACTACTTCATCAAATGAACCTCTAACATGGAGGGGAATATGTTTAGGCTTGTTTATACTCCACATGGTCACATTCATGTTTGGGTTGAATTCCTTCCAATCTCATTAATCACATTAACCTCTTCATTACACAACCCTCTTATGTGGAAGGAATAAGTTCAACTTTTGTTCATACTCCAGATAGTCATATCCACAATAACCTAAAATTTGAATAGGAATAGAATAGATGCTTGCATAGTCTTCCAGCGCACAATGGTAGACATTTGTACAGATTGATTTCCCTTTTCTCTATAAATCTTTGTTTGTGGGTCGCACAATAAGGAAAAAATTGCGTCATCACTGATGCCCTTGGCTCTGTTCCAGGTATTGGAAAAGATGTCTTCCTTTGCAGGAAGAAATGGAGAATTTGATCCTTTTTCTCTACCATATCTTCAATTAACATTTTTGTTCTACTTTTTGATGTCTTCAGAAAGTTGGGAGGTACACATCCCCTATAACAATGTAAAAAATGTTAGTCACGATCGAGGGTTTGAAATACTTTACTCAAAATCCACCTAGAAACATGTCAACAAGTCGAATCTGATCACATACACTTCTGACCACTCTTCCAACCCTTCAAGTCTTCAAAGGTAGTGTTGGAATCGTTTTTGGTATTTTCTAATCTATTATTGTTAAAATGTTAAAATTAAAAATCTAAAAAAAATGCCCCTATCTTCCAACTTCATGCATTTAAGAGCTAAGACATCAATTGAATACTTGTGAAAACTTGAAGAAATACTAAAAATAAAGCAAACCCAAGGGGTGGGTTCTTCTATCATGATAGGGGCCGGTCCAATTAATGATCAACCCGAATACATCTACAAAAGACAACTTTATCCACACTCAGATTGTTTTAAGCCATAAAAATATGTATCCAGCAGTTTCCTTCCTTGCCTTCTATGGTGAAAGGTAGGGTTAAACAATACATAATGTTCAAAATAAAATAGATAAACTTTGAATTCTATAGGCCAAAACACTCATTTTTGTATGCAAATCTGCCTTTATAGGCACATACTAGGAAAGAAAATAAACAAACTCGTGAAACTATGCAATAGGTGGAAAAATAGATAAAATTCCCTAACTTCCAAACCAACTATCCAAGATGATGCACATAATTTAGCTTTTTAAATTTTAAACCAGAAATGAAGACATGGTTTTCAAATTTTAAACCAAAAACGAAGACATAGTTTTTAAATTCCAGAATAAAAATTTGAAATATCTAAATTATACCAAATTTTGTGTTTCACATTAGGAAGAAATATCTACACTATACAGTTTGTGTTTCACAATAAAAGGCAACCCCATTTCAGTTTTAAATTCATTCCTCATTAAGATATAAGTAGCAGGAGGAGTTGCTTGGCGTTATCTTAGGTTGTTAGGTGGAACAATTATTATCCTTCTTTCCCATGTGAAAATCCCTATTAGTGACATGATGAGCTTTGATGCATTTTTTTATGATTATGATGTAATGGTTTTAAACCTGAGAAAAGCAATGTTAAGTGAGTATAACTGTAGGTTGGCCTGGTACCAACAACTGCACTCTTGCCTTCTAGTTGAGAGCAAGGCCGATTTCTTTATAAGAAAGGAAATAAGTAGTAGAAGGAATCTGAACTAGTAATGGGCCCAATATATAATTATAGCACTCATTCATAGTCATGGCCATTCTTTGCATATTTATAACCATGAATTAGAACTCATAATTCCACATTTACTTGTTAATTTTCCATGGATGACAACATGTGCGAGTTGCCTCATTTGGCCAAAATATGCTTACTTGACAACTACATTGTCCAAGCTGAATCTGTAAACAAAATAAAATAGTTGCACACACCCACCAGGTGCTCTTCGGACTGTTACATCATACATGCAACCAAAATAGGCAACCAAGTCCAAGTAGAAAAACATATGTGCATTTTGTAAACCATTTAAGTGCTCACTCAATTCATGCTAATACTTTTTATGATCCAAAGGTTTCAAATACACATACTTATATCAGTCTTCTAAGCAATGAAAATATTTGACATTTAAATTGATGCATATTTAATCTCTAATAAATTCTTATCAAAATTATAAACCATGATATCCAGTGCAGTAAAGACCAGTGCATATTTCTCAAACTTATATTCTTTTTACTTATTTATGTTAGTCTTTAAGGTGACGAGAATATCAGATATTTGAACTCATGAATTTTTAATCTCTTATAGCTTCTCAATAAGCCAGTCTTTTTAATCTCTAATCAATACTCATCAACACTATGAAACATGATATCCACTACTTAAAGATCAATGCAGATTAATCAAAACTTATATTCTCTATGTACTTCTTTTGCAAAAGGCATGAAGCACACGAATTGAATAGATATCCTAAATAACATTGATCAAAACACACAATCATGGACATTCAGAGCATCAAGTAAAATCCAAGAATAAATCATCAAGCAATTATGTTGGTTCCTATTCTAAAATCATTAAATTGATCCAAAAATATGATTATATGTCTGTACACAAAATATCATTGCTCAATAGAGAGCCATCAATCCTTCCAAGCCTATTAAATGTACCAAGTCTAATGTCATATATTTTGGGGATGAATACGAGTTCAAATATCAAAAGGCACACTATAGCCATGGTAAGAAAAAGATCAAGCCATTCAAGTAAACACATGCACAAAAAGGACTGCTATGGGCAGGACATTTAAGACCCAAAAGGCATAAAGTCCAGAAATTCAGACAGATATATCAAAGAACATTGATGTAAACTCATAATCATAAACATTCAGAACATCCATGTAAAAGTCCAACAACTGATCGAGAAAATGTGCTAGTGCGGGCTTTGAAATTATTAAACTGATCTAAAAATATCAACATGTCCATAAATAGAGTATCATGACTCGTAAGCGAGTCATAAATCCTTTCTACCCAAATGTAACAAATTCAATGTCATATACTCTGGAGATGAATATGAACTTGAATACCCAAAAGGGCATAACTATAGGTGTTGTAAGCAAATGATTAATACATTCAAATGCATACATGCACAGAAAAAGGGTTGCAAAGGGGTGGGAGGTCCCAAAAGAAAGAGTGAAGTTGAGTAAGGTAATTATTTATTTGGATGCAAACCCATTTTTAGGATAATAATAGCTTGTAATATTTGGATCCATTTTTTTTTTGGCGTTGGCGTTGGCTAGATCCTTGATTAAGATAGATCTATACTGATAATAATAATTATACAAACCAGAGAAATACCACAGTAGGTAAATAACAACCCTACAACCTACTGCCTGTAATAAATCACATAGATAACAACCTCAACAAAAAAGAGCATGCTTGGCATGACACCAATGCCTAGAATGGAGAGTGTGATCAGGCATTGAGGCTTTTATATGGTTAAGATTTAAGAATCAAGAAGCTAGAAATTTCTCGCCCCAATAAAGTTCTTCTTGAAACTATTGGGGATATTCTTCTCTATCTAAAACCTTCATTGTTATAGATTTTGGTTGTCGCAGTTGCTTCTTTTAAACTGATGGTTGTTTGGTTGTCGCAGTTACTTCCTTTAAATTGATGGGTGTCAGCATCATAACTGTTTTAAATAGGTTGGTAATATGGCAAGGCCTTTTAGAGATGAATTTGAAGTATTTGGTGAACAACTACAAATCGCACAGGTACGAAAATGATTCTCAATATGTTTTGAACAGTTATTGAAAACCATTTCCTTGAATAAAGCAAAATTTAATTAGATAAATTCCTTTAGATTACATCAAATCATGTTTTGCATCTTCACTAATTTATCAGATAGCCACTTAATGGGTTCAATTCTTTAATGGAAACCCTATGCATGAGTTTGGTGAGATAGGGCCTCGATAAGACTTATTGTTTCAGAAATTGATTAGGAAATTGTTACTTCTCAAACTCTTACTATGTGGGAAACTCTAACCATAAAGCACGAGAGCCTAGAGGAAACTAGTAGGAAAACTGCCTAATGTCAGCTCGGTGGCTTTGTTCCTCACTTTAGACGAAGGAAATGGAAAATTTAGCCCAATGGGATGTCCCTAAGGTTCAATGAGCCAATTCATTAGTATGGGTGTGATCTTAGCTTAGGTTGATAACATATATGATCGACACAGCCAATTGACTTGCCTTTAAGAGATGTGAAGGAAGTGTGATATAACGTGCAGATAAATTATTAGATTACCCACAAGCATGAGTGCAAATCAAATACAACAAAGTCTGACATAGAACTTCAAGCTCCAAGATTTTTTATTACTAGCAATTGAAATGTGAAAGGATGAGTGTGTTTGAGATATAACACGTGAGAATCATACACATGATATGTTGGAAATATAAAGTGAATTATGACAACTTTTGCATGAATTTCAATCACAAGATAGTGCTTCAATTCTAAATGATAATTTACATTAATACAATTCATTCATAAGCAAGTTTTATTAACAAATGTAGCACTGGGTTAAGAGAGTCATCTACGTGACTGTAAAGTCAATTCCAGATCGCAGATTTCAAATTATTATGTATCCATAATTGTACGATTTGTGTGAAAAGGAAAGAATTCACATCAATAAGTCAAGTATGCCATGAACACATCAAAGATGTTACCAATGCAAACTCTATTCCTTAGAGAAATGATGTCATTCACTATACCCATAAACCTGCAGTGTTACTGGCAATATGAACAAAGAAAGATAATGCACATCCCTGCGATCAATCACATGAAAGAGATAATAGTTTGGACAAAGAGCATATATGATTATTAAGTGGGTTCATTTCTTGCTTAAACTGATGATATGAAAACTGCAGGATGAGTGCTCAACGGAGTAAGATGTGTCTTCCAAACATTGCAAGATACAGTGGGACAAGTAGATAGTGAAGACTCAAGCCATTCAGTTGGATATGATTTTGATCAAACTAGAGGACTCGATGACATGATTGATTGCCTTCCCTCTTGGCATCAAGAAGATGTAGGAGAAGCAATGGAGAAGCTAGCAATTTGTTTAAGTTTGTACAAGCATATTCCACTCATAAGCAGGAATAGAGAATAGCTAACCATAGCTTGCCTTCTTAATATATGATCTTCTTTGAGATGCTTCCAAAATATCATACCATCATATATAATTCCCTGATTTATATGATCTTATTTGAGATGCTTCCAAAATATCAGACCATCATATATAATTCCCTGATTTGGCAATAATTTAATTAATTAATTTATTTATTTATTTTCGTCTTAACAGAAAACAAAGATTTCCACTCAACAAAAGATTCAACAACTTGTGACTTCACATTGCCCCAAGAAATTCAATTTATTCTGTAGGGGAGAACCCATGTCAATTAAAACAACTATAATCAGAAAGTAAGATTGAACTGAAACAAGAACTGAACTTCCACAAGTGAAACTCACAAAACTTCAACGCTTCTTGTTAATAATTGACAATGCTATTAATGTGGATAATTATCTTGTAGTTAGTAGATATTTTTATTTTTTTGTTGAGTTAAAAGAGTTTTATTCAAAATTCAAATGTAATCACAACACATTTTAGGAGCTTCGTGCTCTAAATGAAATTGACAGTTGAAGGACAATTTTCATAGAATTGTGAGAGAGCTCAAAATTTGCAGCAAAATGACACTAGATGCCTAACCACATTCTATCATGACTTGGAAAATCCATACCTATTGCCAACTCAGCTCAAAGGGATTCATCACTTGCAAAGGGAACATATACTCCAAAATCATGAGAATATAACCCTCATCCAAGGAACGTTCTAGCCTACCTAATTTCCTTGTACCTACTTGAGTCAAACTAAAATAGAAGCTTGAAAATGCAAGACTATTAATCTCCTGCTAAAACCTCAAGTCAAGATAATAATCATGAAGGCGCACACATAATTAGGAAGAATAATAGCAATATCTATTTTAATATTTATCAAGTTTGGCATAAATAAGAACATTGTTTTTCAATAAACGACAATGACATGAACAAAAAAGCCTACTTAAAAGCATATTATAAAGCATGTAAAATAAACTTCTTTGTTTTCTCTTGCGCTAGCAACATAATGCATAGTGTTTCAAAAGAATTCAATGATTCATGGATGTAATCAGTACAACAGAGCAAACCAAGTGGGTATTTGTAGAGGAGTTTACTTGGCCTTAACCTCAACTCCTTCCTTCATAAGTAAATTTTCGTAGCTAAAACCCATGAGATCTACAACAGAACCCATATCATCTTCTTCTTCAATGGATGAACCATACCTGCTGGTAGATATGGACCACACAATGTGAATCAGAGTGGCTGTAATGGCACCCAAGAGAGCACCCAGTAACAGAGCAAACACAATGCTCAAAATATCTTCGACCCTCCTCTGGAAAGAACCCACCTTCTTTTTATGGGCAGGGATAGTTTTACGAGATGGGTTGGGATTGTTGATAAAACCCCAGGAGTAGAAAACATGACTCTGGTCTTCTTCATTCAAAAATTCCTCTCCATACACTTCAAGCTTCTGATTCTCAACAGGCATGGCGATTTCTAGGTTTTCATCCAAGGGACGATGACGATTAGATGACGAAAAAGATATCGAAACTATGTATGATCTGCAGGCAAAGAATGGCTTACCAGGGCGGCCTTGGGCTTGAATCTCAATAGGGTAACCATATATACCCATTCTTCTATCAATCATACAACAACCATCCACACAAAGAAGCGTTGGGAAGGTGTCAAATCCTTCAAAAAGACACAAACTCAAGATAAGCCTCATTCCATGTTGTACTTGAGTCAGATCAATAAGACTATGGTCTCCTGTACACTTGGTGTAGGCTCGGAACAAAATAATCCACCAAAATCCTGAATCGATAGGGGCAACCCTACCAATGGCGCTTTCGCCAAAATATGCAATTATGGTGTCGGTGTTTCGCTCAGGATCATGAAGAACCTTAAAGCTGGCAGGCATAACACCTTCACCTAGTGTAAAATTATCAATTCGCTTATCCCAGGCTTGGAGGTGAAGAGTCTTTAACAAGAAGTTTTTGAAAATTTCAGGCTCGCCATTCATCAGAAATGCCAATGCATTGGGAACGAAGTCCCTAACAAATACCTGGTTATAGTTCAAAGCATCCTCGGTGGAATCAAGGGCTACAATGGTGCCAACGGGCTTCCCTTTGAAATAAACCAGAGACTTCTTGAGACTGTCCCATGCATCCGCCACCATGGGATGCATGGCGAACGGGGTGTGGCATCCAGACAGAGGGGTGCCGGATCGGATGCTTATCCTGGGAGATGACATTATGCTTACCCTGGGAGATGACATTGACTCCAGGCCATCTGAGCTCCTCATGGTCTCCAGACCCCTCGGATGGGTAACAGAAATCGACAGATCACTCAGAGTCTTTTCTTCCAGAGATCTGCACTCCAGATTCAAGGGCCTCGGCCTCGTCTCCATCAGGGCCTCTTCCAGAGACATACTAGTCGGCATTGTGATTGAAAAGGTATTATATGGTGCCAGGAGGAGATTTTATAGTCGTCGAATCTATTTCAAAATTCCACGAGTATTTTGCAGAGATGGTTGGGAGAAAACAACAAAAACAAGAATAAATAAAATGACAGAGAACTAAAATTTGGGCTTCTGCCTGCAAACACCAATTTTTCTCCCCTGATGTCAATTATCCCTTGAAAACCAAAAACCTTTGCGGTTTTCTAAGGAAAAATCTCTGGATTTGCAGGCTTTTAAAGCCAGAAAGAAGCATCAACCAGAATGAAAAATATGGCAATGGAATAGGAGGAGGAGACAAATCCAAAGGAAAAATGAAAAAGGCAGCCTTGGGCTTGAATAAAACAAGTGAAAAGACACATGAGGAAAAGGTGTTGGCACATTGTGAGTAAAGGAGGATTAGGACCAATACGGTATGGTAACTCAGTTTAATAAAGCTAAGATGTTGATAGGGGCTGAGTTGATTGGTAAAGCAGGGTGTTGTTATTTGCTCCACCATGGTTCATATCACCCCAGCATCATGTTTCTCCTTGTGAGCCAATGCACCTATGTAAACATACCTGTTATTGTGGTTGGGGTAAGGTGTAGGTCCTAAGCATTTGGAAAAATAGATACCCATTACTCACGACTATTTAGATGAAGAATAACCACTGTTAGGTCTCATATTTTGAACTTAGCTTTGATACCATATGTAAGGATCCCTCCTAGGGTCCTCTAACTAAAAACTAAATTCACCAAATTTTGAACACAATAAGAAGGGAAATAGATTATTTATATCTAATCATTTATTTGATGACAATTTACCATTAAAATTTATTTACCACAAATTAAATAAATAATAATTTCATTGCAACCATTTACATAAGCAATCAATAAATGGAGGAATACATGTTCCAATAGCTTAGTTGAGATGCTCTTGAGATCCTGACTCTGTTGGGATGATTCTCTTGACTACCCGACTGAATTTTCCTCCTAGCCAACTAGGAAGTATTTCCTAGCCCAGGGAACCTCCACAGGTTCCCTAGCCCTTTGAGCCTAAGTCCAACAAGATGCAGTGTGTCCAATTTTAACAAACACTCTCTATATCCAAGTTTGTATTCCCTCATTTATCTCTTCATTCTCTTTCTCCAAATTCCTCCCCCAAAACACAATCCTCCAAAACAAAATCAAGACCAAGGATTCCCCCTCTCCTCTCATCATCCTCCCCCTTTTATGCCTCTTCCTACCATCCACCTCAACCACCTATCAATAATGTCATGACTACCCCCTCATCCTTTCATTTTGTATCCTTGACTTTTCTTACCATATCTTCTCCCAAGTAGATTTGAGAAGAAATTTTGAGGATAAGATATGGATATTTAATTTGGAAATTAATTGGAGAAAATGATATCTTCTCCCAAGTAGATTTTGAGAAGACATTTTGGGATATGGATATTTAATTTGGAATAAATGGAAGGAGACCATATCCTATCCAAAATTAAATTTGAGAAGACAAGTTGGGAATTGAATAATAACAATAATAAAATTTATATCAGTAAATAAATTATAGTTTCACAAATGTAGGTATGTACCAATATTTCTTGATAATTATAAGTCAATACTTTCAGGTAATTTAAACACTAATAAAATTTGCATGATAATATTAAGTAGGGCATTACAATCAAGGTCACCAGCCCAATTGGAATCAATGAAATCAACCAATAGAGGAGATGCTTCTACACTGTAATGAATCCCAAAATGAACTGTATATCGAACATAACGAAGTATTATTTTAGCTACTTTCTAATGACTTTCATGTGGGTTTTGCATAAATTGAGCAATAAGGCCAACAACAAAGGAAAGGTTAGGACGAGTATGGGTTAGATACAAAATTTTCCCTACAAGTTGGCGGTATAAAGTAGCATCAACTTCAGGGGAAGTACAAGTGACTGAAAGTTTGGCCCAATATTGAAAGGGAGAAGGGGCTGGATTACAATATTCCTTGTGAAAGTGGTGTAGAAGATTACAGGCATACTTAGACTAGGAAAGGGAAATACCTTCCTTGGTTTGCAAGACTTGAAGACCAAGAAAATAATGCAAGTGTCCTAAGTCTGTCATTTCAAACTGCTTTTTAAGGCTATACTTCACATGGTTTATAAGGTTGGGATCACTACTAGTAACAATAAGATCATCAACATAAAGAACAAGAATGATAAGAGACTTCCCTACTTTCTTGGTGTAGACAGTATTGTCATAATGACACCTAGAAAAGCGAGTATTTAAAAGAAAGCTATCCATTTTGGCATACCAAGCCCGAGGGGCTTGCTTGAGACCATAAAGGGATTTCTTAAGCCGACACATGAGGTTGGAGTTTGGTTGTATAAAGCTAGGAGGTTGTTCCATATATATTTCTTCAATCAAGTCCCCATGCAAAAAGGTAGATTTAAAATCCATTTGATGGACTTCCCATTTGAAAGAGGCAGCAAGGGAAAGAACAAGGCAAATAGAGTTCATTTTGGCAACATGGGAGAAGGTTTCAGTATAGTCAATGCCTTCAACTTGTGAAAAACCCTTAGCAACAAGACGAGCTTTATGTTTATCAACTTTTCCATCTGGTCCATACTTGGTTCTGTAAACCCATTTGCATCTACCAAGTTTTCGTCCCTTTGGAAGAGGAACAAGATCGCATGTATCATTTGCCAATAATGAACGATATTATTCATTCATAGTTGTGTCCTAATATGAATTGCTTGAAGCTTCTGCAAAGGTGTCAGGATCACAATTCGTTGGAGCTTGAGCTAGTAAAGAAGAGGCTCTATCAAACTGAGAACGAGTGCAACTCTGGTATGTAGGATCACCTGCAAGAGCACCTACTGCATCCCGAGTAGCATGGACCCATTTTGGAAGCTGAGGAGCTGAAGGAGGATCCCGAGAAGGTGGGGGAGGATTTTCATCCTTGTTGTCATCATCTGAAGAAGAAATATTTTCAGAAGTAGAAGGGATAGGGAGAGGTGACACATTTGCTGAACTAGATTCGTAGGCCAATATATTTTCGGAAAATTTTACATCTCTTCTAATGATAATATTTTTGGATTTAGGTGAAAGAAGTCTATATCCTTTGACATCTTCAGGATATCCAACAAAAATTCATTTTTCACTCTTAGGTTCTAAGGCTTTATGTTTCTTATTTTGAATATGGGCCCATGCTTCACTTCCAAGACACGAAAGTGACTGACATCTGGTTTAATTGAGCTCCATGCTTCTTCTGGAGTGATATTCTTTAAAACCTTAGTAGGAGTGTGATTTACTATGTAATTTGCATAGTTAATTGCTTCTGCCCAAAAATTAAGACTAAGTCCTTTAGATTGAAGCATACAATTAACCATTCCCTTTAAGGTGCTATTATTCCTTTCAACTATACCATTTTGTTGTGGAGTATATGGAACAATGTGTTGCATTTGAATTCCATGCTCAGTGCAAAAGTTGATGAATTTGTTGTTAACATATTCTCCACCATTATCAGATCTTAGCTTAAGAATTTGATGTCCAGATTGTTTTTCAACAAAGGCCTTAAAGGCCAAGAACATGTTAAATACTTCACTCTTGAGTTTTAAGAAGTATACCCAAGTGCTTCTGGAGAAATGATCAATGAAAGTTAAGAAATACTTGTAGTCAGAGAATGAAACAACTGGAAGTGAACCACATAAATCACGATGCACAAGCTGTAAAGGGGTTGAGGCGTGCCAAGAGGCACATTTTTCAATACTATCTTGATGATGTTTTCCGAGTACACATCCGGAACAAACACCATCTCTGCAAGATACCATAGGAAGACTTGTCACCCTATTTTCTTTACATAGATTTTGAAGGGAGCGATAATTTAAGTGACCAAATCACTCATGCCAAAGTTTTCTCACTTCATCATTATGAGCAACAAATACCGAGGGAAGAGTTGATGACCCAAAGTTGTTAAACTTATACAACCTTGTAGAATCATCAACAATGCCAGTAACTAAAATCTGTTTAGGATCTCTTAAGTCCTTAAGTACAACATCGTGAGATGAAAATTCAACGGTTTTACCTTCACCTAAATGAGTTATCTGATATACAGATAGAAGATTGTAGGATAAGGTTGGAACATATAATACATCATTAAATTGACCATTGTCTAGATGAATAGTTTCAGTCCCTACAGCACTAAGAGATCTATCATCACCAACATATATATTTTTGGTGTTACAATCATTTAAAGAAGAAAACATGGCTTTGTTTTTTTTGGCCATGTGATAAGAAGCTCCAGAATCAAGGAGCCACTCATGAGAATGAGAAGAAGAAGATACATTTAGTGCATAACCAGACTGAGATGCTTGACAACCACATGCAGAGAGTGTTATTCTTGAAGTTGAAGTTGAAGTTGAAGAGTGCTCCAAATGGATGTTATGCTTCTTCATTGTTGCTTCCAATACTTCCATTTTCTTAAAGCATTTGGATTCTAAGTGGCCATATCGATTACAAAAGTTGCAATGTCTATCAGTTTTCTTCCCTTTGCTTTTATTTGCCTTATCATTTTGTTGAATTGATTTTTCATTTTGATGCTGAAATTGCTTAGGACCCTTGTTTGGTTTAGGAACATTATTTTTAGGGTACTGCTTCTTAGGATTCTTTGAATTTGGTTGTTTCTGGGTGGCTAAGGCTTTCTTAGAAGAGTTTTCCAGATTAAGAAGACTAAGATGTAAGATATTTTCTTATTAAATAATCACAAAAGGCATCAAAAGAGGGGGACTTGTAGTTTTGTCCTTGAGAAATAAAGGCTTCTCTAGTAGAATGGAAGGTGGAAACAAATACAGAGTAGGTTGTTCCCAACTTAGCAAGAATGGAATAGATAAGGCTACCATCTTCTTTCTTAACCTTAACACCTTCCAAGAGAAGTCTAAGGGTCTTGAACTTAGACAAAAAATATTCAATGGAAGAAAAATTATTGGGGTCCAACGAGAGAAACTCATTTTCAAGTTGATGGGCTTCATTTTTAATTCCAAAAACTTTAGTGAGTTGTTTCATTGCTTCATTGGGGGTATCAAGTTCTGTGATATGGAACCTAAGGTCTGGAGAAATAGACATCCCTATCAACCCATGTGCTTTATCTTGCCTATTTTCTCATTTGGTTGCCTTATCTTCATATTTAGGTTTATTTTCTTGGCATGAGGCTATACTTTAAAGCCCTTTATTTCTAAGTAAATCCACAATGTAGGACCACCATTGGAAGTAGTTGGTGCTGTCAAAAATAACTTGGCATGGACTTTCCATTTTAACAGAAATTGAAGATATAGATGCTAAAACTAAGTGTTTCTATGGAAAGATCTCGAAAAATTAGGCCAATTAAAAAAAAAATGGCTCTAAAAATGGCTTTCAAATGAAGAAGTTATGGCTTTTTGAAGAAATGTTGTTGAAGATGTCGATGAAGTGCGCGAATGTGCGGAAGTGAACGATAATGTTATATTTTAAACCCTCCTTTCCCCCATCCCCTCCCTTTCCAAACTTAATTTAATTAGCTCACTTTAAAAAAGAGAATTTATGTGACCCATTTTTATAAATAAGTGAAAGTCACTTTTACAATGGTACTTTATGAGCTACCCACTAAACTGTAATTTAAATAAAAGAAAAAGAGACTTTGGAATTATAAGTGACTCACTTTTTATAATAGGTGAGAACACTTTTACATAAAGTAACTTTAAAACATAAGTTAATGTGCTTTTTGAAAAAGTAACTCAACAAGAAGAAAAACTTGAACTCAAGACCTCTATTCTCATAAAGTAACTCTAGACCAAGTAAACTAGTTTAACAGGTTAGTAATTTTTGGAAAAGAGGAAGTTTTCTTTTTTTTTTGGTCATTGAAGCTTTGGGGTGCATGCTTACTTGAAAAAACTCTTTTTTTCTTACAAAACAAAAAACCACACAACCCATCATGTACATACAAAAAAAAAACAAACCTTATGGCTTGAAGTTAGCTTTCACCAGAAACTAAATATTTTCCTCAATGTTTCTGATTTTCCGAGATCACACTAAGGCGCGGCAGAAAAAAGCATACACATGAGAAAAATCCTTTCTTTCTATTTCTGATTCGCCTAGATTGCACAGAGTCACAGGACAAAGAGCATACACAGAAATTAAAGGTATAGATTCGGTAATAAAAAAATAGAGAGCTAAATAAACCGAAATAAACAAAGAGATGAATAACTAAAACTGCAAATAAACACTGTATACCTCTAGATCTTAAAAATGACGTAGCTAGGGCTACCAGAAACCTTTTCGCGTGAAACGAAAGGGGTTTCTCACTGGAACAGATGCTCCTAACACAATAGGGTAGTCCTATCGGCCCAAAAGCAGTCAGAAATAGTAGATCTAAGAAACAAAAATCGCATGCACTTGTACCGGCTTCGGATTTAGATCACCAATAGATGCAGCCCTCAAATAGATCTGATACCATGTAGGAATTTACAGGGTAAGTTCTTCAGATATAACACCAAAGGACACCGCTCATAAATAGATCACAGATCAATACACCAATATCTTGACGTTGTTAAAACCCTCAAAGAGGGAAACAGTCCATGGTCTGAGCCAACGCGACCACTTCAGGCAATTTATTAATAAAAGAAAGAAAATTTACATAAGCTTCTCTCATGAATGGTCACCCTACAAATGACCCTCCATGCTCTTTAAATAGAGATCATGGACTAATCAAGTGTTATACCACGGATCAAGTGTCGGTAATATCAAGGAGAGAATGAATCTTCTGATCACTTAATGTCTAGAACATATTGTGACTATCGGATTGTAAGTTACAAAAGTACATAGTAAAGAAACACACTTTACCTAACTCTACACTAGACCAAGTTATACTTAACTATTTCCTATGTGTCGGAATATCCTAACATTCTTTATATTTTATTATCAAAAGCATTAACCAAGAACATCACATCAAGAAATTCACAAGAATTATATGAACAATTTATTTATATTACAAGGAAAGCTACAACTATGTGTTTACCAACTGCAATTGGGAGTGATACAACCCCAAAACATTTACCAGCCAATATTGGGACGAGCTACAACCCCTGGTTTACCAACAATGACTAGAAAAAGACAACAACTTCTTGAATGAAGTTCAACTTCTTTCTATAACACCACCCTGCCATCCTTAACAATAAAAAATAGAAAAATAATCTTGGGCTCCCGTACTGGGGACAATGACCCACTTACAACAATCCTCAATCCTCTTCAACAAATCACTAACAAGACACTTCCAATGCAATCAGGTCACTTTAATCACTCGATGTTTGCATTCATTTACAGTTCTACTATCATTACAACTCTTGTACTTGACCTACTTCCTTAGGCACAAACCAATGTGCCACTAGTTTGCCCTATGTCCAAGTTCTACTAGTCTCGAACTTGTTCCAAGATTTGCGGTCAATACAGTCAGATTTTCACACTTAACTACTCATGAAATTCACTTAGATGGGCCTCGGATAGAGTGTGAATTGTCTTTAGATGGAGGCCACAAGAAGGCCTCAAAACAGGCCCTTGTTTCTCCACAAATTTGAATCTAGATATCATAAAATATATGCCCAAAAGATTTCCTTAATCAGAGATCTCGTTCTGTTTGCAAACATTTGAAAAATACTCTTTCTTTTACTCTTGATCTCTCCCTTTTATTCTCCTTTGTCCTATGTTTGTATTTCTGTTTGCTCAAGCAAATTATGAACTCCTTCCTTGCTCATTTTGATGGGTTTTTAAGATCCCATAGTTGGAGTATTTATACTGATTGGAAGGGGTCCCTATTTAGGGGCCAAATTGAGCCAAATTAAAGATTTTTACTTTGAAAGGGAACATTTATTTGGAGTCGACTAGGAGGAAAGCCAACCTGTAAAAGGTGGCTTTAGAGCTTTCATACAAGCTCCTTTCAAGGCTGACTTGGACATGAATTTAGGCTAATTCAAATCACAATTTTGATCTTGGTCTAGGGGCAACAATATATATTAAGGGTATGAATATAATGGGACATGAGTTGGATATGCATCTCACCCATTTGGGCTATCAAACTTGAAATTTGAATATTTCTTCACCCAAGAGGACCCATAAGGTGTGCCACTTATCAAACAAAAAGGCGTGATAAGGGCTACTAATCTAGACAGTCTTTGTATTCAAATTCATTGTTTTGTGCACATAAATTACTGAACAAATGCTACCCCATTCACCCTTTAACATCAATAACAATTTCTTCCAACATATAATAAGGAAGGTATCAAAAAAATTAATATGTTGAAAAGCACTCAAATTTCTATCATCTTTGTATAATAAGTGGATTAAAATTTATGTTTATGAAAGTGAAATATAAATAAAGATCCATGTTCAAGAGTTAACTATAAAGAGGGTAGAAATGGTTGGCATGGCTAGGAAACAAAAGTTCATTATAAGTATGGGGAGGTTAGAAATGGTTGCAATGGCTTGGAAATCAAAGTTAATTATAAGTATGGGGAGGGTAGAAATGGTTGGCATGGCTTGGAAACAGAAGTTAATTATAAGTATGGGGATTTCAAATGTAAGGCACGTTTTTAGTATGGGGTACTTAGTAGCATCCTGTCCAAAGTGTGTCCAAAGTAAAGGGCTAAGGGCTATGATTGTTAAGGATTTAGAAACCTCCCAAGGGTGAGAACAAAAAGAAGAGAGATCGTAATTCCTGTCCTGTCATATTTTCAACCTTGAAAATGACCATTAATGTGATGGTGACTGGACTTCTTGACATTTTTTCGATTTTCTTGATTTTTTTATCAAAGCCTGCAAAGCTCACGGGTCTAATGCAACTCCGTGCTTATTAGGCACCTGCATTTCTCCCAGTGGCTTGGAAGGTGCACGACTCCACACTGACCATAAATATATGGAGTGGCTGTGTAAGGGCTTCTAAATGCTTTTAGAGGGAAGCAATATGATTTCTGCAGAGGTGGACAACATGATTTCTGCAATTTAGGTTGTATACTACATAGCACAAACTACACCCACAGCACATAAATCAAAGAATATACAGATAGTGATAAACTTAATTTTAAGTGAATACTTCTTATTGAAATTGATGGTATTTCTGAAATACTTTCCAGCGGTAAGAAGCAATCAAGTAGATTGTATGAAGAATTCATTGGAATGACCATAAAAAATATATATACACTTTTTTTTCTGAGAAGGGGCTGTGTTTCAACATCTAAAGGTCATTGTATAAATACAAATTTTTTGAGTAGTCTTTAGGTGCAATTTTTTAGTGTATTTTCTGATCTAATTTATTTAGAATTTTTTAGGTATTCATTGAAATCATAAGTTTGACAGGTGAACTCTTCACAATCAAAGTGCCCTATGGGTTTTTGAGGATGCTGAATCCATATATGCAGTCAAAAAACCAGTTCAAACAACACAAATCAAGATTTAGCCACACACTTTTTTGCTAGATTCTGACCAGAAATCTGCTAGAAACTTCAAAATGTCACACTTCAAAGACTACTCTCAAATTTTTAGATGTGTTGAATACCAAAGGCTAGGTAATCCCTATTTCTTTGTTTTGTTTGAATACAATTTTCTTCCTTTCGCCAGAGAGATGTGTTGCCACTGATTTGTCACTGTTAGTGGGTGGCTACAAGTATAGGATCATTTATGACTGCCATGATTCCATTGTTGGGCATAATCAATGTTGAAACTAATCAGTTCTGCAAATCTTCAGATGATAGTAATTCGAGCTTATGAATGAATTTCAACATATCTGCATGCAAAGAAGTGGTAAAGGAACGGTAGAATGGATTTTCATGATAACTTTGTTAACTACTGTAATTGAGCTGAACTGAACTAATATGTAGTTGAGGCTTGTACATCTGATAAAGAATAGTGCATATTCCATTATTAACTTAAAACAAGCAAGCTGTTTAGGTTGTTGCCTTGCATGCACTTCTAGATTAACAACCGAGTCACTGACTTACCAGGAATCTGGATTAGGTGAACTTTTCAATCACTTCAAGGTTTAACTGGTTTTTATCTTCCACAGTTGAGCTGAGTGCATGGTTGGTGGATATCTGTTTTACTGAAAAGGATTAGCTCTTTAGATTTTTGACTTGAAAATAGCTCTGCTGGATTGCATATTGCAACCTAGAATGTGTTGTCGATTACCTGCAGATGGGTAATTTGGCTTCTATCTTATCAGCTAATTTTGTTCTAATTTATAATTGGGTTAAAACCCAAACTTCTAACCTGAATATGTCAGGGCTTACTGCCAAATTGTTAACCTCAGGGCTTACTGCCAAACTGTTAACCTCTAGTGAGGTCAGAGACGATCTATAGCTTTCCTTCTTTCTATACCGGCCCTTTTGCACATAGTAATATTTTTGTAATATGAGGTATGTTTTTATTTAGAGAAAACTCCCGAAGAGTAGATTACTGGGCTGCAACTTCAAATAAGATTGAACTTGCCGCAAAACTATTCTATAAAATGGAGGCTTTCTATTATCATTTTCTGTTTTAAATTGAATAAACTTCCCACTTATCTATTATATAAAATGGGATATTTTTGTAAGAATAATATTTTATTATTAATATTGTTATTTTCTGTTTTAAATTGATGATGATATAAAATGGGAGATTTTTGTAAGAATAATATTTTATTATTAATATTGTTATTTTCTGTTTTAAATTGATGATGATATAAAATGGGAGATTTTTGTAAGAATAATATTTTATTATTAATATTGTTATTTTCTGTTTTAAATTGATGATGATAATGGTGGTTATTAATCTCCATTGAATTTGATATTAATTTATAAGATTTTTTTTTAAATGTTAAAAATTATCTGGTTTGTTTTAAAATTTTATTTTTGTACTCTAAAATTTTAGGAGATGTAATCATAAATTACCTAGTTTTGATGAGTTAAAAGTTCAGAAGGTTGGTATTATCATAAATATTTTGAAATTCAGATTTAATTTGGAGGTAGATAGGGCATTTTAAGAGTCTTTCTCATCTTCCACATTTTCCACATTCTCATGCCACAAAGACCATAAATTCTTTTGACTTAGGAATTTTCCAATGCCTTATTTCATTATGGATTTCATGAGATTTTATTCTTATTTTAGCAAAGTTGATTTGCTTCTTTAGTTAAAACAAAGAGATGCTTTTAATTTTTTAGTTTAGGTTATCTCTTTGTTAATCCTCTAATTTTTAATCACAACACAAGTTCTCCTTAAAATTAGATATAATATTTGTTTAATATTATTGCAACTATGTAAATGGACCTCTTCCACAAGACCACAACTGTTTAGCCAAGACTTGGAATCTTTATTCAAATCACACTTGAGCAACAAGTTGTTCTGTTTGGAGTTTGAAGCAACCTTAACAAGTCACTTGTCTTCCATGCTATTTATCATGTTCTTGTAACTTAAGTATCTAATCATGACCAAGCTTTTAGGGGGGAAGGCTTCAAAGAGGATGAAAGGATAGGGTATTGTTAGAAAATCGGAAAGGTAGAAACATTTTTTTTGGCTGGTAATTACTTGTGATTTCTTTGAATTATTATTATATTTCTTATGTTCTTCTTTTATCTCAGCTCATCAAGCAATTACCAAAACCAAAACATGAAGATAAAGGACACCAGATGTATGCGCACAGCCAGGGCAAAACCCCTATATAAGGGAAAACCTAGTCAAGAACTCTTCCTTTAGTAATTCAAATGAGATTGACTAAGAACCTAGACCAACAAACCTTCCTCGTCCACCAAGTCAACTTTTCAATATGTTTTAGCACACTTCGGTGGTCTCTTCTTGTCCAACAGTTTCAACTCAACACCAACCCAGAAATTTTGGCCCCCATCTTCACCATCAGCTTCAGAATTTCGGCCTCCCAGCAATTGCAGAATTCGATCCCTCCAACAACTTCACAACTTCACACGTGTGGGAAAAAGAGAGAGAATTTTGACTTCTTATGCTTGTGAGAGACCTCCTTATCCTTCGCTATCCTAAATTTCCTCTTCTTTCTTAGAAATTCACACTTTTTCTTTGCCCAGAAACTATAGATTGAACTTGTTGTGAGAGAATGGCAAATGAGGTCGAGTTGCTACCTTTATATAGTGATTCTGCTGCCCAGTTTAGGATGACTTATCCAGTTTGAGGCCGACTTGGCGGAGGAGCCCTAAATAAATCCCAAGAAGGGTTCTTTACAATATGACATGGACAAGGACACTTGACATAAACCCTAGAAGCCTTCAATGGAGGCTTTGACCTAAAAAAAATTGACCCAAGCATGAAACCCATGCTTTAATAAGTCAATTTATTTAATAATAAATTTTCTTTTTCTTTCTTTTGATAAATACATTTCATTATGAATCAAGTACAATTATGAAGACTGACACTAGTTACATTCTTCAACACTCCCTATTAACTAGGGACATATTCATAATTACCTATATCTATAGAGGTACATGGAAATTCTTCAAAATTAACTACGAAGAGTTCAGCATCACACTTAGTGCTACGGACTAGATTCCTTATCAGGGTAATTTATTCAGGTGGGACTAAGATGGATGAAAACTTTCAACCAGTCTAAGTACCATCAAGTTTACTAACTAACCATCAACCCAGGGATCTAGGTGTGTATCCAAGGTCAGAGCTCTAGTACCAACGCCACCCTCACTCTTCGGGATCTAGACATCAGCACATAGACTGACCCATTTTCCTCCCAAGCATCCGTCATTAGATGCTTCATCTCTCCCTAATAAATTAGATATATCCATTTGTCCAAGCATACTTCCTGAGTGTTTCATCCTTCTTTATGGAGAGATTTACACATTTAAACACAAACCCCAATCAACAATAAACTTTCAAATACGTATATAAGTAAATACAAACCTTCAGGGTCCTCACTCATTCTGATGCCACTTATATCAATTTATTCATATGCAACTAGTTGGAATCTTTTCTTCTTTTATTTCTTTAGCAACATCAAGACATCCTCAATACATTGTAGTACTTTCATTCATTCTCCAATTTCTTCTTCAAGGTATCATGACTATCATAATATTCCCTCCCTCTTAATTGGGGAGATGTACTCTTTTCTACTAACCATGCTCCCTCTTAACTTGGGGAGATCAACATTGGAGAACCTATCATGGCTTCATTCCTTTTTACAACATCAAGGTTATCTTGATCATCTTCAACTTATGAATATCTTTGAAGATTATGTACCTGCAAATCTTCAACAACAAGTACAACCAAATACATATACAGAGGCATGAAGTTAACTATATCAAAGTTATGTCAATATAATGGAAGCATCAAAATAATCAAATACTTTAGACATCAAATACCTAAACTTAGTTAGGTTTATAATCAACAAAAGTTACATACTCAACTTCTAGACTACATCATCAAAACTTAAAGCAATTCAATCAAGATATCAGTCTCATTATATCTAGGGCCTCAATATTATTTTCAGAGATAGACGCCAAACTCTACCATGATTTATTGCAAACTGATTCCATCTTCGAGACACAAAGCCTTCGATATCAGTAGTTAAATAAAATCCTACCATGCATTTAAGGTTTCAACAATGTTAAACTCTACTATGTTTTGTTGCAAACCATAAATTTTATTATCAAAACTAAATCATATCAAAAAACAATATTATCATTTCCTAGAATATCAATATTCTACTAGGGCTTTGTTACAAATCCTATAATTCACAAACTATGAGCATCAAAAATTAGGTTAGCATACTCATATATATATCTAGGATTTCATGCAATAACATTTCTCATCAATAAACCTAAGACACAAACATCAAAGTTAGAAATACAATGAATTTTCTCTAGGCTAGGGTTTTGATCAAACATACGAACATACACCTAGGGTTTCATTCCTAAGATCTTGCTATATATATTAGACAGGTTTAGTTCATAAATCCTAAATTACCAAACCCTAAGGATCTAGGGTTTCAATAAATGACTTAGATATTAACAACAAACCTTAAACAACTAGGGTTTCCATCACAACAATACCAAAATCCTAAACATCAAAAGAATAGGATTTCTAGATTTAATCGACAACCCTAAGTAGATAAGGGTTTCATAATCAATATTGACACACCCTTAGGTTAGGGTTTTATAGTGAATCATTTTAGGGTTCCAAAAGAATAATAATATAATGAGGTTAGATTCAATCTAATGATTAATTACCCTAACAAGCATCTTTATGATTAAAAACCCTAGACATAACGATGTTAGTAATGTAAAGAAAATTTTAAAATAGAATGAACATACCTTTATTATGAAGAGAACAAAGCTTATAGTCTAAGACATACTTCAAGTTGTTCCTTACAAACCTTGTAGAACATTAATTCTTTAAGGGCTTCCTTTGCAACCGAAAGTATATCCTTTGAAGTTTCCTCCATAACCTTAGAGTATTTAGGAGGCTTTCAAAGAAAATATAAAGGTCATTAGCACATAATACAAACAAAATCTTGTTGTAGTGACTGCAACACCCTCCCATATTTGGCCTGCATCCAAATTTCAAAGCCTTCCTTGTTATTTTCACTGATGGTAACAAACACTCGAGCTCATTCCATGAGCTCTTGTAGAGTCTTTTACACCCTTCACTTGTCTGAAAAACGATCATCTTTTGGCATGTTGATTTCTTTGTCATGCTTGCGGTCTTGTTTTGGCGAGTTTGAAGGTTGATCTTTGTGTGCATGAGTTGTCTTCACTCTGTGAACATCGATTGTACTCACACACAAAAGTTGTAAGCACTATCGCGCAAGTGTCGCCATGGTTGTTCAAAAGTCTATCTCATGTGTCTCACTTGTTGATCCAAAATGGATCTTGGATAGACTTCTAAGTCTAAAGTGTTCCTCACAGAGGAAAATGGAAGTCCAAGGATGTTCCTGGAAATAGTCCCATTGCATAGATATTTTCATTCTGAATCTACTGCAATTTGAATGGGCTAAAACAGACCTCGGTGCAAAAGTTATCGCAGAAAGAAGATTACCTTTGTCCTTTGGAAAAGGAGGCATTTCTTCAAAAAAATGGCATAAAAGGCCTTATATGTAAAATCACGTGTGAAAGGTTAAAAGGGCAGACCCGAAATATTATATTCCACAACCTAAATTCTTATTGGATCCGTGAGATGTATCAGGTTGGAGCGATGAAAGGACAAAGGCCTGATGGGAGGACTTGGTGATTGTGATTATGCGATATGCCGATTGCCGATGATCGGATTGGCGGATTGGCATCGGTGATGTACAGAACCCCTGGGTCATACGCGATGCGATATGCGATAGTGATCTGCGACGTGCGATCTCAACCGTCGGATCAGAAATGTGATCAATGGCCAGGATTAAATCAGCGGTCGGGAGATTGGCAATCCCCGACACAAAGGGCCAATGCAATAGCGATATGCGATGCGATCTGGACCATCCGATCAGGGATCATATCAATGGTCTAGATTAAATCGGCGATCCCTGATAGCAGGCCTATACGAATTGCGATTGCGATAAGCGATAAGGGCCGGACCCGATGGGAATTATAAGCCTGATTGCATAAAATTTGAAATCCAGAATTTTCAGATTTTCTGTGTATTAACAGATTTCGATAGAAAAGCTGAAATAAAAATGAAAATGCCTCGAAGCGATAAAGCTGGACCCGAAAGGAATTTTAGAAGCAACCCTATATTATTTGAGTTCTGTAAGCAAGATTTCGGGAGGACCTTAGGCGGTAAGTAGTATTGGCTGGCTCCACTCGATCCCATACAATGGATGACACGTAGCTAGCAGAGGAGAGAGAGAAACCGCCTTTTTGGGCAGGTAACCTCCGTACTCCTAAGCTACCCGAAAATGAATATCAACAGTTGGATCAGAGATCACACAAGTCAATGGTGGGGCTTGCGATAGCGACTGAAGGCAGACCTGATATGATTATAGGGTGGATGTGATAATATTTGAAGTCCAATAGAAAGCATTTTGATAGGTTTTTAGTCTTTTTCCCGTGTATTCAGGGTTTTGCCCAATCCACCTATGCGAGGCGATATGCTGCCTAATGGTAGACTTGATAGGGTTTTTAGAGATGCTTTAATGGAATTTCAAGTCCAGATTTCATGCCCGATAGTGTTTTCTTGTGTATTTCCGGTAAAATGCTGTGTATTGGGATTTTGTCCCATTTTCGGGTTTTTGCCTGGAAAAAGGCCCTGAATCCCCTGTAACGGCCCCTGATCATCATGCCACGCTACAAGCGGGCGTTTTTGGCAGACAATGATGCGTTTGAAGCCACAAAGCCGCAGAGCCAAATGGCCAGTCAAACAGACAACGCGTAGAGAAGCAGTAGGGCCACAAAGGGATGATTATACGCAGAGAAATGACTGGGGGAAGCCGAAGAGCCAGAAAAGTACCTCAAAGGAGCTAGAGAGCATGATTGAGGAGAGAAGCTAGAAAGAGCAGGTAGCACAGAGAGAGGAGAGATTTTTGGAGTCACTTGGAGGTCAAGTGAACTAGAGAGCATGATTGACAGGTAGAAAAGCTGCAAAAGGTCGTTGGAAGGTTGTTAAAGGTCGCTGGGAGGTCTAGCGAACCACTGATGCACGCAGAGGCCAAGAGAGAGCTCAGAGAAGCCAGAGCCGAGAGCCAAGAGCCAGAGCCAGAGCCACGAGCCAGAGCCACGAGCTAGAGCCAAGAGCCAGAGCCAGAGCTAGAGCCAAGAGCCAGAGCAAGAGCGTAGAGCCAGAAAGCTGAGAGCTTCAGAGCCAGGGATAAGATGGTGTCTAAACCCATTGTGTTCTATGTAAACCAATGGAGTTGAGTGAGGAGCTTGTAAAAGGACTGTTGCCATAATCCCAGAGAGCCTAGTCGAGTTGACTAGAGCTCACGGAGACGTAGCCCAAGAGTAAAGGGTGAACTCCATATTATATTGTTGTCTTATGGTTTGTTTACTTGCTACATCTTATCGCTTTGTGTATGATGTTTGTTTGCTGCACTATCTCACTGTTACATGCTGCATATCAGTTTAAGTAAATAAACTAAAGGCATTTGGTTAGTTAAGGACAAACAAAAGCATACACCTATTTCAAGCACATATTTAATTCCGCATTTTGGTTAATCATAATATCTTGGAAATATTTAAGCTTTGGAAGTGGGAGAGGTTCTTGTAAGTTCACAAGAAGCCTTTAGCGCCCCATTTTCAGATTAGGTGGTATCGGAGCTTGAGATTGATTTACCCCACCTTCAAAGAAGGTTATATCAGAATTCTTGATTGATAGAGAAAATATTGCTTGTCTGAAAGGTGTTTGGGCAGTCAAGGATTGATTGTATGCTTGGTTGCAGACTGACTATTGTTTGAGTTTGCAGAGGTGAAGGGAAAGCTATTGATAGCTCATTCTGTGAAGGACAAAAAGGAAGAAGGGATGAAGGCATTCGTCTTATCCCAAAGGACCTCAAGGCAATCCTTGAAGCACAAGAGTTTTGTTGCAAAAAGTTGCTGAATAAGCTCTTTGTTAATCTTATTGGAAGTTCTTTTGTTCATTGGCATAATGACAAATTCTACAAGTGAGTCCTCAAATTCTTCTTTCTTCACAAAAGTCTTTGATCAAGACATGAAGCAATATTTGTCCACCATGATGGATATGGTGAGAGAAATGTATGAGGATGGAAGGAAGAGCAACATACTTAGAGAGCAGTTGAATTTCGTGGAGGAAGAGAAGTAGTTGCTTTCTAACAAATTGCAGGAAATGGAAAGGCAACTTCATATTGAAAATATGAACCTTGAAAGGATGCATGAGTTGGAGTCACAGCTCTTTGTTTCCACAGAAGCCTTAGTCAGATATCAGCTTGAAGAAGAGGTAAACCATTCCAGTTTGTCTTCAAAATATTCTAAGAATGCTTATATTGGTTCTTTTGAAAAACATAATAGAGGCATAGGTTCCAAGATAATGTCCAAGATGGGCTATGAAGGAAAATTCTTGGGTAAACATGCAAAAGGTATTGTTGAGCCAATAATGGTTGAGGAAAATCCTAAGTATTTGGGTCTTGGCTATGAACAAGCTTATGGAGAGAGTTCCAAAGCTGCCATGAAGCCGTTGAAACAGTTCCAAGAAGGAGTTTCATTTCAGGTCCTCTACCTCAAGAGTGTGAAGATTGTATTCGGGAGGAATGCAATAGCTTGAAACATCATTTGTAGGATGCAGGTGTTTAGAAGCACATGCTTGAACCAGAGAGTTGTGGAAACTCTAACAACCTTGAAGAGATTGATGGTGTTCCAAAGGGAGCCACTTCTTCATTTTCTTCACCTCCTCATGAAGCTAATAAAGGCGAAAGAGAAAGGTATAAATTTCGTTCTTATCATATTCCTTTTGATTATGCAAAGCATGATAAATTTCCACATAGATATGGGAAAAGAATTGCATGTTCCTTTTGTGGTTTGGATAACCATGATGTTTCTAGATGTTGGAAGAGAATGGCCACATACAGGAAACTTTTGAAGGAAAGGAAGCAAGAAGCCAAAGGTCCATTGGACAAGGAAAATCATGCTGTCAAGAGGATGCACATGCAGTGCACTTACTGCCATAAGCAAGGGCATCTTGCTGAAAAGTGTTGGACTCTAAATCCAACAATGCTTCCACAAAAGCTGAAGAAAGTGGAAAGAGAAGATGGCAAAAATGGAAAGGAAGATTCCATGATTGATGTGTTTCAGGATGATTCACATGTTGATGCTGATGTGCAAACAAAGGTAGTACCTTTGAAAGGGATTGGTGAGAAATGGTTAGAGTTATTATCCAATTAAGATTGCATGTATATTGATGCATCTATTTGCATTTCTTTGTTAATGGAATGCAAGTTGCAGGATTTTACCAAGATGGTGAATGGAAAAAGGTTGAGTAGGAGACTCACTTTGTTGCTGCAACATTATATTTCATTTCAGCTTCGAAAGTACAGTGTGCTTAAGTGAAAGTTGAAAGATGAAATGCATGCATGAGCTTGATGTGCATGAACACAGGGATGTTGATGATTTCCTTGTTTTTGAACATGTATGTGTAATTAACTTGCAGGGTTGATTGCTTTGACATGCATGTGATGCAATGTTGACTTGGGAGAAGTTAACTTGGTCTCCAAGATGGAGATAATGATGAAGTGTTTCATCTTTGAAAAAGAGTCCTAATGGTCTTTTTCTACATGCTTGACTTGAAGGGTCATTTGTTTTAAAGGCATGTTTTGTGGGCTTGTTATCTAGTCCATCATTTGTATGCAGATGTAAGACATGGAGGTGTTCACAAGATGTGAAATCTGTTTCTTTTGTTGAAGCAAGAGTTTAGTCCATCTAGTTGTTGTTTGTGTTTCTGTTGTTGTTAATAGTTGTTGTTGACAACTTTTCAAATAGGTACAAATGAAAGTTTTGTGGAGCAGATGTACTTCACATTTGTTTGAGCCACCTTGGATCAATGATCAAGGTAGAGAAGTTCAAACTACCTTCTGTGACCATCTCAGCAGGAGTTCTACATGAAGTCAAGAAGGAAGACAGTTCTTCCAAGGAGGACCAACACATCCAGGAAGGAGAGTGGTCAAAAGCTTTGGTTCAGAGGCACTATGCAAGGCAAGTGTATGGAGGCTGAAAGAAGAGGGTGCCTTTACTCTCATTTATAGTTCAGATCAGTATGTCAGTCTTTTGGAGACCAAAAGTTCTTTAGTGGGAAGGTGTGATCCAAAATGGATCTTGGATATACTTCTAAGTCTAAAGTGTTCCTCATAGAGGAAAATGGAAGTCCAAGGATATTCTTGGAAATAGTCCCATTGCGTAGATATTTTCATTCTAAATCTACTGCAATTTGAATGGGCTAAAACGGACCTCGGATGCAGAAGTTATCGCAGAAAGAAGATTGCCTTTGTCCTTTGGAAAAGGAGGCATTTCTTCAAAAAATGGCATAAAAGGCCTTATATGCAAAATCGCGTGTGAAAGGTTAAAAGGGCGGACCCGAAATATTATATTCTGTAGCCTAAACCCTTATCGGATCTGTGAGATGTATCAGATCAGAGCGATGAAAGGACAAAGGCCTAGCGGGAGGACTTGGCGATTGCGATTATGTGATATGCCAACTGCCGATGATCGGATCAACAGATCAGCATCGGCGATGTACCGAACCCCTAGACCATATGCGATAGAGATCTGTGGCATGTGATCCCAGCCATTGGATCGGAAATAAGATCAACGGCCATAATTAAATTGACGTTCGGGAGATCGACGATCCTCGACACAAAGGGCCGATGTGATAGTGATATGCGATGTGATCTGGATTGTCCGATTGGGGATCAGATCAACAGTCCAGATTAAATTGGCGATTGGCAATCGACGCTCCCTGATAGTAGGCCTATACGAATTGTGATTGTGATAAGCGATAAGGGCTGGACCCGATGGGAATTATAAGCCCGATTGCATAAAATTTGAAATCCGAGATTTTCAGATTTTCTGTGTATTAACGAATTTCGATAGAAAAACTGAAATACAAAGGAAAATGCCTCGAAGCGATAAAGCCAGACCCAAAAGGAATTTTAGAAGCGGTCCTATATTATTTGAGTTTCGTAAGCGGGATTTCGGGCGGGCCTTAGGCGGTAAGTGGTATTGGGCTGGCTCTGCCCGATCCCATACAATGGTCAACGCGTGGCTGGCAGAGGAGAGAGAGAAACTGCCTTTTTGGGTAGGTAACCTCCGTACTCCTAAGCCACCCGAAAATGAATATCAACCATTGGATTGGAGATCACACAGATCAATGGTGGGGCTTGCGATAGTGACCGAAGGCAGACCCGATATGATTATAGGGTGGATGCGATAATATTTGAAGTTCGATAGAAAGCATTTTGATAGGTTTTTCAATGTTTTTCCCATGTATTCAGGGTTTTGCCCAATCCACCTATGCGATGCGATATGCTGCCTAATGGCGGACCTGATATGGTTTTTAGGGACGATTTAATGGAATTTCAAGTCCGGATTTCGCGCCCGATAGTGTTTTCCTGTGTATTTCCAGTAAAATGTTGTGTATTGGGATTTTGTCACATTTTCGGGTTTTTGCCTGGAAAAAGGCCTCAGATCCCCTGTAACGGCCCCTGATCATCATGCCATGCTGCAAGCGGGCATTTTTGGTAGACAATGATGCATTTGAAGCCATAGAGCTGTAGAGCTAGATGGCCAGTCGAACAGAAAACACGCAGAGAAGCTGCAGGGCCGCAGAGGGATGATTATACATAGAGAAATGGTTGGGGGAAGCCAAAGAGCCAGAAAAGTACCTCAAAGGAGCGAGAGAGCACAATTGAGGGGAGAAGCTAGTAAAAGCAGGTAGTGCAAAGAGCGAAGAGATTTTTGGAGTCACTTGGAGGTCAAGTGAACCAGAGAGCACAATCGACAAGAAACAAAGCTGCAAAAGGTAGTTGTAAGGTTGCTAAAGGTCGCTGGGAGGTATAGCGAACCATTGATGCATGCAGAGGCTGAAAGAGAGCTCAGGTAAGCCAGAGCCGAGAGTCCAGATCCAGAGCTAGAGCCATGAGCCAGAGCCAAGAACTAGAGCTAGAGCCAGAGCCAGAGCCAAGAGCCAGAGCTAGAGCACAAAGCCAGAAAGCCAAGAGCTTTAGAGCCAGGGATAAGATGGTGTCTAAACCAATTGTGTTCTGTGTAAACCAATGGAGTTGAGTGAGGAGCTTGTAAAAGGATTGTTTCTATAATCCCAGAGAGCCTAGTCGAGTTGACTAGAGCTCACGGAGATGTAGTCCAAGAGTAAAGGGTGAACTCCATATTATATTGTTGTCTTATGGTTTGTTTACTTGCTACATCTTACTGCTTTGTGTATGATGTCTGTTTGCTGCACTATCTCACTGTTACATGTTGCATATCAGTTTAAGTAAATAAACTAAAGGCATTCGTTCAGTTAAGGACAAACACAAGCATACACCTATTTCAAGCACATATTTAATTCCGCATTTTGGTTAATCATAATATCTTGGGAATATTTAAGCTTTGGAAGTGGGAGAGGTTCTTTTAAGTTCACAAGAAGCCTTTAGTGCCCCATTTTCAGATCACTTGTCACCCTCAACCTTAAAGACAATCTCACTGAGCACATGTTTTCCTTATTGGTTTGTGGTGTCCTATAGTCAAGTCATGCTAAGTGTCTGATCACAATGTCACGTCTACACAAGTTCACTTACTCTCACACTTAACCATTTTTCTCAGAAATCTGTCGACTGCACAAACCCCTTCAGCTAGACCCCGAATGAGCTACATTGCACAGTGTAAGCTCTCAGTGACCCTGCTTTGCTGCCCGGAATTTCACATTTCTTGAGGCTATCCTTCGGGGTAGCTGCTCTGCGCAATCCTAGAAGTGAGCAAACTACCTGTCTCTCAGAATTGCGCAGAAGTTGTCTCCAAGCCCGATCTAGTCTATGCTTCCCACAATATTAGTTATCAAGCCTCCCTCTGGTCAACCGGAAATTTTCACTGCATTGTGACTTGTGGTTGCACTCCTCTCCAGAATTGCGCAGATATGCCCAACTGCTTGCCCTGCATTGCCTGTAGAAATTGCATAGTCATGCTAAATTAGGCCTCCTGCTAACTTGCTTTGCACTGTCCCTGAAAATTGCATTGATCTTTTTGGTACACTTGTTGCTGCTTGTTCTTCATTGTTTTCGGAAATTGCACAACACTGCCTATCCTGCATTTTCTCTTAGAAATGTGTAGTTATGACCAACAACTTCCCACAACCCGACATTCCCTACTTTGGAAAATTGCGTAGAATTTCCTGCCGGTGCCCCATGTTGCGCAGCTCTGTCTCCCTCCTGAAAATTGCGCAAATTCTCAACCAGACCTTGAGTGACCCGCTCAGTGCTCACCCTGAAAATTGCGCAGAACTGTCCAAAAATTCCCTCGAACACCCAACTTATCTAACATCCGATTAAGGAAGTAACACGAACTCCTTCTCTCCCACACGCAAATCTGAAGTTGGTTACTCCTCACCTGAGACCTCCCAGATCATATCATCACATCTATGATGTCCATCCCATAACTTGTTAGTTTGCTAAAGCTGTTGGACTGATTCTAGGAGTATACACTCTTCCCTCTTCATAGATGAAGAAAAATACTACACCTACAGGAGTGGTAGTCTCATCTATTGAAGAAGTAATCCTCGCCACTCTTGAAGAGCTGGCAGAAGCTGTTGAGAACGAAGAGGAACCTCCTGTTTTCCTAGAAGGAGAAGAAGTTAAAAACTTACTCTTGGGCTTAGGTTCCGGCAGAGGCAACACAGGAGGAAGATACAGAGACGAACCAACAAATTTTGAGGTTGAACCATTGGATTTAGAAGAAGAGGAGGAGGATGAAGAAGAGGACAATATGGCTGATCAAAATCTAGAATGGATGACATAGGGCCCATTGGCACTCCCAAGTGTCTTGCACAAGATGCCAAGACACATAAAGAAGTTGTTAACAAAGTATGACCCTAACAGAAGAGTGAAGGCTGAAGATTATCTAGATACGTTCTACCTACATTTACAGACACTTGAGGTACGTTATGACGATGTTGCATGTAGACTATTTCCATGTACCTTGGATGATAGAGCAACTGTATGGTACCACAACGTTCTTGTCAACTCCATTCAGAACTGGGGGGTGTTCAAGAGAATTTTCCTTGAGAAGTTTGTTGAAGACAAAACCCCCACCATGTTGTTAAAAGAGTTAGGTAGTCTCAAGATGGAGCAGAAAGAAAAAGTGAAAAATTTACCTAGATGTTTAACCATAGCTTAAACAAGTTCACTGCAGACACAAAACCTCATGACTCAATCACAGTTGACTACTACATGTTTACATTGTCGACCAACATTGCACAGTTCTTCAAGCAAGCTGCGAAACCAACACTTTTTGAAAATTTCCAAGAGACAATTGATGTGGAGAAAGACTTGCGTGCTATTGGAGTCATTGTTGAGTCCCAAACTTGCATCTTCCCTATACACCTTTTCAGCCTTATTTTCCATTTACTTGACCCACCAAGCTATCAAATCATTGCATATTAGTTTAAAAAGAGCTTATAAAATGGTTTCCTAACTATGTTTGTGACTGCTGTTTGATTTATATTTTTGTTCAATCAGCTACGGAAACTTATCACTTTCCGCAGCCAGCTCAAGTTTCCGCAACCATTTTGTTGAAGACTATGTTATAGGTCTCCAATGGAGAATCCGGCCACATGGGCAAGCTGCAAATGACATGTACATGGAGCGTGTCCCTTTGGTTCAGCCAAATCACTCACAAACAGCCATGGTCAAGGATGATCAAAGGAGTGGTCAAACCAAGAGTTTTGCGGTGGCACGGCTCTGTTTTTCCCACGTGAAGTTTTGCGTGGCAAGTTCCTCAATCTCCGAAGGTGTGCTAACACTTGTGGATCAATCCGTGAACCAAATCGAATAGCCACCATTTCATAGATTTATTTGTCATGACTACCATACTGCTAGATCTTAAGACGTGGAGATTTACGTGTCTATTTGGCAGCGTAGAATTTAGGAATTAGTTATAGCATCTTCAGTTATAAATAACGTGTTATCATACGCTTGATAGTTAGCTTTTACATGTAATCTTGATTGTGTTTACGAACCCACTGTGTCGTGCTCTATCTTTATGTTTTTACTGTACTTTGATATATGAGAAGACAACGTTCTTAAGTTCAATTTGTGACTGAGTATTGATTGGCCAACGTTGCAGAGGGCCCCTGTACACCAAGGCTCTGTATCTACTGTATAGTTTCTCACTTTCTTTCATTATGTCAATTCTTTCATAATCATTTACTTGTATATTATTCATGTTAACTGCTGTCCATATTTCCTTTTATGCTTTCTCATGATTGTTAGCTGATCAGTGTTTTTCTTTCAGGTTCTTGTAGGCAGCCCGGGCAATTTACATAGTTTTAATGACTAATGACATGAGATCATCTTGTCCTTTCTGCTGATTCATTTTCTGAGTTTTAATTCCATCATTGTCATTTCTTTCAATTCTGCTTTTCTTATTTACTTTTATGCAATTTAGATATCATATTACTCATTTGTTTATGATTACCTTCCTATAGCCAAGCGACTCAAATAGTGAGGAATCAGAATATTACTTGATGTAGTATGATTTAGTTTACTTTCCTGCAAGTTAGTGATTAAATTACTTATGTCATTTTCAGGGATTGAAGTATGAATGAGTAGTTTAAATCTTAGTTTCATTTTATGCAATTTAGATATCATATTACTCAATTTGTTTATGATTACTTCCTATAGCCAGAGCGAGTCGAAAGGTGAAGGGTCAGAATATGAGTTGAAGTAGTGTGATTTAGTTTGCTTTGCTTACAGTCTTTGAATTGCTTTGAGTTCATTTTTTATTTTCTTTTTATACAACAGCAAGGATACTGGGCTTCATTGTCACTAGTTCACTGTTTTGGTACATTTTTATTTTCTTTTGAGAATTGATTTCATCACAGCCAGTTTGAAACATTTTTGAGAACTTTAATGTTTGGAAAATCATTGTAGAAATCACCATTACCATCCATACTTGACTTTCAATTCTGCCATCTCACATTAGGGAATCAACAAAAGATAAACCCAAAAACAAACCAAAAATTCAAAAACGACAAAGAACTAAGAAATCGGTTATCTTGCATATACAGTGCACTTCACTTCAGCAGTTTACGACTCTTGGATTGACATTTTAAATAGCAATTTAGGACACACTAAATTGACCAAACAGTCATTGTATATGACGAACTGACTAAGGACTCCAAAGACACGGGCAGGAGGTCTCAGGCTACTATGAGTAAGGAAAAAGAAAAGGAAGCAAGTGAAATCGAAAACCTTACTCATCTCGTCAAGTCCTTGACAACCAAAGTTTCCGAACTTAAGCAACGGACAAGCGAGACAACCGTGAACAACAAACCTCCCAGATTTGTGCAGAGGAAGAACTCAGCTTCAAGCAACAACAATCACCTGACCAAAACTGCATAGAGCGCTAACCTTGTGTTCAACATGGATGCAATCGTGACAGATCATTATTGTAAGTTCCATGGCGAATGACATTCAGAAAGGACTTGCAAAGGTTGGAACCAAGGAATGAGCACATTGGCTACACAATTGACTGATCAATTTATGGCCAGTGAGAAGGTTGAGCCTAAGGGTGAACATGAAGAAGAATCTATTGCATCTAATGAAGCTCCAAGTGCTAGGCATGTAATCAACATGTATCAATGTCTTAACGTTGCCCAAAAGAAGACAACCACCGAGAAGGAGCCTCTGAGTGACCGTCTGACCCCAAAGCAAAACAATCGATACAGTTTCAGAAGTCAAGGCCTCCCCACTATTTTTGGGGTTCCGAGAGAAAAATTAAGACAACATATGCTTAGAACAATGGATACACTAGTCATCTCGATACAAAAAAAACAAGGCAAGTCCAAGAAGACAACTACAACCAAAAGTACGTCCGTGAGCAACAAAGATAAAAGCAACCCACCGGACAACATGAACACAAGTCTACCCTCAGACAACTCGGTGATTCTTCCCTCTCTGGATTACAATATCATTGAAGAAATGAAAAAGACCAGTGTGAACGTCTCTCTTTATGAGTTAACCAATCTCAAGAGCCAACGAGATATTATTTTGCATGCACTGGGACAAACCTCCACATACAATGTTGCCTCGTCCAGCAAGGGACCAAGAAATTCTTCTGGATCACTTGCATCTGTGCTCAATGCACTTCGCATGGAAGAAGCGAAATCGCTCTACCCACCATTTTTGTTATCATTTGAAATATTTAACTTCAATGTCCACAACTGTTTGGTTGTGTTGGGATGGGGTCCCTTGGGTCAGTTTTCGGGTTAAGATAACCCAAGTTTTGATACATTTTTGTAATTAATGTAAAGTCTATACATTTGTGGATGCAGAGCGCGTAGATGAGTAGGAGTCAAAAGGGATTTTTCCCTTGTTTTATGTAAAGTTTGAGTTGGCCTTGAGATCCACCCATGGTCCGCGGACCATAACATTATATGAAAAAGGCTATAAATAGGTGTGTCTTAGAGAGTCGAAGGCAAGATATTGATAATCAATGGGTAGATGGAAGAGAAGTGATAGCGAAGAGAAGTGGGTAAGATAGAAAAAATGATATGCAACTAAGTGCGTAAAGGCCTAAGTAGAGTCCGCAGCTAAGTGCGCGGACCCCTGCAGCTGTGTGCACAAGGTAGTTTTGAGTTTGTAATCCTGAATTGAAGATCAATAAAGACAATTTTCGAAGAATTCTTGCGTATTTCTATTTACTTCTGTTTAATATATTTGTTTTCAATGAATGATGTGTTTTATGAAATATTGATTGAGTTTTACGCGATTCTCATGAAAACGTGTTTATGATGTATGCAATTCATGTTCAAGTACTTTCACACAGACTCTCATGAATTCTCTGATGTTTATTAATAACTTAAGCAAACCTGCTTGGACCCCAATTTAGGACTGCTTTTTGATGCATGTAAGTAGATAGATTGATTGTTAAAGGTCCACAAAGACTAATAGAAAACCTTCGTGAAGGTTTGGAGGCTGTTTAATGAAGTTGCAACAGTGTTCCCTAGGAGTGTATTGATCTATGTGAAGGCAGATCTGAGACACTAGAAGATATCACACTAGTCTCTAGATGTAGAAACTTGGTTCTTGCATCCCCCCATATTTCTTTGGGTGAGACTGTAGCCTGCGCTACGCGGGTTGTTACCAAAAGGGCTAGTAGTGTAGGGATTTGTTGGTTGGCACAACTAACTCTGAAATTGGGTCAGGACCCCTTAAGACAACAGATGGTTTCATTTCTGGGATCAAGATCTGCTTGAAAGAGATGTGTGATGTCACATCATTGGAATCCGACCAAGAAGAAAATTGAAAAGTGGTTGGATCAGAAGATTCATGAGTTCACGACGCAAGAAAACAAGAATCCATGCCTATCAAAACAAGAGTGGTTGAACAAGTATCTGTATATGGAGATACATGAGATCTTCTTTTGTACCTTCCCCATTGAGTTGTATGAATGTTGGCTAAATTGACAGATAGCCAAGGAAGGTGGAAGCTTGATAGTCCTATAGTGTGGACTCCAGAACTAGTGCAACAATTAGAAGCTTTTGAAAACAAGATTGCTCAGGCTGTTGATTATTGGCTCGATTGGATTTTAGGAGGATTTGTTATAGAATTTGCAGTTGATACCTCAGTCAGCTTTAGCAAAGTAGAGCGATGATTTTTCAAAGGAAAGCGAGGTAAGTATTTAAGGTCGTTGAATACTTGGATTAAAATGTTGTAATGTGAAAAAAAGTTTATGCCATTGCCTCTATGTTTGGAGCTATGCGAAGTAGAAGACTCTTTAGAGATCGAGAAAGATCAGGTCCAATATATAGTCCATTAATCAGACCTCCTTCAAGAGACGACGAAGGAGTGGTGTAGGCTTCACCGTGAAATGTCGTCCAACTAATAACGCAGGGTTTTCCGTGAACACATCATCCATCCACTCCGCCTCCACCTCCACCTCCATTGCATACACCTTCACCCAAACCTCCACCTCCACCACCATTCAACATGGTGAACACGATGAAGCTGCCAATTTTCAAAGGCATAGGGGGTGAAGATACATAGCAATTTTGGTTTGTTGTGAATGCTATGTGGACTGCGAAACAGATTACTGGATACACAATTGACTGATCAATTTATGGTCAGTGAGAAGGTTAAGCCTAAGGGTGAACATGAAGAAGATGTTGCTGCATCTGATGAAGCTCCAAATGATAGGCATGTAATCGACATGTATCAATGTCTTAATGTTGCCCAAAAGAAGACAACCACCGAGAAGGAGCCTCTGAGTGACCGTCCGACCCCAAAGCAGAACAATCAATACAATTTGAGGAGTCAAGGTCCCCCCACTATTTTTGAGATTCCGAGAGAAAAATTAAGACAACATCTACTCAGAACAGTGGATCCACCAGTCATCTCGATATAGAAAAAACAAGGCAAGTCCAAGAAGACAATTAAAACCAAAAGTATGTTTGTGAGCAACAAAGATAAAAGTAGCCCACCAGACAACATGAACACAATTCTACCCCCAGATAACTCGGTGAGTCTTCCTGTTCTAGATTACATTATCATTGAAGAAATGAAAAGTAGCCGTGTGAACATCTCTCTTTATGAGTTAACCAAGCTCACGGGTCAGCAAGATATTCTTTTGTGCACACTAGGGCAAACCTCCACACACAATGTTGCCTCTTCCAGCAAGGGACCAAGCAATTCTCCCGGATCACTCGCATCCGTGCTCAACGCACTTCACATGGAAGAAGCGAACTCACTCTGCCCACCATTTTTGTTATCATTTGAAATATTTAACTTCAATGTCCACAACTGTTTGGTTGTGTTGGGATGGGGTCCCCTCGGTCAATTTTGGGGTTAAGATAACCCAAGTTTTGATACATTTTTTTAATCAATGTAAAGTCTCCGTGATTTGTGGATGCGGAGCGCATAGATGATTAGGATTCAAAAGGGGTTTTTCCCTTGTTTTATGTAAATTTTGAGTCGTTCTCGAGATCCACCCATGGTCCATCAACCATGGCATTGTATGAAAAAGGCTATAAATAGGTGTGTCTTAGAGAGTCAAAGGTAAGACATTGATAAGAAATGGGTAGATAGAAGAGAAGTGATAGCGAAGAGAAGTGGGTAAGATAGAAGAAAATATCTACAACTGAGTGTGTAGAGGCCTAGGTAGAGTCCGCAGCTGAGTTCGCGAACCCCTGCAGCTGTGTGCGCAGGGTAGTTTTGAGTCTGTAATATTGAATTGAAGATCAATAAAGATAGTTTCTAAAGAATTCTTGCGTATTTTTGTTTACTTCTATTTATGATATTTGTTGTCAATGAATGATGTGTTTTATAAAATATTGATTGAATGTTACGCGATTCTCATGAAAACGTGTTTATGATGTATGCAATTCATGTTTAAGTACTTCACGCAGACTCTGATGAATTCTCAGATGTTTATTAATAACTTAAGAAAACCTGTGTGAACCCTAATTTAGGACTTCTTTCTGATGCACATAAGTAGATAGATTGACTGTTAAAGGTCCACAAAGACTAATAGTAGACCTTCGTGAAGGTCTGAAGGCTGTTTAATGGAGTTTCAACAGTGTTCCCTAGGAGTGTATCGATCTAGACGAAGGTAGATCTGAGGCGCTGGAAGACATCACACTAGTCTCTGGATGCAGAAACTTGGTTCTTGCACCCCCCCATACTGCTTCGGGTGATACTGCATCCTGCGCTATGCGGGTTGTTGCCGAAAGGGCCAGTAGTGTAGAGATTTGTCGGTTGGCACAACTAACTCTGAACATGGGTCAGGACCCCCTAAGCCAAATAATGGTTCTATTCTTGGGATCGGGGTCTGCTTGAAAGAGATGTGTGATGTCGCATTATTGGAATCCGACCAAGAAGGAAATTGAAAAGTGGTTGGATCGGAAGATTCATGAGTTTGTGACGCAAGAAAACAGGAATCTGCACCTGTCAAAAGAAGAGTGGTTGAACAGGTATCTGTATACGGAGATACACGAGATCTTCTTCTATACCTTCCCCATTGAGCTGTATAAATGGTTGGCTAAATTGACAGATAGCCAAGGAAGGTGGAAGCTTGATAGTCCTATAGTGTGGACTCCAAAACTAGTGCGATGATTAGAAGCTTTTGAAAACAAGATTGCGCTGGCTGTTGACCATTGGATCTATTGGATTCTAGGAGGATTTGTTATAGAATTTGCAGTTGATACCTTAGTCAACTACAGCAAAGCAGAGCGATGATTTTTCAAAGGACCACGAGGTAAGTATTTAAGGTCGTTGAATACTTGGATTAAAATGTTGTTATGTGAAAAACAGGTTATGCCATTGCCTTGATGTTTGGAGCTATGCGAAGCGAAAGACTCTTTAGAGATCGAGAAAGATCAGGTTCAAAATATAGTCCGTTAATCGGACCTCCTTCAAGTGACGATGAAGGAGCAATGCAGGCTTCACCGCGAAGTGTTTTCCAGCTAATAACGTAGGGTTTTCCACAAACACATCATCCATCCACTCCGCCTCCACCTCCACCTCCACCGCATACACCTTCGCCCACACCTCCACCTCCACCACCACCATTCAACATGGTGAACACAATGAAGATGTCAATTTTCAAAGGCATAAGGAGTGAAGATACAAAACAATTTTGGTTTGTTGCAAATGCTATGTGGACTGCATAATAGATTACTGATGACAATATAAAGAAAGCACAATTGGTTACTGCTCTACAGGATCGTGCACTAACTTGGTATATTAAGTATTGTTCTGATAATCCTCTTGCATCACTAATAGAGACTAAGGTGACTTTAAACAAAGAGTTTAGTAAGCCTAAGTCTGACTCACAGATAGTAATTGGATTCAAATAAATCATGATGAGGGTCAATGAGACGCCTTGGGAATTGGATCAAAGATTGAAGTGTCAGATTCGAGAAGATAACATGTAGCTCACAGATAGTTAACATCGCGAATGGTTTATAGCTTTGCTTCTGCCCCACCTGCGAATTACTCTATCACAGCAAAAGATAGGAACACATGCAGAAGCCTTGTAAATCACAATGAGGTTACATGCGTCACCTATTCAAGATGCGACCTTGGGGGTACAACAGATCCACTCTCAGTTACAGAGCTTACACCTAGAATTATAGAGTTTGAAGAAAGACAAGGAGACTAAACTAGAAGTGCGCATGGAAGTATGGTTTCTGAAGTGCAAGATCCAGGGGCACGATAAAGACCACTGTCCCATGTACTTGAATTATATTATAGGAGGGGGACCAATTCCCCTGAAGCCAAAAGCTCCAGCAAGGCCGAGTGTGGGGGCTACGCTATGATGTGTTATTTGTCAAGTTGCTGGACAACATGCGACAGATAATTGTCATTTACTTCAAAAGTTTGTCTAGACACCCCAATAGTTGTTCTGTAACTTCTGCAAATCGGTGGGCCATGATGAGCGCCACTGTCACAGCTATGAGTTGATGATGGAAAGAACACCTACATACCAGATGCAAGTAGAAACTCGGCCTCCAGAGTAGGGCACTGGAGAAGTGCGTAAAGGTTATAAGCAACGAGGACGGGGCCGAGGAGGAGGAGGGCCTGGTAGAGGCCGTGGTCAGATCATCTGCTACAACTGCGGACAGCCAGGGCACTACGCGCGAGAGTGTCAGAATCAGACACGCCCGTCATGTCAATACTGTAGCTAGTTTGACCATACTATAGAAGAATGCCCAATGCTGATAGCTAAAATGCAAGAGAAGAAAGAACAACCTTAGAAGCCTACACAGAACTTACAGATGATGAGAGCTGAGGCCCACGAGGAAGATCAAAGCGTGAATATAGTGTTGAGAAGTGGAATAACAACTGGCGATGATAACGGTAAACAACTTGAAGAGGACAGATGGGTCCGCAAAGCCCCAGAGAAGGAAGTTTGTTTTGATCTGAATCACACTAAGGAACCATTTATGGAAGCCAATAAAAGCTTCATTTCGGCCTCCACCTCAGGAAGCCAGGACAAGGTGCAAGAAACCAGCGCTCATGTAGAGGTTGATCCATCTGTGCTTACTACATTTTTGAAGACTTGCATAAAACTATTGTGCGATAGAAAAGTTGTGGAGGGCCTGCAGGGATTAATAAACAAATGTGCCAGCAAAGAGAAGATCCTTGATGGACACTGGGTGGTAAGAAAAATTGACAAACATAAGGCAAGAACGAGGCATGAGATGAGGCTTACTACGTAGATAGGTGACTATGAGATGGACCAGGTCATTTTGGATTTGGGGTCCAATGCGAACGTATTACCAAAACAGACATGGGAAAGAATTGGGAGACTTGCACTGCAGTGGTCTCTGATTTAGCTTAGAATGGCGAACTAATAGAAAATCATCCCCATGGGACGATTATATAGAGTAATAGTCGATATAGAAGGTGCGAGCACGATGGATGACTTGGAAGTTATAGAGATCATTGATGACAATAATCCATACCCTGCACTCCTGGGAATTGATTGGGCCATTGATATGAATGGGGTCATCAATTTTAAGAAGAGGACAATGTTGTTTGAATGAAAATCGCTTCGGGTTGTAGTACCATTGGACCTTGCAAACCCAGACATCACTGCGTCGTTGTCTACAAAGCAAGTAAACATTGGTACTGAAGTAGAACCGAAATTCTCCAAGATTGGAGATTATTGGGACAACGCTATCGTGGATAAAGTTGCTGAGTTACACTGCGAATACTGGGATCTATTCCCTTCCAAGTTCTCACTTGATTGGATATCAAAAATAAACATTCAATAATATTAAAATATCAAAATTATTATTTCAAATATTACATTTTAATAAATTATAAAATTTTAATAAAGTAAATGAAATTAGAATATCTTTAAAATGTGATTAAAAAATTGCAATACAAAAAAATTATAGCTTTAAATATATCTCTAATTTTTTATTATTATTTATAGAATTATATATTTTTAAAGTTAGAGATGCATTAATATCTTTCTTATTTCGTATGACAAGAAATCTTTCGGTGATAATTATGTAAGAGAAAATATCATCTACCCAATTTTGAACCAACTAGTGTGGTTTTTTTATTGTTTAATTAGGATGAGTTTATGTTAGGACTAGTTTGTCACTTGGATAGAAGAATGATCTACCTAGAAATGCTATTACCAAAATTGTATGAAACTCGTTGACCTTGGACATCCCTTAGGATCGTTTAATTCCCCAAATTCCTCAACACCTCCCATGAGGTTTGAACTTGAGATCTGGTGAGGACTAGACCCCATTAAATCTAACTAAAAAGAGATTTGAACATAAGATCTGGTGAAATCTAAACCTCACTCAAACCAACTAATTTACACTTAATGGATTATATATACATTAATATCACCACTATTACACTATTATTCTTAAATTAGCACAACCCTATAAATTAAATGGCTTGTAAATGCCTATACACTTCCATTCATTATAAGCATCAAAACACTTCATCATAAATCTCAAATTGCTAAAGTTAAAAGAATCACAAAAATTAAATAACTATAACTTAATTTAAAATTATTATTATTGAGAATTAATATGTAAGTTAAATATATATACATTTAAAAAATACTTAACAAAATTCTTAATTATGGATATTTACTCTCATTTTAACGTGAAAATATTTAATTTGTAAACAAATTAATTTGTAACTTTTCAATACCGCATCTCCAAAAAAAATTATAACTCATTTAATATAACAAGATTTATTTATATGAAATTTTTTTTTGTTATTATTTATATGACAAATTTTTTAACTAATAAATTTAATTAAAAAACAAAAATATATAACTACTTTGACACCAATCAATTTGACTTCAATTTTAATTTTAGAGCTCCCAATAGACTCCTAGAGGAAGAGTGTAGTACATTTGAATGAATAGTAGGGAAGCAGGATACATCCATAGATGTAAATAAATATTTTAAAAGTAATTAAGGCACGAACAGAAAAACCCTTTGCTTGTGAAGAGACATACACATGGATGCACAGCCTGAAAGAAATGAGGCAGGGGCTTTGATCTTTCACACCATGAGATTCTCTAGAGCTCTTTTGGCCTGCGTTCTTACTGATGCACTGGACGAGCTGTGCTTAAGTTTCTTCAACAAGGGTGGTGCACCCAACTGCTTCATCTCTTCCCTCATCTCCTCCATGAGGGTGAGGTTACCCAACGCTCCCGCTGCATACTCCTGCACAAGATCACACTTTGAACCCAGAAGGTTCACCAGGTTCGCCACAGCCCTCGGATGGGCTCCTATGGCTTGAATATTATCAGGGCTTATGGACAGATTATACAGGGCACCCGCTGCATTTTGATGGACTAAGGTCGAAACAGAGTCCAGAAGTTTTATCAATCTTTCAAAAGTACAAGCTATGGAGGCAATCATTTTCCTGCTTCGGCCATTATAGGAAAGACTCATGATGGCTCCCGCTGCTTTTTCCTGAACCAGAGGGCAATCCGAGAGCAGCAAATCCGAGAGCCTCTGTGGGAGTCCATAGATGGAAGCAATCTTGATTTTGTTGGCCATGCCACTTGTGGATAAATTCCAGAGCAAACTCGAAGCACTGGACTGTGCAGCGAAAGATTCATGGAAGAGCACTGCTGCAACTTTCTCCACAGATCTCTGCTCCTTCAGTATTCTCTCTCTGTTAATTGGGTTGAACGAGAGACTCTCCAGGACCTTAACTGCATTTGCTCTGACATTCCATGAATCAGGAAATTCAACAAGTGATGCCAGCCTCTGAATGCTGAGGTGATTGGAAGCTATTCTCACCTCATTTTCCTCTGGAATTGAGAGCATATAAAGGGCTTCTGTGGCCTTCTCGAGCACAGTGGTGGATCCTGATTTCAGTAAGCCAATTACCCTCGATATTGCACCTTCATAGGTAGCGAGATCCAGCAGAGACTGTGAGAATCCTAGCATTAACAGATCCAGGCCTCTTATCTGCTGAATTTCTGAATCAGAGTCCAGCATTGATACAGCGAACCCTATAGCCATGGGGGAATTTGAATACTCAGCCCTTTTGGAAACCTGGATCCTCTGTACCACCAGATCACAATTATCAAAACTCTCGATCAAATTCCATAAGTGCTCTGAAATTCCTGCAGTGGCCAATACTTTTGTTTTGATATCTCTGTCCAAGCAGAGATTTTGCAAGAGCCCTGCTGCAAAAAATTCAATTACTGGCCTAGACGAAGAAGAGCTACATGAGAAAACTAATTTCTTGAATAAATCCTCACCATTGATATTGATAGTACCGTTGGCTATTCTACAACGATATTCTTCATATCTAGAAAATTCCCATAAAACCCCCAGTATATTTGCCTGCACCTCAATGTTGCAGGAACTGCAGATAAGAAGCTTTAACAGAGCAGCCATTGTACCTGGTTGCCAAGCTTTCTTAACATCAAACTCACTGTTATTTCTCATCAATGCACGCATCAGAGCTACTGCTTCAGACACAATATGATCTCCACCAGAGGAAGCTATAACAGATCCCAGCAGCTCCACAGCACTTGGATCACTAATACTGCTGATCCTTTTTTTCATAAATTCCTCATTAGCAACTGCTACAATGGTCCCAAGGTATTTCAATGCCTGCATCTGAACAGATTGTGAATTTGATGAACTTAGAAGACTAATCAAAGCTTCCAATCCCCCTGCTCTGCAGAACTGCTCCATCTCCTCTGTTCCCCATTTGTATACATCATCTTTACTAACTGTTTTAGCTCTTAACTTAGCAACAGCTTTCAGAATTCTCTTTGGACAAGGCCCATGTATTGGTTCTCTGTCGTTGTATTCTTGTTCCAGCTCATTCAAACATTCCCATATATTCATCAAATCCCCTTGCAGAACATTTCTGTAATTCTTTGCCATGGGTGGCTGCATTGAATTATGGAAAGTGCCCCCGCCCTTGTTGCAGCAATAGGCATTGTACAGAGTCACTGCATGCTTTATTCTGTTTCTTGTTTCTGCCAACCTGACGTTCAAATCCCGGGGACACTGCTTGCCTAGAATAGACACTGTATTAACATTAATCATGTATTCATCCAGACTATTTCGGGCTTCTTCCAGAGCCTTGCAGATGAGTTTCAAGACTCTGTAGAAGTTCCGATCATGATGGTCAGAGTTCCCTGTGTTTAGTGATGGAAGGGCTTGTGTAATGAGAGTAGGAAGCAGCCTCAGGTCTGCCTGAAGCTCTGTGGCCACAGGCTCGAGCTTAAACTTCATGTCATTGAGGAGGAGATCTACGTGATTGTAGAGATTAACGAATGAAGCTACAACTGCAGAGATCTCTGAGATTGTTGACCCCCGATCGTTCATTGTACTTCTTCACAGTAACCCTATGCACTTCTTTGTCCTCTACTCTCATGGTTGCTAGGGAGATAAATTTGTTTAAAGCTCATGTATAAAAGAAGGATTGATACAGGCAGGCTTTGAGAAATTCCTCTTGATTTGATTTGTTTTGCTTCCCTGGTTTCCTCTTTACCATACTTTTATAAATTTGAGGTAACCAGCCTGTACTTCTAGCAGGTTTAGCTGTATTTCTTGGTAGTTTGTGTATGCATGAGGTCAGTCTAGGTTGGCGTAAGGGCACTTGAGGGTGGGATAAATGAGCTATGGGATTTATACATTGAATATATACTGTTTTCGCAATGGAAAAAGGTGTGCGGATGGCCAAAGCAAGACATTCTTACCAGATTTCATGCGTTCCATTTATGTTTTCTTGAAAATATATGTGCAATCTGTCACGTTTATTCGAAAATGTCTGCGTTTTTTCTTGGGGTTCCTTTATCTTTTTCCTTTATTCTCTGTTTCATAGTTTTTAACGTGATTATGATCCGTTCCCAATATCCTATATTTATGCAAATTCTTCTCATTAATATTTTTTTATATGTGATGCCATAACAAATTTACAATAAAGATCCAAAAGGAAAAGGAAGAGGAACAGGAACAGTTGGATGCTAATATGCCATTCAACGATATGTATTTTTAATGTTTCTTTACACTAAGTTTGTTTAAATGTGGATTTTTTTATTTATTTTTAATATTCCTTTGGTGAAAGTAATGGGAAATTGGTGAAAGTAATGGGAATTGAATGGTAATTATTGTGTATTTTGGATTTAAATGTGGATTTTTTTATTTATTTTTAATATTCCTTTGGTGAAAGTAATGGGAAATTGGTGAAAGTAATGGGAATTGAATGGTAATTGTTGTGTATTTTGGATGATTTGTAATTGAAATGGTTAATTTTAATTTTTTTATTATTTAATTTAATAATATATTTATTGATTTTGAAATTGACTTAATTAATATATTTTTTATTTCTACCCTAATGTGATAGAATTTTAGTAATAAATAAATTTACAAATTAGATAATTTGACTAATTTTATTATTTATAATAATTTATATGAATAGTTTTATATATTACATATATATATTTTTCCTTGGAAAAATCATGATTTTCATTAATAAGAAAATTACATGTTGTATATGCCTGATGCATATGCTATGAGGCATAGTTTGTCAAGAAATTTTTGTTTCACTGTATCAGATCAAAATTATGGTGCCTTGAGTCCAAGCAGGGAGGCCTATATTCAAAAATTATTTTTCAGATTGTTTTTCAAAAAAGATATATGCTTGAGTCAAACTGCAATAGAGTTCTGAGATAATAGTGAAATAAACATATGTATATTTTTTCAGTTTGTTTTTCAAAAAAGATATATGCTCGAGTCAAACTGCAATAGAGTTATGAGATAATAGTGAAATAAACATATGTATATTTACAGATAGAGACTGTGAAAACATGAAAAAAACCATGTATCCAGGGTCCCATGTATCCAAGGTCCCATTGAGCCTACTGTGCACCTATGTCCATGAAGGGAAATTTTGATATTTTTTTATTAATATAAATTTGGATTTAATTAATATTAATATTGATTATAAAGTTTTATGTTTGATAGAATTGTTTTGCTTGCCGTGTGAAAATGGAGTAGGTTGATTCTTTTATCTTGGATTCCTCCCTTTGGAGTTGCATTTAATATTATTTATAAGAGGAAGCATTAGATGTTTTTAAGCTTCATTTTATCTCAAATAAATAAATAATTCTAGAAGTTGAGTTGATCTACTTATTAACTCACTTTTAATGTGATGTCATTAATATCACATACTTCGATAATTGTGAATTAAAATTGAGCCACAATTCCAATAACAATTGAAATTATATTCTAGTTAGTTTGAAAGTTGTAAGGGGTTGTTAAAACCCTTAAAAAAATATCCTTAATACCATATACATGAAACTACCATTATTAGGAGTTCCCAAGACAAGTAAGGTTATGTTTGAACAAGAAGCTATTGTCTCGGAGTTCCCATAACATGTGGGGTTATATTCGAACAACAAGTTAGCATGTGGGAGTTCCCATAACAAGTGGGATTTACCATGTGGAGGCTCTCATAACTAGAGTTGTTCCCATTGTATGTCCACTTTGTAAATCCACATGAACAAAACAACCATAACAATAAGTTTATATGAGTTGTCATTAATGTGTTATATTTCATATGAATAAAAATTGTGAAATTGAATACATAACAAAACATTTTTCCTTTCCCTCACAGTCCTCCAAGTACAACTCCTCAACTCTCTTAGCCTAGAACAACCATTAGATTTTACATATAAATTACTTATCAATTTACAGTATACTGCAATAAACAAATATAAGAAACCCATTGCATTTTACATACCACTTTTACTTTTTCCATTTTACAAATATTTTGTAATACAAAAACATGATAATTTTTTTTTACATATATATTGTAATACACAAATATGATAAATTTCATTTATAAGCCATGCTAATTTGTTTAATCTTGCATTTTTAACATATGGATTTCACATTGCCCTATCCACTAGGGTCGCCTGACTCTCTTTTGTGTGATGTTAATGTGTGATCCACCCAATAATGAGATCGGTATCTTTGTATTGTCCTTTTGTGTGGACTCACTTTCTTCAATCAATGTCCTTAGTTTAGATGTGTAACTTTTAGGGATCTCTAATGTTTAGCTAGGGTCCTTTGTCACATTAAAGGAAATTTTAGCTTAAAAAATGTCGATGAAATGTTCATAAATATAATATGTAAACTAATCAAAATCCTTTATTTTTTTTTGGTAAGCTTGGTAGGACCTTTCTATTCATTATCTCTCAGAAAATTGAAAGTTACATCCAAATTCCAAATGGTTAGGTGGCCTCAACCTACCCAGAGGGAAACCAGGTTTGTTGACCACCTAACAACATGATAAGCCATCCAAAAGAAAAATATTATAAGTCTGGCAAGCCAGGCTAAATAAGTCTGAGTGTCCTTATACTTCCTAGAATCTAGATAACTATAAACATACTGAAAAGTGTGAAAATGTTGCATGTAATAAAAGTCAAAACAAGGGGTGCAACATCAAACTACTCATCATCGGCTGAATCAATTGGAGCAAGATCCTTCACACTTGAGCCTGGAAGCTCAGTTTGAGGGATGCATGGAATATGCTACTCGATACGATTGAGGCATCCATTCTGCTTTTGGAGTTGAAATTGAATCTTCTGAAAATCCTTACTGTAATCCGGGAACCTTTGAGAAGATGAGGGTGAGCCAAAAGAGAAATGCTCCAAAGCTTTAACCAGGAGGTTCTTCATCATCCAGTACAAATGAAAAATTTGTTTATACTGAGAAGATCTTCCCCGAGAATGGTTGGGGTCAGGCACCAGAGTTTTCCAATCATCCAAGTCAATATCTAGAATACCAACTTTTTGATTGAGCTCATCTTCCCATTTTTCTATAAGCTAATGGACTTGGGCATAACTGCCCTCATGACAAGAAGTGACCACTTCATTAATAATTTGGGATGTAGACTTTTTGCCACGGGTTTTACCAACTGATGCGTTGGGCTGACAAAACTTAGGGAATTCTTTAGGCTGTTTCCCACAGCCGCGAGAACCCTGGGTGGTCTTTCCCTTTCCAGAAGCAACACGAGCCATGGATCTAGAGTACCTGCGAGGCCTGTTGTCAACTAACTTGAACCCTGTGAGCTGACCCGAGGGGAGCCTATACCCAGGAGAAATAAGCTTCCAAGAGTCGTACTGAGCTAGGGAACCTGCCAATGTAACCACATGTGAGGGCGATGACTGATACATAAACCAATTCATTCTCTTGTTGTAGACAGGAAACCAAAAATAAAAATAGTCCCTGAGCCAAACATGAATCCAACTTTGCTCGAGATGTATGAGGGTGTAATTATAAACTGAACCGTCCACATATCGAAACCATGAAGGTTCAGGATGTAAACCATAGACATGTAGAATAAATACAGTCATTGCACTAAGGACAAAAACAAGAAGAGAACCAGGAACAACCCATAGGCCTAACCCAACAAATGCCCATCCACGACAACAAAATACCAAAGAACACAAACACAGGAATACAGTAAAAAAAGAACCCTCATACAATTATGAAACTGCTGTATAGGAATCCAGGTAGGGATCCTTCCAAACCATCCAATTTAAAACATAAACATTCATCTCGAAGACCAGTAGACATATATAACGAGCCATAGAGCAGGGATACAAGGTTTGAGACTGAAAACATACCCGTGAAAGGAGGCCTGAATCAACTGTAATTGAACCAACACCCAATGGAGGATCACAAAGGACACCTTCCCCAAGCCGTCGTGTTGCTCGGACCAGAGCAAATTCGAACAAGACTTACAAATAAGAAACTTGCAAAACTTACCGGTGAAAAAGATGAAAACATTCCACGCTATAATGCCTTTGCCACCTTCTAGGATGATATTAATTGACACCATGTGTGAGGACACCTTTCCATGTGCTTCATGCATGTGGATGGTGGTGGAGGATCACCTCGGTATTTTCATAGCGAGCGATGGGCAGGGGCGGGACTTAATCTCTCTAGCTCACAACTTGATTGGGGTTGCTCGTCTATATATTGACAATGTCGTTGATTGTCCCTAATATCCTGCTCAAGGATACCATTTAAGGGAGTCAAATCTTCCTCCAGGGGTTGCGGTGGCTAAGCCATCTCCATAGATCTGCCCAGGTGAGAACAACCCCAATTTGCTAGGAAATTTATAGCTTTGTTTCCTTCTCTTCTTACATGGGAAGTGAGGATGTAGTCAAAGTTGGGGAGAAGCTCACCCACTTCCTACACCAGTCACGCAATACACCAACTGTGGCTAAGATTTTCCCATCTTGCTCCTTGGTTCAACTTCTTGATGATTTCAATCACCAGTTTTGAATCACCTTCAATCACTAACTTTTTGTATCCAATTCTAATGACGATAATGAGGCATTTTTGACCGCATTAAACTCTATCTCATTGTTGTTATCATAACCGTAATCAACCGCGTATACAAGTCTAGTCCTCTTTTGCGAATCCAGAAATAGACCTCCAAAACCAATAGCCCCCAAATTTCCTTTAGAGGTGCCATCAAAGCTTAGCTTAATGAAGCCATCCGGGGGAGTAGAAAAGTGATGAGGTGACACAACAGGGGTAACTAAAAGTTTCCACGAGTTTGGGGCTATCATATTGGGGGACATATTCAAGATGTTTAGAATTCTAGCTTCATGAGGGGCGACCCGCCAATCATTCGGATGCCATTTTACGCCAATATTGTTTCTCTAATATTATGAATTATACCTTTCCATATTTCTTCCTGGGGTTTATGATGGTATTTAAAGATATTGTTGTTCCTTTCCTTCCAAATGGCCCATATGAGGAATCCTAAAGAAAGTTCCCAAGCTTGATTTCACATCAGGCTAGAGAATAGGCCTTTACGCCATAAGAGGATGGATTTCTTGATGCTCTGCTGATCCATGTCAAGGTGGCTAAAAAGGTTACCTAACTGTCTGCATTTTTTATCTCCAAAGGAGTAAGTGTTCAGGAGGTGTTCCAGATCCTCATTATGTTGGCCACATAAAAAACAAACCTAAGGACCATGGATTCCAAATTTTTGAAGTTGATCCCAAGTGAGGATTCACCCTCTGCACACCAACCATAAGAAATAAGCTATTTTCGGCCACATTATGCCTGTCCATATCTTCTTCCATATGTGATTGTGGTGGTTTTGATAATCTTTTGCTCTTAGACTGTATGCTTCCTTGATGTTGAAGATGTTGTGGGTGGAATATCCCCATCGAAGAATGTTAGGTCCATCCTGATTTTTGGTTTTCTCGGATTGTAATTATTTGTCCAATTATTGCCATTGTTTTGAAATGGGAGAGTTAGGCCAATCCTGTAATTCCTTCCATTGTCTCCCTCCAGAAGTCGGTTGGGTGGGGGCTTCTAGATTTGGTCCACTGTATAATAGTTATGACTGTTTGTGAACATAAATATCTCTCATAGATCATGTCAGCTAAACAATTTCTCCCTCTGTTTCCATGAGTATTGCCAGAAGAGTGTCATTTTTCCATTTCTAATTTCCCAAAAAAAATGTTGGGTTATGGGGTCTCTATTACCTGCTTTCAGGTTCCAGATAGAGGACCCCTTGGGAGGATCCTGCTATATGAGAGTATCCTTTTTCTGGATCGACATACCATATTTTTGGGTCCATATGCTTTTCCATAGGTCTTGGCCTCCCTTTAACCAACACCACCAAATTTTAGCACCCATGAATTGATTCAGAGTGAAAGGATATTGAAGACTTAATCCTCTAGCCATCTTGGAATTTGTGAGGTTGGTTTAAGATACTAATGCCCATTTCTTCAATTGTTGAGCTCCACCCCATAAGAACTTTCTAAAGATGTCTACCATAGTTGAACATGATGTTGGCCCCTAATTTTGACCTTTTTCACCATGCACATTCCACCATTGTATCATCCCTTACCTCCATATCATGATCATATTTGTCATATTTTGGCCTCTTTTTTCACATTAAGGTAAAATAATTATGTCTTTTAATTTTTAGAATTTTTAGAATTTTTAGTAAAAATTGAGCATTAGAAATTATTTTTGGCAGAAATAGTATTTCCCGTAATGGCTCCATTGGAGTTGTATGTGCAAGACACCTGGGCACAAACTGAAGATAGATTCAAGAAGTACAAGAACCAAGGGTGAACATAATACTATTGGGACACTCCAAATGAGTCAAAACATGCCCAGTCAAAGCTGGTCAAACTTGACTAGTCACTCAGGAAATCCCCTTATTTAGGGGTAATTTTGTGATTTTGTGGAAACTTCTCATATTTTGTGCAACAAAGGGATGGATTTGACTTTAGTAGGTGGAATAAGACTCTCATTGGTTTTTACATTCATTTTAGTTGATGTAGTTACATTCTTAGCCTATTTAAGCACAACAACTAAGCAACTATGGATATATTATTATGATCATTGTGAATTCTCTATTTTTGAATATAATTTGAAGAACTTGCCTTCTATTTATTGTTGTGATTACTGTGGGATGTGATTTTTGATCTTGTGTAGTTGATAGTCTTCAAGTGTGGAAGGGTCCCCATTCTAAGCTAAGTACACTACATTGTAATTGTTGTGCATAATTGTTAATATCTTAGATTGTTGAATATTTCCTTTACAATTTCTTGTGAATATTTTCTGAGTCAATTCATTGTATGTCATAGCCATTTATATTTTTGAAGTGATTTCCTTTCAGTAATTGGTTTAAGTAAGGAAGGAAAACCCAAGCATCTATGTTAGATCATCTTCCTTGTGAGCTAAGAATTGAATTGGAAATTGTGTTTATGCATTTAATATTTACTGGTTTCTTAATTTAATTGTGTTATACTTTATTGTGGAATTTGTTTTGTTGGAATAGGAATGATGAGGAAGGACAACTAGGACCTCTAAGTTAGAGCCTCTTCCTTGTTGGCTATGCTCTTCATAGAATCATTGCATTTAGATCAGAATTTCTATGTTTTCTTTACAATCGGTATTTTATATTTGTAATATGAAATTCCATTTGTAATATACATTTCCATTATTTTCATCTAAACAACTACTTCATACACCAGTTAAATCTAAGATCCATATACTTTAGGTGCGCTTCTAAGTTTACCAACCCGGATTGATATTAAAACAGATGCTCTAATTCACCTTCATAAATTAGATTAACATGCAAAAATAAAACTTCCCGCAATGGCTCCATTGAAGTCATATGTGCAGGACACCTGGGAAAAAAATGAAGGTAGATTCGAGAAGTATAGGAACCAAGGATGAATAGACTCTTATTGGAACACTCCAAATGAGTCAGAATAGACCCGATCAAAGCTGGTGAAACTTGACCAGCCACTAAGGAAATCCCCTGATTTAGGGGCAATTTTGTGATTTTGTGGAAACTTCCCATATTTTGTGCAACAAAGGGATGGATTCGACCCTAGTAGGTGGAATAGGACTCTCATTGGTTGTTAAATTCATTTTATCTAATTTAATTATATTCTTAGCCTATTTAAGTACAACAACTAAGAAACTATGGATATATTATTATGATTATTGTGACTTCTCTATTTTGAATATAATTTGAAGAACTTGCCTTCTATTTCTTGTTGTGATTGTTGTGGGATGTGGTTGCTGATCTACTGTAGTTAATAGTCTTTAAGTGTACCAAGAAAAGGTGGAAGGGTCCCCATTCTAAGCTATGTACGCTACATTGTAATTGTTGTGCATAATTGTTAATATCTTAGATTGCTAAATATTTCCTTTACAATTTCTTATGAATATTTTCTGAGTCAATTCATTGTATTTCATAGCCATTTATATTTTTGAAGTGATTTCATTTCAGTAATTGGTTTAAGTAAGGAAGGACAACCCAAACATCTAAGTTATATCCTCTTCCTTGTGAGCTAAGAATCGAATTGGAAATTGTGTTTATGCATTTAATCTTTACTGTTTTCTTAATTTAATTGTGTTATAATTTATGGTGGAATTGGTTTTGTTGGAATATGAAAGATGAGGAAGGATAACCAGGACCTGTAAGTTAGACCCTCTTCCTTGTTGGATATGCTCCACATAGAATCATTGCACACTTAGATCAAAATTTCTGTGTTTTCTTTACAATCAATATTTTAAATTTATAATATGCATTTCCATTTGTAATATACTTTTCCATTATTTTCATCTAAACAACTACTTCCTACACTAGTTAAATATAAGATCCATATACTTTGGGTGTGCTTCTAAGTTTACCAACCCGGATTGATATTATAAAAGATACTCTAATTCACCTCCATAAATTAAACTAACATTTTTGGCGTTGTTGCTAGAGAAGCAAACTTAGAAAAGAGCTAGTTAGGAAGATTGTTAAAAAAAAAAAAAAAATCATTGTGCTTAATCATGCTTAGACATAGAAATTAGAAAGGTAGATCCCCAAAACAAGACCCCCAACCACTAACAAAAACTTATTCACTACAAAATCCATTTGCAAAATAAGATCTACAAAATAGGATGTTAAAGAAGTCATTTCGAGAAGGAAGGTATGCCACCACAAGGATTTTCTCAAATCCTTGTCCACAATTTAGAATGGTCACTGGGGATGAATCTTCAGTTCAAAAGATAGAAGATGAACAAAGCATCCATGAATAGGATTCACAAGAAGAGAACCTAGAAGCTTCTTCTAGTTATCTTTGTAAGGAGATCAATGAGTTATGGATCACATACGATAAAGTTCAAACAATAGAGCTAGAATTGAAGAATATCTAGAATATGTATCGCAAGATCCTTTGTGCATTCATGATTTTGAACAAGTTCCACAAGAAGAACATTGTGCTATGATAGTTGAGGAGAATCAAAGACTTAAATATCACACTCAAACTTGGTTTCAATTAGTCACTAGACCACAACACCTCTCCATTTTTCAACATTACTTAGCATCAAATCTTTATGATCAACTAACTTTTCATGTCTATGCATTCATTAAAGTATATTTTTCAAACTTGGATATGAGTCTACTTATGATCTTGTTACGCAAATGGATGCATTAGAAATTATCTTATACTTAAGAGAATGATTTATTTTTCTACAATAGAGTAGGATATAATAGAATCAATAAATAAATAGGTAAAATGAGTTCAGAATAAGACTTTTGGTTCAAACTCTCATGAATAATTCTTCAAATCATTGTTCAATACTCATTTGGAAGGATTTTATGGCAAAATGCAGTAAGAAAAATCATATTTTGGGTAACCATATAGGATCATTTTCAAAGAATTTTTTTAAACAATAATCTCTTGAAATCTAGTTTTTAAACCCATTTTGAATTTTTCAATTTGGATCACAAATATAAAAAATATGATCAAAATAAATATTAGGTCTCAAGTGAAATTTTGAGGATAGAGTTATTACAACCTTGATTCGAGGGGTCTAATGAAAACATTTTTACACAATATTCATATGGAATATAAACATTGAATCCTAGTTTCCAAATCAATTTGAATCACCTCAATCCAACATCATATGAAAAATTTATGCTCAAAATACTATCTGCTTGTCGAAAACTCTGTGTGGTGACAATTTTAGTCATTGACTGTTCATTGGCATATTTCACATTCCAAATCATCTTATTTTCAAAACCTATTTCTAAGGGAGATAGATATTCAAGTATAGTTTATGACACAATTTGAATCATCTCATTTGAAGGCCAGGTGAAAACGTTATGCCACATTTAGTGACTGCATGTCTTAAAATCAACATAGTGAAACTCTGCCTCTTAGGTATGTTCATCAACAATTTTGTGATATCAAACCTAAGGATTTTAAAAACATGTTTCTGATGGATATAAAAATATGAATCTACTTTAATATACAATTTGAATGGCATCTATCCAATCTTTAATGAAAATGTTACACTCCAAATAGTGGTTGTTGGTGTAGTAAACAATTCACAAGAAGCTCTATAAAACATGACACTTCTCATCATTTTTAACATATCATTTTAAACCATTTTGAAAACCTATTTATACTGGAAGTATCCATATGAATTAACTTCAACTTGAATTTGAAATCACTTTAATTGGACATAAAACACATATTTTTGAATAAAATACCGTTAGGAGGTATAGGTTGGCCACAATTCCTCAAAGGGTAAACAAATGAATTTTATTTGTATATCATATTTGGACTTGTTTTTAAAGTATTTCTTGTAATTATTTTACATATTTCTTGGAAGAATAGATACTTTACACCTCTCTTCCTCCATAATCTAATATTGTATTGCAGGCAAGTGCTATTTTTTTCATGTCTTAGGAAGATTTAAAGGGTGAACTCCATGGATGAATGACTTTTCAAGTCAATCTTTAAAAATTCATATATGAGAATATGACATGCAAATATTCAAGTCAAAGAAAAGTGGAATTCATATGATGTTGAGTTCATCCAATGAAACTCAAACTCTTGAAGCTCGCCTTTAGTTGCTGGCCAACAAACCTACAAGATGGATTGAGATCAAGGCAAAAGACATGAAGCCAATCATGAGAAGAAGAAGTCAAGTTCTATACCATTACAAGTCACATCCATTGCCAAAGAATCATTTCATAGGATATATTGTTCATGATGTCATCCATCATCCATATTGTATGATAAGCTCCACGATCATGCATTTGAAGTCCAGACATATTATCTATCTATCTATCCATCTACTACTAGATCATGACTTCAACCTATCTTATTTTCATAAGCTTTCCATACATCTCTACTCCATTATACCTCAACTCCATCTATAAAAAAAGGGTCAAAAATAATAAAGGGGTTTGGCTGTGAAAATCTAGGTTTCTGGCACAGTACAAACCCGAATTCATATTCAAAAACCAAGTTACTTGGCTAGTTTGAATTCTTAAAAAAAATGGTTCTAATTTATTTTTGTGTTTCTCACTTTCAATTTTATTTTCTGCAAAATAAAACCCTCCAATATGAATACTTGAGGACAAGTCTCAGAATAAGCAAGGGGGGAAGAAAAGAAAACAAGTGCATTTGTTTTTGCCTTGTTAAACTCAATAAGGCTAGCAACTCAAAATGCAATACATTTTCACTTCAAATCTATATGTGATCACTTTAATCAACAATTATAGAGGGACCTGAAAATGAAAAGAATTTACAGAGGGACCTGAACATAAGTAAAAGTTTACATCACAAAGGGACCTAAACATAAGGAAATTCTACTTCACAAAGGTACCTGAAGCTCAAGTTAAAAATCTATACAAAGAGAAACCAATTAGAAGAGCTATTTGAAGACCAGTTCATCTCAAAACAACTAAGGGAGATATTGGAAAGACACCTCTTTTCAAGCATCAACCAATCAAAGTGATGGAAACATTGTAAGTTACACATTTATTTTTAATGACTTTTGATTTTGAAAGAAATTCTTGAATTAAGAGACTAATTAAACCTTGGTGAATAAGAGTGTAAGCCCTTCATCCCCTGCACATACCTTAATCTTTTTCTTTTCACAAAATTTTACCTTACCATCTATTCAAATCAAAGTCATTTTTTGCAAAAAGTCACATGTCTCTTTGCCTACAAAACAAAGTCTTTTTTGCAAAACAAGTCACATTAAAAAACATGGGTTAGTGTCACAAAAATGAGAACAAATGTGTTTGAAATAAGGAGTTATAATGTTATGAAGAACTATGGAATCAAGATGCATTTACATGAGAAATTAAAAAATTACTCTATTTTTTTTGGGTCTTGAAATGACCTTGAAATGGTCATTTCAAAAGCTATTTCAAAGAGTAATTATTACAAGGAACATATGGAGAATCATTAAGAAATGCATCATGAGAAGGAAGACATTAGACTTTGAAGAACAAGGAGATGAAATAAATCATTACATGAGGGACCTTGAGAAGATCATTGTAATCATCAAAGAAAACAATGTGAATGTAGTCTTGATGATACATTATAAAAGGCTCATTTTGATAAATGGCATAAAAACTTCATACAATGGGTGATGCAGGAGCATCAAGGCCATTTTTCATTTGTAAATATGTGATAAAAGGGGGGTGTGACATTTTTATTATTTTATTAATTTATTTGTTATTTTTAATAAAATAGGAGATAATTTGGAAAAGTGAGGATTTTGTAAATATTCTTTTATTGATTAAAAGGATATGAGAGAAATAGTTTAGGAGAAAAATTAGAGATTAGGAATTCTATGTATAGGACTTTGTTGAGTCCACACCTAAAATATAGATTAGTTGAGGATTGGGTGGAGAAATATTTTGACTGAATTAAATGCATTATCTATGTATAAATATGAGGGGTTTTTGAGAGGATAAAGAGACATTGAGATTGTGAGTACAGTGTAAGGTTTTCTACTTGGAAGCCTTAGGGCTTATGTAAAAAGGGCCATCGATTTGCATATCTGGCCAGGAAGAACAAGAATTGTAATTTTTTTTTATGATAAATGTGTTTATAACTTTATTGGCGGAATTGTATTTATTTTCAGTGATTGGAATGAAACCGAAGTTCGGTGTAGGTTAAGATTTTAATGCCAGTTGGAAAGGTTGATTTCACTGTTTGTAGAACACATTGGCAGATTATATATATATATATGAATATCTGCAGTATTGAACAGAGGTATATTGAAGCCGTAAAAGTGTAGGACATGATGAACGCTGTTCTCATTTAATTTTAATGGCTTGATAATGTGTATGAAAATCGATTCTGGAGTTTTAATCGATTAATTGTGATACTAACTTGTGAGGAGGTTTTAATTATTGGAAAGTGCTTCAGAAATGAAGAGTTGTTTGCGTTAAAAGGACCAATGAATAGCATCATTTGTTGGAACAGTGTCAGCTGGAACAAATGGCGTTGTTGTGAAATCGATTGAAAGGTAAATGCAGAGGGTAACCTATTCGTTGTAATGATTATTCCAAATTGAAATTGAATCCATAAGTTTGTCATCCTGAACGCTGTCATTAGAAGATACAATATTCACAATTCCGGAATGAATGCATTGGTTGAATTATTAAACTGAACGTTGTTTAGATGGTGGCTCGACTGCAATTGACAGAAGGATTGCACGTTGTATAAAAGTTAAAAGGTAAAAGGTATGTGGAGCGTGTTAAAACAATAACCAATTGCGTAAATCATAGCACAATTGATTTGTTGAAGTGTGGAACCAGAATTGAATCTGGTGATTGGAAACTGAAATTAATAAAAAACGCAGAGTTCTGGTATTAAACGCAGAGTTCTATCAAATGATCGGACAATCTGTCCATTGGCAACGAAACAATGATGTGTTGAAATGCCAAATGAAGAAATTAGGATGGAAATTAACTTGCAGTAAATTTTGAAATCGATCTGTGGTATTGCAGCATAAATTGCTGTGTTGAACATTTTCTGATGGATGGAGCAGGCGAGGCACATTCTAAATGAGAGGTAAGCGCATTTACAAACATGTGTTAACATTATGGTTGGGCATCATTGCGTTTTGCAGATATGTGAATGAGTTGCCGAATGAAACGCAGTACTGTATATTTGAAGCTGTTTTGACAATGAGTTGAAGATTCATTTGCAAAGATGTGAAAGGCGCAGTAAGGACGCTGGCAATTTGATACAGAAACGCAGAACAATATGGTAGTAAGGGCATATCAAGGTGAAAGGCATCCAAGTAATCAGAAAAGCAATTGATGAATTCGACTACAGCTTGGCAAGTGGTAAGAATGTCTTCTGTTGTATTAAATAGAGATTGAAGACAGATTTTCAAAATCTGAATGACTGAATGTTTGAAAAGGGCGCATTTGAGTAAGGATTAGTCTAAGCATTCCATTGCTTAAAATAATGTCAAATTAATAATTGCGCATTTGGTCATGTTTATTGGATTAATGAGCATGTTCAAGATTTGACATCGGGATTGAAATGAAGTCTCTAAATTGGATTGAGAATGTAGACTGTAGTTGGATGATGTGTATAAACACATGAGCATGTTGATAATTATGGTTGAAGTTAAATGTGGAGAAAAGATTCCGCATAAATGGCATAGATGTGAATTTGCCAGGAATGTGAAATTACAAGCTCCTGCAAATCTAAATGGGAGAAAATTGCCGCGTGTACAAGTGAATTGGGCAATTATTTGAGGTGCATGCTTTATATGTTAAAGGGAGAAAGTTCCTGGGTAATGCAAGCTTCAGGCTTGCATCAATTTTTGGTATCAGAGCTAGAATGCTCTGTTGAAGATATTTGTTTTTTTTTTTTTTCTGAATGAAAACAGAAAGTTTTGTTGAAAACTAAAGTGTGTTTTTGAATGTGTGATGAATGATGGAAAGGAAGATCAGATTTTAAATCTGATATGCAGCATACACAATTGCAAGTGAACAAGATTGCAGGGAGGAAAAGATCATGCAAGATCTTAAGAGGTGAGATGATTTTTCTGATTTGAAATTTGTAAATGTAGTTTATGGTTGCAGAAAAGATGATGGCAGTAAACTTGGCATTCAGCTGAATAAGGAGGACAATTGCAGCGTCCTGAAGAAGAAGGTGAGTTGAAGAGATAGCCTGAAGAGAGCAGAGAGAGTGCTCGAAAGGTTCCAGAGGCAGTGAACCAAGTACTTACCAAAAGACTGAGTGAGGAGAGCTTGGTGAGGTAAGTGGCAGCAGAAGAGATTGTTGTCGTAGCGGCTAGTACACTCATGGTGAGTGAGAAACTCATGGTGAGTGAGAAACTCATGAAGGAAATGATCATGGAGGATCAGAGAAGAGGTTCAGAGGAATGCCACAGCGGTAGGATGAGTGACGAGGTCAGAGAAAGAGAGATTGCAGTGATGAAAGTATAATTGCAGGTACTAGAGGAATGGCTGCAAGAGCAGGAAAATCAGAATAGAGGTTGGATCTTTCCACAAAAGGGAAAGAGAATGATTTGGCGACAATTGCAGAGGAGGTTGAGGCAAATTGTGATTTCCTTGTTGAAAAAGGAACTTAGAGTTCTTGAACCAGAGATGGAATTTGAAGATTCCACACGCAGATTTGTTCAGAAGGATGTGTTGGAGGGAGCAGTCAAGACTGAAAAGTCTTGCGGTTTTAAAACTGACAAGTTGTGTATGTTTGCAGGTACAGTACAAGGAGATGAGCAAGCTTTAGAGTTTGTTCAAGAAGAATTGAATCTGAAGGCTGTTCAGATCGATGCTGAGATAGCAAGATCTCAGAAGGAGATGAAGACGAAGGAGTCTAATCAGGATGTTGATGCAGAAAGAGAAGGACCAGCCGATGACTGGTCAAGCATTGGTGAAGGTATGGAAAATCGTGTGAAGTTTCCAAGTTCTACTCCTAATGAAGTTGTTGAATTATATAGGAAACTAGATCTCCAGAGAAGAGAGTTGGAGAGACAAAGGACTTATGTGCATGATAATTTGCTGAGGAAGCAAGGCAGGAAAGTTCTCATGAATGACAGTTATGGAGCAGATGATGGTAAGAAGGAGAGACTAGTTGACAGTCTCATGGTGAATACAAATCAGCATACTGATGTGCTGACAAAAGAGTTGGAAAGGAACTTAGAGCAACATACTGAAGTGTTGCCAGGGAAAGCTGAGGAGAAAGCAAGTATAGATTTTCTGAGTCCTGAAGAAGACTTAGAGCTGCGGATGACTGAATCTACAAGTGAGACCGTTGGGCCTTGTGATTTTGATGCTGACAATTTGATTGTGTTTACAGGTGAGAAAGAAGACAGTTCATCATTTGGAATTGTCTTGGATGGAGGAGAACAGTTGCAGAAAGAAGATGAGACAATCATGTCTCATAAGCAGAGGCTTGTTACCGTGGGTGACAAGAAAGAGTTGGCTTGTTTGTATAGCCAAGAGAAGACTGGTGGACAAAGTTTTGGAGCTGCTACAGTGTTTGCAAATCTTGAAGAGGATGGACAATTTCTGAAGATTGTCGAAGGGGAAGATGGAGATTATGCTGGAGTTAATTTGTAGCATGTTAATGAAACACTGAAATGGTTGCTGGAACCAGAGAAAGAAATTGAAGTGAAATTGCAGATGATGAGCAAAGGAATGTTGTAGAGGGACAGGAAGTTTGGGAGGCCGCAACATCCATAGTGACAGCTAGAACAACATGTGGGACGACATTTATGGTGACAGCTGAGGCAACACTGACAACAGTAACATCTATGGGGGCGCTAAAGCCTTATGGTTTTTATTCTAACAATTGTTTTGTGAATTTAGGTTTTATTGAAGATGCTGGAGAAAGTCTGTTAGACAAAGAAATTGAACTGATGAGGCAGATGATGATGAAAGAATCCCGGAAGAGGCCAACAACAGTAAAACAAAGGAGAAGCAGCAAAAGAAAGACAACAAAAGATTGTGAGAGCATAGCCAGTGGAGCAATGCAACATAAAGTGTGGAAACCTGGAGAAGAACATCAAAAAGAAGCAGTGGCAAGTGGAAAGTTGCAGCACAAGATATGAGATCTAGGCATACACAGACCCGAACACATGATCAGGCGATCATGATTAATTTTAACGTTGGGTGTCTGATGCAGGAGCATCAAGGCCATTTTTCATTTGTAAATATGTGATAAAAGGGGGGTGTGACATTTTTATTATTTTATTAATTTATTTGTTATTTTTAATAAAATAGGAGATAATTTGGAAAAGTGAGGATTTTGTAAATATTCTTTTATTGATTAAAAGGATATGAGATAAATAGTTTAGAAGCAAAATTAGAGATTAGGAATTCTATGTATAGGACTTTGTTGAGTCCACACCTAAAATATAGATTAGTTGAGGATTGGGTGGAGAAATATTTTGACTGAATTAAATGCATTATCTATGTATAAATATGAGGGGTTTTTGAGAGGATAAAGAGACATTGAGATTGTGAGTACAGTGTAAGGTTTTCTACTTGGAAGCCTTAGGGCTTATGTAAAAAGGGCCATCGATTTGCATATCTGGCCAGGAAGAACAAGAATTGTAAGTATTTTTTTATGATAAATGTGTTTATAACTTTATTGGCGGAATTGTATTTATTTTCAGTGATTGGAATGAAACCGAAGTTCGGTGTAGGTTAAGATTTTAATGCCAGTTTGGAAAGGTCGATTTCACTGTTTGTACAACACATTGGCAGATTATATATATATGAATATCTGCAGTATTGAACAGAGGTATATTGAAGCCGTAAAAGTGTAGGACATGATGAACGCTGTTCTCATTTAATTTTAATGGCTTGATAATGTGTATGAAAATCGATTCTGGAGTTTTAATCGATTAATTGTGATACTAACTTGTGAGGAGGTTTTAATTATTGGAAAGTGCTTCAGAAATGAAGAGTTGTTTGCGTTAAAAGGACCAATGAATAGCATCATTTGTTGGAACAGTGTCAGTTGGAACAAATGGTGATGTTGTGAAATCGATTAAAAGGTAAATGCAGAGGGTAACCTATTTGCTGTAATGATTATTCCAAATTGAAATTGAATCCATAAGTTTGTCATCCTGAACGCTGTCATTAGAAGATACAATATTCACAATTCCGGAATGAATGCATTGGTTGAATTATTAAATTGAACGCTGTTTAGATGGTGGCTCGACTGCAATTGACAGAAGGATTGCACGTTGTATAAAAGTTAAAAGGTAAAAGGTATGCGGAGCGTGTTAAAACAATAACCAATTGCGTAAATCATAGCACAATTGATTTGTTGAAGTGTGGAACCAGAATTGAATCTGGTAATTGGAAACTGAAATTAATAAAAAACGCAGAGTTCTGGTATTAAACGCAGAGTTCTATCAAATGATCGGACAATCTGTCCATTGGCAACGAAACAATGATGTATTGAAATGCCAAATGAAGAAATTAGGATGGAAATTAACTTGCAGTAAATTTTGAAATCGATCTGTGGTATTGCAACATAAATTGCTGTGTTGAACATTTTCTGATGGATGGAGCAGGCGAGGCACATTCTAAATGAGAGGTAAGCGCATTTACAAACATGTGTTAACATTATGGTTGGGCATCATTGCGTTTTGCAGATATGTGAATGAGTTGCCGAATGAAACGCAGTATTGTATATTTGACGCTGTTTTTACAATGAGTTGCAGATTCATTTGCAAAGATGTGAAAGGCGCAGTAAGGACGCTGACAATTTGATACAGAAACGCAGAACAGTATGGTAGTAAGGGCATATCAAGGTGAAAGGAATCCAAGTAATCAGAAAAGCAATTGATGAATTCGACTACAACTTGGCAAGTGGTAAGAATGTCTTCTGTTGTATTAAATAGATATTGAAGACAGATTTTCAAAATTTGAATGAATGAATGTTTGAAAAGGGCGCATTTGAGTAAGGATTAGTCTAAGCATTCCATTGCTTAAAATAATGTCAAATTAATAATTGCGCATTTGGTCATGTTTATTGGATTAATGAGCATGTTCAAGATTTGACATTGGGATTGAAATGAAGTCTCTAAATTGGATTGAGAATGTAGACTGTAGTTGGATGATGTGTATAAACACATGAGCATGTTGATCATTATGGTTGATCCGGATTTAAATAGGAACGCAGCAAATTACAGAGATAACCATATACACAAAGATGCAGTGGAAATAATACTTCATTTCATTAATGGAAAATACTGAAATATGCTTACAACCAGAAATGGACATAAACCAGCTAGGGCGATGGTAGCTTATCTCTGAGAAGAGATGTGATGGCTACATGCCTCTGAACTGTGTTACCATGAGGCTCGAAGGCCTATTTATTGTTGAGAAATAATGGAAAACCCTTAACATTCCAAAACCTAACCCTAGGAGATGAAACGCCAAACTGTGGGCCCCGTTTTGGGGTAAATTGGTACATCAACTTCCCGGGGTTGTAACTTTGGCATATGATCTCCGTTTGACGCGTACAATAACTCATTAGAAAGATCTATCCGAGCACTATCATTCTCGGAACGGGCAACATCGGTCCATTCCATGGACCCATCTTGCCCTCGGATTACCCAAAAAACGTCGTTTAGGGCCTCAAAACAGCTCCAGAAGTTCAGGACCCGAAAAACTGCTAAAAATAGTAAGTTGTGCTACAATTAAGGAAACTGAAAATGCTGAGAAAGACAATGGTGGGGGTCCAGGTGGACTTGGCAGGTGGCCACCAATATCCACCTGGATCATTCCTCCCCCATTAGGAAGCAATGGTCCCCATTGCGTTGAGCTCCTCCATGAGATGAGGAAACTTCTGCTGAACTTGTTCCCTGGTGAGCCACTTGCCCTGCTGAAGGAGTTGGCCTGCTTTGACAACTCGATACAGTTGGATATTCTGTTGGCGAGTGTTCTTGATCTGTGTGTCCATGATCCGATCAGTTGCAGCTTGTTCCATGCAATCTGGATTTAATTCTGTGGGTTTGAGCTGTTCTGCAATGTCGGATGTGTCTAGCAATGGTGGAAAGTATGGCCGAAGGCGGTCCACATTGAACACTGGGTGCAGGCCAAGGAATGGGGGAATGCTGAGCTCAAATGCATTGTCTCCCATAGCCTTAGTAATGGTGTAAGGACCATATCGGAGTGGTCTCAATTTCCGATAGGCTCCAGTAAGGCGTTCCTTTTGCAAATGCAACCAGACTTTGTCGCCCACCTGAAACTTGTGTGGCACCCGATGTTGATCATGTCGCTGCTTGTACTTGGCATTTGATTTCTCAAGAATGTCATGGACCTGCTGGCGAATATGTTGGATGCGCTCAATGAAGCTGGTGGCCTTATCTGTTTCGGACTGGACATGAGCTGAATTCATGTGAGTAGCTGCAAGTGGCATGGCCACATCAATGGGGCATAGTGGCTGGAATCCCAACCCCACCTGAAAAGGGCTATGGCCAGTGGAGCTGTGAAGAGCTCGGTTGTAGCTGTGCTGAACATAGGGGAGGCTCTCGTCCCATGTGCGTGGATGCTTTGAGTTATACATGCGCAGAATGTGCACAATCATCCTATTGACAACCTCTGTCTGGCCATCAGTTTGAGGATGGAAGGCTGTGGACTTTGTGAGTTTGGTGTCCAGCATTGACCAGAGACTGGACCAAAATGTGCTGAGAAACCGACTGTCCCGATCTGAGATGATAGACTGTGGGATCCCAAAGTGCACCCACACTCGTTCAAAGAAGAGTTTAGCAGTGGCTTCTGCTGTGATATTCTTCTTGCAGGCCACCATAATGGCCATCTTCGAGAACCTGTCGACGACCACAAAAACACAGTCATTTCCATGCTTAGTGGAAGGAAGGCCTGACATGTAATCCATGGAGATGGATTCCCAAGGTCGACTAGGGGTAGGCAAAGGGGTATAGAGGCCGTGCTTCTTAATGGTCGGTTTGGCAATGGCACAGGCAGTACATGATCGGATGTACTTCCCAACATCCTGTCGAAGATTCGGCCAATAGAAATAATTTTGCAGTACTGCCACTGTTTTCTCGACCCCGAAATGCCCAGCAGCCCGACTGTAGTGTGCTTCCCAAATCATCTTGGCACGCTCTCTTGAAGGAACACAAAGGTGACCGAGGTGGCATAATAGGGCATCCTGGAGGTGAAAATCTGCAACATGCCGACCCTCCAAGAGTGTCTGGTATGTGTGGCCAAATTCTGGGTCGCTTTTGTAGAGAAGTGGCCAATCAGAAGTCTCGTGCCCACAAGAGTTGAGCACGGTGGTTAGCGCCATGATCGGTGGTCGACTGAGGCAATCTGCAACATTATTGGTGCTGCCCTTTTTATACTTGATATTCAAGTGAAACTGTTGCAGGTATGTAGACCACTTCTGATGGCGATCATTCTGCAATTTCCCTTGGGTCTGTATGAACTGCAGGGGTCGGTGGTCTGTGTGGATGACCGTTTCCTTCCCCAAAATGTAATGCTTCCATTGTCGGCAGGCCTGTACAATGGAATACATCTCTTTATCATAAGTGGGGTACTTCCGGACTGTGTCTGAAAGTGTTTCACTGTGATATGCCACTGGATGTCCATGTTGAGTAAGGACTGCCCCAATAGCATAGTCAGAGGCATCTGTCTCGACCTCAAATGGTTGTTGTAAATCTGGTAACGCGAGCACTGGTGCCGTGCAGAGGCGATCCTTCAACTCCCTGAATGCCTTCTGTTGAGATTCAGACCAAAAGAATTTTGCTTTCGCCCCTCCCTTGGTGACTTGACTCAAGGGCCAAGAAATATGAGAAAACCCCAACACAAACCTGCGGTAGAAGTTGGCAGACCTAGAAAGCTGCGGAGCTCTGTTAGAGTGGTTGGAGAGGGCCAATCCCGAATGACTTGGACCTTGGCTGGATCGACATGCACCCCCTGTTCATCAATGATGTATCCCAGATACTGAACCTGGGTCATGCCAAAAGTGCATTTCTCCAAATTGGCACATAGCTTGTGTTGCCGCAGTGTTTGGAGAACCTGTCGGATGTGGTGGAGGTGCTCTTCCCAACTCTGGCTGAAGATCAGAATGTCATCCAAGTATACTACTACAAAGGAGTTGGTGAATGGCCGCAAGATGTCATCCATTAGCCTCATAAAGGTTGCAGGAGCATTCGTCAATCCGAAAGGCATGACCAACCATTCGAAGAGGCCCTCCTTGGATTTGAAGGCAGTCTTCCACACATCGGAGGGTTCGATTGGTACCTGGTGATATCCTGACTTCAGATCGATCTTGCTGAAATATTTCGCCCCCTTTAGTTGGTCTAGGAGGTCATCAATCCGCGGGATCGGGTACCTATTACGGACAGTGATCTTGTTCAGCGCCCGATAGTCAATACAGAGTCTCCACGTCCCATCCTTCTTCTGTACCAACACGATCGGGCTCCCACAGGGCGATGAACTCGGACGGATGTGACCTTTCTGCAGGAGCTCCTGAATCTGCCTCTTGATTTCATTGTTCTCCAGAACGGAGCGCCGATAAATTGGTCCATTGGGTAGCGGCGCACCTGGGGTCAGATCGATGGAGTGCTTGACTTGACAGTGCAGAGGAACCCCTGCCGGGGAGGTGAAGATGTCCTCGTACTCCTCCACAATCTTGTCCATCTGTAGTTGTCGTGCAGAGGGACCCCGTTTGGAGGCCGCGGCCACTGTCTTCTTCTTTCCTTGAGGGCGTATCATCAGGAAAACAAATTTCCTGGTTTTGGAAATGATCTTACTGCATTGTTTTGCAGTAATCAAAGAGATGGCGGCAGGTGGTGCTACCTCTGGTATCCTGAACAACTTATTTCCCAATGTAATAATAACAGCACGGGGCCTTGATTCATACACAGCATGTCGCTTCCACAAGTATGGTTGTCCTAGTAATACATCACAAACTTCAAGGGGAGCAATGTCACACAATACCTCATCCGTGAAGGGCTTGATGTTGTATGGAAGGCGACACTGCTGGCTCACGCGAAGATCTCGTCCTTGGTGAAGCCACCCAATGGTGTATGGTTGTGGATGTGCTGTGGTCGGTAAGCCCAACCGCTTCACGACCTCTGCCGAAATGAGGTTCTTTTGACTCCCGCTATCAACAATGAACTGTATCGGGGAGCCCTTTACCCACATCTGGGAGTGGAAGAGACGCTCCTCCTCCTCTGGATCTTCGGGTTCATTTTTCTGGATCTTTGCGGTAGCAACAGTGGCGCTGGGATCCGCATCAATGATCTGCTTCCCTTTTTCATACCCCTTATCGGGTTCTGACTCAGAGTCGGAACATGCATCTGATTCTGAAACCTTTAGCTCAGCCACCAGTGACTGCTTGGCCCGACACTCACTTGTGTTGTGAGTGGAGCTCTTATGGAACTCGCACCATTTTCCAGTGTCCTTTCTCGGCTTCGCGGCGCTGTTCTTTGCTTGCAGCTTCGGCTGGTTGTCTTGGGCTGTCCCGCCTTGGCTTTGTCCTTTGTTCTGTGGTTTAGGGGCACCTTTCCCCTGCTTTGGATTCGCAGATCCAAAGTCTCGCTTCTTTTGTTTAAACTTCTGCTCGACCTTGACGGCATATCGGTATGCTGCGCCGAGCGAGGGGATGTTTAGGAATTGTATTTCTTCCTGGATGTACTTGTGCAGGCAGCCACGGTATTTGAGTATCAAATGTTGCTCCGAATCCTTGATACCCAACTTTGTGCGAAGGGTATGGAAAAGATTGGTGAACTCCGGCACATCTTGGTCCCTTCCCTGCCGCAGCGTGGTCCACTTTATGTATTCATCCTCATAGCTTCCGACAGGGTAGTACTGCTCCTTGATGGCATCCCGGAACGAATCCCAGGTGGGTGCGGCTGAAAATAGTGAGCCAGTACTTTCATCCTTCTGCTCGCAGTAGGTTTCCCACCAGTCCTTGACGTGGGGGCTGCTTTGAGAAGAGCAAAAACAATCTTTTCCCGACTCGAAAATTCATGAACAGAAAAATAACCCTCTAGCAGATTTAACCATTTATCTACGGCATCTGCGTCTATCTGACCCTCGAATATGGGGATTTCAAAATTAACTTGTACCTTAAAGGGTGTGGCATTTCCAGAGTAGCTACTGGAAGCCGATGCGTCGCTTCTGGGTAGCCGCTGAAGGATCTGGGCAAAGCTGTCCATCATCGCGTTCCGTTGTCGCTCGAGGGCTTCTTCGAGCAAGATTTTGATGGGATCTCCTGCCCCCTCGTCTTTCTTCTCGTCCGCCATGGGAGGCCGTCGGGATTTGCGAGGCTGGTCTTGCAAAGGTTCAACCAGTTCAAGCCCTAACTCCTTATATCCCGACCTTGTTGGGGACATGCAAAGAAAAACAGAGAAAAAGCAGACCGCTCTGATACCACTGATCCGGATTTAAACAGGAACGCAACAAATTACAGAGATAACCATATACACAAAGATGCAGCGGAAATAATACTTCATTTCATTAATGGAAAATACTGAAATATGCTTACAACCAGAAATGGACATAAACCAGCTAGGGCGATGGTAGCTTATCTCTGAGAAGAGATGTGATGGCTACATGCCTCTGAACTGTGTTACAATGAGGCTCGAAGGCCTATTTATTGTTGAGAAACAATGGAAAACCCTTAACATTCCAAAACCTAACCCTAGGAGATGAAACGCCAAACTGTGGGCCCCGTTTTGGGGTAAATTGGTACATCAACTTTCCGGGGTCGTAACTTTAGCATATGATCTCCGTTTGATGCGTACAATAGCTCATTAGAAAGATCTATCCGAGCACTATCATTGTTGGAAAGAGCAACATTAGTCCATTCCATGGACCCATGTTGCCCCCGGATTCCCCAAAAAAACGTCGTTTAAGGCCTCAAAACGGCTCCAGAAGTTGAGGACCCGAAAAACTGCTAAAAATAGTAAGTTGTGCTACAATTAAGGAAACTGAAAATGCTGAGAAAGACAATGGTGGGGGTCCAGGTGTACTTGGCAGGTGGCCACCAATATCCACCTGGATCAATGGTTGAAGTTAAATATGGAGAAAAGATTCCGCATAAATGGCATAGATGTGAATTTGCCAGGAATGTGAAATTACAAGCTCCTACAAATCTAAATGGGAGAAAATTGCCGCGTGTACAAGTGAATTGGGCAATTATTTGAGGTGCATGCTTTATATGTTAAAGGGAGAAAGTTCCTGGGTAATGCAAGCTTCAGGCTTGCATCAATGGGAATCAAGTACTTTACAAATACTTATGTATAAAAGGGTTAAGGAATGGTGATAAAAATAAAAATGCATGTAATAATAATAAGGCATATGGTAATATGCACCAAAGGCAATTATAAAAAAAATCAACTTTTTGAAAACTAAGTATGATGAAAATCGATTTTTGAAAATCAATGAGGAAACTAAGTATGATGAAAAGTGGTCATCAAAATTAACCAAGGGAGAATAGACAAGTGTCAATGTTGTCCAGTCAAATAAATTCAAACGCTGCACCTACAGGAAACACAACGCAGCCAAAAGAAGTTCAAAACATTGCAAACTCAGTTCAAGAGTGCCATTTCATCAACACAGAAGCTCAGAGAGGCAATGAAGGCTCAAAAGAAGAGTATAAGGAAGCCCAGTGCTACAGATGAGAACGAGAAAGAGAAATGAAGGAGAAATAAAGGACAATGCTATGGCTAAAAAGCTCAGGTAGGAAGCATAAAACCCATAATTGAAATCGATTTTATAAGTACAGTCAAGGATGAAATCGATTCAAATCAAGGTGAAAATTTTTAGGGTATGCAGTGTTGAGGAAATCCTGAATAGTTTCGTGAAAAATAATGAGTTTCATTAACTAGAACTTCGAGATTGATCTGTGAGATACAAATCCTCAGAATCAAGTGAAATTCTCAGTGTTTGAGTTTGGATAGGAGTGGAGGTCAGTTAAGTTGTTAAAAAAAAATGGTTGTCAGCATAGATAAAAAATCCGAGTTTTAAGAGCATTGTTGGTAGCCTAAACTTGAGTTTGAGACTCTAAGTTACATTGTTGATAGTGGAAAAGATGAGCTCTAAAAGTTATGAACAAAGTGTGAGCCAAAACAGAACTCAAGTTGCATTGTTGGTGAGTGAAGTCAGTGTTAAGGTTGTGAGATGTATGAGTGTTTCCAGAAATCGATTTCAGTGCTGGAGTTAAACCATTTGTGGCAAAAACAAAATGTAATTTCCAGGAGCAGAAGAATGTAAGCAACATCATCTTTTCCAGAAATCGATTTCAGTGCTGGAGTTAGATCATTGGTGGAAAAGATAAATCAAAATTTCCAAGGAGCAAAAGACTGTAAGTAACATAATTTTTCTAGAAATCGATTTCAAAAATACAGAGCCTTATCTTTGTGAATAAGTAGCAGTTACAGAGTTGGTATTTCATCCTTAAAATTCGATATTCCAGCAAGGGGTTTCTCCTCATCTTCATGGGTATTCAAAAATCAAGGGTTTCTCCTCATCTTGTAGACAACATTCAGATCAGAGTTCTGGTAAGTACACCTCTGTGTTATTAATTTTTTTTCTTCAAATACATCTACAAGCTGAATCTTTCTTCACACAACAAAATAAATTTCTCTGTTATTTAAGACTGCAAATGAAGTTCTCCTCTTTAAAACAGAGTCATCGCTTTTTCCCATGAGATTATTCACTGTTGAAGGTTATTTAAATTGATACAGATACCAAAACAAGAAAGAACAGAGTCATCAAAACTTCAGTATGGGAAGAAGAATTGAGTCCACATGATTTCAAATCGAAAATTGGAATAAAGAGACTATCGAGAAGCTCTATCAAGCAGGCTTATTAGAGTTTCTTAGGAGATTTAATGGGTATAGTGCAAAAGTGATAGAGATGTTTGTATCTAACTATGGTAATGAGAAAACCATGGTATGAGGAATTCTTGTTCCAATCACACCAAATTACCTTTCTTAAGCCACAAATCTATCAATGACAAGGGAGGAATATTATAAAGGGAAACATTTTAAAGAGAATGGATGGAACTACTTTTTAGAAAAGAAAAGGAAAGGAACATTTGACAAAACCAAAGGGTTTCCAAGGGAATGGTTGAGAGAACCATGGGAAGAACTGGTTCTTATTATTCAAAAATACTTTACTTGTGATGGGAGGTATAGCATAGTACATCTATATCATGTCAAATTCCTCTAGCATATAAAATGTCACTGTAAATTAAACCTCCCTTATTTCTTTTCTAGAAGTTTAGTGAAAATGGTTGAAGGAGTGAAAAGAAAAACTGGAAGCAAGGAAACTAGCTACTTCCATCAAGGATTAATAAAAATCCTTATTGAATATCCATTGAAAAACAGAGGAGAGACATGGGAAAACTTCTTAGATAAGAATCATTTTGTAGAATTTAAGAAGGAACATGAGCTAGTTGGAAATGAGGAAGCACTTGAGCAATTACATCTTTCTAGAGATGTCATGCATTCACCATTATACCCAAGAACCAGATCTAAGAAAAATCAAGAGGGCATAAGCATAGAGAAAGAGAGATATTTCATATCTTTCCCAAAGAAGTCAAAGAAAAATATGATCAAGGAATCTTCTAAGGAAGACCGAGACATTGAGGAAGAAATTCTGGAAGAGATACCTCTTGACATACCTCAACAACCACACCAAGAACTTATTGAGAGGTTAGAAAGAGAAGCACAAGAAAAACTTAGGGAGATGGAAAAATATTCTTGGATTGAGGGATCAACATCCTACTCATCACATGCAAAGAACATAAAAGGGACTCTCGAAGAGGTTCATGGTGAACCATTGGAAAGTCATAGAGAAGAAAGTGTTAAAAAGATGGAGGAATTAGCCACAAAGCTCAAGGTAACTGAAATTATGGAAATACATCTTAAGAAAGAAAATGAAATGTACAAGGAGAAAAATAAAAAGGTTGTTAAAGAAAACAAGAGGTTAAAGAAGAAATTGAAGAAATTAGAAACAAAAAATATACTCATTTCAAAACAGGCATACATGGGGCTAAAAGAGAAAAAACAATGGCAGTACAAATATGAAAAGCAGAAAGTGAAGAGTGCAATCTACAAAGAAAAGGAAAGAGAGAAAGAAGGTATTGGCATCCTTTTACAAGCATCTCAAATAGAGGCTTCTACATCAGGAGGCAGGTCCACAGGTAGAACATTAGGGAGATCAACATGCAGAGGCAGGAGATCCAAAAGACAAAGACAAGCATGAGGACATGCTTGTAGATCAGCAAGGGGGAGATGTTGGCCCCTAATTTTGACCTTTTTCACCATGCACATTCCACAATTCTATCATCCCTTACCTCCATATCATGATCATATTTGTCATATTTTGGCCTCTTTTTTCACGTTAAGGTAAAATAATTATGTCTTTTAATTTTTAGATTTTTTAGTAAAAATTGAGCATTAAAAATTATTTTTGGCAGAAATAAAATTTCCCGTAATGGCTCCATTTAAGTCACATGTGCAGGACACCTGGGCACAAAATGAATGTAGATTAGAGAAGTACAAGAACCAAGGATGAACAAACTCCTATTGACACACTCCAAATGAGTTAGAACAAGCCCGGTCAAAGCTGGTCAAACTTGACCAGTCACTTAGGAAATCCCCTGATTTAGGGGCAATTTTGTGATTTTGTGGAAACTTCCCATATTTTGTGCAACAAAGGGATGGATTCGACACTAGTAGGTGGAATAGGACTCGCATTGGTTTTTATATTCATTTTAGCTTATTTAGTTACATTCTTAGCCTATTTAAGCACACCAACTAAGCAACTATGGATATATTATTATGATCATTGTGACTTCTCTATTTTTGAATATAATTTGAAGAACTTGCCTACTATTTCTTGTTGTGATTGTTGTGGGATGTGATTTATGATCTACTATAGCTGATAGTCTTCAAGTGTACCAAGAAAAGGTGGAAGGTCCCCCATTCTAAGCTAAGTACACTACATTGTAATAGTTGTGCATATTTGTTAATATCTTAGATTGCTGAATATTTCCTTTACAATTTCTTGTGAATATTTTTTGAGACAATTCATTGTATGTCATAGCCATTTATATTTTTGAAGTGATTTCCTTTCAATAATTGGTTTAAGTAAGGAAGGAAAATCCATGCATCTAAGTTAGATCCTCTTCCTTGTGAGCTAAGAATTGAATTGGAAATTGTGTTTATGCATTTAATATTTACTGCTTTCTTAATTTAATTGTGTTATACTTTATGGTGGAATTGGTTTTGTTGGAATAGGAATGATGAGGAAGGACAACTAGGAACTATAAGAGAGAGCATCTTTCGTGTTGTCTATGCTCCATATAAAATCATTGAAATAATTTCTATGCTTTCTTTACAATCAATATTTTATATTTGTAATATGCATTTCCATTTGTAATATACATTTCCATTATCTTCATCTAAACAAATACCTCCTACACTTATTAAATCTAAGATCCATATACTTTGGGCATGCTTCTAATTTTACCAACTTGGATTGATATTAAAATAGATGCTCTAATTCACCTCCATAAATTAGATTGACACATGAGGTTTTGGGAGCGGCTATCTTGGAGAGATGGTAGATAGGTATCGACTGTAGAAATGATTTTAGAATAACTGTCTTGCCGGCCAAGTTGAGGGCTCTAAAATCCCAACTGCTGAGTTTCGTTTGGATCTTTTGGAGAAGGTATTTTGAAAAGGAAGTCTTTAAGGAATTAAACACCAGAGGCATGCCCAAATATTTGATAGGCAATGAGCCAATTCCAAAGGCAAGCAACTTAGCAAGGAAGGTTTGAATATTCACAAGGGTATTAAAGAAGAAGATGCTATATTTCTCATTATTAACCAGGGTGCTTGAAGCTCTCATAAATTCATGCATATTATATTTGATCTTTCTTACTTTCCTCAGAGAAACTTGACAAAATAGCATGATGTCATCTGCAAATAGTTGGTGGGTAATGAGAAGATCATTGCCCCAAGGACGAAGACCCTTGATTTGGGAGGAAATAACAATCATTCTCAGATATCTACCCAGTCCTTCAGTTGCTAGGATGAATAGAAAAGAAGAGACCAGATCACCCTGTCTTAAGCCTCGGGAAGGATTGAAAGTTTTAGTGGGAGATCCATTGAGCAAGATAGAAAATATTGGAGATGAGATAAGGGAGAAGATGCAATTCAACCAACGTTGGTCAAAACCAAAAAATTTAAGAATACTAATAAGGTAATACCAACTTAAGTGATCATAAGCTTTAGATAAATCCATCTTGATCATCATGCCTGGGGTTTTAAGCCGCTTCAAGGAGTGAACAATTTCTTGTGAGGTGATGATACCATCAAGGATTTTTCAGCCTTCCACAAAACTGGTTTGTTCAGGAGAGGTAAGAGTATGAAGAAGGGGCTTAAGATGGTTGACTATAATAGTGGATATGATCTTATAAATAAAATTACACAAGGAAATAGGCTTAAAACCCTAGGGATCTTCATATTTAGCAGTTTTGGGGATTAAAGCAATGAATGTGGAGTTGAATCCAAGACTTACCCTTTTATTTAGACAAGATTCCTCCACCACTTCAAGTATATATTACCCAATAAAGTGCCATGCGGCTTGGTAGAAGTCTGCCTTGAATCCATCTTGATCTGGTGTTTTATTTTTGGCCATTCCCTTGACAACATCCTCTATTTCCTCCAGAGTAACAACACGCATGAGGGCCATATTATGATCTCTAGAAATGAGTTGTGGAATGTGTCAAGTGATCCTTTGAATAAATTCCGATCTATCCTAGGGAGGTTTAGAAAGAAGGGACTGGAAGTGAATTACTACCAGGTTTTCTATCTCTTCACGATGAACCAATCTATTCCCTGAATCATCCTTAAAGGAGAATATTCAATTGTGTTGTCGATGCTGGATCATGGATTTGTGGAAAAATCAAGTGTTTCTCTCACCTTCCCTAAGCCATTGCATTCTGGATTTCTGTTTCCACGGAATTTCCTCTTTTTTTCTTCTTCAAGCTGGTTCACCAACTATCCTTTTTCCTCAACCAGGCTTTGAGATCTTTCGTTAGTGATTATATTTTGTTGGATTTCTTGCATTCTGTCTTGGAGTTTTTTATGATCTTTCATGATGTTTCCAAACTCCTCCTCGTTCCAATGCTTAATATGAGTTTTAATGTCTTTTAAATTTAGTTGGAATGTGTGCATGTGGTTTTTGCCTTGAGTTGTGCTCCCTTTCCACCAACTTTCTATTTTTTGCATAAACAAAGGGTCCCTTAGCTAGAAAGATTTGAAGTGGAAGGGGTGATTCTTGGGTGTTATTTTCAGATAAATATCCATCTTGATCGGCGAATGGTTCGATTCCATGCACGGGAGTATGGAGGCTTCAAGAAAAATATCTCTACTAATCATTTGTTCATAAACCATAAATCTATCAAGGTGCGATGCTACTTGATGTGGACCCCCACGTTGATTGTTCTAGGTATGCATACCAATATTTGTTGGCATATCCACTAGTTGCAGCTCCATGATTTTGTCTTGAAACGCTTCCATCTCAACATCTATATGACAGAGTCCTCCCTTCTTCTCTTCTAGTGATGAGATTAGGTTGAAATACCCTCCAAGAATCCAAAGCTCCTCTTAGTGTAAATTTCTTAGTTTTCCTATATTCTGTAGGAAAACCCCTTTTTCTCCTGGAATGTTAGGCCCATATACCCCCTATCAGTAGAGCCCAATCACGGGTACCAATGTGTCGGAATTTGCCTGAGAGAATTTGAGGAATGCTGACCCAATCCTCAAGTATGATCTCTGCAGGATTCCATAGGATAACGAGCCCCCCTGTACTACCTTTGGATAATCATAATGCTTGATTTGTCTCTTTTGAGCCTGTCTTTCAAACACCATTGCTTCCCTCTACTGTTGAGGCATCTCACATTCTAGGAGGTAATAATCATTGAGAAGGCTTATTGATTTGGTGGAAAACCACTAACAGTGACACCACCCTTCCCGAGTTGACTAGTAGATCTCCAATCATCTGTATGGATTCTTGCAAATTCTTTCGACCCCTCTTCTTGCCTCCTTTTCTAGATGTATTTAGGTCTAAGCCCTGGCCTTGTTGAGATCCTAAGTGATCTGGTTGATCCAAAGATATCGACCCTTACTTAGCTTGATACTGTTGAAAAGTTTCTCGATATAGTTGCTTTTGATACTTAGGGATGAATAATTCATCCATATGTCACCATTCATTCAACAATCTTCTCATGATTTGTTCTTCTATGCTGAGTTCCTCCTTTGTATCATTGATCTCCATATTAACTTGATCCTTATGTGGTACTAGTGCTTCGTTTTCCTGCAGTTCATCCTCAACTTTCCTCTTTGGTTTGTTTCCACCCTTTGGTGGGGCTCTAGGGTTTTCTTTGTTGGCTGGGTCTTTAGGTTCACTGGAGTTCTCACCTTCCTTCATCAAGATTTCATAGCGATTGGTGTTGTTCGGTCCTTTTCTTGGTTGTGGTTAAGAAGAGACAGGGGTGACTTCACATTATGATTTTTTTTTGTACTTCCTAAAAACCCTCCGAATCTTCTTGGGGATTGGCAGAATCTTTGGCAGTTTGCGGCTCCATTGATTCAGTTTTATTTAGAGGAAAATCCCGGTACAGGTGACCGTATTTATGGCATATCCTACACCAGAATGGAACACGCTCGTAATTCAGAGGCTGATGCCATATCTAATCTTGATAATCTAACCAATGAATTCCAGTAGGGGTTCAATTATCTTCATATACACATAAATCCAGGCATATGAAGTATACTATGCTTGCCTTGTTGATTCAACTACCTTGACAAAACTCCCTATAGAGTTTCCTATCCCTTTTAATATTTCTAGATACCAAAAATCGTTAGGGAGAGAAAATATTCGGACCCATACTAGGGTAGCCATGAATTTCTCCTGGTCTAGATTGTAGCATTCTTCCCAATGGCGCATGAAGAGCTCGACATTGTCGAAGAAATGGGGTCCATTATCAAAAACCCTCTCCTTGTCCTCAAGACTGGTAAAAATAACTTTAAAGAAACCCCTAGCCCCAACTTCAGATCTATATGCCCTTTTGGCTGCCATTTTAATTGGATCCATTTGACCATATCACGTTCTGAGGGCCAAATTCTGATAAAATTAGAGATCAATGCATGGTATTTCATGAATTTACGATAATTCTCCAGTTTGTTGCTGGGAATTACAAATCAAGGTTTTTTTAACTACACTTGGTAGACATTGTCCCCTTATTCTGGTCTTCCATTGTGTGGTCAGTATTGGGGTGCCTTTGGATCCTCCTTCAAATCCGCTGGATGTCATAGCCACTCCTTGAGAAATCGATTCGCTTGCTGCGATGCTATGGTAGGAGAGGATCTCTCCCCTCTCAACTTACGTGTTGATGTTGCCTGTGATAATTCTAGCAAAGGGGAAAAAACGTTAGAGTTTGGGAAGATAACACTTGTGAAGATGATATAGAAGTTGCAGGTTGAAACCCTAACTGAGCACATCTCAAATTTGTATTTTTTTTTGTAAGCTTGGTAAAATCCTTTAAATTTAAAAAGAGATAGATGTAAATATTTTGGAGAGAAAAGAAGAAAACTATTTTTGTAATTGTATTTTTGGCTTATCTCCTTATAGGTTTAGTCAAATTTCAAGTGTACACACTTATTGGGTGGAGAATTACATTCCACATCCAACGAGTACCCATTATGCATACTTATGAGAAGACCCACATTGATAAAAAATGAAGATACATTAACACACTTTTATAATGTACCTTCAATTTTTATCAATGTGGATCTTCTTAGAAGTATGCGTAATGTGAACGCGTTGGATATGAGATATAATTCCACACCCAACAAGTGTCTACACTTGAAATTTGACTAAACCTATAAGGAGGTAACCCAAAAATACAAATAAAAAGACAATTTTCTTCTTTTCCCTCCAAAATTCATAACTCTTATTTTATTATTTTAACTATTATTTTATTATTTTTCCTTAGGAGATCATTTCTAGTGTTGGGTTGTGTTATATTCTTTCCATGACTAGCCCACGTAGTTAACTGGGGGGTTAGAAGGGGGGTGGAGCCCCCCCTTTGTTGCACCGATTGCATAGCGGGGGGAGTCACAGGGGGTTTGAGGGGTGCAGGTAACCCCACTCTATGGGGTTTGGGGCAGCGCCCCAGAAAATTTTGGTTTTGGACCCTATATTAGGTTGGGCGGACCTACCTATGGTTTTGTGCATGATTTTCGCACATGGTTTTGGACGCGATGGTTTTTGGTCCATGGTTTTGGATGCGATGGTTTTCGGTCCATGGTATTGGATGCTTCGACATGTATAAATATGTATTGTAAAAATTGAAAGGAACATAATGAAAAATCAAGCGGGTAGTCCAGGTTTTGGGATCCAGGGGAAATCTCTGTGTAGATGTGTTTTATGTGTTATGCTCTTGCATTGTTTATTTTTTGTGTTCTAGAATTCGTATGCAAGTAATTTATGTACGGGGTTAAAACCTACATTTGGTATCAGAGCCCTTTTGGCTTCAAGGGGATGCCTTTGTTGCTGAGGGGTTTCACTCCGGCCTATGGTAGACCCTATTCACTGGGAGATCTGCTGGATCGATTCTGGTGGTGAAAGAAGATGGCGAGTAGAGGAAAGATAGAGATTGAGAAGTTTAATGGTCAGAGTTTTGAGTTGTGGAAACTCAAGATGGAGGATCTATTGGTGGATACAGATCAGTGGATCACGGTAGATCCGGGTACTAAACCAATGGGAATGTCTGATGAAGAATGGAAGAAGTTGGATCGGAAGGCAAAGAGAACAATACAATTGTGTGTCTTAGATTCAGTATTGTTGAATGTATTAGGGGAAGCTACGACGAAGGCTTTGTGGGACAAGTTAGGGACTTTGTACCAATCTAAGTCTCTGGTGAATAAATTTTTCCCACAGAAAAAGCTGTATAACCTGAGGATGAAAGATGGAGACTCGGTGACAGAGCATCTGAATGTGTTTAATACTGTGGTAAGTTAGTTATCGTCTGTTGATATCAAAATTTCAGATGAAGATAAGTGCATTAGTTTGTTATGTTCTCTACAAGATTCGTGGGATAGTCTGGTTATTGCAATAAGTAGCAATGCAACTGCCTTGCAGTTTGATGAAATAGTTTCATCCTTGCTAATGGAGGAGATGAGACAGAAAAATATGGAGAGCCAGAATGGTGATGCCTTGTTTGTATGAGGACGGTCCCAGAACAGAAACAAAAAATAAGTCATCGAGTGGGAGATCTAAATCTAGAGGGAGATCTAAATCTCTAGGAAAACTTGTAAAGGTGGTGTGCTGGAAATGCGGAAAGGAAGGGCACTACAAAAGGGACTGTAAATCTAAAGCTCCTGATAAAGGAAAGGGATCTGATGATGCTCCTTCTACATAGGTGAAAACCACCTCAGATGAAGGTGGGGATGTGTACTTGGCTTCTTCAAGTACACATGTAGATCATAAGGCATGATTGATTGACTCAGGTGCATCCTTTCACTTCACTCCCCATAGAGAGTGGTTCTATGAGTATGAGAAATGTTATGGTGGTGATGTCTTCTTGGGGAATGACAGGAAGGCTAGAATCGTTGGTCGCAGGAAAGTAAAGTTGAAGTTGCAAGGTGGAAGGGTTAGAACACTTCCAGGTGTTCTGCATATTCCTGCATTAGCCAGAAATATGATTTCTGTAAGCAAGCTAGATGATGCAGGTGTAAAAACAATGTTCGAGAAGGATACTTGCAAGATGGTTCGGGGGGCACTGGTATTGATGCGGGGAGTTCAAATTGGAACTCTGTACAAGCTGAAAGGTAGCATTGTTGTTGATGGGTGCAATAGTTCAGTGGTTCCTGAAAGTGGAGTAAAAAATCTAGTGGTATTTGGAGAGAAGACCATGCTGTGGCATCAAAGGCTTGGACGTATTGGAGAGAAGGGCCTTCGAATACTTCATGGTAAAGGTATGGTAGAAGGTATGAGTAATAGCTCTCTGGATTTTGATTTCTGTGAAAATTATGTATATGGGTGTTGTTGGGAAAAGTATCCAATACGGAATGACCCTATCCCACTCTAAGGGTGATAGTACCTCAGCAACAATCAAAGCAAAGCTATTCGAGATTACTTCTTTATGAGATGTAAAAGAGGGGAGAAAGAGATCCACTAACCGATGTCTTCCGCTAATGATTGATCCAATCTTATCTCCTTGCTGCTTGCTCCCAGCTCCTTTCTCTTTCACTGGCCCAGCTACACCAAGATCCTGCAAAATGGCAAGAGAGGGAAACTACAAGAAGCATACATTCATAATTGATTCAAGGATTAGAATAAATCAAATACACAAGTATAACAATACACCATTGAGACACATGCATATAGAAGAACCTCAAATGCTTTATTAATGGAAGAAGTAAAGTTCAGGAAGTGATACAACCATAAGAGGCCCAATCCAGCATCACCTCCCAGCAGAAAGAAATCTCCTCTTCACCTCCTTCAAAGCAAATCACCCAATAGTTCTATACTCAAACCAACAGCACTTCCTTACATTCACAAGATTCCAGCCTCCTTAGACCTCATGAGAGAGCTCTATATATAGGAGTTTTGGAGAAAGGATGAGTCAGCTTGAGGCTGGCATGAAGCTGACTAGTGTCCTCTCCCACTTTAGTTATTCTTCAGTTCTTGAGTCCACTTGGAGGTTCTTGCTTCCACTTGGAGATCTAGACCCTCTTACTCATCACTAGTCGAATTCTCTGATCCAAGTGTCATTTTGGAAGCTTCCTGGGCATTGACACCTTGAGGAATGACTGTGCCACTTGGCCAAACTCGCCCAGCGCAGGTAGCCTTCTTTGCAGTTGACATTCAGCGCAGGTACACAGTGGAGCAGTTGACATTCAATGCAGATGCTCAGTGGAGCAGTTGACATGATCCAGAATTAGCTTGTTTTTGAGTGTTTTCAGGTGGAGAAATGATATTCAGTGATGTGGTTTGCTGACCTTGTTCCTCTAGGGGTAGGAACAACATGTTTAGGGACTTTGGATCCCTTAGATTATGGACATTCCATGCTTCATGCTGTAAGGCACAAAAATGTCTATAACAGTTGCCCCCTAAAGTATGAGGTCGTTTATCGGGTGAAATACTTTATCAGGAGGATCCGAAGTTCATTCAATCGCTGAGAGGTGACCTGTAATAAAATACAATACAATACATTATTTTTCATTCTGCTTTCATGATCTAGCTGAGGCGGGCATTCCCATGCTCAGCTTTATAAATTCATTTTGGTACATAGAACAAACGATCGTCTGATGGTAGACTGATAGTTCTCTGCTGAAATTATCATCCTTTGAGTAGGATGATCATCTGCTGCAATAATGTACATGTCAAATGTTTTTATATTTCCTGAATATATATCGCAGCCCGGATGGATGAAACTAGATCCGGGGTCTTCAAACTCGTTCGATCTTCACTCTAAGTACAAGTCGATCCACGTGAGAATTGCGTTGAAGTCGAACATGGAAAGACATCGCTTGATTACCGGTCAATGATGTAAACCGTTAACAAGCGCGAGAGGAATCACCGATAATGATAATGACCCTCAAGGTACTGCAGTACAATTCACGTGGTGTGAATATAGGACTTGGCGTCGAACACCACGCAAAATCTTCTGGTCGAAGGTCATTGATGTATACCTGTCGCCGGAAGTGAGAAACTTACCATTGAGGCATGCAAGCTTCAAATTACTGAGGGGGGTGTTCCTAGATCAACTTCTTGGATAATGAGCTGAAGTCGACAAGAAGAGATCTGTCAAAGGAGGGCCTTAATGAATCCCACATCAGTGACATGGAACGGAGCTAATGATTTTAATGGAGGTGAAAACAATCTGTGACATATGATTCAGGGTGGCGATCATGGGTGGATGAAGGATAATGTATGGCAGTGGATGGGACATGGTTGACTCTTTCTGAACGACATCTCTTGAACATATAACGACACTGATGCGATGGATCGGTAGCATTACCCCAAATGTGGATGGTTTGGCGAGACCATGGTGATGAGACCGGTGAATGAAACAACCCAACCCGATGTGATACGGAGGAAAAGTGTCATGTTCAAGAGCGACTTGCTACCATTAAAGCTTTGAGGTTCTCCCAATTTTTCCCCAGTCATTTCTGACCAGTACCTCTTTATTTTTGTCAAGCTTGAGGAGGATAACATATGCTTGTTCTATAACCTACCCTTCGGGCAAGCCCATCGCTATGTTTTAACGAGCCTAGTGATAGGGAAACTCGTTCTCGTCTAAAGACAAGTTTGTCGCTATTTAATCATTTTAACGAGTCTAACGACAAGGAAAACTCGGTCCTTTTCATTTTTAGAGAGTCTGAAAAGGTACAGAAAGTTAACTCCAAAATTCCTTTTTTGTCATCTAATCCCTTAAGTCCGAAAAAGTATAAAACAATACAGAAGGGATGATTTTTCGATAATTTTAACGAGCCGAATAAAACAAGCGCTCGACCTTTTTGTGCAATAATCCCTCAGGTCCAAAAAGATTAAAATCTAGAGGAGGGATAGCTCTTCCGGTCCTTTTAACAAGCTGGAAGGCCAAAACTCGGCAAACTTTTCATATTTTACGAGTCAGATGAAAAGAGCTCAAAGAAGACTCGTCTTTTGAGGAACGAGTGATAAACAGGGATAGCAGCAGATTCCAGGTACAGGTTGGAATTTTCCAATCACGGCAGTGTCACAAGGATGGCTAGGTGAAATCAATCTTCGCAGCTATTCCTCAAAATGGGTAAACAATCATATGGAGGTGAACGATCGGCCAAATGACGGTGGAGGTGGCAGGTGCAAACACGACCAAGGATTTTTATGGCTGATAAATCTACGATCACAGAGGTTATTTACCAGAATAGGTTCATTTTTTATTTAAAAATGAGCTTAAAATCTGGGGGAAACATTGCTCACTGCTTTTATTTATTTTTTAACGAGCATGAAGACCGCGTTAAAACTGCTCGGATCTTGCGTTTATTTTTTAACGAGCATGAACTTTATGCTAAAACTGCTCGATGATAAGTTTGCATGCCCCCAGCATAATAACGTAAATCGAGGTGCATGCCCCCCAAGCTTCATTGCATTCAACTCGGTGGTTGGAATGAAGGTTTACCTTTGAGGTTTGAAAAGGGGATTTTTTCATTTTTTAATGAGGTTGACATAGTAAAAGAACTATCCTCATGACTCCTTGTTTCATTTTTTAACGAGGTTGACACGAGATAAGAACTGTCCTCGGAGTCCAGATCCATTAGATATAGAAGGTTTCATATTCCACTGTGGCCACTTCCGCCAGATTACTCGGAGGCGGTAGGGAAAAAGTACCCATTAACGCAGGGTCTTTTAGGAGACCTACTCCGATATTTTGGAGCGAATGATTGCTTCCATGGATCATTGGGATGCTTCCCGTAACTTGTGAACTGTTGGGGAGAAAATTTTGTTGGTCGACGATTGTAATTCCACCTTGGAAGGGAAATGCAATCTTCCTGAAGTAGGTCGACACAACCGCGGCCATGGCATAGATCCAGGGCCTTCCTAGTAGGATGTTGTAATCGAGGTTTCCATCAATTACTTCAACATCAATTCCTACTGTTTTTCCCCCCAGTTCAACTTGCAAGTTACTTAAAATCCCGTATGGAGTGTATGATCGTCCATCAAATCCTTTTAACGTCGTTGACGATTTCGACAAGGGTGGTGAGCCTAAATCTTTCCAGCAACTCATCGACATAAGACATGTAGATGCCCCCTCATCAATAATTGTTCGGTGAACAGTTTTGTTGAGGGCTTTCACTTGAATAAGGAAAGCTAGTTGAGCTGGTAATTGAGGGTCATATCCTTTATGATCAAAGGCCACAAGATTGGAATCCATTGGGCCAATCCCACCTATTGCTGATAATAAAGCTTGCTCTTGGGAGGGGCAATTTTGCGGTACCTCAAGTGTCGACATAGCGGATGACGTTTGGGCCAGGTCCTCTATTATATTATAATTCTGTGCTATTTTTGCACGAGGATTAAATGTCGATTTGTGTACTACTCCCTTTGGCGACTTTATCATCGGTTTAGGAATGATGGGTGGCACAACTTCGGTCAAAGTTGTTGTCGAACTACTAGGTCGTTCATTAGCCTTGTTGTTCGACAGCTTTGGATTCCTGTAATCCATATTCTTCGTCAAAGCATTATTTTGCTGCTTTGATACAGACAACATAAGCACTTGGGATCAGGAAGCATTTTGATTAGCAACCAGATTTTGACCTGGATTAGGAAACGGATCAGTCAATACTACTGGGGTTTTTGAACTCTTAAAGAGTTTCTTAACTTCAGCTATATGTGGACAATCTTTCGTCCAATGATCCTCATCGCATATATGACACCCTGCTGGGGGTTTCCTTTTTCTCCCTTTCTTTTTCTTCTTGCCCCCTGGTTGCTTCAGTTGTTTGCCCTTGTCGGTCGACATGGCATTTACTTCCGAGGCAAGAAGTCCCTCATTTGCATTTTGACTAGAAATTTTGTGTTTTCCAAACACGCCATCGCCGGCGCGAGAGTCATTGTTTGATTTAGGAGGAGGAGGAATTGAGAATTCCAGTCTAGGGGCGTCAGGTATTTTGTCGTAGAGCGTGCCGGACTGAGTATAGACCAAGTCCAGATATTGCGCACGAGCGATAACCTACTCTTCCATTACAACTCCCCCATTTGCCACATCTTCCGTGATGGCAGGAAGTAATGACTTGATAAACCATTCAGCTAATAGCTGATCGGGAACCTACGTTTTTACCATCCTGCGACGACGTCGCCACTCATGTATATGATCAGATATGTGGGTGGCAGTCGTCTGTTTGAAGTTGGTAAGGAGTTCTATTCCCGTTTCATACCTTATTGGTAATTGAAAATGGGTTAAAAAGGTTGTGGCTAAGGTACTGAAGTTGTCGAACGAAGCTCTAGGCAATTCAATGTACCATTTTGCCGCTGGACCCGTTAACGTCCTCTGAAAGAGGCGAAGTCTTATCGAATCATCATTCAAGGTATTCGATGAACACCATAGATGGAATGTCATCACATGATTCGATGGATCTTCACCCGGATTTCCATTAAATTTAGGAATATCTGACGGAAGTTTATGCGGAATCGCTGGCCACCAAGGGGCATAAGCAATTGGATCATTCGTCAGCCGGTTTAGATCTGGTAATTCTAGAGTTGCTACAAAGGGCAACTGTTGGTTCAGGTTAGGCGAAGCATATCCAGGATAAGATGGGATCGCCTGAGCAATGGGTCTTTGCAAACCAGCATAATGCTGGCAACTTTGACAAGGTTGATGGGCATAACCATTATAGTATGGTTGCCCATTACTTACAAAGACTTGTTGCTCAGGTCCTTGATATGATTGCTGGAATGGCGGTTGTTGAGATCGAACCAGCTTTGGTTGTTGGACCATTTGCTGTTGACCAATACTGGATGATTGACCAGGATGAGGAGTCACAGTACTTGTTTGAGCCTGAGTCGCTCCAGATAAGGAGGCACTACCGTGAGATTGTGATTGAGTCGTTGAGACAAGAGGTTGTTGTATTGCAACCTGAGAAACTTGGGGTTGACATACAATAGGTGGAGCTTGTACTTGCGACGCATTCACTATAGCAGGTATGGTGGGAATATTCGACACAGGGTGTACTGGTTGCATTGAATATACAACCCCTGGTTGTACCCAAACGCTGGATGTAATTCCAGTTTGACCTGAACTTTGTTGTAAACTCCCATATGGTTGTTCTCTAGGAGGGAACAATGAAAAAGCAAACTGCCCTCCATACGGTGGAAATCCAGTACTCAAAGGGTAAATTGGCCTTTGAAGACACATTGGATCAATTTTTTGAGTTTCAACATAAGAAATACCAGATGATAATCCGGATGAAGAAATAGGAACTAACCATGTCGTCGTCCCTGATTGGACTTCGGCTTGTTGTTGACAATTTGCCGGGATAGATGGTATACCAGCGAACATCGTTGGAGTAGCAGCAGGAGGCTCTGCTACTGCTGTGTCGGACGACACAGTCCTAGATGTCGACGGTTGTTCAGACATATCTAGTCTATCCAAAAGATTTCTTAGCGATTCTACAAGAACTTACGATGCCAAAAGACTAACTTCGAAGATCAACGAGGGAATGGTGATGATTGTTCCGTTTAAAATAAATTATAACGACGCTTTAGACACAACTTGATTTTTCACTTTTTAAGAGTCGAGAAAAAGATAAAGATGACTCTAGTCTCCTTCGATGTTTTAACGAGCCCGAAGTGACAAATGCTCGGATGGACTTTTTCAGTTATAGAGTTTGAAAAAGGCCAAAAGAAACTACTCTGGAGATCTAGGTAGAGGGTGTGCCAAACTTTTCGCAAAACCACAGAATACGTTTTACGGTACGAGTGGTCGATCTTCGTGAATGCTGTGTTCACTGCATTGCGATCAGTAGGGCGGCCGACACGGTTTCCTATGGATAAAGGCTTTGTTCCCATAGGGGTCTCCCAATATATACACGACGGTACGTGGGAGCACAAGTCCGTATTGATACTTATCGCTTCACCGTGGAGGAATCACCCAACCACTCAACACTAAGATATCACGTTTAACGACGCCGGAACACGTCTCTAGCTTAGACCTCTATGTGTTTGCGTTATGTTTCAATGCGTTGTTATGTAAATTCAATTTATTTTAAGGTTGATCTTGTTTAGCAGTTTGCCTTTATGGATCACCATGAGATGTATGATAACACTCCTAAATGCAGTCTAAGATGATAAGCAAGCTTTTCAATCTTTCAACTTTGAAAATCTTAACTACTGAGGGAAAAGAAAGACATCATCTTTTCACACAGATCATAGAGCACACACTAATGCACTTTTTCCTAAATCAACATGCAAGCTGTCAAAATACACATGCACAATGCAGGTATTTCTTTTCTCTTTCTTAATGTTGATGTAATACAAAAAGAAAGCTGTTGTATAACTTTGAATTCAATTTCAAGCGAAAGCAAACAAGCTTGTCCAAAATCAAAAGACACCTTAAGATTTACTTGTTTCGACACTAGAAATATATAAATTCAAACCATATGACGAAAGCAAAAGCTCAATCAGCTATGAACAGCAAACAAACTAACTCTTAAGATCAAAACGACACTTATCACAGGTCTAGATCTAAGAGGCCACAGCAAGACTAGTTCACTTTCGTTATGGGAAACTGCAAATGATGTAAGAAATACACAAAGAACAAATACAGTTTCTTTATACAACCGAGGCGGAATAGTGGCAAAGAAAGGTGGTTTCAGATAGGCACATTGACTGATAACAGGCTGCAAAAACAAGGATGAAAACAGGGCAATAAACAGCAGGGAACCCCAGTAGCACAAGGCAAAACTGGTTCAGCGCAGGTAGTACACTGTCAGTTTGACATTCAGCGTAGGTAGCCCCTTCGGGATCTGCGCTGAAATGCAGACTGCCTTCACAGTGCCTGCACTGAAGAGATAAACTTTCGTTTTTCTCAGTTTCCGGGTCACAGATTGCTCAAAAATTCACAGTTTTTGGCCAAATCAGAAGCTATCAATCAAGTACACACTAAGGGATGAAAAGGAGGATGAAAAGCTATCACTAATAGCTGTTCAGAGTCCTTGTGGATCAGCTCTTCAAATCATAAACATGCCCAGAAACTGAGCTAGAGTAGCTGCCCTCTACTTTGCATTTGAAAGATCCAAACGCAGTTCGATTCGGTACTCCCTGTGTTTATGAAATGAATAGCAAAAACACAAACAACCAACAAGATACGATGCCCAGCGGAGTCGCCAATTTGTTGTTGGGAAAAGTATCCAATACGGAATGACCCTATCCCACTCTAAGGGTGATAGTACCTCAGCAACAATCAAAGCAAAGCTATTCGAGATTACTTCTTTATGAGATGTAAAAGAGGGGAGAAAGAGATCCACTAACCGATGTCTTCCGCTAATGATTGATCCAATCTTCTCTCCTTGCTGCTTGCTCCCAGCTGCTTGCTCTTTCACTGGCCCAGCTACACCAAGATCCTGCAAAATGGCAAGAGAGGGAAACTACAAGAAGCATACATTCATAATTGATTCAAGGATTAGAATAAATCAAATACACAAGTATAACAATACACCATTGAGACACATGCATATAGAAGAGCCTCAAATGCTTTATTAATGGAAGAAGTAAAGTTCAGGAAGTGATACAACCATAAGAGGCCCAATCCAGCATCACCTCCCAGCAGAAAGAAATCTCCTCTTCACCTCCTTCAAAGCAAATCACCCAATAGTTCTATACTCAAACCAACAGCACTTCCTTACATTCACAAGATTCCAGCCTCCTTAGACCTCATGAGAGAGCTCTATATATAGGAGTTTTGGAGAAAGGATGAGTCAGCTTGAGGCTGGCATGAAGCTGACTAGTGTCCTCTCCCACTTTAGTTATTCTTCAGTTCTTGAGTCCACTTGGAGGTTCTTGCTTCCACTTGGAGATCTAGACCCTCTTACTCATCACCAGTCGAATTCTCTGATCCAAGTGTCATTTTGGAAGCTTCCTGGGCATTGACACCTTGAGGAATGACTGTGCCACTTGGCCAAACTCGCCCAGTGCAGGTAGCCTTCTTTGCAGTTGACATTAAACGCAGGTACACAGTGGAGCAGTCGACATTCAGCGCAGATGCTCAGTGGAGCAGTTGACATGATCCAGAATTAGCTTGTTTTTGAGTGTTTTCAGGTGGAGAACTGATATTCAGTGCTGTGGTTTGCTGACCTTGTTCCTCTAGGGGTAGGAACAACATGTTTAGGGACTTTGGATCCCTTAGATTATGGACATTCCATGCTTCATGCTGTAAGGCACAAAAATGTCTATAACAATGGGAAACAAAATCGGGTGAGTTTCCCCTCTGGTGGTAAGAGGGAAAAACAGATATTAGAGCTTGTGCACAGTGATGTGTTTAGACCTGTGAAGGTTCCATCACTGGGTAAGTCTGTGTACTATGTATCCTTTATAAATGACTTCTAAAGGAATACATGGATATATTTCCTTAAGAAGAAATCTGAAGTCTTTGATAGGTTTAAAGAATTTAAGGCTGTGGCAGAAAACCAGACAGAGAAGAATATAAAGGTGCTGAGGACAGATAACGATGGAGAGTTTTGCAGTAAGGAATTTGAAGAATTCCATAAGAAGTGTGGTATAGCACGACAGAAGAATACTCCATACACACCTGAGCAAAATTGATTTGCAGAAAGAATGAACAAGACGTTGATGGAAAGGGCGAGAAGCATGCTCAGTGGTGTCGGGTTAGGATAAGAATTCTGGGTAGAGGCAGTGGAGACAACATGTTACCTGGTCAACAAATCACCTTCATGAGCGTTGGAGGATAAGACTCCATAAGAGGTATGGACTGGTAAGAAACCCTCTCTTTCACATCTGAGGGTGTTTGGATGTGATGCATATGTACATGTTCCAAAGGAGAAACGAACCAAGTTGGATAGTAAATCTGAAAAGTGCATCTTTATTGGGTATAAGGATGGTTTAAAGGGTTATAAGCTTTGGAACCCAGTAACAAGGGAGGTTGCGTACAACCAAGATGTGGTGTTCAGAGAGGTAAAAGATGTTATTAAACATGAAGTCCAACCAAAGGAACCTAAGAAGATATAGTTTGAGCTAAAGGAGGAAGAATCAGACTCTACAGGAGAGGAGGAATCAGAAGATCAAGAGCCACAAACTCCGGGTGTGAGAAGATCAGTTCGAGAAAGAAGGCAGCCAGAAAGGTATAGTCCATCTAATTTCTATTCAAATTTTTCTTTATCTAGTACTAATGGTGATCCCAAAACTATGAAGGAAGCAGTAGATTTAGAGGATGGAAAACTCTGGAAAGAGGCCATGGTTGATGAAATGGCATCTTTGCACAAAAATGAGGCTTGGGATCTGGTGGAGTTGCCGGCTGGAAGGAAACCCATTGGCAACAAATGGGTGTTCAAGAAGAAGACAAATGCATAAGGAAAGGTGGAGAAATACAAAGCTCGGTTGGTAGCAAAAGGTTATTCCCAGGCATCGGGAATTGATGTTGGTGATATTTTTTCTCCTGTTTCCAAGGTAACTTCTATTAGATTACTTTTATCTATTGTTGTTGCTTTTGATTTTGAGGTAGAATAGATGGATGTGAAGACAACATTTCTTCATGGGGATCTGGAAGAGGAGATCTACATGAAGCAATGTGAAGGCTTTGCGGTGAAGGGTAAGACAGAACTGGTATGCAAGTTAAAGAAGTCTTTGTATGGGTTAAAACAGTCACCAAGGATGTGGTATCGGAAATTTGATATAATTACACGGGGACTTGGCTTCACCAGAAGCAAAGCATATCATTATGTGTATTTTAAATTAATTGGTGACCGTGTTATTTATCTAGTATTTTATGTGGATGATATGTTGCTGGTTGGAAATGAAAAAGAAATTATCCAGGATTTGAAGACCCATTTGTCCTCCAAATTCAACATGAAAGATCTTGGTGCTGCAAACTATATTTTGGGCATGGAAATTAAAAGAGACCGGGAAAAGAGGAAACTCTCGTTAAACCAGAGGAAGTATTTCGAGACAATATTATAGAGGTTTAATATGCAGGATAGTAAACCGGTGAAGGTCGCTATTCCTGTAGGTGTAAAGTTATTCACTGAACAGTGTCCCAAGACACAAGAAGAGGAAGAGGACATGTCCCGTGTTCCATATGCAAGTGCAATCGGTAGCCTGATGTATGAGATGGTCTGTAATAGACCAAACATTGCACATGCAGTGGGAGTATTGAGCAGGGTTATGTCAAAACCAGGGAAGGAGCATTGGACATCATTGAAGTGGGTTTTCAGGTATTTGCGTCGCACTAGTGATTATGGTTTTTGCTACCAAGGAAGACCAGGATTGGACAGAGTGTTAGATATTCATGGATTTGTTGATGCAGACTGGGCTGGAGATATGGATCAGAGAAGATCTACAAGTGGGTATGTGTTTAACCTCTTTGGAGGTGCAGTCAGTTGGATGAGTAAGACACAATTTGTAGTGGCACTATCAACTACCAAGGCAGAATACATGGCAGCCACTCATGAAAGCAAGGAAGCAGCTTGGTTGCAGAGATTGTGTTCAAGTATGGGGTTAGTACATGGAGCTATAAGAATATACTGTGACAGCCAAAGTGCAATATTCTTGGCAAAGAACCCTGCATATCATTCAAAGACAAAGCACATTGATGTTCAGTATCACTTTGTGAGGGATATGGTAGAAGACAAAAAGGTGTTGATGGTAAAGGTGGACACTTAGAAGAATACTGTAGATGCATTGCCAAAATCTGTGAGCTTTGAGAAGTTCTCTTGGTGTAGAGAAACAATGGGCGTTGCAGGGCTTGATAAATGAATAAGCTCTCTTGTGTCCCCTTGTGGAAAGAAAACAACAAGTGGGAGAATGTTGGGTTGTGTTATATTCTTTCCACGACTAGCCCACGTAGTTAACCGGGGGGTTAGAAGGGGGGTGGAGCCCCCCCTTTGTTGCACTGATTGCGTAGCAGGGGGAGGCACAGGGGGTTTGAGGGGTGCAGGTAACCCCACTCTATGGGGTTCGGGGCAGCAGCCTGGAAAATTTTGGTTTTGGACCTTATATTAGGTTGGGCAGACCTACCTATGGTTTTGTGCATGATTTTCGCACATGGTTTTGGACGCAATGGTTTTCGATCCATGGTATTGGACGCGATGATTTTCGGTCCATGGTATTGAATGCTTCGGCATGTATAAATATGTATTGTAAACATTGAAAGGAACATAATGAAAAATCAAGCTGGTAGTCTCGGTTTTGGGATCCAGGGGAAAATATATGTGTATATGTGTTTTATGTGTCATGCTCTCGCATTGTTTATTTTTTGTGTTCTAGAATTCGTATGCAGGTAATTTCTATACGGGGTTAAAACCTACATCTAGGCTGAAATTTCCTTTAACTTTTTTCCTCTCCCACCCTTTATCACTTAGTTTTCAATTTGGTTGAATTTGATCATTCATGCTACTCATTTAGATTGTTTCCTTAATCCATGGGTCTACTTTGATGTGTAACCCCTTAATTGGATCCAGAGTTACTTTGAATGCATCAATGTGGATATGCAATAATGGAACCCTATTTAGGTTTGTTATTCAAAAGTTAAATGAGTTAAATATTAACTTTTCTTAGTTTGAAGGTATTAGATGAGTCATGATTATTCATTGTAGCTTGTGGAACATAGATCATATTTGGGAAAAACCCATGGTAGGGTCTCAAAATCTCACATCATGAGGTCAAAATGTAGCTTGAATTTTTATATGTGTATCCGTCCAATAGTTATTTTGTCATTCACTTACACCTTAAGGTTACCCCCTTATTTAAGTTTACCAACCAATTCCTTACAAGGAAAATTTTAAGGATGAAAATTTATCTTAAATTTTAGAAACATTGGCAAACCTTATTGGTCAATAATATGAAAACTATAAAATGTTTGGAAATATTTTTGTAAACTATTCAAATTTCTATTGATTTTATATAGTAATTTATAAAATGTTGGAGATTTTTAAGATGAAATATTTTTATACTATAAAATTTGGGTGATTCATTTTCTAAAAAATTGGAAATTGGCGAATCCTTTTTTGGAGAAAGCATGAAAAATTAGCCCACATGCAAATATTAGCCCCTCAAAATTTCCCTTAATTCCTTGTCTTGCTTGAATTCTTGGAATATTCTATCTTTTGAAATCCTATCTTGTAATTACACACTAGGATTTGCATTAAATCTTAGTCTTGTAGAAATTTCTCTATAGATCAGCTAGCTCTGATACCATGTAGAAATTCTCACTGTAGATTAACCTGATTATGCAATATAACTAAAGAAAAATACTTAATCTACTTCTACAATCAAACTTGAGGAAGCTTAATTGATTTGAGCAAGATCAAACAGAGCACATATAACCTGATGAAGAATCAATGCACATGAAACACAGAAAATATTCAGGGGAAAGCCTTAGATAAAAACCCCACTATCTGTATTATCATACAAGGTGGAAATACGTCAGAATTATACAAATCCTTAGCTCTCACAACTAGCTAGCTCTCAGGGCAATCCTCCTGGATGTTCATAGGCAAACAAAGCTTCTCACAAGCCTTCTCCTCTGCCCTCCAAGCTCCTATTTCCTTGCACTGTTTCTCCTGGGTGATCCTACTATTACCAAGTGTAACACCGATCACTCACACTGATCTCACACACTGTAAAACTACGCAATCCTCAAGGAACCTTGTTCCTTCTGCATGGATGAGTTTCCTTTATAGGAAAATTCCTCCAACTGATAGTACAATGTCCTTATCTTTAATCTCAACTCGGTCTTTCTCTGAATAGACATGCATAAATTATTTATGAGAGAATCTTTAGTTATCTGGAGTACACTAGTTTGATGCATGCATGCATTAACTGGCTGAACTCACAATTAGTTCCTCAAACTGTTTGGAACTGATTTAACTGGACTTAACTCAGTTAACTGAGCTAACTAATCACAACTCAAATACGACTCATCCTTATCTCCTTAATTAAGGGATAATCTCCTTAATTTAAGGGATAACTATTGCATGACTCCACAAAGACTTCTAGCTTGAATTTCTCTAACTAATTAATCCAAGATGAATTAATTAATTATTTTTCAAGCCGCTGGTGAGACTAAATTCGAGTTTTAATTCACAATTCTAATTCAAGGAAAAATCAAAATTGGAATATTCTGAATGCTATTTTTAGCATTTCTTGTTGCTATTTTCAAGACTCCCTCTCAACAAGAAAGGAATTCATCTCGATCCCAATCCTGAACCTTTGGAATGTTCTGCATGCAACACTTCTCCCTAGTGTTGTTGCTCCAGCAACTCCAGAAACAAAAAATTATCCAACCTGAATCAATATGATGTATCTTTCATCAAAGTCTCTGACTGCTATTGCCTTTGTCAACTGAAAACTCTGCGCCTCTGCTGACTCAGCCTTTTTGCACTGTTGCTAATCCTTCTCTGCACTCTTCACTATCTGACTGCTCTAGCCTCTGTCGCTTTGATCTCTGACTGCATCAATCCCAGTGATTCCTCCCGCTACTCTGTACTTTGGGCTTCCGTAGCAAGGTACGATCCATGAGATAAAACCTCTCAATAAACCCTGCCCAATGTCAGCCTTCTTGGGACTATCACTTCACATCGCCCCACCTCACACCTGGAGGTATGGTTGCATGTGATCCCTCTGCCCACTTGGCTTGAAATTGCCCCCTACTGGAGGTCTCTGCATGAGTGGATGCCTCCACTTGGTCTCCTCTCAGCATCTCCAATTGTGGCTTCTCCACAATTGTCTGAGACTTCTTCTGGTGCTGCATGTTGAGAGGTAATTTACTCTCCCTCTCAACCACCAAGTCTCTAACACTTGCCTTTCTCCTCAAATATTTGCATGCATCTTGTACCTCAAGTGCATACAAGTTCTTGGCTAGCACACCAATCTGTTTGATCTTTCCCGCTGTCACGAAATTTTATGGAAAAAGCGCTGATTTTAAATCAGCGATATCTCCTTCAGCCGAACTCCGATTCAGCGGATGTTTTTTTGAGTTAGGGTATTTTTCGCAAAGAATCCATATCTACTATTTTTTTTTGAAAATTTTTCAGAAAAAATTTAATATATACTTTGCAAACTCGTAGGCCTTTTTTTTTTTTTTTACTTCGAATTCTCTTCTTCGTATAATGTTCACTGCTCCGATAAACTTTGCTTTGATAAACTAGGCTCTGATACCATGTAGAAATTTCTCTATAGATCATCCAGCTCTAATACCATGTAGAAATTCTCACTTTAGATTAACGTGGTTATGCAATATAACTAAAGAAAAATACTTAATCTACTTCTACAATCAAACTTGCGGAATCTTAATCGATTTGAGCAAGATCAAACAAAACACATATAACCAGAAGAAGAATCAATGCTCCTGAAACACAAAAAATACTCAGGGGAAAGCCTCAGCTAAAAACCCCACTATCTGTATTATCATACAAGGTGGAAATACATCAAAATTATACAAAGCCTTAGTTCTCACAGCTGGCCAGCTCTCAGTACAATCCTCCTAGATGCTCACAGGCAAACAAAGCTTCTCACAAGCCTTCTCCTCTGCCCTCCAAGCTCCTATTTCCTTACGCTGTTTCTCTTGGGTGATCCTACTGTTACCAAGTGTAACACTGATCACTCACAGATCTCACACCCTGTAAAACTGCGCAATTCTCAAGGAACCTTGTTCCTTCTACATGGATGAGTTTCCTTTATAGGAAAATTCCGCCAACTGGTAGTACAATGTCCTTGTCTTTGATCTCAACCGAGTCTTTCTTTGAATAGACATGCATGAGTTATTTATGAGAGAATCTTTAGTTATCTGGAGTACACTAGTTTGATGCATGCATGCATTAATTGATTGAACTCACAATTAGTTCCTCAAACTGTTTGGAACTAATTTAACTAGACTTAACTCAGTTAACTGAGCTAACTAATTACAACTCAAATACAACTCATCCTTGTCTCCTTAATTAAGGGATAGTCTCCTTAATTTAAGGGATAACTATTGCATGACTTCACAAAGACTTCTAGCTTGAATTTCTGCAACTAATTAATCCAAGATGAATTAATTAATTATTTTTCAAGCAGCTTGATTTGATAATGAGTTCTAAGACAATTAATAAGGTATTACAGACCTATGTGCATGGATTTGTCTATGTAATTTTATGCAATGGATCGATAAGATTGCGAAATGCACAGACAATGAAGTAGTAAAACAAAACATAATAGGCAACACATAACACAACAAATTTAATAAGGAGTTCACCCAATACTCCTGGGCTACATCTCCTGGTCTAGCCTTCAGTGGTGGCCTCTCTATTATGTCTTCAGCATAGTTCTTTTTACAACAGTGAGCTCAACTTGAGCCTCACACACAACAAAATACAATAATAAGAGCTTACTTGAACCTCTCAAGTTCTCTATGAGTACACAGACTCCCCTGATGCTCTTTGTCCTAACTGTCTCGGAATTTGCCTGAATACTGCTCTGCCCCTTATGCTCTTTGTCTGTGGCTTTTAAAGCCAACCGTGCTGTCTGTTCATTTCATATCCTTAGCTCTCAGTCTCCCCGGCCTCTTGCCTACTTCGAATCCCCCTTACAACGTTATGCAATCATCGCTTAAAGCCCCAAAGGGGAGGTGGCCACCATTTCCGTAACGTAAGAATGCCTCGGGCCTTTGGAACCTTTGAAACTGCCGCGCTCTGCTTCCACAGTGGAAATGCATTCTAACAGAGAAATTCGCCAAAAACATGATATGTCGGACTTCAAAAGTCCTTCAATACACTTCATTCCCCTATCGGGTCCACCTATCAGTCACTATCGCTTATCGCAATGGTTCTGTCCCTCTGTTTCATAAATACATTTAAAATTGCGAAAATGCATTGGAAAAGGCTCTTCCCCGGATATGAAATCATATGTAGTAGTTGTAAGGTACCCTTTCAGGTCCGGCTTATCGCATCGGCGCTCTCCCCTTCGCATTTCGTTTAACAAACAAAACTGCGAAAATACATTAAAGCATGGTGTTTGGCAAACTTCAAAATCCCTGCAATCTGGCTCATAATCTCATCGGGTCCATCCTTCGGGTCCATCCATCGGGTCGTATATATATATATATATATATATATATATATATATATATATATATATATATATATATATATATACACACATACCCCCACTCCTATGGATCTGTCGATTGCGATCTGGTGATGCAATGTGGGCCATCGATCTGCGCGCTTGATCGACGCTCCTCTTTGACCCCGCTAATCGCTATCGCATCGCTTATAAGTTCCCCGTCGATCGCAGTCGCAACTCTTATATGGGCTTTGCCGATAGCCACAGCTAATAGCGATCCGCCGATCAGATCTAGACCGTTGATCGGCCAGATCCAACAGCTACTGTGGATCCCACTATTCCACCTATGATAACTCCTTTTTCTTCGTTTTCACGGGTTTTGGGCCTCCCGATAGTGTTTCTCTGCCCTGCTAAGGGTGTCACTCTTTCGATATTTTCGATCCTTTAAAGGATTTTTGGCCTTGGGCATGATTTTTAAAAGTTTGATGAAGACTTAGAGGGCATTCTTGGATCCATTTTGATCACGCCTTCCCACTAAAAAAGGCTTTTGGACCACCAAAAGTTGGTTTTCAAACATCAACCAAGTGAGGATACAGCTGCCTGACTTGTCCAATCTCTACCCATTTTGTACTGTTGGGTTTTGAACCTTTGAGTCCAATCCTTAGGTACTCAACATCTTCTCTGTGTGTTGTCCTCACCTTCCTGTCCAGAACTGTATCTTCCTACAGCTCATTGAGGTATTCAGGCAACAGATCATTAAAGGAAGGCAATTGACTTTGCGCTTCAGGATCTTTAGTTAATGAAGGTTCAAACAGTCTTAAATTTTCTGCATTTACTACTAAATAGATGTGCATGTATGTTGGCAGATCAAGGTGGAAAGCATTCTCACCAATTTTCTCAAGTACCTTAAAAGGCCCATACCTTATTGACTTCAGTTTCTTTCCTTCACCTTGCATTGTGTCCTTGTTGATATGCAGCTAGACTTGGTCACCAACTTGGAAGCTATGCTCCACCCGGTGTTTATCATGCCTTGCCTTGTATTTGGCTTGGCTCTTTTCTAGCTATTCCTGCACTGCCTAGTGAATTTCTTGGATCTGTTCAATGAATTTAGTTGCTTTGTCCACATCGCTGTGTCCAGCAACCGCTATGTATTTTTCAAAGGAGAAATCCAAGGGAGACCTTGGTATGAAACCAAAACAGGTCTCAAAAGGAGATCTCTGTGTAGAAGAATGTTTAGCACGGTTGTAAGCATGTTGCACTTAACATAAGTGTTCATCCCAAAGCTTGGGATGCTTGCTGCAATAACCCCTGAGCAACTGGATTACTGTCCTGTTGACTACCTCTGTTTTGCCATCTGTCTGCGGATGAAAAGCTGTGCTTTTCTTTAGTCTGGTGACCATTAATTCCCACAGACTTGACCAAAACTTCCCAACAAATCGGGAGTCTCGATCAGATACTATGGAAGTGGGTAACCCAAAATGCACCCAGAAATGCTGAAAGAACAGTTTCGCTATATGTTCAGTTATAATCTGCTTATTACAAGGTATTAAAATACACATTTTGCTGAACCTGTCCATAATAGCATATAAATAGTCATGTCCCTTTCTAGATTTTGGCAATCCCCCAACAAAGTCCATGGAAACACTTTCCTAGTGACGGGAAGGGACTGGCAGTGGAGTGTACACGCCTAGTTTTCTATTGTTGGGCTTGCTTTTAGCACACATGGTACACCCTCTTACATATCTAGAAACTGTTTCATGCATTTTTTGCCAATAGCAGTATCTTTGTAGTTGTGCAATTGTTTTGCTTACCCCAAAATGACCTAATATCAGAGAAGTATGTGCTTCCCTAATTATATTAATTCTCTTTGTTTGTGGAATGCATAGCTTTCCCAAATGATACAAGAGTCATTCCTTAACATAGTAATCCAATTCTTCTACCTTTTTTCCATTACTTAAAGCTGCATATACATCTTGAAAGTCTATATCTTTAGCATATTGTTCAATGTATCTTTCATGCATTACCGAGTTATGCTTAAGTATAGTAGATGCAATTATGATTGGTCTAGAGAAAATATCTGCAACTTTATTATGTATGCCCTTTTTATATCTGATGACTAAATGAAACTACTGTAGGAAACCCATCCACCTATAGTGTCTTGATTGTTGCAACTTAGTTTGTGAGTGTAAATATTGAAGTGGTTGATGATTAGTATGTATAACTATTTCTTTGCCCATTAAGTAATGTTTCCACTTTTTCACACTCTGGACTAATGCATACAATTCTTTATCATATGTAGGATAATTAACTACCGCAGAATTAAAAGTCTCAGAATGGTAGCATATGGGTTTACCATGTTTCATCAACACTGCTCCCATGGCATAATCACTGGCATCTGTTTCGATCTCAAATGGTTGTTGAAGATTTGGCAATGATAGTACTAGTGCTGTACTACTTTTTTCCTTTCAAGGTGTCGAAGGCTTTCTATTGTTTTCCTCCCCACTGAAACACCTTGTTCAATCCTGTCAAAGCATGTAAGGGAGTTGCAATTAAGGAAAAGTTAGCAATAAACTTTCTCCAATATTGTGCTGCCCCTAGGAAGCTTCTAACTTCAGTAGCAGACTTGGGTTTAGGCCAATTTACAATGACTGCAACCTTAGAGGGATCTATCTTCAATTCACCACCCCCTACAATATGACCCAAATAATTCAAAGATGTTTTACCAAATTCACATTTTGATAATTTAACATAGAGATTTTCCTTTTTCAAAACATCTAGAGTCTGCTTCACATGCTTCAAATGTTCTTCCCATGTTTTACTAAATACAAGAATGTCATCCAAATATACAATTACAAAATCATCAATAAAAGGCTTGAGTACATCATTCATTACTCTCATGAAAGTGGCAGGAGCATTAGTTAAGCCAAAAGGCATAACTAGCCATTCATACAACCCTTGCTTTGTTTTGAAAGTAGTCTTCCATGCATATTGCTCTGCTACTCTAACCTGATGGTAAACACTACGTAAGTCCAACTTGAAAAAGTAAACAGCCTTTTTCAGCTGATCCAATAGATCATCAATGCGAGGAAGGGGATAACGATTCTTGATCGTTATTTTATTCAGTGCTCTGTAATCAATGCACATCCTCCACGAACCGTCCTTCTTTCTCACCAACACTATTGGAGATCTGCATGGTGATGTGCTTGGCCTTATGAACCCTTTCTCGAGCAGCTCCTGTACCTACTTCTTGATTTCTGCATTCTCTAAGGCAGATAACCTGTACATTCCGATGTTAGGCAATGGAGCATCTTGTTGCAAATTAATATCATGTACAATTTCCCTTTTTGGTGGAAGACCCTTAGGTTTTTGAAATAAGATATCATATTCTGAAACAACCTTTTCTAAATCAGATTTTTGTTTAGCATCACAACCCTCAAATGCATTGGTTTTTTCAGGTTTCTTTTCCTTTACAACCATCAGCAAAAATTGCTTGCATGAATTTACAATCCTTTTCATCTGCACTGAGTTTATGAGAGTATAATTATTTTTGAGTTTGTGAACTCTTACAATATATTCTATTCCATCTTTAACAAGTTGATACTTATTTTCAACCCTATAGAAGATGGCTTTTCTATCATACAAGTAAGGACTTCCTAAAACAATTCCATATATATCCAAGGGAATTACATCCAACTCAACCTCATCTACAAATGCTGAACCAATGGCAAACCTAAGTTTACATTGTCTAGTCACTTGCAACTTTGCTTTATCACATAACCAACCCAATGAATATGGCTTCTTGTGAGGTGTGGTTAGTAATCCCAGTTTCTTTTCAATTTCTTCAGAAATTAAGTTTACTTGTGAGCCACTATCAAACAAAGTATCAACCTTTTGATGCTTGGAAATAACTCTAATATGAAAAATCTCATGTCTTCTTCTCTCATTTTCTTCACTATCAATAGTTTGGGTAGAATTACTAGAAGATGCTTCAGAATTTTTACCTTGTATACCTGTGGCTGTGATGGTTGTTTCATCACCCGAGTCTGACCCCAAATCTCTTTGAACAACGGCAACAACCTTCTTCTTCTTGCCATCGAACTTCTTGGGTTTCAACTTCAGATGAAAAGACCAGCAATGTTCATCATCATGTCCATCCTAATTGTAGTGAGTGCATGAAGGTTTGGTCTTTTGTACAGCGTTGGCCTTCCTCTATTTCCATTTCTGCTTCCTCTTTTCCTTGTTCTTTCTTGCAGTGGCTTTTGATGATCCCCCAATCTATGGGTTCACATTCTTGCCTCTAGCCTCTAGATGGGTAGCTTGAACAGATACCTCATCTATGCTAGTAGGGTTAAACATGAGAATGGTGTGTCTCAAATATGTAGACCACCTATATACTTCAGCAAAGTTTCAGGTGAGTCTAAAGAAATGCCTAGAATCCAAGCTCTTTTTCTAAACTCTCGGGTGTAGCTTTGTACACTTTGCCCTAATTGGCGAAGAGTTTGCCAACTCATCATAACTTGCTACATATAAGCTAGTGGATAAAATTGTTTTTTAATTGCAGAAACAAATTCACTCCAGACAGAAAGAATTTTACCATGCTTCTTCAAGTCAGCTTGTGTCCTACCTTCCCACCATACCAAGGCAATTCCTCCAAGGTGTAGGCTGGCTAGCTGAATCTTACTTATGTCTGAATCAATGCTCTGCACCCTGTAATACACATCAATCTGCCTAATCCAGATATCTAGCTTCTCTACATTTAACTCTCCATCATATATTGGCAAATCAAATTTAACATCTAATTTAATCAAAGATGTTTTCTTCTTTTTATTTTCAGGGCTATCAGGAGGTGTGGGAAGCTTTTCTTCTTTCCCTCTGCCTTCAGAATGGCCATCTCGAAAATATTCTTCTATTCCTTTGTCTTGTTTGGAGGTTGAAGAATCTTCACCTCTACCTTTCTTAAATTCTCTATACATCTCTTCTACCATGGCTCTCATGGTCATGAAACTGTCCATGAACTGAGAGTCTGATTCCAAAGGGTTTTCTTCTGCCATTTTCCTCCTAGGATAGACTCTACCAATTTCTGGGTTAGTTTCAATCAATTCTCCTTCTCCTAATTTAAGCTTTGATCTAGTTATCATTCACAAATATTCCAACACAAGCTTGTCTAACCTTATCAACCTAAAGCTTTGATACCACTTGATCTGATAATGAGATCTAAGACAATTAATAAGGTATTACAGACCTATGTGCATGGATTTCTCTATGTCATTTTATGCAATGGATCGATAAGATTGCGAAATGCACAAACAATGAAGCAGTAAAACAAAACATAATAGGCAACACATAACACAACAAATTTAATAAGGAGTTCACCCAATACTCCTAGGCTACATCTCCTGGTCCAGCCTTCAGTGGTGGCCTCTCTATTATGTCTTCAGCAGAGTTATTTTTACAACAGTGAGCTCAACTTGAGCCTCACACACAACATAATACAATAATAAGAGCTTACTTGAACCTCTCAAGTTCTCTATGAGTACACAGACTCCCCTAATGCTCTTTGTCCTAAACTCTGTCTCGGCATTTGCCTGAATACTGCTCCGCCCCTTATGCTCTCTGTCTGTGGCTTTTAAAGCCAACTGTGCTGCCTGTTTGTTTCATATCCTTGGCTCTCAGTCTCCTTGGCCTCTTGCCCGCTTTGAATCCCTCTTACAACGTTATGCAATCATCGCTTAATGCCCCAAAGGGGAGGTGGCCACCATTTTCGTAACGTAAGAATGCCTCGGGCCTTTGGAACCTTTGAAACTGCCACACTCTGCTTCCACAGTGGAAATGCATTCTAACAGAGAAATTCGCCAAAAACATGATATGTCAGACTTCAAAAGTCCTTCAATACACTTCATTCCCTTATCGGGTCCACCTATCAGTCGCTGTCGCTTATTGCAATGGCTTTGTCCCTCTGTTTCATAAATACATTTAAAATCGCGAAAATGCATTGGAAAAGGCTCTTCCCCAGACTTGAAATCATATGTAATAGCCTTAAGGTACCCTTTCGGGTCCGGCTTATCACATCAACGCTCTCCCCTTCGCATTTCGTTTAACAAAAAAAACTGCGAAAATGCATTAAACATGGTGTTTGGAAGACTTCAAAATCCCTGCAATCTGGCTCATAATCTCATCGGGTCTGTCCATCGGGTCACATATATGTATATACACATACCCCCGCTCCTGTGGATCTACTGATTGTGATCTGGCGATGCAACATGGGCCGTCGATCTACGCGCTTGATCGACGGTCCTCGTTGACCCCACCAATCGCTATCGCATCGCTTATAAGTTCCCCGCCGATCGCAGTTGCAACTCTTATATGGGCTCTGCCGATAGAGACAATAGCTACCGCTAATAGCGATCCTCCAATCGGATCTGGATCGTTGATCGGCCAGATCTGACGGCTACTGTGTATCCCACTGTTCCGCCTCCGATAGCTCCTTTTTCTTCGTTTTCATGGGTTTTGGGCCTCCTGATAGTGTTTCTCCACCCTGCTAAGGGTGTCCCTCTTTCGATATTTTTGATCCTTTAAAGGATTTTTGGTCTTGGGCACGATTTTTAAAAGTTTCATGAAGACTTAGAGGGCATTCTTGGATCCATTTGGATCACAGCTGGTGAGACTAAATTCAAATTTTAATTCACAATTCTAATTCAAGGACAAATCAAAATTGGAATATTCTAAATGCTATTTTTAACATTTCTATTTTTGGCATTTCTTGTTGCTAGTTTCAACAAGTCTAGCTTCCTAAATCATTAACTAAGCTCTTTCCAAGTTTGTTTTTGTTTTCTCCAATAGCTTAATAAAAATTTTATGTTGTTAGTTTGGCTTCAACTTTGCAAGCTTGTTGTTTCATCCTAAGGCATGTTCAAAGGATTAGTTCTCTTATACCTTGGAAAATTCAACTCCACCACCTAAGGGAGGTTCCAACATAGCAAGGGAAAGGGAGGTATCAAACCATTCTAAGGATGCCTTGAGTCATCATTTATTAATTTCATTGAGCTATATATCATTATTTATAGTAGGAAAGGGATGTATTAAACCATTCTAAGGATGTCTTGAGTCATCATTTATTAATTTCATTGCATTTCATTGAGTTGTTTATAATTATTTATGGTAGATGTATTTTTTATACTACTTTGTATGACAAATTGATATAAGCTTATTTTGCAAGAGGAATAAGTTGCATTGGGAGGAGCACCTAGGAAATAATGCACTCTCTTAAAGTTATCTCACAAGTCACCTTCAATTCAACAAGTGTCAATCCTTACCAAAACATCCATCTATAGGTGAACCCATTCTATTTCTCCTCTTCTTCATGTTTATAATGCTTCATTCAATTGGTTCACCAAAGAAGAATGAGATTCAGTCATAAGTTAGATTGCATTTTCTTTCTTGATTTGGTGTTGGAAAGAGAATTTGAAATACCTTAACTAACCTACAACTTTAAATAGCTAATTAAAATTAAAATCCTAATTATTGTAATAGTCTTCCTTCCTTGTGTTTCATTCCTCTCTTCCTCTCCCTTGAGATTTCACACTTTTCTTCCTAAAATCAAATGGTGACTCCACTCTCTCTTTCCTCATTTGATGATGTTTACAATAAGGTGGTTCCTAATCTCTACTCATACATTTTTAACTGGTATAGTAGTCCCAAGGTATTTCAATGCTTATATCTGAACAAAATGTGAATTTGATGAACTTACAAGGGTAATCAAAATTTCCAATCCCCCTGCTTTACATAACTTCTCCATCTCCTGGGTTCCCCATTTATATACATTATCTCTACTAATTGTTTTAGCTCTTAGCTTAGCAACAAATTTGAGCATTCTCTTTGGACAGGGCACATATGTTGGTTCTCTATCCTTGTATTCTTGTTCCAGCTCATTCAAGCATTCCCATATATTCATCAAATCCCGTAGAAGAACATTTCTATCATTCCTTGCCATGGGTGGCTGCATTGGATTACAGAAAGTGCCCCCCCTTGTTGCAACAATAGGCATTGTACAGAGTCACTGCATGTTTTACTCTGCTTCTTGTTTCTTCCAACCCGAGGTTCAAATCCGGGGGACACTACTTGACTAGAATAGACATTGTATTAATAGAAATCATATATTCATCTAGACTATTTTGGGTTTCTTCCAAAGCCTTGCAAATGAGCTTTAAGTAGAAGTTTCGATAATGATGGTCAGAGTTCTCTATGTTCAATGAAGGGTTGGTTTGTGTTATGAGAGTAGGGAGTAGCCTCAGGTCTGCCTGAAGCTCTGTGGCCACAGGTTGGAGCTTAAACTTCATGTCATTGAGGAGGAGATCTACGTGATTGTAAAGATTCACGAATGAAGCTACAACTACTGAGAGATCTCTGAGATTGTTGATCTCGATCATTCATTGTACTTCTTCACAGTAAACTTATGCACTTCTTTGTCCTCTACTCTCATGGTTTCTAGGGGGATAAAATAAGGAATTGATATAGGTAGGCTTTGAGAACTTCCCCTTGATTTGATTTGTTTTGCTTCCCTGGTTTCCTCTTTACCATACTTCTATAAATTTGAGGTAACTAGCCTATACTTCCAGTGGGTTTAGTTGTATTTCTCGGTAGTATGTGTATTCATGAGGTTAGTCTAGGTTGATGTAAGGGCTTTTGAGAGTGGGAGCACGAATTCTGGGATATCTATATATATATATATATATATATATATATATATTTTTTTTTTTCTCAATGGAAATAGGTGGGTGGATGGCCAAAGCATGGCATTTTTACAAGATTTAATATGATCAATGCATGTCCAGTTATATATATATATATATATATATATATATATATATATAGATATATATATATATATATATATATATATATACTTACTCTTACTGTTTTCTCAATGGAAATAGGTGAGTGGATGGCCAAAGCATGGCATTTTTATGAGATTTAATACGATCAATGTATGTCTGTCATGTTATTGGAAAATGATAGGTTCCTTTTTTTGGGGGTCCTTTATGCTTTTGCTTTATTCTCTCTTTCATAGTTTTTAACGTGATTATGATCTCGTCCCAATATCCCAATATCCTGTATTCATGCAAATTCTTCTCATTATTTGTGATGCCATATAACAAGTTTTTTTTGCATGCTTTCTCTTTTCTTTTTCTTTATTTTTGGGTAGATTTAGTGCAGTCAAGATGATGATGATGATAGTGGTTACCGTCCACTGAGACCAAATTGGTATATCGGACCTATAATTTCTTAGTTTTTAATTGTATGGCTCCTCATCTTTCTTGGCGAGATTAGTGTTGTAGCTTTCATTTTTTTCTCTACAGTCTTCCAACTTCCTTTATCTTGCATCTCCTTCATCTCTTCTGGTTCTTGGGACATTGGTGTCTTAGCTTCGCGATCTATTGTGTTCGTCCTTTTGAAGATAGTCGGAGAAGAAGCTTGGTCTAGGAGATCTGCTTTGCTATTAAATGAAGATGTCGAGTTCACTTTTTTGTTGTTGGGCCGGGCTTTCTCCCTGCTTGTCTTGAGAGTTGTTTCTTTCTTGCCCGATTTCTTGTGATTCAGAGTTTTCTTTAGAGTATTCTTCTTTGATGACAATGTAGTGTTCTTTTTGTGCTCCTTCCCACCAAGTAGATCTGTGGTGGTTTTTTCTAGTAGAATTTTTTTGGGAGGATTTTGGGCAATTTTTGGCTAGATGGCCCGTCTTAAAGCAGGATCGACATCGGAAGAGGACACTTTCAAAATCAAGTTTCTGGTTCTACACATAGTCTTTACTTGTTAGGTTTATTTCCACTAGGAATTCGGCGCTGAAGTCCATTTCCACACAAATGTGTGCATAGGTGGTTCTGGCATATTCCTCTGTTTCTGGGCACCTGCAGTAAAATTTCCCAATTGCATTTCCAATGGCTTTTAGCAAGGAGAGATTCCAGAGATGCAAGGGTAGGCTTGGCAATCTCACCCAAACTGGTGCTGAGGTTATGACTGTTTTTGAGGGATCGAATGATGGGTTCTATGGCTTCATGAATAAGCCTGAGTTTTCCCAAAACCAAGGGCCGGAATCTAGAATACATTGTCTGCTTTCAGGATTTTCAAAATCTATTATAAAGAAACCCCTAGCACAGGGGTAGATATTAATTTCATCAGAAATGACAGGTTTCCATACCTCCGAGATCCAATTGTGGAAAGCTGTCAACCACGGCCAAAAACCATTGAATCGGTAGATTAGGGCACTTTCAGAAAACTTCAAAGCCTCATTGAATGAGGCCTAGACCACCTGGATAGTGGGAGTTGGGGCTTCACTGATGACATGGGCAGGAGCTTGCCCTCCAGAAGCGGATAGAACTGAGCCAACAACTATTTTCGTGAAGCTGGGAGTCATATTTTACTTGCCCGTAGAACCTAGACACAGAGAAATAAGGCAGAAGATTAGATCTAGATCTAGTCGCAGAAGATTAGATCTAGATCTAGATCTAGATATAGAACCCTACCGTAAAGTTAGATCTAGATCTAGCTGCAGAAGGTTAGAACCCAGCCGCAGAGAAATAAGGCAGAAGATTGGATCTAGATCTAGCCGCAGAAGATTGAACAGGTGGTTCGTCTATGAAGTTGGTTGTTGCCTTTGATAACCCCACAACGTGAGACAACAGAGAGTTCTGAAACACAGCGTGGGAGCTGAGACCCAGCCGTAGAGAAATAAGGCAGAAGATTAGATCTGCAACCGCAGCTCCACTGCAGCAGAAACGAAATCGAGAACAACACAACTACGAATCCACCTTACTCCCACGAAAACTGGAAAAAAGACAATGGAGCTACTGCACCCTAGCCCCCTCAACTCCCTTCACAATAGAGAAAGCGACACCGACGACGGCAACCAAAACACCAGTCACGGCGACGATGAACCGAAGCAGCAGGGCTGCGGCCCTAGAACCTAGTCGCAGAGAAAAGAGATCTGCTAAAGAAAAGATATTGCTGTGTTGGAACACTAAGTTTTCAAACATTTATGGTTAAATGAGGAAAATAACTTTTGTTTAAAATATATATTTTTTTGGTGAAAGTAATTGGAATTGTTTAATTGTAATGGTTGTATATTTTGGATAAGAGTAATTGGAATTATTTAATAGTAATGGTTGAATAGGTTGGAGAATAATAATTGAAATTGTTTTGTTTTTAGATTTAATTTAATAATATATTTATTGATTTTTTTATTATTATTTAATTATATTTTAGTAATATATAAATAAATAAAGTAATTTAATTTAATTTATTTATTTTGATTTCTTTTCTAATTTATGATTTGGATTTAATTAATGTTAATATTGATTATAAAATTTTATTTTGATTTATTTTATCTTATATCAAATAAATAAATAATAAGCTGAGTTTGTCTTTTTATTAACTTATTTTTAATAAGGTGTCACTAATATCACATTTTTTTTTATAATTGTGAATTAAAATTGAGTCACAATTCCAATAACAAATAAACCTCTTCCCCACCTAAAAAAGCTCACATGTGTTAGTTCCTATAACATGGGGCTTTGTATTTGAACAAAGAAGTTAGCATGCGAGAGTTCCCATAACAAGTAGGGGTGTGTTTGAACAACAAATTAGCATGTGGTAGTTCCCATAACAAATGGGGTTGTGTTTGAAATGCAACTACTTTTGTATGTCTAGGTTATCAATCCATATGAAAAGAACAACCATAGGAATAAGTCTATATGGGTTGTCATTAATGTGTTGAATTTGATATGCGTAACAAACATGAAATTAAATACATAACAAAGCAATTTTCCTTTCCCTCATAGGCCTCCAAACACAACTCCTCAATTCTCTTAGCATAAAACAATTATTGGGTTTTACATATAAATTATTGAACAAAACAACCCTAGCAATAAGTCTATATGGGTTGTCATTAATGTGTTCAATTTGATATGCATAAGTACATAACAAAGCAAATTCTCCTTTCCCTCACAGGCCTCAAAACACAACTCCTCAACTCTCTTAGCCTAAAACAATTATTGGATTTTACATATATATTATTTATCAATTTATAATATAATGTAATAAACAAACATAAGAAAACCAATGTAATTTATATACCACTTTTACTTTTCTTATTTTACAAATATTTTGTAATACATAAACATGGGAATCCTTTGTTACATAGATGTTGTAATATGAAAATATGAGAAATTTCATTTATAAGCTATGCTAATTTGTGTAACCTTGCACGCATAACATATAGTTTTCACAATACCTTATCCATAATTTAGGGTAGTGTGACTCTCTCCTATATGATGTTCATGTGTGGTCCACCCAATGATAAGATCAATATCTTTGTATTTCCCTTTTGTGTTGGACCCCTTTTCTTCAATCCATATCCTTAGATTAAATGTATACCTTTTAGGGTCTCTGGTGTTTAGGTAGGGTCCCTTGTCCCCTTTCCTCTCTTTCCTTTTATCGCTTGGTTGTTTATTTGGTTGTCTTTGACTCATTAGTCCACTTATTTAAATTGTTTCCTTAATCCATGTATCTACTTTGATGTGTAACCCCTTAATTGGCTCCATATTTACTTAGAATGCATCAATGTGGATATGAAATAGTGGAACTTTATTTGGGATTCCTATTCAAAAGTAAAATGACTTAAATCTTCCTCAACTTTTCTTAGTTTGAAGGTACTAGGTGAGTCATGACTATCTATTGTAGCTTGTGGAACATAGATTCTATATTTGGGAAAAACTCATGGTATGGTCGCAAAAGCGCGCACATGAGGTAAAGTTGTACTTTGATTTTTTGTACGTGTCTCTCTCCAATAATTATTTTTTCATTCACTTACACCTTATGATCACCGCCTTATCTAATTTTCCTAACTAATTCCTTGTCTTGCTTGATTTTTTTGAATATTCTATATTTTGAAACCCTATCTTGTAGGTACACACGAGGATTAACATTAAATCTTAACATGGCTTTCATCAACTAAGCTCTTTATAAGCTTGTTTCTATCTTCTCCAATAGCTTAACAACAATCTTATGTTGTTATTTTGACTCCAACTTTGCAGGCTTGTTATCTCATCTTGGGGCATGTTCGAAGGATTAGTCGTCTTCTACCTTGGAAAATTCAAATCCACGACCTAAGGGAGGTTCCAACATAACTAGGGATAGGGAGGTATCAAACCCTTCTAAAGATTCCTCGAGTCATCATACATTAACTTCATTGAGCTATATATAATTATTTATGGTGGATATTGATGCAAGTCTATTTTGCATGAGGAATAAGTTGCATGGGGAGGACCATTTCGGAAATATTGCACTCTCTTAAAGTTATCTAACAACTCACCTTTAATTCAATAAGTGTCAATCCCTACAATAATAACTCACCTATAATTCAATAAGTGGCAATCCCTACAATAATTTCCATCCATGGGTGGGCATGTTCCATTTCTCCTCTCTTTCACGTGTCTAATGCTTTGTTTAGTTAGCTTACCAAATAAGAATGAGATTTAGCCATAGGTTAGCTTGCATTCCATTTTTTAATTTGTTGTTAATTATGTGTTGGAAATACAATTTAAAGTACCTTAATTAACCTACAACCTTAAATACATAATTAAAATTAAAATCCTAATTAATGTAGTAGCCTTCCTCCCTTCTCTTTCATTCCTCTCTTCCTCTCCCGTAGGATTTCACACTTTTTTCTTAAAATCAAGTGGTAACTCCACCCTCTCTTTCCCCATTGGTGATGTTTACAAAGGGGTGGTTCCTTATCCCTAATCATACGTTAAATTATGCTTTCCAAGACATGTTTGGAAATCTTATATTTGAAGTAATGAACAATATTTATAAACAAAATAAATGATAGTTGAAGTGAGGCCCTTAATTTCCCATTGGTTTATGATTGAATAACCAATTTTATGCTCTTCACATACACAGGAACAATGTTCTTGATCAATGACTAAAAAATTAATATTTAAGAAAGCTTTATGGTTAATTTATGAGTAACTGTTTACATTTAATTTTTTCGATTCATTTGATAATTACTTATTAATATTTGAGTTTCTATATTCAATATATTCAAGGTTAAATGCTGCAAATGGTTGTTATATTACTTCAAGATTTAATTCCTCCAAAGATATGAATAAGTGATAATGACAAACCATCAATATTTTTAGTGGTTAAACTACTACATGAATAATATGGTAGAGTTGTAATAAAGGTTACACTTAACCATCCACCATTAATGGGGAGAAAGCGTATGGGGATTTTAATTTAGGTCATATTCTCACCCAAAAAGAAAGTCCAAACGGTCACTAGATCACATCCAACAGACTACTCTCACATGTGTGCACACACACAAGATAACAATATTAAAATCAATGTTCCTAACAATGCCATTTTTTTCATTGTAAATAATGTATATGCAAGAGTGCATACATGTCATTTGATACATAAGTGAGGGTACATGGAAAAGTAAGGGTACAATATTTGGTTCATGAAGAGTGAAACATGTCACATGTAGGAATTGAACTTATGTGAGAAGGATAACATTTATACCTCTAACCTGATTAATCTAGGTCCAACTAAAAACATGATTATGTATATGTGAAGATGATGATTAATGTCTACTAAGAACAAAAATGATCCATTGGACCCTAAGAATGTAAGATACTTTTCCCAAGATTGAGAAGATAAGATATTACTTGGAATTGTTTAAAATATAATTTTAATGCTTGAAAAACATTAAGAGAAGTGTTCACCATAGTTTTGATAAGTAATAAAAACAAGAAGGTTGGTAACATGACAAATATTATGAAATTTAGATCTAATTTGAGTATATGCTAGATGATCTAAGATACATTTCTTTTCATATTCAACCCTCTCATTGTCACAAAGGTGATAAATTCTTTCATCCTAAGTAATTTTGGGAATTGACCAACATGCAATTTCTCTATGGATCTCATGAGAAGTTGTTCTTATTTTAGCAACGTTCTTTACACTAGTAAATATAGAGAGATACTTTTTATTTTCAAGATTTAGCTTCATAACCTACTTATAATATCTTAATTTCATTTTTCCATCTAACTCCTTATCACACCGCAATTTCTCCTTAAAATGTTAGGTAATAATACTTTTAACATTATCCTTATTTTTCAAACTAATCTCTTCCTTTATCCCCCAGTGGTCTAACCAAGAACGAGCATTCTTGTGCAATCCTTGCTTGAGTCGAAGGTGGTTTTGGCTAGATTTTAAATCAATTTTAGGAAGCCTCTTGTCTTCCATATTGTTTAACCTTTTCTTGCATTAGATACTTGGTCATTTCCACGGTCTCAATGGCAGAAATACTTGATTTAATGAGGAGGATAAGATAGGGTGTATTTCTTTTAGGTCTATTCTTTATTTCACCATGACTCTCAAGAGATATTGCATCCCCAAATCTCACATCCATATAAATTACAAAAGTAACGAGAATATCAAAGATGAGTTTTTTTAATCCCATATCCAAAGATATATTGATTTGCATTTTTTTTCAAGTCCATAATATACTTTATTTCCTACATTGATTCTTTTCTTAGTGATATAATTCTAGTTGAGCTTGTTAATTCTTTTCTTAGTGATATAATTCTAGTTGAGCTTGTTAATTCTTTTCTCAGTGATATGATTCTAGTGATAATAGATATCGGTTCCAAGATATTTGTAGGAGGGAACTTCCTCCAAGTTGTTGTTGGTACATGAAAAAGTAACATATGTGTTTTTTTTGGATTTGATTACCATGAATTTTGTTTTTTTAGTATTAACAATCATATCCATTTCTGAATAGAAATCTTAGAGGATTCTTAGTTTCTTTCCAAGATCACAAGGACTCCTTAAATAATATTATTGATATAAATGAGAATAGTGATGACTAGATTAGTGATAGTTGTACCAACACAACCTATGTGTGTGTGTGGGCGTGCATGTGTGTGTATTTTCTTTCCCAAGGGAAAAAAATAGATTTGTATTTTTTATTCTATAGACTGAAAATTACAATTTGCATGTTTCGATATATATATATATATATATATATATATATATATATATATATATATATATTCCATCATAAAAAAATGACTCAACAACCTCATATCATGCTCCCCTAAATAGGATCCACATTTGACTAAATTAAAGTCTATAACTACCAATACATGTTCTCAACAATTCCTCTTTTAACAATTCCAAAAAGAAGGTCTCATATCTTAAAGCCTGATATGTGAAACTAACTTATAGATAAAATTCAATAACTCTGAGGGTTAGCTCAATTGGTCAAGTTACCGTAGCTAAAAATCACCTTGCTAATGGGAGGTCACGGGGTCAATTCTCCTCGATGTGAGTCACGGTTAGGCTCTACTAATAAGATGGCAGGATGTGATCCCTTTAAGTGGATCTACCTAGATATTTCCTTGGAAAATCAATTATAGCTAAAGTCCTAGAACTATAGCTACAACAAAAAATGTGTGTGTGTGTATATATATATATATATATATATATATATATATATTATTTTTCTAGAAAGATATTAAAAGGACACCATATGATGCAAGTCTACCCTGCAAAATCCAGAATCTTCCCATTCTCATGCGTATAGAAATGCACCTCAAATAAGTGCCCAAATAAAACTTCAATTTCTGGCAATTTACACACACCTCAATTGCGGAAGCTCATCAATTAACAGTCATAAACTCAACAATCTTCATTATGGTACTCATTCTGTACCAAATTTCCCCAATGCTGAATTGTGACTTACCATTCATCCATCATCGAATTGACAGCTCTCTCTCTGCGCCCTTGACTCCTTGTGTAGGAATTTTAACACAAATTAGCATTGATTTATGTAAATTGATCTGTCTTCATCCGTCGAACCTGCCACTTCTGCAAAACATGATTCCGACAATTATATAATTTGAACTCTGCATTATCACGTCTGGCAATAAATACAATTGACATCAATTTCAGTTCCCACATGGATTTAAACATTGTGTTATCACATTACGACTTGTCAAATTGTTTGATCGAACACCTCATTCGATGGCACATCCAGCTACACCTTCGATTAAGCCAGCGCTGCTCCATTACCTTGTTCTACGTGTCAATGATTCAATCTTAAGCCAGAACTTAACTTATCAAACCAGATTTAAAACGTTGTTCAACTTTTAACAAAGTTAACACATTCCACATCAATTTGCCATCATTCAATTTCCAGATCTACATTCAACTTAATAACGCAGTCAACAACCAACCGAATTCAATCCAACAGGAACAGAGTTCTGCCAGTTCACCACGAAATCAGAACTATCTTTGGTTCTTCTTCACACAGTTCTTTAATTCATAAATTTCGTCTTAAAATGTTTCTAACAAATGTATTAGGCAATTCGACTTCCCAATTACAAAAATTTAAACACCCAATTTCTAAATCCACCAATAAAGCTCTAAAACACACTTATCATATTAATAATGAAAATATTTACAAACTTTTCTTCCTGACCAGATATTCAACATCCATGGCCTTCCAATTGCCTGGAGGCTTATAACTTTGGCTGTCCAAGCATCACCTCTCCTCTCTCCCCTTTTTTTTCCAGAAAGAAGTTATACATAAGTCATAGCTAACTACTTCTTTCCGCACCTGAAAGAATTAGTTATTCAGTTATAACTTAATCTTTATCATCATTTAACTAAACTAGACCACTTTTAACTACCTAGCCTTATTGAAATTAACACAAATTTAACAACTAAGTCTTCCTCAAGTCTTGCATTTTGCCACAACATGTGACCACCCCGTCACATTGCTAGCTCAGACTAGATGCTCCTACATTAGACTCTCACGGTTGAAAACATTCATGATCTCCTGATCATGTGCTTTCAAAAAGGAATGAAGAAAAATAAAATTCCTCCTGGATCCCAGACTTTGTCTTGGAGTTGTCCATATGCTCTGCTCCTCCGTTTAGGCAACATGTCAGCGGCTTCCTGCTTCATCTTCCTTCTCTGGTCACAATAGTTTGGAGCTGAAAACACTGTAATAAGTTTGCCGTGGTGTTCAATTTCATAATCTTCCTCTTTAACTTCATGAGACCTGACCACCTGCGCAAGATTGTTTTCTTGGAAAAATGTTTTGGTCACATCTTCTCCAAAAGACAAACCAACATGTCGTTTTTTGGGTCCACGCCCTTTATGGAGCTATGGATCGCTCCAAAGTATTTCACACATCAGACGCTCTTCAGGCGGCTTTCGGAACCGAACAATGTCTTTGATATCATCCAATTTTATACCATCAACACTAAAAAGACTTTAAGCTTCTGTGGAAGTTTTTTGTAGTTTCATGATCCACATTATCCACAGTTTCTAGTTGATTCTGCCAACGTTTCAAACCGCAAAGGGGGTCCATCATCAGGACAAATAAGAAAGAATATGAATGAAAAAATTTTCATTCATATTCTTTCTGATTTGTCCTGATGATGGACTCCCTTTGGGGTTTGAAACGTTGGCAGAATGAACTAGAAACTGTGGATAATCTGGATCATGAAACTACTAAAAAGACTATCACGGACAACAAAAATCTTGTCATTGAGGACATGAGCCAAAGGTAGGCAGCAAAACACTTCAGCGAAAAGATCAACCATGTTTTCATTGTACTTGGACTTGACTTCACCCTCAAAACTATAAATCTAGTTCATACTCCCGCTTTCACGATTTCCTCTTGCGAGATAAAGTTCAGTTGGACACATACATTTGAATATGAATATCACAAGTATAACTTCAACTAAAAATGATCCTCGATCAACAAAATTACCATTAAAAAAATAAGGATTGTCCTCTGAAGGAAGCCTACTAACCTCCAAGATGTTAAAAAGGTCATAATACTGACCATGGATGTCATCACAAACTGTGAATTGCTTTCCATTCGGAATATCGATGTCAACCAGCGATGGCATCGCCTCCAGCAAATCCTTTACTTGCAGTAATATTTGAAATGCACACCTTCTGCGTATGTTTTCCAGATTCTTGAAGTCTTCCATCACTTTCTTTATAAATTCCAATGTTATATTTTCTCCTTCTATTCCATGTTGTCGCTCCACCTTTATTGAATGAAAATCATTGGGTTCAACAACAGAATGATTCACAAGATCATTCACTGAGATGGCCTCAATAAATTTAACTTTTTTGACTACTGTTTCGGTTTCTTCAAGATTTTTGGTGGCATCAGGACCATTTGGACAAATTCTTTTAACTTGCTGAAAATCGTTTAGTACTTGATTGATCACCTTTTCTGATGCTTCCAGCCTTTGCCTTCTGGTCTGCTTCAACATCAGTTTCTTTATGTTCTCTATTTCTGTTTCCAGTCGATCTTCTTGCCGGTCTTCTTCATTAATTCTTCCTTCCTGCTCTAGCTGGTTGCTGCTGTCCAGCTGCATCTTCCTTTGTCTCACACATCTACACTGTGTGTCTCCTTTCAACAGAGTTTCAACTTATTGTTCTGGACTTTTTTCTTTCATCAACACTTCAGTGTGTTGATTTAACTCCTTCAAAGAGTTTTCAAATTTTTCCCCTGCATCATCTATTCTAATAAGGCTTCCTTGCCCAGGTTCACAGTTGTGAACTTCCTCCCCTGCTTCTGCTTCTTTTACTGCAAACTTCTTGCAGCCTTCATCAGGTACTGGTGTTTTCAGCCATTTCTCCAGCAACTCTAGCTCCTTCTCCCATACATTAGCTTCTTGATGAGCGTTGCTTTCTTTTCCTCCTCGATCCTGTTGCTGACTTCTTGTCATTGTCAGTGATTCTTCCTTTTCTTCACCTTTTGCTAGGTGAACCTTTGCTTCATGTCGTCTTCTTTGAGGTACGTTTTTCAAGTTGATCAACTCAACATCTCCCACGGCTGACTCAATCGTGCCTATCATCATGACAGCATGATGATCTTCTACTAAGTTTTCAGAAATCATGGTCTTTTCTTCATGAACTTCTTTGACAATCTTTGTTGGCTGTCCCTTTTCACCTTTATATGTTACTTTCACTAATATCTTTGGGCTCCCGTCTTCTATGTAGTTTTCTCTTCCAGGACTGTCAGCTACATTCCACACGGGTGTTGCTGAATCGCTTGAAAACAATGTTGAGGAGCCATTGGGCGGAGAGGAACAATAGCCAGGACCACATGCTTCCTACCAAGAAACGTCTCTACCAACTATGGGCAACCCTCTATCACCGTGAAGACAAGATGTCGGCAACTTAACCCTTCCTCCAATTGATTTTATGTCTCCGCCTGCTAACTTTTCAAGGGAACCGGCTTGATACGCATCCCAAACCACGGGAGCAGAACAGGGTTGATCCCTACCTTTGATGGTATTTCCGCCAGGTCTCCGTTGGCCAACAAATAGAAAATTAAACGCTGATTTGTCTTCCCCTGCCTGTCGCACCGATACTTCCACGTCATTTAAACCCTCTTTGACCTCTTCTGTCTCTCTCAGGCTGCTCTTGGAAAGTTGCACATCCTCTACAGAATATTTTTTAGCTGTTACATCTTGAATTAACGAATTCTTTTCTACTGATAAAATACTCTTCTTGATGCTCATCTGGCCTTCTTGCATACCTGAACTTCCTTCGAGCGGCAACATTGTAGCCAAGATTTCTGACAACGGTGTATGCAATGTTGGAAGCTTATGTGGAACATTAACTATTTTATTTGCGTCTTTCCCATAAGGTTGTGTTTCCATGGTTCCATCAGTTTTATCTTCTGTCACCTGTTTCTCTGAATTTCCTTCTAGTCTTCCTGTCAACATTTCAGTACGCTGATGCAAGTTCTCTTCTGAACTTTTGAGACCCTCATACGATCTCACCACTTCCTCATCATCATCCAGAGATATTCCTTCCTTTGGCTTGCAGATAACTTCATCTGTTTCATCTACTTCCCCTACTTCTTCAAGCATTTTCCTCTGAACAAATTTGCCTGCGACATCTTCCATTATCTTTGTCTTCATCCTCTCTTCTTGAGCTCCTCTCTCTACTGCAACAGCTTCAAGTACAAATGCATCGCTGCTTTCTTCTTCCGAGTATTTATCTCCCGAAAGATTCTTCTCCATACTTGTGACAGCTTCACAAGATTGCGCATCCTCCTCAGTAAAACCTGTAATCACATCACAATTGTCAGCTATAAAAACACAAGATTTTACATCATCCAGTTGATCTGGATCTGCCCAATAACCCAAGAAATCATCAATGATCTCCTCCTCTGTTTCACCAATGGAAACCTCCACTTTCAACTCAGCTGCTCTGAGTTCTTCACGACTCAACTGTATACTCATCATCTGCTCAAGCTTCCTCAGCTCTTCTGTTAACTGCATGTTTATCTGTTGATCTCTTTTCTGTTGTAGCCTCTGCCACTTCACTCTCTTCCTCATATTCCAACCATGTCTCTGGTCTCTCATATTTTCCCGTAACAATTCCATCAATAACTCAAGATGAACCGCGATCTCATCTTTTTATTTCTCATACTCTTCATTAGTCAACTGTTGTCTTATGCCACTTACCTTGGCATCTTCTTTCTCCCTCTTTCTACTATGGCCTCTTTCTGAACCCCTTCTCTCTCCTTTATGACTTTCAATAGTCATCTCCTTCGCCATGAGTTTCTCACCCATGAGTTGCACCAAGCCTCTGCAACAGCAAACCCTTCTGCTGCCACTTACCTCACTAATCCCTTCCTCCAGATCTGGTCTTTTGGTAATCACCTGGTCCTCTACTGGAACCTTTCGAGCATTTCTCCACTACTCCTTCAGGCTTCACTCATTTGCAACTTTATTCAACCTTTGTTGAATCTTCAGGTTCTACCACATTCACTTAGAATCCTTTGTTGGACTCCTCTATCACTGCTCTAAAGCTGTGATCTACTTCTTCCCGCTGAGACTTTCTTCACTATGCCTGTAAACCAAATTGTTCAAGCATAACCTTCAACTAGAGTTAAATAATACTTTGTCAGCTCACCTTCAAGATCTTATTGATCTTGCTTCCTTCCTCAACTGCACTACGTCCCTGTGCTGCAATCCTCATTAGTTTCAAAATCTGACATTCATTCATCACATGCAATTAACTCAAATTAAGAAAAAAAAAAAAAAAACTTGTTTCTTCACACATATCTATTCCTGCTCTGATACCACTTGATGCAAGTTTACCTTGCAAAACCCAGAATCTTCCCATTCTCATGCATATAGAAATGCACCTCAAATAAGTTCCCAAACAAAACTTCAATCTCCGGCAATTCGCGCACACCTCAATTGCGGAAGCTCCTCAATTAACAGTCATAAACTCAACAATCTTCATTATGGTACTCATTCTGTACCAATTTTCCCCAACGCTAAATTGTGACTTATCATTCATCCATCATCGAATTGACAGCTATTTCTCTGCACCCTTGACTCCATGTGTAGGAATTTTAACACAAATTAGCATCGATTTATGTAAATCGATCTGTCTTCATCCGTCGAACCTGCCACTTCTGCAAAACATCATTTCGACAATTATATAATTTGACCTCTGCATTATCACATCTGGCAATAAAATTGACATCAATTTCAGTTCCCACATGGATTTAAACATTGCGTTATCACATTACGACTTGTCAACTTGTTTGCTTGAACACCTCATTCGATGGCACATCCAGCTACTCCTTCGATTAAGCCAGTGCTGCTCCATTACCCTGTTCTACGTGTCAATGATTCAATCTCAAGCCAGAACTTAACTTATCAAACCAGATTTAAAACGTTGTTCAACTTTTAACAAATTTAACACATTCCACATCAATTTTCCATCATTCGATTTCCAGATCTACATTCAACTTAATAATGCGGTCAACAACCAACCGAATTCAATCCAACAGGAACAGAGTTCTGCCAGTTCACCACGAAATCAGAACTATCTTTGGTTCTTCTTCACACAGTTCTTTAATTCATAAATTCGGTCTTAAAATGTTTCTAACAAATGTATTAGGCAATTCGACTTCCCAGTTACAGAAATTTAAACACCCAATTTCTAAATCCACCAATAAAGCTCTAAAACACACTTATCATATTAATAATGAAAATACTTACAAAATTTTCTTCCTGACCAGATATTCAACATTCATGGCCTTCCAATTGCCTGGAGGCTTATAACTTTGGCTGTCCAAGCCTCACCTCTCCTCTCTCCCCTTTTTTTTTCCAGAAAGAAGTTATACATAAGTCATAGCTAACTACTTCTTTCCGCACACGAAAGAATTAGTTATTCAGTTATAACTCAATCTTTATCGTCATTTAACTAAACTAGACCACTTTTAACTACCTAGCCTTATTGAAATTAACACAAATTTAACAACTAAGTCTTCCTCAAGTCTTGCATTTAGCCACAACATGTGACCACCCCGTCACATTGCTGGCTCGGACTAGATGCTCCTGCATCACCATAGTACTAGAATAAACATTAGAAAACCTTTGAACAATATTCTTCATCTGATTCCCCACAGGATTAAGACAAATGCATTGAATTTCAGCTTGACGCTTAATGTAATTGATAACAAGTAATGGAAAATCTAAAAACTTGTAGAATCCTTACTCCATTATCTAGTGTACATTTTAATAAGGTCTTCAAAGCCAATAATTCTAATAAAGTATTAGACCCTTGAACAACACATCCCTTAAATTTTATGAAGAAATATTTATATAAAAATAAAACACCTCCAACACGATAATTGTTAGAATGACAATTCTTGGCACCATCAAAGAAACCCATGGAATTTATTTATCTATGCCCAAGCACTCAAATATATGTGTTGAATGAGAAGTATCCCTCATTAAATAAATCATTGCAATCACCCTAGAAATCATGAATTGTGAATGGTTTCTTTCTCTCAAACATAATATAATTTATCACAAGATAAATCCCTTAACATGTCACAATACAATCCATTTAATTACTTAAGAGTTGGATTATCAGACTAGGATTTTATATACTATTCAATGATCTCCCAAGCCATGAATTGTGTATTCTTGTTATGCCCTTGGATTCCTTACAAACTTATTAGGCATACAAGCATTTCACTGATAAATGAAAGAAGTATTCTTTTGTCTTTCTACAAGATAACCGAATACCCATATCATGCCTTCCCCTTTTCTAGAGAATCTCCCATGTTAAGATCCCATTCCTCATAACGAACCATAGAAATGCATAAGTTTCTCTTGGGTTCTTCATCTTCTAAAGCTTCCACTACCAAGAGAAATATTGAGGGTCATTCCTAAAAAGCACATTAGATCCCAAGCTTACTATATAGTAACCAATTCTTTTCTTAAGCACCCAAGCTAACATTTTCAACTCCTTAATTCTAATGTGACCCTTCCTCAAAATCTCCACATAGACTTGCCATAGCTTGGGAAATTTCCATACAGCTCTAGATTTTGTTATTGTACCCAACCTTGGGACCAAATACTTGTTACACCCCATTCACTTATTTAAACTTATAGATCTTTTATCCCTCAACATACTAATCGTATATCCTCTAGAAGAAAAGGGCTAACATAACATGTATCATAGCACTGAAGTTGATCCTAACTTAAACACTTGAGCCAAATTTCCACACAAGAAATAAACCCAGTATAGGAAAAGCCATTATCAATACCTTATGATAATTTTCCACATTTTTGAAAGTATTCCCTAGATTCCTTCACTAGTGTAGAATAATTCAGGTCTTATATACTTTTCTTTAATAATTGCCTTCATAAGCTATTTTTTTGTCATAAACCTTCATGGGTTTGTAGCCACCAAGGACATCTTAGGCATATACATATTCTTTTATACCCCACTCACCATCCTCCAACTTTGCAATAGTTTTCCATAGGCCTAAAAGAATATTCTCAAATATTTTATTACCTAGACCAAAGAAATCTAAAACACATTCCATATTCTTTTAGGGTCATCTTTTGGAATATGGGCCAGAGAATGCGCATAACTAGAGTTGTCTCCAATATTGATTTCGTCAAAGTAATACACCATGCATAAACAACCATCTATTTCACAAATGGTTTATCCATTTATCTTTCCAAGAGACCACTACTAGTCATTATTATGATAAGAATTGAGATTAAGGAGAAAGCCAAGGTATTTAGCCATCATTAAAATAGAAAAGATACCTTTGCAAGGCTTGACTAGCTCCTTTTAGGGACATCTTTTGGAATGTGGGCTATAGAGTGCCCATAAACTAGAATTGTCTCCAATATTAATTTCATAAGAGTAATACACCATCCATAAACAACAATCTATTGCACCAATGGTTAATCCATTTATTTTTCCAAGAGCCCAGTACTAGTTATTCTTATAATAAAAAATGAGATTAAAAAAAAGACTACATGATTCAAAACCATCATTAAAATTTACCAATTAAATAAGAAAAACACCTTGCAAAGCTTGACTAGTTCCTCATGCCTACAATACATCTTATAATACAACTCTAAATCTTTTTTATTTTCTATGCATGTCGTAAAGATGTTCTCAAAAAGTATCATACTGCTATAAAAAAATCATAGATAACCTAATTTTTTTGGCTTTTAAAGCTCTACTCTTTAGCCTCTTTTATGTATCTATAAATACAACGCAAGATAGAGTGAGCAACATTGCCTCAAACTATACATAAAATTATTATTTTTTTAACGGTTTCATTGATTAAAAAGAATACAAAAGATTATCCTATAATCCATTTCAACCCCTCTAAATTGAAGCCATCTAACAACACCGCGAGTCTCAAGTAAAATCAACTCACTTTATCGAAAGTCATTGATAAATATAACGTAAGAACCTTAACTGAAGTTCTCTCCGTAGTAAATGGAATACAACTTTTTGTAGTAATCCCACAGCATCACACATATTCTTGCGCAATAAACCTCAAAATCACAATTTTCAAAAATCCCTGCGTCTCTTTTTCTTTAAGCTTTATCCTTTTGCTTTATTCTCTGTTTTACAGTTCTTAACGTGGTTATTCTCTGTTCTGCATTTATGTAGAGTGTTGTCATTCATTCTTTTGATTTTTGAAAGCAACAGCTGGACGCCAAAACTTGCTTGGGGGCGAAATAAGCCGTTCAACGATATAGTGCACAGAGCGCGGATGAGCAGCCAGGAAAGGTATCTGCACTAATTTTTTTAAGACCCAGTGCAAGTTCAGATGGTGGCGCATACAGTGTGTGGCAGCCAGGAAAGGTATCTGCATTAAATTTTTTAAGACCTAAGTTTAGACGGAAGCCAATTTTAACTCATTTTTTAGTTAAAATAATTGCTATATATTTTATTGGAATATAATTATATAACAATTGTTTGCATTTGGAGACATTCTTCTATGATAAAAATGTTATAATATAATGTAATGTGAACATTTTACTCCAATATAGTATAATGTAAACATTTTAACTAGGTCAAAATAAAATAAAATAAAAATAACAAAATAAAAACAACTCTATAAAAATAAAATAATAATAATAAAAAAAATTACCCATGATATTCATATAAAATATAACCTATTTAAAAAGGGAAATTAAACTAGCCTATATCCATCTTAAACATAGATTACCAAATCTTGAGAAGGATCAAATTTCTTTTCCCTCTAAAAAGAGTTTTGATCCCTCTACACTTGGTACATTGAGAGTTAAGATGGATCTAGACTAATTTAATTAAATTGAAAAGAAAAAAATCATAACTACCTTTGAGATATATTTCAACCTTTTAGCTTAAATACCAACCCCTATATAAATTAATCTATACCAACCACCTATTAATAATTAATAATTAAAATTTAGAAACCCTATTTCAAAATAAATATAAACTACTTCCTATTCTATTTTAATTGATTTTTTATATAATACAAGTAAAAAAAACCAAACTACCTCCTATATATATATATATATATATATATTCATATTCTAAGATAAATTAAATGAAAAAAAAAACTTTACTAAAAATTGAATTTGTCCAATTTTTAAAGTATTTTCTATACAACAATAATCTCACATATTTTAACAATGGTAAATTAAAATTAAATAATAATTTTAATGATAATTGATTGCATTTTAAATAAGGAAGTGTACATATTTTTTAAGCATTTTAAATCCTTAATTCTATTTATTCCAAGTTAGATCCGTCTTGATTCACATTAAATCTTTTTTCACTCTAGAAGAGATTTGCATTTCAAGGGATTTGATCCTCTGGGCCTTTGCTCTATTAAGAGTTAAGACGGATCTATGATGGTTTAATTATTAATTATAATTATAATTGACATTACAACATCTTTACTATACTGGGTTCGAGAATTTTATGTTATTTTATTTTTTAATTTAATTCAATTTTGCTTTATTTTTACCTAATCAAAATGTTTAATAGGACATTACAACATCAAATCCTTAACAAAACATTACAACATCTTTACCAGACTATTGTGGAGAGGGCCTTAAGTGAAATTAACACTTATGATCCATGAGGAAGCTCAATTGGCATTGTCATATTAATAAGTACTATATAAATGATGAGATTGAAAGTTCAAACTTTGCTGTGTTATAAAATATTATATAAATTACGAGATTAAAGATTCAAATCTCCTTGACTATTTCCCTTAAAAAACAATTATAAATTCTCATGACAAGTGGGATTGTATTTGAACACGGTTGCCATATGTGCTTAGTGAATTAGGCATTACACAATATAGTGTGCAAAGTATGAGAAACAAACTTGTGTGGATGTATTGGATATGTATTTTGAATGGTTTTTTATGAGTGAGTTTTTGTTTAAATAAGGAAATAAAAAATAACATATTAATTGGAATATTAATTGGAATTGTTAAAGTGTAATTATTTTATTCTTTAGATTTATTTTGGTAGTATATTGTTAATTTTGATTACAATTTGATGATTTTTTAAAATATATAGGTTTACAAAGTAGAATTATTTTATTAATTTTGGTAATATGTGGGTTTAAAATGCAAAACGATAATAAAATATTATAGTAATTTATGTATTACACCGAGAAGAATTTTACAACTAAGTATAGGGAAGATGCATAGGCATACACATTTGTAAACATAAACATTTAACATTTATATGTTAGCTCAATTAAAAAAATAATAAAATGTTAAAACTAATATAAAGCGAAGTATGAAGGGAGATGTTGTAGTGTTGGTAAGTGAGAGTAAATATTTAAATCTTGGGTCAATTAATAATAAAATGTTAAAAGTAATAAAAATAATAAAATTAAAGTTGCTATAATGTAATTTTTTTTTTACAGGGCAACTTAGTCCCTCCAACTCAAGTTAGAAATTATGCTCTCGGAAAAATTGCATAAATAATTATAATTACAGTGGTCAATGCTAAATTAATAGTGGTCAATAGGCAAATCATCCTATAGTCCTGTTTTGGTAGGAACTAATAAATTGAGATGTGAAGTGGATAATACAAAGAAAATTAATTTCTACACATTAACTATTTTTTTCACACTTTCATTCACAAATATGATACATATGTATAGTTGGATTGAGGTCCAACTAATTCTAACATTAGAGATAGGAGTTGAGAAGATCTCTCAGCAACCACCTACAAATCTCAAAGCAACTCCAAACTCAGCATGGAAGCATTATCTTCCAAGTCCCTCCCTTAATGCTTACATGCCAAATATAAAAATAACATATATTACAATACTAAACTTTTTGTCTAACTTATCTTCATCAACACTTACATCCACTCTGGAATCTTATGGCCACCACTCTTTCTTCACCACCATAACTTCTAGTTACCACTTGAACTCCATTTAAAACATAACTGTCTTTGACCATCATTAATGTACTTGTAGGATTGACGCTTCTTGACTACCTTGAAGAATAGTCTAGATACTGAATACCTCTATGGATATGCTTTCATCCGAGTAATATGCATCGAAATACATACTTTGAGTTATCTAATTATTTTTTCTAGGTACTAAGCTTATTCAATAGTCAATCATACAACTGACCTTTTTGACATATACACACTTACATACACATAAAAATAATCATAACTGATGCTCTTGAAGCACCAAAGAACAACAAAACCCATCCTCATATAACATAGACACATTATTAAATTAGTGATATGTTCTCTTGGCACTGAAGAACATCGAGAACCACTAATTTGAACTATGTTTATATGTTCATTAATTGGTTATACGCCTTTTACAAATAGAACTACTTAACAAGGAATCGAAAAATCTCACAACAACAACAACACTTTAGATGGGAGCATAAACTGATCGGTGGAATGTACATCAAATTGTTCAATGTCAAATCCAGATCCCATAATACAAAGAAGATTCAAATCAAGGGAACAACAAGGAAGAAAATGACCTCAACCAAAAATTATGTTGCCCCACCATCGGACATCCACAAATTGAACTCGATACATCCTTCCTTGAGTAGTATATATTAGAGTGGTTTTCCTTACACTATGCTTATGTTGGAGTACCAGACGTTCAACAAAAATCATAACTTGTCTGGTATTCATCCTTAGGTCTTGACAGGCACAAGTAGTGTTCAACAATTATGGGATTGTAATGCACCATCTTACACAAAGTTCTTATGCACCCAAGATTCTCATCCTCTTCAAAGCATGGCTTATCCTTCGACAACAACACTCTAAAATGATATTCCACCTCTTCCCAACACCTCTGGCATTCCCGTGGTTATGCATAACTCAATGCCATGGAAAATCTTGTGGACATGGAGCGAAAGAAGGTTTTAATAAACCTCGAGACTTCAGTGAACAAGCTCCTCTTGGTTGTTGCATGCTTACGGCTAATCTCATTGTCCTGCACAAAGATATCGCCACTGCAACACTAATTCTCCAAGGGCCAAATGAAATTTCCATCTGAAGACATACAATCCATACAATCCACTACTAAGTTGGTGCACCAAATTCTTACCATTGGTTCCCATTTTCATCTAGATCCTCTACTCCTCTCGCCGTGTGACTAAAGTGATCAAAAGAGATGAAGTTTCAGTAATTTCGTCTACACTAAAGAGTTTTTGTCCATAAAACTGAACCATTATAACCAAAATCCATACTGTTCTCTAGAAAATCACATGTTCCTATGAAGAAAAATATGAATTTGTGTAAAGCCAAGGAATACAAGCAGTGTTTTGGCTCATATAAGGAGAAATTATGTACTGATTGCGACTCCTAAGTATTCCTTGAGTTGAAATAGAAAAAGACTATTTTCATCAATCAACGTCATTTAGTCTAAATGATCCAAATTGGATCCATAGAAGGCTATCAAAGAACCATGACTGTATCAGGTCGAAACAAATATCTAAAAATTCCAAAACAACGATCAAAAACACCCCTGAACCAGTGGCAATGGCAGCCAACGTGGAACGACGAGGACCTTGGTCAAAGCGCGTTGATCGAGGCCCATGGAGACTGCGCAGGAGGTCAAAGTAGCCCCTGGGAACCCCGGATCGGGAAAAGAAGGTGGTTTTGATGCTAATCGCGCATCACTAGGCGAACAAGGCCAAGATGGGGAAGCCTGAGCGACCAGTCGCATGGGGGAACCGAAGAACCGCGAACGGAAAAGGTAAAAGCACTAAAGTACAAAGGCGGGACCCGCCCTCTAGAAAACCAGCGGTATTGATCAGAGCGCCCTTAAACAGTAAGAGGTTTTGGATGAGAGTGGAGTGATTCCATTCATCGATCGATGTGTGCAAGCTGAGGTGAGAGAAAACCATTGTTGATTGCGCGCTATCGGTAGATCAAGTCAACCACACAAAATGTGTGTATGGCGTCGGATCTGGAGGCTCCAGATCGAACGACTGGGAATACGCCACGTTTTAGAAGGATTTGGAATCCGTTTGACCACCACAGTGGAGAAAGACTTCATCCACGACGTAACTGAAGAAACGAACCGACGAAGCAGGCTGGCGATGTTAGAGGAGGACATATGGCCACTCCCTGAGCATTGATGATGACGTCGAACAGGGAACTCCAAGCGTAGCTGCAGAAAGTGAATCGACATAGGCGAAAGAGGAACTGAACAGTCTTGGAGACGAATGGCTAAAGCCATGAATAGAGACATGATACACAAAGTCGAGAGACGAAGAAGTGGAATAGTGAACCTAGAGAGGCGGACTGAACACCGAAAGACAGAAAACAGAGAAAAAGGAAGTAAAGCAAAGCAGAAGAAGACAAAGAGCCGAGCTGACCAAAGGCAACATTGAGCACCAGAGAGCTTGAAGATTCAAGCCATCCCATAGAGGAATCTGTCCGGACTGAGCACAACATTTGGCTCTTTCCACTAACACAGAACACACACCAGCACATGAGTCTGTAATACCTTTAAACAATAAATCTTTAACTGATGTCACTCATAAGGTGAATATTAGATCAAGTGGTATCAGAGCTCTAGGCTATAAGGTTAGACAAGCTTGTGTTGGTTTAGCTGTGAATGCTCACTAGATCAAAGCTCAAATTAGGAGAAGGAGAGTTGGTGGAAACTAATCCTGAAATTGGGAGAGTCTATTCTCGAAAGACAATGTCAGAGGAAGGTTATGTGGAGCCAGACCCTCAATTCATAGAGAGTTTCCTAGCTATAAAGTCTATGGTCGAAGAAATGTACTGAGACTTTAGAAAGAAAAAGGTGGAAGATTCATCAGGTTCTAAACAATATAAAGAAGAAGATGAGTCTCACTTCCATGACCACTCCAAAGGAAAGGGGAGAGAGAGGAAAGCTTTCTCACACCTCCTAATAGCCCTGTGCATAATAAGAAAGCATCTTTGATTAAGCTAGATGTTAAATTTGATTTGCCTATATATGATGGAGAGCTAAATGCTGAAAAGTTGGACAATTGGATTAAACAAATTGATGTGTATTGCAGAGTACAACACATAGACTCAGACAAGAGTAAGATTCAGCTGGCAAGCATATGCTTAGGAGGCACTGCCTTGGTTTGGTGGGAAGGCAGAACCCAAGCTGATATGAAAAGACATGGTAAGACCATCTCTACCTGAAGTGAATTTGTTGCTGCAATAAAAAAGCAGTTCTATCCATTGGCCTACATGCAACAAGCCATGATGAGTTGGCAAACTCTTCGACAGTTGAAAGGGCAAAGCATTCAAGGGTATACTCAAGAATTCAGAAAGAGAACATTAATGTTGGGTATCTCATTAGACTCACTAGAGACTCTTTTGAAGTACATTGGTGGTCTACACATCTACATGAGGCATACCATCCTCATGTTTAATCCCACTAGTATAGATGAGGTATTTGTACAAGCTAGTCATCTAGAAGCTAGAGGAAAGAATGGGAATCCATAAGTTGGGGGACCATCCCAACCCACTGTAAGCAAGATCAGGGAGAAAAGAAAGCAGAAGTGGAAAGCAAGGAAGACTAACACTGCATAGAAACCCAAAGCTTCATGCACTCACTGTAAAAAGGATGGGCATGATGATGAGCATTGTTGGATTCTGCATCCATAGCTGAGAGCTAAGAAGTTTGAGGGCAAGAAGAAGAAGATAGTTGTAGCTATTTAGAAATATTTGGGGTTAGAATCGGGAGATGAAACAACTATAGCAGCCACAGGTATAAAAGGTAAGGATTTTGAAGCATCTACTAGTAATCCTGCTCAATCTGTTATTGATGAAGAAAATGAGAGAAAAAGACATGAGCTTTTCCATATTTGAGTTATTTCCAAAAATCAAAAGATTGATACTTTGTTTGATAGTGGCTCACAAGTAAATCTAATTTCTGAAGCAATTGTAAAGAAATTGGGATTAGCAACTACACCTCATAAAAAAGCATACCCATTAGGATGGTTGAATGATAAAGTGCAATTAAAAGTGACTAGACAGTGCAAACTCAAGTTTTCTTTTGGGTCAGCATTTGTAGATGAGGTTGAGTTAGACATAATTCTTTTGGATATATGTGGAATTGTTTTAGGGAAGTCCTTACTTGTATGATAGAAAGGCTATTTCCTATAGAGCTGAGAACAAGTATCTACTTGTCAAAGATGGAATCGAATACTTTGTAAGAGCTCATAAGCTCAAGAATAATATACTCTCATAAACTCAGGACAGATGAAAAGAATGATAAATTCATGAAAACAATTCTTATTGATGGTTGTAAAGGAAAAGAAACTTGATAAAACCAATGTATTTGAGGGTTGTAATGCTGAATAGCAAGATGATATAGAAAAGGTTGTTTCAGAGTATGATGTCTTGTTTCAAGAACCTAAAGGTTTGCCACCCAAAAAGGGAATAATACATGATATTATTTTGTAGCAAGATGTTCCATTGCCTAACATTGGGATGTATAGGTTATCTGATTTAGAGAATGCTGAAATCGAGAAGTAGGTGCAGGAGTTGCTCGAGAAGGGCTTCATTAGGCCTAACACATCACCATGTGGGTCACCAATCGTTTTGGTGAGAAAGAAAGATGGCTCGTGGAGAATGTGCATTGATTACCGAGCATTGAATAAGATAACAATAAAAAATCATTATCCCTTTCCTCGCATAGATGATCTTTTAGATCAATTAAAAGAAGTTGTTTATTTCACCAAGCTGGATTTTCACAGTGGATACCATCAGGTCAAAGTTGCAGAGCAAGATGAATGGAAGACTGCTTTCAAAACAAAGCAAGGATTGTATGAATGGCTGGTTATGCCTTTTGGCTTAACTAATGCTCCTGCTACTTTCATGAGATTAATGAATGATGTACTCAGAACTTTTCTTGATGATTTTGTTATTGTGTATCTAGATGACATTCTGATTTTTAGTAAAACGTGGGAAGAACATTTAAAGCATGTTAAGCAGACATTAGATGTTTTGAAAAGAGAAAAACTTTATGTTAAACTCTCAAAATGTGAATTTGGAAAAACATCTCTAAACTACTTGGGTCATATAGTAGGGGGAGGCAAATTGAAAATAGATCCCTCTAAAGTGGCAGTCATTGTGAACTGGCCTAAACCCAGGTCTGCTACAGAAGTGAGAAGCTTCTTAGGATCAACACAATATTGGAGGAAGTTCATTTCTAACTTCTCCTCGATTGCAGCTCCCTTACATGCTTTAACAGGATTGAATAAGGTGTTTCAGTGGGGAGGCAAACATTAGAAAACCTTCGACACCTTGAAGGAAAAATATTACAGCACCTGTACTAGCACTGCCAGATCTACAAAGACCATTTGAGATCCAAACTGATGCCAGTGACTATGCCATGGGAGCAGTGTTGACACAACACGGTAAACCCATATGTTATCATTCTGAGACTTTTAGTCCTACATTAGTTAACTATCCTACATATGATAAAGAATTGTATGCATTAGTTCAGAGTGTGAAAAAGTGGAAACATTACTTAATGGGCAAAGAGACAGTAATACATACTGATCATCAACCACGTCAAGATCTACACTCCCAAACTAAGTTGCAGCAATCAAGACATTACAGATGGATGGGTTTTCTACAACAGTTTCATTTAGTCATCAGATATAAAAAGGGCATACATAACAAGGTTGCAGACATGTTGTCTAGACCCATTATAAATGCATCTACCATACTTAAGCATAATTCTGTGCTACATGAAAGCTACATAGAACAATATGCTCAGGATATGGACTTTAAAGATGTATATGCAACTTTGAGTCAAGGCAAAAGATTAGAAGAATTGGACTATCATGAGAAGGACCGACTCTTATACCATTGTGGGAAACTCTGCATTCCACAAACTGAGAGAGTAAAGATAATTAGGGAAGCACACACTTCTCTGATATCAAGTCACTTTGGGGTAAGTAAAACAATTGCACAGTTGCAAAGATTCTGCTATTGGCCAAAAATGAATGAGACAATTTCTAGATATGTAAGAGGGTGTGCCATGTGTGCTAAAAGCAAGCCCAGTAATAGAAAACTAGGCTTGTACACTCCATTGTCAGTTCCTTATCACCCTTGGGAAAGTGTTTCCATGGATTTTTTTGGAGGACTGCCTAAATCTAGGAAAGGTCATGAATATCTATATGTTGTTGTGGATATGTTAAGCAAAATGTGTATTTTAATACCTTGTAATAAACAAATTACAGCTGAACAGACTGCGAAATTGTTCTTTGAACATGTATGGGTTAATTTTGGATTACCCACTTCCATTGTATCTGATCGAGACACCCGATTTGTGGGGAAGTTTTGGTCGAGTCTGTGGGAACTGATGGACACCAAACTGAAGAAAAGCACAGCTTTTCATCCACAAATAGATGGCTAGACAAAAGTAGTAAACATGATAGTGATCCAATTACTGAGAAGATATTGTAGCAAACATCCTAAGCTTTGGGATGAACACTTTTGTTATGTGCAACATGCTTACAATAGAGCCAAACACTCTTCTACATAGAGATCTCCTTTTGAGACCTGTTTTGGTTTCACACCAAGGTCTCCTTTGGATTTTGTCTTTGGTAAAGATACCATGGTTGATGGACACAGTGATGTGGATAAGGCAACTAGGTTCATTGAACAGATCCAGGAGATCCACTAGGCAGTACAGGAACAATTGGAAAAGAGCTAGGCCAAGTGCAAGGCTAGGCATGATAAGCATCAGATGGAGCATAGTTTTCAAGTTGGAGACCAAGTCTGGCTGTATATCAGCAAGGACCGGATGCAAGGTGAAGGTAAAAAGCTAAAGCATATCAGGAATGGACCTTTTAGGATACTTGAGAAGATTGGTTAAAATGCTTTTCGACTTGATCTACCAGCTTACATGCACATCTACTCAGTCGTAAATGCAGATTGCTTGAGATTGTTTGAACCTTAAATGATTGAGGACCTTGAAGAGCAAAGTCAATTGCCTTCTATTGATGACCTGATACCTGAATACCTCAATGAGTTGCAGGAAGACACAGTGCTGGATAGGAAGGTGAGGAAAACACGCAGGGGAGATGTTGAGTACCTCAGGATTGGGCTCAAAGGTTCAAAGCCGAGCAGCGCAAAGTGGATCGAGATTGGACAAGTGAGAAAGCAATACCCTCACTTAGTCGATGCTTGAAAACCAAATTTTTGTGGTCCAAAAGCTTTTTCAGTGGGAAGGCCGTGATCCGAATTAGATCCATAGAAGACTGTCAAAGAACCATGATTGTATCAGGTCGGAACAAATCTCTAAAAATTCCAAAACAACAATCAAAAACACCCCTGAACCAGTGGCAATGGTAGCCAGCATGGAACGACGAGGACCTCAGTCAAAGTGCACTAACCGAGGCCCATGGAGACTGCGCAAGAGGTCAAAGTAGCCCCTGGGAGCCCTGAATCAGCAAAAGAAGGTGGCTTTTGATGTGTGATTCACTGAGTGAACAGGGCCAAGATGGGGAAGCCCGAGCGCTTGGTCGCATGGGGGAACCAGAGAACCGTGGGCGGAAAGGGTAAAAGCACTAAAGTACAAAGGTGGGACCCGTGCTCTGGAAAACCGGTGGTATTGATTAGGGCGCCCTTAAATGGTAAGAGGTTTTGGACGAGAGCGAAGTGATTCCATTCATCGATCGATGCGTGGCAAGTGGAGGTGAGAGAAAACTGCCGTTGATCGCGCGCTATCGGTCGAGCAAGTCAACCGCGCGAAATGTATGTATGACATTGGATCTGGAGGCCCCAGATCGGACGGCTGAGATCACGCCCGATGGAGGAAGCAAAATCAATGAGGGAATATGCCATGTTTTAGAAGGATTTAGATTCCGTTTGACTGCCACGGTGGAGAAAGACTTCATCCACGACGTAACTGAAGAAATGAACTGACGAAGCAGGCTTGCGATGTTAGAGGAGGACATGTGGCCACTCCCTGAGAGTTGATGATGACGTCGAACAGGGAACTACAAGAGTAGCTGCAGAAGGTGAATCGAGAGAGGTGGAAGAGGAATGGAACAGTCTTGGAGACGAATGGCTAAAGCCATGAACAAAGACATGATACACAGAGTTGAGAGACGAAGAAGTGGAACAGTGAACCTAGAGAGGAGGACTGAACACTGAAAGACAAAAAAGAGAGAAAAAGGCAGTAAAGCAAAGTAGAAGAAGACAGAGGGCCGAGCTAACCAAAGGCTGCATCGAGCACCAGAGAGCTTGAAGATTCAAGCTGTCCTATAGAGGAATCTGTCCAAACTGAGCACCACATTTGGCTCTTTTCACTGTAGACCAGAACGTCACAGAGCTGGTAGGAAGAAGAAGAGTTTGTGCACTCCAGTGGCTTGGGGAATCCAAGAAACCACCTTGCCAAGCAAATCTGCTTTAGGAGAACTCATATTGAGTCCCTGTATTATAATTTCTCTGCTTAAAGACACAATAAAACAAGGCCACCACTAAAAGCTGGACCGAAGATGTAGCCCTGGAGAATAGGGTGAACTCCTTATTAATTTCTTGTGTCTTTGTGTTTGATTACTGTATTTCTCTGCTGTCTTTCCATTTAAATGTCTGTGTATTGGCAATCTGATCGATTTTTTATTTCAATAACACAGAACACACACCAGCACATGAGTCTATAATACCTTTAAACAATAAATATTTGACTGATGTGACTCATAGGGTGAATATCAGATCACTAAATCTTATAACAACACAATGCTTGGATCGTGCAACAATTTAGACCATTTTGGTGTTTAAAATTTATATTCAACGACCATTGTAGGAAAATCTCCAACAACCATTTTTCACTCTGTTGGTAGATTTTAATTTAAGTAGTAACCACTGAAACAACATTCTTCAACTTCCACTTTCCAGAATCTTCACGTAGACTTCTCCATATACAAACCAACACATTACAACAAAAGATGCAGCAACACATTACACTCTCCCTATGCCCGTAGACTCTCCCTCTGATGAGGGAGTTAGCCCACGTAGGCTCTAAGACCAACAAAGAAAATGAATTCCCACACATAAACTATTTTTTTCACACTTTCATTCATAAATATGATACATATAGTTGGGTTAAGATCCAACTAATTCTAACATTAGAGATAAAAGTTGAGAAGATCTCTTAACAACCACCTACAAATCTCAAACCAAATCCAAAATCAACATGGAGCATTATTTTCCAAGTATAAGTAAATTGCTTGCTCAGGCATAAGAACTGGCATAAATATTGGTGGGTTAGTCCACACATTTACAATTTTACTCCTACATAAGTGCTAAGGAAAACATAAATAATGATGGGAAGTAAATCAAGTATATTTATTTACATTGTATGCCTATATTTGTTTTTATGCAACGACTTGCTTAAATTATAGTGGGAAGCATTTGATAGTAAATATGTTATTTACTTGAGTATAAAATATTTTCAAGGATTTTATTTTTGGATGGTTTTCCTTCAAAGCTTATGAATAAACAAGTGTAATATGAAGCGTTGTTGCTTAGTACTCACCTCTTATGCAAAAACTAGAGAACCCTTATGGGGTGAATGTGATCAAATAACTTAATTATATTAAGTGCATGATTTAAGCACAACCTTGGTGGAGGGAAAATCAAATTGCTAATAATCTCTTGGTACATGATAAAGTAGTTTTATGGAAATGGGTTGGTAGCAATTAAATTAAACTATCAAAAATATATTATGATTAATAAAATATATTAATGGAAAAAATGGAAAAACATTGTTATTAGAAAGAATACAACAATTAATAGAAAGAAAAAAAGGAATGATTAAAGCTGAATAAATATTTATTCTTAAAAATAAGTATGATAATGAATGGAAAGAAAATATTAATTATGGAAAAAGCCATATATATATATATATATATATATATATTGGATAATTAATTTATGATGACACTTGGTAATTAGATTGTTATTAGAAACAAACGTTGCTATTAGAAATAATATAACAATTAATAGAAAACAAACAGAGAATGATTATAGGTTAAAAAATATTTATTACTAAAAATAAGTATGATAATGAATGGAAAGAAAATATTAATTATGGAAAAATTCATATATGAGGACACTTGGCGATTAGAGGTTTTTTCTTTTCAATTTTTAATTTTTAAAAATAATTTTTAATTATGACAAATTGTTTTTAAACCACTTAAAACTAGTCATCGAGCAATCAAAAATTACAAATTCAAATTTTTAAAATTAAAAAATTAATTTCAATTAATTAATTTATTATTTATTATTTTTATTTTTATTTTTTTCTCGTGGAAAATTAAGGTAGGTCCACCTGAAGGGACCACATCCCCTGATGAAACTAATATGATCCTAACCCCGAGGGCGTCGAGGAGAATTGAACTTGTGACCTCCCAATGGTAAGGTGCTTTAGCAGTGAGACCTCGACCAACTAAGCTAACCCTTAGGTCTAATCAATTTTCAGTTTCTAAAAAAATAAATTTAATATTTAATTTTAGCAAATTTTTTTTTGTAAGTACGAAAGAGTTGTATTATATTATAAAAATATGAAGATTATATTTGACTTCAAACATGATCGGTTGATAAGATTGCAGGCTTGACCACCGACAATAGAGCTTCTTTTTGGAATTTCTGTTATGATTTACATTGTTTTCCATACAAATCCTAGATCAACTGACATTGACCAATTCAGTAACAAAATGAGTGAGTGTAACTTTCTCATCAAAACTAGATACATTGGAAAATTTGGTGATTACAGGCCTCACCATGAGGTTTCCATAGCTCTTACATGTAGATTGATTTTTGACACTTCGAACTAATAGACAAAAAAACTGGCCCATAGGGTGTGAAGCCAAAATTGCATACACACAGACCACATGAGATTGATCAATTCGCAAGGTCCTCTCTAGCATTATGGGCGTCTCTGGAGTGCCTTATGCTAGAGTGACCTCACTGGTTGGATGGTTGGCTGAAGCACCTCCCGGTTCCTGCTTGATGTTGGGCATGTTCTCCCTTCTTGCCTATGAGGACACCATCTGATGCTTAAGCAGGGGGAAGTGCGGGGAGTCCCTTGTAACAAAACACATATGGTGGATCGTTTCAACATGCACCATGAACTTGTCATTGAGCTTGTTCAAATTTTCCTCGATGGCCTTGTTGGCTTGGATGTTTTCCTGTAGAGCCAAGCCCATAATTGTCTTCATGTGCTAGGAAATCTCAATAGTTTTGCTGTACAACTTTTCTCTAGCTCTGGTGAGCCCTGGGTTGGGAATCCATTCAAACTGAGCAATGATTTCCTCAATGCTAGTTCTTCAACTGATAGGCCTACGTTGATTCTCCATCTTAGTAATCCGCTCACAGGTCTCTTGGGGGACAATGCTATTGTAATTCAGGTTAGCTTGCCTAGCATCCACCTTAGTACTAGTCCTCGGATGCAGGTTGGCATTTCTGCAACGTTCCATATTCCAACCTCTGTGCTAGTTGGTGGAGGGGCCACAGATAGGGCGATGGGCACAAGCCATGTTGATAAGCGGGGAGAGGGAAATTCTGCAGGTGGAGATAAGTAGAGGGCAAAATTCCGGGGTGCAGGAAGGGATGGTAGGGAGAACTTGAGAGTGAGGGGAATAGGAATGATGGTGGAGAGAATCAAGCACAGTTTTTTCATAGGACGATTGGGAGATGAGGTTGTTGAGAAGAAATATAGTGGTACTAAATCCTTGAAATATTGCACGAGAAATGTAATCAATTCCCATAGAGGATTGAGGGATTTCATAGTACTTGGATCAAGAAGGTGACACTTTCCACCCTGAAAAATGATTGAGATCTAAGGAACCTTAGGAGAATTATGGGATTTGACACTGTTGGGCACGGAATCCCCCCCACAATAGGTTTTGGGGCTCAAAGCCCAAGTTTTGGTCAAAGATGTTGTAAAACTCCGCGAATTGCGGGTGCGGAGTGTGAAGTGTACAATTGAGTCATAGGTTTGTTCACCCTAAGCATTGTATTGTAAATTAGTGTGAAGTTGGCCTACCCATGGTCCGCGGACCATGGGATTGTATAAATAGAGCGAGGCTCTAAGTTGTAAAATTAGTGAAGAATAGAAAGAGTAGCGAAGGAATGGTTCAAGCTTAGAGTATAATTCTATGTGTCTTGGGTTGTAGTAGTAGGAAGAGGCTCTACAGCTAAGTGCGCGGAGGCCTAGTAGAGTCTGCAGTTGAGTGTGCGGAATCTTGTAGCTAAGTGCGCAGGGCGAAGTCGTGTCTGTAAGCGGGACAAAAAGTTAATAAAGAGAAGTTTATCATAATTCTGTGTAATTTTTGTGCATTATCTTCTTTATGTTTACATTCATTTATGTATTGCACACACTGATATGATTGATGATTATGCTGTAATAACCATAAATCTCACACACGCAAGTTAAGTAATCATTTGAATAACATGGAACTTGGGTATTATACGGGTCGTGCCCCGAGTAGGGCTGCACGGAAGCTGCACCACAGGTTGCGAAGGGATTGCAAGTGCGCGCAACGCCAGATCAGACCACAGACCTCCAGTAGCCCATCAGACATCCCAAGGGTGTGGAAACTAGGTTCTATTACCCTCCCATACTACTTTGGGTGAGACCTCAGTCTGCGCTCCACGGATTATTGCTGAAAGGGCTAGTAGTACTGGGATTTGCTTGGCTAAATCACCTCTGAACCTGGGTCAAGCCCCACTAAGCCAAAAAATAGTTCCGTTGCTGGGACCGAGATCTGCATAAAGGATGTCTGATGTCATGCCACTGGAACCCTACACAAAAAGAAATTGAAGAGTGGTTGGATAAGAATATTCACGAGTTCACGGTGTAGGAAAACAAAAATCTGCGAGTATCTAAGGAGCAGTGGTTGGATCGCTACTTGTACACTGAAATCCATGAAATTTTCTTTACATCTTTTCCATCTGAGCTGTATGAGTGGATCACAAAACTAGCAGACAACCAAGGAAGGTGTAGGCTCGAAAAACCAATAGTGTGGACTCTAGAACTAGTGCGCAGACTGGAAGCCTCGAAAGAGAAGATAGCGCGAGTTGTGGACCACTGGCTCGACTGAATAATTGGATGATTTATCACTGAGTTCGCGGTAGACACAACCGTCAACTACAACGAGGTGGAGCGACGTTTTCTCAAGGGACCGCGAAGTAAGTATGTTAAATATTTGAATACTTGGATTAAGATGCTATTGTGTGAAAAGCGGGTTATGTGAATAAATTAATGTTTGGTACTACGTAGAGCGGAAAGATATACAAAAGCAGAAGTAGTGAAGAGTTAGAAAATAATACCTTAATTTCACACTCGCGGGAGAGCGAGGACGAGTTTGCGAAGGTTTCTCCGAGAAGTGTAGCCAGTTTGATAAGGCAATGAATTCTGTGTTTACCACCTCCGCCCACACCGCCACCCGCTTCACCTGCCTCACCTCCATCTCCACCCACTCCAACTCCGCCACCTCAACAGTTCAGTATGGCGAGTGTGATCAATCTACCAGTATTAATGGGAATAGGGAATGAAGATCTGGACCAGTTCTAGTGCGTGGTAAGAGCAGTATGGGAAGCACAAGGTGTCATGGATGATAATATCAAAAAGGCTATGTTGGTGAGTGCGCTGTAGGATCGCACATTAAAGTGGTATATCAAGCATTCTAATGACCACTCGAATGCAAGAATTGCAGAGATCTAGAATATGTTGAACAGGGAATTTAGAAGGCCAAAATCAGAGACACAGTCAATCATCGGGTTTAAAGAGATCGCGATGCTTGTGGGTGAGACCCTCTGGGATCTGGACCAAAGGCTAAAGAGTGCAATCTATGAAGCCAATATGAAATTAACAGATGCACAACATCACACATGGTTTGTGGCCTCACTTACGCCACACTTAAGGATAGTGTTGTCACAACAAAAACTTTCCACCCAGGCTGAAGCATTGGAGATGGCAATGAGGTTGCATGAGACCCCTATACAAGACACTGGATTGGTAGTCCAATAGATCCATGCATAGCTACAAAATCTGTGTCTGGAAATGCAGAGTTTGAAACAAGTTAGGGCACCTTGGCTAGAGGCGCAAGGGGAAGTATGGTGCATAAAATGCAAAGGTTAAGGTGATGACAAAGATCACTGTCTAGTGTTCGCAAACTACTTGGAAGGAGGAGGGCCATTGCCATTAAGACTGGAGGCATAGGTGAGGCTGAGTGCGACGTCTGCATTATGGTGCGCGATTTGCTAGATAGGAGGAAAACATACCACGGATAATTTTCATCCGTTGTAGAAGTATACGTAGACATCCCAACAGTTGTATTGTAATTTCTGCAGGTCAGTAGGCCATGACGAACGCACTTGCCGAAGCTATGAACTAATGATGGATCACACTCCTGCCTATAGGGTGCAGGCTGAAATGTGAGCTCTCGACCCAAATTCAGGAATGGCGTGTGCTGGGTTTCAGGGGCACGGTCAGGATCGAGGTGGAATGGGATCATGAGGCGGAATATTGCCCTTCGCTGATAGCGAAGATGTGCGAAAAGGGGGTACTCCAGACCCCTCCGACACAAAATTTACAAATGACGAGGTCTGAATTGTACGAAGAAGACCCAAATGTAAAAATGATGCTCAGGAGCAGTATGACAACGAGAGATGATAAAGGGAAGCAACTAGAAGAAAGCGTGTGGGTTTGCAAGGCTCCTACAAAGGAACCAAAGTTTTATTTAGAATGCATGAAGGAGACATTCATGGAAGCTAAGAAGAGCTTCATAGAGGCCTCCACTTCAAGTAGTAAGGATCAACTAGAACCAGGGATGGATCCTTCCATGCTCACTACCTTTCTGGAGACATGCATGAAACTGTTACGTGACAGCAAGGCAATAAAAGGGTTGCAGGAACTTATCACTAGGTGTGCGGGGTCAGGAGAACCGCACGTGGTCCAAAAACTGGGAAAGCATGCATTGCGCATAGGAAGGGAGATGAGGTTGACTGCGCAAATAGGTGAGTACAAAATGGATCAGGTAATCCTGGATCTGGGTCAGACGCGAATGTACTACCAAAGAAAACATGGGAATGCATGGGCAGGCTCGCATTACAATGGTCCCCTATTCAGTTACGAATGGCAAACCAACAGAATATTTTTCCCATGGGAAGATTGCAAGGGTTGACATTTGATATTGAAGGCACAAGCGCGCAGGCAGATTTTGAAGTGATAGATATTGTTGATGACAACAATCCCTATCCCGCGCTACTAGGAATAGATTGGGCTACCGATATGAACAGAGTCATAAATCTGAAGAAGTGCAAAATGACCTTTGAGAAAAGGTCACTACGTGTAGTAGTACCACTGGACCCAGCCAAGGGAACATGATACACTGAACTGGTGCGTGACGATGATAGTGATGATGATCTCAACTGTATCTACAAGATAACTACACAAGGAGAGGATTGGGTGAATCCGATTGCAAATGGAAGGATTTCATGGGAGCGCGAAAGCTCTTGCACTTCGGATTCAGATGAAGAGATAGAGCAATGACAGAATCGGCTGCAAGAAGTAACAAGACTAAACTGAAATATGATGATCAGGTCTTTGCGTTGCATAAAAACAAAGGCAAGGGAGCTGCCAATGTATGATGGATTGTCAGTGGTGGATGAATTTCTAAGAAAATTCAAAAGGGCAGTACCAGAGCAGTAGCGGTTCGATGCACTGAAGTGGGCACTACGCGCAACACCCACACGATGGTGGGGTACGCATCAAGGAACTTTCGAAGACTAGCGCAGATGCAAAAGGATGATGCACGTACGTTTTGGAAAACCCCAAATTCGGACGAAAGACAATTAGCTAGGACTGAACAACTTGCATGCCCACCTTTCCCGATGGGTACATGCATATGTTGTACAGTTTGCAAAAGTTCACAGCCTAGAGAATCAGAACAAACCATAGCAGTAGGAAGGGCAATGCGCGTTACCAATTCTCCATGATGAGGCATTTGATAAGGTGCACAGAGTACTGAACAAGGTTTACCAGATGAGACAAACTGACTGGGACCTACACATGCCAGTGGTTCGATGGGCTTATAGGACCATGTGCAAAAACATGAGCACGGAGATGATTCCAAAGGTACAAAATGAAGTAGAAATTGAGATTTCTGAAGGGAATACCAAAATGAATCCACACGTAATAACTCCCGCAGTTATGACAACACGTGAGGACCAGGACAAAGGAATCACACAGCTACGCGAGGATGACCATATAAGGATTCAGAAGGCCATTCAATGAGGGAACCTTAGACTTTGTGAACTCGAAGAAGATCGAGTACGATTAAGGAAGAAAATCAGGTTTATGGATGCTGAGATTAAAAGACTGGAAAATAGGGTCGTGCAAGCATATCTCGTCGATAAACCAAGGATGACAAGGCAAGATATGAATGGTCATACCACTGCATTGGAAGATTGTCACCAAGAACTTATGATTCTATTACCATGGCTGAGACCGCACCTTACCAAACGCAGTAACAAGGGAAGCGCACCACATAAGATAAAGCACGCGGCGCTAGCTGTTGCGAGGGCAAGTGAGGAGTGTCCACGCGCTATGCTGGAAGGCGAGTTGCAGTCTCGCACAGGTGGGGTGACCACCTGACTAACCGTAGGGAGCACAGTCTCAGCACTCTAGACAATTGAAAGAGAGCGTAGGACTCTAAATGAGTCTGTTTGGGAATTGCGCGGTGAGGGAGGTGCATGCAGAATCAGCATGGTACAAGGTTCGCGCCCGCGTGCGGGGGGCTGCGCTGCCATGCGGGTAGGCTGGGAAGTAACTATTGACATCACTATTCATGACGAGATGTCTAATTTAAGGCAAAAGGGAGTAGGCGGTGGGGAATTAAGACACGAATTAAGAGCTAGATTTGGGACAATCTACTGCCAAGAATGCATTAATGAGTTAGAAGTGGCGGGAACAACTGAATTAAAATTCAAAACATGCTATAAAACTCCAAGAAGTAACCATGAGACAGCACTTGGTTAGTTGAAATTTGAGCAGTTGCAAAGTATTGAGCACCGAGTAACCTTACCATCTCTGAATACATGACAGAACATATCCCGTGCAAACACAATGACTGATACCAAGCCAGGTGTGAAATTTGTCGAAGATACCACCGAGGAACCCGGAGATGCGGTGGTTGCGCTAGAAGTTTCGAAATCACCACAGATGCCACGACTGAAGAAAGATACACAGACTATGGGACCAGTCCGCGTGTCCCCAAGAAACCCACGGTTTGACAAGAGATCAATGGAAGAAAAATGCAAGGCCGTCATCGTTGAATCAGATGAAGAGGAGGAGGACTTATAGGCTCTAATTGATCAAATAGAGGAGAAAGAAGACGTGGAGGAGGACTTCCCACCAATGCCTTCCACAATGAAGTTACCTGTGTACGTCCCTCCATGGAAAGGGAAAGTTAGGGTGACCAAAGACCTAGAGGCCACGAAGAGTGCACTCTAGACCCTGCTCCTCCCTGACGGAATTACTTTTGAAGGTCCGCCCCTAGGCCGGGTGCCTACCTTGAAATTTGAAGATTGGGGCCTCACGGACAGCGAGAAGTTCCCGCACCTAGCGATGGAGAACTTGATGAAATAGAAGTTGGAGGGGCTAGTAATCATGTTGGAGTCGTGAAAATGGCTGCAAGGTGTGGAGAAGGCTAGGTTACTTCATCTACAATGGATAACCCACTTTCACCGCACGCCCATCACCATTTTCATCATTAGGCAGCTGTTGTGCCTTGCGCATGATGGGCATCTATGGCTAGAGGAGCCTATTTCCATCATGGCAGAGCTTATTCACCAGATTTCTCGACTTCCTTGTAAGGGAAAGGACCCCATGATGATGGCGGGTAAAAGTAGTGATTTGGCTCTCGCAGAAGCCATGAAAACTAAATACAAGCTGGAAAAGAAGAAGTGCGACTATGCAATTACAAGTATCAAGGACAAAGGCATGCGTGTAGCCACCCAGCTCCTAGATGACAAATTAATGCAGAAGTGCTGCATCGATGAAGTAGCAGTGCCTGTGTTTGCACTGGTTGAATAGTTGCTGGAGGGGGTCCAGTTCAATTGGGCTGAGTTCCACTGTGAGGAATTTTTTGACGAACTGCAAGGAGGCCCAAGAGCAGGGTAAGACCTTCCACTACACATGGTTGCTCTTATCCATCTTGTTTGTAGCGGGCGAACTATCGGAAGATAGCCAGTTCCCACCTATCGTCCAGGACCTACCTGAGGTCATGAAGTATGCTTCGCTCTGGGCCACTAAGGACGCGAAGTGGATTCACACAATCAAGGTTTTTTGGGTGCTGATGGAGGAGAGCATCTGGATGTGGATCAATATAAGACCACAATTTTCTCCCACAGTGTACGCCACTCTACAGAGTTTAAAGCGGACATGCACAACATTTATGCTCGGCAGTGGAAGGATCCAACAAAGGAATGGACAAAGCTCCCATTCATTGCTACTGATGACGCCATTTTCATAGTGTTGGAAACATGGCCTCCGGAGTGGTGTGCCCCGAACTTGGCATGAATGGAAAGGGCCGCTGTTCAACAAAGGGAAAAACAACTAGCTGAAAAGAGGCACCAGGAAAAAGCAGCATCAGAGGCAACCGCACAGCAGAGGACGACCGATGCAGCAGCAGCAGTGCAGGCAGCAGAAACAACCACAGTGCCAATAGAAGGGGCCGAGACAGGCCGTGAGATGTCCACAGGGCAAGGGGCTGAGGGCATAGACCTGGCCAAAGAATGCACGGACCCAGAAATCACCTTGCAACAGTTGAAACAACTGCACGTCCTTGAGAGACCGATTCCCAGAAAAAAAGGTTAAGGTATCGAAGACGTCCATCGACCCAATCACGCTTACAGAAGGTGATCTTTTTAACATTGGCAAAACAGTTTGTGATGTCACTAAGGATGCGCTCCAAGAGGTGGTGATGGAGCAGAACACTATGTTGGAGCGCTAAGAGCATAGGTATAGGAACTACAGGTGCAACCCCCACAAAAAGGAACAATGGCCCCATATGTTGCCACAGGTACATTAGAGGCGAAACAGATGTTGCGCGCCTGCATGACCAACACTTTTGTATTCCTCGAGGGCACGTTAACCGCAACGAATGAAGTTGACCAAGCTATGGTGGGCAGGGTTAAGGGACTAGGCTTAAACTTGGCTGCTCTTCCGCGAGAAACCCTGTACCATTTGCAGGATGGGGTCACAGCCGAGCACCATGCCAGATAAGACCGTGCGATATAGGTATTGAGCGAACAAAAGATCAATATGGAGCAGCTCAGCTGGCAGCGTGATGAATTGGTTGCACAGACTCAAGGACTAGAGCAAGTAGTAGACAATGCTTGTAGAAACGTCTCGGAATTGGCCATCCCGGCAGATCTACCGATAGCAAAGCAGATCCATTGATTGGCGACTGGATTCTACAAGGCAAAGGAGGAAGCAACGGGGGTACAACTGGACCTCAACCTTCAGATTTCCGAGCTGCGATTAAAGGCGCAATCCTCTATGCCCCTGGAAGTTAGGGAACAATGCACTGGTGCTATTAAGAAAGGGTTGGAGGAAATAGGACAGGCAGTACAGAACTGCACTACTATGTTGGAAGAATCCTTTGCGGTCCTCACTTCATTATAGGAGGACCCCAACATACAACGCTTGGAAATGGAGGCACGGGAGCTTCAAGTGCAGTATGACAGTGTGCACGGAATGACACAGACAGTTGTCTTAACCCAGTGGCTTGCGAAGCTATAGCAAGAAAAGGCGTTGAAGGAATAGGTGGATGCCACACGACACAAAGAGGCAGTCCTTAAAGCGCGCGTCCAACCTTGGATTGATGAGGAATTCCTCATCACTATAGACATCGAAGGAAAGATCACACAAATGAAGGCGATGCATGCCTTAAGACAGGGAGTTGACCCTGATAGTGAGACTTCGGCTGAGAGAGTGTAGCAGATCTAGCAGACTGCATATCAGTGCGTCGCAGACCTTAGGGAATTGAAGGAACGGTTGGAGGGGCTCCATGCCAAGATCGCCGCACCAGTAGAGTGACTCGGGACGAGTCACGATGATTGTGTTGGGGGTTTGTTGGGCATGGAATCCCCCCCACAACAGGTTTTGGGGCTTAAAGCCCAAGTTTTGGTCAAAGATGTTGTAAAAATCTGCAAATTGTGGGCGCAAAGCGCGAAGTGTACAATTGAGTCATAGGGTTGTCCACCCTAAGCATTGTATTGTAAATTAGTGTAAATTCGACTTGTTGGGTCCCTATAACTAGTGATTACCCTATTACTATTGTAGTTATACCCCTTATTTATATTGTTGTGCCCCTATTACCCCCATATTGTTATTTCTGTGCCCCATAGAATCCCTCTATTGTTATTTTTGTGGCTTTATATTATTATTGTTAGGTCGGCTAGATTATATTGTGACTCCTTAGACTCCTATATATAGAAAGGAGGTTTTGTCATTTGTATCATCTAAGAATTGTTCATTTATGTAATGTAAAGGAGGTTTCCCCCTCGAAGAGGCTGAATTCTAAGGCGTGGATTTATCTTTTCTATCTTTTCTTGAGCTGGTTTCATAACATTTGGTATCAGAGCTTTGGATTCTAGGGTTTCACTGCTCCAAACAGGTCATCATGGAATTTTCGCTATAATTTTTTTTCTGTGACGTTTCAGAAGTAGCAAAAAAAACCCATTTGCGAAGAAATCACGCCGAATCTTGGGTCCAAATTTCAGAGCTTTTCGCGCGACATTTTCAGAGATATGATCTGAGGAAGTTGGTCTTTTTGCAGACTCCTGAATTACACGCAAAACAGGTGACCTGGGGAAAATCGTCATAACTTTCTTTCTGAGCATCGGATTGAAATTTCGTAAGAGGTTACAGAAAGAGGACGGATTGTAGTTTTCTTTTATATATTTTTCAGAGTTAAAGGTTGAAACAGTGACACGTGGCACTTCATACAAGTTCACTCTACTGAACTAGTCTATAATCAGGTCACTGCGAGAGATTGTGCATAACTCTTTCTTGGAGAATCCAATTTGGATCAGACTAGTGGCATTGGAAAGAGGACATAGAAGGCTACTACAGGTCACAATTTCAGAACTGGATGATTCGAAATTACAGAGATACATCAGATTCAATATCAGGCTTCTACAAAGTAAAAAAAGGTGTGTAGTTTTTTTTATTTAAATTTTTGCATAAGCTTGGTTTGAAGGAATTCAAAGGGCATAGTAAAGCATTATTATCGGTAACTGATGTCCCGAGGAAAGAAAATGAAAACACCTAGTAAGGAACCTGAAAGCTCTAGCATGACTCATGAAGAAGAGGAAGAAATGCTACATGATATATCAAAATTACAAGAACAAGTGCAACAAATGTCACGCTCACAAAAGCTAACAGATGCTAAGATAAATGGCGTGGAATCTAAGATAAAGGGCATGGAAGCTAAGATGGATGATCTGAAGGCAGATTTGAGGACAGATTTGAAGACAGACATGGCAGATTTGAAGACAGATTTGACAAATTTTCTACAAGAAATACTTACTAATGGTGAAAAGGTTGTAAAGGAAACTCATGATGTGAACAAAAGAAATGTTAATCATGATTCCATAGACTCTAATGTTGGATCGAAGACCCACCATATTCCAAAAATCGATATGAGGAAGTTTGATGGCAAGGATCCTGCCACATGGATATTACAGATGGAGCAGTTCTTCGATCTCAATAATGTGCAAAACACACAAAAGGTACGTATGGCAACTTTATATTTGGAACCAAATCAGTTTGTATGGTATCAATGGCTTTGCTCTCGTAAACAATTTATCACTTGGGCAATTTTTACGGAAGAATTGATAGCACATTATGAGGATACAAAAAGCAACACTTTTTTTAGCCAATTGATAAGTCTCAAACAAAAGGGTTCAATAATGGAGCACATTGAGGAGTTCCAAAAATTGAACATAAGGGTAAAAGATATTCCAGAGGAGCATAGGATTGATGTGTTCATAGGGTCTTTAAAGGATAATATCCAACATGATGTTCGCCTTTGGGACCTGATTCATTAGAGAAGGCATTCAGGTTAGCAAGAAAAATGGAAAGCAAAATTATGGCAACTAGGAAGCATACCATTCACAACTATAAAGACGGAAGTGTTGTTGCCCATAGTCTTCCACAACCTACAAGGTTGACACCACAACAATTGGAAGAAAAAAGAGCAAAAGGGCTTTGTTACAATTGTGATAGCAAATACACAAAAGGTCATAAGTGTGCTGAGAAGAAATTATTCTACATAGATTGTGAAGAGGAAGAAGAAAAGGAGCAAGAAAGGTCAAAAGAAGAGGATATATTCCAGGAAAAAAGCCTAGATGAAGAACAAATAAATCCGACCATATCTTGTAATGCATTGGCGGGAATTACCACTCCTCAAACCATCAAGATAGAAGGACAAATCAAGAAGAAAAAGGTAATAGTGTTGATTGATTCAGGAAGCACCCACAATTTTATTCATTGTAGGGTAGCAAAAGAATTGAATTGCTTCCTATATCCAGCACCAGAGTGTCAAGTGATGATTGCAAATGGAGGAACAATAAATTGTTCTGGAAAGTGCCATAATATCAAGCTATCCATGGGAGAATATGTATTGACTAGCCCAATGCTTTCCATTCCAATGGGAGGTGCTGATGTTGTACTAGGAGTCCAATGGCTACAATCCTTGGGTACAATAGCTTTTAATTTTCAAGAACTTTTCATGAAATTTTCTATGGAAGGAAAGGAAGTTGAATTAAGGGGTATTGCAGGGAAACCAGGAAAGATAATCAGCTCTAATGGCATGACAAAGCTTCTAAAAAGGGAGCAAAGAGGTGTAATTGCACAATTATGTTCGCTAGATGTTTCCACATTGGAATCATCTATTTCTCCAGATCTCCAAAAAGTCCTGGACAATCATTCCAAGGTATTTGAGACTCCCAAAGGTCTCCCACCTATGCGTGATCATGATCATGCTATTCATCTGATTCCAGGAAGTGTTCCTCCAAACATCAGGCCGTACAGATATCCATATGTCCAAAAAAGTGAAATTGAACGTATGGTTGCAGAAATGCTAGAGGCTGGTATAATTCAACCGAGTCAAAGTTCTTTCTCAGCTCCAGTAGTATTGGTGCACAAGAAGGATGGATCATGGCGCATGTGTCCAGATTATAGGGAGCTCAACAAGCTCACTATTAAAGATAAGTTCCCCATTCCTGTCATTGATGAATTACTGGATGAATTGCATGGATCAATTTACTTCACCAAGTTGGATCTTCGTTCGGGATATCATCAAATCAGAATGAAGATTGAAGACATTCCGAAAACGGCATTTAGAACTCATGAGGGTCATTATGAATTTTTGGTCATGCCTTTTGGCCTTACCAATGCACCTTCAACATTTCAAGGTTTGATGAATTCAATTTTCAAACCATTCCTTAGAAAATTTGTGTTAGTATTTTTTGATGATATACTAATCTACAACAAGTCTTGGAAGGATCATGTTGAACATGTTGACAAGGTGCTACAACTATTGGAGGAGAAACAATTATATGCAAAAAGATCCAAATGTTTCTTTGGAGTCCAGGAGGTGGAATATTTGGGTCATATTGTATCTCATGAAGGAGTTAAGGTAGACCCTAGCAAAATTAAAGCCATTAAGGAATGGAAAATCCCCACATCCATAAAGCATCTGCGAGGATTTCTTGGGTTGACAGGGTATTATCGCAAGTTTGTTAAGAATTATGGGAGAATAGCAGCACCTCTAACAACATTATTGAAGAAAGATTCATTTTCATGGACTCCGGAAGCAACAAAGGCCTTTGAACATCTTAAAGAGGCAATGTGCCAAGCACCGGTCTTAGCTACACCGGACTTCACAAAAACCTTTATTGTGGAATGTGATGCTTCAGGAAATGGAATTGGTGCTGTTCTAATGCAAGATGAAAGACCCATTGCTTTTGAAAGTCGTCCAATCAAGGGAAAGTTTTTAAGCAAAGCTATTTATGAGAAGGAAATGTTGGCAATACTCCATGCACTTAAGAAATGGCGACCCTACCTAATGGGAAGACACTTCAAGGTAAAAACGGATCATGATAGCCTTAAATACTTTTTAGAACAAAGATTATCCTCTGAAGAGCAACAAAAGTGGGTCACAAAGATGTTGGGTTATGACTTTGAAATCATCTACAAAAAAGGGAAGCAAAATGTGGTGGCAGATGCACTCTCAAGAAAGGATGAGGATGTGGAAGCATTGTTGTGTGCCATTTCTATTATCCAACCAGATTGGATAAACGAAGCAAGGAGGAATGGAAGAATGACGAAGAAGTGTGGGCACTTATTCGAAAGCTACAACAAGATTCCAGTACTTCTGATACATTTAGCTGGCAAAATGATTCGTTATGGTACAAAGATCGCTTATACCTCTGTAAGAATTCCCAGCTAAAACAAAAGATTCTTATGGAATTGCACACTTCTCCCTTAGGAGGGCACTCAGGATTTTTAAAAACTTACCACAGGGTTAAGAAGGAATTTTTTTGGGATGGCCTTAAATCAGATATTCAAAAGTTTGTGGCGGAATGTTTGGTTTGCCAACAAAATAAAGTTGAAACAATTAAGACACCGGGTCTATTACAACCTTTATCCATTCCAAGCCAACGTTGGGAGGAGGTTTCAATGGATTTTATCACAGGTTTACCCAAGTCTGAGGGAAAGAGTGTCATCATGGTGGTAGTTGACAGACTTACCAAGTATGCACACTTTTGTGCATTATCACATCCATTTAAAGCCAGTACAGTTTCTACTGCATTTATGGAAACAGTTCAAAAGCTACATGGAAACCCAAAGATTATTGTAAGTGACAGAGATCCCATTTTCACTGGAAATTTTTGGACAGAATTATTTTCTTGTCTTGGTACTCAGTTAGCTCATAGCTCATCTTATCATCCTCAATCTGATGGGCAAACTGAGATAGTAAACAAATGTTTGGAAGGATATCTTCGTTGCTTTGTATCTGATAAACAGACACAATGGGTCAAATGGTTGCCTCTGGCTGAATGGTGGTATAACACTTCCTTCCATACAGCAACAAAAATGACCCCATTTATGGCACTTTATGGGTATCAACCACCATCAATCACATCATATTTAAGAGAAAATTCTAAGGTTCAGGCAGTGGAACATCACATCGAACATCAACAACAAGTCCTCCAACTCTTAAAGGATAACCTCATGTTGGCACAAAATAGAATGAAACAACAGGCAGATCAACATCGCAGTGAAAGAAGTTTTGATGTAGGTGATTGGGTATTCCTACGGCTACAACCATATAAGCAAATGTCCCTAAAGCAAGCTAAGAAGGATAATAAATTATCACCAAAGTATTATGGTCCGTACAAGGTGTTGGAAAAGATTGGTACTATGGCATACAAATTGGAGCTTCCTGCAGCTTCTCGATTGCACCCAGTTTTCCATGTTTCATGTTTAAAAAAGGTTATAGGCGACAAGCTCCCAGTTCAAACAATATTGCCAGAACTTGACGAGGAAGGAAAAATTATATTGGAACCGGAAGCAGTCACAGAAACAAGAACTCGACAGCTACGAAATCGATCAATTTCAGAGTATCTTATCAAGTGGAAGAACTTATTTGCTGAAGATTCCACATGGGAGGATGAGAATTTTATGCAGAAGTATCCAGAACTACTCAAGCGTTGAGGACAACACTTTTTTGAAGGAGAGGGGCATGTTGGGTCCCTATAATACTAGTGATTACCCCATTACTATTGTAGTTATACCCCTTATTTATATTGTTGTGCCCCTATTACCCCCATATTGTTATTTCTGTGCCCCATAGAATCCCTCTATTGTTATTTTTGTGGCTTTATATTATTATTGTTAGGTCGGCTGGATTATATTGTGATTCCTTAGACTCCTATATATAGAAAGGAGGTTTTGTCATTTGTATCATCCAAGAATTGTTCATTTATGTAATGTAAAGGAGGTTACCCCCTCGAAGAGGCTGAATTCTAAGGCGTGGATTTATCTTTTCTATCTTTTCTTGAGCTGGTTTCATAACAAGACCTACCCATGGTCTGCGGACCATGGGATTGTATAAATAAAGTGAGGCTCTAAGTTGTAAAAGTAGTGAAGAATAGAAAGAGTAGCGAAGGAATGGTTCGAGATTAGAGTAGAATTTTAAGTGACTTGGGTTGTAGTAGTAGGAAGAGGCTCTATAGCTGAGTGTGCAGAGGCCTAGTAGAGTCCGTAGCTGAGTGCACGAACCCTTGCAGCTGAGTGCGCAAGAGAGAGTCGAGTCTGTAAGCGGGATAGAAAGCTAATAAAGAGAAGTTTATCATAATTATGTGTAATTGCTGTGCATTATCTTCTTTATGTTTACATTCGTTTATGCATTGCACACACTGATATGATTGATGATTATGCTGTAATAACCATAAATCTCACACACGCAAGTTAAGTAATCATTTAAATAACAAGGAACTTGGGTATTATATGGGTCGCGCCCTGAGTAGGGTTGCGTGGAAGCCGCACCGCAGGTCACGAAGGGATCGCAAGTGCGCGTAATGACAGATCAGACCGTGGACCTCTAGAAGCCCATCAGACATCCCAAGGGTGTGGAAACCTAGTTCTAGCACCCTCCCATACTACTTTGGGTGAGACCTCAGTCCGTGCTCCGTGGAATTTTGCCAAAAGGACCAGTAGTATCGGGATTTTCTTGGCTAAATCACCTCTGAACTTGGGTCAGGCCCCACTAAGCCAATAGACGCTTTGAGTGAATTTCATCACACAAAATTAGGGGGATTGTACCAACTAAGTAGGGGGAATCTGCAGACTTGTGGAGGGATTATTAATTTTGTTTCCCTCACTGTCCTTGATTTTGATTTCATATCAATCGTGGCAGAGGGAGCCTTCCCATGTATCACTACATTCAAGGGATTATAACGTTTCCTCACGAGCTATTCCTTTGTTGGCGAGCCTATCCACCACTCCATTACCTTTCCTTCAAACTGCTTGAAAGTGGAGCCCACTAAAATCACTGATGTGTTGCTGAATGTGATGAAGTGTTTTGGGCAACCTCCAATTATCATTAACCTTACTAACTGTGGATCCATGCTGGAGTTTGTGGGCAACCTGAGTTACCAATGTGAAGTCTCCTTCAACCATCATGGGTGCAAAGTGCTTCTCTTTTTCTTTGGCCAAACCATCCTCCATGGCTTGGAGCTATGTTGTGTTGCTGGTGGTTAATCCTAATTTCCCATAATAGACCCATAAAATATCCCCCTTATGATTTCTAAACACACCACCAAATCCTGCAAAGCTTAGGTTGCCTTTAGTGGCCTCGTTATAATTCAATTTGATCATGTTGCCTTCAGGCGGAGACCAAGTGTCTGGGGCTCCAACAGAGGGAGGTGGTGTGGGGGTGGGGGGTTGGGGGCGAGGGGGCTTGCATGGAGGGGAGTTTGGATATGGAAACAATTTCTTGAGTGATCTACCTGATCATGCTAAGAAGGGTGTCCCTTGGATTTTTCGCGTTCTTGAATATTCTAGCATTGCACTCCTTCTAAGTGACCCACGAAATGGCCCCCGGTAAGAGGTTCTAGGTGCTGTCAACTACTGGGAGAGGGGAGATTTTGTATGCCAATTGTCTAGGGTGATATTAATTGAGGCCCTTTTTCTATGAGTTGTCCTGAATATTTTGGCCCCCCATTCCTAAAGCTTATTCGTGTCGTCATAGGTGTTCGAAAGGTGATTGATGGTTTCTTTTTGCGATTCAAACAGACAACATCTAGAGGGACTTATGAAGCCTCTCCTCTAGATATTGTCCCACGTGAGGATTTTTCCATGCATGATGAGCCAAAGGAAGAGGGTGATATTGGGACATTGTTGTCTTCCCCAAAGAGTGCTCCATATCTGATGTTGCTGCATCTATTCATAATTCACAATGTAGCCATAAGCCTCCTTGAGGTTAAGGAGTCCTTCAAAAAAATTTCCCCATCTTAGCCTGTCCTCCTCTTGGTCCACTTACATTTGGCGCTCTTAAGGAGCTCTTCGAAATAATTCCAGTCCATATTTTTAGGAAAGAGAGTCCATTCTTGCTTATTCAACCATACTCTACATCGACTCCCTGGAGTCGTAGGCCCCTAGTATTGAGCTACATGAAAATTTCGTTTTTCTTGCATGGATCTCTGGAGAGAGGCTTGATGATTCTTTCCAAGGATTAGTAGTTTCTACTAGGCGTCCTCCCAAAATAGGGAATTTTTTCCATTATGAATCTCCCAGAAGCTATGCCCCTGAATTACTTCTTTATTTCTCCATGCTTGGTTCCATATGGCTAAGCTCTGGGCCTGACCTGAGAGCCTAATGATATCTTTGTGGCTGTGGTTGGGAGCGTATTTCACTCTCTAGAGTTTTCCCCAAGGGATGTTGGTTTTATCCATCCATCTCCACCATGTTTTCACCCCCAAGGTTTACCCTAGGAGATCAGGATCCTTGAGGACAAGCCCACCTGCATTTTTTGGTTTGTAGAGTTGGTCCTATCTGACTAAGGCCCATTTCTTGTTTGTTTCCAAGCCCCTCTAAAGAAATCTCCTTTGGATGTTTTGGATGGAATTTGCGACATATTTTGGGGTGGCGAGAGTTAAGGAAAGGTAGAGTGGTATTGCTTGAAGAACATATTTGACGAGGATGAGATGTCAGATAAAGTTAAGAGATCTGAATGTATAGCTAGATAGATTCTTGTGCAACCTATTGAAGATATCCTCCCAGGTTGATTTCCTTAATGATTTGTTAGTAGGGTAACCTCCAAGTATTTAGAGGGTAGGGATCAGTTTTGGTATCCCAGGATCCTTATGACGTTTCTTTGTATGGCTAAAAGGGTGTTGAAGAAGAAATTTTTTTATTTCTAGTGATTGATCGAGGTTCCATATGCTTTAGAGAAAAGGTTTAGAATGAATTTGAAGGCTTCAACTTCCTCATATGTTGGAATACCCATAAGAAGGGTGTCATCAACAAATTGTTGATGGGTGGAGGTAGGGGATGATTCATGTAGCTTAATACTAGTAAGACAGTTGTTGATGTTGGCAGCTTGAAGAGAACAACCCAAGGCTTCTGCCAAGAGAACCCAAAGGAAGGGGAATAGAGGATCCCCCTGCTAGATTCCTCTCGAGGGGACAAATGGTTGGGTGAGGGATCTATTGAGAAGTATGGAAAATAAGGCACCCGAATCTAGGGCCATGATCCATTAAATACAATCCTAGAGGAATCTTGCATGTATTCCCAATTGATTTTGTCGAAATCTTTTGACATGTCCAGTTGCATCGACATTCCAGGATTCTTAAGGGTTTGGAGTGAATGGATGGTTTCATGTGAGAGGATGAAGTTGCCCAAGATTTTCCTTCCCTCCACATACCCTACTTGGTTGAACGAAATCAAGAGTGTTAACAGAGACTTAAGTATGTTAGCCAGAACCTTTGAGATGATCTTGATTATAACATTGCAAAGGGCTATAGGTATGAATCGATATAGAGAGTCTGCTCCTTCTTCCTTATGGATTAGAGTGAGGAAGGTTGCATTAAAATCTCCCAGCATGATTTTGTTAACCCTAGAGTCTTCCACCAATGCATGGATCTCTTCTTTTATGAAGGAACAACATTATTTAAAGATGTCAGTGGTGAAGCCATCGGGCCCATGAGATTTTCCTGAGGGAATGGACATCAATGCTTCCTCAACTTCTTGCATAGAAACCTCTCTGAGAAGAATTGTGTTATGATCCTGATTCAGGATGGTGGGGATTTTTTTGGTGTTTTTTCTAATAGCCTGGGATCTATCAATGTAGGTCTCCTCAAGGTGTTTACTGTAGAAAGTGTTATCACTTAGAGAAAACCTTGGCTATGGGGGAAAAATCTAAGGTAACCTATAACCAATATTTTGAATTCAAATATACCCCTATAAATCTAAAGGGGGATCCCTACTATAACTTCGTCAAAATGATTAGTTATGTACTTAACACAATGACTAGGTCTGCTATAATAAAGCTTCAAAATTGTGGAAGGATTTGAAGATTTCTATTGGGCATGGATTCAAATATTTGGCTTAACAAGGAAGCAAACTAAACCTTCATAGAGGTAGGGTAGTTGAGGTACTCTGAGATTTAAAACTGTTGAGATGGAATGAATAATAAGAAGGCAATGGTATAGTTATAAGAGCACCACAAGGATGGATTCTATAAAGCATAAGTCAAAAATTTGTGAAAGACTAATCATATAAACAAAACATAGTAAATATTATTTATATTTATTTACTCTTATTAGTCATGGAAGAACATACATATGAAAACATATAAGGGAAACCGAAATAGGGAAACACATATCCAAAATATCTCAACACAAGAATATTTGCTTCAGAATTAGTCTTCCTTTATTAAACTTTTCAGAAATATACATAGAGCACAATAAGTTTTTTGATAAAAAACCAACCCTCTTTCATTCTATAGAGCTTGTATTTATAGGAAATATTACAAATTAAAAACAGGTTCTATGTATCTACTTAATTACAATATTCTAAAAATATAAAGCGTATATGTCAAATACATGCACATAATACATATTTCCAAGCCTATCTGTATCTAAACCATAACAATGTGCTACAAACTTGGCTAGAAAACTAGGTCAAAAATGATGATTGATCTTTTGCCTAATTTGCTGGAACTCGTGCCTCATCCTCCTTCTAAAATATCATCTTGTTACACTGCTCCTCCCTTTGGGCTTCTTGATTTGACAAGACTGATAATATTATTGATATCCTTTCAAAATCGAAACATGATCAGATTCACTGACAGGTTGGCTATCAACGCTTTTATAGACACCAATTTCCAAAATTGCACTGAAAACAGAACTATCATCCCTCATTCACATTTACCAGTGAAAATCATTGAGAGATGGGTTATCGGCGAGTGAACAAAATTTCACCTTGATAGTGGGTGATCAAAACTGTGCAGTCAAAAATCAACTAGCTAAGTGTGCTAGCTGCCTCCAACAAGATGTCAACATTTGTTCTCCTCTGTCTCTTAATCCTTTGAGCCTATATAGTAACCTCTTTCTTTGAGTCTTTAGCTTTCTTAGATCTCTTTGAGCTTGTAGATTCCTCTTGGTTTATGATCAAGTCCTTCTGAGGGGTTTTATCTACATCTATGACCTCCTTTGCTAACTCAGGGTTATTTTCAGTTTGATGTTCAGTCTCAGCTTATTCCAAGGCCTGGTGTGTGGTATTTTTCCACCTTTAAACATATCTACTAAGGTGGGTTCCTTATTAGGTGGTGTCTACTCTATTTTAGGCTCAATCAATTTTCCCTTAGATTTCTCTGTCTGCTTGCTAACTTATTTTTCTATAGGTAGGGAGATAGTGAGAGGAGGGGTGTCAAGCGGAAAGAGTCAATTTTGCGGACAAAACCGACCTCTCTAGAAGCTAAGGCTTTCTAGTGACAAACAAGACAAGTAAACACTACCTTTCTCTAAATATGCATTTAGAATACAAGTAATCAGGTGTTCATAACATACCTTTAGTCCAACGCTTTGTAGTAGTCCAGCCTCGCCGATCCGGATGAGCTCCTCCTTCTCTTCGAAACCTGCATTCACTAACAAGACAAAAGATTACATAGCACCTGAATAACTTATAAAATAACACATATTCATCATACAGACCAAGGAGTATATGAAACAAATCATGTATAACAATCTGTTGAGAAAAGTGAGCTTAATTGTATAAAGTGGAAACAAAAGAAACCATTACAACCTGAGCCTTGGTGTTGTGCAGGTCCCTCCTAGGGTCCAACAAGAGTTCTCCTTTACTTTGATCAACTCACCCACTTCCAAACAAGGCTAGGAAAGGATGGGAATCTCTCCTCTCAAGCTCTATAAGGAAGAACTAATTCCAGCAGCATCTACCCTTAGGAATGTTCAACTTTCAACCTCCCCTCCCTCTGGCCCAATGCCTGTATTTATAGTGCTTTAGAGGAAGTTAATCAGGTCCACCATCAATGGGATAAACCCCTCTTTGAATGGGATAGCTCCCCTCTTGATGGGATAAGTTCCTCTTTCATAGGGATACATGAAACATCTAGAGGCGCTCAATACACGTCAAACAAACTTCTAGAATGCTCTAGAAATGACCACAAGTAACTTTTTTGAAGTGAAACTTGCGCCTTTTGACCTTTACAGGAGTACGCACCCACCCTTTTACAGACAGAGCGTACAATTACGCAGGTATTGTGAACTTGGGATGCGTACACGCAGGTAAGGCTAAGAGAAACTGCGTACCCAAAGATATATAGATTTTTAAAGACTTTCTCTCTTTCTTGGAGTTTGACATGAAGAGCAGAGGTATGAGACTTGCCAAGGCGGATAGTATGACAGTTGATGGAGCCATACTGACTTCAAATAGTCATGGTGACAAATTTTAGTGTAACAGATTGCCCCCTAAAGTGCGAAGCCTGTAGTAGATTAGGGTTTCATATTATCTAGGAAGGGTGAAGTACTTTATCATTTCAAGGATTATCTTGTGGAGAGCCCAGTCGGAACCTGCAAATATTCAACACAAAATACATATATAAGATCATATCATCGCTGAGGTAGGCATTCCCATACTCAGATTGAAAACTTTAACTAACAAACTAACTACTGCTCTGATACAGGAATGATTTTGCAGTACATCATAATAATAGACTTGTGTAGACACAGTATGGACGCAGCCATCTGTTTATAGTTGGTCTACTATACAATGAATACAAAACTCCTCGCAGCCTGGATGGTGGAAACTAGATCCAGGGTCTTCATTTCTACTTCCCGAAATAGTACGATTCTATCCATGCGAATAAATGAGTTGATGTCGAACATGGTAGAAACCACTTGATTACCAGTCAATGATGTAAACTGTTAACAAGTGTGAGAGAGACCACCAGTGATGTCAATGGTTCTCAAAGTACCCAGTACAATCCATGAGATGTGAATGAATGAGTTGATGTCGAACATTTCACGGAGTCCTTCGATCGAAAGTCAATGATGTAAACCGTCGTCAAAGGCGAGAAACCTGCCATTGATGCATGCAGATTTCAAGGTACTGACGATTTCTAGGTCATCTCTCTAGATAATGTGCTGATGTCGATAGAAAGCGACCCGTTGCAGGCAAGCCCACAACACGAAATCATAGATCAAGTTGAAGAAATGTAGCTGTAAGGACTGACTCAGGGATGGTCGAGATGGATGACGGGTATTTTGCAGATGAATGGTTTATTTGCAGTGACCTCTTGAACACATAACGACACAACAGATGGCTTGGTGACATTTGACCCAAAGTTAATACCCGGCTGAAGACTTTCAATGTGGTTTGATCAACTGTGAGGCAAAGGATTTCCCAACCCAGGTGAATGAAAAGTGTCGTGTCCAAGAGTGGTGATAAGGCTTCTTTTGAGACAAAGGATAACAAATAGGCTCATTTTTCTCTCTTTTCCCTCACCATTTCTGGCAAGTACCTCTTTATTTTTTACAAGCTTGAGGAGGATAACATATGCTTGATTATAAGCTCATCCTTCGGATGAGTCCAACTTAGTTTAGATTCGAACCCTAAGAAGGAGTGGTCCGTTCCTGTTTATAATCGAACAGGTCCTTTACTGTGAATTTTAACGAGCCCAGTATAGGAGAAACTCGGCGTTTTTCAATTTTAGAGAGTCTGGAAAAACTTAAGAAGACTCCAGGGTTGAAATTTTTCATAAATTTGTGTCTCCCAAGCCCGAAAAAGTATAAAATAATACTTGAGAGAACCGCTTGATCTTGTGACCGAGGAGTACTTTCATGATTAGTGTCTTTGACCTGAAAAGTAAAAAGCGATCAAGGACACGCCGTTTTATTTCCAGTATCGAATTTGAAACGACAAAAATCCGGCAATCTTTTCCTGTTTTTACGATCAGAAAAGGGCTATAAGGGGACCGTCTTTTAATTCCGTTTTAACGAGTGTAAATGAAACGTTCGGCAATATTTTCATGTTTTAGGAGTCAGAAAAGGGCTTAAAAGATGACTCTGATGTTTCACTTTTTCGTAAGTTTTAATGAGTTCGAAAAAATGATAAAAATGTACTCATGGTTTTCATTTTTTTGTAAGTTTTAATGAGTTCGAAAAAATGATAAAAATGTACTCATATGGCCGACTTTCAATTTAATTTACGAGCCGGAAAAGACGGAAAGAACTCGACATTTTCATTTGTTTTACGAGAATTAAAGATAGCAAAATAATCTCGGGATTTTCATGAGTTTAACAAGTCTTGAAAATAACTGAAATTGACTCGAAATAGGTTTCATTTTTACAAAGGCTTGAAACAGAGAAAAACTATGCTTCAAAGTAGTTTCATTTTTACGCAAGCTTGAAACAGAGAGGAAACTGTGCTTGATGCCCCCTTAGCGTAACTGTGCTTGATTCATTTTTTAACGAGGTTGACACAGGAAAAGAACTGTCCTCATGGCAGCCTGTTTCATTTTTTAACGAGGTTGATACAGGAAAAAACTATCCTCGCATTCGGTTTCATGTTTACGCAAGCTTGAAACGAAAAACTATGCTTGTTACAGTTCACATGCCCCCAGCATAATGACGCAAAACGAGGTACATGCCCCCCAAGCTTCATTGCATTCAATGAGGTGGATGGAATGAAGCTTTACTTTCAAGATCTTGGAAAGACTTGTGGGAGTTGTTTCATTTTTTAAACGAGCTTGACACAAGATAAGGAACTATGCTCATAACTACTCTCTACAATCTACCTAACAAAAAACTCTACTCTAAAAACCTTGATTCATTTTTTAACGAGCTTGACACAAGACAAGGAACTATGCTCTAAAAACCTTGATTCATTTTTTAATGAGCTTGACACAAGACAAGGAACTATGCTCATAACTACTCTCTACCATCTACCTACTTAACCTACCCTTGTTTCATTTTTGAACGAGCTTGACACAAGACAAGGAACTATGCTCACGACTCCTTGTTTCATTTTTTAACGAGCTTGACACAAGACAAAGAACTATGCTCCAAAAGTTCGCATGCCCCCAGTATAATGATGCAAAGTGAGGTACATGCCCCCCAGGCTTCATTGCATTCAACCAGATGGATGGAATGAAGGTTTACTTTCAATATTTAACTTGAAAAGGGAGTTGTTTCATTTTTAAGGAGGTTGACACAAGAAAAGAACTATCCTCATACCTGATTCATTTTTTAACGAGGTTGACTCAGTAACAGGAACTATTCTCATGCTAGCCTGTTTCATTTTTTAACAAGGTTGATACAGGAAAAAAATATCCTCATAACTGATCATGGCTTCCAACTGGAAGAAAGACATGTCAATGGACATACCTTGATCATGGCTTCCAAGAGGTCTTCATCAGAAGGAAGAATACTCCTCTGGAAGGAACACATGTCAAGGGACTCAAAAGGGATAAGAACATCATGTTCAAGTAATCCCAAAGAGTTTTCCATGTCAATTACCGGATCTAAATCAAAGGAAGATGAGCAAACAGTGGGAGGCTCACTTACATCAGTAACTGAAAACATGGGACCAGTTGCCACATAATTAACCCGTGGCGGGGTAGATACCACTTGAGAATCAGGAACATTTAGGGCTGTCATATTATTGGTAGTTGAAACAAGACTAGGGAACGAAAGCTGGTCTACAGTCACAATACTGCCATTGTGAGGGAAAGACATCACGCGAAAGAGTGTCGATACGATAGCTTTCATTGCATAAACATAGTCTCTCCCAAGGAGTAAATTGAAATCCAAGGGACCTCGAACTACCATAAGATCAATACAGACAGTTTTACCTTCCAAGGTAATAGAAAAATTAGGAAGGATCCCTAAAGGTTCACTAATGGTTCTGTTAAAAGCTTTTAGATTCTGTGTAATAGGCGCAAGCTGAGGGGAACCCAAAGCTTGCCAAACAGTTGAGGATAAAATACTAACAGAAGCACCTTCATCTACCTGAGTATGACGTATGTCCCTACCACCAGCCTTGACAATGATTTGGAAAGGGATGGAGGAAGGAAGATGAGGTTCTGTCAGTCTATTCCAATCAAAGGAAAAGACCTCAGTGCTTGGAGGGGGTTCTATAGAAACAGGTGAACTGCCCCCCGGCATAGAAGAATCTGATGTAAGAAAAAGAACCTAAGCGGTATGAGGTTCACTCTCCAAAGGGAAAGTGGGATCGACCGAATGTGAGATTGAATCGACCACTTGATCAACTAATGGATCATCAACCTGAGTGACATGAGTTTCACTCTCCACTGGAAGAGTGTGATCGACCGAATGTGAAATTGAATCGACCACTCCGTCAGTTGATGGTAGGTTGGGAGAAAGTTTACGGTAACCAGTTGGAAATTCTTGCTGTGGAACAGTAAGGTTTTCCAACAATGTTGAGGCTTCATCCATGTGAGGGCAAATGTGAGTTTGATGACTCCCTTTGCATAACTTACAAGGAAACCTAACTTTACCCTTTTTCCCAGGAACCTGACTATCACTGGTTGATGGATCAATGGAAAGTTGATGAGATTTTTCTGACCATACTTCCAAGACCTTTGGAATACCAGGACAATTGATAAGGAAGTGGTCACCCTTACAAAGCTTGCAAGGGTATTTGGGTTTACGACGCATGTCGGAGTTTTCCTCAACACAACTAACACTTACAGCCATGGTTGGTTGGTTGACTTCTTTCTTATCTTGCTTCTTCTTCTTCTTCTTCTTCTTCCCTTTCTTCTTCTTCTTAGACACCTGGTTACTAGCGTCAAGGCTTTTACCAAGCGAAGAGGAAGAAATGGAGGAAGAAAAATTAGGCGAAGAAGGTAAAGGGTCAACAGAAGGTTGGTGATGTTGAGATGGTGAACTCGATTGAGGTGAAGTATTCGGTTGAGGTGGAACAATTGGAGTACTTTGGGCCAACGAAGTTGAAAATAACCATATCGGTAAACCTATTGTAAATCCAGGTAATGACAAAGTAGCCATATAAGGAGGACCAACATTTCCAAAGTAAGGAAAAGTACTAGGATTCTCGTTAGGAGGGGTTCCTAGGTTGGTAAATTCCGGAACATTTGCCATTATATTCAACTTCAGTGAATTTTATTAACAATTTAAAACTAAAATTAACAATTCACAATTCACACTTAACAATTAAAATTCACAATTCACACCTATGGTCTTTAAAAGTAAAAACAAACAAATTAACACGCGCTATCAAATCTAGGAGTCAAACCACACACAAACAGTAACCTTCCGGACCGAAAACACTAGTTGGTGATGAAATCCAACATCGCAGAATTTAGTACAGAAGTGGCGGGTGGAACAGTTACCCCGGTAACCTGCTTAATGAATAGACCGGCACAAGTTCCTCCACTTTAACCGTCTCGAGTGAAGTGAACCCCCCGGAAAATCCAATTGAGTCTAGCCGACGTCTGCTCCAGGTACAGTGGGATCTTCCCTCCACCGTCACCTCGGGTAGAATCCTAAAGATAATGGTCACTAAGGTTACCAACAGCAACAAATATACTTGGGGGAACAGTCTACGACCCGATAGCACGCAAGGGCAAAGTAACAAGCTCAATCCCCTTGCCGGCTCCTTGACAATAATCCAAGGTTTACCGACAAGTGACCCCAGGCTCCTTGACAATAATCTGAGGTTTACCGTTTGTAGTACGTGCGTATTTGGCGTCTTTCCCAATGAAGGAGGATTGATCCCCTCACTGGTTCGGACACGGTCTCGTGCTTCTCCTTTAAGAGGAGCTTTCCCAGAGTACAAATGAAACAGTTGGATTTATCCTACCACAAGATGAGCTACTTGTTTGGTTTTGCTGTCTTGGAGAGTTAATTACTCTCCTACTCCAAGAAAATAGCCTGATCTATATTGGTGTTTCAGAGCCCTAAAAATGTAAAAATTACTAGATGAATTTTAATTAAGCGCTTTGTTATTAAGGCTGTTATTACTCAAAGGGGTAAATGGATACGAAACCAATGGTGTTATGACTCGACTCAACTGAATGCAATCGAATATGATAATGTAATCTTTTCAATTCGATGAATCCTAACTAAAGTAAGGAGAGAGTTTCCATTCACTTCCAAAAATGCAAAAAATTGATCACTAAGAGAAAATATAACAAATTCTCTAATGCACTAATTTCATCAAGAAAAACTAATGCAAATCAATTCCAAAATAGTTTTTTTTAGTTTTATGTTTGTGTAAATTCAAATCAAAGAAAACTGATCTAAATCTACGATTGATTTTTTCAGAATGTAAACTATGCAATTGTAATCTATGCACAATTCACTTGAAAAGTATGCAAATGTAATCTATGCACATTTTTCATTCATATTCTGAAAATCAGAATTCTAATTATGCAAATGTGATCTATGCAAGAGAATTCTCAAACACAAGATGATTCTAATGTAATCTAAGAACCAAACAAGTGCAAGTCGAGAAAATTGGGTGAGAGTTCCAAAGATCAAAAAATAAAAACACTCAAAGGCGATTAACACTCATACACAATTTAGCCCCCCCTCGGCGAATGAGGGGGAATTTTTTTTTGCAAAAACAAAAGCAAAAAGATGCAAAATTGTGAAAAGACTGAGACAAACCTCCAAGTAATGACCAAAGGAAATCAAATTAAGAATTTCTCAAAAAAGAGACTCAAAACACCCAATTGATGAAAGCTTAAAGCAGGAATGCCAATGAAATTAGCCAAGATGAAAACTTCTGACAGGTGAACAGTGGATCTGGGCAACAAAAACAAGCTATAAACAAAATCTAATAGGAGAAAAAGGAAAAAATGGAAATTTTCTAAGCTTTTGACAGGGGTACGCAGGCAGCCTGTTTGCACAGGTGCGTGTACGCTCTGTGCACAAAGCTACAGTGCGTACAGGTACGCACTGTGCTCAACGCAGAGGCTGCGTACTTCTAGCAAAACCAAGAAAAACTGAAATCTAATTTAACCCTAAGCTATCCCACCCAAATGCATAGTCAAACAGCCAAAAACCAGAAAACAAACGACTTTTCTCAAATCAAAGTTTCACACAAAGGAAAAATCATTCACATCAATGGAGTTCCCCAGTAGAGTCGCCATTTTGTCATGCGGAAAGAGTCAATTTTGCGGAAAAAACCGACCTCCCTAGAAGCTAAGGCTTTCTAGTGACAAACAAGACAAGTAAACACTACCTTTCTCTAAATATGCATTTAGAATACAAGTAATCAGGTGTTCATAACATACCTTTAGTCCAACGCTTTGTAGTAGTCCAGCCTCGCCAATCCGGATGAGCTCCTCCTTCTCTTCGAAACCTGCATTCACTAACAAGCCAAAAGATTACATAGCACCTGAATAACTTATAAAATAACACATATTCATCATACAGACCAAGGAGTATATGAAACAAATCATGTATAACAATCTGTTGAGAAAAGTGAGCTTAATTGTATTAAGTGGAAACAAAAGAAACCATTACAACCTGAGCCTTGGTGTTGTGCAGGTCCCTCCTAGGGTCCAGCAAGAGTTCTCCTTTACTTTGATCAGCTCACCCACTTCCAAACAAGGCTAGGAAAGGATGGGAATCTCTCCTCTCAAGCTCTATAAGGAAGACCTAATTCCAGCAGCATCTACCCTTAGGAATGTTCAGCTTTCAACCTCCCCTCCCTCTGGCCCAATGCCTGTATTTATAGTGCTTTAGAGGAAGTTAATCAGGTCCACCATCAATGGGATAAGCCCCTCTTTGAATGGGATAGCTCCCCTCTTGATGGGATAAGTTCCTCTTTCATAGGGATACATGAACCATCTGGAGGTGCTCAATACACGTCAAACAAACTTCTAGAATGCTCTAGAAATGACCACAAGTAACTTTTTTTAAGTGAAACTTGCGCCTTTTGACCTTTACAGGAGTACGCACCCACCCTTTTACAGACAGAGCGTACAAGTACGCAGGTATTGTGAACTTGGGATGCGTACACGCAGGTAAGGCTAAGAGAAACTGCGTACCCATAGATATATAGATTTTTAAAGACTTTCTCTCTTTCTTGGAGTTTGACATGAAGAGCAGAGGTATGAGACTTGCCAAGGAGGATAGTATGACAGTTGATGGAGCCATACTGACTGCAAATAGTCATGGTGACAAATTGTAGTGTAACAAGGGGCATCCTTTGTTTTCTTCAGCCTATCACTCTTCTTGGTATAAACCTTGCATAATTCAGGGAATAAATGAGGAACTGGTTCCACATTTTTTTGACTTCTTGTTTGTATAAATGAGTTCCCCTCTTCATGGTTTTATGGATGGTTAACTTTCCTTTTGCTAACTTTCTTCCTACCCCATTTTTTTTATAGTTTGGAGTTCAAACCCTCCCCAAAACAAAAAATGTTCCCAAGTCCTTCCAACCCTTCTCAATTGGCTTTCAATTAACATTTTAATCATACCCTTATGATATATGAAACGGGTTGATTCATTTGGTATTTCTCTAACCTTAACAGACATCAGTTTCAGGATTTCAACATAAAATAGGGAGTATTAATTCTTAATTGACCTGTTATATGAGCTAGGAACCAAAAATGGTAAATATTTACTCGATTGTAGTGTCCTTCATACGTGAAGTATGATTGAGTAATCTATACGAGGAAGTGCCACTCTTCCTTTAGCCAGGACATATAAACTCTTGAACATTAGTTCATCTCTTTAAATTCATCCTTAAGAAAAAATGGCACATCTATGACGGGCAAAACATGACTCCTGAATTCTCTTTCCCCATCTACAGGTAAACCTTCGACCTCAACAATCAAATCCTCGGTGACTGGAAATGAAATAACCCTAATAGTCATGTGCTAAGCATCGAAACCTTCACAAAATGCTCTAGAAACTCCATCATCATAACCTGCACAATGAGAGAAAAAATATTCCCAGCGTGCTTCTTGAAAACACTGTTGAATATCTCAATAGACCTCAAGTAGGTCAGGTGCTTTGGGATCACCTTATTCAAATTTACACTCCTTCCCATGTTTCTCACCACCAAGAAAAGACACTAGAATCAAGATTTTGATTCAATCCTGGGTTTCCAGGGAAAACTTAACAACCCGTCCTCTTTTAGCATAAGAAATACACAAATCAATCATTCATTATATGGGTCTTACCATATGAAGTAATTATGTCAGGGTGTGTTAATCGGTATATGATATAACGAATAGACAGCTGATTTAAACAAAAAAAAATTGAAATGCAATCATGATCTTTTAACCCAACTTTACCTCTCAGTGGTAGAATTCATAAATGGATCACAAAATTCAGAAATGGATCACATTACCTCACCATCTGACTCATTAGCGCTCGCTTGATAAATAATTATTCATTTGCTAATGTGTGCTCTACCAGTGCATTATTTGAACATAAGAAAAAAACATTTTAATTTTCCCTTTGGCATCGATACTCGCGTTGCTAGAGTTTTAATTGACCCTCTCTTTTACATATATGAGTTTCTACCTTGAATGTCAGTGTATTTTTTAATTTTCATAACATACAATAACACTGACACTCCCATTGTCAGTGCTTTAATCCTATTTATTACAAATCAGTGCTGACGCTCCCTTTGTTAGTGCTTTAAAATTTATTGACTAAAATTATGATAACAAAAACTATTCAATTCCTCTTGAGATCTCCTCATGAGTGTTGGCCATTCTCCCATCTGCAGTTCTTAAGCTAATAATTCTGTTAGTTTTGCTATTTTGGATCATAAAGCGATGAAATAAATGTCTTTCCCCATACTTGAGCCAATGTACTCTAGATTTTTACTACCACAAATTTTCTTCTTGTTTGGTCGTTTCCTCCCACCTCTTTTGCAAGTCTTTTTCCTCCTCCTTCATTTGATCAGTGATACCTTGATGTACGATCTTTTGCTGGCGGTCCTCAATTTGTTTCTCCAACTCTTTTTTTTCCTTGATGATATTACCGAAGACTTCTTTGTTCTATTGTTTAATTTTATTTTTTACATGCTTTATATTTTGTTGGATTTGGTACATTTGGGTACTTGTTTTGGGAGGAGAGCTAGCCCACTAGTCTTTCATGTTTTTCTGGAATTCAAGATAATCGAACCAAAAGGCCTCAAACCTAAAGGGTCAATTCCTGGGGACTGCTGAGATGTGTATTTTCAGGGCTATGTTCCAATGATCAGATCCTGATTGGAAGAGGGTTCAACACTTTGTTTCCTAGGCGGCAAGGGAAACCAATTCAGTGATGAGGAATCTATCAAGTCGAGAGGTTAACTATATTTCCCCTCCTTGTCTGTTGTTCCATGTGAAAGTTCCATTAACTATCTGCACATCCACCAAACCCATCTTGTCTATGGCTTCTTGGAAGGCTTCAACATCCCTGTCTAATTTTCTAAGACCTCCTTTCTTTTATGACAGGTTGAGGATCATGTTAAAGTCCCCTCTAATGATTTTGTATGGATGGGGTATGTTCTAGATTATTCCCATTAATGAATTCAACATCTATATCCTCTCTTCAACTCTGTGAGGTCCATAGATATTGGTCACACATATTGTTTCTGAGGTTCCTGTAACTTTCAGGACTGTTGTGATAGAGCTTTTAGTTGCTATTGAGGAGATCGGTTCATGGAGCGTGTTGGATGTGTAGCCTGATTATCTTCCTAATGTAGAGGTATTTTTTCAGTCGTGTTTGAATCCTAATCCCTGAAGGGGGGGGGGGGTGTGGGGGGGGATTTCCCCCCCACTATCGCCTCCTGGGGGGTCCAGGGGGGTTGACTACAGAAGGCGGGGGGGTTGACGACATGAAAACATTCCTTGTAAAATATTGTAATTTCATAGTCAATATGGGCCGTTTATTAGGTGGATGATTTAATAGTAGAAGTTATGTTTAATTTAGGGTTTTTTCCTTAGAGGCAACCCCTCGGTTTATATGAGGGAATTGTATTGCAATTGATTATTATTATCCTAAGTGAGAAAGAGAGAGGAGACTGTGAGAGTGAAGAGGAAACTACAACAAATCTATTATAGGTTGTATCTCTTCATTTTGCTGGATAATATAAAAGGAAGGATTAGTTGTTTCTCCATGGACATAGACCAAATTAGGTGAACCACATATATCTATGTCTCTCTTGTTCTATGCATTTTTGTATTTGTGTTTCCACAATATTTTGTGTATTTCATTTCTCTGTTAATTAATTTCTAACAACTCGTATTAGAGCCGAAGGTTTATTTGGCTGATAAACTCGCACGAGAGAACGGTCCTTGGTTCGAGTGGGAGGAATGGTAGAATATGGTAGGTTTAGGGTCGAGAAATTTAACAACCAAAACTACTAGCTGTGAAAGATGTAGATGGTAGATTATTTGTATCAAAAGGATTTGTACCTTCTATTGAGTGGAAAGACAAAGAAGTTGATGAGTATGTCAGACGAAGAATGGGAGATTCTTGACAAGAAAGCATTAGGAACAATATATCTATGCCTGGCGGCGTCGGTAACTTTCAATATTTCGAAGGAAACAACAACGAAAGGTCTAATGAGGGCCTTGGAAAAAATATATAAAAAACCCTCAGCATCGAATGAGGTATTTCTTATGAAGTGTTTGTTTAATATGAAGATGTCAGAAGGTGGATTTGTTGCTGATCATTTAAATGAGTTTAATATGGTTACTAGTCAGTTAAGTTCTATATGGGTAAATTTTGATGATGAAGTTAGGGATCTATTGTTTTTGTGCTCATTACAAGAAAGGTGGAATGGTTTAGTTATGGCCATTAGTAACCTTGTCTCTGGATATAGTACTTTATAGTTTGATGATGTTGTTGGTGCCATCCTTAGCGAGGAAATGCAACGGAAAATATCGGGTGAGACATCAAATAATGCTTTGAATGTGATCTAGACTTATGTAGGAATGCAACAAAATATAGAAATACCTATATACAAAAAGATGTAGTAGAAATAAAACTTCATTTCATTAATATCAAAGAACTGAAATATGCTTACATAGAGAAATAATTATCTCTGAGAAGAGATGTGGAAGATACATGCCTCTGAACTATGTTACAATATGGCTCAAGGGCCTATTTCTTATTGAAAAATAAGGGAAAACCATAAAAACCCAAAACCATAACCCCAAGAGATGGAACACCAAGAGTTTGTGGGCCCCGTTGGGGTTAGTTGGGCAACCAACTTCCCGGGGTCGTAACTTGGTCATATTATCTTCATTTGGCACGTATGATACCTTGTTGGAAATATATCTCTGAGTACTATACGGTTTTTATCCATGGACCTAAAAAAGACTCCATTTAGGGGGTCAAAAATTCTCCGAAATTTTATGACCTAAAAAACTACTAAAAATAGTAAATGTTGTAATAAACAAGGAAACAAATGAAACCAACTTGAGGTCTAGGTGGAATAAGTAGGTGGCCACCAATATCCACTTGGATTAGTCCTCCCTCCTTAGGAACCAATGGTCCCCATTACATGTATAGACTCCATGAGGTGAGAAAATTTTTGTTGAACTTGGTCCCTGGTGAACCACTTGCCTTGGTGAAGGAGTTGGCCTGCTTTAACAACTTGATATAGTTGGATCCTCTATTGGTGAGTGTTCTTGATCTACATTTCCATGATCTGATCTATTGTGGCTTGTTCCATGTAGTCTGGGTTTAGCTTTGTTGGTGTGAGTTGTTATGCAATTTCGTATGTTTCCAACAATGGTGGAAAGTATGGCCGAAGGCAATCTACATTGAACACTGAGTGTAGACAAAGGAATGGTGGAATGCTGAGCTTAAAGCCATTGTCCCCTACAGCCTTGGTGATGGTGTATGGTCCCCCTTCTGCAAATGTAGCCAAACTTTGTCACCCACCTAGAACTTGTGCGACAGTCGATGCTAATCATGGTGCTGCTTGTACTTAGTATTGGCTTCGTCCAATATATCATGGACTTGCTACCAAATGTGTTGAATGCTCTCAATGAATTTTTTAGCCTTGTCAGCTTCAGAATGGATGTGAGCCGAATCCACCCGAGTAGCTGCAAATGGTATGGCCACATCAATGGGACATAGTGGCTGAAATCCAAGCCCTACATGAAAGGGGTTGTGGCCCAATGAGTTGTGGAGAGCTTTGTTGTAGCTATGCTGGACATAGGGGAGGATTTCATCCCATGTGCATGGACAACATAGTTATCGATCAAACGAGAACTATTACCTCAAAACAGGTACTCAAGCCCAAAAATCCCCAAAAAACATGAAAAAACAACCCAAAAATAAAAAGTGTTGATTCTACATCACCATTTTTTTTTCAAGGTAAATTTTCAATATTTTTTAAAAATAACAGTAAAAAACAATAAAATCCATTTTGTTTGGTGCAAAAAACACCTTGAAATTGAAAAGTGTTGATGTCGGAATAACGTCTTTTTTTCATGGTATATTTTAAACATTTTTTAATAATGATGTTAAAAATGAAATATCATGACTCTAAAAAACTTTAAATTTCCAACAATTTTCAAGCATGACATTAACGATAAAATATCACGTCTTTGAAAAGCCTTAAAATTCCAATGATTTTTAAGCATGACATTAAATTTAAAATATCACTTCTTTGAAAAACCTTAAAATTCCAACAATTTTCAAGCATGGTGTTAAGAAAAAATATTTATAACTATTTTCAACCATAACATTAAAGATAAAATATCACAACTTAGAAAAACATTAAAATCTTGACAATTTTTCAACCATGGAATTAAAACCAAAGATTATGACTACAAAATAATCTTAAGTTTTCAAGATATTTCAAGCATGACATTATGGAAAAATTTTGTGGCTAAAAAAACTTAAAAAATGAACACGAATGAACGAGTTATTATATGAAGAGTAATTTTTTTTAAATGTTAAATGTATAGTGATTTTAAAATCTTAGCTTAAGACAACTTGATACATTGCAAAAAAAAATTAAAAATCAACTACCAAATTGACACGTAGTGTACGTGAGCTCAACCCATTGTAATGAAGACTTAAAGACCAACCATGAAATTAAGACATTGTGGGGCAGACTCATTCATTATAACGAAAAATTTAAAATCAACTATCAAATTGCACATAATGGGATCGGAATGGTAAATAAACATTGACACGGACTATATATATATATATATATATATATATATATATATATATATATATATAAGAAAACAAAAATTGAAAAAAAAAAAAAACAAAAATACAAAAGAAAACAAAAATTCAAATATTGGAGAAAAATAAAATAAAAAATAATAACAAGTAGTAAAACATTAAAAACATGACCAAAAAAATCAAATATAAAAAATATATAGAAATGCAAAAATTCAAATATTGAAAAAAAACGATAAAAAAACACAAAAATATAAAAGAAAACAAAAAATTCAAATATTGATAAAAAATCAAAATAAAAAATAATAACAAGTAGTAAAACATAAAAAACATGACCAAAAAAATCAAATATAAAAAAATATATAGAAATGCAAAAGTTCAAATATTGAAAAAAGGAGGGGGGATGGAGTAGGGGAGCAGAGGCAGAGTGAGGGGATGGGGAAGGAGAGGGACGTGATAGGGTGGTGCTCAGCGAGGGGGGAGGGGGGTTATTTTAATAAAAAAAAATTATATATATATTAATCGTTTTGAATTTTTTTTTTGAATTTTTATAATTTACTTTTCTTAATTGTTTTGATTTTTTTTTTAATAATTTTTTTTCTTTTGAATTTTTTTAATCGTTTTTTTTGTTATTTTCTTTTAATTTTATTTGATGTTATTTCTTTATTTTTATAATTTTAATTTAAAAAAAATCTTGAATTTTTATTTGATTTTTTTTTGCTTAAGCAAGAGTTGTACCTTCAATTCCATTAAATCAACCAAAAATTAAATTATTTACACAGATTCACCAAACAGAGTGGTGAAAGGTAGAAAGAGAAAACCTATGACATTTTCCTCATGCTTGTTTTCCTATCTATACCTTGTGGAGTGAACCCTTCCAAGTCTAACTGCCTGAGAATTCTCAAATCTGTTTCTTAGGGAGGATTCTTGGGGAGATCCCTGATAGTTGTGCCTATTGTCTCTTTTAACTATTTCAAGATCTGTTCCAATAGTCGAAGAGAGGAATTCTTCTCTTCTTTGAAGATTCTTTTGTTTCTTTCTTTCCACACATTCCATATTATGAAGCTTGGCAAGAGAGCCCAGGCCGAGTTAAGGACTTCATTGTCAGAGACCTTATTCCTCCAACTGTTTAGGGTGTTAGTGATACAATTTTTGTCTCTGTCAGACTGATTAAAGATGGTGGCAAAGTAATCCCATAACCCGGAGGTGAAATTGCAGCTGTTGAGAAGATGTTCCATGGTCTCCTCTTGAGCTTCACAGAGCTGGCATCTGGAGGGCCCTAACATCCCCCTCTTTCTAATGTTGTCCCAGGTTAAGATTTTTCTGTGGTAAACCAACCACATGAAGAGTTTGATCGTCATCTAGCTCTTGCTTCTCTAAAGTTTCTGCCAAATTCTGTCCGGACCTTGGGACTCTGGCCCTAAGAGAATATCTTTAGCTTCCTTAATGTTGAAGTTGCCCTCTTTGTTGTTACCCCATATTAGTTGGTCTTGCCCTTTAGTGACAAGAATCATTCTCTGATCCAACATTCTCTTTAGGGTCTCAGCTCTATTGTCAATTATTCTGTCCCCTCTGCTAGCTATTTTTTTCCACACTCTCCATTTTCCAGTATTGTGATTATGATCACAGAAGTCCTTTACATTTACCAGTCCTTAGTTATCTGTCTCATGCTTGAGGCTCAAAAAATCCTCTCTCAAGAGTGTTTGCCTCTTGTTGCCACTTATCCTCCCAAAATAGTGCCTAACCTCCATTTCTAATTTCCCAGAAATTGTTTTTTTGAACCACCTCTTTGTTCTCCCAGGCCTTGTTCCAAATGGGAGAGCCCTTTATATTTCCAGACAATCTTATCAGCTCAGAATATTGCCAGGATCTAGCATATTTTTCCTTCCAGATGTTTGCCCATTGAGCTTTAGGATCTTTAACCCATCGCCACCAAAGCTTGGCTCCAAGAGCCTTACTGAGAATCTCTGGATCATCTAGTCCTAGTCCTCCTTGGTTCTTATGTTTACAGATTTTTTCCCATGAAACTAAAGCCCATTTTTTCTTGGTTTCCTCCTTGCCCCAAATAAAATCTCTTTGTATATTTCTCAATTGCTGTAAGACTCCTTTTGGAACTGGGAGAGTGGAAAGCATAAAGACTGGGATAGCTTGGAGCACAGCTTTTGTAAGGACTAGTCTGCTAGCTAGATTTAAAGATCTGATTGTCCATTTTTTGACCTTATCTTGCATCTTGTTGATTAACTGTTCCCAAATGCTCTTATGCAAAGGTTTCACTGTTAGAGGAACTCCCAGATACTTGAAGGGGAGGGATTCTCTTTGAAAGCCAAGAATTCTGGAGATATTTCTCTGAATGGCAATGTGGGTGTTGAAAAAGAAAATTTTTGATTTGGAAAGATTGACCTCCATACCTGTTGCCATAGCAAAGTCATTCAAGATTTGTTTGTAGGCAAGCGCTTCCTTGACTGTGGGAATTCCCTGTAACATGGTATCATCAACAAACTGTTGATGGGTCAGAGCTTGACCATTCTCCGACAGTTGGAGTCCTTTAATTTTGCCCATTACTTTAGCATGCTTAATGGACCTTTCGAACCCTTCCATCATGAGGATGAAAAGAAAAGGAGAGAGCGGGTCACCCTGTCTGAGACCCCTAGAAGGAATTAAAATTTCAGAGGAGGATCCATTAACTAAAATTGAGGAGCTGGAGGAAGTCACAAGGGCCATGATCCATATGATCCAATTATGATCAAAACCATACGCTGTGAGCACTTTCCTGATATATGTCTAGTTTACTTTGTCATAAGCTTTGGCTATGTCCAATTGCATTATCGTACCTACTTTCCTCTTGCTTGTTAACGAGTGAACTACTTTATTTAAATTATTTAATTTTAATTTTTTTTCTTAGTTTTTTTTTTGTATTCATTTTAAGTTTTTTTTTTTTTTTTTCTAATGAAGTTTTTATTTATTTTTTTTAACTTAAAAAAATGTTTTTAGATTTTTTTTTGGGTTTAATTTGGTTTTCTTTAAATTACATATATATTTTTTGAAATTTTTTCATTTTTTTAATTTATTTTTTGATATTTTATTTATTTATTTATTTTTTTGTTCGTTTGTTTTTGTTTTTGTTTGTTTTGTTTTTTTTTTCCATTAATTTTTTATTCAATTTTTTTTGTTTTTACGAGTTAATTTTGGTTTTTTTTCTTTTTTTCTTTTTTCTTTTTTAAGTATTTTGTTTTTCTTTTTTTATTATTTTTTTGTATTTGATTTTTTTGTCATGTTTTTTAATTATATTTTTATATTTTATTACTAACATGAAAATCACCAACATTTAAAAAAAATTATCCACACTTAATTCATTAGAAAATTTAAAGTGTAAAAACTAAGCCCTTTAAACAAAAAGGGTTGATGCTCATCAACACTTTTCAAAATCAAGATGAAAATCACTAACAAAAAAAAATGTTCACACTTGATACATAAAAAAATTTAAAGTGTCAAAAATAAGCCCTTTAAAAAATTGTGTTGATGCTGCATCAACACTTTTCAAAATCAGCATGAAAATCACTAACATTTAAAAAATTGTTCATACTTGATACATAAAAAAAAATTAAAGTGGCAAAAATATGCTCCAAAAAAAAAGGTGTATTCTGAATCACCATTTTTCAAAATCGAGTGATTTTTTGCTACCTCAAAAAAATGGGTACTAGGTCATTTTCTCGTTTGATCGGTAACTATGTTGGATGCTTCAAGTTGTAGATGCGCAAAATGTGTATGATCATCTTGTTGACTACCTATGTTTGGCCATCAGTTTAGGGGTGGAAAGTCATGGGCTTAGTAAGTTTGGTATCCAAAATCGGCCAGAGACTTGACAAAAATGCACTTAAGAATCTATGGTCCCGATTTGAGAAAATGGACTGTGGGATCCAAAGGTGTACCCAAACTCGCTCAAAGAAGAGCTTAGCAGTGGCCTGTATTGTGATACTCTTCTTATAGGTTGCAATAATGGCCATCTAAGAGAATCTGTTGACGACCACGAAAACGTAGTCGTTGCCGTGCTTTGTAGAAGGAAGACTTGACATCTAATCCGTGGAGATGGATTCCCAAGGATGACTAGGAATAGGTAGAGGAGTATATAGGCCTTGCTTCTTGATGCTTGGTTTGGCAATGGGGCAGGTGGTGTAGGATCTAATGTACATCCAAACATCCTAATGAAGGTTTGGCCAATAAAAATACTTTTGCAATACTGCCATTGTTTTATTTACTCCGAAATGTCTAGTGACCTGACTGTAGTGTGCCTCCCAAATCATCTTGGTACACTTGCTTGAAGGAACATAGATGTGTCCTAGGTGGCATAACAATGTATCCTAGAGGTCAAATTTTGAAACTTGCTTACCTTCCAGGAGTGTCTGGTATGTGCTGCCGAATTCTGGATTCCTCTTGTAAAGATGTGGCCACCCCAAAGTCTCGTGCCCATAGGAGTCTTGAAAAATGATCAATGCCATGATTGGTGGTCAGCTAAGGCAATATGCAACATTATTGGTGCTGCCCATCTTTTACTTAATTTTCAAATGGAATTGTTGTAGGTATGTGGACCATTTTTTATGGCGATCATTCTGCAACTTCCCTTGTGTCTATATGAACTGCAATGATCGACGGTTTGTGTGGATGATTGTTTCCTTCCCTAGAATGTAATGCTTCCATTGATGGTAGACCTGCAAAATGGAATACATTTATTTTTCATAGGTGGGATACTTTCAGACTATGTCTAAAAGTGTCTTACTGTGGTAAGCCACTAGATTCCCCTGTTGAGTAAGAACTACACCAATAGCATAGTCACAAGCATATGTCTCAACCTCAAAAGCTTACTACAAGTCTAGTAATGTGAGCACTGGTGTAGAGTAGAGGTAATGTTTGAACTCAAAAAATGCCTTTTGTTGGGTTTCAGACAATTTTATTTTTCTTTTGGTCTACCCTTGGTCACTTGACTTAAAGGCCAAGTGATATGAGAGAACCCCCAACATGAACTTGAAATAGAAATTGGCAAGACCCAAAAAGCTCTGGAACTCTGTTAGAGTGGTTGAGGCTAGCCAATCCCAAATGACTTGTATCTTGGATGGTCACATGCACACCCTGCTTATCAATTATGTACCCCAGATATTGAACCTGGGTAATGCCAAAAGTGCATTTCTCCAAATTGGCACACAACTTGTGTTGTCGCAGGGTTTGAAGGACCTGTTGAATATGGTGGAGGTTCTCTTCCCAACTTTGGTTGAAGATCAAGATGCCATCTAAATGCAACACCACAAATGCATTGGTGAAGGGTCACAAGATGTTCTTCATCAATCTCATGAAGGTTGTAGGGGCATTCGTCAACTCAAAAGGCATGACCAACCATTCGAAAAGGCTCTCCTTGGATTTGAAGGTAGTCTTCCACACATTGGAGGGTTTGATAAGCATCTGGTGATAACCGAACTTCAAGTCAATCTTGCTAAAATATTTGGCCCACTGGAGTTGGTCCAGGAGGTCATCAATCAGTGGGATTGGGTACCTATTCCAGACAGTGATATTGTTCAGCGACTGATAGTCAATACAAAGTATTCAGGTCTCATCCTTCTTCTGTACCAATACAATTGGGATCCCATAGGGTGTTGAGCTTGGCCTGATGTGCCCTTTCTACAACAACTCCCGAATCTTCCTCTTGATCTCATTGTTCTCCATAATAGAGTGTTGATATATCGATCCATTGGGTAGTGGCATGCCTATGGTCATATCGATGGAATGCTTGACCTAACAATGCAGAGATACCCCTGTAGGTCAGGCAAAAATGTCTCGTTACTACTCCATGATCTTTTCTATTTGTTGTCGTTGTGCAGAGAAACCCTATCTGGAAGCCGTGGCCACAACCTTATGTTGAAATATGGAAACAAGAATATTCCAATTTAATTTTTCGTTGAATTAAATTGTGAATTAAAATAAAATTTAGTCTTAACAGCTCTTGGAAATAATTAATTAATTTATTTTAAATTAATTAGTTGGAGAAATTCAAGTTATAAGTCTTTCTAAAGTCATGCAAGAGTTATCCCTTAAATTAAGGATATAATATTGAGTTATATTTGAGTTGTAATTAGTTAACTCAGTTTACTGAGTTAAGTCCAGTTAAATTAGTTCCAAACTATTTGAGGAACTAATAGTGAGTTAATAGTCAGTTGATACATTAATGCACCGAAATAGTGCTACTCCAGTTAACTAAAGATTCCCTAATAAGAAACTCATGCATGTCTATTCTGAGAAAGACCCAGTTGAGATTAATTTTCAAGGACAGTGTACTATCAGTTGCATGTGTTTTATCATGGAGAAAACTCATGCATGCAATCAAGGATTCATCCTTGAGGATTACACAGTCTTGAAGGCTGGTTTTCCACTTGGTAATAGGCTAATCATCCAAAAGGAACAACACAAGGAAATAGGAGCTTGGAGGGCAGAGAGGAGGATGGAGAGAAGCCAAGATTTCCTGTGAGCATCTGTGAGGATTGTACTAAGAGCTGGATAGCTGTGAGAGCTAAGGCTTTGTATAATTCCTATGTATTTCCACCATGTATGATAATACAATAGTGTGGGGTTTTTATCTGAGACTTTCCCCAAAGTATTTTCATGTGTATTGTGCCATTGATTCTTCTTCCTCTAGTTATATTGTTCAACTCAATCTCTAAGCTTCTGCAAATTGATAGTAGAAGTAGGTTATAGTATTCTTCTTTGATTTATATTGCATTATCAGGTTAACCTATCATAGTTTTTCTATATGGTATCAGAGCTGTGAACAGTATACTGAGAAGAGAATTTGAAGTTTGAAGTTCGGGGTTGCAGGTGCAAGTCGAATTCATATTATACTTCAAGGTTGGCCAATGGAATTCTATTGCTTGAGACTCGAGTATGCCTTAGAAGGTAGCTCGAGTTACGGAGCATGGAAAGATAGAATGGAGGATATATTAGAAGACAATGGCTTAAAGGAATTCGTTGATCAAGAAATCCCAAAGCCAACTTCAACTAATGCACAAGAGTTGGCTCAGTGGAAGAAGTGTGTGGCAAAGGCGAGATAGATCATCCTTGAGGGAGTTCGAGACCATATTTTCTCGAGTCTCCATGGGAAGGATACTCCATTTTCAATGTGGAAGACATTGAAGGACCTCTACTAGAACAATAACGACCAGAGGAAATTGGCGCTCAATGATAAGCTCTGAAGAATCAAGATGGAGAAGGGCAATACTATTTCCACATATTTGAACAAGCTCAACAACCACAGAGATGAGCTTGGCAGTGTGGGAATAACTAATATCGATAATGATATGGTGAGCCTCACTCTCCTTGGCCTTCCAAAGTGTTGGAATAACTACCAGGACTCTGTGAATGGAAGGCAGAAACTGCCAGATTGGGAATGATTGTGGTCAGATATTGTGCAGGAGGATATTAGGAGGAGCACACGAGATGGTTCTTCATCCAAGAATGATGATGAAGAACATCTGACCTTAGCAAGTAAGGCAAGAAAAGGGAAGGGGAAGACTTCCCATTTCAAATCGGATTCTTCTCATGGAGGGAAGAAAGGTGACATGTCTAAAGTAATATGCTTTAATTGTCACAAGATGGGACATTATGCGACTAATTGCCCATTGAAGAAGTCCAAGAAGGGATCCTCGGAAGCATCAGAAGGTGAGGCATTAGCCTCTCAGTTCGAAATGGACTTTACCTCATCGCATGCATGGTGTCATTGATGATGGGTTGTGTCTAGTATCTTGACAGTGGAGCCTCATTCCACATGACTGGTGATAAAAATTTATTCAGTGCCTTGGAGGAGAAAGACCTCAAGATGCGCATAGACATGGGCGATGACGGAAGTTATAGTGTTTTAGGAGTGGGCACGGTTGCTTTTTAGAGGGTGCATGGAGCTCCTTTCACCTTGACAGATGTGATGTATGTGCCTAGACTGAAGAAGAACTTGGTATCAGTTGCGATGTTGGAGGACAAAGGCTATGATGTTGTCTTCAATAAAGGAAAGGCATTCATAAGACACATAGCCATGGGTCAGACCAAGAGGATAGGGATTCAGGTGAAGAACCTCTATAAACTAGAGGTAGATGATTGTGCAACATTAAGTACGAAAGCATAATTGGTGCAAAGCAAAGACATTGGTGAGTTGTGGCATAGGTGGTTGGACCATTTGCATCATCGGGTTTTGAATATAATGCAACAAATATTTACAGCACTTCCCAAAGGTAAACTTGAGCAAGTTGACACATGCAGAGGTTGTATCTTGGGAAAGTACACCAAGTCTTCCTTTCATGATCGAGATAGTCGAGCAGAGGCTATCTTAGAGCGAGTTCATACTGATTTGTGTGGATCATTCTCGATGGCATCCACAGTGAAGCAAAGGTATTATGTGATTTTCATTGATGACTATTCTTGTAAATGCTAGATTTATTTCATGAAGAAGAAAGACCAAACTTTCACAAAGTTTTGTGAGTTCAAAGCTTTGGTCGAGAAAGAGTCAGGGAAGAAGATCAAGGCCTTGAGAAGCAACAACGGTGGTGAATATGTCTCTCAAGAGTTTGAGGAATTCTGTGCAGCAGAGGGAATTAAATGAGAGTTGATGACACCTCATAACCCACAACAGAATGGGGTGGCCGAGAGGAAGAACAAAACTATTTTAAGGGCAGCATGGGCAATGTTGCATGACCAAGGCCTGCCACTTCACTTGTGGGATGAGGCATGAAACACAACAGTCTATTTGCAAAATAGAAGCCCGCATCGCATACTTGGGATGAAGACACCAGAGGAAGCTTTCTCCGGTAAGAGACCAGATGTGGGTCACTTCAGGATCTTTGGCTCATCGGTATATTGCCATGTGACAAAGGATGCACGGAAGAAGCTTGAGCCGACAATAGAGTTGGGGATATTTGTGGGGTACACTGATACAACTCATAACTATCAGGTGTAATTGCCTACCAATCGAAGGACAGTGGTTCATAGAGATCTCAATTTTGATGAGCAGAAGGCCATGTGAGTTTCCCTTAAGAGGGAGCTCCAACTACAGGCTGTGGAGGAACTATTGGTTCCTAAGGAGGAGGAGCCTCAGACTGATGTGGAGTAGCCGCATGCAGAGGTTCCATGAGTGGAGACATCCACTCAAGCAGAGTCTTCCAGAGATGGACAGAAGTGCACAAGAGAAGTTGACAGATTGTTGGAGGATGCGAGAGAGAATGTGGGAGCACCAAATTCTCAGCGTAGACAAAGTAGGTCACCTGAGAGGCACATTGGATACATGGCCCTTGCTAGGGAATGTGTTGAGACCGGGCCATCTTCCTTTGAGGAAGCAGTGCAACAACCAATTTTGGTTAACGCTATGGTGGAGGAGTATGACGTCGTAGTTCGTAATAGTGTTTGGGACGTGGTTCCGAGACTAGAGAACAAGTCAGTTGTGAGTTCCTGTTGGCTTTACAAGGTAAACCAAGCTACTAAGGGTAGTGTGGAGAAGCATAAGGCAAGATTTGTTGCCCATGGCTTTTCACAGGCCGAGGGGATTGACTATGATGAAAATTTTGCTCCTGTTGCAAGGTACTCATCTATCAGATCTATGTTGGCACTATCAGCATAGATGGGTCAGAAGATCCATCAGATGGATGTGAAGACTGCATTCCTCAATGGCTAGTTTGAGGAAGAGGTTTACATAAAGCAGCCAGAAGGTTTTGAGACCTTCAATCGTGAGTCGCATGTGTGCCGACTCAAGAGAGTGTTGTACGGGCTTAAGCAAGCACCTCATGCTTGGTACACTAGGATAGACAACTACTTCACTAGGTTGGGCTTCATAAAGAGTGAAGCAGATCCGAACTTATACCACATCGTGGTGAAAGGTATGTTGTTGATCATCGTACTTTATGTTGATGGTCTCATATTGACTGGTGATGATCAGTTGATCGTGTCTTGCAAGGAGGAATTTACAAGAGAATTTGAGATGAAAGACATGGGTCTCATGCATTACTTCCTTGGTATGGAAGTGTGGCAGAAGGATGGGGAGTTGTTTGTGTCTTAGGGCAAGTATGCCAACGAGATACTCAGGAGATTCCACATGGAGAAGTGCAAGCCCATGCAGACTCCTCTAGCAGGTAACTAGAGGAAGGAGGTTGCTACTTCAAGAGAAGTGGTAGAGGCTACTGTGTACAGGCAGCTTGTGGGTTCATTGATGTACTTAATGAAAACACGACCATATTTGTGCTATGTGGTGAACCACCTAAGTCAAGCGATGGTTCAACCTACCAGATGTTTTGGAATGCGAAAAATCATTTATTGAGATATCTCAGAGGCACATCTCAGTATGGATTATGGTACAGGTGGACAGAGGGAGTGAAGCTATAGGACTTCACTAATGCAGATTGGGTAGGGAGTCCATCAGATTAGGAGGGATTTTCAATCTTGGGTCAACGACAGTTTCTTGGTATAGCAGAAAACAGAGGTCGATTTCACTCAACTCGGGAGAGGTAGAATACATGGTTGCAAGTCAGGCAACATGTGAGGCCAATTGGATGCAGAAAATCCTAGTTGGTTTGTTTGGTCAGAGGATGGATCCAACTATGATCTATTGTGATAATTAGAGTTGTATCAAACTCTCTCAAAATCTAGTATTTCATGATAGGTCCAAGCACATCGACATCCGGTATCATCATCTCAGAGACTATGTAGTGAGGAAGATCATGTTGCTGCAATATATTTCAACAGAGGAGCAAGATGTTGACATTTTGACAAAGGCATTGTCAAAGTGTAAATTAAAGTTCCATAGAGATAGGATCGGGGTGGCAAATAATCCCTTTCTTGTTGAGAGGGAGTGTTGAAATATGGCAATAAGAATATTCCAATTTAATTTGTCCTTGAATTAAATTGTGATTTAAAATCGAATTTAGTCTTAACAACTACTTGGAAATAACTAATTAATTTATTTTAAATTAATTATTTGGAGAAATTCAAGTTAGAAGTCTTTATGAAGTCATGCAAGAGTTATCCCTTATATTAAGGAGATAAGATTGAGTTATATTTGAATTGTAATTAGTTAACTTAGTTTATTGAGTTAAGTCTAGTTAAATTAGTTCTAAACTATTTGAGGAACTAATAGTGAGTTAACAGTCAGTTGATGCATTAATGCACTCAACTAGTGTTACTCCCGTTAACTGAAGATTCCCTCATCAGAAACTCATGCATGTCTATTCTGAGAAAGACCCAGTTGAGATTAATGTTCAAGGACAATGTACTATCAGTTGCATGTGTTTTCTCATGGAGAAAAATCATGCATGCAGTCAAGGATTCATCCTTGAGGATTGCGCAGTTTTGAAGGCTGGTTTTCCACTTGGTAATAGGCAAATCATCCACAAGGAAACACGAAATTAAATAGGAGCTTAGAGGGCAGAGAGGAAGGCTGGAGAGAAGCCAAGATTTCCTGTGAGCATCTGTGAGGATTGTACTGAGATCTGGATAGCTATGAGAGCTAAGGCTTTGTAAAATTCCTATGTATTTCCACCATGTATGATAATACAATAGTGTGGAGTTTTTATCTGAGACTTTCCCCAAAGTATTTTCATGTGTATTGTGCCATTGATTCTTCTTCTTATGGTTATATTGTTTAGCTTGATCTTTAAGCTTCTGCAAATTGATAGTAGAAGTAGGTTATAGTATTCTGCTTTGATTTATATTGCATTATCTGGTTAACCTATCACAGATTTTCTACACCTTCTTCTTTCCCTGAGGGTGAATCATAAGGAAAATAAATTTCCTGGTCTGAGAAATGAAAGAGATGGCGGTGGGCGGGGCTACCTCCTATATCCTGTACAACTTATTTGCCAAAGTAATATCACAGAGTAAGGTTTAGACTCATATACAACATGCCACTTCCACAACTATGGTTGTCCTAATAATACATCACAAACTTCAACAACATCACAGAGTACCTCATACATGAAGGGCTTGATGTTGTAGGGAATGCGAAGGCGACATTACTTGCTGACGCGGAGATCACGTCCTTAGTGCAGCCACCTGATGGTCTATGACTACAAATGTGCTATAGTTAGTAGGCCCAGCTGCTTCATGACCTTTGCTGAAATGAGGTTCTTTTGGTTCCTGCTATCGACAATGAACTGCAGTGGAGAACCATTCACTCACATATGTGAGTGGAAGAGGCGTTCCCCCTCCTCTGGATGTTCAGGATCATTCTTTTGGATCTTAGTGTTGACCACAGTGGCACTGGCCTATGCATCAATGATATGATTCCCATTTTCATTCCCCTTATCAGGTTTTGACTTAGAGTCGAAACATGTGCCTGATTAATAAGTCTTCATCTCGGCCACAAGTGACTACTTGGCCCGACACTCACTTTTGTTGTGAGTGGAGCTCTTATGGAACTCACACCATTTTCCGTGTCATTCATTGTCTTTGTGGTGTTTTTCTTTTCTTGCAGTTTCAGAATGATTTCCTGGGTCACCCCACCTTAGGTTTGTCCTTTGCTCTCTGGTTTGGGGTCACCTTTTCCTTGCTTCGGATTTGCAGATACAAAGTCTCATTTCTTTTGTTTAAACTTATGCTCAATTTTGACAACATATCAATACGCGGTGCTGAGTGAGGAGATGTCCAAAAAATCCATCTCGTCTTGGATTTATTTTTGTAGACATCTGTGGTACTTGAGTACCAAATGCTGCTCAAAATCCTTGATACCCAACTTCATGCGAAGGGTATGGAAAACGTTTGTAAACTTTGACAAATTTTGGTCCCTTCCCTACCGTAGCATGGTCCACTTTATTTATTTATTTTCATAGCTCCCGATAGGGTAATATTGTTCCTTAATGGCGTCTCAGAAAGAATTCCAAATGGGTATGGTTGAAAATAGTGAGGATTCCCTCTCATCTTTTTATTCACAGTAGGTTTCCCACCAGTCCTTGATGTGTGGGGCGGATTTGAGAAGTGCAACAATATTATTTTCCGAATTGGAAAAGTCATGAACCAAAAAATATCCTTCCAACATATTTAACCATTTATCTATGACGGTTGCATCTATCTGGCCCTCAAATATGGGAATATCAAATTTAACTTGTACCTTAAAAGGAGCGGCTCCTTGAGAGTGACTGTTGGATGAAGATGTGTCGCCCGTGGGTAGTCATCGAAGGATCTGGGAAAAATTATCCATCACGCGTTCCTTTGTCACTTGAGGGCTTCCTTGAGCAATATTTTGAAAGGATCTCTCACCCCCTTGTCTTTATTTTCTTCTGCCATGGGAAGCCATCGGGTTTTGTGAGGCTGGTTTTGCAAAGGTTCAACCAGTTCGATCCCTAACTCCTTATACCTCAACCTCGTTGGGGACATGCAAAGAAAAATAGAGAAAGAGTAGTCCACTCTGATACCATTGATCCAGACTTATGCAGGAACACAAAAAAATACATAAATAGCCATATACATAGAGATGCAGCGGAAATAAAACTTCATTTCGTTAATATCAAAGAACTAAAATATGCTTACATGCAGAATTAAAAATAAACTAGTTCAGGTGATGATAGCTTATCTCTGAGAAGAGATATGACAACTACATGCCTATGAACTGTGTTAAAATGAGGCTCAAGGGCCTATTTATTATTGAACAACAAGGGAAAACCATAAACATCCAAAACCCTAAACCCAGGAGATGGAATGCTAAGAGTTTGTGGGCTCCTTTGGGGTTAGTTGGGTAGCCAACTTCTCAGGTTCGTCACTTGGTCATATTATCTCCGTTTGTCGTGTACAAAACCTTTTTAAAAATATCTCTTCGAGTACAACAATATTTGTGGCAAGCCCTAGCCAATGTTTATGGGCTGGCTGCAGACCTAAAAAAACATCGTTTAGGGGGTCAAAACTGCTCTGGAAGTTCAAGACCCGAAAAACTGCTAAAAATAGTAAATGATGCAATAAAGAAGGAATCAGATGAAACCAAATGGAGGTCTAGGTGGAATAGGAGGGTGGGCACCAATATCCACTTGGATCAATCCTCCCTTCTTAGGAAGCAATGGTTACCATTGCGTGTAGAGCCTCCATGAGGTGAGGAAATTTATGTTGAACTTGGTCCTTGGTGAACCACTTGACATGGTCAAGGAGTTGGCATGCTTTGACAACTCGATATAGTTGGATCCTCTTTTGGCGAGTGTTCTTGATCTACTTGTCCATGATTTGATCAGTTGAGGCCTATTCCATGCAGTTTGGGTTTAACTATGTTGGTGTGAGTTGTTCTGCAATGTCGAATGTTTCCAACAATGGTGGAAAGTATGGCCAAAGGTGGTCTACATTGAATGCTGGGTGTAGATGAAGGAACAATGGAATGTTGAGCTCGAAGGAATTTTCACCTATAGCCTTAGTGATGCTGTATGGTCCATATCAAAGTGGGCGAAGCTTACAATGGGGTCCAACAAGGTGCTCCTACAAATGTAGCTAAACTTTGTTGCCCACCTGGAACTTATGCGACACTCGACACTGATCATGGCATTTCTTGTACTTAACATTGGCTCTATCCAATATATCATGGAACCGTTGGCAGATGTGTTGAATTCACTCAATGAAGTTGTTAGCCCTGTCAGATTTGGACTGGATGTGAGATGAATCTACCTGAGTAGCTGCAAATGGTATGGCCACTTTAATGGGACATAGTGGCTGAAATCCTAACCCTACCTGAAAGGGGTTGTGGCCCGAGCGGTGGAGAGCTCTTTTGTAGCTATGTTGGACATAGGGGAGGATTTCATCCTATGTGTGTGGATGCTTCGAGTTGTACATGCACCGAATGTGTACGATCATCCTATCAATGACCTCTATTTGGCCATCAGTTTGGGGGTGGAAAGCCATGGACTTTGTAAGTTTGGTATCTAACATCGGTTAGATATTTGACCAAAATGCACTTAGGAATCTATTGTCATGATCTAAGATAATGGAATATGGGATCCCAAAGTGTACCCACACTCGCTCAAAGAATATCTTAGCAGTGGCCTCTGCTATGATAATCTTCTTGTAGGTTGCCATAATGGCCATCCTAGAGAATCTATTGTTGAACACGAAAACACAATCGTTGTCTTTCTTAGTAGAAGGAAGGCCCGAAATGTAATCAATGGAGATGGATTCCCAAGGTTGACTAGCAGTAGGTGGAGGAGTATATAGGTCTTTCTTCTTGATGGTTGGTTTGGAAATGGCACAAGCGGTGTAGGATCTAATGCACTTCGAATCATCCCGACAAAGGATAGGACAATAAAAATACTTCTGCAGTACTACCACTATTTTCGTTACTCTAAAATGTCTAGAGACCCGACTGTAGCACGGCTCCCAAATCATCTTGGCATGCTCACTTGAAGGAACACAAATGTGTCCCAGGTGGCATAACAGTGCATCCTGCAGGTGAAAATTTGTAACTTTCTTGCCTTCCAGGAGTGTTTGATATGTGCTCTCGAATTTTGGATTGCTCTTGTAAAGATGCGAACACCCCAAAGTCTCGTGCCCACAGGAGTCAAGCATAGTGATCAACACCATGATTGGTGGTCGGGTGAGGTATCATGCAACATTATTGGTGCTACCCTTATTGTACTTAATGTTCAAATGGAATTGTTAGCTCTGTTATTGATCTTGACATTCAAGGGTTAAAATGCATTCTTGATCAGGTTTTCTATGAGAAAGCAGGAGTTGCAGTGGCCAGCCCGCCTCTTTCCCCTTCACTCTGCCCATGTACTCATAACTCCCCCACACCTTCATTTCATCCTTCCCCTTAAATTCTCCTCATTCCCCTTTAAACTTCTTTGTCCTTGTTTTCCTCCCATAACCCCGCATAGACCTTTTTCTCGGCTTCTGGGTGCTTTTTGTTTATAATTCCTTTAAACCCCGCTTAAGCCCTTTTTTGGGCTCCTAAGAATTTTTGTGTTTTAACACTATTAAACCCCATATAACCCATTTTCCCTTTGGTCCCAGGCACGAAGCTAAACCTTATAACCTTGGATTATATAACCGTGCATATAATAAAAATCATAACGTGCTGTCGCCCTCACCTATCACATCAAACTCTAAACTTGTGCATTAAATCTTGTCCATCCAATCCTCCGCCTTGGGATCTAATGCTTTTCGCTGCCCCCGCACCGTGAACTTGCATGCCTGTTAGCCCGCGGGGAAGGTGGTTTCCCACCGAACCTACCTGCCACGTGGCGCTATTTCACTGGATCGTGCCATCATGTACGTAAACCGCCTACTTTCGAAGAGCGGTGCGGGGAAACCGCTTACCGCCCTTCTAGTACGGCTCCCCGCACGTTAAATGTCGATCATCTCCGTCGCCCAATAGTCGTCGGATTCGCCCAACAGCGATCCGATGGCCCTCGATCCTCCATTCCTGTTTGCTCTCGATGGCTTCCATAATCCAATATCCGCCGTCCGATTTGCCAGATCTAATGGCTAATAATTAACTGCGCCTCTGTGTCTTCCATCGCCTCCCGCCATCAGATCTAGGTCGTCCATATGAGCTGTCCAACAGTGAGCATTCATGCCCAGTTCATCATCCATTTTCAATGCATTTTCAGTGCTTTTGGCTTGTCCCATGCACGCGAAGAAGGAAGAGATGATCTGGAAATCTACACATGAATTCCTCAGCTACCACATTTAAAGAATAGCATGGTCAAGGACGAGAAGGACGATCCTCGAGAAGCTCAATGACTGCAGCAGTTATGGAAATTCATTCAAATAATACTTCACCTATTTAGGAAGGACAACCAAGTACCAATAAATGTCAAATTGATTCATTAAAACAATCAAATTATATCAGAGACCCATATCTAATTGTAAATGCGGTTGGTGGTCAGTTTTGACCCCTCCACGCATGGGTTTGCAGAGCAATTTTGTAGTCAACCTCCATATATACCCAAAAAAAAAAGGTAATGAGGCTGACGAGTGTTATTTTGTTGTAAGCTTCAACTTCTGGAGACTGTAACTACTATGAGACCTCCAGCTTCTGGTCTTCATTTCCAGCTAATACAAGCTTCTTTTATTGTTAATTGCTCACTTTCCACTTCTTCTTATTTGTTCCAGGCTGTGCCTATTATGCATTATTTCATGTGTTGTTGATGTTTAGCATTAGAGGGGCTTTCATCCCACCTCTGTGTTAGAATTTAGCATGTATTATTGAATATGTATGTAGGTTTTTGTTGTTTTAATGCCAGAGAGTTGTCATCCTGTCTGTGCATTAAGAAATAGATTTACATACCTTTTGACTAGTTACTGCTGGCCATCACAGGGTCCTATGCATCTGCTGGTGTGATTAGTATTCTCCATCATCACATTTTCTTTAAAACTGTGAGTAATTGGTGGTCTAAAGCCTTGTAGTCTGGGGGTGTTCACCCATGTCTAGGGTTAAACATAGTGGAAGTGGTTATCTGGCTTGAATGTGCAACATTTCTTTCATTCATCCACCGTTTTCCAACATATTTGTTTAGTTTATAATGTTAATGAGCATCTCCGATATACAACCTAGGAGAGTTTCTTGGGGTGATAACATTAATTGGCATCGTTGCCGGGGAGAGGAGAATTGAAGCTCAGCTTCCCTAGGAGAATGACACAACTTCAAGCTTTGATGATAGACAAGGTTTGAACACAGTTTCTGGTTGTAATCATCTATCTGGCGACTCCATTGGAGGAAGACCATCCTTTGGTGACTCCACATTGAAGTTCTGGCTCAGTTTGTGAGACATACTCAAAGGAATCCTTAGAAATTAGCAGCTGAATCAGTGCCTGACCCTGAGAGGACTGTTAAATCGAAGAAAGCATCATAGAAATGGGCATCAGGATCAGGTAAGCCTAAGAAATCTCATGCATCTCTGAAAGATAAAGTTATTGCTGAAGATATACAGTTTGAAGATTTAGAACTCAGCACTGTTAATAAGGAAATCCCTTCATAGATTAATACAGCCCCTTTGTCAGTTAGTTCCCCTTTGAATCTCAGTCCAAAGAAAACTTCTCATTCAGTCCAAAACATCCCTTTGTCTTTGCCATCCATCACATTATTTCCTACCATTCAATCTGCTAGTATTCTTCCACATATTCCAATTATGGCAGGACAGCAAGCACCCACGAAGATTGAGAGAATTGTTGCTGCTAGATATGGACCTTTAGTCTTGCCTGTTCCTTTAAATCCTATGCCTATGGGAGAATATCAAAAATATATGCCTAAATTCACTGGAACAGAGGGAGTAACAGCAGAAGAACACCTTGAAGCTTTTTACAGTTATGCTGATAATTTAGATATAAGTGAAAATGATGTGTGGATGAGAGTTTTTGTCTAGAGCCTTGATGGAGAGGCTAGGAAGTGGTTTAGAGAATTACCCCAGAGATCAATAATAGATATTGAAGCATTAGATGATGCATTTTTGAAGCAATGGGGAGATAAAAAAGACTTGTTGTATTATCATATTGAGTTTGGTAATCTGAAGAGGGAAAATGGTGAATCTTTGCCTGATTTTAATAAAAGATTCAATTGAATGTATAGTAAGATACCAGCTGAGGTAAAGCCCACTCCAACCTCTGCCAAACTCACTTATGCCAATGCTTTTATCTTTGATTTCTGCTTGTTATTGAGAGAAAGGAGATGTGCCACTCTAGCAGACATGCAAGATGCTGCCCTAGAAGTGGAGTCCAATATCATGGTTGTAGAAAAACTGAAGAGTCAAGCTGACAGAAGGAAGTAGAGAGGTCAGGTTTCTACTTCTTCTGCATCATCTTCATAGCCTAAATTAGACAAAATGACTAAGATGATAGAGTCATTGGCTGCTGAAATTTCTAAGCTAAAGGTTGAGCAGAATTCAGGGAAAACAAGGCAGCAAAACACATTTGCTCCAAGAAATCCAAATCCTTTCAAAAGAGAAAATGAGCAATTACAAATTATCCAAACGGGTGAAGAATCAAAAGAAGATCAAAAAGTTAAAGCTCCTTTCCAAAATGTAGTCATGGAGGAGGAACATTTTGAAGAAGATGAGGATGAAATTCATTGCACGGAGGATAAAGGCAACACTGCGTTTTTGACATTGGCCGAGTATGAACAATCATTGTTGCAGGAACAAGATAGTCAAGAATGGGATAGAGAAGCTATCCTACAAGCTAAACAACAGCGGAGGTATAACCTGAGATCAAATGCAAAATTTGTCAAAGAGAATCCTGCCCAAAGAGCTGTTGTCCAAACAGAGTCACGGAATAGCAGGCAGAGAAGACCAGCAGCTGATCTAGTCATCCTCAAAGCTCCTATTCAAGAGGTAAAAAGTTCTGATAAGTCATCTTCTTCTTTCAAATTTGAGTCAGAATTTCAGAAATTGAAAAGAGTTCTGCCTATGGTAGAGTTGGTGAAGAATGAAGTATTTAGAAAGCCTATCCTTGAATCCCTTGAGCTAGAAACCACACAAACCTCCATTGACTCTGTCAATTTGCAAGATGACAAGTCTGCCATTGTTATAGCTCCAAATCTCACTCCTATGGTTTGTGATGCTGTACTCATGGCCTAGGGCAACCCCTCCTTCTAGACCTGGTCCTAAAAGTTAAAAAACAGTGTTTTATCCCTTATACGCGACATTGCCCTGAGTTAAACGCGTGTATACGCGGGTCTGTGTATACCCAACTTGCGTGTATGTATTAAAACACTTAAAAAAAATATAAAATTCCTTATTTTTGGGCGGAGATCGCAGGTTTTACCTGCTGATCACCTGTTAGTGCCCGTGGCCCAACTGTTCCCAACCAACTCCCAACTAAAAAACTACTTTGGGAGAGGTATAAAAATACCTCAAAGGGAAGGCCAAAGGAGGAGAGAAGAGAGAGAAAGGTTATTATGCTGAGATTTTTCCCTTGACCAGGTCTGAAGTCCCTTGTGCCTTCTGCACTTCCCCCATTTTGTACAGGAAACCTTTGTTTCCTTGTGTGTTGATGTTCATCCACCATGTTATCACAAAATCACTACTGAGGGCTGCAACCAAGCAAGATTTCATGTAACTCTTTCAAACCTATCTTTAGATCAAAGCTTAGCCTCTTTGATCAGAGAGGGCTCTCTCACACACTCTTGATAAAAAACATTCACTACAAAAGATGGCTAACTCTTTATTCATTCATGAAAGCAAAGCTGGTTGGAAACATGTCAAACTGGTTCTCATTGGGCTATGGAGTCACATAAATTAAGTAAACAAGGAAAACATAGTGATCTCATGGAAGTCAAGGCTCTTTGCATTATATATCAAACATACTTCACCAAAACATAGCTTGCCAAACACACAGGAAGTCAGAGCATAGGATTATGAATTCTGAGTGATTGTGTTACAACAAGACTATAAAAGAACATAAAGTATAAAACACCATCATTATATTTGAACATAACAATCCATCGAGAATCTTGAGTAGAGAACAACACTGTTTTACTATTACTGTCAAAAAGGTCTTACAATGGCCCAAAACAACTCTGTTTTTCTATAAAATGTCCAACCCTTTTTACATAAGAGTTATTTCTATATATAGCCAATCAAAAACACTACTACCTGAGACTCCTCAACAAGCATGAAGGGAGCTCGGAATTCTGTCATTAATGACCTTAACTATATCATAAACAAACTAATTAATTACAAGAGATATGGTGCTACGAAAACAGAGGACTCCATTACATTGACACTTCAAGTCTATCTCCTCGTATACTTTGCTGCGTTCTTGAAGCTTGCCACCTGTAGCACTACAATAATAACCAAACCAAACTGAAAACACATTCAATGGATGAGCAGCTTCGGATGCCTGATGTATAGATGATTCATCAATCAATAAGAATATGAACCCTATATTCACGGTTTCTGCCTCCCATTAGTGTTCATGCATTAATGATCATGTTTCAAGTCATTTAATCCCCTGATAGTCCCGTATGACTGAAGAAAACCAATGATCTGGCCATCCCATAACTGAACAGGTGTACCCCTTAACACCTCGGCAGCTCTATCATAACCCTAAAAATTCGGACATAAAGTGAAACTTTCAACAAAAGACAAAATTTCACCTTTTCTTCGAATACTTACACCTGACATCCTTTTTTTAAACATCTGACTGACTTTCTATAGTCTCCATGCTGGCATTAAGTCATCCCTTTAAATATTTGCTGACCTCAGCATTCAAACTCAAGTTTTCAACATAAACAGTCATCTACAGCAGTTTCGTAGCGCGCTACGAAACTGCTGTAGGTAATCAAAACTAAACACATGAACCTTAAAGCAACAATAACTCAGCTCTGTGATTTCTTCAGTCATTCTACACAGGTGTAAGGACATCAAAAAGTCTCAAAAAGCTTTAAAATGATGACAGCCAAAATATACCAAAATTTGGAAAGCACATTTTCCTTGGATCATTTAGCTAGTTTACCTAGCTTCCCTTTCAAGCTGCTGACTTCTTCCTTTAACATCTTGTTTTCTGCTCTTAAACTTGTATTCATTTGTTTCATAATTTTTGCCTGCTTCAGAGCTGGCACTGTCCACACATATGCATCAGATACTGAGCTAGCTTGACTGATCAAACTTGTTTTACCCTTCATTACAGCCTTCTTATAACTTGTATATCTTACTGCCTTTTCCTTAAAAACATTTTGAACCTGAGGTATTCCTTCCTTTGTTGCTCCAGCTTGTTTCTTAATAGCAATCACATTTCCACCTTGACTGATAACAACCTTATTATCCTTGTTCTTGCTTTTGGCTGCTTGAACTATTTCAGAGAAGATTTCAAGTGCCTCTGTCCTAGGCATTTCCAAAGGTGCTTTCTCTTTCTGAGCTTTCTCTTCTTCTTTAATTTGCCTTCTAGTCACTGGTCTGCGTGGTTTAAAGGCATATTCTTCACTTGGTTCTTCAAACTTTAACCTTTTAGAAGCCTTTGACTTTTTAGAACTTTCAGGTGAGGACTGAGTTAGATCAATATGCATTGGTGGTACCAATTGACCTTGCTCAAGTTCAAGTGGTTCAATTTGTATTGGATGATCTTGCTCTAATTCAATGGCTTCAAGTAAGTCATTTAAACTACCCTTTGAAATAGGACTTTCTTCCACAGGGACTGACTTTCCTTTTTCTTTGCTTAGTTGGCCTCTAGTTCTCACCCTTGAAACTCTTTCAACTTCACTGGATTTAGTTTCATCTTTTCTTTTGTGAGTCTTCTGTTTTGATGACTGAGGTGTTTCCTTAGGAGATGACTTAGGGGTTTCTTTTTCAGATACTCTAGATGATTTTGGAGTTTTATCTACTGATGCTTCAGGTGTTTCTTTAACTGCTACAGACCTCTCTGATTTCTTTGTTTTAGCTTTAGGCTTCTTATGGTCTGTCACTTCTCTCCTAATTTCAGCCAAAGTAGTTTCCTCACTCCTTTCTTCTCTTTCTCTCACAGGTAATGGAGTGAGGCCTGTTTTGCTTGGGAAACCGGCCATAAACACAAATGAATCCCAGTCTTTACCAATTTTTTGTAAACTATCCAACACCAGTAATTTTACTAGACCATGATGAAAAAGGGATGTTTCATAAGCATCTTTCTTTAACTGAATCTTATCACACATTTTGCTAATACTCCTGAACAAGTAAAAAGGTATGTCTATTGAACTCTTACCAGTGAAGTGTAACAGAAGCTTGAAGTGGTAGGAGTAAACTTTATTGTACCTACCCTCACATGTCAGGTACTTCTGGATACATGTCAATAGCATAGCATAATTCTCCTTTAGATAGCTCCTTGGGACAGCTTTAGTGAGATCTTCCTCTACATAAGATGCCTTCAAAAACTCCTTGCATGGACCCATGTCAAACTTGAAGTTCTTGAACCATTCTTGGCCACCCCTCGGGATTTCTGTGACAGTGGAAATAACTTCAGGGGACACCGGAAACTCCAACATGGCCACCTTCGAATTCAGTCCAGTGAAGTTTAATGCGAAAGCCTTGGTCACTTCTGCATGTCCTCCCTTCAATTTTTCGCAAAATCGCCAGCAGCCAGCACTTCGAAATGCCTTTGCTACCTCCTCATCCCTGAGAGTAACATCTAACCCCTTCGGCTCTGTTCTCACACATTTACCAGAACGGTGTTCCTTTCTTTCCATGCTTCTTTGAGTATTTTTACACAAGGGACTGATGGTAGCTTGTAGCACGAAAACAATCTTCAGCTTTGGAGAGCAGGCTCGCTTGCAGTAGTCCGTTTAAATATAGGCTTGAGCTTTTCATATAGCAAACACGTTCATACGATATGAAGAACCCATTATGAAATGACCACCTCTTATAACATCCCCTAAACTGACACACAACTACATGACTTCGGACCTTATGGCGAAATAATGGCTTATCATGACATGGAGAGGGTGTGAAATGACAATCATAAACGGACTTGTGACTCACTACTCTTGGATTTGACATTCAGAGAAAAACGCTGCAAAAAACCCTGAAACCCCGATTTCGTAGCGCGGGCAGTTCAAATTTCACAGGATGCGCTACGAAATCGCTGACCAACAGAGCGCTGCGAAAACACGAAAACATTATTTCGCAGCTAAACTGACCAATCACACCCGCGCTGGGAAACTGCGCAAAGTACCAATGACATGACATGCTTTAACTAACAATGATGGAGGGTGTCAAATGATTTTTCCTTTACACGAATTCACACCAATAACTCTTGAATTTCAAATTTGAAATTGACATATACTAATAAACCTATTTACAAGACTTCAAGACTTTATAAAAACTTATGGACAACCTTATATACATGAACTATAGTTCCTAGTGATAACACACCATTTATGACATCATGAAGAGAGTCATGGAAGGAGTTTTTTAGAGGCTTGAGGTTGGAATGGATCCGGAAGGAAGCTTTGCTTGGAGCCTGCTGAAAGTGACTCAGGTGAAAATATTCCTTTTTTATGTACTTTATTTGTCTATAATAAAAGAAACACATGTCTTGGTTCCCGAAATGAATCTTCTTTATGTTAATGATATTCATGTTTAGAATTCATATGTAAATGGTTGTTTGGATTTCATAACTAACTACCTTTATTTATAACATGAAGATGGTTTCTTTATAAGTTTTGTCCATATACTGTTGTGTTCTTTGGATTGGTTGTTTTGCAGGACAAAAGAGAAGAAGGGAACTCTAAGAAGGGTTTGGACCCTAAGGGCCTTCTCAAACGTAGGGCCAAAGGTACGCACCCTTATCATAGAATTTGCTTATAATAGCATAATGGCTGTGTGAATGTATGTTTCTTTGAATAGACAACTTTCAGTCTGCTAGGGTTTCAACCCAAAAAGCCCTAGGGGAGCAATTCCCTCCAACAGAATTGGCGACTCCGCTAGGGACAACACTCTTGTTGTTCCTAGTTTGGGTGTTTTTCAAGCCAATTAGGGCTCAGCTGCCTGTTTGTTTGCTGTTGCTGTCTGGTCTGTTTTTGGACTTTAAGTTTTTCCAGTTTCTTCAGTTTGTTTTTTTTTTTTTTTCTTGAAGCTTTTCATATACGCTGTTTTTCTTAGTTACAGAGGTGTATGTACGCATGTTTCTTTAAGTGAACCCGCGTATACACAGGTTTCCTTAGTTACAGTAGCGTATACACACATTCTGTACATAAGTAGAGTCGCGTATATCTTTCAATTTTCAAGATTTGTAAATCTTTGTGTCTCTGAAGGTTTGTCTGGTAGTTTGAGTCAGTCTGAAACAGTCACTTTCCAGTATCAGTCTTTGTTTTTACAACGAGCATCTTGTTCCGAATTCTCTCTGATTATAAGGAGTATTGGTCTTGTATTTTTTTTTATTGCAAGCGTCATCGTTTTTTGCGAAAGCACGCAAGATTTCTTGCTAGGAATCTTGGCTGCTCTGATTCATCAGGGTAGGAAGATTGATCACAATCTTTGTGTTAATCTTGCTTTTGGTGACTTTTTGTTTGCTTGACAAAATCGATTTTTATGACCATCCGCTTCTTTGTTTCATGAAAGTTGTTGTTTGACACTTTCTTGGAATTTGTCTTTTTGATATTTTTGGTTTTTATTGCCAAAGCTTTCATTGCTGCTTTTAATTGTTAAGAGCGATTTTAAACACATTTATTTTTGTTGAGTTTTCATCCATTGAATGGTGTTGATTCGCAAAAGTGTTTGATTGCCTATTCTTCAATCACAAGTTTCAGTGTTGTTGAGAGCCTTTTTTGAAAAGACTCTTTTTGTTGTTGCTTTTGAAGAAAATCTTTGTGAAAATCTTAGTTTTGCTTTCTTGAACTTGGTTTTCATTTGGTTTCCTTTTAGTGAGTGAAAGTGATTTATGTTTGTCTTAGAACTTGTTTTTAGTGTTTAGACGAAATGAATTGTAGCATCTCATATTCCATCTAGACATTTTAAGTGCCAAGATAAAGATTGATAAGCAAGAAACTTTCATTTTTTTTTAAGAGTAGTTTTAAAATCTTGCATCCGCATATATTTGTTGCATTAGGATAGATTTTCATATCTTTTTAGGCATACATAGCTTTGTTAGCTTTTGTGAGTGTGAAGCGTGAATTAACGAAAAGAAAAGAAATTTTGTTTTATTAGAAGTTCCTCTGAACCCTATAGATATTGCTCTTCATCAAAAAATGAAAAAGTGCATGTGCATGTAGTTAAGTTTTTATTAATTTCTTTTGCGTCAAAAAACACCACTAGTTTCACTTCCGTTACCTTGTGACTTAAAGAACAGCCTAATTTAAAATCAAGCGCTAACTAAAATTCACGAGAACTTTTTTGTTTTAGTCAGTTACACCAACAAGTTTAGGATTTTAGGGCCTTGGATTAGGCGAGTGGAGAGTTAACTCTCCAAGGCCATATAAACGTCAAACGTAGGAGTCTGAATAATGAGAGAAAATCCAATAGCGTTAGGAAGACCAGGAAAGCTCCGGATCTGGGAGTTAAGCATGAGGGTCTGCGAAGACAGGGAAGAGAGATACCCCCTCTCCTACTTGTCTGAACTTACCTCACGACTGTTCTGCCTGGCTTCTATGACGAGTTGGTATCCATAGTTGCTACTCCTAGGGATCTACACAGGTGGCTGCGGAGGGGAATCCCGTGGCACCTGAGGTTGATGTTGCATCACTCTCGACAGTACTACAGGAGGGCACCCTTGCGAAGCTTGGGGGCTTGCACCGGTGCAGGTTGTTGTTAGGAGGTCAGCGTAACTTCCTCTGATACCTTCGCTGATAGGACTGGGCCCTCATCATTCCAGACTATCTTCGGAAGGCCCATTAATTCACTTTCTCGTATTTTGGTGTCTGGTCCTAATCACCCGGAGCGGAAATACTTGGAAGTTGTTTGACTGGCTGTATCTTTAGGGACTTTATAGTGTGTTCTCTGTGCTCTTAGTTGGCCTAGCTTTCAATTTTTTGAGTCTTTAGTTAGATCATAACAAAAAAATTCAAAGTGGCTGACCGATCTCCTAGACGGTCTCGAAGACTTCGTGGTCTTTCACCACCAAGTTTAGAACCTTCTCCTAGAAGGCGCAAAGGTAATACTATTGGTGGGTTTCGTCCCACAGCTATTGACGCATCGGGGATTGATCCTCCTCTTGGGGGCATTAGTTGCCAAGCAAGGCCTGGAACTTCTGAACAAGAGAGGGACACTCCAGTCCTTTCTCGAGTTCTCTTTCAAGCGAAGAATAACATAGAGGTAGAAGAACTCTCAGAGTCGTTAGCGGCTCCGAATTCTCCACTGCCATCTAGTCATCCGGACGTATTGCAATACGTTGGGACTCCGACGCACAGACCATCAAGTCCAGGTTACGCTACGTGCTTACCATTGATGACCACTACAGGAAGCATGGCTTCTACAAGTGTTGCGACTATGCAAACTCCAACATCGGTGCAAGGAGGAGGAACGATTTCCATCTCCTCTGCTTCCTTGTTTGGATCTTTTGCTAGCACATCTCTAGTTGGGTCTACCTCCATTCCATCCATGAGTGGAAATGCCTAAACCAGTGCTTTTGGTACTGGATTCTTCCCATTTGACACCCACTCATAGGGTATTCCATTGGTTCCGTTTAGTGCCGCTACGTCCATGATGGGTGGATCGGCTTCATTCCAGGGTTTTCCTTTCGGAAGTGGTCATATACCACATTCCAACCCGACGATGGGATCCATGCCTTTTTCTTCTGTAGGACAAAGTAGCAATCCTTTCCAAGGTTGGAATAATCCTGGGATTAGTAGCGCGGGAACTGGGAATCCATTTTTCGGCCAACAAGGGAATAGGCCGTACTCCACGGTTAGTTCGTTTCAAAGTATTCCTCCCCTAGCTTCGGCTTGAAATCCTTATCAGGGGTTATCAACTCCTTACAATCCTTTAGGTAGAAACTTTGCTGGTTATGGAGGCTATACGGTCGGAGTTGGTCAAACTCCGAATTTTGCTGGATCACAAGGCTTGCCTTTTGGTTCAGCCGGTTCTACTAGTTACTTCGGGCAACCTGGTGCCTCCCAAATTCCAGGACAATCTTTTCAGAACTTTGGGAGTTTTTCCTAGTCTGGGTGGAATCCCCAAGGTCCTCCTAGGCTTTCGTTTCTGGAAACGTTGAACTTGCGAGATCTCACTAAGTTAACAAATGACCCAATCAAGTACAATCCGGCCTAGCCTTCGGTCCTAACCAAACTCCCTTCGTACATTCCAAAATTCGAAGGGAAGAGTGGTGAAGACCCAGGCGACCATGTAACCACATTCCATTTGTGGTGCTCATCTAACTCCCTTATCGACAACTTGATTAGGTTGAGATTATTTCAGCGCACCTTGACTGGTAATGCGGCCAAATGGTATATAGAGTTGCCAGGGGGCAGCTTTACATCTTTCGCTGACTTAGCCAATATTTTCTTAAATCATTTCCAGTTGCCTGTCCGCTATGATGCCGGAACTGAACTTCTGGCCACTTTTCGTCAAGATAAGGCAACTCACATTTCTGACCATATTCAGGAATGGAGACGGAGAAAGAGGCTCATTAAAGCCAAAATCCCTTTGGAGTACCGTCTCGAGTGGTTTTTGAAATCTTTACAACCCGAGATCTCCAAGGATGTCTCCATGTCTGGGGTCTATTATGAGGTGCAAGCCATTGTTAGGGCCCAGCAATTAGAATCGATCTACTCTCAGTCTGGGATCCTACAAAAATACTTTCCAGATGCTCCTGAGTCTAAGGTTGACGTAGCTAAGTCGAAGCCAGGTCCGCACGCGGATGGTATCGTCAGGTCAGTAGACACAACTACCGTGAACTTGTTGAATCAATTACAGCAGTTGTCCTTACAAACTGCTTCTAACAACCAAGTCACATCGTCTAATCCCCCGGCTTCCCAAACTTCTTCAATTAATGCCATCCAATCTGATAACCCCAAAGGAAATCAAAATTCCAATGGGAAAAAGAAAGGGCGAGGTAAGAAAAAGAACCAGGATGGGAAGCCTGATGCAAATAAATCCGGCAACAACGCTGGTGGTGGTAGAAATGAGTCGAGAAAGAAAGTCAAGTTTCCATGCAAGTTGTGTAGTGGAGACCACTTAACTCATCTCTGACCTAAGATTGAAGATGCTCAGCACTTGTTAGGATAGCAAGGGACTTCTAGTTCTCAAGCTATGTTAACTAACTCGTTTCCCCAAGGGCAGCAACTTCTTGCTGGCGCGAGTTCAAACCCTGGAACCTCTGCAGGGGGCAACCAGGAAGGGGAAAAATCATCGAATGTTTTCATGATGGGTTCTAATGTCCATGTGGCTACTCGGTCACGTGATTATGGTGAAGCTGAAACTTCCAAGGACAAGACTGTTCCCAGAAGTACTGACCTTCATATTGAGCGACCCCCTGTCGAGACTATACCACGGATACCGAAAGGTTCCGCTAAACACACGACTATTAATCCTAATGCTAGGGCCACCCAGAATTACTCCATTGTGGAGGATCTGGCTCAGAGTCCGTGTGCCATGTCCGCTTTAGAGGTTCTCAAGTTGTGTCCGGCTCAGAGAAGTGCTTTACTTTCCGCGGTTGGAGCAGTCGATCCAGCTAATTCTTTGGTGCTCACTTTTGACATGTTAAATGTCAAAAAGCAACTCCCTCATCATATGGCTTTCAAAATAAAGTCTACATACTGGAAAATCAATATTTTTCGCACCGTTATAGATGAAGGAGCTTCCACATGCGTCATGTCGATGTCATGCTGGAAGGCCATTGGATCGCCTTTGGCTGTTCCTTCACCCACCATCTTGACTGCATTTGATGGTCATTCTCATAAGCCGCATGGGATTATCCTGGCCTTTCCCATATGTTTTGGAGGGAAGGTCATCAATATCGAAGTAGAGTCATAGATGCTAACCTAGACTATAATCTCCTATTAGGAAGGAACTGGGTATACAAAATGGATGCCGTTGTTTCGACTCTGTTTCGTGTCATTTGCTTTCCTCATGAGGGGAAAATCGTTAAGGTTGATCAATTGGACTATTTTCCAGTCGATCCTCAAGCAAGCTCTGACTCTACTATTCCTTTAGTGGATAACCCTCACCCGCCTACTGAGAATTTAGGAGAGCGAATGTATTCCTCATTGATGGGTACCTTTGATCTTCCCTCTCCTTTCGCTAAAATCAATGCCATTTCATCATCTAAGGAGTCTCCTCAAGAAGAGTTCTTTCGAACTTGTTATTTTTCAGACCCTTGGACCTTGCCTTCACCTATGACCAAATTAGTTGAAGGACAAGTAAATGGAATGGCATTCCCTATATCTGCAGCTGAGCTTAGATATCAGTCTATCGTAGACTCTGCAGATAACCACTCTGCTCCTTTTTCCGAAGAGGAGTTAGATGGTGATGTGACCCCGGCTTGGAGCCTTGATTCTACCTCTGCCTTGGACTGCTTAGATACAGTTTTACCTTCTGAAGAAGCAATCCTCGAAGCAATGATGGGTATAGATCGACCTTGGGAAGACTTACACCATCGTTCGTACTTTCTTCCTCCATTGTAGGAAGTAGAATCTAGATTCTTCGAGCTCTTTACTAGTGATGTTTGTACGGTGTCAAACCCTTTGGCTCTAGCACACATTCGTGCCGAAGGAAATATGTCGGTGATTTCAAAAACGATACCTATAAACATCTCTAGGGACCCTAATGTCGTCGAGAATCTCTTCATCGGAATTGAGTGTTCCCCTGAAGAAATTCAAATTTATACCAACCTGTTCAAGGAATTTCGAGATGTATTTGCTTGGTCTTATGAGGAAATGCCTGGCATTGATCCTTCTATAGTTCAACATGAGATCAAGACATATGAAAACGAAAAACCGGTTCATCAAAGGCTTCGGCTGGTTAACCCTAGGAAAGCAGCCGCTATCAAAGCTAAGGTTGAGAAGCTGCTAAGGGCAGGGTTTATATACCCTGTTCCTCTTATTGATTGGGTTTCTAATCTAGTCCCTGTGGATAAAAAGCAAGGAACAATCCGAGTATGCATCGATTTTAGGGACCTAAACAAGGCTTGTCCGAAAGATAATTACCCCACGCCATTCATTGATCAAATTATCGACGAGTGTGCGGGTAATGAAATTTTTTCCTTCATGGATGGTTTTTCGGGTTATAATCAAATTTCTATCCATCCTAAAGATCAACATAAGACAACCTTTATATGTCCCTGGGGTACCTTTGCATATAGAAAGATGCCTTTTGGTCTTAAAAATGCTGGAGCCACTTTTCAGCAGGCTATGTCATATGCTTTCCACGACATCAAACATGTCATCGAGGCATACTTGGATGATCTCGCTGCTCGTTCTCGAAAGAGAACTAATCATCCTAGTCATCTTCGATTGGTTTTCGAGCGATGTCATTTTTATAAAATCTGGTTGAATCCCAACAAGTGCATTTTCGTGGTTACGTCCGGTCGGTTGTTAGGGTTCATCATGTGGAATGAAGGGATTCGGGTAGATCCCTTCAAGGTTGAGGCAATAGTTCAGTTGCCTCCCCCGTCCTCGATTCGACAACTTCAAAGTCTTCAAGGGAAGGCTAATTTCTTAAGACGGTTTATAGCAAACTATGCCGAGATCACTAAAGGGTTCATGCGTTTGCTACGAAAGGAGTTCCATTTGTATGGGACGACTTTGCGCAACGATCGTTTGATGCTTTGAAAAAGGCATTAGTCTCTGCCCCGCTTTTGAGTCCACCGGATTATGGTAGAGACTTCCTTTTATATCTCGCTGCAGCAGAATCAACCATTGGTATGGTTCTCATTCAGGAGGACGATGCTCTCATGGAGCATGTGATTTATTATTTGAGCCGAGGCTTAATAGGTACTGAACTTTGCTATTCTCCGGTTGAGAAGTTGGCCTTGGCAGCTTTCCATGCTGTCCAACAGCTCCGTCATTATATCTTGCTACGCAAAACTTTTGTCTTAGCGGCAGTCAATCCATTTCAATTTGTCCTTAATAGGCGAGCGATTGGGGGCAAATATAATCGATGGATAGTCATTTTACAAGAATTCGACCTCGAGTTCTTGTCTACAAAATCTAAGAAATCCATGGTTTTCGCGGAGCTAATTTCTGAGCTACCTTATGGAGAGGATACTGTTTATGAGGAAAGTTTTCCCGACGAACATTTATTCCTCATCTCTTCACTCGACCCTTGGTATGGAGATATCATTGTCTATCTCCAGACTTCGAAGTTTCCCTCTACTTTCTCCAAGGATGAACATCGAAAATTACGTCACCTGGCTAAAAACTATGTTATCATTGGTGACACATTATACCGTCGAGGGGTTGATTCAATCCTTCGGCATTGTTTAACCTTAGAGGAGGTAGAGTCAGTGCTAAATGACTACCACAGTGGAGCTTGTGGTGGTCATCTATCAGGGCTTGCTACAGCCCAGCGCATCTTACGTGTCGGCTATTTCTGGCCTTCACTCTTTAAAGACTGTGTGGAAGCGGTCAAACGTTGTCATCCGTGTCAAATTTTTACCCGGAAGATGCGCGCGCATCCAGCTCCTCTTTTTCCTGTTGTCACCGTCGGTCCCTTTACTAAGTGGGGTATTGATTTTACAACTTGTAATCTACCTTCAACGACGAATCATAGGTACATTATCGTGGCTGTAGACTACTTTATGAAGTGGGTTGAGGCCATGCCTACTTATAAGAACGATAGTGACACGGCAGCATTGTTTCTTTTCAATCAGGTTATCTCAAGATTCGGTATCCCGAGAGAGATTGTCACTGACCATGGCAGTCATTTCCAAAATCAACTGATGTCCGAATTGGCTCTTAAATTAGGTTTCCGCCAGGAGAATTCGTCCTCTTATTATCCTCAGGCCAATGGATAGGTTGAGGCAGTCAATAAAACTCTTAAGATGATACTCCAACGGACAATCGAAAAAAATCGTTCCAATTGGCACATTCTGTTGTATTCGGCTCTTTGGGCATACCGAACCTCCGTCAAAACGGCTATTGGTTTTACACCTTTTTAGTTGGTTTATGGGATGGAATCTATCTTTCCGGTTGAATGTGAAATTCCATCTCTTAAGTTAGCTGTTGAGCTCCTCCCTGAGACTTCGAGTCTCGAAGAGCGCCTAGTTCACTTGGAACATCTCGATGAGCAGCGTCGAGATGCTGCCACGATGAATGAGGCTCATAAGAAAAGGGTTAAAACGCAGTATGATAAGTCTGTCCGTCCTCGAGTCTTTTCTGAAGGTGACCTTGTCTTTGTCTATGACCAAGATAAAGACACCTTGGGGGCAGGCAAATTTAAGCCTATGTGGTACGGTCCTTTCATTATTAAACGAATTTTAGAAAAAGGATCGTATGAGTTAATTGATTTCAAGGGAAACAAGCTGGCGGAGCCCCGAAACGGGCTCTACCTAAAGAAGTACTTTGCTTAGTTTTGGCCAGGCAATGGCTTCTTTGTACTTTATGTATATTTGTACATATATCGTCAAGAGTTTTCTGATATCAACACTTTTTGGTCTGCTGTGGTAGGTGTTGATGGATGACTTGGTCTATTTTGGGTTCACCGATGGTGCTAGTCGGCACACTTGGTATCTTGCTTCCGCAGCTTGGGTACTTTATTATCCAACTGGTCAATTGATGTCATCAAGAGGTGTATGTATCGGTCCTGCTTCAAACAATATGGCTGAATATACTGCCGTTATTAATTTATTATCGGAGGCAATCTCTCATGGGATTGACTCGTTGGTAGTGTATCTTGATTCTCAATTGATAGTGTCTCAGTTAAATAACATTTATGGGGTAAGACATCCATCTTTATATCGCCAGTATTTAAGGGTGAGGTTGTTGCAAATATCATTTACTTATATTAATTATTTGCACATTCCAAGATCTCATAATCGGTTAGCTGATTCTATCGCTAATTAGGCATTAGACTGGCACATCAATCATTCATCATAATAAAATTAAGCATCAAAAAGTCAAGCTGTATATATATATATATATATATATATATATCGTAAAGTGTCTCGAGTGTACATATGTGTGTCCAAAAATATACAAAATTGGGACTCAAATGCCCATAATCATGTTCGGCATATCTAATGCTTCGGCTCAGGATGAGCGTCTAAGTATGCAACTATCGCAGTGGCCACACGCCGAAAAGTGCGAACCCAGTCACGTGGCATGCCAACCACATGACGCTGCATATCCTCAGGAAGGTCCTCTATGACGACCATCGGTACTCGGCAGCTCAGTCTCGCCAAGTGTCGTTGGACGTTGTTTAGAGTCCGTTCTGTATTAGCAGCCGCCTCTTCGGCTCCTCGGCCGCACCGTCCATGCCGCGAGAACCCATCTCGTCGTACTGGCCCAACGTCTAGAACATGATCATCATATCAGTCATTTGAATCTCATCAAATTCTTTTTTTCAAAATTCATCATTATATTTGAAAAATCCAAAAAAATCATAAAATCAAAAAATCTTACCAATCTCGCCCCATGCTGCATTCGGTGGTAACGCTAGATTAGGATCTCCTTGGAAATCCAACCCAGCATAGGGGTAGTCATCCATGGCGATGATCTGCTGATCCCACCAGGTGAAGAAGTCATCGTCGAAGGCAGTCCTTGGGACCTCCCCACCCCCAGACATTTCATCAGATCAGCTCACCAACCCATGTGTGGATCGCATGGGGTGCTGATGGAAACTGCTACCCTGGGGCAGAGTGCGGGAACCTTCTCGAAAAAGAAAGTACACAAGATAGTCCCATATCCAAAGTTTTTAGTCTCACCCCTCTTGATAGAAGTAAGTTGGCTCTTCATGTTGGCCAGAAGAGGAGTACACCAGTCGAACACAGTAGTGAGACAGTAACCTGCCACGCTCATATTTAGCCGTGACGCCTGATGCAGAGAGGATGATCCATTCACTCGAGCCATGGTGAACAGGATAATCCTAAGTGATAAACTCGCTACACGTGAAATAGAAATCTGGCTCCCAACCTTCTTGGGATGTCTCGGGTAGTAGATCTGTATATAGTCCTCTATCGTGAGGCTACTCCGTGTCCTACCCCGGGAATGTACTACCTCTCCCCTTCGGGAAAGGCCTGTGATAAAATAGATATCCTCCACTTCTACCCTGAGCGTCATCTTATCGATCATAAAGGCTTCCTCCTCGATATCCCAATAATTGATGAGCATCTCAAGCAAACACGTGTTCGCTTTCATATTTGGCAATTTGAAAAATTTAAGCAAACCGCATCCCCGTAGGGCATCTAATGCTTCAGGACTATTCATAACTTCATTGTCAACTGCTGCGTGCTCTCTTTCACGCCATGTGATAGGCATCCTGAGAAAAATTGAATTAAAACCATTAGTTTTTGTTTAAAAATGGTTCGCGGTGTATACGTGGGTCCCTGTGCACACAGTCGCGTATAGGGCCCGCGTGTACGTGGGTTCAATATTCCCAACCTGCGTATATGACGCGAGGAAATTTTTAACAAAAGTTCAACAGTGAAACATCAATCAAAAATCTTAAAACCAGTCACAATCAATTGCAAGCTAAGTATAAGAGTTACCTGGAGGTTTTTGACGAATTTGAACGGTTGAATTTGGCTGTGGGAAGTTTGCTCCTTTTGCTCCAAATCCTTTGCTCTCAAACTCAAATTGTAAAAATGGTGAGTCCAAAATTCTTTTTATAAGTTTTGAAAATGCATATTTTTTCAAAATTTTATTTTGTTTGGCCTCATGTGACTTATAACTTGGGAGCTTGGAATGTCGAGAATGGGTTGTTTTTCAGGACATTTTGGACGTTTTGCAGTTTCAAGACGGTTCCATGACTGCTGACCCGTCATGGCAGGTATCGTTTTCTCACTGGCATATAGGTTAGGGACACCATTTTTTCCGTTGCATTATGCATACTAGCCTCCATTTGCTGATACATCTGCCATAGGGTCAATCCCATCGTGTTATGGTTCGTAAGCCATCCTCACTCGCTGATTCTTTAAATCATGGCACGATGGTAGAGCCATCCTTTACATGGGCATCATAGTTAGCACCTCACTGACATTTGTTGCCCATGCTGCTCCATTGAGTAGGCTCGGGTGTCCTCTATAGTCCCGCCATGACTTATGCGTTGAAGACTCATTCCTCTTAGCTTCTCCGTTTTGTTCTGGCCTTATATCCTAGAGGCTCCTTTGTGTTGAGTTGTACTACTGCATTGCATTTTGACCACTTGCACCTTTTGGCCTAGAGCCGGCTTCACTTGGACTCGTGTTTAAGCCAACTTTTGACCATGTCGACTGCAAAATCAACCTTGCATACCTTTGACTTCTGCAACCTGACACACCTTGACCCATGGAAGGAACATACCTTTGAGTGTCACTGACTAGTTTTCACCTCCCTGCATTGAGCGTAGGAACGTTCCTTTCCCAGGAACTAGATCATCTGTTTCATCGACACTCGTTCTTTCCACTGTACCATAGCATTCTTTTATTCTTTTTCCAGCTTAACAGAAAAAGACAAAAAAATTAAATATTCCAAAAAGAGCGGGAACGGGACAGTATTTCCATTTATTGTTGGCAGCTAGAGTCAGTCGTGTCGCCCTTGAACAAAGCACTCAAAACAAAGTCTCCTCCGTATGGGTGGGATTTAGTTTGACTTAGGTACGCCATAACCTTGTTATTGAGTCAGTTCTCCCCCGATTGGTTATCTCTTCCAATCATACGGAGGGTTCATTCGTGCCTCCTGCATGGCGAACTTATACAGAGTCATCATATGTTGCCACATAGTCACATTGAGTCGTGCTTTTGTTCAAGGGAAGTTAGCCTGAGTCGGCCTCTCTGCGGTGTCTCTTGACTCATTTTTCAGTCGGCCATCCTTGGTTTTCAGTGTCATGTCTATCATCACATCAGCTATATTGGTCCTATACTCGTGCCGGTTTGAGAAGGTCCCCATTGACTTCTTGCTGGCGGGTCTTGTCCTTATCGACGACGACACCTTGCTCTGAGGACAAGCCTAGAGCTGCACCCTGGCCCTATTTTCATTATTGATAGGTCACCTTGTGCTCAGCATCGATCAGTATCATGGGTCTTTGACTGAGTGGTTTCCCTTGTGTTCGACATCAGCTTACATTATCACACATTGGGATTCATGCAGTACCTTGGTTTCCATTTGACCCTATTGGTGGATACCTCGCCTCTATGTCAGCTTTCATTATTGGTTGGTTCAGAGGGTTTCTGTCGTGCACTAGCCACATCTTGTGTACGCCGGAAACGTACTTCGGTTCGATTACTACATCTTTTTCGTCTGATTCCTTCCACATTATTGGCCTACGGGTTACACTCGCGCTAGATTGATGAAGGATGCCTTAATGCCTTCCTTCTAGAGGATCTTTCCCTATCGACTCCGACTCATTGCTCTGGGGCAAAGATCTAGAGTCCATTTGGCAATACCTTGGGGTTTGTAGTCATTAGTGGCAGATCCTTCGCTATCGACAGTGGGAAACCACCATTGTCTCCTAATCGATAGATTCTTATAGGTGTTCGACTCCAGCTCATCTATTCACACTTGTTAGATTGTACTGGGTACCTTGACGCTCATTATCATTATCGGTGAGTAGTCTCGCGTTTGTTAACGGTATACATCAATGACCGGTAATCAAACGATTTCTCACATGGTTGACTTTAGATCATTTATTCCCATGGTGTAGAAATGTACCACGGCGGTCGGTGAAGACCTCAGGTTGTATCAACATTCATTGGTTCACTTGACAGTTGCTCCTGTTGCTGCTATTTGATACCACTCCACTTTATATGTTGCAGTTAGTCATGGCAACATTCTATATGCTGGCACCTAAGTTTGCAGTGTAGTACCATCCTATTCCATCATGTTCAGTTGGTACCTTTTGGGATCAGTCTTTGATATCAGTGATCCATTACATCTTTCAGCATCATTGACAGTCTTATATGTGATATTCAGACATGTACTTGCTCATCATGATCAGATGATCGATTATGTATCTTTCAGTCATTTATACTTGTATACTTAGTGGATCCGCTTGTACTTGATATGCAGACATGATTTACTTTTTCAGAGCATGGGTATGCCTGCCTCAGACAGTGTTTCTTTCTGATCTCCTTTGGTGGCTTGGCAGGCTGAATTCTGGTGAAGTCCTCCTCGGTTTTTGATAGACTTCCTTTCCATGTACTTGCATGATATATTTCAGCATCATGTACCCCTTCTAACCTCATATATTAGGGGGCATCTGTTATAGCTCCAAATCTCACTCCTATGGTTTGTGATGCTGTACTCATGGCCTAGGGCAACCCCTCCTTCCAGACTTGGTCCTAAAATTTAAAAAACAGTGTTTTATCCCTTATACGCGAGATTGCCCCAAGTTAAACGCGTGTATACTCGAGTCTGTGTATACCCAACCCGCGTGTATGTATTAAAACACTTAAAAAATATATAAAATTCCTTATTTTTGGGCAGAGATCGCGGGTTTTACCTGCTGATCACCTGTTAGTGCCCGTGGCCCAACTGTTCCCAACCAACTCCCAACTAAAAAACTACTTTGGGAGAGGTATAAAAAGACCTCAAAGGGAAGGCCAAAGGAGGAGAGAAGAGAGAGAAAGGTTATTATGCTGAGATTTTTCCCTTGACCAGGTCTGAAGTCCCTTGTGCCTTCTGCACTTCCCCCATTTTGTACAGGAAACCTTTGTTTCCTTGTGTGTTGATGTTCATCCACCATTTATGACATCATGGAGAGAGTCATGGAAGGAGTTTTTTAGAGGCTTGAGGCTGGAACGGATCCAGAAGGAAGCTTTGCTTAGAGCCTGCTGAAGGTGACTCAAGTGAAAATATTCCTTTTTTATGTACTTTATTTGTATATAATAAAAGAAACACATGTCTTGGTTCCCGAAATGAATCTTCTTTATGTTAATGATATTCATGTTTAGAATTCATATGTAAATGGTTGTTTGGATTTCATAACTAACTACCTTTCTTTATAACATGAAGATGGTTTCTTTATAAGTTTTGTCCATATATTGCTGTGTTCTTTGGATTGGTTGTTTTGCAGGACAAAAGAGAAGAAGGGAACTCCAAGAAGGGTTTGGAACCTAAGGGCCTTCTCAAACGTAGGGCCAAAGGTATGCACCCTTATCATAGAATTTGCTTGTAATAGCATAATCGCTGCGTGAATGTATGTTTCTTTGAATAGACAACTTTCAATCTGCTAGGGTTTCAACCCAAAAAGCCCTAGGGGAGCAATTCCCTCCAACAGCCATTGTGCTCAACCCTATGATTGAACCTGTCGATAATAATTCTCCATCTTTTTATGTCTCCTTGACCATTCATGATAAAATCCTACACAATTTCCTGCTAGACACAGGGGCCAACCACAATTTAATGCCTAAAGTTGTCATGGAAGAGTTAGGCCTTGATATCACTAGACCCTATCATGATTTATTTTCTTTTGATTCAAGGAAGGTGAAATGTCTTGGATTGATTAAAGATATAGCCATTACCGTAACTCAGCTGCCCATGAAGAGCATGATGATGGATATTGTGGTAGCAGATGTCCCTCCTAAGTTTGGCATGCTGCTGTCCAGAGGGTGGATTAAGAGACTAGGCGGGACCTTACAGAATGATCTTTCTTATGCAACTGTCCCAGTTTTTGGAGGAGAAAGCGGGAGGTTATATAGAGAAGCACAGTTGGCATATATCATCAATGATGAGAAGAATCCTACAAATCATCCCATATATGCAGTGAACACTGATTTTGGAGCATGTATTCTCCAAATAGAAGAATCTCAGAAGGCCTCATTGCAGATCAGGAAACCAATAGTTCAGGCCCAGGAAAAGCAAGGAAGTTAGGTTTGGGAGATGTTCTTTGATGGAGCATGTTCTAGGGAGACTGCAGGAGCAGGGGTGGTGCTAGTGTCTCCAGAAAAAGAAAGCATTTAGCTGTCTTTTAAGCTGGTTTTCCAAGTCACAAACAATATATCAGAGTATGAGGCTTTGCTGTTGGGCCTTAATGCAACAAAAGGCAGAGGAATCAAGAATCTGAAAGTGTTTGGAGATGTTGATTTGATCATTCAGCAAGTAAATAAAACATTTTAAGTGAAGCACCCAAGGCTGAAAGAATACAGAGATGAGGTATGGAAAATCAAAGATTCTTTTGGTTATTTCTGCATTTCATACATTCTTAGAGCCCAGAATCAGCTTGCTGATTCCCTTGCTGTGTCTGCTAGTCTATTTATACCTCCTTTGCCTCCTAGACTAGTTTATGAAGTCCAAATGAAATACAAACCATCCTTGCCCGATAATGTCCACCATTGGAAATTTTTTGAAGATGATGATGAATTGAATAGGTTCCTTCAAGTCATTAATGCATTTTCCGAAATGCAAATTGACCAAGAAAATGAAGCCTTGGAAGAAAGCCACCAGCCCTAGCTTAGAAATAAAATTGGTAAAGACAGTTGTTCAGCTTCCTAGTAACCATATTCCTAAGGGCCTAATTCCTCTTGAAAGACTGTTTGACCAGAATGATGTGCCTTACAAAGCTGCCCAAAAGGAAGACCAATATGCAATCTGTAAGCATGATATAGGAAGTCCAGGTCAGCCTAGATATGTAAATTTGTCCACTCATTTGTCAGCTGATCAAAGTGTGGAATACTACAATTTAATGAGGAAATTTGCTGATGTGTTTGCCTGGGAGTATAGTGATCTGAAAACGTATGATAAGAACATAATTTAGCATTAAATCCCTCTGGAGAAAGACACCATTCCTTTCAAACAGAAGCTGAGACTGATAAATCCCATGCTTCTTCCTCTAGTTGAGAAAGAAATTAAAAAATTGTTGGCTGCCAAGATCATTGTTCCTCTTAGATATTCCAAATGGGTAGCCAACTTAGTGGTAGTAAGGAAGAAGAGTGGAGAAATCAGACTGTGTGTTGATTTCAGAAATTTGAACAAATGCTCGAAGAAAGATAATTATCCCCTACCGAAAATGGAGCATTTGCTGCAAAAGGTCTTAGGAGCCAAAGTAATGTCTTTCTTGGATGGATTTTCAGGCTTTAATCAGATTGTTGTGCACCCAGATGATCAAGAAAAGATTGCATTTACCACTCCTTGGGGCACTTTTATGTATGCCAAAATGCCATTTGGATTGATGAATGCTGGAGCCACCTTTCAGAGAGCTATGGATATAGCATTTGTGGGAGAGAAGGACAAATTTGTGCTTATCTACCTTGATGATATAACAGTTTACTCCAGCAGCCATCAAAATCATTTACAGCATTTGAAAAAAGTGTTTCTAAAGTGCAGAAGGTTTGGAATTTTAGTCAATCCCAAAAAATCTCAATTTTCTTTAAATGAAGGCAAGCTGTTAGGACATATTGTGTCTGCTGCAGGTGTTCAGATTGACCCAGAAAGAGTCAAAGAAATACAGACTTTGTCTGTCCCTAGATCAAAGAAGGATATTCAATCTTTTTTGGGCAAAATAAATTTTTTTCGGAGGTTTATACCAAATTTTGCAGAACTAGTGAAGCATATTACCTCCATGTTGAGAAAAGGGTCAGAGGTAAGATGGACTGATGCAACAAGAAAATCATTTGAGTTTATTAAAAAGGCCATTATAGAAGCTCCCACATTAATAAGTCCAGATTACAGCAAAGAGTTCCATATTTTCTCATTTGCTTCTGAAGAAACTGTTGCAGCAGTATTATTGCAGCAAGATGAAGAAGGTTTAGAACATCCAGTAGCATTTTTCAGCAAGAACTTGAGGGATGCTGAACTGAGGTATGATATTATTGAGAAGCGTGCATATGCTCTTATCAAATCCTTAAGAGCTTTTAGAGTTTATATCTTGCATTCAAAGATAGTTGCATATGTACCCTCTGCTGCAATTAAAGATGTCTTGACACAACCTGATGTTGATGGAAGAAGGGCAAAATGGATTGCAAAAATGATAGAATTTAATATAGAGCTGAAGCCCACCAAGCTGGTCAGAGGTCAGGGACTTGCTAAGTTATTGGCTGAGGAAAATTGCAGGTCTTTAGATATTGATTTCCTATGCACAATTGCAGAAATCAGTCAAACAGATGAAGAGGAAAAAATAGTTGAAACAGAGAGAAAGCAGTTAGTGGCCGAGAACCTAGCTTCTTGTAACTGGTATGCTGAAATAATTAATTTCTTGCTGAAGCTAGAAATCCGTTCAGAGCTTACTCAAAGTCAAGCTAGAACCATGAAGCTTAGGGCAGCGAAATATTTCATCAATAAAAATATGCTCTATTGGAGGGATCCATTTGGAATATTTTTAAGGTGTTTGGACAAAGAACAGTTGAAAGAAGTTATGCAGCAGTTTCATAACAACTTGTGTGGAGGGCACTATTATTGGAAAACTACAGCCCATAAAATTCTTAGAGCTGGGTACTATTGGCCTACTTTATTTTCTGATGTATTTGTTTTTGTTAAATCTTGTGACAGGTGCCAAAGATTTGAAAGAAAACAGCGGTTGAAATCCCTGCCCCTAAAATCAATAATTGAAAAATGACCTTTTCAGCAGTGGGGCTTGGATTTTATTGGAGAAATCAATCCACATTCTAGTGGCCAGCATAAATGGATAGTAGTAGCTACTGATTATTTCACTAAGTGGATTGAAGCAATCCATACAAGGAAGGTTGATCATAATGTGGTCATGAAGTTTTTGACAGAAAATATCTTCAGCAGATTTGGTTGTCCACATAAACTAATCACATATAATGCAGCAACTTTCAGGGAAAAAGAACTGGTGGAAATGTGTGATTCAATGGGTATCAAACTTGCTCATTCCACCTCATATTATCCTCAAGGAAATGGTCTCGCAGGATCCTCTAATAAAAGTTTTATCAGGATAATTAAAAAACTGTTAGAGGACAATAAAAAGAATTGGGATTCAAAGCTTAAGTATGCACTGTGGGCTGACAGAGTGACCATTAAAAAATCCACAGGGAATTCTCCTTTCAAGCTGGTATATGGAACTGAGGTTGTATTTCTAATTCAACTAACTCTCCCTATGGCAAAATTCCTTCAAGAAGAGAAGGATGAGGAAGAAGACATGGCAAAGAGGATCACTGATCTAGCAGAAATACATCAGATTAGAGAACAACTGGTTGAAAAGGCTGCAGCACATCAAAGAAAGGTCAAGGAAGCCTTTGACAAGAAGGCAAAAATAGATGATTTTTAGGTTGGAGACTTGGTTTTGAAGTGGGATGCACTAAAGGAAAAGAAAGGAAATCATGGGAAATTTGATGCTTTCTGGACAGGGCCCTTCATCATTTCACAAGTTCAATGGAACAACACCTCCATACTAAAAAGTATGGGAGGAGAGACAGCTTTTGATGGCCCAGTTAATGGGTGGTTTTTGAAAGTTTATGTTGTTTAAGGTCTTTGGCCTTAAAGGTTGCAAATATTGTGTTTTTATCAGTTTTAGTATAGATGCAGTAAACTCCATGCCCAATGGAACACTAGGAATTTTGGCTAATGTGTTTTCAGCTGGAAAGGCAGTGGTCTGCAGGTTCTTAAGACCTCACAGGGAGGATCTCATCCCCAGAAGGAGCCAGTGTTAGCTCTGCTATTGATCTTGACATTCAAGGGTTAAAATGCATGCTTGATCAGGTTTTCCATGAGAAAGCAGGAGTTGCAGTGGCCAGCCCGCCTCTTTCCCCTTCACTCTACCCATGTACTCATAACTCCCCCACACCTCTGTTTCATCCTTCCCCTTAAATTCTCCTCATTCCCCTTTAAACTCCTTTGTCCTTGTTTTCCTCCCATAACCCCGCATAAACCTTTTTCTCGGCTTCTGGGCGCTTTTTGTTTATAATTCCTTTAAACCCCGCTTAAGCCCTTTTTCGGGCTCCCGAGCATTTTTGTGTTTTAACACTATTAAACCCCGTATAACCCATTTTCCCTTTGGTCCCAGGTGCGAAGCTAAACCTTATAACCTTGGATTATATAACTGTGCATATAATAAAAATCATAACGCACTGTCACCCTCACCTGTCACATCAAACTATAAACTTGTGCATTAAATCCTGTCCGTCCAATCCTTCGCCTCGAGATTTGACGCTTTTCCCTGCCCCCACACTGTGAACTTGCATGCCTGTTAGCCCTCGGGGAAGGTGGTTTCCCGCCAGACCTACCTACCACGCGGCCCTATTTCACTGGATCATGCCATCATGTACGTAAACCGCCTACTCCCGAAGAGCGGTGCGGGGAAATTGCTTACCACCCTTCCGGTACGTCTCCCTGCTCATTAAATTTCGATCATCTCCACCGCTCGATAGCCATCAGATCTGCCCGACAGCGATCCGACGGACCTCAATGCTCCATTCTTGTTTGCTCCCGATGGCTTCCGTAATCCAATCTCCACCATCCGATTTGCCAGATCTAATGGCTAATAATCAACTGTGCCTCTGTGTCTTCCATCGCCTCCCACCATCAGATCTAGGCCGTCCATCTGAGCTATCCAATGGTCAGCATTCATGCCCAGTTCATCGTCCATTTTCAATGCGTTTTTTAGTGTTTTTGGCTTGTCCCATGCACGCGAAGAAGGAAGAGATGATCCGGAAATCTGCACATGAATTCCTCAGCTACCACATTTAAAGAACAACATGGTCAAGGACGAGAAGGACGATCCTCGAGCAGCTCAATGACTGCAACACTTATGGAAATTGATTCAAATAATACTTCACCTGTTTAGGAAGGACAACCAAGTACTAGTAAATGTCAAATTGATTCATTAAAACAATCAAATTATATCAAAGACCCATATCTAATTGTAAATGCGGTTGGTGATCAGTTTTGACCCCTCCACACATGGGTTTGTAGAGCAATTTTGTAGTCAACCTCCATATATACCGAGAAAAAAGATGTAATGAGGTTGATGAGTGTTATTTTTTTGTAAGCTTCAACTTCTGGAGACTGTAACTACTATGAGACTTGCAGCTTCTGGTCTTCATTTCCAGCTAATACAAGCTTCTTTTGTTGTTAATTGCTCACTTTCCACTTCTTCTTATTTGTTCCAGGCTGTGCCTGTTATGCATTATTTCATGTGTTGTTGATGTTTAGCATTAGAGGGGCTGTCATCCCACCTCTGTGTTAGAATTTAGAATGTATTATTGAATATCTATGCAGGTTTCTATTGTTTTAATGGCAGAGAGTTTTCATCTTGTCTGTGCATTAAAAAATAGATTTGCAGACCTTTTAACTGGTTGCAGCTGGCCATCACAGGGTCCTGTGCATCTGCTGGTGTGATTAGTATTCTCCATCATCACATTTTCTTTAAAACTGTGAGTAATTGGTGGTCTAAACCCTTGTAGTCTGGGGGTGTTCACCCATGTCTGGGGTTAAACATAGTGGAAGTGGTTATCTAGCTTGAATGTGCAGCATTTCTTTCATTCATCCACCATTTTCCAACATTTTTGTTGAGTTTATAATGTTCTTGAGCATCTCCGATATACAACCTAGGAGAGTTTCTTGGGGTGATAACAAGAACTGTTGTAGGTATGTGGACCATTTCCGATGGCAATCATTCTGTAACTGTTAGTCAGTCTCTGCCTTACCTCTACTTTCTTTAGTTTCCAAGGAGAATTCTATGAGAAAATGTGTGGAGTAGCTATGGGTTCTCCACTCTCTCCCATTGTCGTGAACTTGTTCATGGAAGACTTTGAAACTAAATCCCTTGCCTCTACCCCCCTTCACCCTAATATTTGGAAGATATTTTTTGATGATACCTTCATCGATTGGCTGCATGAACGTGACTTACTTGATTCTTTTCTTTCTCATCTTAATAGTCAATCTGAGTCAATTAAGTTTACTATGGAGACTGAGGTCAATGGTAGTCTTCCATTCCTCGATGTACTTATCTCTAAAAAAGGGGATGGTACCTTTTCTCACCAAGTTTATCGTAAAAAATCTCATACTGAGCAGTACCTTCATGCAAGCTCCCATCACTATCCTCAGAAATTTGGTGTTCTCAACACTCTAGCCACTAGAGCTTTGAGGATTTCTGATGAGAGTCACTTTGAAAGTGAAAAATCCCATCTTCTTGAATTTTTTGAAGATAATGGATATAATAGACACCTAGGTCTCAAAGCTTTTCGAAAATCTAGCCTCAGACCTAAGCCAAAAAATGATCCCCTTGGTTTTGCAAACTACGTGCATCTTCCTTTCATTCTTAGAACCACTGACAAGATCACACACATTCTGAGTAAGAATAAGGTGCATGCTTCCTTTAAGCCCCTCAACACTATCTGAAGCTCCCTTAAGTGAGTCAAGGATCATGTTGACCCCAAATATATGAAAGGTGTTTACTTAGACCCTTGCTCATGTGGAACACCCTATATTGGAGAAACTGGTCGTTCCATCAAGAAAAGGATCCAAGAGCATGCCACAAATATTAGGCATAATAGATCCCACTAATCTACCTTAGCTAAGCATGCATCTAACACTAACCATCACATATGTGTGTAGTTTTCTTCCAGAGTTCTTGCATCCATAATTGTTTGAATCGATGTTTCGAGCCATCCATCGCGGTTCATCATCAGGATAGATCATTAATGATCTATCTTGATGATGAGCCATGGTGGATGGATCGAAACATCAATTCAAACAATTATGGATGCGAGAACTCCAAAAGAAAAATACACACAAAGCACTCATCACATATGTATTGAAGATTCTTGGGTTTTAGCCAAAATTGATCACTTCCATCATAGGAAGTTCAGGGAGGCTTTAGAAATTGAGAAGCATGGTAACAATCTGAATAGGGATGAAGGTTGGAAAATTAGCAGCAACTGGATCCCTACTCTCCATTCCTAGTTTTGATTTATGTTATGATCTTCTCTTTTTATTTGTATTTTGATTTTTTGTTTTTATATTAGGATTCCTTGAAATATTATTATAATTAGTTTCCTTTGATTTTCTATCAGTTTTTTAGATGATTGATGTTCCTTATATATATATCTATATATATATATATATATATATATATATATATATATATATATATATATATATATATATATAATATTGGTAGATGTTGCTGGAAATTGTATATTTCTTAATTCTTAATTTTTTTTTTTTTATAGAATTGTTAGATATTGTTAAATTTGTATTACTCATTAATTATGTTTTTGACTTCCTTTATTTTCTCCATAATTTTAGTGTTTCATCTTTATATTTTATATATTCCTTACTTTCCAATTTTATTTCAATTTATGAGGATGTTTTTGAACATTTATAGTTATTAATTTCATTTTCATTTTACTTTGACTTTATAACATTTCAAAAAAATAATTTTAATTTAATTTTGATTTTTGACTTTCTAACGGATCAATTTGTTTTTCCTTGTTTTCTCTGAAGCATCTCCACCTATATATATATTATTAATGTTAGATCAGATACTCCACCTTTTCCCTGATGATGAACCACAGTGGAGGGTTCGAAATGTTGACTCCAAGAAAATATTCGATGTGATCTCTCCGAGAAAAAATCTCTTCTAAACTTCCCTTGTGTCTATATGCACTGTAGGGGTTAGTGGTCTGTGTGGATGACCATTTCCTTCCCCAGAATGTAACACTTCCATTGATGGCAAACTTGCACAATGGAATACATTTCTTTCTCGTAAGTGGGATACTTTCAAACTGTGTCTGAAAGTGTCTCATTGTGGTAAGCTAGTTGATGCCCTTGCTGAGTAAAAATTCCATCAATAACATGGTCAGAGGTGTCTATCTCAATCTCAAATGGTTGCTACAGGTCTGGTAATGTGAGCGTTGGTGTAGAACAAAGGTGGTGCTTCAACTCGGAAAATTCCTTCTGTTGGGTTTCAAACCAAAAAAACTTTGCTTTTTTTCTGTTAGAGTGGTTGGGGCCAGACAATCCCGAATGACTAGTATCTTGGTTGGTCCACATAAACACCCTGATCATCAATGATGTACCCAATATATTGAACCTGGGTCACACTAAAAGTGCATTTCTCCAAATTGGCACACAACTTGTGTTTTCACAGGGTTTGAAGGACCTGTCGAATATGGTGGAGGTGCTCTTCCCAACTCTGGATGAAGATTAATATGTCATATAAATACACCACAACGAATGCATTAATGAAGGGTCGCAAGATGTTCCCATCAATCTCATGAAGGTTGTAGGGGCCATTAGGGGAATTTTGAGGTCTAAAATGGGCCTCCTAAGGAAATTATAAAATAATAGTGGAAATGATAAAATAGGATTAGATTACATCATCAAAATTTAGATGGAAAGAAGAAAAAACTATTTTTTCAACTTATCTCCCTATGGGTTGTTGAGTCTTGAAAATGTCATTCATTTCCATTACACTTTCACTATTATGTCCATTATATCAACTCCATTTCACTACTATGTCACCACATTCATCCCACTTTCATTATCATTGGGCCACATTTATGTTTTTCCAATCTTTATTAATTCTAAGCCTTTTAAGTGAATTTGTGGTTAAAAATTAGAAAATAATGTGCATATGCTTATACCTAACAAATGGGTTGAGATTGTTGACATGTATAGGTTGAAAGGAGGCTTCTAGAAGACCCTTATGTGGCACTCTAAGGCCAAATTCGAATTTGAGGGAAAAGAATCATGGGATCATGAGGATATGTGTCACATCTCCTAATTATATTGTAACTCTAAGAAGACATGTGTCTTATCAGTTCCTATTTTGATTAGGACTCTAGAGGTAGAGGGAGAGATTCATGGACTCTCATTAATGAGATGGCTTCTCATCTTTTTGTATAAATAGGAGATCTCTCTCCTTCATTTGTTAGTTCTTAAGTCTTTTAGCTTGTGAGTTCTTTAGCTTGGAGTTTGTAGTTCTTCCTTGATGGCTTTTGAAAGCTTTGGAGAACTTTGTTGTACTTTGTAATTTTGAAGAATTTGAATAAAGCTTTGATGTTCTCAACATGGAAGGAGATGTGAAGTAGATGTCATGGAGCATTTTAGAATGTAAGGTAGAGTAGATTTCATTTTGTAAATTTTGCTTTGATTTCATTATGTCATTTGATTGCTTTCAAGTTTGGTAGATTAGATTTTTCATTCATGCAATTTTAATTCATGCAAGTGTGTTCAACCGGTTGATTGTAGATTAGTAATGCACATAGCTTTTTAATGACTAATGACATGATGGAATTATCTTGTCCTTCTGCTGATTTATTTTCTTAGTTCTAATTCCAACACTGTTTATTTCTTTCAGTTTTGTTTTGTTCATTTACTTTTCTGCCAGATAGATATTAGACTACTCATGTCATTTTCAGTTACCTCCTATAGCCAGAGCGGGACTACTGGTGAGGGATTAAAGTATGAATGCGTAGTTTGATATTAGTTTATTTTTCTGCAAGTTAGTGATTAGATTACTCATGTCATTTTCAGTTACCTCCTATAGCCAAAGCGAGTCGAATGGTGAGGGATTGAAGTATGAATGTGTAGTTTGATCTTAGTTTCATTTTATGCAATTTAGATATCAGATTACTCAATTTGTTTATGATTACCTCCTATAGCTAGAGCGAGTCGAATGGTGAGGGGTTATAATATGAGTTGATGTAATATGATTTAGTTTACTTTGCTTATAGTTTTTGAATTGCTTTAAGTTCAATTTTATTTTTATATAGCAGCAAGGATACTGGGTTTCATAGTCACTAGCTCATTGTTTGGTTGTTGCATTCTATTTTGATTGAAGTAGCTGCATATTTACACTTTTGTTTAAGTACTAATTCCATCAATAACATGTTTTAAGATCTTTTGAAGTGCTAAGTTTTGGAAGTTACCATTAGGGACATAGACTTTGTCTTGAAATCTACATCCATACTTGACCTTTAAAAGTATTCATAAGACCTTAGAATAGGATTTCCATTTGCATTAGATACTTTAGGAGATCAACAAGAACAAAACCCCAAAACAAAATAAAATCTATAAAACAACGAAGTAAGAAAAAGGTTAACTAAGCACATATGGTGCACCACACTTCATCAGTTTACGATACCCAGATTGATAATTTATGTAGAGCAATTTAAGACGTTAAATTGACTAGACATGGGTTTACTAAAATTTTGAGCGGAAACAATCATTGGATGTATAATTTGTTTCCTCATCCAAGGAGTACCCATGATTCATACTTTAGATGGACCATGCTACAAGAAAAATGAGAAATACATGGAAAACGTGATTGTAATCACATGTTTTCATGTATTTCTCATTTTTCGTGTAGTAGGGTCCATCAAAAGTATGAAACATGGGTACTTCTTGGATGAGGAATTAAATTTTGCATCCAATGAGTACTTCAGCTCGAGATTTGAGTAAAACCTTAGGGAGATAAGTTGAAAATACGAGTTGAAAAAAGTAGTTTTATTATTTTATTATTTTTTAATCTTTTTACTTTTTTACTCCAAAAATGGTGAATCATCACTCTTGGTTGAAATAATCATCTTGATTCCTATTGGTTCTCATAAAGTTTATTTTAGTTGTACATTTTTCTTAGGAGGCCCATTTTAGACCTCAAAATTCCCCTAATGGTTCGTCAACTCGAATGACATGAACAACCATTTGAAAAGGCCCTCCTTGAATTTGAAGGAAGTCTTCCACACATCAGAGGGTTAGATAGGCACTTGCTGATAACTAGACTTCAAGTCAATCTTGCGGAAATATTTGGCCCCCTTGAGCTGGTTAAAAGGAAATCAATCTGTGGTATTGGGTACCTATTTTGGATAATAATTTTGTTCAACACCCAATAGTAAATACAAAGTCTCCAAGCAAGTCCTGTCCTTCTTTTGTACCAATACAATCGGGATCCCATAGGGTGATGATCTTGGCATGATGTGCCCTTTCTGTAACATCTCCTGAATCTACCTCTTGATCTCATCATCCTCCAAAACAGAGCGGTGATAGATCGGTCCATTGGGTAGTGACGCACCTGGGGTCAGATCGATGGAGTTCTTGACCTAACAGGGCAGAGATACCCTTGTAGGTGAGGAAAAATGTCCCTATACTCCTCCATGATATTTTCTATCTGCTGCTGCTATGAGGAGGAGCACTGCCTGGAAGTTGTGGCCACCACCTTCTTCTTGCCTTGAGGACGAATCATAAGGAATTTTTTTTTCCTAGTGTGGGAAATGATCTTACTCATTGTTTTGCAGTCATCAAAGAGATGGTGGTAAGCAAGGCTACCTCCAGTATCATGTACAAATTATTTCCCCAAGTAATAATCATAGAGAGAGGTCTGGAATCATATACAACATGTCGCTTCCATAAGTATGGTTGTCCTAATAATACATCACAAACTTCAAGAGGAGCAACATCACAGTACCTCATCTGTGAAGGGCTTCATGCTATAGGGAAGGCGACAATGCTAGATGACGTGGATGTCTCTTCCTTGGTGAAGCGACCCGATGGTGTATGACTACAAATGTGTTGTAGTAAGTAGGTCCAACCACTTCACGACGTTTTTTGAAATGAGTGATCCAGATTTAAACAAGAATGCAACAAATTACAGATATAACCATACATATAGAGATGCAGTAGAAATAATACTTCATTACATTACTGTAAAATACTGAAATATTCTTAAAAACAAAAATGGAAATAAACTAGCTAGGGCGATGGTAGCTTATCTCTGAGAAGAGATGTGGTGGCTACATGCCTTTGAACTATCTTACAATGAGGCTCGAAGGCCCATTTATTGTTGAGAAACAATGGAAAACCCTACATCCAAAAACCTAACCCTAGAAGATGAAATTCCAAACTGTGGGCCCTGTTTGGGTAAATTGGTACATCAACTTCCTAGGGTCATAAGTTTGGCATACGATCTCCCTTTGACACGCACAATATCTAGTTAGAAAGATCTATCCAAGAACTACAACTTTGGGAAGAGAAACATAAGTCCATGTACCAATTTTTCTCTTAGGTTTCCCAAAAAACGTCGTTTAGTGCCTCAAAATAGCTTCGGAAGTTCAGAACCCGAAAAACTGCTAGAAATAGTAAACTGTGCTACACTTAAGAAAACTGAAAAGCTAAAGGAAACAATGGTGGGAGTCCAAGTGGACTTGGTGGGTGGCCACCAAAAATCACCTGGATCATTCCTCCCCCCTTAGGAAGCAATGGTCCCCATTGCGTTGAGTTCCTCCATGAGATGAGGAAACTTCTACCGAACTTGGTCCCTGGTGAGCCACTTGCCTTGGTGAAGGAGTTGGTTTGCTTTGACAACTTGATACAGTTGGATATTATGCTAGAAAGTGTGATTGATTTGTGTGTCCATGATCTGATCTGTTGCAGCTTGTTCCATGCAATATGGATTTAACTCTGTGGGTGTGAGCTGTTCTGCAATGTCTGATGTGTCTAGTAATGGTGGAAAGTATGGCAAAAGGTGGTCCACATTGAACACTGGGTGCAGGCTAAGGAATGGGGGAATGCTGAGCTCAAATGTATTGTCTCCCATAGCCTTGGTAATGATGTAAGGACCATATCAGAGTGGTCTGAGTTTCCAATAGGCTTCGGTAAGGCGTTCCTTTTGCAAATGCAACCAAACTTTGTTTCCCACCTGAAACTTGTGTGGCACTCGATGTTGATCACATTGTTTCTTGTACTTGGCATTTGATTTCTCCAAAATGTTGTGGACCTGATGGTGGATATGTTGTATGTGCTCAATGAAGTTGTTTTCCTTATCCATTTTGGACTGGACATGAGCTGAATTTGCGTGAGTAGCTACAAATGGCATGGCCAAATCAATGGGACATAGTGGCTGGAATCCCAAGCCCACCTGAAAAGGGCTGTAGCCAATCGAGCTGTGGAGATCCCGATTGTAGCTATGCTGAACATAGGCGAGGTTCTCATCCCATGTGCATGGATGATTTGAGTTGTACATGCGTAGAATGTGTAAAATCATCCTATTGACAACCTCTTACTGGCCATCAGTTTGAGGATGGAAGGTTGTGGACTTAGTGAGTTTGGTGTCTAGCATCGACCAGAGATTGGACCAAAATGTACTGAGGAACCTGCTGTCCCAATCTAAGATGATAGGCTGTGGGATCCTGTTGGGTCCCTATAATACTAGTGATTACCCCATTACAATTGTAGTTATACCCCTTATTTATATTGTTGTGCCCCCATTGCCCCCATATTGTTATTAATGTGCCCATAGAATCCCTCTATTGTTATTTTTGTGGCTTTATATTATTATTGTTAGGTCGGCTGGATTATATTGTGACTCCTTAGACTCCTATATATAGAAAGGAGGTTTTGTCATTTGTATCATCCAAGAATTGTTCATTTATGTAATGTAAAGGAGGTTTCCCCCTCGAAGAGGCTGAATTCTAAGGCGTTGATCTATCTTTTCTATCTTTTCTTGAGCTGGTTTCATAACATTTGGTATCAGAGCTTTGGATTCTAGGGTTTCGTTGCTCCAAACAGGTCATCGTGGAATTTTCACTATAACTTTTTTTCTGTGACGTTTCAGAAGTCGCAAAAAAAACCCATTTGAGAAGAAATCGTGATAAACCTTGGGTCCAAATTTCAGAGCTTTTCGCACAATAGTTTCAGAGATATGATCTGAGGAAGTTGGTCTTTTTGCAGACTCCTGAATTACACTCAAAACAGGTGACCTGGGGAAAATCGTCATAACTTTATTTCTGAGCATCGGATTGAAATTTCGTAAGAAGGTACAGAAAGAGGACGGACTGTAGTTTTCTTTTATATATCTTTCAGATTCAAAGGTTGAAACAGTGATACGTGGCACTTCATACAAGTTCGCTCTACTGAACTAGTCTATAATCAGGTCACTGCGGGAGATTGTGCATAACTCTTTCTTGGAGAATCCAATTTGGATCAGACTAGTGGCATTGGAAAGAGGACATAGAAGGCTACTACAGGTCACAATTTCAGAACTGGATGATTTGAAATTACAGAGATACATCAGATTCAATATCAGGCTTCTACAAAGTAGAAAAAGGTGTGTAGTTTTTTTTTTTTAATTTTTGCATAAGCTTGGTTTGAAGGAATTCAAAGGGCATAGTAAAGCATTATTATCGGTAACTGATGCCCCGAGGAAAGAAAATGCAAACACCTAGTAAGGAACCTGAAAGCTCTAGCATGACTCATGAAGAAGAGGAAGAAATGCTACATGATATATCAAAATTACAAGAATAAGTGCAACAAATGTCACGCTCACAAAAGCTAACAGATGCTAAGATAAATGGCGTGGAATCTAAGATAAAGGGCATGGAAGCTAAGATGGATGATCTGAAGATAGATTTGAGGACAGATTTGAAGACAGACATGGCAGATTTGAAGACAGATTTGACAAATTTTCTACAAGAAATACTTACTAATGGTGAAAAGGTTGTAAAGGAAACTCATGATGTGAACAAAAGAAATGTTAATCATGATTCCATAGACTCTAATGTTGGATCGAAGACCCACCATATTCCAAAAATCGATATGAGGAAGTTTGATGGCAAGGATCCCGCCACATGGATATTACAGATGGAGCAGTTCTTCGATCTCAATAATGTGCAAAACACACAAAAGGTACGTATGGCAACTTTATATTTGGAACCAAATCAGTTTGTATGGTATCAATGGCTTTGCTCTCGTAAACAATTTATCACTTGGGAAATTTTTACGGAAGAATTGATAGCACATTATGAGGATACAAAAAGCAACACTTTTTTTAGCCAATTGATAAGTCTCAAACAAAAGGGTTCAATAATGGAGCACATTGAGGAGTTCCAAAAATTGAACATAAGGGTAAAAGATATTCCAGAGGAGCATAGGATTGATGTGTTCATAGGGTCTTTAAAGGATAATATCCAACATGATGTTCGCCTTTGGGAACCTGATTCATTAGAGAAGGCATTCAGGTTAGCAAGAAAAATGGAAAACAAAATTATGGCAACCAGGAAGCATACCACTCACAACTATAAAGACGGAAGTGTTGTTGCCCCTAGTCTTCCACAACCTATAAGGTTGACACCACAACAATTGGAAGAAAAAAGAGCAAAAGGGCTTTGTTATAATTGTGATAGCAAATACACTAAAGGTCATAAGTGTGCTGAGAAGAAATTATTCTACATAGATTGTGAAGAGGAAGAAGAAAAGGAGCAAGAAAGGTCAAAAGAAGAGGATATGCTCCAGGAACAAAGCCTAGATGAAGAACAAATAAATCCGACCATATCTTGTAATGCATTGGTAGGAATTACCACTCCTCAAACCATCAAGATAGAAGGACAAATCAAGAAGAAAAAGGTAATAGTGTTGATTGATTCAGGAAGCACCCACAATTTTATTCATTGTAGGGTAGCAAAAGAATTGAATTGCTTCCTATATCCAGCACCAGAGTGTCAAGTGATGATTGCAAATGGAGGAACAATAAATTGCTCTGGAAAGTGCCATAATATCAAGCTATCCATGGGAGAATATGTATTGACTAGCCCAATGCTTTCCATTCCAATGGGAGGTGCTGATGTTGTACTAGGAGTCCAATGGCTACAATCCTTGGGTACAATAGCTTTTAATTTTCAAGAACTTTTCATCAAATTTTCTACGGAAGGAAAGGAAGTTGAATTAAGGGGTATTGCAGGGAAACCAGGAAAGATAATCAGCTCTAATGGTATGACAAAGCTTCTAAAAAAGGAGCAAAGGGGTGTAATTGCACAATTATGTTCGCTAGATGTTTCCACATTAGAATCATCTATTTCTCCAGATCTCCAAAAAGTCCTGGACAATCATTCCAAGGTATTTGAGACTCCCAAAGGTCTCCCACCTATGCGTGATCATGATCATGCTATTCATCTGATTCCAGGAAGTGTTCCTCCAAACATCAGGCCGTACAGATATCCCTATGTCCAAAAAAGTGAAATTGAACGTATGGTTGCAGAAATGCTAGAGGCTGGTATAATTCAACCGAGTCAAAGTTCTTTCTCTGCTCCAGTAGTATTGGTGCACAAGAAGGATGGATCATGGCGCATGTGTCCGGATTATAGGGAGCTCAACAAGCTCACTATTAAAGATAAGTTCCCCATTCCTGTCATTGATGAATTACTGGATGAATTGCATGGATCAATTTACTTCACCAAGTTGGATCTTCGTTCAGGATATCATCAAATCAGAATGAAGATTGAAGACATTCCGAAAACGGCATTTAGAACTCATGAGGGTCATTATGAATTTTTGGTCATGCCTTTTGGCCTTACCAATGCACCTTCAACATTTCAAGGTTTGATGAATTCAATTTTCAAACCATTCCTTAGAAAATTTGTGTTAGTATTTTTTGATGATATACTAATCTACAGCAAGTCTTGGAAGGATCATGTTGAACATGTTGACAGGGTGCTACAACTATTGGAGGAGAAACAATTATATGCCAAAAGATCCAAATGTTTCTTTGGAGTCCAGGAGGTGGAATATTTGGGTCATATTGTATCTCATGAAGGAGTTAAGGTAGACCCTAGCAAAATTAAAGCCATTAAGGAATGGAAAATTCCCACATCCATAAAGCATTTGCGCAGATTTCTTGGGTTGACAGGGTATTATCGCAAGTTTGTTAAGAATTATGGGAGAATAGCAGCACCTCTAACAACATTATTGAAGAAAGATGCATTTTCATGGACTCCAGAAGCAACAAAGGCCTTTGAACATCTTAAAGAGGCAATGTGCCAAGCACCGGTCTTAGCTACACCGGACTTCACAAAAACCTTTATTGTGGAATGTGATGCTTCAGGAAATGGAATTGGTGCTGTTCTAATGCAAGATGAAAGACCCATTGCTTTTGAAAGTCGTCCAATCAAGGGAAAGTTTCTAAGCAAAGCTATTTATGAGAAGGAAATGTTGGCAATACTCCATGCACTTAAGAAATGGCGACCCTACCTAATGGGAAGACACTTCAAGGTAAAAATGGATCATGATAGCCTTAAATACTTTTTAGAACAAAGATTATCCTCTGAAGAGCAACAAAAGTGGGTCACAAAGATGTTGGGTTATGACTTTGAAATCATCTACAAAAAAGGGAAGCAAAATGTGGTGGCAGATGCACTCTCAAGAAAGGATGAGGATGTGGAAGCATTGTTGTGCGCTATTTCTATCATCCAACCAGATTGGATAAATGAAGCAAGGGAGGAATGGAAGAATGACGAAGAAGTGTGGGCACTTATTCGAAAGCTACAACAAGATTCCAGTATGTCTGATACATTTAGCTGGAAAAATGATTCGTTATGGTACAAAGATCGCTTATACCTCTGTAAGAATTCCCAGCTAAAACAAAAGATTCTTATGGAATTGCACACTTCTCCCTTAGGAGGGCACTCAGGAATTTTAAAAACTTACCACAGGGTTAAGAAGGAATTTTTTTGGGATGGCCTTAAATCAGATATTCAAAAGTTTGTGGCAGAATGTTTGGTTTTCCAACAAAATAAAGTTGAAACAATTAAGACACCAGGTCTATTACAACCTTTATCCATTCCAAGCCAACGTTGGGAGGAGGTTTCAATGGATTTTATCACAGGTTTACCCAAGTCTGAGGGAAAGAGTGTCATCATGGTGGTAGTTGACAGACTTACCAAGTATGCACACTTTTGTGCATTATCACATCCATTTAAAGCCAGTACAGTTTCTACTGCATTTATGGAAACAATTCAAAAGCTACATGGAAACCCAAAGATTATTGTAAGTGACAGAGATCCCATTTTCACTGGAAATTTTTGGACATAATTATTTTCTTGTCTTGGTACTCAGTTAGCTCATAGCTCATCTTATCATCCTCAATCTGATGGGCAAACTGAGATAGTAAACAAATGTTTGGAAGGATATCTTCGTTGCTTTGTATCTGATAAACAGACACAATGGGTCAAATGGTTGCCTCTGGCTGAATGGTGGTATAACACTTCCTTTCATACAGCAACAAAAATGACCCCATTTATGGCACTTTATGGGTATCAACCACCATCCATCACATCATATTTAAGAGAAAATTCTAAGGTTCAGGCAGTGGAACATCACATCGAACATCAACAACAAGTCCTCCAACTCTTAAAGGATAACCTCATGTTGGCACATAATAGAATGAAACAACAGGCAGATCAACATCGCAGTGAAAGAAGTTTTGATGTAGGTGATTGGGTATTCCTACGGCTACAACCATATAAGCAAATGTCCCTCAAGCAAGCTAAGAAGGATAATAAATTATCACCAAAGTATTATGGTCCGTACAAGGTGTTGCAAAAGATTGGTACTATGGCATACAAATTGGAGCTTCCTGCAGCTTCTCGATTGCACCCAGTTTTCCATGTTTCATGCTTAAAGAAGGTTATAGGCGACAAGCTCCCAGTTCAAACAATATTGCCAGAACTTGACGAAGAAGGAAAAATTATTTTGGAACCGGAAGCAGTTATAGAAACAAGAACTCGACAGCTACGAAATCGATCAATTTCAGAGTACCTTATCAAGTGGAAGAACTTATCTGCTGAAGATTCCACATGGGAGGATGAGAATTTTATGCAGAAGTATCCAGAACTACTCAAGCGTTGAGGACAACACTTTTTTGAAGGAGAGGGGCATGTTGGGTCCCTATAATACTAGTGATTACCCCATTACTATTGTAGTTATACCCCTTATTTATATTGTTGTGCCCCCATTGCCCCCATATTGTTATTAATGTGCCCATAGAATCCCTCTATTGTTATTTTTGTGGCTTTATATTATTATTGTTAGGTCGGCTGGATTATATTGTGACTCCTTAGACTCCTATATATAGAAAGGAGGTTTTGTCATTTGTATCATCCAAGAATTGTTCATTTATGTAATGTAAAGGAGGTTGCCCCCTTGAAGAGGCTGAATTCTAAGGCGTTGATCTATCTTTTCTATCTTTTCTTGAGCTGGTTTCATAACAGATCCCAAAGTGTACTCACACTCATTCAGAGAAGAGTTTAGCAGTGGCTTCTATTTGTGATATTCTTCTTGTAGGTTTCCATAATGGCCATCTTGGAGAACCTATCAACGAATTCTCAATGACCAAAAAAATACAGTTATTTCCATGCTTAGTAGAAGGAAGGCCCGACATGTAATCCATGGAGATGGATTCCCAAGGTTGACTAGGGGTAGGCAGTGGAGTATAGAGGCCTTGCTTCTTGATGGTCGGTTTGGCAATGGCATAGGCAGTGCATGATCTGATGTACTTCCTGACATCCTGTCGAAGATTCGGCCAATAGAAATACTTCTACAGTACTGCCACCATTTTCTCGACCCCGAAATTCCCAACAACCCAACTGTAGTGTGCTTCCCAAATCATCTTGGCATGCTCACTTGAAGGAACACAAAGGTTACCCAGGTGGCATAACAGTGCATCCTAGAGGTGAACTAGAACATGCTGACCCTCCACGAGTGTCAGGTATGTGTGGCCAAATTCTAGGTCACTTTTGTAGAGAAGTGGCCAATCAGAAGTCTTGTGCCCACATGAGTTGATCACGGTGGTTAATGCCATGATTGATGATCGAGTAAGGCAATCTGCAACATTATTGGTGCTGCCCTTCTTACACTTGATATTCAAATGGAACTGTTGCAGGTATTTGGACCACTTCTGATGATGATCATTTTGCAATTTCCCTTGGGTCTGTATGAATTGCAGGGGTTGGTGGTCTCTGTGGATGACCGTTTCCTTCCGCAAAATGTAATGCTTCTATTGTTAGCATGCCTACACAATGGAATACATCTTTGTCATAAGTGGGATACTTCTGGACTGTGTCTGAAAGTGTCTCACTGCGATATGCCACTGGATGCCCATGTTGAGTAAGGACTGTCCCAATATCATAGTTAGAGGCATCTGTCTCGACCTTAAATGGTTGTTGCAAGTCTGGTAATGTGAGCACTGGTGCCGAGTAGAGGTGATATTTCAACTCTATGAATGACTTCTATTGAGATTCAGACCAAAATAATTTTCTTTCGCTCCTCCCTTGGTGACTTGACTCAAGGGCCAAGTGATATGAAAAAATCCCAACACGAATCTACGGTAGAAGTTGGCAAGACCTAGAAAGCTGTGGAGCTCTGCCAGAGTAGTTGGAGATGGCCAATCCCAAATGACTTGGATCTTAGTTGGATCCACATGCACCCCCATTCATCAATAATGTATCCCAGATATTGAACCAGGGTCATGTCAAAAGTGTACTTCTCCAAATTGGCACATAACTTGTGTTGTTGCAGTGTTTGGAGAACCTGTCAGATGTGGTGGAGGTGCTCTTCCCAACTCTGGCTGAAGATTAGGATGTCATCCAATTATACCACTAAAAATGAGTTGGTAATGGCCGAAAGATGTCATCCATTAGCCTCATGAAGGTTGCAGGAGCATTCGTCAATCCGAAAGGCATAACCAACCATTCAAAAAGGCCCTCCTTGGCTTTGATGGTAGTCTTCCACACATCAGAGGGTTTGATTGGTAATTGGTGATATCTTGACTTCAAATAGATCTTGCTGAAATATTTTTCCCCCTTCAGTTGGTCCAAGAGGTCATCAATCCATGGGATCGGGCACCTATTATGGACAGTGATCTTGTTCAACACCCGATAGTCAATATAGAGTCTCTAAGTCCCATCCTTCTTCTATACCAACATGATCGGACTCCCACAGGGTGATGAACTTAGACGGATGTGACCTTTCTGTAGCAACTACTGAATCTACCTCTTGATTTCATCGTTCTCCAGAACGGAGCGCTGATAGATTGGTCCATTGGACAGTGGTGCACCTGGGGTCAGATCGATGGAGTGCTTGACCTGACAGTGTAGAGGAACGCCTGTAGGGGAGGTGAAGATGTCCTCATACTCCTCCAAGACCTTTTCCATCTGTAGTTGTCATGCGGAGGGTCCCTGTCTAGAGGTTGTGGCCACCGTCTTCTTCTTTCCTTGAGGGCGTATCATCAGGAAAACAAATTTCCTGGTTTCGGAAATGAGCTTACTGCATTGTTTTGCAGTAACCAAAGAGGTGGCAGTGGGTGATGCTACCTCCGATATCCTGTACAACTTATTTCCCAAAATAACAATAACAACATGGGGCCTTGATTCATACATAGCATGTCGCTTCCACAAGTATGGTTGTCCTAATAATACATCACAAACATCAAGGGGAGAAATGTCACACAACACATCATCAATGAAGGGTTTGATGTTGTATGGAAGGAAACAATGCTGGCTCACGTGAAGATCATGTCCTTGGTGAAGCCACCCGATGGTGTATGGTTGTGGATGTGTTGTGGTTGGTAAGCCTAGACTCTTCACGACCTCTACTAAAAAGAGGTTCTTTTGGCTTCTACTATCAACAATGAACTGTAGCAAGGAGCCCTTTACCCACATCTGGAAGTGGAAGAGATGCTCCTCCTCCTTTGTATCTTTGGGTTCCTCCTTCTGGATCTTTGTGGTGGCAACGCTGGTGTTGGGCTCCACATCGATAATCTGCTTCCCTTTTTCATTCCCCTTTTTGGGTTCTGATTGAGAGTCAGAACATGCATCTAATTTTGAAACCTTTAGCTCGGCCACCAGTGACTGCTTGGCCCAACACTCACTTGTGTTGTGAGTGGAGCTCTTATGGAACTCACACCACTTTCCCGTGTCCTTTTTCAGCTTCACGGCGTTGTTCTTTGCTTGCATATTTGGTGGGTTGTCTTGGGCTGCCCCACCTTGGCTTTGTCCTTTGTTCTGTGGTTTGGGGGCACCTTTCCCTTGCTTCGGATTCGCAGATCCAAAGTCTCGCTTCTTTTGTTTAAGCTTTTGATCGATCTTGACAAGATATCGGTATGCTGTGCTGAGTGAGGAGATGTTCAGGAATTCTATTTCTTCCTGGATGTACTTGTGCAAGCAGCCATGATATTTGAGTACCAAATGCTGCTCCAAATACTTAATACCCAACTTTGTGTGAAGGGTATGGAAAATATTGGTAAACTTTGGCATGTCTTGGGCCCTTCCCTGCCACAGCATGGTCCACTTTATGTATTGATCCTCATAGCTTCTGACATTGTAGTACTGCTCCTTGATGGCAGTCTGGAATGAATTCCAAGTGGGTGCGGCTGAAAACAGTGAGGCTGTACTTTCATCCTTATGCTTGCAGTAGGTTTCCCACTAGTTTTTGATGTGGGGGGCGACTTTGAGAAGAACGAAAGTAATCTTTTCCTAGGCAAAAAATCATGAACAAAAAATACCCTTCTGGCAGATTTAACAATTTATCTACAGCGTCTGCATCTATCTGAACCTCAAATATGGGAATGTCAAAGTTAACTTGTACCTTAAAGTGTGTGGCGCTTCTAGAGTAGCTACTAGAAGTAGATGTGTTACCCCTGGGTAGCCGCTGAAGGATCTGGGAAAAGTTGTCCATCATCACGTTCCTTTATCGCTCGAGGGCCTCTTCGAGAAGGATTTTTATAGGATCTCCTACCCCCTCATCTTTATTTTCATCCACCATGGGCGGCCGTCGTGATTTGCGAGGCTGGTCTTGCAAAGGTTCGACCAATTCAAGCCCTAACTCCTTATATCCCGACCTCGTTGGGGACATGCAAAGAAAGACAAAGAAAGAGCAGACTACTTTGATTCCACTGATCCAGATTTAAACAATAACACACAAAATTATAGATATAACCATACATATAGAGTTGCAATAGAAATAATACTTCATTACATTACTGTAAAATACTGAAATATGCTTACAAACAGAAATGGAAATAAACTAGCTAGGGCGATGGTAGCTTATCTTTGAGAAGAGATGTGGCAGATACATGCCTCTAAATTGTCTTATAATGAGGCTCAAAGGCCTATTTATTGTTGAGAAACAATGGAAAACCCTAAACATCCAAAAACGTAACCCTAGAAGATGAAACGCCAAACTATGGGCCCCGTTTGGGTAAATTGATACATCAACTTCCCGGGGTCATAACTTTGGCATACGATCTCCATTTGACGTGCACAATATCTCATTAGAAAGATCTATCTGAGAAATACAATTTCAAGAAGAGAAACATTGGTACATGGACCCATGATGCTCCTAGTTTTCCCAAAAGACATTGTTTAGGGTCTCAAAACGACTTTGGAAGTTCAGGACCTGAAAAACTGCTAAAAATAGTAAACTGTGCTACAATTAAGGAAACTAAAAATCTGAAATAAATAATGGAGGGGGTCCAAGTGGACTTGGTGGGTGGCCACCAAAATCCAATTCGATCAATGCGGTTCTTTGGGCTCTCGTTGTCGATAATGAGCTACAACGGAGAACCCTTCACCTACATTTGTGAGTGGAAGAGGCATTCCCCCTCTGGATCTTCAGTCTCATTCTTATTGATCTTAGTAGTGTCCATGGTGGCACTGGGCTCTATTTCAATGATATGCTTCCCTATTTCATTCCCATTGTCAGTTTATGACTCAGAGTTGGAACATGCCCCTGATTTGGAACCCTTCAGCTCGACCACTAGTGACTGTTTGGCCCAAAACTCATAGGTGTTGTAAGTGGAGCTCTTATGGAACTCACACCAATTTAACATGTCCTTATTTGTGTTTGTGGTGTTGTTATATGCTTGCATCTTTAGAAGGTTGTCCTGGGTCACCCCACCTTGGCTTTGTCCTTTGCTCTGTGGTTTGGGGACAACTTTTCCTTGTTTCATATTCGCAGATCCAAAGTACCACTTCTTGTGTTTAAACTTCTTCTTGATCTTGACAGTGTATCCGTACATCTTTCCAAGAGAAGAGATGTCCAGGAACTCCAACTTGTCCTCAATTTACTTATGTAGACAGTCATGGTACTTGAGTACCAAATGCCACTCAGAATCCTTGATACCCAACTTTGTGCGAAGGGTATGGAAAAAATTTGTAAACTCTGACACATCTTGGTCCCTTCCCAGCCGGAGTGTGGTCCACTTTATGTATTTATCGTCATAGCTCCCAACATGGTAATATTTTTCCTTGATGGCATCTCAGAAAGAATTCCAATTGGGTGCAACTAAAAACAGTGGGGATTCCCTCATGTCTTTTTGTTCACAGTAGGTTTCCCACCAGTCCTTGACATGTGGGGCAACTTTGAGAAGTGCAACAATAATATTTTCCCAATTGGAAAAGTCATGAACTGAAAAATATCCTTCCAACAAATTTAACCATTTATCTATGACATTTGCATCTATCTGGCCCTCAGATATGGGAATATCAAAGTTAACTTGTACCTTAAAAGGAGTGGTTCCTCCAGAGTGGTTGCTGGATGAAAATGCGTCTCCTATGGGTAGTCGTCGAAGGATCTGGGAAAAGTTATCTATCATCACATTCCTCTGCCACTCGAGAGATTCCTAGAGAAATATTTTGGAAGGATCTCTTTCCACCTCGTGTTTCTTTACTTCTGCCATGGGAGGCTGTTGGGTTTTGTGACACTAGTCTTGCAAAGGTTCAACTAGTTTGAGACTTAACTCCTTATACCCTGACCTTGTTGGGGAAATGCAATGAAAAAAGAGAAAGAGAAGACCGCTTTGATACTTATGATCCAGAATTATGTAGGAACGCAAAAAATACAAAAATTCCCATATACATAGAGATGCAGCAGAAATAAAACATCATTTCGTTAATATCAAAGAATTGAAATATTCTTACATATAGCAATAAAAATAAACTAGATCAGGAAATGGTAGCTTATCTATTAGAAGAGATATGATGACTACATGCTTATGAATTATGTTACAATGAGGCTCAAGGGCCTATTTATTATTGAACAACAAGGGAAAACCCTAAACAACCAAAACCTTAACCCCAGGAGATGGAACACCAAGCATTTGTGGGCCCCGTTGGGCAGCCAACTTCTCGAGGTCGTAAATTGATCATATTATCTCCGTTTGACACGTACGATACCTTGTTGGAAAAATCTCTCTCAGTATTATAGGATTTGAGGTAGGTCCTAGCCAATGGTATGGGCCTATTGTGGACCTAAAAAAAATTTCGTTTAGCGGGTCAAAACTGCTTCAGAAGTTCAGGACTTGAAAAACTGCTAAATATAGTAAATGTTGCAATAAGAAATGAGACAAATGAAAAAAACTGGAGGTCTAGGTGGAATAGGTAGGTGGCCACCAATATCCACGTGGATCAATCCTCCCTCCTTAGGAAGCAGTGGTTCCCATTGCATGTAAAGCCTCCATGAGGTGACGAAATTTCTATTGAACTTGGTCCCTAGTGAACCACTCTCCCTGGTGAAGAAATTGGCATGCTTTGACAACTTGATATAGTTGGATACTCTGTTAGCGAGTGTTCTTGATCTATGTGTCCATGATCTGATAATTTGAGGCCTGTTCCATATAGTATGGGTTTAGGTCTGTTTGTTTGAATTGTTCTGCAATGTCAAATGTTACTAGAAATGGTGGAAAGTATGGCCAAAGGCTGTCTACATTGAACACTAGGTGTAGACCAAGGAACATTGGAATCTTGAGCTCGAAGGTCGATTAGGGGTAGATGAAGGAGTATATAGGCCTTGCTTTTTGATGGTTGGTTTTTCAATGGCACAGGTGGTGCAGGATCTAATGTACTTCCCAATATCTTGATGAAGGTTCAACTAATAAAAATACTTCTGCAGTACTACCATTGTTTTGTCTACTCCGAAATGTCCAACAAACTGACTGTAGTGCACCTCCAAAATCATCTTGGCACGCTCACTTGAAGGAACACATATGTGTCCCAAGTGGCATAACAATGCATCATGGAGGTGAAAATTTGGAACTTTATTACCTTCCAGGAGTGTCTGGTATGTGCTTCTGAATTCTAGATCGCTCTTGTAAAGATGTGGCCACCTCGAAGTCTCATGCCCATAGGAGTCAAGCACAATGATCAACGCTATGACAGGTAGTCAGCTGACAATGTCTACAAACATTATTGGTGCTTCCCTTCTTGTACTTAATGTTCAAATGGAATTTTTGCAGGTCTCTGGACCATTTATGATGGCGATCATTCTGCAACTTCCCTTGTGTCTGTATGAACTGTAGGGGTCGATGGTTTGTGTGGATGACCATTTCCTTCCCCATAATGTAATGATTCCATTGACAACATGCTTGGAAAATGGAACACATTTCTTTTCCATAAGTGGGATACTTTCAAATTTTGTTTGAAAGTGTCTCACTGTGGTAAGCCACTAGGTGCCCTTGTTGAGTAAGAACTACACCAATAGCATAGCCATAGGTACCTTTCTCAATCTTTAATGGTTTCTATAGGTTTGGTAATGTGAGCAGTGGTGCAGAGTAGAGGTGATGCTTCAACTCAAAAAACTCCTTCTGTTGGGTTTTAGACCAAAGAAACTTTGTTTTTTCTCCGCCCTTGGTGACTTGACTTAAAGGCCAAGTGATATGAGAGAACCACAACACGAACCTGGGATAGAAATTGGCAAGACCCATAAAGTTGCGGAGCTCTGTTAGAGTGGTTGGGGCTAGCCAACACTAATTGGCTTGTATCTTGGCTAGGTCCACATGCACACCCTGATCATCAATGATGTACCCCAAATATTAAACCTAGGTCATGCCAAAAGTGAATTTCTCAAAATTGGCACACAAGTTGTGTTGTCGCAAGGTTTGAAGGACCTGTCAAATATGGTGGAGGTTCTCTTCTCAAATATGGATGAAGATCAATATGTCATCTAAATACACCACCACAAATGCATTGGTGAAGGGTCATAAGATGTTTTCTATCAATCTCATGAAGGTCATGGGGGCATTCGTCAACTCAAAAGGCATGAACAACCATTCAAAAAAGCCCTCCTTGGATTTGAAGGTAGTCTTCTACACATCAGAGGGTTCGATAGGCACCTAGTGGTAACCAGACTTCGATTCAATCTTAGTTAAATATTTTACCCCCTTGATCTGGTCCAGAAGTATATCAATCCATGGGATTGGGTACCTATTCTAGACAATGATCTTGTTCAACTCTCAATAGTAAATACATAGCCTTCAAGTCCCATCCTTCTTCTGTACGAATACAATCGGGCTCCCACAAGGTGGTGAGATTGTCCTGATGTGCCCTTTTTGCAACAACTCTTGAATCCACCTCTTGATCTCATCATTCTTCAGAACAGAGCATCGATAAATTAGTCCATTGGGTAGTGGCGCACCTAGGGTCATATTGATGGAGTGCTTGACTAGATAGTGCAGAGTAGCCCTATAAGTGAGCTGAAAATGTCCCTGTACTCCTCCATGACCTTGTCCATCTACTGCTGCTATGCAAAGGAGCCTTATTTAGAAGTCATGGCCAAAACCTTCTTCTTTCCTTGAGGGTGAATCATAAGGAAAACAAATTTCCTAGTCTAGGAAATGATCTTACTACATTGTTTTGTAGTGATAAAAGAGATGGTGGTAGGTGGGGCTACCTTTGGTATTCTATACAACTTATTTCCCAAATTAATAATCATAGAGAAAATTCTAGACTCATATACAACATGTTGCTTCCACAAGTATGGTTTTCCTAATAATGCATTAAAAATTTCAAGAGGAGAAACATCACACAATACCTCATCTGTGAAGGGCTTGATGTTGTGGGGAAGGTGACACTGCTGGCTAACGCGTAGATCTCTTCCTTGGTGAAGCCACCTCATGGTGTATGAATGTGGATGTGATGTAGTCAATAGGCCCAACCAATTCACGTCCTCTGCTGAAATGATGTCCTTTTGGCTCTTGATGCCGACAATGAACTGCAGCGGAGAAACCTTCACCCACATCTGTGAGTGGAAGAGGTGTTCCCCCTCCTCTGGATCTTTAGGCTCATTCTTCTAGATCTTAGTGGTGGCCATGGTGGCACTAGGCTCCGTGTCAATGAACTGCTTCCCTTTGTCATTCCCCTTGCCATTATGACTCTGATTTGGAAAATGCATCTCATTCAGAAGCCTTTAGCTCGACCACCAGTGACTGCTTGGCCCGACACTCACTTGCATTTTGAGTGGAGACCTTATGGAAATCACACCATTTTCCCCTGTCCTTCTTTGTTTTCGTGGTGTTGTTATTTTCTTTTGGCTTCGACAGGTTGTCCAAGGTTTCCCCGCCTTGTCTATGTCCTTTGATCTATGGTTTGGAGGCTCCTTTTCCTTGCTTCAGATTCGTAAATCCAAAGCCTCGCTTCTTATGTTTAAACTTATGCTCAATCTTGACAACGTATTGGTATGCCATGCCGAGCGAGGAGATTTCATGGAACTCCATCTCATTTTGGATGTACTAGTGTAGACAACCACAATACTTGAGTACCAAATGCCGCTCATAATCCTTGATACACAACTTCGTGCGAAGGGTATGGAAAACATTTGTAAACTCTGGCACATCTTGGTCCCTTCCCTACCGTAGCATGGTCCACTTTATGTATTTATATTCATAGCTCCTGACAGAGTAATATTGTTCCTTGATGGCATCTCAGAAAGAATTCCATGTGGGTATGGCTGAAAATAGTGAGGATTCCCTCTCGGCCTTTTGTTCATAATAGGTTTCCCACTAGTCCTTGATGTGTGGGGTGACTTTGAGAAGTGAAAAAGTAATATTTTCCCGATTGGAAAAGTCAAGAATTGGAAAATATCCTTCCAATAGATTTAACCATTTATCTACAATTTCTACATCTATTTGGCCCTCAAATATGGAAATATCAATGTTAACTTGTACCTTAAAAGGAGTGGCGCCTCTAGAGTGGCTACTAGATGAAGATGCATCGCTTTTGGGTAGCCGTCAAAGGATATGGGCAAAGGATATGGGACTATAGTTGTTTCTTGTTTGATTCTGGGTTTGGGCTTTCTCCCCTGCATTTGCTTGCTTTGAACCACCAATGACATTCAACTGCAAGTTGGTCTTCTTATTCGAGTTCTTTCTCTCTCCTGCTTCCCTAGAGCGATTGGTTGTTGAATTTCTAGAGGAGTTATTTACATTTTAGGTTGTGAGCTTCATGAAGAAGGAGGTTTCAGGTTCCTTTCCCTTACCCCTGATGGCATCTCAGAATGAGGATATAAAGCACGGTCCCCAATCTGGAATCCTTCAATGTGTATATTTTACAAAAATTTAATAAACATTGCAAATAGTTTTTGAAAAATTGCAAATTAATTAAGATTCAAAGCATTTTGACCCAAATTGATTATAATATACTCTGCCTTTGACAAGTATAAAATTAACTACATAAATATCTAAAAAATCATTCATGAATATTGCAATTATATCCATAAATTATGGCATAAAATATGTAAGGCAATTATCCACTTGGAATTATATTGTGCAAAGATTGCAATAAGACCTTCAAGTTATGGTCCAATCAAATGTTTGAAAATTATTTTTTTCAATAATATTGAAAAATAAATATTTATTTTTCAAAGTTAAACATTATAATTTGCATTGGTTAATGCTAAACTAATAGTGATCAATAGAAAAAAGCCTTCAAGTTATGGTCCAATCAAAGGTTTGAAAATTAGTTTTTTCTTTTAAATATTGAAAAATAAATATTCATTTTTCAAAGTTAAACATTATAATTTGCATTGGCTAATGCTAAACTAATAGTTCGTCTTTATGTCAAACTCTTTGAAATGTTTTTCGGCTTATTTTTCAATCTAATTTGTCTAGAATCTAGTAGGAATTCATTGAAATCACAGGTTTGACAAGTGAACTAATCCAGGTGGGTATTGTTGGCCACCTGCCTAGTCCACTTGGACCCCCAACACAATTTCCTTTCAGTTTATTTAATTCTAGCTCACAAATTTCTATTTTTGGCAGTTTTTTTTCCGGGTCCTAAACTTCCATAGCAGTTTTTCGGCCCTAAACGACATTTTTTGGAAAATTCAGCTTGTTGGGATTTTTTTTCCTTGAATAAATATTTTTAAAGAGGTATCATGCATGCCAAATGGAGATCATGTGCCAAAATTACGACCACAGGAAGTTGGTGTTCCAACTAACCCTAATGGGGCCCACAAACTTTTGATGCTTCATCTACTAGGGTTAAGTTTTTGGATGTTTAAGGTTTTCCATTTATCAATAATAAAAGAGCCTCTAAGCCTCATTGTAACACAATTCAGAAGGCATGTAGCCATCACATTTCTTCTCATAGATAAGCTACCATCGCCTAGTTTGTTCCCATTTTGCATGTAAACAATTTTCAGTATTTTTTATTAATTAATGGAGGTTTAGTTTTCATTGTAGCTCCGCGTTTTGATTTAAATATGTATTTCATTTTGTTCCTACATAACTCTATATCAATGGTATTAGAGTATTTTTCTCTTTCTCTATTTTTTTGTGCATGTCCTTGACGAGGTCAAAGTATAAGGAGTTGGGACTTGAACTAGTTGAGCCCTTGCAATACCAGCCTGACCCCAATGACCTCACATGGGAGAAGAAAAATAAATATAGGGTGTAGGAGATCCTTTCAAAATGTTGCTTGAAGAGTCCCTCTAGCGATAAAGGAACAAGTTGATGGACAATATTTCCTAGATCCTTCGACGTGTTTTAGTGGATGAAGGATCTTCATCTAGCAGCCACTTTAGAGACACCACCCCATTTAAGGTACCAGATAACTTTTAAATTCTGATATTTGAAGCCTAGATAGATGAAAATGTTGTAGATAGATGGTTAAATATACTGGAAGGATATTTTTCAGTTCATAATTTTTCCAATAGGGAAAATATTACTTTTGCACTCCTCAAAGCTGCCCACCATGTCAAGGACTGGTGGGAAACTTACTGTGAATAGAGGGATGAGAAGGAACCCTCACTATTTTCAACCAAACCCACTTGGAATTCTTTCAGAGTTTTTGTCAAGGAGAAATATTACCTTGTCAGGAGCTATGAAGAGAAGTACATAAAATGGATCACACTATGATAGGAAAGGGAATAAGACACGCCAGAGTTCACCAATATTTTTCATACCCTACACACAAAGTTGGGTATCAAGGATTTTGAGCGACATCTAGTACTCAAGTATCGTGGTTGTCTGCATAGATACATACATGCATACATTTAGATCTTGGGCATATCCTCGCTTGGTGCAACAAACCAATATGATATTAAGATCGAGCAAAAATTTAAACAAAAGAAGAGAGACTTTGGATATGTGAATCTGAAGCAAGGAAAAATCACATCCAAGCTACAGAACAAAGGACCGAGCTAAGAAGGAATGACCCAGGACAACCCATCAATGCCAAAATAAAATAAAAATGGCAAGAAGATGAAGAAAAAGACATGAAATTGGTGTGAGTTCCATAAGAGTCCCACTCACAACACAAATGAGTGTTGCACAAAGCAATCGCTGGTGGTCGATCTAAAATCTTCTGAATTAGATGCATGTTTTGATTCATGTCTAGAACTTGAAAAGGGGAAACAAATAATTGATGCAGAATCTAGTGCCACCATTTCCACCAACAAGGTGAAGAAAATTGAGCCCAAAGATCCATAGGAGGCTAAGTGTTTCTTCCATTCATAGATGTGGGTGAAGGGTTCATCGCTAAGGTTCATTTTTGACAGTGGAAGTCAAAAGAACCTCATCTCAGCTAAGGTCATGAAGAATTTGGGCATGTCGATAACACCACACCCACAATCATACACCATCGGATGGGTCCACTAAGGGTGATATCTTTGAATCAACCAACAATGCCACTAACCCTACACCATTAATCCCTTCACAAATAGGTACAATGTGATGTTTCTCCCCTTGAAGTTTTGGATGTATTATCATGCCAACCATAATTTTGGGAACATCATACTGTGTATGATTCCAAATCTCAAACTATTATTATTACTTTGGGAGGTAAGTTATACATGATACCGGAGGTAGCCCCACCTACCACCATTTCTTTGATCTTTGTTAAGAAATGTAGTAAAATCATCTCCGAACTCGGGAATTTTTTTTCCTTCTGATTCACTCTCAAATTAAGGGGAAGATCATGGCCACATCAATGGCCCATGGGAAGGGTTCCTCCATGTAGGAGGAGGAGGTGGATAAGGTCATGGAAGAATACAAGGACATCTTCTCCTAACCCACAAAGGTCCCTTTTCACTATTAAGCCAAGAATTCGACCGATCTTACTCCTGGAGCACCCCTACCCAATGTGAAAATATGTTGCCACTCTCTTTTAGAGAAAAAAGGAAAAAAAGTATTAAATCTAGGAATTTATACATAAAGGGAGCATCTGACCAAGTTCTTCACCTTGTGGGAACCTAATTGTACTCGTATAGAAGAAAGACGGGGCTTGGAGACGTTGCATTGACTATCAGGCGCTAAATAAAATCACTATCAAGAACATGTATCCAATCCCATGGATTGATGACCTTCTTGACTAGCTCAAGGGTCCCAAGTACTTTAGCAAGATTGATTTGAATTCTGGCTATCACCAAGATCCAATAGAACCCACAAATGTATGGAAGACCACCTTCAAATCCAAGGAGGGAATTTTTGAGTGGTTGGTCATGCCCTTTGACTTGACAAATTCCCTTGCAACTTTTATGATGTTGATGGATAGCATATTGCGACCCTTCACCAACACTTTCATGGTTGTATATCTAGATGAAATCCTCATCTTCAACAAGAGTTAGGAAGAGCACTTACAACATATTCAGCAGGTCCTTCAAACCATGTCACAACACAAACTATGTGCCACCTTGGAGAAATGCACCTTTGGCATGAGCCAGGTCCAATATATGGGTTACATGATTGATGATCAAGGAATGCATGTGCATCCACCTAATATCCAAGTCATTTTGGATTAGACAAACTCGACCACTCTAACAGAGCTTCTTAGCTTTTTTTCCTTGCCAATTTCTATCGAAGGTTCGTGTTGGGATTGTCTCATATCACTTGGCCTTAGAGTGAAGTTAGCAAAGGCTGAGCGAAAGAAAAAAAATTGGTCTGATTCCCAATGTAAGGAATTCATTGAGTTGAAGCACCACCTTTTCTCAACACCAATACTCACATTACCATATCTACAACACGCATTTGAAATTGAAACATATGCCTCCAACTATGTTATTGGTGCAGTTCTCACCCAAAAAGGGCATCTGGTGGCCTATCACAATGAGACTCTCTCCGATGCAATTCAGAAATACCGCACCTATGATAAAGAGATGTATTATATCATGCAGCCTTGTTGGAAGTGGAAACATTACATTTTGGTGAAGGATATGATCATCCAAATTGATCATTGGCCTCTTCATTTTATAAATACACATGGGAACATGTAGAATGACCGCCATAAAAAATGGTCCACATATCTACAAAAATTTAATCTAAACATTAAGTATAAGAAGGGTAGAACCAATAATGTTGGATATTTCCTTATCCGGTAACCGATTGTGGCACTAACCATTGTCCTCGACTCTTGTAGGCATGAGACTTCTGGATGGACACCACTTTACAAAAAAGATCCAGAATTCACCATCACATACCAGATGTTGATGGATGAAAATAAAGTTATAGAATTCTATCTCCATGACACAATGTTATGCCACCTGGGACACATTTGTTCTCTTTCAAGCGAGAGTCCCAAGATGATTTGGGAGGTACACTATAGTTAAATCACAAGAAACGTTGGTGTAGAGAAGATAGTGGTAGTATTGAAAAAGTATTTTTATTGGCCAAATCTCTGACAAGATGTTGGAAAATATATCAGATCCTTCACTGCTTGTGTCATCATCATGCCAACCATTAACAAGTAAGTCCTCTATACTCCTCTTCCTACTCCTATCCATCCCTGAGAATCCATCTCCATGGATTATATGTTTGGCCTTACTTCTACCAATCATGGAAATGAATGTTTATTTTGTTGGGTTGTGTTATATTCTTTCCACGTAGTTAACAAGGGGTTTGAGGGGTACCCTTAACCCCACTTTATGGGGTACGGGGCAGCACCCCGGAAAATTTTGGTTTTGGACCCTATGTTAGGATGGGTGGACCCACCTATGGTTTTGTGCATGATTTTCGCACATGTTTTTGGACGTGATGGTTTTCGGTCCATGGTATTGGACGCGATGGTTTTTTGGTCCATGGTATTGGATGCTTCGGCATGTATAAATATGTATTGTAACATTGAAAGGAACATAATGAAAAATCAAGCTGGTAGTCCTGGTTTTGGGATCCAGGGGAAAATCTCTGTGTATATGTGTTTTAAGTGTTATACTCTCGCATTGTTTATTTTATGTGTTTCAGAATTCGTATGTAGGTAATTTCTGTACGGGGTTAAAACCTACATTTGGTATCAGAGCAGATTTGGCTTCAAGGGGACGCCTTTGTTGCTGAGGGGTTTCGCTCGGGCCTGTGGTAGACCCTGTTCAGTGGGAGATATGCGAGATCGATTCTGGTGGTGAAAGAAGATGGTGAGCAGTGGAAAGATATAGATCGAGAAATTTAATGGTCAGAGTTTTGAGTTGTGGAAACTCAAGATGGAGGATCTGTTGGTGGATAAAGATCAGTGGATCGCAGTAGATCCAGGTACTAAACCAACGAGAGTGTCCGATGAAGAATGGAAAAAATTGGATCGGAAGGCAAAGAGCACAATACGATTGTGTGTCTCAGATTCAATGTTGCTGAATGTATCCAGGGAAGCTACGGTGAAGGCTTTGTGGGACAAGTTAGGGACTTTGTACCAATCTAAGTCTATGGTGAATAAACTGTTCCTGTAAAAAAAGTTGCATAACCTGAGGATGAAAGATGGAGACTCGGTGACATAGCATCTGAACGCATTTAATACTGTGGTAAGTCAGTTAGTGTCTGTTGATATTAAAAATTCAGATTAAGATAAGTGCATCAGTTTGTTGTGTTCTCCACCAGATTCGTGGGATAGTCTAGTTATTGCAATAGGTAGCAATGGAATTGCCTTGCAGTTTGATGAAATAGTCTTAGCCTTGCTGACGGAGGAGATGAGATGGAAAAATATGGAGAGCTAGAATGGTGATGCCTTGTCTCTATGAGGATGGTCCCAGAACAGAAACAAAAATAAGTCATCAAGTGGGAGATCTAAATCTAGAGGAAGATCTAAATCTCTAGGAAAACCTGTAAAGGTGGTGTGCTGGAAATGCGGAAAGGAAGGCCACTTCAAAAGGGACTGTAAATATAAAGCTCCTAAAAAAGGAAATGGATCTGATGAGGCTCCTTTTGCAGAGCCAAAAACCACCTCAGATGAAGGTGGGGATGTGTACTTGGCTTCTTCAAGTACACATGTAGGTCATGAGGTATGGTTGATTGAATCAGGTGCATCCTTTCACTTCACTCCCCATAGAGAGTGGTTCTGTGAGTATGAGAAATGTTTGGTCAATTTAGAGTGTCCTAAATTGCTATATTAATTGTCAATCCAGGAGTCGTAAACTGTTGAAGTGTGGTGCACTATATGTGCAAGATAACCTATTTCTTACTTTTTGTCATTTTTTATTTTTAGTTTGTTTTTGGGTTTATCTTCGTTGGTTCCCTAATGTAAGATGGCAATTCTAAAAGACAAGTATGGATAAAAGTGTTCAAGGCAATGATGTCCTTTAAAATGATTTCCAAAACTTCAAACTTGCAAAAAGGTTTTAAAACATGCAATGATGAAATTAATTCCTAAAAGAGAGTGAAAATATGCCACTATTCTAATTAAACAAACAGTGAACTATTGATCATGAAACCTAGTATCCTTGCTGTTGTATAAATAAAAAAAAAGAAACTGAACTCAAAGAAATCCAAAAATTGCAAGCAAAGTAAACTAAAATCAAATTACATCAACTCATATTCTGACCCCTCACCATTCGTCTCGCTCTGGCTTTCGGAGGTAATCATAAACAACTTGAGCAATCTGATATCTAATTTGCAGAAAATAAAACTAGTATCAAACTACACACTCATACTTCAATCCCTCACCATTAGTCTCGCTATGGCTTTCGGAGGTAACTGAAAATGACATGAGCAATTCAATATCTATCTTGCAGAAAAGTAAACTAATATCAAACTACACACTCATACTTCAATCCCTCACCATTAGTCTCGCTATGGCTTTTGGAGGTAACTGAAAATGACATGAGCAATTCAATAACTAACTTGCAAAAAAGTAAATTAATATCAAACTACACACTCATACTTCAATCCCTCACCATTAGTCTCGCTATGGCTTTCGGAGGTAACTGAAAATGACATGAGCAATTTAATATCTATCTTGCAAAAAAGTAAACTAATATTAAACTACACACTCATACTTCAATCCCTCACCATTAGTCTCGCTATGGCTTTTGGAGGTAACTGAAAATGACATGAGCAATTTAATATCTATCTTGCAGAAAAGTAAATGAGCAAAACTGAAATAAATAAAACAGTGTTGGAACTAAGAACTAAGAAAAATAAATCAGTAGAAGGACAAGAATAATTCCATGTCATTAGTAATTATAAAACTATATGCAAATGCCCGGGCTACCTACTATAATCTGAAACAAAGACACTGATCAGTTAACAACATTATAAAGCATAAAAAACTATGGACAGCAATCAACATTAATACCATAAGAAGTGAAATATATACAAACGAATGATTATGGCATAAGGAACGTAAAGAAATAAAGCATGAAACTATACAGCAATTAACAAAACCTCGATGTGTACAGGGGCCCTCTGCACAACCTTGGGCAGTCAACAATCAACCACGAATTGAGCTTATAAACAGAGTCTTCTCATGTATTAAAATGCAGTCATAACACAAAAATAATGTCATGGCACAGTGGGCTCGTTAACAGTCAAAATTACATTACAAAAGCTAGCTACTATGCATATGAGAATGCATTATTTATAACAGAGGATGACATAACTACTTTCCTAAAATCTGCGCTGATAAAAGACACGTGAACAACCACATCTAGGAATCTAGCATTATGGCTGCCGTGAAGATTAAATATATGGAGGGTTGTTGTTGGATTCAGCTTATGGAACAGTCCACAGGTGTTGATATGTCTCGTGAGATTTAGGAATGGCCACGCAAGTCTTCACGTGGTGAAAAACAGAGTTCTGTCACCGTAGGACTCTTAGGTTGACCACCGCTTGACTATCTTTGACCACGGCCTTCTTTGGTGAATTCGACTGAGCCAATAGGACTCGGTCCATGTCCACGTCATTTCCAACTTGCCCATGTGGCTCGATTTGCCTAAAGACACCTGTAACATAGACTTTAACAAAAAGGCTGTGGAAAGTTGAACTGGCTGCAGAAAGTGACAAGATTTCGGAGCTCTATGAACAAAAATCTATTCAAACAAAAGACACAAAACATAGTTAGGAAACCACTTTATATGCTCTTTTAAACTAATATGCAATGATGTTGACAGCGTAGGAGGTCCAGGTAAGTGGAAAAAGTCTAGAAAGGTGTATAGGAAAGATGCAGGTTTGGGACTCAACATACCCCCACTGTGAAGGTGTTGCATGTCCCCATGCAACCAAAATTTTGATCGTCCTCCCTTTAGTCCATGTGCTCTGAAGCTTCTGCCAGTACATCCAATCCTCTTTTCCTCTTCCTTGGTACTACTACCATCCTGGGCTTCCTCATCAAACATATGAATTTGAGACTGATCAATTCCCTACTCAACTTCCTGCACTTTTTCTTTAATTTCCTGTTCTTTTTCTGCCACAGTCCGAGATGTAACATATTGTTGTCATGAATGATCTTGTCCAATCTGCTTTGCTCCTTTAATGCTTCATTTTCATTTTTAATATGTCTATTTAAAACCTCCAATTCAAAGACTTCTTGTTTCAAGGATTGGACTTGAGCTTCTTGTGTTGTGTGAGGCTGAGTGGATGACGTGCTTGGACCTGTAGCTATCTTCTCTAAGGATTCTATATAATCGTACATCTCCTGCTGATTTGGGTCCACCTCAGGTGTAGCCTTTCTTGGGCTGACCCTAAAATCTTGTTGAGAGGGACTGATTTCAAACTCTGGCCGAGAAGGACTCATGTCAACATCTGGCTGTGAAATGGAAACATGGTGTGGGCTACGGTCAAGAGAGGTTGCTGGAGGCTTTTTTGGGGTTTCCTCCCCCAAATCAATAAAGTGGGGCCCTTTGGTTTTCACTGTTTTTAATTTCCCTTTAAGCCTAGAGCTTCTTCTCACATGCTGTGGACTAGTATCTTCCTTCATACCCATACCCTGTTTTTCCTTTCGTTTCTTTTTGGCTGAAGCTGCTTGTTCTTTAAGATAGGCTAACCTTTCAGACAGTGTTTGGTGATCTTCTTTTTGAGAAGGCTCTGCAGTTTGAGATACAGCTTCTATGTCTTGTTTCCTTTTTTATTTTCTTTGGTTTCTATCCTTTGTTCTTTCTAGCCTCTCTTCTTGATCAACTTCTTTGGTTTTGCTAATAGGAGGGTCTTGAATTATTGCACTTTTCTCCTTTCTCCTACTCCTTCTTGGTGTACTGCTTTTAGGTGCCTTGGATGGCTCTTGAAAGTAGTTTCTCACCAAAAACCGTTTCCAGGTATCCCTATTTTTCTTCAATTGGTCCTCAATTAGAATTCTTACAAGCCCATGATGATATAAATGAGGTTCTATGTCTTCTATATTCTTTTGGACTGTTGTGCACATCTTTTTCAAGCTCAGCAATAAAAAGTAGGGAAAATTGAGGGTTTGGTTTTCTAAAAAGTTCATCAATAACCGAGTATGATACATGTACATTGCCCCAAAACGGCCTTCACAAGTAATGAACTTTTGAATTATTAACAGTAAGCTGGCCCACTCCTCTTTTAAAGCATGAACAAGAATTCCCTTTCTGAATATAGTTACGTCCATACCTGGGTTACGTAGCATGACTCTCCAAGCATGCTCGTCGAAACTCTTGTTCTTGAACCAACGTTCACCTTCCTGGGGAAGATCTATAGCAACTGCTATGGATGCATCGGTGATTGTAAGCTTAAGGTCCCCAATTTCCACCACCTAGCCATTAAAAGACCTCGCAAAGGCTTTGGTAATCTCCTTGTTGTAGCCTTTGAACTTTTGAATAAACTGTAGCCATTTTGCCTGCTTCAGTATGTCTTTTACTTGCGGGTATCCTTCTAAAAACTTGGGCACTTCCAGTTCTTCCCTCAACAACTGGCCCATTCTTCTTTCTGTTCTTAAAACTCGTCTGCGTGAGGAGGGTTTAACATAATTGAGACGGCTATTTATGGGAGTGAACAGAGTCTATGGAAAAATAGTGACTGTGAGCGTAAAAACAGAGGACAGACAGTGGAAATGAATTCGTGAAATGGGTGAAGGCTTATGTGAACAAGGTGGAAATGCAGCCGTGATGTCAATAGAACAGTAGGGGGAATAAAATACATTCGGCAGGATTTTAAATTGGGTGGCTGCAGAGTAGATATGAACACGTTTATGAAACGGCTGTGGATTCTATGCGGCTGAGAAGAGCCGTAGTCAAATCGACAATGCCATGATTATAGGTGGAGTGTTAAGATGCAGCCAACACACATGAAATCCGAAGGCTAATCATAAGATCGTTTGGAAAATAAATGCATGATTTGTGGAGAAATGTCGTGGAATGGTTATGGAGCTATCACGGAAATCATTGCATATAGTGGAGCTTATGGTTTAATAACTATGAAAAAATGTGTTTTGATTGCTATTTGAAATAAACTTTTACTCGTACCTTGGATTTTTGCCATTTGTTTGTCCATGATCAACTACTCCTTATTGATGCCTTTAGGTGCTCCATGTATTCATAATATGTCCTCGGTCATACCTACATTTTGATTTCATGATTATTGAACTAACATCTTGACTGTCAATTTGAAAAATAGAGTGGTGGCTGCAGAAATTGCTTTTGGCTGCGGAAACTGATTCCAACTGTGGAAACTGATACAACAACCACTTGACTGAATGAAGATGGATAGATGATAACATTATGAGTAAAATGGTAATGAAAGAAACTTTTATTGATGAAATGAAATGAAATGGATGAAATGGAGTGGAGTGAAATGAAAATGAAATGGAGTGGAATGAAAATTAGGTGAAGAGAAATGAAAATGGGAGAGAAAGAGATTTATTTTTGGAAAATATAGGGTGTCAGGTGTTCCTGATTTTCACTCTATATTTTCTGTATAAGACTGCCAATCAGTGATTGGTTTTCAGGCTTATACAAATTTTTATTTTTATTTTTATTTTTTTATTTTTTATTTTTTTTATCATCAGAAAGGAACAAAGGCTAGGCTAGTGGAGAAGAATGATTCTTCTTCACCAGCCTTATTGCAGAATTCTCTTGAAACATTTTGACAAATTCCTCTTTTGAGAGTGTCTTATGATAGATCTTTAATCTGTGGCCATTCACAATAAGAGGAGTTTGAAATTCATCAATGGTCTTGATTCTTACCGCTCCATTGCTAAAGACCTTTTCAATCTCATATGGCCCAAGCCAATGAGTCTGAACTTTACCTTTGAAGTCTTTAAACTTGGAATCAAATAGTAATGCTTAATCTCCCTCTTGAAACTTTTTCTCTTTGATGTATTTGTCATGCCACTTAGCTCTTTGATACTGAACTAGATCAGTTCTTAGGATGGCTTCTTGTCTGATCTCATCCAGCTCATTCAATTGCTCCATTCTGTGCTTTTGGGCTTCTGATAGATCCATCCCCAACTGAACTGCCATCTTGAAAGTTTTAACTTGAAACTCAATGGGGAGCAGGACTTCTTTCCCATAAACAAGTTCACAGGGAGAATGTCCTGTTGTATTCCTCCATGTAGTTCTATAGGCCCATAAGGCTTCAGGAAGCCTTTCTGCCCAATCTCTTCTATGTAGATGAACAGTTTTGGTGATGATACTTTCAATAACTTTGTTTGTAGACTCCACTTGGCCATTTTCTTGCGGATGGTAAGGAGTAAATTTTCTGTGCTTGATTTTGTATTCTTCCATCAGCTTTTCCATCATGTTAGATGTGAATTGACTTCCTTGATCTGTTACAATTTCTATTGGAACACCAAAGTGAGTAAAAATATCCTCATAAAGAAAACTAACAACTGAATTTTCAGTAGCAGAAAGTAATGCTTTGGCTTCTACCCACTTAGTGACATAATCAGTACATACCAATATATACTTCTTTTGTTTAGATGGTGGATTAATAGGTCCAATGAAATCTAAAGCCCATTTTTCAAAGGGTTCGATGAGTACCTGTGGTTGTAATGGCATTTCATTTGAAAGAGTCGGTTTCCCTACTCTTTGGCAGCTGTCACATCTTTTGACATATTCTTTTGTATCTTTAAAGAGGGAAGGCCAATGATATCTTAAAGAAAGGATTTTATAAGCCGTCCTTTTGTCAGCAAAGTGTCCGCCGCATGGTTCATCATGACATGCCTTGAGGATGTTAGGCATTTCATCTTCCCTAACACATCTTCTGATTACAAGATCTAGCCCTGTTTTAAACAATTCATTAGAAATCCATGAATATTTTGAACTCTCCTGAATAATCTTTCTTCTTTCACTAGGAAATAGATGTGGAGGTAGTTTCCCTGTAACCAAATTGTTAGCAATATCTGCATACCTGTTATAGACATTTTTGTGCCCTACAAACCCAAGCATGAAATGTCCATAAACCAAGGGCTCCTAAGTCCCTAAAAGTGTTGTTCTAACCCCTAAAGGAACAAGGTCAATAGATTACAGCTTCTCCCAGAAGTTCTCCACCAGAAACTGCTTAGAATTGGTCAAAACAGGATCATTGCAGCTGCTCCACTGGCTAGGTGCATTGCATATCACCCAAATGCACTATGAGGGTGCGTTGCATTTCAAAACTCCCTTCTGTAGGGTGCGATGGGTGAGAAATGACAAATGGCAATGTCATTCCGCGAGGTGGATAGGCAATTGAAGCTTCCAGAATCTTCTCCTGTGACACTTGCCTCACTGAATTCGACCAAGGATGAGTAAGAGGCCCTCAGTCTCCAAGTGGAAGCAAGAACTGACAGAGAGAAGACACTAATCAAATCACAAGCTGACTCATCCTCCCTACAGATATCTATATATGGATCCCTCATCCCAGAGATCCAGAGGCTGGAATTTTGCATATTGTAAGGAATTGTTGTTGGTTTCTAGAGACGAAACATTAGATTGTTGGGTGATTTATGCTTTGTTTGAGGTGAAGAGGGGCTTCTTTGCTGGGAGGTTGATGCTGGGAGGTTGATGCTGGGTCGGAACCACTGGTTGTAACTCCTCCTAGATCTTTTCTTGTTTATCAATAAAAACTATTTGAGTTCTCCTCCATGCTTTTGTATCATTGATGCTAGTTACATTTGTATGGTTAACTTAAATCTGATCCTAAGTTGTTTATGAATATATATCCATGTCTTTGTATAGTGCTCTACTTCTATGATCTTACAGGTACTTTGTGAAGCTGGGCATGCAAGGGAGCAGGTAGCTGGAGACCATCAAAGAAGAGAGGGATTGGATCAAAGGATTAGCGCAAGACACAGGTTGGTTCTTTCTATTCCTCTCTATCTATAATTCATAAAGGAAATACAAAAGTAGTTTTTCTCTGTTTGTTTCTAAGGTAGTTGTCACACCTTAGTGGGATAGAGTACTTCTAAATAGACACTTTTCCCTGTAACAAAATGGTGACTCCACTGGGGAATGTCTAATTAGTTTTTTTGTGTATCATTCTTTGTTTTTTGTTTCATAAACTTATAAGTAGCTTTCGAATTGCATTTGCCATAACAAATGCAAAGTAGATAACTGCTGCTTCAATCCATTCATTGGATCTGTTTATGATTCAAACAACTGATTCACAAAATATCTGATTTCCCTTGTGATGGCTCTTAGATCCTCCTTAGATCTACCCCTGATTGTTGCATTACTGATTGCTTTTTACTCGGCCAAAAACCAAGGACTGAACTGCAAACTGTGACCCGGAACCCGGACAGAGTCTCGTTTCTGGCCCAACGCAGGTACTGTTCAGAGATCCTGAATTTCAGTGCACTTCCCGAAGGGGAAACCTGTGTTGCATTTCAGATTCTCTGTGTTACAGGTGCGCTGATCAGACTAGCTCTGTGCAGCTGTGGTTCCTGTGCTTCATTCTTTCCAGTTCTATCCCTGAATTTTGCTGCCTGTGATACGTATATGTCTATTTGAAACCTCTTTTCCTCGCTGTTATTCTACCTCCTTTGTACAAAAGAACTGTATATTTTTTTGTGTGTTTGTTGAGTCGTTTACAGTTTCCCTTTGCAAAAGTAGCATAGTCGTACTATCGTCCTTTGATTTGAATCTGTCGCAAGTGTCGATTTCGATCATAGGAGAAAGTTTGATTGCTGTTGATGGTCAATTATCCTATTACTATTGCCTTTGGTCTGAATTTGTAATTTTCTAGTGTTAAGAACAAGTGTTCATTTCAAAATCGTAAGGTGTCGTAATCATCTTTGTTTTTGATTTCGAAAAAGAGCTTGTTTATATTTGTCGCTTGAAAAGAAATTCAGATTTGTACATCAACTTTGTTTTTAGCATCAATACTAAGAAAGTCGAAAACAAATACATGCATGTGCATTTGCATATAGACAGTTTGTTTGGCTTGATTTAGGAAAGTGCATTTACAATGTGCTCTTTGCTCTTTGTGAAAAGATTATGTCTTTCTTTTCCCCTAGTAGCTAGGATTTTCATTGCACAAAAGAGATAAAAGTTTGTTTATCATCTTTAGATTGCATTTTAGGAATTACATCTACATCTCGTGGTGAACCCGAAAGGCAAACTTCATAAACAAGATCAACTTAAAATAAATTCAATGAATCTAACAACGCTTTGGAACTTAACGCACAACATTTAGAGGTCTAGGCTAGAGACGTATTCCGGCGTCGTAAAGCCTGGTAACTGTTGTCCTCACTGATGGTTGGGTGATTCCTCCACTTTGAGATGATAAGTGCCAGTACGGACTTGTGCTCCCACGTACTGTCGAGTATATTTTGGGAGACCCCTATAGGCTTAAATCCTTTATCCTTAGGAAGCCGTGTTTGCCGCCTTATCGATCGCAATGCACTGAAAACAACATTCGGGAAGATTGACTGCCGTACCGTAAAAAGTATTCTTCAGTTTTGTGATTGGTTTGGTACTCCCTCTACCTAGATCTCTAGAGCAGTCCCTTTCGTTCCTTTTTAGACTCCTTAACGGAAAAGGTCCATCTGAGCACTTGTCACTTCAGGCTCATTAAGAATTGAAGGAGACTAGAGTCATCTTTTGTTTTTTCTCGACTCTTAAAAACTGAAAAAACACGTTGTGTCAAAGCGTCTAAAAATTTATTTTAAACAGAATATTCATTACCCCTTTCCTACGTTGATCTTGGGTGAGAAAATGGAGTCCAACAACCAAGGAATTCCCCTTGGAGGAAATCCTAGTCCCTTCTCCTCTTGGGGAGATGTTGGTGCACCCCATATGGCCACATCGTCGCTTCCAGGACTGACAATTGGTTTGCCTGTATGGCTCTTCTCAACCTCTGTCGTTCAGAACACCACTATTCCTGAACAATCGAATAAGCAATTAGACGAGTCCAGAGTTACCCACCAACCTTCTACTTCCTCTAATTCTTCCTCTCCTCCTTCCTCTTCGCTTGATGGGGCTGGTAAAGCCAAAAGTCAAGTTCCTAAGGAGAAGAAGGAAAAGAAGAAGAAAGAGAAGAAAAAGAAGGAGCCAAAAGCGAATGGGGGCAAACGAGTGTCGTCTAACGAAAATCCACACACTGCACCAACCAAGCCTAAATCGCCATGTGTCATTTTCAAAGGAGACCACTTTCACAGAGATTGTCCTTGCATCCCTCGGATCTTAAGGGATTGGTCTCCTCATTTGCACAACCTGGTGTCGTCAACCTCTGATGATCATGTTGAAAACACACCGTCAACTAGTGAAAGTGAAACCCCAGGACAAAAAGGAAAATATAAATTTCCTTGTAAACTATGCGAAGGTGATCATGCCGTCCACCGTTGTCCCTTCTTAGACGAAGCTAAAAGAGTTTTGGATGATTGTCCGGTTTCACCGTTACGACTTCCTCCTGGATATAAAAAACTCTTGCCGAGTCCGTCACTAGTTGAAAATCTGGCTGACCCGCTCAGGTGGTCGGCCAAAGCATCTATCATTGAAGATGAACCATCTAAATCCATACCAGACGAAAGTCAAAAGGTCGAGGCGACAGTTGACCCGGTCTTGCCTTCAGAGGTTCCATCTTCAGATGATACAATCATTGAAGAGAAAAAGGATGACATCGTCCAAATTCTTTTCATAGGCACAGACTCCAACGAACATGGGGGCAATTTACCCGTTCCTTTACCGCAGGAAGGAAGTTCATCAGAGTCGTACCCGGCCGTCTATTCGGTCCCACCTCCAAGCAACCTAGTTGTCTCCTTCGACTGGAATCAACTAGGCAGACCCCGTTTACCAGCTAGTGTACCATTCTGAATTATTGTTCAGATATATAGAATGGTTATGGCTGGTACCATCATAGATGAGGGGGCTTCTGTGAGTATACTTTCCTCAACTGCTTGGAAAGTTCTTGGTTCGCCACCGCTTTTGCCTGAGATGAGAAATCTGACAGGCTTTGATAAAGGAACCAGTCGACCGTTAGGGATCCTTCCCGATGTTCCCATAACATTGAGAGGGAAAACCTTTCACATGAATGTAATGGTAGTTCAAGGACCCCTGGATTACAATCTACTCCTTGGACGAGACTATATTTATTGCATGGGAGCAATTGTCTCCTCACTCTTTAGAGTAATGTGTTTTCCGCACGAAGGAAGAGTGGTCAAGCTCGTGGACCAGCTTTCATTCCCTGGATCATACAGAGAAAATAGTCATATACCATCCCTGAATGGTCTTTTCACGCAAGAAATGTCTCAATCTCCAGTCCGTCCTCCCGATGAGCGTGAGTAATTCAGAGGGATATGACTGAAACCCAGGGGGCATGCACCCTGGTCTGCTTCGGCAGGAAAACTTCGGGTATAGGGTAGGTTTCCGCGAGAGAATATGACTAGTCTGTACCCCCGTCCGTGATTGGAAGAGGGGGTTATTCTAGAACAAGATTCTCTTGTCAAAGTTATGTGAGTTGGCGAGCACCGCCACTCACCTTTGTTTATTTCGGTAAACATCGCTGGAGAAGTGTTTTGTTTGTGCTATGAATAGAACGATCTTTGGGTAACCTGTAAGAGGTAGGCCTCTCTCGGTAAAACAAATGTTTTAACGGACTAAAGAAGGGGTAACCTTGAAACTTTGTTTTATACCTGGGGGCATGCAAACCTTTTGGAATGCAAGCGAAGAGCGACTATTTATTTTTTAAATTTTTAGGACCTCTACCCCTTTAAACTCATAGGATTGGTCGTTTCCTAACTTGCATAAAGAAATGATGTGGGGAAAATCTCTAAAAGTTGTCGTTTTTATATGAGACATTCTTATCACAAGACTATATTAATCGAGCAGTTTTAGCACATAGTTCAAGCTCGTTAAAAAATAAACATAAGACATAAGCAAATGTTTCCACCCGCGTTTAAGCTCGTTAAAAAATGAACTATTCCCCGGTAAATAACCACCGTGAATGCAGTACTTCAGCCGTTAAAGCCTTGGTCGTGTTTGCACCGTCACCTCCACTTTTCATTGGCTGATCATTCACCTCCATTTGATTGTTTACCCGTTTTGAGGAACAGCTGCGAAGAGTGATTTCACTAGCCATCCTTGTGACACTGCCGTGATTGGAAAATTCCAAACCTTACCTGGAATCGTCTGCTACCCGTTTTATCACTCGTTCCTCAAAAGACGAGTCTCCTTTAAGCTCTTTTCAACTGACTCGTAAAATATGAAAAGATTGCTGAGCCATTGGCCTCTCCAGCTCGTTAAAGGGACAGGAAGTGCTATCCCTCATCTAGATTTTAATCTTTTTGGACCTGAGGGATTATTACACAAAAAGATCGAGCGCTTGTTTTTTTCGGCTCGTTAAAACTATCGAAAATCCATCCCTTCTGTATTGTTTTATACTTTTTCGGACTTAAGGGATTAGATGACGAAAAAGGAATTTTTGGAGTTACCTTTACGTTCCTTTTCAGACTCTCTAAAATTGAAAAGGACCGAGTTATCTTTGTCGTTAAACTCGTTAAAAAGATTAATAGTGACAAACTTGTCTTTAGACGAGAACGAGTTTCACTATCGCTAGGCTCGTTAAAACATAGCGATGGGTTTGCCCGAAGGGCAAATTATAGAACAAGCATATGTTATCCTCCTCAAGCTTGACAAAAATAAAGAGGTACTAGTCAGCAATGACTGGGGAAAAATTGGAAAGAAAACTCAAAGAAACTTTGTTGGTAGCAAGTCGCTCTTGAACATGACACTTCCACTTCGTGTCCGAGTCGGGTTGGGTTGTTTCATTCACCGGTCACATCACCATGGTCATGCCATACCATCCACATTTGCGGTTAATGCTACCAATCCATCACATCAGTGTCGCCGATATGTTCAAGAGAAGTCATCCGGAGAAGTCACCTGTGTCTCACCCACTACCATACATTATACTCCGTTCTTTCATGACCACCACCCTGAACCTTATATCATCAGATCGTTTTCACCTCCATCAAAATCATTTGCTCCATTCCGTGTCATCGATGTGGGATTCATTAAGGCCCTCCTGTGACGGATCACTTCTTGTCGACATCAGTTCATTATCCAAGAAGTTGATCTAGGAACACCCCATTCAGTACTTTGAAGCTTGCATGCCTCAATGGCAAGTTTCTCACTTCCGGCGACAGGTTTACATCAATGGCCTTTGATCGAAAGATTTTGCGTGGTGTTCGACGCCAAGTCCTCTATTCACACCACGTGAATTGTACTGTAGTACCTTGAGGATCATTATCATTATCGGTGATTCCTCTCGCACTTGTTAACAGTTTACATCATTGACTGGTAATCAAGCGATGTCTTTACATGTTCGACTTCAGAACATTTCTCACATGGATCGACTTGTACTTCGAGTGAAGATCAGACGAGATTGAAGACCCCGGACCTAGTTTCATCCATCCAGGCTGCGATATATATTCAAGGAAATAAAGACATTAAATGTACAACATTGCAGCACAGATAATCATCCTACCAAAAGGATGATGGCTCTATCAGAATCATCAGTCTATACTCAGACGATTGTCTGTCCTATGTACATGAAAATGAATTTATAAAGTTGAGCATGGGAATTCCTGCCTCAGCTAGATCATGAAAACAATATGAAGACAATGTATTGTATTGTATCTTATTACAGGTCTCCTCCCAGCATTGAAAGAACTTCGGATCCTCATAATAAAGCATTTCACCCGACACCAAAAGGTTAACGGCCTCATACTTTAGGGGGCAACTGTTATAGACATTTTTGTGCCCTACAAACCCAAGCATGAAATGTACATAAACCAAGGGCTCCTAAGTCCCTAAAAGTGTTGTTCTAACCCCTAAAGGAACAAGGTCAACAGATTACAGCTTCTCCCAGAAGTTCTCCACCAGAAACTGCTCAGAATTGGTCAAAACAGGATCATTGCAGCTGCTCCACTGGCTAGGTGCGTTGCATCGCACCCAAATGCACTATGAGGGTGCGTTGCATTTCAAAACTCCCTTCTGTAGGGTGCAATGGGTGAGAAATGACAAATGGCAGTGTCATTTCGCGAGGTGGAGAGGCAATGGAAGCTTCCAGAATCTTCTCCTGTGACACTTGCCTCACTGAATTCGACCAAGGATGAGTAAGAGGCCCTCAATCTCCAAGTGGAAGCAAGAACTGACAGAGAGAAGACACTAATCAAATCACAAGCTGACTCATCCCAGAGATCTAGAGGCTGGAATTTTGCATATTGTAAGGAATTGCTGTTGGTTTCTAGAGACAAAACATCAGATTGTTGGGTGATTTATGCTTTGTTTGAGGTGAAGAGGGGCTTCTTTGCTGGGAGGTTGATGCTGGGTTGGAACCACTGGTTGTAACTCCTCCTGGATCTTTTCTTGTTTATCAATAAAAACTATTTGAGTTCTCCTCCAGGCTTTTGTATCATTGATGCTAGTTACATTTGTATGGTTAACTTAAATCTGATCCTAAGTTGTTTATGAATATAGATCCATGTCTTTGTATAGTGATCTGCTTCTGTGATCTTACAGGTACTTTGTGAAGCTGGGCATGCAAGGGAGCAGGTAGCTGGAGACCATCAAAGAAGAGAGGGATTGGATCAAAGGATTAGCGCAAGACACAGGTTGGTTCTTTCTATTCCTCTCTATCTATAATTCATAAAGGAAATACAAAAGTAGTTTTTCTCTGTTTGTTTCTAAGGTAGCTGTCACACCTTAGTGGGATAGAGTAGTTCTAAATAGACACTTGTCCCTGTAACAATACCAAGGGGTCTTAGTAGTTACTGCAAATAAATATTGATCCGGAAACTTATCCTCTACAGGAGAATCTTATTTAGTATTTTGGATCCTAGACAATAAATCAGCTACTACATTTTGTTTCCTTGGTCTATCTAACACAGTAATGTTGAATTCCTGTAAAAGTAAGAGCCATCTTGTAACTCTACCATTAGTAATAGGTTTGTTGATTAGATATCTAATCGCAGAATGATCAGTATGGACAAAAGTTTCATAGCCTGTTATATAATGTCTAAACTTATTGATTGCATGAACAATAGCTAAGAACTCTTTTTCAATCACAGTATAGTTCAACTCAGTGGGAGTCAATTTTTTACTGCTATAGTAAATGGCATAAGGAACTAAATCCTTTTCACCCAACACAGCTCCTAGAGCTATATCTAAAGCATCTATAGAAATATGGAAAGGAAGTTTCCAATTTGGCCCTCTCAAGATGGGTGCTTCAGATATTCTTTTTTTCAAAGTTTCAAATGTTGATTGAAAATCAAGATCCCATTTGAATTCACAGTCTTTTGTAAGCAATTTGAAGAGTGGAGATGCTATTTTGGTGAAGTTCTCTATAAATCTTCTATAGTACCCAGTAAATCCCAGAAAACTTCTAACATATTTTTGACAATTTGGAATAGGAAGCTTGGAGATGACTTCAACTTTTGATCTATCAATTTTTATCCCATCCCCTAAAATGTGATGTCCCAAAACAATACCTTCAGTAAACATCATAAAGCATTTTTCATGACTCAATGAAAGGTTTGTTTCTTTACATCTTATAAGGACTTTTTCCAAATTCTTTAATTCCTCTTCAAATGTATTACCATAAACTGTAAAATCATCCATATAAACCTCTATACAATCATGGATTAGATCAGAAAAGATTCCTAGTACTGCTCTTTGGAATGTTGCGGGTGAATTAAATAATCCAAAAGGAAGCACTCGGTAAGAAAAAGTTCCCCATGGACAGGTAAATGTGGTCTTATCTTGGTCTTCAGGTGCTACCTGAATTTGATTATAGCCACTAAAACCATCCAAGAATGAGAAGTACTTTTTTCCTGCTAGAGTATCTAATACCTGATTGATAAGGGGCAGAGGAAAGTGATCCTTCAAAGTTACTTTATTCAATTCCCTGTAATCAATGCATACTCTCCATTTACCATTCTTTTTAGGTACTATAACCAAAGGAGAAACCCATCGGCTATCTGAAATTGGATAAATGAAGTTTACATTGAGTAGTTTTTGGAGCTCTTCTTTCACTATCTCCCTAAGGTTTGGATTCATCCATCTCTGAGATTTTCTGATTGGTCTACTATTTTCCTCGATGTATATGTGATGAATGCATGTCTTAGGGTCAATACCTTTCATATCAGTATACTCCCATGCAAATGCAGTAGAATTTTTTTGCAAGATTTTGGTTAGCTCTTCCTGTTGTGATTTTTCCAAATTTTTATTGATATTCAATGTTTTACCTAGAGAAATCTCAATGGCGGAACTACCAAACTCTTCCATAGAGTAAAGAGACATTTGTCTAGATGATAGATACTCAATGTCAGAATCTAACTGAAATTGTGTGTGGTCATATTCTGAAGATGTTTCAAAATTTTCTAATGTGTTCAGAATTTGACTATCTTCATTGATTTCATAAATGGTAAAGACACGTTGTATAGTGTCCTCATCATCGACCCATTTATTATCTCCTACTTCTCTAATTGCTTTTGTTGGAGGATACAAATTGAATTTCTTTGTCAAATTACCATCAGAAATGTATATATCCCCAGATCTACAACTAATGAAAGCATCAGCTGTGGCTAGCCAAGGTCTTCCTAAGATGAGTGGGTGCCCTCCTAAATTACTCTTGGGAGTCAAAATCATGAAATCTACTAGATATTCCCAAGAATATAAGGAGACCGAAATGTCTTCTAATACACCATCTGGTTTGATAATTGATCGATCTACAAGTTGCAGTAGAGTAGGTGTAAAAAGAAGATTAGGAAGTTTTAGCTGTTCCATAGTCTGTCTACTCATAATGTTGATAGCAGCCCCTAAGTCAATCAAAGTATTTGGAATTTCTACCCGATTTATATGTGTCTTGACAATTGGACTACCAGGATCTACATACTTCTACATGGTAAATTTTCTCATCATGATATCTGCAATTTTTCCTACCGGGTGAATTCTTCTTGTATCTCTTGGTTTCCTTCCTAGTCTTTTGAGACTCAACTCCTTTATTGTTTTTGCTAGAATAGGAATCTCTCTAATGGCTTGTAGCAAGGGAATCTTGAAATAGAAATTCTTTAATTCATCTAGGAAATCATAGTCTGGCAACAAGATTTGTTTTTCCACTCCTTTGTCAATTTGTAATCTTTCAGGAAAAGGAGGTGTGGATGAAGATGCAGGTTGCTCAACTATAGGAGTTGTGGGGGTTGACTCTTTTTCTTTTTCTTTTTGAGTGCCTGGGTTTTGAAGAGATGCTTCAGAACCCTTATTGGCTTCAAGAGAATCTCCTCAGAAATACTTTGCTTTTGAGCATCTATAGAAGGATTTTCTAAAACTCTACCAAATCTGAGTTGTACATCATTGAGACGAACAATCACATAGGTAGGAAATTGTTGTCCTTCTACAATGTAAGAATTTTGAGGATTTTTATTATTGGGATTTGGAAATGGCTGGGAAGGTAGTTGATTTGTCTTCTGTTGGAACGGAAGCAAGAGTTGAGAATTTGGATTTTGTTGAGAAGGTTGTTGTTGTTGTGGAAATGGTAATGAAAGTTGTGGATTCTGATTTGGAAGTTGTGGAGCTTGTTGATTTTGAAAAGATGGAGGATATTGATAAAATTGAGCAAATCTCCCATAAGGATTTTGCATACCTTGTACCCATGATTGAAATGGATTTTGAGGTTGGGACCAAGGTTGTTGCCAAGGATTCCAATTTGGTGGGGGTTGAAAGTTCATGGGGTTGTTAAACCCTTGATTTTGTTGCCCCTGCCAAGGTCTCCTTGAAACAAAGCAGAGAGACTCAATTGAATTTGGATCTTCTTGAAAGACAGCTTTGAGCCCAGGAATTGAAGGAAAATCCTTGGTCTCATGGATTTCTGAGAAAATCATACATGTTTCTACAACTTTTTCATCCAAGGGGCTTCCCTTAGAACATGTTTCTTCCTACATTTCAGAAAAAATATAGCCAAAGCTTCAGATTCTGGTTTCTGCTTGTTTTGTATTTTAAGGGTGTCTAGTTGCTCACTAAGGCTCCATAAGATATCAGTTTTGAACTCATCAAGAATATTGCCAATCTCAGCCCTACTTACTGATCCAGTTGCAGATTTGTTTTCTCTAATGAGATAAGTATCTCTAGGCCCTTTTCCGGTTTTAGATTTTCCCCTCGAGAGATGGACACATAGTTCTTCTATATCATGAAGTGGAAGTTGAGAAATATCTCCCTTTCCCATCATGTTTAAAATATCTATCCATTCATCTCTAATGGCTTTTAATAGAAGGGCTTTCAAGGTCTCCTCATCTAGGTTACTCATTTTTTCTCTTTTCAGGTTGTATTGAAATCTTTCAAGTAAATCCTCCAAGTTTTCATCTTCTTTTTGCACCATTTTGAATACTTCATCCTTATGATTGATGGGCATGCAATAGTCCAGGTATCTATCCAAAAATGTTTGTTGCATATCATTCCAAGTCCTAATAGATTGAGTGACTAATCCCATGAACCATTTCAAAGCAACTCCCTTCAATGTTGAAGGAAACAATTTGAGTTTTTGAGAGTCTTCCATATAATCATAAGTTTGGCATACGACTTCAAACTCAAATAGAAATGTTTCAGGATCCTCACTTCGCAACCCATAAAAGTTTGGGAGCACAGATGGTGAGATGTTTTTCATTGTTGTATGATATTCCTCATCAACTATAGGAAATCCAAACGAGTTATCTCCATCCCTATTTCCCCCATTGTTACCTCTACCTCCTCCATTGTTTCCTCCTCCTCCAAATCCGTTTACTACTTCCTCTGTCATGATAGTTTCCTTAGATATTTCAGAGTCCTCTGGTTCCTCTACTAATGGCGAATGAGGAGGAATTTCCCCCTCTTCTTCTTCAGGTGATTCTACTTTCTTGATTACAATTTGTTCTCCTGTAGAAGTAAAGAAAGGTTCTTTTCCTAAGTCAGATTCGATGGATAGTGTGGGAGAGTCTCCTAATTCAGCTGCTGCCCCTTGAATTCTAGGAATCCTAAGGCTAGGAGTGTGAGTTGGAGATGATGGAGGTGTATCTTGTCTATTCCTTGAAGTAGATAGAGTTGTAAAAATCGAACTCTTGGCTCTAGCTATAAACCTTCCCCTAGAATATCTTGATTTATGCATGTCATTTTTTTTAAATTTTTCTTCAAGTCGGGCTAATAATTCTCTTTCTGATCTTCCAGGTCACACTAGGTGCAAGAAGAGAGCATACTCAAGGAATTATTGAACCAATAACTCTCTTTTCTGATCCTCCAGATCACACTAGGTGCAAGAGGAGACCATACTTTGAGAAGTTATCAATTTTTACCTTCCTTGAAATTTTCCTCCTTTTTTTTTTTTTTTTTTTAAGAAATTGGCTACCTAGTTTCACTTCCCCGGCAATGGCACCAAAATGTTTGGTCAATTTTGAGTGTCCTAAATTGCTATATTAATTTTCAATCCAGGAGTCGTAAACTGTTGAAGTGCGGCGCACTATATGTGCAAGATAACCTATTTCTTACTTTTTGTCGTTTTTGATTTTTAGTTAGTTTTTTGGTTTATCTTCGTTGGTTCCCTAATGTAAGATGGAAATTCTAAAGACAAGTATGGATAAAAGTGTTCAAGGAAATGACGTCCTTTAAAATGATTTCCAAAACTTCAAACTTGCAAAAAGTTTTTAAAACATGCAATGATGAAAGTAATTCCTAAAAGAGAGTGAAAATATGCCACTATTCTAATTAAACAAAGAGTGAACTATTGATCATGAAACCCAGTATCCTTGCTGCTGTATAAATAAAAAAAAGAAACTGAACTCAAAGAATCCAAAAATTGCAAGAAAAGTAAACTAAAATCAAACTACATCAACTCATATTCTGACCCCTCACCATTTGTCTCGCTTTGGCTTTCGGAGGTAATCATAAACAACTTGAGCAATCTGATATCTAATTTGCAGAAAATAAAACTAGTATCAAACTACACACTCATACTTCAATCCCTCACCATTAGTCTCGCTATGGCTTTCGGAGGTAACTGAAAATGACATGAGTAATTCAATATCTATCTTGCAGAAAAGTAAACTAATATCAAACTACACACTCATACTTCAATCCCTCAGCATTAGTCTCGCTATGGCTTTCGGAGGTAACTGAAAATGACATGAGCAATTCAATAACTAACTTGCAGAAGAGTAAACTAATATCAAACTACACACTCATACTTCAATCCCTCACCATTAGTCTCACTATGGCTTTTGGAGGTAACTGAAATGACATGAGCAATTTAATATCTATCTTGCAGAAAAGTAAACTAATATTAAACTACACACTCATACTTCAATCCCTCACCATTAGTCTCGCTATGGCTTTCGGAGGTAACTGAAAATAACATGAGCAATTTAATATCTATCTTGCAGAAAAGTAAATGAGCAAAACTGAAATAAATAAAACAGTGCTGGAACTAAGAACTAAGAAAAATAAATCAGCAGAAGGACAAGAATAATTCCATGTCATTAGTCATTGTAAAACTATGTGCAAATGCCTGGGATGCCTACTGTAATATGAAACAAAGACACTGATCAGTTAACAGCATTATAAGGCATAAAAAACTATGGACAACAATCAACTTTAATACCATAAGAAGTGCAATATATACAAACGAATGATTATGGCATAAGGAATGTAAAGAAATAAAGCATGAAACTATACAGCAATTAATAAAACCTTGGTGTGTACAAGGGCCCTTTGCACAACCTCGGGTAGTCAGCAATCAGCCACAAATTGAGCTTATAAACAGAGTCTTCTCATGTATTAAAATGCAGTCATAACACAGAAATAATGTCACGGAACAGTGGGCTCATTAGCAGTCAAAATTACATTACAAAAGCTAGCTACTATGCGTATGAGAACGCATTATTTATAACAGAGGATGACATAACTACTTTCCTAAAATCTGCGTTGATAAAAGACACGTGAACAACCACGTCCAGGAATCTAGCATTATGGCTGTCGTGAAGATTAAATCTATGGAGGGTGGCTGTTGGATTCGGCTTATGGAGCAGTCCACAGGTGTTGATATGTCTCCTGAGATTTAGGAACGGCCACGCAAGTCTTCACGTGGTGAAAAACAGAGTTCTGTCACCATAGGACTCTTAGGTTGACCACCGCTTGACTATCTTTGACCACGACCTTCTTTGGTGAATTCGACTAAGCCAATAGGACTCAGTCCATGTCCACGTCATTTCCAACATGCCTATGTGGCTCGATTTGCCTAAAGACACCTGTAACATAGACTTTAACAAAAAGGCTGCAGAAAGTTGAACTGGCTGTGGAAAGTGACAAGATTCCGCAGCTCTATGAGAAAAAATCTAATTCAAACAGCAGACACAAAACATAGTCAGGAAACCACTTTATATGCTCTTTTAAACTAATATTCAATGATGTTGACAGCTTAGGAGGTCCAGGTAAGTGGAAAAATTCTAGAAAGGTGTATAGGAAAGATGTAGGTTTGGGACTCAACAAGAAATATGATGGTGGTGATGTATTCTTGGGGGATGACAAGAAGGCTATATTCATTGGTCTTGGGAAAGTAAAGTTGAAGCTAGAAGGTGGAAGGGTTAGAACACTTCCGGGTGTTCTGCATATTCCTGCATTAGCTAGAAATCTGATTTCTGTTAGCAAGCTGGATGATGCAGGTGTAAAAACCGTGTTCGAGAAGGATACTTGCAAGATGGTTCAGGGAGCATTGGTATTGATGCGGGGAGCTCAGATTGGAACTCTATACAAGCTGCAAGGTAGCACTGTTGTTGATGGGTGCAATAGTTCCGTGGTTCCTGAAAGTGGAGTAGAAAATCTACTGGTCTCTGGAGAAAAGACCATGATGTGGCATCAAAGGCTTGGACATATTGGAGAGAAGGGCCTTCAAATACTTCATGGTAAAGGTATGGTAAAAGGTATGAGTAATAGCTCTCTAGATTTTGATTTCTGTGAAAATTGCGTATATGGGATGCAGAATCGGGTGAGTTTCCCCTTTGGTAGTAAGAGGGAAAAACAAATATTAGAACTTGTACACAGTGATGTGTTTGGACCTGTGAAGGTTCCATCACTGGGTAAGTCTGTGTACTATGTATCATTTATAGATGACTTCTCAAGGAATACATGGATATATTTTCTTAAGAAAAAGTCTGAAGTCTTTGACAAGTTTAAAGAATTTAAGGCTCTAGTGGAAAACCAGACAAAGAAAAAGATAAAGGTGCTGAGGACAGATAATGGTGGAGAGTTTTGCAGTAAGGAATTTGAAGAATTCTGCAAGAAGTGTGGTATAGCATGGCAGAAGACTACTCCATATACACCTCAACAAAATGGATTTGCAGAAAGAATGAACAAGATGTTGATGGAAAGGGAAAAAAGCATGCTCAGTGGTGTCAGGTTAGTACAGGAATTCTGGGTAGAAGCGGTGGATACTGCATGTTACCTGGTCAATAGGTCACCTTCATCAGCGTTGGAGGATAAGAATCCACAAGAGGTATGGACTGGTAAGAAACCATCTCTTTCAGTATTTAGATGTGATGCATATGTACATGTTCCAAAGGAGAAACGAACCAAGTTGGATAGTAAATCTGAAATGGCATCTTTATTAGGTATAAGGATGGTTTAAAGAGTTATAAGCTTTGGAACCCACTAACAAGGAAGGTTGTGTATAGTCGAGATGTGGTGTTCAGAGAGGTGAAAGATGTTATTAAACATGAATTCCAACCAAAGGAACCTGAGAAGATAGAGTTTAAGCTAAAGGAGGAAGAATCATACTCTACAACAGAGGAGGAATCAGAAGATGAAGAGCGACAAACTCCGTCTGTGAGAAGGTCAGGTCAAGAAAGAAGGTAGCCAGAAAGGTATAGTCCATCTTCTTTCTGTTCAAATTTTGCTTTGTCTGTTACTAATGATGATCCTAGAACTGTGAAAGAGGCAGTGTATTCAGAGGATGGAAAACTCTGGAAGGAGGCCATGGTTGATGAAATGGCATCTTTGCACAAAAATGAGGCTTGGGATCTGGTGGAGTTGCCGGCTGGAAGGAAACCCATAGGCAGCAAATGGGTGTTCAAGAAGAAGACAAATGCAGAAGGAAAGGTGGAGAAATACAAAGCTCGGTTGGTAGCAAAAGGTTACTCCCAGGTGCTGGGAATTGATTTTGGTGATTTTTTTCTCCTGTTGCCAAGGTAACTTCTATTAGATTACTTTTATCTCTTGCTGCTACTTTTGATTTTGAGGTAGAACAAATGGATGTGAAGACAAAATTTCTTCATGGGGATCTGGAAGAGGAGATCTACATAAAACAACCTGAAGGCTTTGCGGTGAAGGGTAAGAAAGAACTGGTATGTAAGTTAAAGAAGTCTTTGTATGGATTAAAACATTCACCAAGGATGTGGTATCATAAATTTGATACATTTATGCGGGGACTTGGCTTCACCAGAAGCAAAGAAGATCACTGTGTGTATTTTAAATTAATTGGTGACCGTGTTATTTATCCAATATTGTATGTGGATGATATGTTGCTGGTTGGAAATGACAAAGAAATTATCCAAGATTTTAAGACCCAATTGTCCTCCAAATTCGACATGAAAGATCTTGGTGCTGCAAACTATATTTTGGGCATGGAAATTAAAAGAGATCGGGCAAAGAGGAAGATCTGGTTAAACCAGAGGAAGTATGTCGTGACAATATTGCAGAGGTTTAATATGTAGGATAGTAAACCAATGAACGTTCCTGTTCCTGTAGAGGTGAGGTTATTTGCTGAACAGTGTCCTAAGACACAAGAAGAGGAAGAGGACATGTCTCGTGTTCCATCTACAAGTGCAGTCGGTAGCCTGATGTATGCAACGGTCTGTACTAGACCAGACATTGCACATGCAGTGGGAGTATTGAGCAGGTTTATGTCAAAACCAGAAAAGGAGCATTGGACAGCAGTGAAGCGGGTTTTCAGGTATTTGTGTGGCACTAGTGATTATGGTTTGTGCTACCAAGGAAGAACAGGATTGGATAGAGTGTTGGATATTCATGGCTTTGTTGATGTAGACTGGGTTGGAGACCTGGATCAGAGAAGATCGACAAGTGGGTATGTGTTTAACCTATTTGGAGTTGCAGTTAGTTGGATGAGTAAGAAACAATCTGTAGTGGTACTATCAACTACAGAGGCAGAATACATGGCAGCCACTCATGCAAGCAAGAAAGCAGTTTGGTTGCAGAGATTCTGTTCAAGTATGGAGTTAGTACAGGAAGATATAAGGATAGATTGACAGCCAAAGTGCAATTTTCTTGGCAAAGAACCCTGCATATCATTCAAAGACAAAGCACATTGATGTTCAGTATCACTTTGTGAGGGATATGATAGAAGACAAAATGTGTCGCTAGTAAAGGTGGACACTTTGAAGAATACTGCAGATGCATTGACAAAATCTGTGACCTCTGAGAAGTTCTCTTGGTGTAGAGAGACAGTGGGCATTTCAGGGTTGGAAAAATGACTAAACTCTCTTGTGACCCCCCGTGGAAAGAAAACAAGAAGTGGGAGAATGTTGGGTTGTGTTATATTCTTTCCACGTAGTTAACAGGGGGTTTGAGGGGTACCTGTAACCCCACTTTTGAACCCTATGTTAGGATGGTCGGACCCACCTATGGTTTTGTGCATGATTTTCGCACATGTTTTTGGACGCGATGGTTTTCGGTCCATAGTATTGGATGCTTCGTCATGTATAAATATGTATTGTAACATTGAAAGGAACATAATTAAAAATCAAGTTGGTAGTTGTTGGGTCGTTAATATGCCATTATTATTGTCACTTGTGAACGTTTATTCCACCCATTTCTACCATTCTTCATCATGTCATTTATTATAATTTATTATATAAATCCATTTTATGATGATTCATGCTCTTACATTATTTATTCTCCTTTATTTCTAATAAATTGATTATTATGCATTATTTTACCAATGATAGTTCTAATAAATTGGTTGTAACATTATTCACCATTTTTAGCCTCCAAGGTAACTTCCAGATTGAAGATTTGATTTTTAAATCTGCCAACTCAGAAATTCGCTGGTTTAAGGAGTGACAGTTTTGCGGTTGAGATTCTGAGCAAATGAAGACGAATTTGGAAAATCCGGAACATGGGTTTTGTCCATAACGGGCCCAATTATCTTCCTAAAGAACAGTTTTCCCAAATTCGGCTTGTACAGGGAGAAACGCAGGGTTCTTTGAGCACGATTTTCTCAGATTTGCAGTTGCGGCCGCCCTCCAAACTTTAGCTGTAAACCCAGATCCGTCTTGCTTTTGTTGAAGAGATGAGAGGGAATATATTTTCTTGTTGATCATCTGGTTAGAATCAACCTAAATTTGTAAAACAAATCATGTTGTAATTATCTATGCTCTCTGATCTTTCTCTATTTAAATGAGAGCAAAGGTCAGAGAGGGGGAGACTTCAGGGTGATTTCAGAGGGATTCGAATGATGGAATTGAGGATGAATTAGAGATTCAGAATTGAGGATGGCAGAGAGAATGGATAATGGCTGAGAGATTGGGAGATTTCTTGTTGTAATCCATTGAAACTCTTCTTTGATATTTTAATATAAATCCAGTTGCCATTTCATCTTTGATCCTGAAGTAACCCAGCGGCATCCGCTGGTGGCTAAGGGCCCAGCCTCCGGTGGAGTACGCTGCTGCTGTATTATATCTTTATGCTTCATGTGTGGTTTGATTTCTTTCGTTTACTCTATTCAGTAATCTGATGCACTTTACTGTTTTACATATCAACGCTGTTATATATATTTGATTGGATACTATTGTTATTTTCAACAGGAATGCTATATTATCATTTTAACCTTGTATCACATTTCTATTCCTTTTGATAATTGATATAACATTGCTGTTCCTTACAGATTGACATTCGGTTACAGATTAACCGCGCTGTATGTTCCTAAATCGGTACAATTGTATGATGTATTATTAATTTGTGACTGCCGTTTATTCGGGATTGCTGTTCCGTTACAATTGCTGTTACTCTATAACTGTGATTCATGCATATTGTATCGAAGCTCAGATTACTGTCCCTTTTAATGATAAGTGTGTTGCGTGCTTGATTTGGATTGCTGTACATTCATATTCAGTTGCTATTCCATTTCTGAATTGTTGTTTCATTTCTATTGCTGTTCTATTTCCTTTTGCTATTCCATTTCTGAATTGTTGTTTCATTTCTATTGCTGTTCTATTTCCTTTTGCTATTTCATTTTACTTTCTGCCATTCCATTTACTTGCATTTACTGTTTTAGTGTGAGAGAAGGTCTAAAGCTGTAGTGAGTCAGCAAGTCGCTGCTTAGCTCCCAGATCTTTGGTCCATGCTCTAATTTCCTTTCCATCAGTTTCTAGAGGGATGGGTTATCGCTTCCGCACCCTTGACTGATGCAATGCTTGGTGTGATTTAGCCTTTTGAAGTAGTTAAGTTGTAGACATGCACCCATTTACTTTGTTGTTCATTTCTATTGATTAATTGCACTAGTTTGCTTTGAAAGTGAAAAAGTGTTGTTCCATTTCGAAAAGGAACAGCAAAATGTGAAAGTGAAAAAGTGCTGTTCCATTTCGAAAAGGAACAACAAAAAGTGAAAGTGAAAAAGTGCTGTTCCATTTCGAAAAGGAACAGCAAAAAGTGAAAATGCAAAAGTGCTACAGCAAAATGTGAAAATGATGTCCCTTTGAAAAAGGAACAGCAGAAACGACAAAAATGCACACAAATGCTGTCCCTTCAGAAAAGGAACAGCAAAATACACAACCATAAAATGCAAGCACGCAAAGAATGAATTAGTTGTTCACTGTATTGAAGCTGAGGATGGGTCACAGTTTGAATGAAGCAACACCTGAAACACAAAATATAAAAGAAATTAGAAAAGAAACAACATTTTATTTAAAAACAATATGTAAATTAAGTTACAACCACTATGATATTATGTAAAAAAAATGATCTTTTTGAAAAATGTTTTGGCAGCAGTGACAAGACATGAATCTTCAAATTGAAATCAATTCTTCATTTCTTCTATTATGAATCCGTTAGGTAATGACTTAGATGAAATTCCTTTGTTTCATTTAAAATTTCTTTCAAAAATCACTCGTCCATAAATTGACCTTCTTTATTTTCCCAAGACCTGCAAAAAAACGAGTATCTTCCTGCAATAAAACATTAAATCATGAAGAAAGAGAGGCGTACGGGCTCCCCTAATCCAAGAATTATGCAAAAAAACTAACAGGTAGTTACTCTGTAGAACAAATCCATGGAGAAAATAACAAAGTAAAATTTATTTGTCACCTGCGGGAGAGCAGTGACCAATCATGCTATCCTACAGTGTTTTAATCACAACTTCTTTGCTTTTCGTTGAAATTGAGTGATTCCAAAGCAAAATGAGAGATAATTCAAAGGTTTATCTCCATTAGAAACAGGTTTTAAATATTCAGTGATATGATATGTCAATTTTAGTTAGAACAACCTGCATAATAGAGTCATTGTCGATTACCCAGCTTAGACCAACAGTTGATATTTCAAGCGCAACTTTTTCGTTTGATGTCGGATTCGAATGATTCAAATTGGAAGTGAAAATAGATTCATTTATTTATTTCCAATAGAAACAGGTTTTGAAGAGAAGAAGAATTGATAGGTCAACTACTGTAAGGAACAACCGGAAAGACATAGTTTTAAGGGTGCTGATTTACGATAGACAGTCAGTATTTTAATCATAACTTCCCCATACGATATCTAAAATGAGTGATTCCAATTGCATTGTAAATTAGATTCATAGGGGGATCTACCATAGAAAAAGGTTTTAAAAATTCATTCATTTAGGCCTCCAAAAACTGACTGTCCCAACTCTGTTCCTGAGCTGCCCACTAGACACCCTGTCAATGTTTTGTTTCTAACTTTTTCGTTTCAAATCCAAATTGAGTGGTTCAAATTGGGTTAGAAAGTAGACATCAAGGGCTACCTAGGGTAGAAACAGGTTTTAAAAATATTCACTTTTGGTCCCTCAAAACATGACTGTCCCGACTGTTTTTCCCGAAAGTTCATCAAGCCCGCAAGCCAAAAAAAAATGATATTCAAGCATTTTTTCAAATTGGTGATAAAAAATGAAAATGAGTGTTTGTAGAAATTATTATTTCTATTATGATTCATCTACATACACAAATAGATTGAAATATTTATCACCGATGTTGATTTCAATAGCGTGTTGCAACAAAAGAAACAACTAGTTTTACAAAAATAAAAAAAATGTGTTTGTTTTATTTCTTTATTTATTTTATTTTCTCCACTATCCTACTCTTCTTTGAGAATTGAATATGTTTATGTATAAGAGTATTTCCAGTGGAACCATGTTAGAAATAAGGCCTCATATATGCACATACCCAAATTCGAAAAATGCATGTTGATAAAAATTAGGGTATGAGAAGCCAACTTCCCTTGAAAAGATGGTTTCAAAAATTTTGAAGTATGGAGTGATGATGCAAACACGTGATGGAGTGAAACCAATCTTCAATATATCCGTTACTTTCTTGATTTCCCATCATACCATGAAGTTCTTGAGCTTTTAAAATGGTTTGTTGGCGTAACCTACAAGAAACCTCATTTTTTTCCATAGCTTCTACAATTTTTGAATTTAAAACATTCTGAATCTCATTGTAAATTTTCTTTGATAGCGCATGTGAGATAGAATGGGTGGGAAGGGTGGGTAAATTTGGCAATTCAACACTGTAAGCATGTTGTACTGGTTTATTGCGGTGAAGGTGTGGAATTAGTTGAGCAGGAAATTCAAAAAAATGTTGGGCAGTTTCTTACCATAACAGAAGATGTCCTTCATGTGTTCCTTCGAAGCTCCTTCTTCCAATATTCCTGTCAATTAGTTAGTGAAATGGGTGGTGCTTACATCACCACTTGAGTGAAATTATGTGATTTATTTTTCAAAATTTCTATTTTTTTCCTAGTCATTCACAAAAATTCAAACATCTACTTCTACACAATAAAGCAAGAGCAAATCTGTTAGGAAAGCGGACAGTGGAGCAGGGCTTTTACATGCTCCATACGCAGGTTCTTACCTTCCGTTTTTAAAATCCAACTCTTCCCTAACAGGCACTCATCAGATTCAAACTACTCTTTAGAAATGGCTACACTCTCCCCGGCAACGGCGCCAAAATGTGGGGCGATAAAAATGTGTCCTTTGAACCCCTAATTACCTTCACATTAATTATCAATCCAGGGACGACTTTTTATTTCAAGAGTGTACTCAGTCTGAGGCGGCTATTTACTCAAGAGTAATGTTTTGTAGTACAGTGCTTAAAATGCAAAAGTAAATGAAAACTTAAAAAAGAAATCTAACAACAACATAAACTCAAATGCTCTGAAATCCAACTATTCACTCAGCAAACATCAATTGAGGATATAGTAGCAATAACTCATTCCTCTGGATATTGATGCAATTGAAATCAAACTGGAACAAGACAATCAATCTGGGAACGAGGAAGCAATAACCAATGTTCTCTACAGTTGACAGTCCTGCTTTAAAGCAATCAAAAGGAAATCGAACTTGAACTAAAGCTGCCATTGAAAGTAAACTAGGAGAACTCTTTAAAAGCAAACTAGTGTAATTAATCAATAGAAATGAACAACAAAGTAAATGGGTGCATGTCTACAACTTAACTACTTCAAAAGGCTAAATCACACCAAGCATTGCATCAGTCAAGGGTGCGGAAGCGATAACCCATCCCTCTAGAAACTGATGGAAAGGAAATTAGAGCATGGACCAAAGATTTGGGAGCTAAGCAGCGACTTGCTGACTCACTTTAGCTTTAGACCTTCTCTCACACTAAAACATAAATTCAAGTAAATGGAATGGCAGAAAGTAAAATGAAATAGCAAAAGGAAATAGAACAGCAATAGAAATGAAACAACAATTCAGAAATGGAACAGCAAAAGGAAATAGAACAACAATAGAAATGAAACAACAATTCAGAAATGGAACAGCAACTGAATATGAATGTACAGCAATCCAAATCAAGCACGCAACACACTTATCATTAAAAGGGACAGTAATCTGAGCTTCGATACAATATGCATGAATCACAGTTATAGAGTAACAGCAATTGTAACGGAACAGCAATCCCGAATAAACGGCAGTCACAAATTAATAATACATCATATAGTTGTACCGATTTAGGAACATACAACGCGGTTAATCTGTAACCGAATGTCAATCTGTAAGGAACAACAATGTTATATCAATTATCAAAAGGAATAGAAATGTGATACAAGGTTAAAATGATAACATAGCATTCCGGTTGAAAATAACAATAGTATCCAATCAAATATATATAACAGCGTTGATATGTAAAACAGTAAAGTGCATCAGATTACTGAATAGAGTAAAAGAAAGAAATCAAACCACACATGAAGCATAAAGATATAATACAGCAGCAGCATACTCCACCGGAGGCTAGGCCCTTAGCCACTAGCGGATGTCGCTGGGTTACTTCAGGATCAAAGATGAAATGGCAACTGGATTTATATTAAAATATCAAAGAAGAGTTTCAATGGATTACAACAAGAAATCTCCCAATCTCTCAGCCATTATCCATTCTCTCTGCCATCCTCAATTCTGAATCTCTAATTCATCCTCAATTCCATCATTCGAATCCCTCTGAAATCACCCTGAAGTCTCCCCCTCTCTGACCTTTGCTCTCATTTAAATAGAGAAAGATCAGAGAGCATAGATAATTACAACATGATTTGTTTTACAAATTTAGGTTGATTCTAACCAGATGATCAACAAGAAAATATATTCCCTCTCATCTCTTCAACAAAAGCAAGACGGATCTGGGTTTACAGCTAAAGTTTGGAGGGCGGCCGCAACTGCAAATCTGAGAAAATCGTGCTCAAAGAACCCTGCGTTTCTCCCTGTACAAGCCGAATTTGGGCAAAATGTTCTTTATGAAGATAATTGGGCCCGTTATGGACAAAACCCATGTTCCGGATTTTCCAAATTCGTCTTCATTTTCTCAGAATCTCAACTGAAAAACTGTCACTCCTTAAACCAGCGAATTTCTGAGTTGGCAGATTTAAAAATCAAATCTTCAATCTGGAAGTTACCTTGGAGGCTAACTCTGCCTCCCTTACTGATATATTGTTCATTCCATTGCCTTGCCGTCAGCACCACCCCTTTCATATGCTTTATGGTTATGGGACCCATTTTCCAATTGGAGGGGGAATGTATGCATTATGGGGTTGTATGTGATATGATTACTGCACTTTGACATACCTTGTTGATTTGACAACATATTAGTATTGCATGTATACATAAGTTTTTCTAATTGCAATTTTGCATGCATTTTATCTGTTGCTATTCAAAGCTAACACTATGGATTCAAGCACATTGTATGCAAAATAGTGCTTTGTTTACAGGAGAACAACAAGTATGGGCAGAATTCTATTTCGTAGCATGACCACACTATTGCACTTCATAGTAGAGGCTCGCGAACGTGAACAATTCTTCAGACATGATGTGCTTCTCTGGATTCCACCTTTTGCATCACTTTCAGTGCCAACTCTGTCTACATCAGCTTCAACAACTGTCAGTCCATATATGTCATTCCACATTTTTTGGAGGTAAAACTTGAGGTAAAATTGCATAGTTTTCTAATTTATTATGAATTTAGGAGAATTTGATCAAAATCTATTTTGAGCATTATTTGTCATCTTTCATTCCACATCTTTACCACTTCCCCTTTTTCAGCAGCATATCATTTTCGAGTGTGGGGAAGTGTCCCTTTTATTCATTATTTTCTTATAACCACATCATTCATATTGCTATTCTTATTCACTCTCAACACCTCCCTTATTTCATGTTGTTTTACACCAAGCATAGAATTTAACAGCTGGTAGCAACCACCTCTATTTGTTTTCTAGCATCGCATGAGGACATGCTAATTTTTTAGAGAGGGGGAGGAATTTCTATGCATGATGGATGTTTTCTACTTTCTTCCTTATTTAAGGCATACAATTTCATTTTTACACAGTGCAGAAATTGATTTCCCTAATATCTTTAAAACTATGAACTCAATTCTTGTGATCTCTAGGAAACACAGACATACTATTGAAATACACATACCTAGATAAATTCAAGAAATATTGGTTCATAAAATTTCGGAAATCATGCACTCTCACTTACAGCCATTTTGTTTATATCCCATGATCCATGCATCAAAACGATCTGATTTTTGGATCATAAAGGCCTTCATATATTACAAATCTACTTGCAACATTTCAACAAAATCTGGTTTGTAGTTTTGACAAAATGGTTAATGAAGTTTGTTGTTATCTATATCACATTTTGTTGCAACTTCATATATACATATAATTGAATGTCAATGTAAAAATTGTTATGCCTTCATCAAGATTACTAAAAGTGAATATTCATTAATTAAGGAAGCATTCATTTATTCTCAAATTTTTATTGCTTGGTTAACACATGGTTTTTGTCTTTGGGTTGCATGAGGACATGCAATATATTCAGTTTTCGTTGCATGAGGACATGCAACATATTGAGTGTGGGGGTATGTTGGGTCGTTAATATGCCATTATTATTGTCACTTGTGAACGTTTATTCCACCCATTTCTACCATTCTTCATCATGTCATTTATTATAATTTATTATATAAATCCATTTTATGATGATTCATGCTCTTACATTATTTATTCTCCTTTATTTCTAATAAATTGATTATTATGCATTATTTTACCAATGATAGTTCTAATAAGTTGGTTGTAACATTATTCACCATTTTTAGCCTCCAAGGTAACTTCCAGATTGAAGATTTGATTTTTAAATCTGCCAACTCAGAAATTCGCTGGTTTAAGGAGTGACAGTTTTGCGGTTGAGATTCTGAGCAAATGAAGACGAATTTGGAAAATCCGGAACATGGGTTTTGTCCAGAACGGGCCCAATTATCTTCGTAGAGAACAGTTTGTCCAAATTCGGCTTGTACAGGGAGAAACGCAGGGTTCTTTGAGCACGATTTTCTCAGATTTGCAGTTGCGGCCGCCCTCCAAACTTTAGCTGTAAACCCAGATCCGCCTTGCTTTTGTTGAAGATATGAGAGGGAATATATTTTCTTGTTGATCATCTGGTTAGAATCAACCTAAATTTGTAAAACAAATCATGTTGTAATTATCTATGCTCTCTGATCTTTCTCTATTTAAATGAGAGCAAAGGTCAGAGAGGGGGAGACTTCAGGGTGATTTCAGAGGGATTCGAATGATGGAATTGAGGATGAATTAGAGATTCAGAATTGAGGATGGCAGAGAGAATGGATAATGGCTGAGAGATTGGGAGATTTATTGTTGTTATCCATTGAAACTCTGCTTTGATATTTTAATATAAATCCAGTTGCCATTTCATCTTTGATCCTGAAGTAACCCAGCGGCATCCGCTGGTGGCTAAGGGCCCAGCCTCCGGTGGAGTACGTTGCTGCTGTATTATATCTTTATGCTTCATGTGTGGTTTGATTTCTTTCTTTTACTCTATTCAGTAATCTGATGCACTTTACTGTTTTACATATCAACGCTGTTATATATATTTGATTGGATACTATTGTTATTTTCAACAGGAATGCTATGTTATCATTTTAACCTTGTATCACATTTCTATTCCTTTTGATAATTGATATAACATTGCTGTTCCTTACAGATTGACATTCGGTTATAGATTAACCGCGCTGTATGTTCCTAAATCGGTACAACTGTATGATGTATTATTAATTTGTGACTGCCGTTTATTCGGGATTGCTGTTCCGTTACAATTGCTGTTACTCTATAACTGTGATTCATGCATATTGTATCGAAGCTCAGATTACTGTCCCTTTTAATGATAAGTGTGTTGCGTGCTTGATTTGGATTGCTGTACATTCATATTCAGTTGCTATTCCATTTCTGAATTGTTGTTTCATTTCTATTGCTGTTCTATTTCCTTTTGCTATTCCATTTCTGAATTGTTGTTTCATTTCTATTGCTGTTCTATTTCCTTTTGCTATTTCATTTTACTTTCTGCCATTCCATTTACTTGAATTTATTGTTTTAGTGTGAGAGAAGGTCTAAAGCTGTAGTGAGTCAGCAAGTCGCTGCTTAGCTCCCAGATCTTTGGTCCATGCTCTAATTTCCTTTCCATCAGTTTCTAGAGGGATGGGTTATCGCTTCCGCACCCTTGACTGATGCAATGCTTGGTGTGATTTAGCCTTTTGAAGTAGTTAAGTTGTAGACATGCACCCATTTACTTTGTTGTTCATTTCTATTGATTAATTGCACTAGTTTGCTTTTAAAGAGTTCTCCTAGTTTACTTTCAATGGCAGCTTTAGTTCAAGTTCGATTTCCTTTTGATTGCTTTAAAGCAGGACTGTCAACTGTAGAGAACATTGGTTATTGCTTCCTCGTTCCAAGATTGATTGTCTTGTTCCAGTTTGATTTCAATTGCATCAATATCCAGAGGAATGAGTTATTGCTACTGTATCCTCAATTGATGTTTGCCGAGTGAATAGTTGGATTTCAGAGCATTTGAGTTTATGTTGTTGTTAGATTTCTTTTTTAAGTTTTCATTTACTTTTGCATTTTAAGCCTTGTACTACAAAACATTACTCTTGAGTAAATAGCCGTCTCAGACTGAGTACACTCTTGAAATAAAAATTCATCCCTGGGTTGATAATTAATGTGAAGGTAATTAGGGGTTCAAAGGACACCTTTTTATCGCCCCACAGTAGTCCCAGTTTTGGGATCTAGGGGAAAATTCTGTGTATATGTGTTTTAAGTGTTATACTCTCGCATTGTTTATTTTATGTGTTTTAGAATTCGTATGTAGGTAATTTCTGTATGGGGTTAAAACCTACATATTTGTAATTGTCAATAGATTTTCTAAGGCCATAATGGATGCTTTCATGAAGAGTATTATAGTAGAATCCACTACCAAAATCTTCTTTGAATTAGTGTGGGCACATTTTGGGACCTTGTGGAGCATTATATCAAATTGAGATAGCAGGTTCCTATACACATTCTAGTTGAGCCTTTGGTCATTGTGGGAAACCAAGCTCACTAAATCGATTGCATTCCACCCCCATATTGATGGCCAAACAAATGTCGTCAACAAGATGATTGTGAACATACTACGCATGTACAACTCTAAGCACCCATGGACATGGGATGAGAGTATTCCCTATGTGAAACATAGTTATAACAAAGCTCTCCATAACTCAACTATGTAGGTTTTAACCTTGTACAAAAATTACCTGCATACGAATTCTAAAACACAGAAAATAAACAATGCGAGAGCATAACACATAAAACACATATACACAAAGATTTTCCCCTGGATTCCAAAACCAAGACTACCAGCTTGATTTTTCATTATGTTCCTTTCAATGTTACAATACATATTTATACATGCCGAAGCATCCAATACCATGGACCGAAAACCATCGCGTCCAAAATCATGGACCGAAAACCATAGGTAGGCTCGCCCAACCTAATATAGGGTCCAAAATTTTTTTTCCCGGGGCACTGCCCTGGACCCCGTAGAGGGGACCTACCCACCACCCTCAAACCCCCTAGATAGGGGGGGCCTCCGCCCCCCCTGTGATGCCCCCGCTGCGCAATTGGCGAAACGAAGGGGGGGCTCCACCCCCCCTTTAACCCCCCCAATTCACTACGTAGGTTAGTCGTGGAAAGAATATAACACATCCCAAAATTCTCCCACTTGTTTTTTTCTTTCCACAAGGGGCCACAGGAGAGCTTAGTCATTTTTCTAGCCCTGAAATGCCCATTGTTTCTATACACCAGGAGAAATTCTCAGAGCTCACAGATTTTGTCAATGCATCTGCAGTATTCTTCAACGTGTCCACCTTTACCAGCAACACCTTTTTGTCTTCTATCATATCCCTCACAAAGTGATACTAAACATCAATGTGCTTTGTCTTTGAATCATAAGTAGGGTTCTTTGCCAAGAAAATTGTACTTTGGCTATCACAATCTATCCTTATATCTCCCTATACTAACCCCATACTTGAACACAATCTCTGCAACCAAACGGCTTCCTTGCTTGCATGAGTGGCTGCCATGTATTCTTCATCTGTAGTTGATAATGCCACTATAGATTGTTCCTTACTTATCCAACTGACTGCACCTCCAAATAGGTTAAACACATACCCACTTGTAGATCTTCTCTGATCCAGATCTCTAGCCCAGTCTGCATCAACAATGCCACGGATATCCAAAACTCTGTCTAATTTTGGTCTTCCTTGGTAGCACAAACCATAATCACTAGTGCCACGCAAATACCTGAAAACCCACTTCACTGATGTCTAATGCTCCTTCCCTGGTTTTGACATAAAGCTGATCAATACTCCCACTGCATGTGCAATGCCTGGTCTAGTACAGACCATTGCATACATCAAGCTACCAACTGCACTTGCATATGGAACATGGGACATATCCTCTTCCTCTTCTTGTGTCTTGGGACACTGTTCAACAGATAACTTTACGCCTACAAGAATAAGAACCTTCACCGGTTTACTATCCTGCATATTAAACCTTTGCAGTATTGTCTCGACATACTTCCTTTGGTTTAACCAGAGCTTCCTCTGTGCCCGATCTCTTTAATTTCCATGCACACCACCTTTACAGGTTTTCCTAGACATTAGATCTCCCTCTAGATTTAGATCTCCCACTCGATGACTTATTTTTGTTCTGTTCTGGGACCGTCCTTGTACAGACAAGGCCTCACCATTCTGGCTCTCCATATTTTTCTGTCTCATCTCCTCCGTCAGCAAGGATGAGACTATTTCATCAAACTGCAAGGCAGTTGCATTGCTACCTAATTCATTAACCAGATTATCCCATGAATTTGGTAGAGAACACAACAAACTAATGCACTTATCTTCATCTGAAATTTTGATATCAACAGACGATAACTGACTTACCACAATATTAAACGCATTCAAATGCTATGTCACCGAGTCTCCATCTTTCATCCTTAGGTTATATAGCTTTTTTCGTACGAACAGTTTATTCACTAGAGACTTAGATTGGTACAAAGTCCCTAACTTGTCCCACAAAGCCTTCGCCGTAGCTTCCCCTGATACATTCAGCAATACTGAATCTGAGAAACACAATCGTATTATGCTCTTTGCCTTCCGATCCAACTTCTTCCATTCTTCATCGGTCATTCCCGTTGGTTTAGTACCCAGATCTATCGTGATCCAATGATCTTTATCCACCAACAGATCCTCCATCTTGAGTTTCCATAACTCAAAACTCTGACCATTAAATTTCTCGATCTCTATCTTTCCACTGCTCGCCATCTTCTTTCACCACCAGAATCGATCTCGCAGATCTCCCACTAAACAAGGTCTACCACAGGCCCGAGCGAAAATCCCTCAGCAACAAAGGCATCCCCTTGAAGCCAAAACAACTTCGATACCAAATGTAGGTTTTAACCCTGTACATAAATTACCTGCACACGAATTCTAAAACATAGAAAATAAACAATGCGAGAGCATAACACATAAAACACATATACACAGAGATCTTCCCCTGGATCCCAAAACCGAGACTAACAGCTTGATTTTTCATTATGTGTCTTTCAATGTTACAATAAATATTTATACATGCCGAAGCATCCAAGACCATGGACCGAAAACCATCGCATCCAAAACCATAGGTAGGTTCGCCCAACCTAATATAGGGTTCGAAAAAAAAATTCCCGGGGCGTTGCCCCGGACCCCGTAGAAGGGGGCTACCTGCCCCCCTCAAACCCCCCTATGACCCCCCCACTGTGAAATCAGCACAACGAAGAGGGGGCTCTGCCCCCCCTCTAATCACCTGGTTCACTACGTAGGTTAGTCGTGGAAAGAATATAAGACAACCCAACAAACTGACCACAACCCCTTTCAATGGGCCTCAGATTTCAACCATTATGTCCCATTAATGTTGCACTGCCTCTTGAAACTACACAGGAAGAATATATCCATCTTCAGTCCAAAAGGTGATAAAGCCACTAGGTTTATTAAACACATTCATCACATCTTCCAGTAGGTTCATGACATCTTGATTAAATCCAATTCCAATTACAAACAATGACAAAATCAACGTCGGGTGCCACATAAGTTTCAGGTGGGTGACAATTTTTGGTTTGACCCCTTACACCATCACTATGCATATGGGAGATAAATATTTTGAGGTTAGTATCCCCCCATTCCTTAGCTTTCACCCAATATTCAATGTGGACCACCTTTAACCATACTTTCCATCGTTGTTGGACACATCAGACATTGTCGAGTAGATGACACCAACAGAGCTCAACCCAGACTACATGGAACATACCATAAGTAATCATATCATGCACACATAGATCAAGAACACTCACCAACATAGGATCCTATTGTATTGGTTTGTCAAAGTTCTCCAGTTTCTACACCAAGGCAAGTGGCTTAATAGGGACCAAGTTAAACAAAAGTTTCCCCATCTCATGGAGACACTCAATGGAATGGGTACCATTTATTCCTAAGGGGGGAGGACTGATCCAAGTGGAAATTGTTTTCCACCCACCCATTCCACTTGGACCCCAAACATTATTTCCTTCATTTCTTTAATTCTAGTAGAAATTTTAATATTTGCTATTGATTAATGGAGGTCCAATTTTCACTGTAATTATGTGTTTATGTTTAAATCTATATTTCATTTCATTCCTGCATAAATTTGGATCATGAAATCTTCACAATCGAAATTCCCCAAGGGTTCTCCAAGGTTTTCAATTCATATATGCAGTGAAAAAACTAGTTTAAACAACAAAAATCAAGATTTGACTACAATTGTTTTCACCAGATTCTGACAAGAAATCCGTCGGAAACTCCAAAAAGTGTCACTTAAAGATAAATTTTTGATGGAAGAACAAACCAATTGTTATAGTCATTCCTTGAAAGGACTAATAATGATTCCATAACCATATTTAATTTTAATTAATAGCACATAAAAAAATAGTACTTACAATAAACTTACAATATAATCAGATTCTTAACCATGGATATTCACCCCCACTTTACCATGGCTATTATTAACTTGTAAATAGGTTTTCTTACAATACCATAGTCCAATAACATGTCCTATCAATACCACACAACCAAAAGCCATAACTCATTTCAAAATAAAAAATTAAAATGTGGGAGGGAGAGAGAGATGGAGTTGGAGGGGGGGAGGGAAAGAGGGAAGAACACATACAAAGAGATAGAGGTGGAGAGAGAGAGGGAGTGACAAGGGAGATATGGAGAGAGATTTAACGAGAGATGAGAAAAGGAGGGAAGAAAGAGAAGGATATGGGAAAGAAGGAAAAAATAAAGAGACGGAGACATAGAGATGGGGGGGGGGGGAGAGAGAAGGAGATAGGGAGGGAGATAGTGGTAGAGTTGGAGGGTAAAGAGATAGAGAGAGTGTGATAGGGGGTAGAGACAAAGGGGGGTGGGAGATAAAAGGAGAGAGAGGAAGGAAAAAAGAGAGGACTTGAGAAAGAGAAAGAGAAAAGGAGGGATAGAGAGATGGAATTGGAGGGCTAGAGAGAGGGAGGGATTAAGAAAGACATAAAGAGAGTAAAGTGGAGAGAGAGAGAGAGGGTGATAGGGAGAGAGAGAGAGAGAGAGAGAGAGAGAGAGAGGAGGGGGAGAGAGGGAGCTTAGAGATAAAGGGAGAGAGAAGACATGAGATAGAGAAGGAAAGAGGGTGGGAGAGAGAAATGGAGTTCATGTGGCTACACCATCGGGATCTTGCCTCTAGGATTACGTGAATTGGTGGGACACACCTTCACACAAACCTAGCTTCTAATTGGTCCACATTGTTGAATTTCCACGACATCCCATGCTGAACCATCCTCATGCTTCCCCAACTTCTCCTATTTTTACCTCCGGGATGGGATCCCTGGGACACGTCATCCTCGTGCCATCCTCTTGACGCTCTCATTGAATAATCCACCTTTCACCTCTGGGATGGGATCTCTGAGACATGCCATTCTGGCCCCATCCTCTCGACACTCTCCTTGACTACTCCCTAGTAAACGTCCCGTTGAGAAATGACAACAAGAAACTCCAGTTTAATTTGTCCTTGAATTAACCTGAGAATTAAAACTGAATTCTATTCTCATAGCAACTTGTAAATAGTTAATTAATTTTAATTAACTTAATTAGCTTAGAAATTTTGAGTTGGAAGTCTTTCTGTAGTCATGTATATGTTCTCCCTAAGTTTTAGGGGTCCAATATGAGTTTAAATTGAGTTGGAAATTAGATCACTCAGTTTACTGAGTTAAGTTCAGTTAAATTAGTTCTAAATTGTTTTTGGAACTAATAGAGGACTAATAGTCAGTTGGTGCACTAATGCATCCACTAGTGCTACTCTAGTTAACTAAAGATTCCCTCATGAGAAACTCATGCATGTCGATTCTAAGAAAGACCCAGTTGAGACTAGAGTGCAGGGACAATGTACTATCAGTGGTATTATTTAATAGAGTGCAAATATCATGCATGCATAAGAGATTGATCCTATTATTTGATTGCGCAGTTTTGGAAGCATGAATTCCCTTTAAATACAGGCTATTCATCACGAATTATGTAAGAGATTAGGGGCTTGGAGAGCTACTAAATAGGCTAAGGATTTAGCTTGAGCTAGCTTGTGAGCCGAAAGAGTTGAGTATACTTGTGCAGAATTGTTCTGGTGAGAACAAACTTTGTATCTTCACTCATATTTCTGATTTAATGCAATACAGATAGTGAAGGTTTCCAGATGAGGCTTTCCCCGAATACTTATTGTGTTATGTGCCATTGATTTATCTTTTTCTTGTTCATATTGTTTTCATCGATCTATTGGCTTCCATACGTTGGCTTGACCGATTTAATGGTCACATATCAACAATTGTTCTCCACTCCTCATCCACCTCCAACACTATGGAAACTATGCGAGCAGTTCATTAATCCACCTATTGTTCAAATCATTGAAACATCAATATAAAAAACCATACCAGCCCACCGTCCTTAAATATATTTTTGATCATGTCAATTATGACATTTTACTAGCATCTTTTATGTTAATATTTTGTTCTATTCAGTCTGTTATTGTTCAGTTAGCACGACCGTGTCTTAGAGCAGGATGGAATTTTGACATGCTTAGTTATCATGATGAAATCAAGAAAATAATATTTTTGTAACAACTTCTCTCTTTCTAGGAGGCCCTATAAGAATAGTTTTATGGAACAAAACAAGGGTTCAAAACTTTTTGGGAACTCGCTTCTTGTTTTCATAAGAACAGTGCTATGGATCTTGATGGATGTATGCTTCTTTGGAAATTAATACAAGGTCTTTGGTGATTCTAACTTATTGAGTTTTCAGTATGTACTCTCTTCTATGTGTTTGCATATGTGTTCAATATTCTTCTCATATCACATGTAAAGTAGTTGCTTGATGCAGGGCTGTCCCTACATTACCCAGAATCTTTTCCTACCATGCATATAAAATGCATTGCCAATATTTACACCAAACTAAAAACTTCAAGTCCAGCAATTCCCAATTCTCAATCCATAACTAAATTCAATATCTTACAAACATTTTCTACTCACCATACCTTACCCAATCGATCACCATTAATACGCTTTTTCTCCCATCTGTGGACTACGCCTTCGTTCATACAGTAATCTCCATCTTCAGTCTATTTCTATAGTTATGCCTCCGGTCCTTCAGCGTTCTATTTCAATTAATACTGCTCTCTCCAGTCTTGGAATTGATTTTTTCTTCAACCTCGAACTCACTTGTTTTAAAGCCAACGCTCCTAGTTTATACAATCCACCATCATTCCGCCTCTACACTTCTCGATGCCTTCATCGGATGCTTTCTGCTCTGCATCTAATGCTTCTCATCACTTATCAACGTGTTCACTGGGTTATATCACACAGTCAAATTCCTTGAACGATTTCTATAATTGCGCCTTTTGCCTTTGACTATATAATGCATTCGATTGGATAATCAAACACTGCTTAGATCAGCGTTTTTTTTCTCCATTCCTTTCAACACCATCGATTCCTGGTGTTGACACTAAATCACCATAAACTTATATGATACCAAGTTCTTTCAACGCACCAATGCAATTACCATCTCCGATCTAATGCCAATTCCCATGCTCCGATCCGATTCAATCGGAATCGGAAATCACAGGGATTATATATATCACAACCATTGACCAGTTTCCATAGTGCCGATGTGATTCAATCACCACAGTTCCAATCCGATTTAATCGGAAATCGCAAAGATTCAAATGCCAATCCTGCCAATTGCCACAGTTCTGATCTGATCCAATCGGAAATCGGAGATCGGCACATTCCAATGTCATACAATGCGATTTGTAAACTTCTTTTCGATCTGATGCGATGGTCTTATTGGACCCGATATGCCATACAAAACAACTGATATGTTTCCAAATCCGCTCAAAAGGTTCCACTAAGTGATTTACGCCATTTATCTGTGTTAAAACTTTATTCAATTCACAAATGTCGACGCACCAGAATTACATTAAACATGGGAATTCTACAATTTAACATTAAAACACACAGATCGCAGCCACTACAATCAAATTACAAAGGAAAACAATACATCTATCCTCACGAATTCTTCCGCATTGAAACATGAAACATTTATTTTATTCACAAACAGAGTCTCGACCCTTTGCCTAATTACACAAAGAATGATCTATGTTTTACATAGCACAGTCCTCACACACGCTTCTAAACTTACACTCCACCCCAAACCTATTCTAATCTCAGTCACTCTAATCTCTCTAAAAGAATCCTCCCCTCGCTTATTACAATTTTTCTCTATTTATTATCCACTAGAATAATTTTCCTAAATTATCTAATAGAATTTCCTATTTTTTTTCAAGATAGAACATAATTCTTTTATTCCGTTGCTTTTCAAGCACACCTAGAGTAACAGATCTATCCCAAAATCCAAAATAAGCTAATCTCCCATTTATTACAATAACAAACAATTTGAGGAATCCAACCTCCTCAGTAAATCGATTTTGACTGACAGTTAGTGAATTTCACTCTGTTTTAGCCACAACATGTGACCATTTCATCACATTGCTGGCTAGGTCTAGATGCTCCTGCATCAGACTCCCAAAGTTTAAATTAACCATGATCTCCTGATCAAGTACTTCATATATGTCTCTTCGTGGATCCCATACTTGGTTTAATAATTTGTCCTTGGTTACTGCTGTTGTTGTTTATCCTTCAAGTCTCTGTTCATTTATGCTGTAATGCCTCACTATCTGCTGCTGTCCATTTCACATATTCCGCTGCTGTTTTGCTCATTCTGATTCACAGTTTTCCATTCCCTTCACCTATACCATTTATTCCAGCCAATCTTCCTTTCTTCTTTTGTCCTGTATTTGTTTTACTAGAATGTTGTAGTATGAGTTTCCAGAACTCATTCAATTCTTTGTCCATTTCACTTTCCATGTGTTGAATACTATTCTGTTGCAACTGATTGTGTTCTTGAATTAGAACATCATAATCTCTGTGCCCATAATCTTCCATATACATTTCTGAAATGTACAAATTCCTTTTCCCAGGTCCTTCTTCTAATTTCTCATTCATGACTTCATCATTCCTTACTTCAAATTCTAGCATACCTATATCTCCAAAAATTTCTTGAAAACTAAACTTTAGTTCAGCAGTTTCATTGCATAAATTCACCACCATTTCCTCGTTCTGAGGCTTTCTGATCTCACCCTCCATTAATTCGATCTGTTCTTTCGAATTAACTTCTTGTTTCAGATTGATTCCACATTTCCTTTTTCCGGCATGTAAATCTTCATCAAAATTAATCAACTCAATAAACACAAATGCTTTACCTAGCTTCCTCATCAAAAGATTCGACTTATACCACAAATCTGCCATCCCATCTAGAAGTTCTTTCAAAAGTTGTGCACAATCTTCACTAACTGCATTGTCCACAATATCCGTCTTTAATCCTTCTTTACTCTGGCTTTCTTCAAGGTCAATGATCTTCAATGACTGCTCAATCTTCAATAGCTGTCCTCTTTTAGCTGCAGTTTTAAACAATTTAGTGTATCCTTTGATTTCAATAATTCTTTTGCCATCCTCCTTTTGACTTATTCTTTGAATGTCATCTGAGTGGATATCTCCTTGCACTTGATTGTAACTTCCCTCCTTATTCTGCATATGACTATGAGTAGTCATCTCTTCATCTGTTAATACAACAATCTTCAATAACTGTTTGTCTTTCCTCAAGTCGATATGACCTGCAAACACACAACAACCTACAGTTTTCAAAATACAATACCTTCCATTTTCTTTCGATGCTTCAAGCACCAATCCTCCATCATAGATCTTTTGGATTTCAGCGGATCCTTCTTGCTGTGACTCCATTTCTCTGAGTCTTTCCTTTTTTAACAAATCAATATGAATTTGTTCAAGTTCCATGAACTCATTCATCAACTTGCCATTCCACCTCTGTTGCAATAGCTTCCACTTCACCTTTATCTTCAGTCTCCATCTGTATCTTTGGTCTTCACTTGTCCTTCTTTGTACTACCGGACCAATTTCTGGTTCTTCATTCTGTTGCCAGTTTCTATACTTCTGCAATTTAATGCCTTCCTCAAATTCACTCTTATCTAGCTGATCATTCCTTCCAAATTTCTGGTTATTTCCATATTCATCTTGCTGAGTTAATATTTTTGTCTCCTTCATTCCTCTGAAAACATAACTTCCTTGTTGCTCCTGATATTTCATCTCACCTTCAAATAATCATTGCTCAATTTCTCTAATTTCAGCATCATATTTATTAATGTTGTCTTCCACACCTTTTCCTCCATCTAGTTCTGTAAGCTTCGTTTCTCCTTTAGGTTCCTTGAGTAATTTTGTCGAGCGATAAAAAGGTGTCATTTTAAGTCCTAATTACCTTCACATTAATTATCAACCCAGGGACGACTTTTTATTTCGAGAGTGTACTCAGTCTGAGGCGGCTATTTACTCAAGAATAATGTTATGAAAGATGTAGTATAGTGCTTAAAATCCAAAAGTAAATGAATGCTTGAAAAAGGAATCTAACAATAACATAAACTCAAATGCTCTGAAATCCAACTATTCACTCAGCAAACATCAATTGAGGATACAGTAGCAATAACTCATTCCTCTAGAGATTGATGCAATTGAAATCAAACTAGAACAAGACAATCAATCTGGGAATGAGGAAGCAATAACCAATGTTCTCTACAGTTGACAGTCCTGCTTTAAAGCAATTAAAAGGAAATAGAAATTGAACTAAAGCTGCCATTGAAAGTAAACTAGGAAAACTCTTTAAAAGCAAACTATTGCAATTAATCAACAGAAATGAACAACAAAGTAAATGGGCAGCAAACTGTAATTAAAGGAATCTGAACAACAAACTCTAATTAATGGAAATCAAAAGCAAAGCCAAATTAATAGCAATCTTTACTCTAAGAATAAACCGGACAACAAACAGAAATGGAATAGCAGATTAAACCTGAATGTACAACAACCCAAATCAAGCACGCAACACATTTATCATTAAAAGGAATAGCAATCTGAGCTTTGATACAATATGCATGAATCACAGCTATAAAGTAACAGCAATTGTAACGGAACAGAAATCCCGAATAAACAACAGTCACAATTTAAGAATACATCATACAATTGTACCGATGTAGGAACATACAGCGTGGTTAATCTGTAATCGAATGACAATCTGTAAGGAACAACAATGTTATATCAACTATCAAAAGGAACAGCAATGCGATACAAAGTTAAAATGATAACATAGCATTCCTGTTGCAGATAATGATAGTATCCAATCAAGTATATATAACAGTGCTGATATGTAAAATAGTAAAAGGCCTCAGATTACTAAACAGATTAAATGAAAGAAATCAAACCACACATAAATCGTAAAGATATAATACAGCAGCAGCATACTCCACCAGAGGTTGGGCCCTTAGCTGCCAGTAGATGCTGCTGGGCTACTTCAGATGAAAAGAATGAACAACTCCTCCCAAATCAGGTATTAATCATTAAATGGTAAAATCATTACAACAGCAACAACTTTGAGACTTACATCTTGAAACAATCCTTTCTTCCTCCTATCCTATCATGAATTCATAATTCTAAATCTCTAATTCTAAATCCTCAATTCCATCACTTTTCCATCCCCCAAATCATCCCCATCTCTGATCTCTGTTTTCATTTAAATAGAGAGAGATCAGAGAGAAGTTACAATAAAGATAAGTACAACATAATTTCTATTACAAAATTAGATTGTTTCCAACCAATTGATCAACAAGAAGATATATTTCCATCCATCTTTCAACAAGAGCAAGACGAATTTGGCTTTGCAGCTGAGATTTGGAGGACAGCCGCAACAACAAATCTGGGAAAATCGTGCTCAAAGAACCCTGCGTTTCTCTCAGTACGAGCTGAATTTGGGCAAGCCTTTCTTTGTCAAAGTTAATTGGGTCCGTTCTAGACAAAACCCATGTTCCGGATTTTCCATATTCTGCTTCATTTTCTCAGAATCTCAACTGCAAAACTATCACTTCTTATTCCAACGCATTTCTGAGTTGGCACTTTTAATGATCAAATCTTCAATCTGGAAATTATCTTGAAGGCTAAAAATGGTGAATAATGTTATAACCAATTTATTAAACTTTCATTGATAAAATCATGCATAATTATCAATTTATTAGAAATAAAGGAGAATAAATAATATTTTTACATAAGAGCATAAATCATTGTAAAATAGAATTATATGATAAATTATGATAAATGACGTGATGAAGAATGGTAGAAATGGGTGGAATAAGCGTTCAAAAGTGACAATAATAATGGTATATTAACGACCCAACATACCCCCACACTCAATATGTTGCATGTCCTCATGCAACCCAAAGACAAAACCCATGTGTTAACCAAGCAATAAGAATTTGAGAACAAATGAATGCTTCCTTAATTAATGAATATTCAATTTTAGCAATCTTGATGAAGGCATAACAATTTTTACATTGACATTCAACTATATGTATGAAGTTGCAGCAAAATATGATATAGATAACATCAAACTTCATTAACATTTTTCTCAAAAACTACAAACCAGATTTTGTTGAAATGTTTCAAGTAAATTTACAATATATGAATGCCTCTATGATCCAAAAATCAGATCGTTTTGATGCACGAATCATGAGATATAAACAAAATGGTTGTAAGTGAGAGTGCATGATTTCCGAAATTTTATTATCTTGAAATTGTCTGGATTTATATTAATGATACGTCTGTGTTTTCCAAAAATCAGAAGAATTGAGTTCATATTATGGAAATCAATTTCTGCACTGTGTAAAAATGAAATTGTATGCCATAAATGAGGAAGAAAGTAGAAAACATCCATCATGCGTAGCAATTCCTCCCCCTCTCTAAAGAATTAGCATGTCCTCATGCAGTGCTAGAAGACAAATAGAGGTGGTTGCTACCAGCTGTTGAATTCTACGCTTGGTGTAAAACAACATGGAATAAGGGAGGTGTTGAGAAGGAATAAGAATAGCAATGGATGATAAAGAATATGAATAACATGGTTATAAGGAAGAAATGAATGAAAGCAACACTCCCCCAAACTGAAAGATGATATGTCGCTGAAAAATGGGAAGTGGTACAGATGTGGACTGAAGGATGATAAATAATGCTCAAAATGGATTTTTATGAAATTCTCCTAAATTCGAAATAAATCAGAAAATTATGCAATTTTACCTCAAGTTTTACCTCCAAAAATGTGGAATGACATATATGGACTGGAATTTGTTAAAGTTGATGTAGGCAGAGTGATGCAAAAGGTGGAATCCAGGTAAGCACATCATGTCTAAAGAATTGTTCACGTTCGCGAGCCTCTTCTGTTAAGTGCAATAGTGTGGTCATGCTATGAATAGAATTCTGCCCATACTTGTTGTTTTCTCGTAAACAAAGCACTATTTGGCATACAATGTTCTTGAATCCATAGTGTTAGTTTTGAATAGCAACAGATAAGATGCATGCAAAAATTTCAATCAGAAAAACTTTTGTATACATGCAATACTGATATTTTGTCAAATCAACAAGTTATTGCAGAGTGCAGTAATCATATCGCATGCAATACCATAATGCATACATTCCCCCCTCCAATTGAAAAATGGATCCCATGACCATAAAGCATATGAAAGGTGTTGTGTTGATGACAAGGCAAGGGAATGAACAATACCACAGTAAATGAAGCAGAGTACACATATCAATGATAGGACAACGGGAGTTATGGTTATAGTGAGAGCAGAGTGTGTAAAGATAGTTATGAATAAGAGATAGGATGCTTTGGATTGATGATAAGTTATGAAAAAGAGAAAAAGGACAGCAATATGCCAAAAAGATGCTTGACTGACAGCATTCTAGCTGAAAATGATGCGATTGATCTGAAAACAATTTCTCATGCATAAAGGTTCAAAACAGGGAAAATTAAGGAAATAACTTCTCTGATAAAAAGAAAAAATAAGAAAAGGGTATTATAGTAATAATTGATGATAATATATAACTTCAATACCATAAGCAGAGCCTCTGCTGCCAACAAGCGTCCATAGCCTCAGCAGGGTTGATTTTTAACCCATATGAGCCAGGATCCTCAATTTATAAATGGAGAGTTACAGTGTTGTTCTACAGAAGAGATCAATGTGCTGGCGTGGTAACCAGATAACCACACTGCCATTCATTGGGATGTAACAAAAGTGATCAGGCCAGCTCGTGATGAGACCTCCTATTCCAAGGACATTTGGCTATCCAATGGATCATAACCCTGGTGTGGTGGCCATAATGGGAATGTCACTTTGTTACAACCTTATGAACATGGTAGACTGGCTCATAATGAGACCCCCTATCCTCCATCTGCGAACAAAATTTTGTTATTATTACACATTTTTATGATAAAAAGAGGGAGGCTCAGTACTCCTTAAGAGCAGGGATGGTGGAAGAAGTTGAACATGTCAATAGAAAAATATACCCATAATCTCATTTATTACAGACAGAGGAGATTATAATCTAGAAGGGTGGAACTAGCATGGTATTAAGATGATCAATCAATATCATGTTCAACAGAAAACAATGCAGTAAAGTAGTATATAAATAATTGTGTCCCTTTTAAGAATAATCTATCATCAAGGAGCTATCCTGTTAAAAATAATAACGTGAATGATATTAACTCGCTTCAATAGAATCCATAATTCTTGTCCTCATAAAAATAGTGTACTTCATGCCATGAAGGGGAATCAGTAAAATGTGGTTGAGATGAACTAGGAATAATCCCACAAGAGGAAGAAAAGGTTGCTCTCAAAAATACTCCCAAAGGGTTGCTCTTTTGAAGGAACAACAAAAACACTCAAAAAGTGGTGTTCCGTGTAGGGAACAGCAAAGGAAATGCACACCAAAAAGCAAAAATACACATAAAAAAGTGTGAAAATGCAAATGTCGTTCCTTTGGAAAAAGGAACAGCAAAAACTAAAAGTGTCGTTCCTTTAGAAAAGGAACAGCAAAAACGCAAGTGCCGTTCCTTTGGAAAAGGAACAGCAAAAATGAAAAGTGTCATTCCTTTGGAAAAGGAACAGCAAAAACGCAAGTGTCGTTCCTTTGGAAAAGGAACAGCAAAAATCAAAAGTGTCGTTCCTTTGGAAAAGGAACAGAAAAAATGCAAGTGTCGTTCCTTTGGAAAAGGAACAGCAAAAATGAAAAGTGTCGTTCCTTTGGAAAAGGAACAGCAAAAACGCAAGTGTCGTTCCTTTGGAAAAGGAACAGCAAAAATGAAAAGTGTTATTCCTTTGGAAAAGGAACAGCAAAAATGCAAGTGTCGTTCCTTTGGAAAAGGAACAACAAAAATGAAAAAGTGTCGTTCCTTTGGAAAAGGAACAACAAAAACGAAAAGTGTCGTTCCTTTGGAAAAGGAACAGCAAAAATGAAAAGTGCAGAAGTGTTGTTCCATTCGAAAAGGAACAACAAAACGTGAAAGTGCAGAAGTGTTGTTCCATTTCGAAAAGGAACAGCAAAATGGACAATCATAAAATGCAAACATGCAAAAAAAACAAATTAGCTGTTCACGGCATTGATGTTGAAGATATGTTACAATTTGAATGAAGCAACACCTGAAACACAAAATATAAGAGAAATCAGAAAGGAAACAACATTTTATTTAAAAAAACAGTATGTAAATAAGTAAATTAAGTTACAATAGCTATGATGTTATGTAAAAAAAAAAAATGATCTCTTTGAAAAATGTTTTGGCAACAGTGACAAGACATGAATCTTCAAATGGAAATCAATTCTTCATTTCTTCTATTATGAATCCGTTGGGTAATGAGTTGGATGAAATTCCTTTGTTTCATTTAAAATTTCTTTCAAAAATCACTCGTTCATAAATTGACCTTCTTTATTTTCCCAAGACCTGCAAAAAACGAGTATCTAATTGCAATAAAACATTAAATCATGGAGAAAAAGAGGTGCGCGGGCTCCCCTAATCCAAGAATTATGCAAAAAAACTAACAAGTAGTTACTCTATAGAACAAATCCATGGAGAAAATAACAAAGTAAAATTTATTTGTTACCTGCGGGAGAGCAGTGGCCAATCATGCTAACCTGCAGTGTTTTAATCACAACTTATTTGTTTTTCGTCGAAATTGAGTGATTCCAAAGCCAAATGAGAGCTAATTCAAAGGTTTATCTCCAGTAGAAACATGTTTTAAAGATTCAATGATATGATATGTCAATTTTAGTTAGAACAACCTGCATAATAGAGTCATTGTCGATTACCCGACTTACACCAACAGTTGATATTTCAAGCTTAACTTTTTCGTTTGATGTAAGATTCGAATGATTCAAATTGGAAATTAAAATAGATTCATTTATTTATCTCCAATAGAAACATGTTTTGAAGACAAGAAGAATTGATAGGTCAAATATTATAAGGAACAACCGAAAAGACAGAGTTTTAAGAGTGCTGGTTTACGATAGATAGTTAGTATTTTGATCATAACTTCCCCATACGATATCGAAAATGAGTGATTCTAATTTCATTGTAAATTATATTCATAGGGGAATCTACCATAGAAATAGGTTTTAAAAATTCATTCATTTAGGCCTCCAAAAACTGACTGTCCCAACTCTGTTCCTGAGCTGCCCACTAGACATCCGGTCAATGTTTTGGTTCTAAATTTCTCGTTTCAAATCCAAATTGAGTGATTCAAATTGGGTTGGAAAGTAGACATCAAGGGCTACTTAGGATGGAAACAGGTTTTAAAAATATTCCCTTTTGGTCCCTCAAAACATGACTGTCTCGACTGCTTTTGCAGAAATTCCATCAAGCCCACAAGCCAAAAAAAATATGATATTCAAGCATTTTTTCAAATTGGTGATAAAAGTGAATATGAGTGTTTGTAGAGCTATTATTTCCATTATAAGTCATCTACATACACAAATGAATTAAAAAATTATCTTAGATATCATTTTTTGGGATTCAACTGCGTTAAGTAAGTCATTCAAACGTATGACCATTTCCATGAGAGGTAGTCGTAATTGACTAATTTCTCATGATTTTTGAATAGTTCACTTAGCACTCATTGCATCGGGTGATGCTCACAGGGGTGAAGAAGTGGGATTGAAACTAGTGAAATGTGGAGAACGAATCACATAGCATCAATCATCACTTCCGGGGCTTGCACCCGGTAACCAGGACTTCCCAGGAGGTCACCCATCCCAGAACTCCTCTGGCTCAAGCGCGCTTAACTGTGGAGTTTTTCCCCACAATCAAGCCCACTTAGCTTGCTACCCCATTTGCAAAACCTTAGCAAGTATTGTGCCTCATGAACCATTCAAGTAGAGATCCCTTGACTCTTTTTGAATTTAAGTATGGGGGATTTACGCAGTGCATTATATTAGATATCATTTTTTGGGATTCAACTGCGTTAAGTAAGTCATTCAAACGTATGACCATTTCCATGAGAGGTAGTCGTAATTGACTAATTTCTCATGATTTTTGAATAGTTCACTTAGCACTCATTGCATCGGGTGATGCTTGAATGGTTCATGAGGCACAATACTTGCTAAGGTTTTGCAAATGGGGTAGCAAGCTAAGTGGGCTTGATTGTGGGGAAAAACTCCACAGTTAAGCGCGCTTGAGCCAGAGGAGTTCTGGGATGGGTGACCTCCTGGGAAGTCCTGGTTACCGGGTGCAAGCCCCGGAAGTGATGATTGATGCTATGTGATTCGTTCTCCACATTTCACTAGTTTCAATCCCACTTCTTCACCCCTGTGAGCATCACCCGATGCAATGAGTGCTAAGTGAACTATTCAAAAATCATGAGAAATTAGTCAATTACGACTACCTCTCATGGAAATGGTCATACGTTTGAATGACTTACTTAACGCAGTTGAATCCCAAAAAATGATATCTAATATAATGCACTGCGTAAATCCCCCATACTTAAATTAAAAAATTATCACCAATGTTGATTTGCATAGCATGCTGCAACAAAAAACACTAGTTTTACATGGAAAAACAAAATGCATTTATTTATTCCCTTATTTATTTTATTTTCTACACTAACCTATTTTGATTTGAAAAATGAATATGACTACGTATATGAGTACTTCCAGTGGAGCCATTTTCGAAATAAGGCTTCATGTATACACATACCCAAATTTGAAAAATGCATATTAATGAAAATTAGGGTATGAGAAGCCAACTTCCTTTGAAAAAATGATATCAAAAATTGTTGAAGCATAGAGTGATGTTGCAAACAAATGATGGAGTGAAACCAATCTTCAATGTATCCGTTACTTTCTTGATTTCTCATATCCATCAGATCATGAAGTTCTTGAGCTTTTAAAATAGCTTGTTGATACATACTATAAGAAACCTCATTTTCTTCCATAGCTTCTACAATTTTTGAATTTGAAACATTCTGAATCTCATTGTAAGTTTTCTCTAATGGCGCATGTGAGATAGAATGGGTGGGAAGGGTGGGTAATTTGGCAGTTCAACATTGTAAGCATGTTGTACTAGTTTATTGTGGTGAGGGTGTGGAATTAGTTGAGCAGGAAAATGTGTAAGGAATGCAGCATTGTGATGATGTGGTTGGTTGGGTTGAGTGGATAAATTTGATATGCAAGCAGGATGTTGTGGAAGAGCTGGTGGAGAATATGGAGAATGTGCTTGTGCTACAAGATGAGGGAGAGTAGTCATGCAATCATAAGGTGAACCATGCCAAACTTGTAGATAAGATTGGTGGTTATATTGATTTGACATGGCTACCCTAGAACATGAGTATTCCATAATGGATTATGCAATTAAGAGAATGGAGAAGAAGTGTTTTGAACCATACCTGTAGGCCATGATTTCCATGGTTTTGACCTTGTTGCAGCTTCTTCACCTCTTTGATATGATACTTCCATCCTAGATAAGGAAGAGCAACCATCTATGGTATGCTCCTTTCGGTCATGAGTGAAAAACACTTCATCAAATTATTGATTTTTATGAACCTGCAAAGCATCCAATTTTGAACTTAGAGAGGTAATAAAATCAACTTTAAAATTTTCAAGTAAATCATTGATTTCAGCTCTTACGTCTCCTATTCTTGTAGCAGATTTGGAAAAGAAAGAACAAACATCTCTAGAATTCTTACCAGCCTTGGAGATTCCTCTTGAATACCTTATGCACAATTCACAAACATCATCATATGACAACTGAAAAACATCACCTTTTCTTATCAGATTTAAGAGTTCTAAAAATTTATCTTTGATTCCTTTAAGAAGGAGTGTTTTTAAGATCTCTTTTTCCAAATGCTTATATTTTGATTTTTGAAGGTTGTATTGAAATCGATCTACATAGTCCTCCAAGCTTTCATCTTCCCCTTCTATCATAACAAAAATATCTTCATTGGCCTTGCAATAGTCTTGGTACTTCTTCAAGAATATGTTCTTCATGTCCTCCCATGTTTGGATGCAATTCCCACCTATGCTCATGAACCATCGAAGAGCTGCTCCTTTTAGAGTAAGAAGAAACACTTTCAACCTTTGATTGTTAGTATAATAATCATATCCTCTACAAAGTATTTCGAACTAAAATAAGAATGTATCTGGATCTTCATTTGTCAAGCCATGAAAATTTGGTAAAGATAGGGGAATTATGTGCATTTGTGTCACTCCTCCTAGATCTTTGATAGGAAATTCAGAAGTAGAAACATGAGCCATTTCTTACCGTAATAGAAGATTTTCTTCATGTGTTTCTTCGAGGCTCCTTCTTCAAATGTTACTGTCAATTAGTTAGTGAAATGGGTGGTGCTTACATCACCACTTGAGTGAAATCATGTGATTCGTTTTAAAAAATTTCTATCTTTTTTCTAGTCATTCACACAAAAATTCAAACATCTATTTCTACTCTAAGTTCTTTAACAATCTTGTTGAAAAGCGGGCGGGGGAGCAGGGATATACATGCTCCGTACGTAGGTTATTACCTTCCGTTTTTAATACCCAATTCTTTCCTAATAGACACTCATCGGATGCACACTACTCTTTTAAAAATGGCCACACTCTCCCCGACAACCGCGCCAAAATGTCGAGCGATAGAAAGGTGTCTTTTTAACTCCTAATTACCTTCACATTAATTATCAACCCAGGGACGACTTTTATTTCAAGAGTGTACTCAGTCTGAGGCGGCTATTTACTCAAGAGTAATGTTATGAAAGATGTAGTACAATGCTTAAAATCCAAAAGTAAATGAATGCTTGAAAAAGGAATCTAACAATAACATAAACTCAAATGCTCTGAAATCCAACTATTCACTCAGAAAACATCAATTGAGGATACAGTAGCAATAACTCATTCCTCTAGAGATTGATGCAATTGAAATCAAACTAGAACAAGACAATCAATCTGGGAACGAGGAAGCAATAACCAATGTTCTCTACAGTTGACAGTCCTGCTTTAAAGCAATTAAAAGGAAATAGAAATTGAACTAAAGTTGCCATTGAAAGTAAACTAGGAAAACTCTTTAAAAGCAAACTATTGCAATTAATCAACAGAAATGAACAACAAAGTAAATGGGAAACAAACTATAATTAAAGGAATCCGAACAGCAAACTCTAATTAATGGAAATCAACAGCAAAGCCAAATTAATAGCAATCTTTACTCTAAGAATAAACTGGACAACACACGGAAATGGAATAGCATATTAAACCTGAATGTACAACAACCCAAATCAAGCACGCAACACACTTATCATTAAAAGGAATAGTAATCTGAGCTTTGATACAATATGCATGAATCACAGCTATAAAGTAACAGCAATTGTAATGGAACAGCAATCCCGAATAAACAACAGTCACAATTTAAGAATGCATCATACAATTGTACCGATGTAGGAACATACAGCGCGGTTAATCTGTAATAGAATGACAATCTGTAAGGAAAAACAATGTTATATCAACTATAAAAAGGAACAGAAATGCGATACAAAGTTAAAATGATAACACAGCATTCCTGTTGCAGATAACGATAGTATCCAATCAAGTATATATAACAACGCTGATATGTAAAACAGTAAAGGGCATCAGATTACTAAACAGATTAAATGAAAGAAATCAAACCACACATGAATCATAAATATATAATACAGCAGCAGCGTACTCCACCAGAGGTTGGGCCCTTAGCCGCCAGCGGATGCTGCTGGGCGACTTTAGATGAAAAGAATGAACAACTCCTCCCAAATCAGGTATTAATCATTAAATGGTAAAATCATTACAACAACAGCAGCTTTGAGACTTACAGCCTGAAACAATCCTTTCTTCCTCCTGTCCTATCATGAATTCTTAATTCTAAATCTCTAATTCTAAATCCTCAATTCCATCATTTTTCCATCCCCCAAATCATCCCCATCTCTAATCTCTGTTTTCATTTAAATAGAGAGAGATCAGAGAGAAGTTACAATAAAGATAAGTACAACATAATTTCTATTACAAAATTAGATTGTTTCCAACCAATTGATCAACAAGAAGATATATTTCCATCCATATTTCAATAAGAGCAAGACGAATTTGGCTTTGTAGCTGAGATTTGGATGACGGCCGAAACAACAAATCTGAGAAAATCGTGCTCAAAGAACCTTGTGTTTCTCTCAGTACAAGCCAAATTTGGGCAAGCCATTCTTTGATAAAGTTAATTGGGTCCGTTCTGTACAAAACCCATGTTCCGGATTTTCCATATTCTACTTCATTTGCGCAAAATCTTAACTGCAAAACTGTCACTTCTTATTCCAGCGCATTTCTGAGTTGGCACTTTTAATGATCAAATCTTCAATCTGGAAATTATCTTGAAGGCTAAAAATGGTGAATAATGTTATAACCAATTTATTAAACTTTCATTGATAAAATCATGCATAATCATCAATTTATTAGAAATAAAGGAGAATAAATAATATTTTTACATAAGAGCATAAATCATTGTAAAATAGAAATATGATAAATTATGACAAATTATGATAAATGACATGATGAAGAATGGTAGAAATGGGTGGAATAAGCGTTCAAAAGTGACAATAATAATGGTATATTAACGACCCAACAAATTTCTCCAAGAATTCTATTTCCTTGTGAAATCTCTCTAGCAGTTCATCACAATTTCCATTCTTAGCTTCATTCTTTTCCTGGAAATCCTCCTGAGTTGACCTGTTTTCTACATTATCGTATTGCAGGCATCTTTCATCAATTCCATTAAACAAATTCATTGATTTACCTTCTTGTAGTCCCACTATGGAATTGTCATTAGACTTCTGATCTATATCAATCTCATCTAACTGTTTCACACCAAACAGGATTTCATCTATGAACTCCTTCTGTTGCAGTAGATCAACGCCTTCTTCCTCTAAAAGGGATTCTCCATCATACTTCACCTCAAGAGCTTCATTCCGGTTTGTGAAAATTTCATCAGACTGTCCGTCATCCTCAACATATCTTGCAAACATACACAAACTATAAGAATTAAAATCACAAGGCTTCATTACCTCATCTACTTCCCTTGTCAACATATCTTCGAATTGTTCTGAACTATGCCAATAGTCCATGAGATCTTCAGCTAACCTCTCATTATCCTCTTTCCCAACAATTCACCTTGTTCTGGTCTACAAATGGAAACTTCCATTTCTACTTCTGCTTCTCTGAATTCCTCTGATTCCTCTTGAGCACTCAATATCTACTCAATCTTTCTCAACTCTTCTACTATCTCTAACTTCACTTGCTGATTTCTCTTTTCCCATAGCCTTTGCCACTTTGCTCTTTTCCTCATGGTCCAACCATTCTTCTGGTCCTCAACACTTCTTTGCAGCATCTTCATCAATATTCCAATATGGAAATCTATCTCAGCTTTCTCTCTGTCAAATATCTTGACTTGTCCTCAAGCCATTTTCTTTGGCATCTTTCCTTCTGTTGTGGCTTCTTTGTGAACTTCAACTATGACTATCTGTAGTCATTTTCTTCTCCTCTATTTCCATGAGATCCTCACTCCTCTGCAACAAGCCTCTGCAACAGTAACCTCTTCTGCTGCCACTTACCTCACTAAGCTCTCCTCACTCAGTCTTTTGGTAAGCATGATCTTCTGTCTGGAATATTCTCTCGAGCAACACCTTTGCTCCCTCTAGGCTTCTGCAATCTCTCACTTTCTCTTCCGAAATACTTCAATTGTCTCTCTTTCCAATCTCTTGTTGTATTTTTTTCAGGTTCACTGCCACTTCTAAGGACTTTCCTTATTCTGCTTTTAAGAACGCATTTGGTTCTTCTCTCATAGTTTCTCTTGATTTATATTGCTGCAGTCTTCACTCTTTCAACATGCTACTGTTTTCATGCCTTTGTAGTCTTAAATCTTCATAAGCAGACCTCTTCAATTTCCACAGAGCCTTCCTGCTCTGATACCAAAATGATGCAAGGTTGTCCCTGCAATACCCATAATCTTTTCCTACCATGCATATAAAATGCATTACCAATATTTACACCAAACTAAAAACTTCAAGTCCGGCAATTCCCAATTCTCAATCCATAATTAAATTCAATATCTTACAAACATTTTCTACTCACCATACCTTACCCAATCGATCACCAGTAATACGCTTTTTCTCCCATCTGTGGACTGCGCCTTCGTTCATACAGTAATCTCCATCTTCAGTCGATTTCTATAGTTATGCCTCCGGTCCTTCAGCGTTCTATTTCAATTAATACTGCTCTCTCCAGTCTTGGAATTGATTTCTGCTTCAACCTCAAACTCACTTGTTTTAAAGCCAGCGCTCCTAGTTTATACAATCCACCATCATTCTGCCTCTACACTTCTCGATGCCTTCATCGGATGCTTTCTGCTCTACGTCTAATGCTTCTCATCACTTATCAACGTGTTCACTGGGTTATATCACACATTCGAATTCCTTGAACGATTTCTATAATTGCGCCTTTTTCCTTTGACTATATAATGCATTCGATTGGATAATTAAACACTGCTTAGATCAACATTTTTTTTCTCCGTTCCTTTCAACACCATCGATTCCTAGTGTTGACACTAAATCACCATAAACTTATATGATACCAAGTTCTTTCAATGCACCAATGCAATTACCATCTCCGATCTAATGCCAATTCCCATGCTCCGATCCGATTCAATCGGAATCGGAAATCACAGGGATTATATATATCACAACCATTGACCAGTTTCCATAGTGCCGATGCGATTCAATTGCCACAGTTCCAATCCGATTTAATAAAAAATCGCAAAGATTCAAATGCCAATCCTGCTGGTTGCCACAGTTTCGATCCGATCCAATCGGAAATCGGAGATCGGCACATTACAATGTCATACAATGCGATTTGTAAACTTCTTTCCGATCCAATGCGATGGTCTTATCGGACCCGATATGCCATACAAAACAACTGATATGTTTCCAAATCCGCTCAAAAGGTTCCACTAAGTGATTTATGCTATTTCTTTGTGTTAAAACTTTATTCAATTCACAAATGTCAACGCACCAGAATTACATTAAACATGGGAATTCTACAATTTAACATAAAAACACATGGATCACAACCACTACAATCAAATTACAAAGGAAAACAATACATCTATCCTCACGAATTCTTCTGCATTGAAACATGAAACATTTATTTTATTCACAAACAGAGTCTCGGCCCTTTGCCTAATTACGCAAAGAATGATCTCTGTTTTACATAGCTCAGTCCTCACACACACTTCTAAACTTACACTCCACCCCAAACCTATTCTAATCTCAGTCACTCTAATCTCTATAAAAGAATCCTCCCCTCGCTTATTACAAATTTTCTCTATTTATTATCCACTCGAATAATTCTCCTAAATTATCTAACAGAATTTCCTATTTTTTTCAAGATAGAACAGAATTCTTCTATTCCGTTGCTTTTCAAGCACACCTAGACTAACAGCTCTATCCCAAAATCCAAAATAAGCTAATCTCCCATTTATTACAATAACAAACTATTTGAGGAATCCAACCTCCTCAGTAAATCGATTTTGACTGACAGTTAGTGAATTTCACTCTGTTTTAGCCACAACATGTGACCATTTCATCACATTGCTGGCTAGGTCTAGATGCTCCTGCATCACTGTTGGATATATTTTTCATGAATATATATAGATTCGTTTAAATCATATGCTAATGAATGGTGCTTGTATGGATATGGAGATGATTTGTTACTGAATGTTAGTTTTGTTGTGCTAATTTCATCTTTAGATTTATAAACAAATGTTTGTCAATTGCTTCATGTGCATAGGTTCCCTTATGGTGTTTGTGAATGATAACAGGTAAATTTATCAAGTTTTATGTTAAATTCATGAGAAAAATAACATGAAAAAAAAGCGTTGAAAACCAACAATTAAATGTACAACAAACCATCAAATTTAACACTTAACAAAATGTTTTGATGAAGGAGTTCACCCCTCCTAGGCTACATCTCCTTCGTCTAGCTTCCATGGCTTGGGCCTCTGTATTAGCTCAATAATGGAAAAAGTGTTGTTTACAATGCTCTACTACTCTTGAAACCTGCTTCAATGTGCTCAGAACCTCCAAATCAACTAGGAACACCTTTTCCTGATCCCAATTTGGTCAAATTTTTCCCAAGTTATGGTCAAAATAGTTTCTCCTAGTAAACCTCCACCAAAATTGGAGGAACTCTAGTTAGTCTCGCTAACCCTAGAGGAATCTCCAAAATTGGAGGACAACTTAATTCTCTGCCAAGTCAATCTGCAGTTAACTGTGTGTTTAATTAAATATTAAACATGTTTAATTAAGCACTAATCACACTTAACACAAATCTCGTGTTGTTCTGTAACTGTTGCCCTGGCGGTTTACACTGTAGCGGTCACATATGTAGATTATTGGGCACAATTATGTAGATTATTAAGCACCGTTAATGAAAACAGTTATGGTTTTAATGCTGGCCACTATATGTGTGGTGTTGTCACATGTCATGGTAACTTGACGGTTTAATGCGCGATTATGGTATCAACTTATGGTTTGCGCTGGTAGTTGTAATTTGTGTTCACATGGGAGGGGGCTAGTCTGCAGTCTGGCTCCCTCCTAACCCCCCAACCAAAAAACATTACACCATAACTATGTGTTGAATCCATTATATAATAAGTGACAAAGCGCAGGTGCAATAGTGGAATGTGGAGTTTATTCGGGCAAGGTCACGAGTTCGACTCCACCTAACTACCCAAGAATTTTGGTAAAGCGTGCCATTGTCACCGGTCCTTTAGGGAGGGACACGTGGTAGCATCTGGGATTGCCACTTGTCCCCTCCTCAATGGTCCATTCCTCAACCAATAAAATCATGCCATATCACCACACCTGCGGACCAATAAAAATGTGACACTTGGTGAGTCCTGATTGAACATTCACCACCATTGACTCTACCTAGTCACCTGCCACGTCAGTAGTACGAACTACTAACTATGCAGTGAATGTACATCTTTTTTTAAAAATTCCTATGTTTGGCAAAGTGGAAAGAATGTGATATCTTCCTCATATGAAATTGGTTTTAAGTAAAACGAGTTGTGTTGGGATTGTATCACTGAGACAGACACGATCGTTTAGGTTTCAAGCAATGTTGAGAACTTTGATTTTTGAGCTAAACTTGATCATTCCTCCCCACTGGAAGCCTTTTGGACCCCAAAAGGTACTTTCAATTGTTCAGTAGGTGAGGGTACAAATCCCTCACCTTCTCTATCTATAACCATTTGGCTTTAGAAGGATTTTGTCCCTTGAGTCCCACTCTAAGGTATTCAACATTCCCTCTCTTCGAAGTTCTGGTTCTTCTGTCAAGTATGAGATCTTGTTGTATCTCATCAAGATATTCTGGTGAGAAATCATCTATTGATAACAGTTGAACATGCTCTCCTTGATCATCAATCAAAGGAGTCTCAAACAATCTCAAGTTCTCAACAATAACAACAGAGTATATTTGCATATAAGGAGGAAAATCTAGCTTAAATGGATCGTTACCAATCTCTTCCAGACTTTTAAAAGGACCATAATGGATTTCCTTAAGATTTTTACCTTCCCCTTGAAGTTTCTCTTTGCTAATATATAACCGAACTCTGTCTCCAACTTGAAATTTATGATTGACACGGTGTTTGTCATGCCTTTCCTTGTAGTTGCTGTGACTTCTTTCAAGTTTTTCATGTACTGTGTGATGTATCAACTGAATTTGCTAATTGAACTTCCTTGCCTTATCGATGTCGCTATGACCATCGATGGCAACATATTTATCAAAGATGAAGTCCAATGGCGATCTTGGCAAGTACCCAAAACATGCCTCAAATGGCGATGTATTTGTGGAAGAATGCTTTTCCCTATTGTATGCATGTTGTATGTAATGCAACTGTTCATCCCACAACTTGGGATGTTTTCTACAATATCCTCTAAGAAGATGAATGACTCTCCTATTGACCACCTAGGTTTGTCCATCTGTTTGCGGATGAAAGGTTGTACTCTTCTTCAACTTAGTGTCCATCACGTCCCACAAATTTGACCAAAACTTCCTAACAAATCAAGAATCTCGATTACTTACAATGGAAGTAGGAAGACCAAAATGAACCCAAATATTTTGGAAGAAAAGATGAGTTGTTTGTTCAATTGTAATTTTCTTTTTACATGGTGTTAGTATACACATTTTGCTGAACCTGTCTACAACTACATACAAGTAATCATGACCTTTCCTTGACAATGGAAGACCTCCTATAAAATCCATTGAGATACTCTCCCATGGACGTGAAGGTACCGGAAGTGGAGTGCACAATCCTAGTTTCCTATTGCTAGGCTTACTTGTTGCACACAAAGAACATCCTCTAATGAAATGAGATATATTATCAAACATGTGTGGCCAATAAAAATACCTTTGGAGATTCGCTATTATCTTGCCTAATCCAAAGTGTCCAATAATCAATGAAGTGTGTGCCTCCCTTATGATACTGTTTATTTCTCCCTGTGGAATACATAACTTGCCCAAGTAATACAACAAACTGTTATGTACATGGTAATCTAACTCTTCAGTTTGGTTTCCTTGCCTCAAGCCTGCATACACATCTTGAAAGTCATTGTCATATGCATATTGCTCAATGTAACTTTCATGTAAAATAGAATTGTGCTTGAGTGTCATAGATGGATTTATAATAGGCCTAGAAAGCATATCAGCTACCTTATTATAGATTCCATTTTTGTACTTGATAACCAAATGAAATTGTTGTAGAAAACCCATCCATCTGAAGTGTCATGATTGCTGCAACTTTGACTGTGACTGTAAGTACTGCAATGGTTGATGGTCGGTATGGATAATGGTCTCCTTCCCCATCAAGTAGTGTTTCCATTTTTTGACACTTTGTACCAATGTGTAAAGTTCTTTTTCATAAGTGGGATAGTTAGTCACAACTCCATTAAAAATTTCAGAATGAAATGAAATGGGCTTACCATGCTGCATAAGAACTACTCCCATGGCGTAATCACTAGCATCCATTTGAATCTCAAATGGTTGTCAAATACCCAGAAGAGCCAATACTAGTGTTGAACTAATCTTTTTCTTTAAAGCATCAAATGCTTTCTACTTTCTTGACACTAGTCAATGCATGTAGTGGAGTTCCAATGGAAGAAAAATTAGCAATAAATTTCCTCCAATATTGGGCTGCCCCTAGAAATATTTTTACCTCTGTAACTGTATTAGGCTTGAGCCAATTCAGAATGACCTCAACCTTAGAGGGATCTATCTTTAGTTCACCTCCTCCTCCAACAATGTGTCCCAAATACACTAAAGAAATCTTTCCAAATTCACACTTCGACATCTATAAAAACAATTGTTTTTTTCCTCAAGACATCAAGTACTTTGTTCACATGCATAACATGTTCATATCTACATTTGCTGAATATGAGAATATCATCTAAGTAAAAAATGACAAAGTCATCTACAAATGGTCTCAATACATCATTCATAACTCTCATGAAAGTAGCTGGAGCATTTGTAAGACCGAAAGGCATAACAAGCCACTCAAACAATCCTTGTTTAGTTTTAAATGTGGTTTTCCAAATATCCTCTTTAACTATTCTAACTTAATGATAACCACTTCATAAGTCTAACTTATTGAAATACTTTTCATACCTCAATTAATCAAGCAAATCATCAATTCTTGGGAGTGGATAACGATTCTTTACCTTTCTTTTGTTCAGTGCACAGAAATCCACACACATGCACCAAGTCCCGTCCTTCTTTGGCACCAAGACAATAGGCGAACCAAATGGTGAAGTAGATTGGTGTATGATACCATTGTTCATAAATTATTGAATTTTATTCTTGACTTCCATGCTCTCCATGATCGACATGTGATACATGCCAATGTTTGGAAGTGGAACATCCTGTTTCAGCTATATCTCATGTTGAATTTCCGTCTTGGGAGGTAACCCCTTTGGTTGTTGAAACATATCGCCATGCTCTCTTACCACATCAAACAAATCAGATTTTAATATGTCATCACAACCTTCAAAAGATTCATAATCAATATCATTATTTTTCTTGATCATGAGAAGCACAAAATTTTTACTTGCATTTACTAGTCTCTTCATGTGCCCTTTATTAACCAAAGAAATGTTTAACTTTTTGCGATGGGCTCTCACAATATACTCCACTCCATTCTTGAGCAACAAATATTTGTTTTCATGGTGATAAAATACTTCTTTCCTATCATACAAATAAGGACTTCCCAAAATGATTCCTAAGATGTCAAGTGGAACTACATCTAGCTCAACTTCATTAATGAATTTTTCAGTAATGGAAAACTTGAATATGCATTTACTTGTAACCTGTAAATTTGAATTATTGACTATCCAACCCAATGGATATGGCTTATGATGAGGTACAGTTTCAAGGTTAATATTTTTGACCAAGTCTTCTAAAATTAGGTTTGATTGTGACCCACTATCAAATAATTCATCAATCTTTGTATGATTTGAAATTACCCTTACATGGAACAATTATATTCTTGAATCTTCATTTGGAGTGTTGTTGTGACCATGTGAGGAAGAAGTGCTTGCAATAGCTTCATTTCCTTTTGTGACTATGGCTGAAATATTGGTCTCATCACCAAAATCTGATCCAAGATCATGTTGTGTGGTAGTGGTCGTCTTTTGTTTTCTCTTATTGTTTGGTTTCTTAGGCCTTAGTTCAGGATGTAATTTCCAACAATGGGTTTCATCATGCCCTACTTTGGAACAACGTTGGCATATAGTTTTCTCCCCTTATTTCTTCACACTTTCTTTCTTCTTCCCTTTCCATTTTCCACCCTTCTCTTTCTCCTTACCCTTGAATGGCTTCTTCTTACTACCCTCTTCCTGAATCTTCTTTCCTATTGCTTCAAGGTGTGTGGCTTGCACACATACCTCATCCAAATTTCTTGGATTGAACATAAGGATAGTATGTTTTAAGTAGGAATGTAAACCCCCAATATATTTCAAGAGTGTGTCTTGGGAATTCAAATTTACTCCTAAAAACAAAGCCCTCTTTCTAAACTCCTGGGTATAGTCTTGGACTATTTGGTGCTTGAGTTGCCTAAAAATTTTCCAACTCATAATGGTGTTTTGCATATATGCTAAAGGATGAAATTGTCTTTTAATTGTGGAAACAAATTCAACCCAAGAAATGGATATATTACCATGAATTCACATTTCCTCTTGAGTCTTTGCTTCCCACCAGACTAATGTTTCTCTTTCTAGCCTCAATGAAGCCAACTGGATTTTTATGTCATCTTCTTGAAGGTTCTAAATTCTGCAATAAACCTCCAATTGTCAAATCCAATTGTCTAACTATTATGCATTCACCTCACCATTGTACATGGAAAGTTCAAACTTAATGTCCAATTTGAGTAAGGGAGTTTTTCCTTTGGGGTTTTTGAATGAGTATGAACAATTTTTGTAGTGGAAGTGGAAGATGATGTTGGTTGAGATGTTGAGGATGATGAAGATGGCAGAGATGGAGGAGGCTTCCCTCCATTACCCTTTGACTCCTTCTTTTCATATTTTTTATCTTTTCAACTTCCCTCTCCATGTGGAGGCTTAGAACTCTCTCCAGCCATTCTAGTATTCCTCTCTTCATATAGGATTATAACCATGTTAGTTAAGTCACAGAAATATTTATTGAATGCATCCTCTTCTGAAAGACCTTCAATCTCTCCTACTCCAGACATGATGGCTTTGGATTCAAGCTCAACTTCTAGTACTGCTTGTACCTCCTCAATCTCAATTGAAGATAAAACTTAAGGTGTTTCAAGTGCAGCTGGGATTGGAATTTTGGGTGGATATTATGGCCTTGTGACTCTCCTTCTTCTCAGAATTACCTCGGGATTTGCAACCAATAATTTTTCTTCTCCTTTATGCAACTTTAACCTTGTAAGCATCACAAATTTGCAACCATTAAAACCCTACTTGTGCAAAACTCAAGAAATCAAGCAAATAACCTTTGCTCTTATACTGACTTGATCTGTTATTGAATGTTAGTTTTTTTGTGCTAATTTTAACTTCAGATTTATAAACAAATGCTTGTCAATTCCTTCATGTGCATAGGTTCCCTTATGGTGTTTGTGAATGATAATGGGTAAATTTATCAAGTTTTATGTTAAATTCATGAGCAAAATAGCATGAAAAACAAGTGTTGAATAGCAACAATCAAATGTACAAAAAACCATCAAATTGAACACTTAACACAATGTTTTGATGAAGGAGTTCACCCCTCCTGGGCTACATCTCCTTGGTCTAGCTTCCATGGCTTGGGCCTTTGTATTAGCTCAATAATGGAAAAAGTGTTGTTTACAATGCTCTACTGCTCCTGAAACCTACTTCAATGTGCTCAGAACCTCCAAATCAGCTAGGAACACCTTTTCCTAATCCCAATTTGGTTGAATTTTGCCCAAGTTATGGTCAAAATAGTTTCTCCTAGTAAACCTCCACTAAAACTGGAGGAACTCCAGTTAGTCCCACTAAAACTGGAGGAATCTCTGAAATTGGAGTACCGCAGAATTCTCCGCCAAGTTAATCCACAATTAACTATGCGTTTAATTAAGCACTAATTGTTCTTAACATAAATCCCATGCGGTTCTGTAATAGTTGACCTGGCAGTTTACATTGTCGCAGTCACATATGCAGATTATTGGCCGTAGTTAATGAAAACAGTTATGGTTTTAATGGTGGCCGCCGGATGTGTGGTGTTTTCACATGTCATGGTAACCTGATGGTTTAATATCGTGGTTATGGTAACAAATTATGGTTTGCATTGGTGATTATAGGTTGTGTTCACATGGGAGGGGGCTCGCTTGCGAACTAGCTCCCTCCTAACCCCCCGACCACAAAACGTTACACCATAACTATGTGTTGAATCTGTTATATAATAAGTCACAAAGCACGAGTGCAACGGTGGAACATGAAGTTCATTCAGGCGAGGTCGTGGGTTCGGCTCCACTAAATTTCCCAAACATTTTGGTAAAGTGCGCCATTGTCATCGGTCCTTTGGGGAGGGACATGTGATGGCCTCTGAGCTTGCCACTTGTCCCCTCCTCATTGGTCCATTCCTGAACCAATAAAATCATGCTACATCACCACACTTGCGGACCAATAAAAATGCGACACTTGGTGAGTCTTGATTAAATGTTGACCACTGTTGACTCTTACCTAGTCACCTACCACGTCAGCAGTACAGACTGCTGACTGTGCAATGATTGTACATTTTTTTTCAAAAATTCCTCTGTTTGGCAACGCAGACAGAACGTGATATCTTCCTCATATGAACTCGGTTTTGAGTGAAATGAGTTACATTGGGATCATATCACTGAGATGTACGTGGTCATTTGGGTTTCAAGCGATTATGAGAAATTTGTTTTTTGAGCTAAATACTGAGCACGTGCTAAGGAAACTAAGTCCTTAAAAGCGCTCCATGTATCTTTGCACCCCATAAACATTTTTCTTGCTTTCATTTCTTTATGAACTCAGATATACGTGATTCTTAAACATTTAAGCCCTGTATATCAAGTTTCATTTCTACTCATATCTTCTATCACACACCCTAAAATAGTTGATAAGATACAAACTTAAATCAGAATCAGCCACCGTGGATTTATGAATAACATTCCTGTGAATTATTATTTACATCAGTTCTTGTGTTACATCCCTTATGAAGGGTTCTGAATCAATCTCATTTTAATTATATTGAAAAGTAAATGTTTTATGAGTTTCCAGTAAAATATAACAACACTCACTAAGATGTCCTAGGCACTGGTCTCCATTCTATCCAGGGGTTGTCTCTAGTAATGCCAATATCTTCTGGCATCGTTTCCAAGGAACGAATTAGAAGATTGTTCCCTAGGTATGACATTTGTACACCCTTTGATAAGGTGAGAAAAGGAGTGTGGGTTGAATATCTCTCACCTTGGCGACTCCACTGTCTAAATCTAAGTTGATCACCCTAGCTTTTAAAAGGCCCCATACCCACTCAAATACTTCTCAACAAAGAACTCCGCTTGTGTCTGACCCTGAAAGAATAATATCTAGGAGGATTTGGAAGGAAATAACTATCACTACTACTGTTCATGTAACCTCTTTTCCTGAAGCATCCTCTTCCAGCTCTCAGAACTTCGTAATACACTTCTTCGATGTCCCCTGCAAAGTCTTCGAATATCCTTTAGAAAGCGGTCATACATTCAACACATCCTTCTCAAAAGTCAAGGATGAAGAAGCCTCTGCCAATACTCCTTCTTTCTCATTCCATCCCTTCACTAAAATTGAGGAGGTTAAATACATTCTCGAGAGCATCCCCACACAAAGTGTGAACAACATTCAAATTTAAAGTCGGTTAGTTGTTCCTCAAATAACCCTTTCTACAGAGACCTATAATAAACCTATTACCACTGCCTTTGCTCCATATGGATGTCCCAATTTTCCTCTTGAACAAGTATGCTCCCTTAGACCTACCTCAACCCTTGAGTGTTATGCCACAAGACTATCTCAAACTCTTTCCAAGATTCACAGGAGAAGACGATATAGAAACTTTTTGCGCCTTCACAGAAAACTTGAATGTCAAACACTTGGATGTAGAATTAAGGATTTTTGTCCATTCTCTAGATGGAGAGGCTAGGAAATGGTTCAAGTATCTTCCAGATGTTTCCAATACCACTTGGGAAGAGATGGAAAATTATTTTATGCAGAAATAGGGGGAGAAGAGGGATCATGGCTATATTCTTACCGATTTCAATGCCATGAAGAAGAAACACAATGAAGATGTGTCAGATTTCATAAAAAGGTTTAATAATTTGTATAATAGTCTTCATGCTGAAATTAAACCTCTATAGGCAGCTACCAAAGTAGTTCTTACCAGGGCTTTTGAATCAAAGTTCAGTTTCACACTCAGGGAGAGGAAGTCTCGCACTCTAGACGAGATTCAAATAGATGCTCTAGAAGCTTAAGCAAACTATACCTCTACTGGGAAGTTGAGAGGCACAATTGATCCTGGAGAGAGAAGGAGGGGAAAAGAGGAAGCCAATTCCTTAGGCCAGGGGAAAGAGACCCAAGAAGAAAAACTAGAGGAAATGAATAAGCTGATAAGGAACCTATCTAATTATAAGCTTATGAAATTGGGGCTAGAAAATAAAAATATTCCCCAACAAAATCCACAAGCCCTAATCGATGTTTCAATCATCAATACAAAAGAACTTCCTTACAAATACTGCAAGGGAGAGGAAAGAGAAGAAAGATCACATTCAGTCCCCATTATACATAGAAGACAATCCAGAGGAGCATATACAAGAAGCCAGTGAGGTTCAAGAAAACCTATTCTCCTTTTTCTCTGATGAAGAACAGGAGGTTGAAGTGCATGAGGAAGGAGGGGATGATTTAGATGTAGCACTAGATGATGGTGAGATTGATGATTACTATAGGTAGTTTTCTACTTCATGCAAGCCCAGTTGCATAGGAAATATGATCTCCAGTCTTCCAGAAAGAGATCTGGGATGCAAGACCAAAATGAAGATCCCTCCTCCGAAAACCCTCCCAAATCAGTAGACAAAGGGGAGAAGCATTTAGATCCAATCTTACCAAAAAATAATGAGTCCTTAGATCAAATCTGTGATAAATAAAAAGAGTTTGCTAAGGTTGTCATAGTTGAGAAGAGTCCTACTGTCTTCAATCTCTAGAAAGAACTTGAGAAGGTCAAAATCCCATTCCCATTGGCCGAATTGTAAACCGGCTTACTTACAAAGATCAAGTTTCGCAGTTCATGTGCCATCCATGACAATCCACTTATATGATATTTTGAATCTCCAGGAGGAAAGGCCTATGGTTGTCTTCGGACCCCATGTTTAAGAACAAGATCCCTGCACCGCTCCTTTTTATGTTACCTTAGTAGTGTATGGCCTTATGCTACATAACTGCATGCTAGACTCAGGTGCTTCCCATAACCTGATGCTCTTATCTGTCATGGACGAATTGGGGCTACACATAACCATACCATGCAAAGACCTCTACTAGTTTGACTCCAAAAGGGTAAAGTGTTTAGGAATGATTAAGAATCTAGTGGTAAATTTTGAAAAGTGTAGTAAAGGATATTGTAGTAGCTAACATCCTTGTAAGGTTTGATATGATTTTGTCCAGGTCAGGAGGTTCCAATACTGGAGGTTCCATCAAATTGGATTTAACCTATGCCACCATTCCTATATTTGGTGGAGAAGAAAGATGACTATATAGAGAATCAAGGTTTGTTAAGACATATACGAGAGCTGACTATTCAAATGATGCCCCTGTATATGGGAGAGAAAGATAGTTCTCCTGCTTACTGTTAGAGTAGGATGTTTGATCTTGGAAGAGAAACAGGTGAAATTTTTGGGTGGTATAAATGTAAGATTTATATACCAACATTTAATATGTCAATCTGGGTTGTGTAAACTTAGAGGTGCAACACAGTAAATTCCAGAATAAGTCCTCATGAATATGTAAAATAGAAATCAAGCTCTTGTAAACAATTCGAAGGTATCATTTAGGAAACAAGACTTTTCAAAGTAAGGAAAAAACATAGTGAACCAACTCCTGGCTCCTCTTTTGGGTTGAATGAATCTTGCAAAATTTTTGCCTCAATTGTCTAGGGGACAAGGGAATGTAGGTTTCATTCAAACTGACAATCCATTCTAGAAATAAAAAGGGAAAGTTTGTTTCATAATATCTCAAGGATTACTTTCTATGTTGCAAAGAAGGAAATCATGCAATAAAACTACAAATTCATTCCCAACTAATTCAAATCTTATCTTGATATGAGAAAATCATTGAACACTTTCTTTTCCAATGCATAGATATTACTGTGTAGAAGGAATATAGATTATATGTGCATTTTTTCTCTGAAAATAATGCAGTATTCAACTGTGAGGAAGCATACAAGATTTTAAGACATCAATCATAACCTTTGACCAGAGGTATTCTCAAAGAGATTTGTGGACACTTTACTCTATCAATGAAACAAGGATAAAATCTCTCCTCATGTTGATCCTGACATTTGAATCGTAAGAATAAATATCATTCTCTCAAAACCCCAGGATCAATTTCACATCTGAAATAATGATCTAAAGTGTTCGTGAGTGCTCAAATAATATATATGATAAATCAAATCATAACTCTTGATGATCATACCCCTACTTCCTGATAAGTAATTATAATCTTCATCATTGAATCCTTGTGTAACCAAAAGTAGATGTCATTATGTAACAAATACGATCAGAGTAAATAATGCACTGAGCTTTTAATATAATGAGAGATGCAATAAGAAAATACTCAATATCTATATTATGTCTTCTCTATCTCAGTTTACATATAGAATCTTAATATGTTGAATATCCAAACACAGTGATGCATTCCAAGAAAGTAACCATACCAATTCACTCATCAATCAAACTTGCACAATTTAACACCAAAGCATGAAGGAGAACTGTGAAATAAGATTATAGATTTCTACTAGATCACAATCCCACACTTATGCATTAATCAAACAAAAATTAAGGAAATCCTAAGAGGTATGGGGCAATAGACTGGCTTGTGGGCTCAAACCACCCAACTCGTTTCCCTTGTAAATATTAAATCACGATCCCAAAATATTCAAAAATTGTAAACATGAATCTGATGACAACTTGTATTAATTTTGAAGTCTTGTTACATAAACATTAGATGATGCAGATCTTGGCTCCAGTGATCCCCTCTAGGGATCATCCCACTGGACACATAGTCTCCTCTCTTAACTCCCTTTCTTTCTTATCAAATTCGTCTTCCCCCCCTCCTTTTCTACAGTACAAGTTCTTCCTATTTATAACAACAATGTCTCCTAATTATTTGGATCGAAGGTTAAACAACACATACAATTTTAGAGTTTTACACTGATTCCTGAACCAAAATAAGGAGTTTTCTTATTTTATTGGATTTCCATCAATCCTGAGGTTCCATATAAACATAGTGACTAGTACCAAATCATGAAATCCTTGTCATACTATCCATGGGAATAACACACTGTTGACAAACCTTGTGACTTAATAGAAAAAAAATTGACTGAATGCTTTGACCCTCACTCTACACATTGTCTTGAAGACCTGGGTGTGATTAAGGAAACAGAAAACCATCTTGAGCTTTTGCTTCACAAAGTCCATATGCTCGTTTCTTATCATGGCAACTGGATATATGACAATCTTGGAGATAGGAACAAGAATTGTATTGCATGAAAAAGAACTATACTGCTAGAGCAAGTGTTGTTGGAGTAGGAACTATATAGCTATCACAAGGATAACTTGTTATTAGTGATATTTTCACACAAATCTCTTCAAATCATTAGAACAAAGAAAATTCATAGAATGATAACATGTTACCTCTTAATGCCTCTATAATAGTTCAACAATGTACAAAAAAGGATGATAATAACTACAAAAACTAGGTGAAGGCATAAGAGATCCTTAGCAAAAGATGTGACAATATGGACTAAATGGAGGCTCAACACTCCCCCACACCAATCTCCTTGCATGTCCTCATGCAAGCCAAACCCTAAGATAAAGACAAAAATTTTCAAAAGTATGAGGTTGTGGCCTAGACCCTTGATGTATTGACTGAAATATTTAAGTTCCTTCCTCCTCTTTTTCTAGCCATTTTAATCTCTCTTTTTAAAATCCTATTATGAGAAGCATAATATTTAGCTCGTTTGATCCATTTCTTGGCCATCTTCTGTAATTTATTATTCTTAACACTCAACTTGTTGTTTTTATGTTGTATTTTAGTACTGAGTGCCTTGAAATATTTATTCTCTCCTTTTACATTTTCCTTAAGAATAATGAACTTTTGTATCTTCCTTTTCAATCTCTTTATTGTCCCATCTTTCTTCCTAAAGATATAGCCGTCAAAGGTGTTAGCGCTCGAATTATGCCTTAGGCTGAGGAAGGAAAAACTCGAGGCAACATCAAACCAAGCTCAGCCTCGTAGCTAGCCCTACGAGGACAGGAGAGGGCTCTCTCCGGGTCTATCTCGGCAAAAGGTCTTCAAAGGGGCTGAGATGACCAATAAAGAATACTGATTTTAGGCTAGTAAATTGATAGGGAAAGTTTGATTTCAAATTTTAGGGTTTTGTTGGACAACAGGGCAAGGCAATTTTGGGTGCGGGGATGAGACACAGTTTTTGCAGAGGTCTTTTTGGGGCAAGGTAGGTGATTGTTTTGATGCCTTTAAAGGAATTGAATGGAAAGGTATGACTGGTGAGGAGCTAAGGAGAGCAAGAAACTTTTAGGAGTTCTCCTTAAACAGATGAAAACATAGATATTAAGCAAACTTAAAGGCAGAGCATAGAAAACCATGAATTCTACCTTAACACTTCATTTGCTTAATTTGCAAAAGAGAATAGTAGGAGAATGATACACATAACAAAATTACAAGTACATGAGAGTAACACACCATCAACACAAATAACCACAGGAATCCCAAATAGTGCTGCAAAACCCTGGTCTTTCCTTTGCCAAAATTGCAGAGATACAAAGTGTAATACAGTCTAAGCTTATCCCTCCAGAGTCCAACCTCTCCAACCTATGAAAATGAATAAGAAAATACATAATATAGGCAAGCTAACACATTCCCTTGCCTCTAGGGGTCGAGCTCATCATCCTAGGAGTTGTTTCAACTAATTCTAAACAAAGCACTACAATCTAGGCAATCAAAACAACTTGCCTCTATAAGCTAGGAAACTAATTCATTCATTAATTTTTTGCTATTTTATGAATGAATCTTCTAGAATAGGTAAATAAGTGTCAAGTCAACATAAAATTTCATTAATTACATCAAGGAGGGTGAAAAATCCCACCACAAGTCAAAACTGGTCAAACTGGCTGCGTTTTCCTGAGCTGAAGATGAAAATTTTGGAAAATATCCTGATGCGTAGCGCGCCAAAACCCTACGCGTAGCGCGCCTTTCCACCCACTTTTGGGGCACTTCCCGGCATCCAAATTGGGCTCAGGTGGGCTTGTTGGAAAGGTCTAGATGTCTGCTTTCCAACCCAAGTGGAATGTTTCAATTTGGTGCCCATTTTCCCCTCCAAAAATGCATTCTCCCAAGACTGCTTCCTGTGTGTCCAAAAAGGGGCAGTGAGGTCATTTTTTGCATGTTTTTTGACCTTTTGGGGACCCAAAACTTGATGAAATGCCTTGGCAGCGGCTGAGCAGATTTATTTCACCATGAAAAATCTAAAAATGCAAACCTTTCTTGAATTGGACCTCCCCATCTTCAGGGTAGCGCGCGGCGCGCTACGCGTTGAGGGCAAAAACCTGTTTTTAATACAAAAATTTCAAAATTGACAAAAACTTCTCCAAATTTTTTGAAATTTGAGCTGGGGGTGTCTCATCAAGTACCATGCTCCTTCAAAGAGGATTCGGCCAAAATTTGGAGTGGATCGGGCCTTTTCCGCCGTTTTAGTGCTTTTCTCAATCGCCTCTTAAGGATCTTAATTTTTGCTTTGCAAACATGCATGCGGGCCCAGTAATGATTCTTCATGTGACAAAGCAAGTATTTATCTCTATTGGCTTTCGCCAACAACCCCTCCAAGTGTCGGTTGACCTTCTCAAGCACAAATTTCCGCACCACAGGTGTCAAGTCACCCGGTCTTTTACGGGCCAACCTACGGTCTTCACGGATTCGTTGCAGCTCTATAAGTGTGTGCTCGTCCTCTAACTGTTTATTGCGCTGCTCTAGATACCTGATATATGAAGCTGTCTCATCATGACTAGTAACAAAACCTGATGGCTCACCTGAAGGCCTCTCCTCATGCTTGGGCTTCTTGCCCTTATCCTGTACCTGTGGTGAAGAAGAAAGTGAGACCCTTTCCACATGATGTGGAGATAATACTCGCTTTGCTGCTGCGAACAAAGGTCTAGTGCCTCTCTGATATGTAATGAAAATAGGCCTGGTCTCATGATGCTCAAAACACTGCATAGCAAGAGGACAAGCATGCAATTCTCTAAGGTTGATTGGTTCTTCCCTGACATGTTTTCCACTTTTCCGAGGCCTCCGAGATTCCTGTTCTCTCAAGGGAGAATCACTTTCGGTCTCTGCCTCATATTCAGATGAGTGACCAGATGACATGACTGCTGATATACAAATTGCCTTGAAGCTAGCATAATTTATTTACATACATCTTGCAAAACTGAGTACAAACCATGGACATGAAGCCTACCTGTGTTTTAACTGAGTTAGAGGAGGAGTTGCACACTTGCTGGCGAATTTCTGAGAAAAAATCCCAACGCGTAGTGCGCCTCACCCAACGTGTAGTGTGCCCCTGGTGCGTAGCGCGTGAGTAAATTTACACTGAAAAAGGTGTGCTGATGCGTAGCGCGCCCACCCTGATGCGTAGCGCGCACCCAGCTACATAGTGCATTTTGCAGGAGGATTTTGTAGGCCTTCCCAGTGTCAAAATCAGACGTAGGATAGCTTGTTGGAAAGGTCTTTGAGTCTATTTTCCAACACAACTGAAATTTTTCAATTTGGAGTTCATTTGCCCTATCAAAAGTCAAATCTCCCAAGACTGGTCAAAATGTGCCAAATGAGGCTGCCTCAAGGCAGAGCGCTGTTGCAGTCAACTTTTGAATGCCTTCCTCAACTCCAAATTGAGATCATGATAACTCATTGGAAAGATCTTTGTGTCTAGTTAACATTTGACTCATAAAAAAAGTCATTTGGCCAACCAAGCTAGGAGAAAACATGATTTTCCCAAGGTCACTTCAGAGGTGCATCAATTCTCCCGAGGCGATTGTATTTTTGACATTTCTCCAAAACCATGACACCTGTGTAAAACGTGAAGGAGGTTTTTCTTCGTTGGCCTGTTTTGAACAAAAACCTCTCTTAGGTTTCCCAAATTCATCTTTTATTTCTCAGAAATATCATTTTAGTAAAACTTACCCCGATGTGTGGAACAAGAGATTTTGTCGAAATGAAGCGAAATGAAGGGGATAAGGGGCTTCTAAATTCTTGGGGAAATTTTTGGAAGTAGGGAGGGATGTTAGGAAGTAGGCGAAAGTTGAATCTCAGAGATCAAGTGAGGGGAAGGGGTCCAAAAGGGCAAAACACAGGCCCAACCTAAAAAATTGCCAGGTTGTAGCAAGAAACTAGGGTTTGCGCAAAAATGAGGAATTTGGGGGATCTCAGTGATGGGAAGCATTTGATAAGGGACTTTAAGGATAGGGGAAGGTGTATGAACATCAGGATACAAGTTTTGCTAATGATTTTACCATCCAAGAGAAATTAGCTTTCAAAACCCTAGGAGAGGGAAATGACCTTGCCTAGGTGCAATTGAAGCATGAATAAGCTGTAAAATGACCCAATGGAACTTGACATGATGATAACAACCATATGAATGATGATAGACTCAGCTGAATAGTGACATAGACTGACATTTGGGCAACTTTAGAAGGAGTGAAAGCAAACCCTAGACCTAATGCCTAGTGACCAAATTTTGTTTGAAGACTCTTTGAAATGACAAAATTTGACCTTGACACTCTGAGACCACTTTGTAAGAGCATATTTGATCACTGGAGGAAGGCTGGAAAGACTGACACTAACAGAAGGAATATTTTGGCTTCTGTTGATTGGTGGAATAAATATCGACAGTTTCCACCATGGGAGGATCAAATGAAAACTCAAACCCTAAATTTACCTTTGCCATAGGAGTTTTTAATTGATTTGTTTCTTTTACAGGACCTTTAATTTGATCTATATTTATAACAGGATAATTGAGCTGGTTAGCTACTGGATTCTTGATTTGAGACATGAATATCGCATTAAATTATCCAAGCCATCAAATTTTATCTCCCTCTTTACTAGTGGCATCTGCGTTATCCATCTCAACCTCTTCTCCCTCTTGTTCCGAATCGAAATCGACTATTTGAGGCTCCATGTTTTTGGATGGAGGTCAGTTATTTTTCATCATACTTCTTGAAATCCTTCATCCAGTGGCAGGGGTTTGAGGTTCAAATGGTGGGGCTACAGGGGTTTCCATTTTCCTCTTCCTCGACTTTTTAGGGTACGAGGAGAAGATGTTGTCCACTTAATTTCCCTTTGGAGTCTTCTCTGCCTCGACTTTTTAGGGTACGAGGAGAAGATGTTGTCCACTTAATTTCCCTTTGGAGTCTTCTCTGCCTCGACTTTTTAGGGTACGAGGAGAAGATGTTGTCCACTTAATTTCCCTTTGGAGTATTCTCTGCCTCACACATTTTATAATTAAGTTGGGAGTTTGATTTTTCAATGGCTGTTACAAACCCATTCTACTAAAGAAAGTCATCCCGATTATCATTTATTATACCTTGTTCATCCACAATAAATATTTTAATGACCTCGTAATGGTAAACAGTAGCCGTATGTTTTTTAACAACTTTACGGATCCCTTGTGACATCTTCTACAAACTCTTTAGCAAAAAATAAGGGGCATTGATCTTTTGTTCTCCAGTAAAATGTAGTAGTAACCCCATATGATACAAAAAGATTGTTGCATACCTGCCTCCACAAGTCAAATATTTATGAAGAATGAACAAAGGGCCACACCATTCATATTTAATCTAGGAATGTGGTATCCCTTTCACCCAATTAACTTCTTGGTGTCCTCCTTTGAGAAATTGCATGCTCAGCTATTTATCTATGCTTTTATTTTTGAACCATTTAATCCCTTCTAGGGGTAAACCAGTTGCTCGAGCGATAGTCTTCTCATTCACAGTCATGACTAAGTCTCCAATTCAAGCTATTTTTCCATCGAACCCTCGTGCAAACTGCAATGAAAACTCATCTTCGGACCCCTAAAACTTAGCCAGGAATTCATGCCATCCTTCCTTTACCAATTTCTTCTTGCATGCATTATATTCAGGAGTTTTTTTAAGCCCCTCTATGGATAATGGCACATGACGATGGCTTTAAGGGTTACACAAATGATACGCAATTAGGAATGAACAAGATGATTAGTGATAAGAAAAAAGTGAACTCAACATGCTCCAATGACATACTTAAATAACATAGGGAATCGAATGGTCTCAAAAAATTGGGCAAGTTGATTCATATTTTTCTCAAGCAACATAACTACTCATGATGAGCATCAGATAAGATCCTGAAGTTGGTTTGATGGAACTAATACCAGAGGGAAGAATAATTATCAAGGGGATGACAGTGGTTTGGTTTCAAAAATAAATTCTATCATGAAAACGATTGCAGACAAGCCTCATTTGGCCTCCATTCATAACATAATTACCTTAGTCAACAAGCACTGGATCAATGTACTTGGTAATCATCATGAGCATTCGACATACATTCCAAGGATGTAAAAAACATGATTACAAGGTCAGGGCACCCCTAAAACAGACACATGGCATCAATATTTTAGACACATCAAAATATCTACTCATAAGTCAAATAGACCATTGTCTTCCCGTTGAAAGTCTAAGGCATGAAGTACCTTTCCACAACATATGACAGGAGAATCAATGAAAAATCATGGAAGATAGCATGGAGTGAAGGATTATTAAAGATTAATGGAAACACTTGACAAAAATATCACTAGCAAGGAGATATTAAGGTACCTAATATATTAAGAATCATTTAAAGTATTCATCAAGTCTGCAACATCATCACCATAGTGCCAACTAAACCATGCTACAATCCTTATGAAATCATGGAGTGCAGGAATGATAAAATTATCAGGGGTGGAAATATCCGATGTGAAATGAAGGCCAACAAGATTTCTGACATTTTTTTTTTTTGAAAAATCAACTCAAGGTATCCAAAATTAGGTGCAAATTGGATCATCAGGAAAGCGGTAATTGTGAAAAACATTATGTCATAAAAATCCTGTAGATCAGCTCCCCTTGCACCATTAAGATGAACAATGCATACCTATTGTCTTGTCTTAAATAAACTTCCTAATTTGTCATAGATTTTTTTATTTTATTTTATTTTATGTTATTTATTTATTTTTATTTTTATTTTTCTTTTTTATTTATTTATTTATTTATTTATTTATTTTTAATTTTTTAATTTTTCCTTTTCTTTTATTTATTTTATTATTTATTATTTATTATTTATTTATTTATTATTATTATTATTTATTTTTTTTATTTTTTTATTTTTTTCTTCTAAATTCCATTGTTTGTTCCTTGAAATCAGAGACTTAATAACATCAATTATTAAAAAAACATCTCTATTGTAGGAGTGCAATTTCAATAAGACTTCCACAATGTTCCTACACCTACTATAGTACTCCTGCACCCAGACCATGTAGTGCTTATTAGAGGCAAATTCAATCGAAACACATTTTTGTCTATGAAACATCTTGTGAGTAGTCATCAGTAATTAATTCATCACTCTAAATACCTCGTTATGGATAAAAGTGAATTACGATGCCAAGAAAGGAGATCATAAAATAAGACAAACCTTCCTAGGTAGATCAACAAATTCTTTATTGGCCACTGTACATATTGTTGCCATCCAAGTACAGGACTAAATTTCTCCTTATTTTGGCATAAAAAATTACCTGCACTAAGGGTACCACATCCATTCAAAGGTTTTCTTATTTTTGAAGAATAAAACTCCAAAACATTATGCCCAAAATATCTTAAAGCCATTTTCCATGAGATAAAATGATGATTTTTATGGAAATACCAAGATGACCGAGTAAATCATAGTGTGAAATTAAATTTAAAACCACAGACATGGCCACTAATACCCATAGGCATCTATAGCCTCGACAAGGGTGCCTTTTAATCCAATGAAATGCTTGTGTCTTGCCTACTAGATATAGATTTAGAGTTATCTATTTGATTTAGAAATTAAATGAAGGCCATTGTCCTGGTTTGGTAACTAGCTAATGGAAATTCCATTCACAATAACTAACAAGAATGAATAGGTCAGCTCGTGATGAGACCTCTTGTCCTCCATCTTTTCAGTTGAAAGCCATTACCCTGGCTTGGTGACCAGTAGTGGTAATTTCATTCGTGTTAGGTACTACACTCATGGTAGGTCGGCTCATAATGAGACCTCTTATCCTTCAATCAATCCTTCTTTGTAAACTATCATTATTATTTAAAGGTTGCTTAATAAGTGGGGAGGCAGATCTACTCCTTAAGAGTATTGGATGACATGAATTTTTTTAATGACTAATCTTTACTGGTTAGTCCCTCTACCCTAAAGACTCATTTTAAATAAGACGTCTTAGATAATGACAAAAATATTCCTTGAGTTAATAATGCTAGTGTTCTCATGAGTGGCTCATTATGGTCTTTATAGGAGTGGTTTGCTAGAGGAGGTTTTTCAATGATACCTTCTAAGAGAAACTAAAAAATATTTCTCAGATAACAACTCATTAGAGTGACTAAACTAGAAAATTAATCATGGTCACTTTTTCAAAATAATGAGGTATTAGAGTGAATCATACTCAACAAGACTTACCACAGATGTGTGTGTTAACAACCAATGGGAATCAAAAGAAGTTTCAATAGTTGTGCTTTGGGAGTTGTAGCCCTAATAGCATTGTTGTAACATATTTATTCATGGTAAGGAATGCACTGATTTATTCATTTATTCCTTCTATCCTACCCTATCTTAAGAAGTGGAAGACTTCCTTTTAAGTATAGGAGTAATTACAATGAAACCATGTGCGTAACAAAAGGACAATCCTACTCATGTTCAAACTTGAAAAGTATATTCAAGAAAATACCAGAGCATGAGGAACCAACTACATTAACTGATGTGATGCCAGGAATTGTTGAATAATAAAGGATGAGTGGGTGTCGACAATCATTTGAAACCAAGATTCAATGGGTTCCACATATTCCCAATCATTTGATTCATGGGTAAAATTCAGTGCATCTTCCTTTATTATTTCATGCAAGTCTTCCAAATTTCTTTGATTGTCTCTTTAAGTGCAGGTTGGATCAGATGAAAAATATTGTGGGTGCTCTTTAATCTCTGCTTCTGATGGTTTCTCCTCATCAAAAATGACCCATAGTTCTCCAGTCTCCCTAGAACAATATTTTGGACCTTCGTGAATCTTTACTTCTGGATAGATAGATCTATTTCTAATTGCTACCAAAATATGTTCTTCCTGAGAAGAAGAGACCCAAAATGTTGCTATGATTTGAGATCGTTCTTGGAGTAGCATCAAACTACTTGGAATTTTTCCTACTAGCTGGAAAGCCTTGTTAGCATATGGATTAGAGAAGGGGGTTCTTATAGCACCAAAAAACTAAAAAGAACACACTAACTCAAAATTTAGTTAAAGGAAACAAACCAGGATTGTGAACTCTCTAGCAATACTGTCTAGTATACTTTAGCAAAAAAATCACACTAAAAAGCTCATTTGCAATAAAAGAAACAAACCAAGCATCACACCAAAAATCTTATTTGCAGTAAAGAAAAACAAACCAGGCATCACACTAAAAAACTCATTTGTAGTAAAGGAAAACAAAACAGGCATCACACTAAATAACTCATTTGCAGTAAAGGAAAACAAAAATAACCATGCTTGTGATCTCTGGTAATACTGTCCAATATGCTTCATCAAGCAAAGGGAATCACACTAATATAAAAATTCATTTGCAAAGAAAGGGGGAAAAGCATTATGAATCATTGATGCCTTATCCTTCAAGTGCCTCCCCGGTAACGATGCCAAAATGTCGAGCAGTATAAATGGAAGATTTATATACCAACATTTAATATGTCGATCTGGGTTGCATAAACTTAGAGGCGCATCACAGTAAATGCCAGAAGAAGATCCCAGGGATCTGTAAAATAGAAATCAAGCTCCTGCAAACAATTCAAAGATATCATTTAAGAAACAAGACTTTTCAAAGTAAGGAAACACATAGTACACCTACTCTGAGCTCCTCTTATGGGTTGAGTGACTCCTGTGTTGGGTGCAGGAATTGAACTTAAGCAAACTCCTCAACACTTAATTGTCAACTCGAGAGTTTCATAAACTTAGAGATGAAGCACAAGAAATTCTAGAAGTGGTATGAACTTTTCCTATTCCTGATCCTACTCCTTAAATGAAATGTTGTAGAATTAGATAGAAAACAATCTTAAAGGAAATCGACACCAAAGCAATTATAGTGCTGGAATGTAAAATAATAATTTGCGAGGAAATCAAGTAAAGGAACTTTAACACAACTGGAAGCAATCTTAAATGCTGAAATGAAATACTATGTTTATCTTCAGTATAGATGGCTAACAGCTTAACAAATGGGCCCTTGCAAATATATGTTTCCCAATTGATCTTCCTTCTACACCAAACAAATTGTTCTTGTACTATTGATATCTGCTTGCACTAGTGCAGGTACAGTACTTATGTGAAAAAGTATATTTTACCTTCTTTACTAAAGACTTATGCCTTTGTAGAGGTGCTCTAAGCCTCAAGGCTTAGAGCACTCTGTTCCTGTGATAAGAGACCATATCTTGCACCGAGACAAAGTTTTCTTCACCAAAGTTTCCAATTTAATTTCGAAAGAATTAAAAGACGTGTTGAAAAGAATTGCAATTGCAAGCTAGATTCTAAGATAAATTACACGTGAAAAAGGATGCTTTAATTAACCAAACTTTGCAATGAAAGTAAACTTCATAAATAAAAAACAATTCAGAATAATCAAGCAGCAGTCAAAGTAATTTGCATGTATCAACTAACTTTCGGTAATTCAATTATAACATTTCTGTTCCTTTTTCTTAAGTCATAAAATGCAAGTGTAAAGTATGGTGTTTATAATAACGTCCTTCCTTAATTCACGTAAACATTCTTAGATCCTTCAGGAGTATAACTCTTAACATTAAGAATGATTACTTGAATTAACAATACTTTTGCTTGCATGAATAAATGAAATTATAAGTATAAAATGGAACTTAACACTTGCTGTGAAGTAAATGAATAAACTAGAGGTAGGAAACTACATGCACTGGTATAGGAAAAATCTTCCTGCATGACTCGAGCGGAAGCAAACTAAGACAAGAATTGCAGGAAGGAAATTGCAAGAAAGTAATTGCAGGAAAGAAATTGCAAAAAATAAATAAAATTAATTAAACTTCCAAACTATGGACCCATTCACTCTTGACTATGAAATGAATTTAACTCAGAACTTCTTAAATAAACATAAGAACAATCCAAGCCACACAACTGCAAATGAATCAATGAAATGAGTTGGGTCGGTTGGGCCCTAGCCAACCAGCTCGTTTCCCATTTACGAAGTGAAACGATTCAACAATTAATCACACATGAAATAATAATTAGACACAATGTGAAGAAAACATGGCGCATTCCTTGTATTAAACTTGATCAACAAATATACATGATAATGCGAGTCCAGCCTAGAACCAAGGGTGATACAAAATTACAAAGTAAATAAAATTACAAACTCAGATATCGCTCCCTTGGCTTTACCTATGGTCTACATTATATACAATATCTCGGCCTTAGCCATAGTTTGCTAATTATAGTTATTTCCTATTCAAGCCTTTCGGTCGAACGGACTAACAAACAACATTGCAAAACCGGCTAATGGTTATAATAAAGCACGAACTTTGTTGGTCATAGACCATATTCTTGGCAAGTATCCCTGACTATACACCACCAATATCCATCCTCAAATAGTCCGCAACCAAACTAGGAGTCGTGGATAAAAAATGCCCATGTTGAAGGATTTGAACTGTCGCAGAGATCACAGAGTAACATTGTTGGCGGTGCAAGAATTTTCCTGCAATGATCACACTAAATAATGATTAAGACTTAGTTCTTCAATTACTTTTAGGAAACATAAGTTATAAGATGTACTAAAAGGTATGAAATCTATGTAAGGTAATTAATAAAGCACTTAATAAATATTAATTATGAAATACGAAGTATATGTAGGAATAGATGATTATCTTGGACTAGTGCAGGAATAAGAGGGTTAAATAGAGATAAAATAGAGGTTAAGGTTTATGGGAATAGGGTAAAAATAAAGCAATTTGGGACACCAACATCCTCCCATCCCTAAGCTGTTGTGTATCCTCACACAACATTTTACCTTCTGCAAAAAATCTTCAAAAATGGGTAGCCAGGTTTCAATCCTGTACTTCAATACTTATCCTTGCTTTCACTACCTTTGGCTTTTTACCTCGAGCTCCTTTCAGCTAATTGGTCACCTCCTTGAGGCGTTTGTAGCACTTGGAAGCTTAATACTTCCATACTTTCACTCTCTGTTTCTGCTTCTTGACCTCTGCGAGCAACTCTAGCTCGCCTTGCTTTTGCCAATCTTAATACTTCATGACCTAGTTCAAAGCCTCCAAGTCATGAACTTGCTGCTCCAATTCCACTATTCGATTGTTGAGGTAGAGGGTAGAGGGCTCTATGCTCAGATTGTTTGGTGTAAATGCCTTCTCTACAACAGACTCAAAGCAAGTCCCATCATTGTCAAGATTAAGGTCGTCCAACATTTGCATTATGACATCACTAAGAGTTTCTGCACCCAGGGTTTCCTTATCAACGAGGGTTTTGGTGCCCTCCATAGCCTTCGTGCCAAGGGTTTCAGTACCTTGAACACTTAACTCCACATGGTTTTTAATGCCTTGTTCTTCCAATTCTTCAGGGGATTCAATACCCTGTTCATTTAAAACAACAGGGGCTTCGGTACCCTGTTCATCAAAAACATTGAGGTTTTCGATGTCCTGTTCACCAAAATTGTTGAGGGTCTCCATGTGTTGTGCCTCATAATCCTCATGACCCTCTGCCTGAACTTCACCTGCACTCGGTGTCATCTTCTTCTTTCTTAATCTATGAACAAAGCTAGACAACAATATGTCATCTTCTATTTCCACATTTTCTTCTTTTACCGTAGTGTGGGTCATTGCATCTGTAAGCACTGAAAGGTTATGGTCTTTAGGTGAAAACTGAGGTGATTCATCAATCACAATCAAAGACGTCAGGTGGTACTGATTCGTCCCTGGAGAGACAGTCTTCTTCTTTGTCGGAGTTCTGATTTTTCTTTTCTTTGCTGAGGGCGGAGTGTCTTTGACAGACTTCTTTTCTGCTTGCACCGGCGTGCATTTACCCTTTTTCTTGGTAGGGGATGGTGTCTTTGCCTTCCTTTTCTTGCTTGCGCTTGTGCCAGCAAACTTCCCTACACTCCTTGCCCGAAATTCCTTCAGGAATGCCTTCCAGGTCACTCCCTTCTCTTCCAGGACTTTCTTGACGAGGATTGTGATAAGCCCATGATGATATAGCTTATATTCGATTTGGTTTGCATCCCCACTCTACACACCTCCATTTTCTCATGACTTCGGTGTAGGTAGTAAGGAAAATTAATAAGTTTCCTTGACTCAAAGTGCAACAACAACCTGATATGGTACACGAACGCTAATGTGTAACATCCCTCGTAGGTCAAAAATTTATGTAGTATGTACAGGAGGTCTCACCATTTTCCAAGCATGGCACTCTGCGGAAGCCCTTTCTTCCAGTCAACTTTGAGCTTTCTATCAATCACAAACCGATGCCATAGTTTCTTTTCAAGTCGCTCCTTTTTGAACCACTGCTCCCCTATAGTTGGCAAGCCTATAGCTCACGCAATGGACTCCTCTGTGACTTCAAATTCTAATGAGCCAACCCTAGCTTGGCCTCCTTCAAATGTCTTCGCAAAATCCAACACCACGGCCATGTCGAAGCCATCGAACTTTTGCAAAAATGGAAGGAATACATATTCTTGCAATAATGCAAGACTGTTCTGATATTCCGTAGTCTGCTCTATCTCCTTCAAGGATGATGGATCATTCCTTATGGGTGCCATGTTCGAATTTGTCACAATTCCCTATCACAACCTCAAAAGGATTTCAGTGAGCGATACCAACGGCTACTGAGAATTTTATGCCGAAGGTTCATCCATCCTATGTCTTTTCAATCCCATCCGACTGATCAAGTTTAATGATAAAAGAACATCTCCTCAGATCAGATGCAAATATGTATTATCCTGCTACGGGTGAGAAATAATTATTGGATGTGGCGGAGGCTTATGCAACTGCGGTGTAACATTCATAATGATCGGGTTATGAGGTAAGACAATGATGAACAAGTGATGGGAGATTGTTTCAAAGGAGGTGAGTATGAGTTTTTGGAAAATATGTATTATCCCACGATCTACCTCATAATTCAATTAAGACATATTTCAGTACTCATTAAAAAATTAGATTTCAGAACCCAATATATATTGCACTTTAAAAATTTTCCTAAGTCAATAGATGATAAAGCAAAGTATTAATTAAAATATATAATGTTATGATCTATCAGTGTAGGAATCACTCATGTGAAGAGTAATAAAATTCCATAAACATTCTTCATAAGACACTCCTGGACTGTGTGAAATTTGTTTTGCACTTGCTTCCATAGTCAGTTGTGCTCTTGCATTGATCCTGCTTGCACTGCACCGTGCTTGCACTGACTGATTGCACTACACATCTTGAACCAAGGATTTTACCAAAATAACAATTCTGATAGAACACAATTCTGTAGCTGGACTTTTAAAAAAAATTGCCTCAATATACAAGAAAATTTTTATTTGCCATCCTTTGGTGTTTCATGAGCATGCCTTCTAGATTGACTGCATCAAATTATGAAGTCAATTTATGAGGGAACAAAGAAGTGGGAAAGGGGTAATTTTTAGAATGGGAAGGAGCATTACATCAGGGATTCCAAGAATAATATCATGAAGGGGGATAAACGAGAATGGGATGTGGGAAAAAATTCAAGGGAGAAAAGAGGGATTTTACGAAATCGGGTAAGGATAGTTTTCTTAGAAGAAAGAGGAGGGTAATTCATTATGGGATTCAGAAAAGAAAAATAGTGGGAATTACGAAACAGGAAAATAGAAGAAAGGCAAAATTTTATCTTCAAGGTCTGCCTACACTGGTGCCAAAAAAAGTAATTGCAGTGGGAATTAAGCATTTACTTGGATAAAAATTTCCATGCTAGTTACCCCAAACTTGGGTAAGGGCTGGGTTCCTTGAACCTGCTTCTTCTTGGTGGCAGCCAACATATCTAAAAAATCAAGTAACATTCCCTTTTTATTGAAATTTTGATCTTCCTGCCAGCATGCTAGTTTTCAGGTTGATCCTTCTGCAATCATGTCAGTCAACTGATTTTCATAATTACAAGATTTTTTTTTTATACTTTTTATTTTTGTCATTTTTTTCTTTTATTATTTTTTCAATGAGGAAAAGAAAGAATCAAATCTTCAATAGGTTGGTGTTACCACCTACCAACTCCTTTTCAGATTGTTGTTGGACTTGCTGCATAAAATCTCCTTTAGTAAGGGGCTGAAAATATACCTTCAATCTATGCTCATTTACCAGGAACACAAAATTCCGTCCATCAATAGTTTTAATCTCTACCGCTCCATTTTCAAACACTTTGACCACCTCATAGGGTCCCATCCACCGTGTATGGAATTTCCCTTCAAAATATTTAAATCTAGAATTGTAAAGGAACACCCAATCACCTGGTTGGAATTGCTTCTTCTGGATGGACTTGTCATGCCACTCCTTACGCTGCTATTGAACTGACATATTCTACTGAACAACATCCCTTCGGAATTCATATAACTAATTCAACTGTAGAAGATGTTGTTGTTGTGCTTCAAAGAGATCTAGCCCCAATTAGACTGCAGTAGTGAAAGTATTGATTTGGAATTCTATTGGCAAGAGGACTTGTTTCTCGTACACCAGCTCATATGGTGTGTGTCCTGTGTTATTCCTCCAAGTGGTTTGGTATGCCCACAATGCTTCCGGTAATTTTTCAGCCCAATCCTTTTTGTGAATATTTACTGTCTTTGTGAGGATGGACTCAATCACCTTGTTTGTGGACTCCACCTGACCATTTGCTTGCGGGTGATACAGTGTAGATTTCCTGTGCCATATTTTGTACTACTCCATCACACCCTGTACCAAATTAGAAATAAACTACGGTCCATTATCAGAAACAATTTCTCTAGGCACACCAAATCTAGTAAAGATTTTAGTAAAAAGAAAATCAACAACAACTCTTTCAGTAGCAAAAGAAACAACTTTAGCTTCTACCCATTTTGTAACAAAATTTGTACAAACCAAAATATGCTTCTATTTAATGATGTTGGATATATTGGTACTACAAAATCAATGGCCCATTTTTCAAAAGGCTCAATCATAACCTGAGGACATAAAGGCATTTCATTGGTTTGATTAGGTTGGCCAATTCGCTGACAGTTGTCACATCGCTTGACGTACTGTTTGGCATCCTTAAAAAAGGAGGGCCCAAAACAACCAACTCATAACACTTTGTATGTAGTCTGCTTATCAGCGAAGTGACCCCCACAAGGTTCATCATGGGTAGATTTTAAAATATCAAACACTTATTCCTCTCTTACACATCTATGAATAATAAGATCTGCTCCAGTGTAAAAGAGGTCTCCTTGAATCCAACAATATGCAATGCTTTTCTGTATGATATTCCGCTTTTCACAAGCGGATAAGTGAGGTGGTAATGTTCCAATGACTAAATAGTTAGATATGTCAAAAACCATGGGGATTTTGTTGACACAACAAAAAGATGTTCGTCAGGAAAATCATCATCAACAGGAATTGCTTTAGCAGGATTATTTAATCTTGAAAGATAATCTACTACTACATTAGATTTTCCCGGTCTATCAATAATGGTAATCTTAAATTCCTGTAACAATAATAACCACCTAGTCACTCTACCACTAGTTAATGGTTTATTCATCAAATATATTATTGCGGAATGGTCAGTATGCACAAAGTCTTCATATCATGTAATATAATGTCTGAATTTATTAATGGAAAAAATTACAACTAAAAACTATTTCTTAGTAATCATATAATTAATTTCAGCGGGTGACAAGTTTTTACTAATGAAATAAATATCATAAGCTTGTTTGTATTCTTCTTGTCCTAAATCTGCGCCAATAACAATATCTGAGGCATCAGAGGAAATATGAAATGGTAGGGACCAGTTTGGTCCTCTCAAAACTGGTGCCTGGACTAGTTTTTCCTTCAATGTCTCAAAGGACTGTTGGCAAGCTGTGGACCAAGAAAACTCACTATCTTTAGCCAAAAGTCAGAAAAGGGGGGTATCTATCCTTGAGAAATTCTCAATGAATCTCCTATAGTAGCCCGCATGTCCTAGAAAACCTCTCACTTCCCTTTTAGTTTTGGGTACCGGAAGACTCAAAATAATTTCTATTTTTATAGGGTCAACCTGGATACCTTTATCAGAAATAAGATGGCCAAGAACCACCCCTGCCTTGCACATTAATCTACATTTTTTTTCACTCAAGGCGAGATGAGCTTCTTGGCAGCGAAGAAGTACTTTTTCTAGATTTTTGAGGGCTTCCTGAAATGAATCACCAAACATAGAAAAGTCATCCATATAGATTTCTACACACTCAAGGTCAGCAAAAATGGCCAAGACCGCCCTTTGAAAGGTAGCTAGTGCATTACACAACCCAAAGGGAAGCACTCAGTAAGAAAATGTACCCCTTGGACATGTAAAAGTGGTTTTGTCTTGATCCTTGAGTGCAATCTATATCTGGTTATACCTGCTAAATCCATCTAGAAAAGAAAAGTACTTCTTACCAGCAAGGGTATCGAGTACCTAATCAATGAAAGGAAGGGGGAAGTAATATTTGAGAGTGGCTTTGTTCAATTCTCTATAGTCAATACAAATTCGCCATCTCCTATCTTTTTTCGGGACTAATACTAATGGAGAGACCCACTGGCTGTTAGAAATCAGATAGATAAAATCAGCATCTAAGAGTTTTTGCAATTCTTCCTTTACAACATCTCTTAGAGCTAGGTTCATACTCCTTTGGGGTTTTTATATAGGTCAAGCTCCATCTTGAATATAGATATGGTGAGTACAATTTTAAGGAGGGATGCCTTTCATATCTTCATAGCCCCATGCAAAGGCATCAAGATGGTTTCGCAACAAATTCACAAGCTGCTCTTACTGGGAAGAATCCAAGTCTAAACTGATATGAAAGGATTTACCTGGACTAATATCAACAAGAGTGGTATCAAGCTCAAGAGTACACAGAGGTGTCACTAGAGATGGTGGCAAGGGAGGTAGAGAGTCATGACTTTCATGAAAATCTAGAATAAAAATCTGACTCAATTACTCAAAATTGGGCATGGTGTCTAGATTGTTCAAGAAGTCTTGAATCTCATCCTCCTGTGAGAACTCAAAATTATGATGTATCAAGGAGATAGGCTAAGTCTCCTCATCACTACTATAGTCTAACCATAAAGTGCCTTGAAGCTCCTGAATTGATCTAGCGGGTGGATACAAGGTGACCTTCTTCTTGGAATCTCCATGGGAAATATACATGTCACCAAAATTCCATCCAATATAAGCATCAACCATAGCAAGCCATGGTCATCCCAAGATCAAGGGATGTCCTCCCACAGGATTCTTTGGCTGAAGCACAATGAATTCTGCGGGGTATTCCCATGAGTCTAGAGAAACGACCACATCATCCAACACCCCTTTTGGATTGATTTTAGATCTGTCTGCTAGTTCAAGCATAGTGGGAGTAGGACGAATATGGACCAATCCAAGTTGATCCATGGTTTGGTTGGTCATAACATTAATGGATTCCCCCAGGTCTATAAGTACATTGGAGACAAGGACATCACCTATCTAAATAGAGACAACAGGGTTTCCGGGGTCGGTATATTTCTCCATGTGCATACACCCCGTCATTAACTCTGCTGCTCTACCAACAAATTGAATAGTTTGAGGTTCTAATCTTCTCCTTCCTGGCTTCTTGAGACAGAGTTCCCTAATTATTTTTGTGCAAATGGGGATCTCTTTAATATCTTGGAGCAAAGGTACCTTTATGAAAAGGTTCCTAAGCTCAGAAGCCAGGCTAGACTCAGGAATGGGGTCTTTCTTCTCCACAACTAACCTCTCTAGATAGGGAGGTCAGTTGGAAGAAGATGGAAAAGGCTTAGAAGGTATGGGGATAGGCTGGATGGTGTCATATTTTTCAGAATGGTCAGGAGTTTCCTCCTCACCTTTCTCATTGATAATCACCATAGGTTGCTTTTGATTTTCTGAGGTTACTATCTTCCCTGATCTCAATTGGAGGTCATTGAATCCAACTGGCATGGACTAATATCTGGATGAGGAAAGTGGGTTCATATAATGATTCACTTGTACCTCTTTGTTATTAGGGTTGGGTAAAATTTGGGCAAGCAGCTGAGAAGGTCAAAAAGGTGGAGGTAAAGGCAATGGTGGCATTGGCTGACTCAGTTGAGGTAATGATGGTTGTGGCATTGGGTAAGGTGCATATGTAGGAGGATATGACTTCATAGGTGCAGGATAGGAATGTTGTGAATGATGTGAATTGTTTGCCCCTCTCCATCCTTGTTGCCAAGATTGGGAGGGTTGTCCATAATGATATTCATTCCCATGTTGCCAATGATGAGAGTGACTAGTATTAGGATAGGAATATGAATGTGCATTATAACCAAAAAAATGTGGTGGAGGTTCAAGAGCCATACCTGCACTTACTTGAGGCTAGTTTCTTCGTGCTCCCATAACATGCAGTGATTTGGCTTTAGGTTGTCCTCCTTCAAGTACAAATTTCAGCCCAGGTATGGAGGGACATTTTTCTATGGCATGGTTCTATGTACAAGTTTCACATTTATTAGTTTCTTTAATGTCGAGAGGAAATTCTCTTAAAATATGCTTTCTTCTACATTTTTGACAAAAAATAGACAATGACTCTTGTTCCTCTACAAGTTTTTGCTGAAACTTCAATGAGTCTATTTGTTTACTAATAGTATTCATTATTTCAATTTTCATATTGTCCATTTTGTTTTCTAATCCAATAATCATAGCATCAGTAGATTCGGTTTTCTTATTTCTATTCCAAATTCCTTTACCAGATCTATATTGGTTCCTTGAGAATTTCTTGCACAAGTCACAGATTTGATCAAAATATTTTTGAGCAATATTCCCTTGTCCTAACAAATTTAGATTATTCCTTGCATCGTTAGTAGGCCCCTATAAGAACAAGGTTCTAATGGTACTTAGATCAAATTTGTGATATGACCTTTGGATGATGTACAAGAATCTCTCGAAGTAGTCCTCTAGAGTCTCATCATCATTTTGCACAATAGAAAAGATTTCGTCATGAATATCTCTATTCTTACAATATTCCTGATATTTTGACAAGAAAACTCTCTTCATTTGTTCCCAGGAAGATATAGTGTTTCCTCCTAGTCCCATGAACTAGCGGAGTGCTGCGTCCTTGAGAGTTGTAGGAAACAACTTTAACTTTTGGGCATCAGATGAATAATCATAACTTCTACAAAAATTATCAAACTCAAATAGGAAAGAGTCCGGGTCTTCATGTACCTTACCATAGAAATGAGGAAGAGCTAATGGTGAAATATTTTTCATTTGTACTTATGTATCAAGATCCATAATTGGGAATCCAAAAGTGGATTGTTCCTCATTTACCTGATTTTCACCAGTTCCTTCGACATGGTATTCCGGATCTGCCATTGTTGTTCTTCCACATGAACCACTCTCAATAGGCTAAGAAGGCTGACTATGGGTTCTAATAGTCTCCTTCTTACCCTTTGTGGGTTGTGTCACACCTAGACCACTACTGCCAGAGCCCAAGTAGACTGTTCTTGCGTGATGAGTCTGAGCTTGTTTGGACTTTTAGATTTTATTTCATATTTATCATTATTTCTTTAGCCCCTAGTGGGCTTCAAACCCCTACCTCTTTTAGGCATTCATCTAAAAAAATGACAAAATGAAATTCAAATAAAAGCTGCAAATTCAGAAATAACTCAACACCTATAAATTCCTTCAAACAATAGAAGTACACTACAGGAAAAAATAATAGCAAACTTACCCCAATTGCAAAAAATGGAAAAATCTTACCAATTCAAATCGCCTCCTCCGCAACGGCGCCAAAAGGTTGGGTGCAGGAATTTCACTTAAGAAAACTCCTCAACATTAATTGTCAACCCGAGGGTTTCATAAAGTATGAGATGGAGCACACGAAATGCCAGAAGTGGAATGAAATTTTCCTATTGCTAATCCTACTCCTTAAATGAAATGCTGCAGAATCAGTCAGAAAACAATCTTAAAGGCAATTGACACCAAAGCAATTCTAGTTCTAGAATGTAAAAGAATAATTTGAGGAAGTCATGTAAAGGAACTTTCACACAACTGGAAGCAATATTAAATGCTGAAATGAAATACTATGTTTATCTTTAGTATAGATGGCTAACAACTTAACAAGTGGGCACTTGCAAAGATCTGTTTCCCAAATGATCTTCCTTCTACACCAAGCAACCTGTTATTGTACTATTGCAATTTGCTTGCACTAGTGTAGGTACAATACTTTTGTGAAAAGGTATATTTACCTTCTTTACTGAAGACTTATGTCTTTGTGGAGGTGCTCTAAGCCTTGAGGCTTACAGCACTCTGTTCCTATGACAAGAGACCAACTCTTGCACCGAGAGAGAGCTTCCTTCAACAAAGATTCCAATTTACTTTTGAAAGAATTAAAATATGTGTTGAAAAGAATTGCAATTGCAAGCTATATTCTGAGATAAATTATACGTGAAAAAGAATGCTTTAATTAACTGAACTTTGCAATGAAAGTAAACTTCATAAAGCAAAAAAAATTCAGAATAATCAAGCAACAGTCAAAGTAATTTGCATGCATCAACTAACTTTCGGCAATTCACTTATAACGTTTTTGTTCCTTTTTCTTAAGTCATAAAATGCAAGTGTAAAGTATGGTGTTTATAATAACGTCCTTCCTTAATTCATGTAAACATTCTTAGATCCTTCAGAAGTATAACTCTTAACATTAAGAATGATTACTTGAATTAACAATACGTTTTCTTGTAGGAATAAATAAAATTATAAGAAGGAAAAGGAACGTAACACTTGCTGTGAAGTAAATTAATAAATTGGAGTGCAGGAAACTACATGCACTGGTACAGGAAGAATATTCCTACATGACTTGAGCAGAAGCAAACTAAGACAAAAATTGCAGGAAGGAAATTGCAAGAAAGTAATTGCAGGAAAGAAATTGCAAGAAAGAAATAAACTTAATTAAACTTCCAAACTATGGATCCGTTCACGCTTGACTATGAAATGAATTTAACTCAGAACTTCTGAAATAAACATAAGAAAAATCCAAGCCACGCAACTGCAAATGAATAAATGTTCACACAAACCTTTTAAATGGTGAAAGCACAAGGGTAAACGAGTTGGGTTGGCTGGGCCCTAGCCAACCAACTCGTTTCCCATTTAGGAAATGAAATGATTCAGCACTTAATCACGCATGAAATAAAAATTAGACACAGTGTGAAGAAAACATGGTGCGTTCCTTGTATTAAACTTGATTATCAAATATACATGATAATGCGAGTCCAACCCAGAACCGAGGGAGATGCAAAATTACAAAGTAAATAAAATTACAAACTCAAGGATCACTCTCTTAGCTCTACCTACGGTCTACATTATATACAGTCTCTCGGCCTTAGCCATATTCTACTAATTACAGTCATTTCCTATTCAAGCCTTTCGGCCAAATGGATTAACAAACAACATTGCAAAACCGACTAATGGTTATAATAAAGCACGAACTTTGCTGGCCATAGACCATATTCTTGGCAAGTATCCCTGACTATACGCTGTGAATATCCATCCGCAGATAGTCTGCAACCGAACTAGGAGTCGTGGATCAAAAATTCCCACGTGGAAGGATTCCAACTATCACGAAGATCACGAAGCAATATCATTAGTGATGCAAGAATCTACTTGCACTGATCACGCTAAATAATGATTAAAACTTAGTTCTTCAATTACTTTTAGGAAAGTTAAACATAAGTTACAAGAGATACTAAAAGGTATGAAATCTATGTAAAGTAATTAATAAACCACTTAATAAATCTTAATTATAAAATATGAAGTCTATGTAGGAATAGATGATTATCTTGGACTAGTGCAGGAATGAAAGGATTAAATAGAGATAAAACAGAGGTTAAGGCTTATGGGAATAGGGTAAAAATAGAGCAATTTGGGACACCAACATCCTGCAGAAAGTCTGCCTCAATTTTCCAGGGGACAAGGGAATGTAGCTTTCATTCAAACTGACAATCTGTTCTGGAAATAAAAAGGGAAATTCTATCTCAAAATATATCAAGGGATTACTTGCTATGTTACAAAGAAGGAAAGAATGTAGTAAAACTACAAATTCATTCCCAAATAATTCAAATCTTATCATGATCTGAGAAAATCATTGAGTGCTTTCTTTTCCAATGCAGAGGTATTTCTACTTAGAAGGAATCTAGATTATGTGTGCATTTTATCTGAAAATAATGTAATATTCAATTTTGAGGAACCATACAAGAACTTAAGACATCAATCATAACCTTTGAACAGAGGTACTCTCAAGATTTTTGTAGAAACTTTACTCTGTCAATGAAACAAGGATAAGTTCTCTCCTCATGCTATCCTGGCATCTAAATCGTAGAATAAATATTGTTCTCTCAAAACCCCAAGATTAGTTTCACATCTGAAATAATGATCTAAAGTGTTCGTAAGTGCTCAAATAATATATATGATAAATCAAATCAGAATTCTTGATGATCATACCCCTACTTCCTGATAAGCAAGTGTTATCTTCATCATTGAATCCTTGTGTAACCGAAAGTAGATCTCGTTATGTAACAAATAAGATCAGAGTAAATAATGCACTGAGGTTTCAATATAAATGAGAGATGCAATAAGAAAATACTCAATATCTATACTCTCTCTTCTCTATCTTGGTTTACATATAGAATCTTAATATGTTGAATATCCATACACAGTGATACATTCCAAGAAAGTAACCATACCATTTCACTCATCAATCAAACTTGCACAATTTAACACCAAAGCATAAAGAAGAACTATGAAATAAGACTACAGATTTCTACCAGATCACAATCCCTCACTTATGCATTAATCAAGCAAAAACTCAAGAAATTCTAGGAGGCATGGGTTAACAGAATGGTAGAGGGCCCAAACCACTTAGCTCGTTGCCCTTGTAAAGATTAAATCATGATTCGAGAAGATTCAAAAATAGTAAAATGAATCAAATGCCAACTGGTATTAATTATGAAGTCTTGTTACATAAAATTAGATAATGCAAAGCTTGGCTCCCGTGGTCCCCTCTAGGGATCATCCCACTAGACACAACGTCTCCTATGTTAACTCCCTCTCTTGTCTATCAAATTCATGTTCTCCCCCTCCTTTTATACAGTACCAAGTCTTCCTATTTATAACCACAATGTCTCATAATTATCTGGATCGAAGGTTAAACAACACATACAATTTTATAGTTTTAAACCGATTCTTGAACCAAAATAAGGAGTTTGCTTATTTGACTATATTTCCATCAATCCTAAGGTTCCATATAAAGATAGTGACCAGTACCAAATCATGAAATCCTCTTCATAATATCCATAAGAATAACACATTGTTGATAAACCTTGTGACTTATAGAAAATAGTTTGACCGAATGCTTTGACCCTCACTCTATATGTTGTCTTGAAGACTTGGGTGTGATTAAGGAAACAAAAGACCATCTTGAGCCTCTACTTCATAAAAACCATATGATTGTTTCTTATCATGGAAGTCGGATATATGACAATCATGGAGATAGGAACATGAACTGTATTGCATGAGCAAGAACTCTATTGCTGAAGTAGAAACTATGTTGTTGGTATAGGAACTGTACACCTATCACAAGGATAACTTGTTATTAGTGATGTTTTCACACAAATCTCTTCAAATCATTAGGACAAAGAAAATTCATATAATGATAACATGTTACCTCTTAATGCTTCTATAATAGTCCAACAATTTACAAGAAAGGATGATAATAACTACAAAAACTAGGTGAAGGCATAAGAGATTCTTAGCAAAAGACGTGAAAATCTAGACAAAATGGAGGCTCAACAAAAACCTGTAGTCCAAATAGACCAGTAGCTATGGGATTGTAGCAAGGTATGGAAGCTATATTTTGATGGTGCTAATTCCAAGGAAGGTAATGGGGAATGGGTGTTGTTAATATCCTGAGAAGTCAGTTTAATCCCTCTGTCATTTAAATTGGAATTCGAGGCTACAAATAACATTGTTGAGTATGTGGCTTTACTTATGGGCCTAAAAGCATCAAAAAACTTGAACATCGAATGTTTAACTGTGTTTGGAGATCTAAGTTGGTAGTGAAGCAAATCAAGAATCAGTGTCAAACCAAGCATCTGAGATTGAAGGCTTATAGGAATGAGGTCTGGGATTTGATTGATAATTCTTTCTTGGATTTTAATGTTAAATTTCTTCTGAGAGAAGGAAATTGAATGGCTGACTCCTTGGCCATAGCTTCCAGCAATTTTAAACCACCGCAAAATCCACTTCTCAGGTACAAGGTTGAAGTCATATATAAACCCTCAGTACCAGATAATGTTAGTCTTTTCACACACACACACACACACACACACACACACATATATATATGTCTTGTTTAGTTGGACAAGATCATATGTAATGCACTTCTCCCACGTGTGGGAAAATATTGTTTGTATAAGTGTCGTTTTTTCCTTGCGAAATGCTAATAAGACATATGTAACATTTTCACTAGCACCAACAACCTCCTATAAAAATGGTGGATTTGTTTAAAGTTATAAAGAAGTATGTTCTTTCTCGGTGCATGTTTCATGCAACCCAATATATAACCCATGCTGTGACATATATTCCATGTTATGTCTATATGTACATGTTTAACCCAAATAACATAAGAACCAATATATAACCCATGTTGTGACATATATCCCATGTTAGGTCTATATGTACATGTTTAGCCCAAATAACATAAGAATAAAGGTAACATTATTGTAGCTTCCCATGTTACAATGTCAACCTAATAACAGGTTGTGAAAGAACTTATCAAAATTATCATAACATAATGGTACTTTTATGAAATTATAAAAAAAACAATGTGGAAAATGTAAACAAAAGTCTCACATAAGAGGATAATAGTATACCTTTTAACGATGTAGTATATAATTAATTTTATTTACTGTTTTAAAAAGTTTATTTATTTTAATGTTAAAATTTTATAAAATCTATATTAACTCTATAGCTTATGTGATAGAATCACACATCTTATTTTGGATTTATTTATTTTAAAATTTATTAATATCAAATGTTTTTAATAATAAAAAAATCTTACCAACTTCGTAAAATTTTAAATTTATTATGAATATAAATATGAAAAAAAATAATATATATTATTTCCCCCATCAATTCTAATTTCTATAAGAAAAAGAATCTAGATAAAAATAGTCCTTACAATGGTTTAGAGAATGATATATCTAGCCTAAGGAATGAAGGCAATATCCTTTTCGTGGGTGACTTTAATGCTCGAAATTCAAGCAACCAAGTTATTCTTCTAAGCAATCATTCCAACCCTAATCCTCTTTGGTTAGACGAAGACATTCCTCTCGCTAGCCGGTACAAAAGGAGCTCTGAAGACCTCGGGGAAAATTTGTTCGGGTCGGAGCTAGTCAAGCTTTATAGTGCTTAGGATCTCATAATTTGCAATGGTCTAAAGAAGTGGCCCAATTCTAGCCAGATGACCTGCATCCATGGGCTTGGTAGTAGCGTTATAGACTATGTTATCTCCAATCTCCCTCTATACAACGAAACAACAAAATTTGACATCTTAAATAGCCACGAGCTTGACTTTGATCATAGGCCTTTACTTATAACTCTCAATTTTGTCATGCATAGAGATCCCATAGAAGATAATCCTCATAGCCAAAAGAAGTTAATCTTTGATAGCAATAAATAAGATCTCTTTCTAAATGAATTAAAAACTAATTTGCTTCCTTTATTGTCAAAACAGGAGGTAACTCCTCAAAATAATTCATTGATATTCATTCAGGTTCGTATTTATTATATACATGAGGGAGAGACTGTTCATTTCATCACCCAGTGACTATTCATATTTTCTATTATTTATTTACATCAATTTTAGTTATTCACCCAATCCTGATGATTAGGTGTCAACATTCCCCCTTAATCTGAAGGGATGTTGGTGAGTCCAAGCATCGTTATGAATATTTCAGCTTTTCTCTTCCAAGCGCGTTGGTGAAGATGTCTGCAATTTGCTCATTAGTGGAACAATGGCGGAGATGGTTTGTTTTGGCCTCAACATGATGTCGAATCAGATGGTATTTGGTATTGATGTGCTTCATTCGATCATGGAACTTTCGGTTCTTGGCCAACTTTATTGCCGAGGTATTTTCAATCATGAGTGGAGTGGATTGTACTTGTTTTACCTACAAATCTTCAAGAATTTTCCTGAGCCACACAATTTCTTTTGTTGCCTCAACTATTGCCACATATTCTGCCTCTATTGTGGAATCTACTGAAACTGATTGTTTGCATGATCTACAGGAGACAGCTACTGATCCAAGACTCATAGCATAACCTGAAGTAGATACCCCAGTTTCTTTGTCTCCATCAAAGTTTGAACCAGAGTATCCAATGAAGCTAAAGTCATCCACCTGTGTATACTTGATTCCAAAGTCTTGAGTTCCCTTTAAGTACCTTAGAACTCTTTTTGCAGCAGACCAATGTCCCTCAAAAGGCTTTTGCATAAACCTGGAGAGGATTCAAATAGCAAATGAAATGTCTGGTTTGGTACTAGTTAGGTAGTTGAGACTTACTACAAGCTATCTGTATTTTGTTGCATCCTCAAATTCTCTTCCTTCAATGGATGTGAGCTTTATGTTTTGTTCCATTGGAGTAGTAAGAGGATTGCATTCTGTCATGCCAAACCTATTCAACAGATCTCCAATGTACTTCTTTTGAGAAAGGAATATGGATTTCGGATGTTGAGTTACTTCAATACCAAGATAGTAATGAACATAGCCCAAATCAGTCATTTCAAAACCTTTCTTCAATTCCTTCTTTATGGATGATATGTAGCTTTCATTGTTCCTTGTCATCAAAATATCATCTACATATACCACAAGATATACAACTGTTTTGCCAACTTTCTTGACATATAAAGTTGCATCATCAAGATCATAATGTTTGAAATTGAGTTTCAGAAGATGCTCAGTTATTTTTTCATACTAGGCTCGTAGTGCTTGTTTGAGGCCATACAAGGATTTCACAAGTTTGCATACTCTATGTTCATGTCCTTTCACAGCAAATACTTCAGGCTAGAACATAAAAACATTTTCTTTTAGATCTCCATTCAAGAAAGAAGTTTTTACATCCATTTAATGGACTTTCCAACCGTTCTGAGCAGCTAGGGCAAAGAGTGTCCGGATGGTAGCCATTTTTCTGTGGGGGCAAAAGTATCCTCATAATCAACCCCTTCCTTCTGTGCAAAACCTTTTTCCACAAGCCTGGCTTCGTTCTTGTCAAGTGAGCCATCAGCTTTATACTTGTTCTTGTAGACCCACTTGCAGCCAATTGGTTTGGTTCCTAATGGAGGATCAACCAGCTTCCAAGTGCCATTCTTTATCAGGGAATCATACTTCTTTTGCATCGCTTCTTTCCATTCATCATGAGAAGCAGCTTCTTTGAAGGAATTTGGTTCGAAATCTGTAGACAAATTCAATTCACAATCATAAGAAACATCCATATCAACAAGTGAATCAGAGTCATCTACATCACCTCCATTTTGCCGGTTTGAATTTCTAGTTCTTGTCTTTCCAACCTCATCAGGATGAACACTTTCAAGTGTCTTTTCCAGCCACTTTGGGGGACCTTTCTCAGATGGTCCAGGCTATTCCATTGATTGAGTTGGGACTAAATCAAGATTGAGTCTCCCAATTCTATCAATCACATCACTTAAAGTATCATCCATTGTTGGAGTTTCATGGGGGGGAGAGAGTGCTTCAGAAGAAGATTCCACAAGTTGATCTAGTATAGGAATCCCCCATTCAAGATGTGGAATCTGATCATCGAATTCTTGAAATGATTTTTCATTTGTGAATCTATCCAAGCGATTAAGTTGTTGCTCAACAACATTGTCAGTTTTGGATGTTTCAAGAAAGATTACATATCTAGATACAAAAAACTTTTTATTGACTTAATCATAGAGACGGTATGCTTTGGAGGTGTTTGAATACCCCAGGAAGATACACTTACGACTTCTTGCACCAAGTTTGTTTCTATTTACCTTTGGTATCAAGGCATAACAGGTGGAACCAAAGACCCTGAGATGCTTTACCGAAGGAATGTGCCCATACCACATTTCATAGGGAGTCTTGTTTTTTATAGCATTAGATGGACATCTATTCTTTATATATAAAACAAATAGAACTGCATCAACCCAAAACATCAATTTCACATTTTTGAAAAGCATCATGGAGCGCACCATATTTAAGATTGTCCTATTCATTCTTTTAGCTACACCATTCTGTTGGCGATTATAAGGCACAATTGTTTGATGTTTGATCCCATGTTGGCAAAGATATTTTTCAAATTCATTTGAAGTGTATTCTTTTCCATTATCAGTGCGAATAAAGCCAATATGAGATTGTGCGTCATTTTCAATCCATGCATGAAAGTTCTTGAATGTTTGAAAAGCATCAAATTTGTTCTTCAATAAATAAACCCAACACATTTTGGTGTAGTCATCAATAAATGTCATCATATATTTGTTTCCATTTGCAGAAGGAACAGGCATTGTACCACATAAATCTGAATGAATGGGTTCAAGTTTTCTATGTGCTCTTGAATGTGAATCATGAAAAGACTGTTTGCTATGCTTTCCTAGAATGCAAGCATCACATTGCTTAAGTTTCCTAGGAATTGTAGGCAAACCAGTAACACCATTTTTCTTCAACAAGCGGAGGCTGTCATAGTTAAAATGTCCAAATCTAGCATGCCATAATAAACTTGATGGAAGTGTACCTTCTTCATAATGATAGTTGTATGAGAAATGTTGTGCATGAGCAAAGGTACCCTGCAGCTTGAGAAGTCTTTGTTCTTCTATTCCCCTCATGATAAGTGAGTGGTCAAATGCTTTTCTCACCTCAAGCTTACCATCAAACATATGAATGGAGTGACCTTGCTGGCAGATGTGGACCAAGGACAACAAGTTTCTCTTCAGCTGTGGGAGATATAGAACATGATGCAGAAGAATGTCTGGAAGACCAGGCAATTTAAGCCTGATTGTGCCAAGCCCTGATGGCTTGATTTTTGATTGGTCTGCAAAGTATACTGCTCCATCAATATTGTCAGTAAATTCTTCAAAAACATATTTTCTATGAGTCAGGTGGCAAGTTGCTCTTGAATCAAGCAACCAATCATTTTTCCAAGAAACAAGTGAAGCATTAAATAAGTCTTCATTTACTCCAATATTACATTGTGCCACAACATAATGAGTGGATTCAGGTGCTTTACCTTTGTCTGTGTCATTAGTTTTACCTTTGGGTTGGTTTCTTTGCTGCTCAATTTTGTCCCAAGGTAACTTGCATGTGGAGGCATCATGTGATCCATTTCTTTTGCAGCGTATGTAGTGCAAATCTGACTTTTCTCCTTGAGAATGTCTGCCCCCTGCCTCTGAAATATCTTCCTCTTCCTCTTCGACCATCTCTTCCTCTGGAAGAATCTTGGGCAAGATTATTTTCTTTATGAGCAAGGCACATAGCCTCTTCAGAAGAAGATATGATTGAATGCATTGTAAAATCTGAGTGCTGTAAAAATACTTATACTAGAAAAAAATGTGCTTTTGTGGAGAAAAAAACATCTGCTGCTAAAAAAACAATTCTGATAGAGGTATTAGAGCGGATATCAAAGTGTGTTCGAGCCCCATGGTGGTATTTACAAACAATATATATTAAACATAGTCAAACACAGGAGTGTTAACTATGTTATGAAAACAACATTATGGGAGCCCAACAGCATGTTATATGAAAACAACATTGCGGTGGATTCAAAAGGGCATTGGTATGACAATACTATATTGAAATATAGTATTATAATGAAATGCAGTGGGTATTCAAACACAGAGGATTGGTGGTATGTGTAATATTACACAACAATTATATTAAAAAACACCCGTAGCATGGTAATATTCTGGACCAACGCATATATGAAAACAACATTTAATTTACCAAATGAATCCCTTCAAAAAATCCAATGTATTTGAGTTTACCAAATGAATCCCTTCAAAAATTTCGTTGCTTCACGTTAGTGCATAGAGTTTAGAGGTGAGAGTCCCACCATGATCGCCAAGAGTATGTCAGCTCAAAGGAACATAGAGCGAAGGTATGCAAGCTCAGACCAATGGTGTGAGCCACACCATTTCGTACCTCTCATTCCAAATTCAACATTGTAGGCCATATGCATTCACCTCCACGTCTGTTGTGAGATAAACAACGTTACAACATTCAACGTAAATGTATCAGAGCACTGTGTATGGAGGAGGGCCATGGAGGAGGGCCAACGCATGTATTAAAAATGATGTATTGAAAACCACAGTAGTGTATTAAAACGAGAGTGGGAGCAGTATTGTATGGTGGATTATGGCAGCGCGTGTATGGGGAGCGCGATATTGTTAAGAGCCAACGTTTAGACAATGACCAACGTAGGGGTGATATGGTGGAGGCGAGGTATTATATGACTGGAAGGACTGCATACACTATTCAAACACTAAAGCATATGACATAAAGAATTGGAATTGAATACCATTCTGCAGCACCATCACAAGAATGACCTTCAAATGATACCATTCCACTGATACCATTCCGTTGTTCAACACAACATATATACCATAGCCTTCACACAGTTCAATGCAGCATGGGTTGGTTTGTTATGCCTTCACGCACCAATCGTCAATAGTCATTAACGCAAAGAACAACGAACAAACCAAATTTTAATATATTTTGACAGCAGCCCGTGCATCAAACAACTCCTACAATTCCGATAGCGTTTCAATACAGTACAACAGATACCACGACCTTCTCGGAGGCTCCTCCAGGCAATAGTAAGACTAGAGATAAAATCTTCAAAAAGAAATGCATGCAATGCCAAAAAGCAGCGTTATTAGGCTATGTCAGAGAGTGCAATGCCAGAGAGCGTAGAAAGCACCATGAGCCTTTTGTATGCAGGTGGAGCAGCGTAGCATAGAATAATAGAGAATAATGCGTTCATGCCAGTGGAAACATCAGAGCTGCTAGGCTAGCCATTCTGCATAGGATTCAGAATACCATAGGAAGAATAAGGAGTTACAAAGCAGAGGGAAGCCAAAAATTGCGCTGACTCTGATACCATGTTCGACCAGGAGGTAACTCCTCAAAACAATTCATTGATATTCATTTAGGTTGGTCTTTATTATATACGTGAGGGAGAGACTGTTCATTTCATCTCCCGGTGACTATTCATATTTTCTATTATTTATTTACATCAATTTCATTTATTCACCCAATCATGATGATTAGGTGTCAACATTTATCTAGTATAGACAACATAGAAGATCTCTACCATAATTTTACTACAACCCTCTCATATTATATTAACAAGTTCTCAATTGAAGTTTCAAGTAATAAAAGAAATAACAAAACCAACCAATGGTATGACAAAGATTGTAAAAGTGCGAGGGGATCAATTAAGGAAGTTGTTGATGAATCTCTTAAAATTGGCAAGATAAAAATATACAAAGCTCTAACTAAAAGGAAAAAAAGGCAGTATATTTGTAAAAGACAAGAGAATCTCTTACACCTCTCTAAGGTAGCTCCTAAGAAATTCTGGAGGCAGATTCTAACTAGGAAAACTAAAGATAATAATAAAATTTCTTTACACGACTGGAATTCCTATCTTAAAAAGCTTTATGAATCTTCAAATGTCATGGATAACTTTGAAACTCTGCTCACAATGAAATAAGTTTTCTCATTAGAAGACATTGATTTTGGGGTTAATCACTTGGCTAATGGGAAAGCTAAGGACATTGAAGGTTACCAGGCGGAAATCTTAAAAATTAGAGGTCTTGTCCTCATCCCCCACATTCACAAGCTTTTCAATCAAGCGGTCAATAAAGGGTTCCCTAAACCATGGACTCAAAGCCTCATTATCGCTATTTTTAAAAGTGGGGATACAAATAACCCCTCTAATTATCAGACAATTATGATCAGCCATCTCCTAGCCAAGTTATATGGAATTATTTTGGAAAGGAAGTCGAGCATATGGCTTGAAAGTGAAGGTAAGCAGGCTAAAGGCCAAGCGGGTTTTAGAAAGCAGCACTCAACAACAGACCACCTCGTTACGCTTAGGTTCATTTTGGAGGAATTTCGCAATGATAAATCCAATCTCTTTTGTTTCTTTGTGGACTTTAGAAAGGTTTTCGATATGGTTCCTAGAAACAACCTTTGGAACAAATTAGAAGAGCTAAATGTTCCTTTTGAGTTGAGAGTTGCCGCTATAAGGTTATACGAGAATGTAATTGCCAAGTTAACAAGCAATGAGGGGTGGTCGTAAGATATTAAGTGTAATATCGGAGTTAAACAAGGTTGCGCCCTCTCCCCTACCCTATTTGGCATTTACATCGACAAGCTAGAAGGTTGTTTAGAAGAAGCAAGATGTGTTAGCACGATCTTAGATGGGATAGTCATCATCCTTCTTCTCTACGCTGACGATATTGTTCTTCTCACAATGTGTCCATCTGATCTTGATAAGAAACTTATACTTCTTAAGGATTTCTGCTCTACCATGGGTATGATTGTTAACACTGACAAAACAAAGTTATGATTATCAAATCCAAGAAGGACACTTACGCTAATTTTATGTATGACAATAATAACTTGGAGGAAGTGTCTTCCTACAAGTACCTAGGAATTGATATCCATCACAAGCTCAACTAGAACTATAGCATTGAGAAAAGGATTAATGGGGATGGAAAGCTTATTTTGGTCTTGAAAATAATTGTAAAATGGCAAACCTCGTAATGTGGGATAGAAAGAAGTTCCTCTTTGAAACTTTAGTCACTTCGGTTATCTTATATGGATGTGAAGTTTGGGGTTGTAGCATCTCTAGAGAATCGTGGAGAAAGATTGAGCAAATCCAGAAGCGTTTTATAACGTATAACCTCAAAATTAAAAGCAACACACCCTATCCTATTCTCCTTATAGAAGTGGGTGTTTCCCCTATTGAGAGCCTAGCTATGACTAGTCTTCTGTTGTACAAGCACAAACTCAATAACATAGGAGACCATAGACTTCCTAAGCTAGCTTTAAATTCCAGCCAAAACCACATAAGACTCAAACGAGGTTGGTATAAAGACACCAAGGCCTAGTTAAACCATTGGGAGATTGCCGAGAATGTTGCATTGCAAAACACTAATAACATTAAAAATATTGTTACTTCTAAGTTCAAAGAAAAAATGTGGTGTGAGAAGGATTTAGCAGCTAAAAGAAATTTAAAATATTATAAGGAGTTCATCAACCCCACCCTAGAAGTTCAAAAGTATCTCTCTATTTCAACTAGCTCAAAGAAGAAAATTAATATAGCGAAGATTAGAACGAACTCTCATGAGCTCCATAGTGAAATAGGTTGTTGGGCAGTTCCTAAAACGCCATGGATGGAAAGGTTCTGCCATCTCTGTGAGCATACGAACATCGAGGATGAAAATCACTTCCTCTTAGAGTGCTCCGCGTACAACCACATTAGATCTCAGTTTCAAAATCTTTGTTGCAATATTGACCTTCCTAGCCTTTTATGTTGTCAAAATTACAGTGAGCTAGGGAGGCTTCTCTCCAAGCTTTTTGAGCATAGGAATAAAATATTAAATCAAACTAAATAATTCGTTTCTTTAGGTCCGATAAACCATAATTTGGTCTCACTGATGTTAACAACCAGCGCCATCATCATCATCATATATATATATATATATATATATAAAATAAAAAAACTTATTTAGATAAAGATATTTAATATCATTAGAGGTGAGATTAAATTTTTATTATTATAATATTTATATATAATCATCAAATTTCTATATAATAAAATTTCACAAATAATTTTTTTTATAAATTTGTTGTTTGATTTTGATTAAATAAATAATTTATTATTATTAATTATAATAATGATAATAATCATCATCTAATTTTAAACTTACTCTCATTTAAACACAAAATTGATTTCATTGTCACCTAGATATTAAATTAATTCTTAAGACATTTTTACTTGGGATTAAAAATTCACCCCTACACAATTATTTGATTATACTTTACCGTCTTTGAATTTGAATCATAAGCCATTGAAAAGATAAAATAATCGACAAAATTTACATTATACTGCCACGAGGGACAAGATAGATATGGTCCCATCTCTAAAGGATAAGATCGTAGAATATTTAATATTTTCTTTGATTTGACAAATATTGAATATTTTCATGAATACAAAGCACAACGGGAGAGTTCTAGATCGATATCATTAGGTGAAGAAATGGGAGCGATAATTAATATTCGCTCTCACGTCTCAATCGATAGTCGTTATCAACCCACTTTACTCCCTGGCAAGTTGGCACTCTCGAAGCTTCATACTAGAGATGCATCTGAACTATATTTACAGTGCCTCCCTCTGAGCAGATATAGATCTGTCTAGAACGCTCGCTTTGTTTATTGTTGCAGGTATTTGATATAAAGCCATCAACCACCCCCAAGATCCGTGAATATCAGATCGCTAGCATCGGCAACATCACAAACATAGAGAGCACGTTACAGTGAGACAAGATGCGTCCGAACGTTTGGGTAACACCAATACAGCTTTTTCTGCTTGATTGGCTTTTATTTTCTTTCAGATATAATCTGCTTCTCCTTTCCTAGTCGCTAGTGCTGAAATTTGTGAACATATCATTTGTTGCAGAGTCCTTTGTTGAAAAGTCTCGCAAGAAATTCAAAAGTTCGATCATTTTCTACTGTGAAGAAAGAATCGTCTCTGCAAGGGTATGTGTAAAGTTAGGGTTTTACAAGTTGCTGGATATTTGGTTAGGGTTTTACAAGTTGCTAGGAATTGTGTAACGTTTGTGGTGGACACTCTACTTTTTGATTAGGGTTTTATAAGTTACAAGGAATTGTGTAACGTTTGTTGTTAACACTTTAGCCATCATTAAAGACCCAACAAAATTTGTTAAAATTATTGGTTTACTGGAATTTCCACAAGATTTCATGGGATTTTGTGATGATTGTGTGTGAGGGAGTATAATGTTGTGACTGGTTGATGCAGATCTCAGCATGTTAAAGGGAAGAACGTGCCGATGTATATGGCGTGTGGGGCGATTTTCATGTCTACTTCTCTGGGCCTTCTCACTGCAGCGCAGGAGCTCGTCAACGCTCCTAATGTAATGGTGAACAAGAAGAAGAGAAAAGAGATCCCCGAAGTGGAAGAACCCGATTATGTTCTCCACAAGTCCGAGGAGTTTCTCAAGAAGAGTATCTTCAGAAAACTTGGAACAAATTCTAAGCTTTATCAGGATATCACTCGAGCCAAGTCCATCCCTGGTTCTGCTTAAATACCCCATAAATCAACATCTTCAGTTCTGCTCAGGAGATTCGCGTCTTTCGTATCTTCATCTGAGGAATATATATATTGTATATATTGTGTGTTTTCTGCAGGAACCAGTCGGTTGGAGTTAGGATAGGATCTGGTCATTGGATTTTCAAGTTCAAGTGCAATGCATAGTGTTTTGATTAAAATCGTGTGGTGTGATGATAAGGTTACTGTGTTCATCAGTCCTATAATTCAGCGAGTACTGTAAATTATCCCCTGAAAATAAATATATGAAAAAAGAAACAAAAATGAAATTGTATTTTCAATGCTCAAGTAGTAGCATGTTTGCCGAGTGAACTACCGACTAATGCAAGTTGGATAAAGCTAAAATGTTAAATTCATGTCTTATCAAGATGGGTAAAGGTTTATCTAAAACTTTATCATGATTTATTAAATAATACTTGAAGGTTTATCTAAAACTTTATCATGATTTATTAAATAATACTTTTTCTTTTTGGTCACATCGGAAGATGAAAAGATTTAATTCAAATTATGAAATATCACAACTTCCATTTTAAATTTATTTCTTTCATTTTTTCAGAAAGAAAAGCTTTAATATTTATATTGAGGCAATATATACAGCATAGGCATGATAAGATCACATGAAGCATAGGCTTATCTCTTTTGGAATATAACATGTAATAATCAAGTTAAATTCTTTTGGAATTTAAAGCGCCAAATTCTATTGAGTCTACATTCACTATAGAGGAACTAAGACCCATTGGTAAATCATAAAAATAATGTTCTTGCCTAATTTTAGTAGCATGAGGTTTTAAAGTGTTAAGGGGGAAAGTTTAATATGATTAGTTTTTTTAATTGTGATTTACAATATATTATTCATATTCATATTATTATAAGATTTTGTGTTTTTGTATTAGGTTAGTGAATGAAATTCAATTAATGAAATATTTTTTTAAATAAATTATTGGTAGATTTAAGGTTGCTTTAAAAACATCTTCAAATTTAGAACTAACAATATTCACTGAAAAGTTTCTCTTCAAAAATTAATGGGGACTATTATACATTATGCTTACTAAAATGCTACAATTCCAAGAGAATGTTTCTTTTGAGCTAAGAAAGGTTTAACCACCTCTTATGCTTTTGAATACTCTTTAAAGTGTTAATAACTTTGAAGTTGGTTGACAATATGGTTTGAAAGAAGAGAATTTTCCAAGGTTCTTACCCAAAGGTCATCCTTGTCGAATGTGATATCTTAACATGATTTTCTATAATTATTGGCCTACAACAACTTGATGATGATAATGGTTGGCGCCTGCAGGGGCGCTTCTTGAAAAATAGATTGAATCTGGTGCCCCTATGCATAAAAATGGGTGAAGCACTAATTGAGTGAGATGCTTATAGATGCATGGGTCTTCGAATAAATGAGAGAACTGCGATAGTCATTAAGTACAATGCCACCCTGACATGAAAACTTACGTTGGTGTTGAATGTAAGGAGACCGATGACATCAATGGGAAATAGTGATTCTCATTGTGCCACCCAAGGATGTCCCTTAAGGGGGGGAGTATCCAAGTCACTGCCTCGATCCTAGAATATGGATGTTGAAGTCGACATGAAAGAAGCGTCAACCATTCGAAATTATGTTTCGGGGAATCAAGATATAAGATGAAAAAAAACATTAATAGGGTGGGTCAACAAGGCAGCATAATGAAAGCTGACAATATGAATGGATATGGACAACTGGCCTGAGGTCATCGTTGTATCTACATCTCCTTCTAATCAAGATTGATAAAGACAAGGTGGATAGTAGATCCTAGACCTTTTCCATTTGTTGTAGATGGATGAAGATAAAGAAGAACATAGCACCATGATAGGACATATACAATGAATCCTATTGTAGCTTTAGAGAATCAAAATGGGAACCTTTGAAATGCTTAACTCAGCGCATCAACACAAACATGAATTTTGAATCAATTAATATTTTCCAAACATTTAGAAGGAATAAATTCATGTGATTATAAAGGAAAAAAAAAAAAAAAACCTACTATCTGAAGGATCTTTATATCGCAGGTCAGAATATACTAATCTTGGTAAACTGAAAGGAATAAAGTGTTCAAAACACACAGACAATGACCCTCTTTCCATATTTTTCATGTAATATATGAGAAAATACAATAGAGATTCAAATCCACAATTTGCGGAAAGTATTAATTAAAAGAAACATCAAGATCCAAAATAAATGGATCTAAAACCCCATCTTTATTTTTTTCTCTAAGTCGAATTTGATGAGGTAGCCTTCAATTTTTGACTTGGAATTTTTATAGGAAACAAAATTTCAAAAAATATCGAAACTTCCTCAAATTAGGGTCCAAAGGTGCATTCTAATCTTCCAAACCATGATACCTATTATAAAATGGAGGGAGTTTTTTGTTAAAGAATCCATTAGCTCTGAAAACCTCTTGTGGTGTTCCCAAATTCATCTCCATCATTTCAGAATTTGCTTTTGAAAACAATGACTAAAATAGGAAAATACAAAATTACAAAACCTGTAAACTAGGCCTCGAACATTCCTATGTAGTTTCTAAACCATGTGGTCTAGCTAAAAAAAAGAAAGAGACTTTCTTTAAATCATTCCGTTTACAACAAAAATATCTTGTGGCTTTTTAAAATTCATTACCACTTGCTTGGAATATTTGTTTGAACATAGCGACTAAAATAGGAAAAATAGAGTGTTTGTAACCCTGTTACATCAAGGTTGTTTTTCCTTATGATGACTTGTATTATTTGCACTTCCTTAGCCACAAAAACCTCTGATTTATGACTAGAGTATATCAAAAAATAATTTACTACTTAAAGATTATGCTGAGTATGCCAAACTATTGAGGGACCATTAGGGTTTGTGCAACAAAACTAGGGTTTATGTAATACTTTGCCCCATGGAGCAAAATAATCATTTCTCTGTCTTCTGCAACTTGAGCAAGGATATCTAGCTTGTTTTGACTCCTCGTCATCCTTCTAGGGATTTTTTTTGGACTTTTGTCAACTTTTAGGGTTTTGTTTTCTTCTTCTCAACACGCTATGTTTTCCTCCATTAGGGGAATTTTGAGGTTTAAAATAGGCCTCCTAAGGAAATTATAAAATAATAATAGAAATAATAAAATAAGATTGGATTACATCATCAAATTTTAGAGGAAAAAAAAAAAAAGAAACAAACTATTTTTTCAACTCATATTTTCAACTTATCCCCTATGGGTTTACTCAAATTTCAAGCGACAACACTCATTGGATGTAAAAATTGATTCATCATCCAAGGAGTACACATGTTGCATACTTTCGTTGGACCTTGCTACATGAAAAACGTGATCGCAATCACGTTTCTTCATGTATTTTTCATTTTTCGTGTAGGTGGGTCTATAGAAAGTATGCACCATGGGTACTTCTTAGATGAGGAATTAAATTTTTCATCCTACAAGTACTCTTGCTCGAAATTTGAATAAAACCTTAAGGAGATAAGTCTAAAATATGAGTTGAAAAGGTCGTTTTATTATTTTATTATTTTTTTTACTTTTTTACTCCAAAAGTGGTGAATCATCCCCCATGGTTGACATCATCATCTTGAATCTTATTGGTCCTTATAAAGTTTATTTTGGTTGTACATTTTTCTTAGCAGGCCTATCTTAGACCTCAAAATTCCCCTAATGTGTCTTTTTATGTTCATTGAAGTCTGTTCTGTTTTCTCTTCTGCATCAATGATCATTGTTTCCTTCAACCTAAGGTTCATATCTCTTTACATGGCTATAACGACCCATCTTGCAAAGATCTTAGACCTGCAAACACTTTTACTAAACTTGAAATACCCGAATAGAAGGCTACAAGACAATCAACAACCTTTCTGCACCAGAAAACTACAAATCTGGGTTTGTTGGAAAAGTTGGTTTTAAGGTGTTAGGGTCCTATAATTTATAGGATCAATTGATGATTATCTATGGATTTTCATGTCATGAGATGTTGTAAATAATATTTCATTCTACAAATTATTTTCAAAAAGAAATTCAAAGAAAAAAATATAGAAAAACAAAATGAAAAAAGGGATATATAAAAAAATGATATGTGTGTCAAAAAACAAAAAAAAAATAGATATATATTTAAAAAAAAAAAGATACCCTGAAAAACCTCTTAGAAAAATTAAAAATATAGGATGCTAGCGTAAATGTCGCATTAGATGTTAGATAAATAAGTTTAATTAGTTTAATCACGGTTACCTAAGTGTTAATAAAGTTATTTTTTCCACGACGGTTTTTGTCATATGTAATAACGCTCTTGCTATAATCAACGGTTGCGATCTAACCCACTGAGATCAACGACTGTCAATGACTGCAGACCCCCTCCACCCCTCTGATAGTTAATCGGGGGGGTGGTCTGAAAAGATGATTCTCCCAATTTCGTGTTTGCAACATGTCACTCCCTCATGGACTTTGGACCCCCCTCCGCCTAAACTACTTACCGCTCACCCCCCTTTGAAATCCGCCTTTCCCCCTTCCCTACCTAATAATAACTGTTAACCCCACTCCCTCCACTCCAATCTACGCCCGCTGCATGTCGCATCCCCTCCAATCCACTCCTGCCAAGTGTCATATCCCCTCTGACTCCGCTCCCATTGCTACCACATCCCCCTCACTTATCATTAATCGTTAAGTATTCGTTCTGAATTTTGATCGTTGACAAATTAATGACTCCACTCCATGAAATGGAAAACTTTCAACGGTAAATGATCTCGCCTATAAGATAAATAAGAACTTCCTTCAATCAGCCTTTCCTTTATTGTTACAAAACACTGAAAGACAGAATCTGCTACTGCTACTGCAACCTTATCAAGCCGAATTGTTTTCCTTTGACCAACTCCCGGGTAATTACACTGTTTCCATTTCATTTCCTTCAACATGTCTTCTAAAATTAAATCGAAAGCCACAGGGGAAAACCCTATGCGTCCCCTTGTAATTGACTTAGACCATTAGCCCTTACTCGACCAACACTATAAAATATTTGAAACCAATTGTGAGTTCGACCTTTAAGAACTCCACAATTGGTTTAAAAAGAAAATTCTTCATCTGAGTGATGAATTGAGTTTGTCGAACTCTTTAATGCCTCAATTTGTTTCCCCCAAACCCATCATTTTCCAGAATTTGTCTCATGGTGCCATTTTAGGTACATACCCAGTCAAAGAGAAATTGTTGCTCAGAACAATGACATCTTGTTCACAATTACCCCTAACTCCATATGCCAAATGCTTCAGATCCAAAATTCAGCATCTCTTAAACCATTTTTAGTAGATTCCCTCATGGAACTCTACAAAACCCTGACGTTTCCTCACAGACCCAAAATTTTCGAGATATTTCTACTTGAGAATGTCCAATTACCAAAAACAAACCCTCCTCATCCATCTTCAATGTTTTCTGTAATGAAAAAACAATTAATTTCTATAGTTTCTTGCTTATTGGGGTATCAAACCGATCAATGGGTTGATGAAGCCATTATAGGTTTTCTATCAGTGTTTTCAACATAAGAAAATCCTTCAGTCATTTTTCATTACAGTGAATTCTTAGCAGAGGCCATCCATGAAGAATTCCTTAAGTTTTCTACAGGAGTGTTCAAACATAATTCAGTTTTATTTTACTTGTTCCTATTCCATCAAGCAGACACATTTCAATTTCCACTACAAAAACTAGATGAATAGGGAAATGCATAGTCTGTGATTCATTGGACTTCCTTGGTAAGGAAGCATACCAATGAATTCACATTCAATGATTATGTAGACCAGTTTTTGTACACAGTTTCCTGCCTACTTAACAGTGATGTTGAACCTAGAATTGGACCTGAGATTAAGAGAATTCTACATCTCAGTGAACAAACAAAGACAGGTGACTAGTACCTATATAAAAAATACACTGAGATCAGGGTGTATGGATGTGAATTGCCTCCATGTAAATTGTCTAAATGTGTTCCTATTAGAAATTTTTCATTAGAGTATATTAGGAAAATGATAAATATGGATGATCTGCACTTTGTGGCAGCAAAAAGGAAATCTCAGGTTGGGCCTTTCATTTGTAAGATTAGGACAACAACAAAAGAAGCAGATATTCTCCTCAAACAAATGAAATTTAAACTCAGCTTCACTTGGTCATATGATCCTTTAGTAATAATATCAAAGTTGAGAGTAGAGAAAAAACTACTCCATACACTCATCCTCCCAGACCTGAAATTGAGCAATATATGAATCAAGATCAATGGTAGGAAAATACATTGCAGGAGGTAGAAGAACATTTACTTTGAACTACAACATCATAGACACCAGCGCCACAGGAAAAAAAGGATAAAATACCAAGGGAGGATGGTTCCCCTTCAGTTTCAGAAATTCAGGGGAAAGAATTCCAAATATATAAAAAGAGGCAAAAAACCAATCCAGCAACAGAGTTTTCATAGGAAGAAAATGTTCAGTCTACAATAGTCTTGACAGGTCCTTATACTTCTACTTTCCCTCACATTGAAGACATTTTCATAGGGTCACCATCATCTTCAACTTCTCAAGAACCACTGGAAACATCTCAATCAAGAGAATTGGTCCATGACAAAGTTGAACCAAGTATATTTGCCAGGTATAAGGAAATCAAAAAGAAAAATGAACTTATGAAAGCAACAACCTACTCTCAGTTATGGAAACAAACAAATTCATCACAACACAAAATTCTCTCTGCTTTTGACATCGAGGAAGGAAAACCACAGATAGATTTCCTTGAAGCTCAAGTTCCTTTTCCTAAAACTATAAATGAATACAATAATTCTATATTTTATTTTAACATTGGTCAAATCCATCCTATTGATCAAATGGATTTGCACAAACAAATAGGTGAAATATTATATTCTACCCTAACAAACTTAGCAATGGAAGCATCCATACTTTAGGCATCAGTCAACAATATTCAGTCTCAACTAAAATTGGAAAAAAATATCTTCTTTAGCTAAAGACACTAAGATAAAGTCTTTAGAGGATTTAGTGATTAAAATGGGATATGATCCCAGTAATGTAAAAGATGTTGAGGAGATCATTAAGAGAAAAAATGTTGACATTGCAACCCTAAAGAAGTAGATGAAATTTCCATCTAATGAATATCCACAAACAAAGGAAGTTGGCCAGTTATAAAGGGAGAAAGAAGATATGTTTAAAATTATCATTGCACAGAATGGACAGATTAAACAAATGGACACTGAAATTGAGAAGCTTCTAAAAGAGAAAGAACATACACCTAACTTAGTAGTCTTTCCTCTCACAACAGTTCCAATTATAGGTACATCAACAACAGGGGCTTCTACTTCGGCAACAACTACAATAAAGACATCATTTACAGATATATTAGGAGAATTAATCAGAGCTATGGAAGACTTGTCTATCAGAGGGAAAAATATTGAAAATTTGAAAGCTCGGTTTAATAATCTCCACGAGCATAAATGAAAAATTGATAATGTGTATTTGTCGGAGCTTCAAAAAAATCATAGATTAACTCAGAGAATTGAACTTTTAGAGAATGAATCTGCCATGGCACAGACAATTGCACAAGAAAAGGAAAACATTTGGGTAGAAATTAATGAAGCTATGACTGAAATTTGGCCTTCCATTGAAATTATTTTCGAGCAAGAGGAATTGGTGCAGAAATCAAAAGAGGTCATAGAAGATATAAAGGAAAGTTTGGGTCAGAAACCAGGTGAAGCTACTGCCTTAATAAGAATTCTGAATTCAAAGACAAAAGAAGAACTGGAAGAATATGAGATTGCAGACAGAACTGAGACAATACTTGAGGTAAGAAGAGTTCTTACAAAAAGGAATTTAATGCTACAGTTAGAGAATAAATGTCATAACTTGGAGTCTAGCATTCAAAAAATCCACAGAAATTTCAATATACTACACCAAAAGGGACTTCAAGGTTTAAAGGGAATTGGAGATAAATTAGTTCAACTAGATGATTATCAACAAAAGTTATATTCCATAGCAAGAGATAAATCCAAATTTTCCACCATAAAGGGAACCATTACAGGGAAAGCTTTCATGGAAGGTTTGAAGTTCGACTTACTAATGAAACATGAATAAAACATCTGTTTATAGTCAAGCCTATTTTCCATAAATATACTGAGGTGGATGAAACCTATAGAAATTTAATCAAATCCTCCACCCCAAATGAAGACATATGGGATAAATTATGTCAACTTTTGGAGTAAACATGAATTCATCTTTAGCAACAAAGCATCATCCTTTTCAAGTCGAGTCATCACTAGCATCCTCAAAATTAGTGTTAGAGAGATTCAGTAGTTTAATATTCCTACATTCCTGTACTATTTTTGTAAACAATATTTAGGATATTTTGTAGAAACATATTGATATTTAAGATCAAGATATTTAGATTAAAATTGCATAAATACTTCATATAACGAAGTACAAAGGGTTAAAACTCTTATGAAGAAAGAAGATCATTGATGTAAATTTGTGCATGTAATGAAGTGATCATTTCCATTAATACAAAAAGTTTGTTCTAGGATTCCTGTGTCAACAATTGGTGAAGTTTCCTCTCTTGTAAAATTGTTATTTTCCTAGTTTTCCATATGTTTTTCTTTCTCTATTGCTTAAAGAAGATTAAGGACAGAATTTGTTTGAATACACTCTGCGCTGGCTTATAAACAATATTTATGTTTCCTCTCTGATATTAAGTATATAATTCATCCTAGCATGCTCTGTGTTTAATTGAATCTGAATCTTTTCATCACATTCACTCCAATGCTCTAAAGATCCAAAAGATGTCTACCTTTCCCTATTACATTTGTTCTATCATTTTTGCATTTGATCACCCTCAGACTTATGACTCCATTTCCCAATGAACTTTCCTTGTAGTTTCAACCAAACCTTTGAAAAAACCAAACTTAGAACTCAATAACTAGCCTAATATCTCAAGACAACAAATCTAAATCATATAGAGAAATCCCTCTCTGAAGCTGGAAGGGCTAGATCCCAACTTCCAAAGTGGTTTTTTGGTTACCTCTTGGTTTCTCTCACACCCTTGGGCAATTATGGAGTGATTGAGACAAGATTAATGGCCAGATATTTTTTCTGTCCCTTTGGGGTTATAAGAATTACTCCCACTATTCACCGCAATTGTCATGATTTTCCATTAGTTCAAATTTTAGCCACACATGCTAACATGTTTTCGTAGAAAAGGACCTAGGCGGAGGGGTATTAAACTTGTTATCTACCAATCTAAATATTAGCATTTAACAATTATAATATTGTTTATATATATATATATATATATATATATATATATATATATAACTTATAAAATTAAATTAGTTATTTTATTTTACTTTTGGGAATTGAAAATTGAATTTTCTTTTGATTAATCATACACATGCTGATAAATTAGCTTCATTAGTTCCAAGAGGATATTCACCAGAGGCTATTTTATTTTTATTTCTTTTAATTGAAAATTCCATTACCTTTTGATAAGTCATTTACACGCAGGCTTAGAAATTGGCTTAGTGAGTCCGAAGAGGAAAGTCATTGAATCCAAAATGAAGAAATAAACTAACTTAAGATTACATGAAAAGCAGTAGATTTAGATTGATCAGTCCATAATGAAACCAACCAAAAGCAAAACATTTATCCACCTTGAGGAATTGTCAAAAACAAATGAAAAAGAATTATTGTCAAAAACAAATGAAAAGGATACAATGATTGTTTTTCTTAGCTTAGTTAGTTTACTTTTTTATATTAATTTATAATTAAATAATTTACAAATTAAAATTTTAAAAAGTTTCCATTTTATATATTAATAAGTTGTGAGTTGAATTTTATGATGAATGTTAAAAATTAAATATAATGTTTTTTTGGTAAGCTTAGTTAATAGATTTCCATTAATGATAAAAGATATTACATTGATAGCTCTTAGTATTTCAAAAAAAACCCTAGGGAGATCATCTCTTCAACCACGGGTGACCAAAAAGACATCATTATTACCATTGAGTCCAAAAATACAATGTTTTGACCTTGTAGCTTGAGACTTTGACAAAATTAAGGAAGACGATATTGAAACGATATAGTTATAAAGACATAGCGAGTCTTGCTATACCAACTACCTTTAGGTTGCATCCATTTAAATTACTATGAACAAGGCTCACACAAAAGTCACGTTGTGTTCCCAAGTGGCATGCCGACACCCCACTGTAAAGGCTTAGTACTGAAAAGAGGTAATATTACGCTGCAGAGACAAGTGCAATAGCCATGGTGCATCGTTAGTCCAAGATGATGACCGAAGAGAGGGGAGAGGAGGTTGTCGCAGGGAATTCCCACTAGGAGCATTAATAACTATAAGTACTTCATGACATTCATCAGAATCAATACACGAGTGAGACACCACAAAACACTCCACCCTTGTTAGCCTTACCATGATGTCATTCACACTGTAACATATATCTAGAGGAATTCTCTTGATTTCCTCCTAACCTACAAACAATTTGTAATTGTCCACCTGTTTATCACGAATAACCATATCAAGCAATGTGTCCAAGTGACAATGCATAGAAAGGGAATGAAGGAAGTGAAGCATTCACTTCCGGAATTTTCGTAGATCCATTTGAGGCTATTACCTCCAATCTCAAAGTCAAAAAAATATATGTGATCCCAAAATGGCGTTTCCTCTAGATGGAGAATTTCGTTCCTCACTTCTACAGGAAATGAGTCGAAGTGGTTGGCCACTTATTTCCATCCAAACAAACGTTGACGATGAGAAAAAGACGAACCAAGTGCACCACCATGGCTTGGGAAATCTTTACCAAGGATTATGATTACATAGGAATTAGAATAGTGGGAAAAAAAACTGAAACCCAAGATAAGACAAACATTTAGAGATACACAATGTTAAGAACGAAGAAAATTTCCAAGGAGAACATTGTCCACTATGAGAAGAGCAAAATTTGTAGCGGAGAGAGGTATGAAGAGATAGCAAGAAAATTGAACACAAATGGAATAAAAAAATTATTTTTCCTTTGAAACAAAATGATACCTAGTTTTCACGGACGTTAAGCATATGAAAACTTTTGACCTTCGATATTTTATTCCTTGCGTATCACTAGGCTCTATTCCATGCTGCACAAGGGCGAGGCCAATTACAAGGTCCCACATCTATATTTAAAGTTTTTAGCTTTTAACTTAAATCGTCGAATACTGAATTTTGAGCAAATCCACAAACTAACTTAGTCAAGTCAGAATTTATCGCCATCCAAGGATGCATTACAGTATATTTATACTTGGTGCACCCATATACGTGGAGAAAGCATTATATTTAGAGGTCACGTTCGTTGAGGAATATCGTAAAGTAGTTGCGTGACTAAGGATGGTATACTTTACTAGAATTGATTGGACTTGCTAGTTATAGCTGGATCTGTTGCAGGTATTTGACACGGATCATTGAACAGGCAGAGGATCCGCTTTTCTGGGGCATCCAAAACACACACACAACATTTCCAATGCCTCCAAGCTTTTGGGTAATAAAAATACACGTCTTATTAGTTTTGGGTAACATAGATATGATCTGATTTTTCTGGTCTAGTGCTGAAATTTATGTATATATAATTTGTTGTAGACTTCTTTGGTGAAAAAGTTGGGAACAAATGGATCGATCTCAACTGCGATGGTGCAGTCGAATCCTGAAAAAAGGTCTGTATAAAGAAACCTCTGTCTAATAATAATGTGTTCAAAAGGGGAAAAGTTTATGGGTATGTACCAGTTAGTTTATTTGTGGATATAATATTTGTGCAGGCAGCAATATGGGAGAAATTCGAGAAGGGCACTGTACATGGCGTGTGGGGTCATTTTCTTTTCTACTTCACTCGGCCTTCTCACGGCACGGAACGAGCTATTCCACGCTCCCAACGTGTTGATGAACAAGAAGAAGAGAAAAGAAATCCCGGAAGTGGAAGAGCCCAGCCACGTTCTTCGCAGCTCCGAAAAGTTCATCGACAAGAGCCTGTTCAGAAGACTGGGAAAATTTTCAGGGCGCTATGACGATATTACGCGAGCTAAGTCAATCTCTAGTGCTACTGAGCATCATAAAAAGAATAAAGACACCCATAAATAGAAATCCCCAGTGCTAGTGAGAATTTCATAACTTTGGTTTCTTCATCATCATGAGAAACATATATATATATATATATATGGTGTTCTGTTATGTCCCATTAAATAGTAATTTTGTGGATCAAAAATCTTAGTTTTGATATCTCAGTTCAAAGTAATTCAGTGAAGGATTTGTTTTTTCAATGTGTGGTTCAAGTTTTCGAAGATATGTTGTAATTTTTTATTTAGTTCTAGTGATTTGGTGAACAATTTATTTTTTCAACTGTGAGGGTTCAAGTCTTTGGAGACAAATTTTAAACATGTTGTAACCCGCCATTAAGTAACGGTTGTGAATATTTATACTTGGAAATAATACTTACGTTAGTATACTTTGGTTTGTCAGTGAGTAACTACTGTGAATAACTATATTTGGAGTTACATTACTATACTTTGGTTTGTAGGTTGGTTGGTTGGTTGGTTGGTTGGCATTTAAGTTATTTGGTAATTTGGTTTTGAATGTAATATATGAATTATTTTGTGTATGATCTATGTATCATAGTTTCTCTTCAATTTTTTGTTTGATATGAGAGTTTTTTTTATAATTTCAAAAACTCAATTTAATGTAAGGGAGAAATTGGGGTGTACAGAAATCAGAAAGCATTGCTTCTCTTAATTGTGTTTCAATGATCTGATAATCACCCTATGAGTGATCTCGATTAAGAATTATTAAATGGAGGTATTACATAATCGTGCTAGTGTGTGTCTAGGTTATTTAAGCAACAGCTCGATCAGATTGCAAATACATAGACACTTGGAATGGAAGACAACAGAGAACAGAGAAATACAGTAAGCAAATATAAGAACACAAGAAATTAATAAAGAGTTCACCCCATCCTCTAGGGCTTCTCAGTGGTGGCCTTCTTTTATTGTGTCTTAAAGCAGAGAACTATAAAGAAGGAGCTCAATGTGAGTCTTGTCACAGAATGGTTTGGTAGGGTCGTTCTTGGATTTCCCAAGCCACTAGAGTACACAGACTCTTAGCCTTACCAGAATGTGGTGCTCGATCCTGACATATCCCCTTCAGGGATGGCTCGAATTTCTCAAGCCCTTTGGTGCTCGATGCTGCCTTTGGTCAGCTCTGTCTTCTCACTACTTTTCTTTGCTCTCCCTTTGTCTGCTTTCTCTGTTCTTTCGTGTGTGTGTGGGGGCTCACTTTTTTGTTGGTCTGTGCATGGCTTTAAAGCCACTCGAGCTCATGGTTGTTCGATTCCTCTTCCAACTTCGTCGATTCGCCTGCTACAGCTTCGCTTGGAGTTCCCTGTCTTGGCATCATCATCAGACTCACAGGGAGTGGACACTTGTCCTCCCGCGAACTGCGGCTATGTGTTTCGTCAGTTCGTTTCTTCAGTTATGTCATGGAATGAGTCATTTTCCACTTTGGCAGTCAAATCAGACCTCAAATTCTTATAGGTCACGGCTTAATCCCCTGTCAATTCCAGTTTTCCCATCGGGCGCGATCTCAGCTGTTAGATCTTGATCCCTCAGATCCGACGCTATCCACTCATTTCATGTGGTTCACTTGTTCGACCGTTAGCGCGCGATGAGCGGCGGTTTTCTGTCTCCTCTGCCTGCCACATGTCAGGCGCTGAGTGGAATCGCTCCGTTTTCGCCAAAACTTCTTATCGCCCAGGGATGCCCCCGATCAATACTGCCGATTTTTGGACCGTGGGTCTCGCCTTAGCCTTTAGCTTTTTTCCCCACGGTTTTCCCGGCTCCCATGCGACCAAGTGCTCGGGGCCTCTCCATTTCGAGGGTTTTTGCCCAACGATGGCGCTTCAAAAACTCCCCCCATTTCCCGATCTAGGCCTCCTAGGGGCTAATTTTGCCTCCTGTGCAGTCTCCATGGGCCTCGGTCAGCACGCTTTGACCGAGGTCCTCGTCGTTCCACGTTGGCTGCCAACTGCCACTGGTTTAGAGGTGTTTTTTATCGCTGCTCTTAATTCTTTGAAGTCTGTCCCGACCTGGTACAACCATGGTTCTATTGATCATTCTTTATGGATCCAATTCGGATCACGACCTTCCCACTGAAAAGCTTTTGGACCACCAAAAGTTGGTTTTCTTTCAAGCATCGACTAAGTGAGGGTACTGCTGTCTCACTTGCCCAATCTCAATCCACTTTGCACTGCTCGGCTTTGAACCTTTGAGTCTGATTCTGAGGTACTCAACATTTCCTCTGCGCATTGTCCTCACCTTCCTATCAAAGACTGTGTCTTCCTGCAATTCATTCAGATATTTAGGTAGCAAGTCATCAATAGAAAGCAATTGACTTTGCTCTTCAAGATCCTCAATCATTGAAGGTTCAAACAATCTCAAGCAATATGCATTTAAGACTGAGTAGATGTGCATGTAAGCTGGTAGATCAAGGTGAAAAGTATTTTCACCAATCTTCTCAAGTATCCTAAAAGGTCCATACCTGATAAGCTTTAGCTTTTTACCGTCACTTTGCATCCTGTCCTTGCTGATATACAACCAGACCTGGTCACCAACTTGGAAACTATGCTCCACCTGATGCTTGTCATGCCTTGCCTTGTATTTGGCTTGGCTCCTTTCTAGCTATTCCTATACTGCCTGGTGGATCTCTTGGATCTATTCAATGAACCTAGTTGCCTTGTCCACATCACTTTGTCCATCAACGATGGTATCTTTACCAAAAAAAATCTAAAGGATACCATGGTGTGAAACCAAAACAGGTTTCAAAAGGAGATCTCTGTGTAAAAGAATGTTTTGCTCTGTTGTAAGCATGCTGCACATAACACAAGTGTTCATCCCAAAGCTTAGTATGTTTGCTGCAATATCCTCTGAGTAGCTGGATCACTGTCCTGTTAACTACTTCTGTCTGGCCATCGGTTTGTGGATGAAAAGTTGTGCTTTTCTTCAGTTGGGTGTCCATCAGCTCCCACAGACTTGACCAAAACTTCCCCACAAATTGGGTGTCTTGATTAGATACAATAGAAGTGGGTAACCCAAAATGAACCCATACATGTTCAAAGAATAGTTTTGCAGTTTGTTCAACTGTAATCTGCTTATTACAAGGTATCAAAATGCACATTTTGCTGAACTTATCCACAACCACATACAGATAATCATGACCTTTTCTAGACTTAGGCAGTCCTCCAACAAAATCCATGGAAACAATTTCCCAAGGGTGAGAAGGAACTGGTAATGGAGTGTACAGGCCTAGTTTTCTATTGATGGGTTTGGTTTTGGCACACATAGTACACCCTCTCACATATCTAGAAATTGTTTCATTCATTTTTGGCCCATAACAAAATCTTTGCAGTCGTGCAACTGTTTTACTTACCCCAAAGTGACTTGATATCAGAGAAGTGTGTACCTCTCCTTCACATGATAATCTGATTCTTCTACTCTTTTGCCTTGACTCAAAATTTCATATACATCTTTAAAGTCTATATCTCGAGCATATTGTTTAATGTAGCTTTCATGTAGTACAAAATTATGCTTCAGTATAGTAGATGCATTTATAACGGGTCTAGATAACATGTCTGCAACTTTGTTATGTATGCCCTTTTTATATCTGATAACTAAATGAAACTATTGTAGAAAATCCATCCACCTATAATGTCTTGATTGCTGCAATTTAGTTTGGGAGTGTAGATATTGAAGTGGTTGATGATCAATATGTATCACTGTCTCTTTTCCCATTAAGTAATGTCTCCACTTTTTCACACTCTGAATTAATGCATACAATTCTTTATCATATGTAGAATAGTTAACTACTGCAGAATTAAAAGTCTCTGAATGATGACATATGGGTTTGCCATGTTGTGTCAACATTTCTCCCATGGCATAGTCACTGGCATCTATTTGGATCTCAAATGGTCTTTGTAGATCAGGCAATGCTAGTACAGGTGTTGTACTAATCTTTTTCTTCAAGGTGTCGAAGGCTTTCTGATGTTTGCCTCCCCATTGAAACACCTTGTTCAATCCTGTCAAAGCATGTAAGGGAGTTGCAATTAAGGAAAAGTTAGAGATGAACTTCCTCCAATATTGTGTTGCTCCTAAGAAGCTTCTCACTTCTGTAACAGATTTGGGTTTAGGCCAGTTTACAATGACTGCCACTTTAGAGGGATCTATTTTCAATTCACCACCCCCTACTATATGACCCAAATAATTTAGAGAGGTTTTGCCAAATTCACATTTGGAGAGTTTAACATAAATTTTTTCTCTTTTAAAAATATCTAATGTCTTCTTAACATGCTTTAAGTGTTCCTCCCACGTTTTACTAAAAATCAGAATGTCATCAAGATATACAATAACAAAATCATTAAGAAAAGGCCTGAGTACATCATTCATTAATCTTATGAAAGTAGTAAGGGCATTGGTTAAGCCAAAAGGCATAACCAGCCACTCATACAATCCCTTCTTTGTTTTGAAAGCTGTCTTCCATGCATCTTTCTCTGCAACTTTGACCTGATGGTATCCACTGTGCAAATCCAACTTGGTGAAATAAATAGCTTCCTTCAATTGATCTAAAAGATCATCTATGCGAGAAAGGGGATAATGATTTTTTATTTTTATCTTATTCAGTGCTTGGTAGTCAATGCACATTCTCCACGAGCCATCTTTCTTTCTCACCAGAACAATTGGTCACCCACATGGTGATGTGCTAGGCCTGATGAACCCCTTCTTGAGCAACTCCTGCACCTGCTTCTTGATTTCAACATTCTCTAAAGCAGACAACCTGTACATTCCAATGTTAAGCAATGGAACATCTTGTTGCAAAATAATATCATGTACTATTTCCTTTTTGGGTGGCAGACCTTTAGGTTCTTGAAACAAAACATCATACTCTGAAACAATCTCTTCTATATCAGCTTGCTGCTTAGCATTACAACCCTCAAATACATTGGTTTTATCGGGGTTCTTTTCATTTACAACCATTAGTAAGAATTGTTTGCACGAATTTATCATTCTTTTCATCTGCCCTGAGTTTATGAGAGTATAATTATTCTTGAGCATATGCGCTCTTACAAAGTATACGATTCCATCTTTAACAAGTAGATATTTGTTCTCAGCCCTATAGAAAATAACCTTTCTATCATACAAGTAAGGACTCCCTAAAATAGTTCGACATATATCCAAAGGAATTATCTCTAACTCAACCTCATCTACAAATGCTGAACCAAAAAAAAACTTGAGTTTTCACTGTCTAGTTACTTCTATTTTTGCTTTATCATTCAACCATCCTAATGGGTATGCTTTCTTGTGAGGTGTAGTTGCTAATCCCAATTTCTTTACAATTGCTTCAGAAATCAAATTTACTTGTGAGCCACTATCAAACAAAGTATCAATCTTTTGATGTTTGGAAACAACTCGAATATGGAAAAGCTCATGTCTTTTTCTCTCATGTTCTTCATCAATAATAGATTGAGCAGAATTACTAGTAGATGCTTTAGAACTCTTACCTTTCATACATGTGGTTGCAATGATTGTTTCATCTCCCGAGTCTGACCCCAAATCTTTCTGAATAGCTGTAGCAGTCTTCTTCTTCTTGCCCTCGGACTTCTTAGGTCTCAGCTCTGGATGCAGAATCCAACAGTGCTCATCATCATGCCCATATGTTTTACAATGAGTGCATGAAGCTTTTCTTTTCTGTGCAGTGTTAGCCTTCCTTGCTTTCCACTTTTGCTTTCTTTTCTCCTTGCTCTTGCTTGCAGTGGGTTGGGATGGTCCCCCAACTTCTGGATTTCCATTCTTTCCTCTAGCCTCTAGATGAGTAGCTTGTACAGATACCTCATCTATACTAGTGGGATTAAACATGAGGATGGTATGCCTCATGTAGCAGTATAGACCACCAATGTACTTCAAAAGAGTCTCTCATGAGTCTAATGAGATCCCTAGAATCAATGCTCTCTTTCTAAATTCTTGAGTGCACCCTTGCACACTTTTCCCTTTCAACTGCTGAAGAGTTTGCTAACTCATCATGGCTTGTTGCATGTAGGCCAATGGATAGAATTGCTTCTTGATGGCAGAAACAAATTCACTCGAGACAGAGATAGTCTTACCATGTATTTTCATGTTAGCTTGGGTTCTGCGTTCCTACCAGACCAAGGCAGTGCCTTCTAGGTGTAGGCTTGCCAGCTGAATTTTTCTCTTATCTGAGTCAATGTTCAGCACTCTGCAATACACATCAATTTGTCTAATCCAATTGTCCAACTTTTTAGCATTTAGCTCTCCATCGTATATAGGCAAATCAAATTCAACATCTAGCTTGATAAAATATGCTTTCTTATTATGCACAGGGCTATTAGGAGGTGTGAGAAAGTTTTCCTCTTTCCCTTTTCCTTTTGAGTGGTCATGGGAATGAGATTCATCTTCTTATTTATCTTGTTTAGAGCTTGATGAACCTTCATCCTTATGCTTTCTAAAGTCCCTATACATTTCTTCTACCATGGAAGTTATAGCTAGGAAACTCTCTATGAATTGAGGGTTTGGCCCCACAGAACCTTCCTCTGACATGGTCTTCCGAAGATAGACTCTCCCAATCTCAGGATTAGTTTCGACCAACTCTCCTCCCAATTTGGGCTTTGATCTAGTAAGCATTCAAAAGCTAAACCAACACAAGCTTGTCTAACCTTAAAGCCTTAAGCTTTGATACCACTTGATCTGATAATCACCCTATGAGTGATCTTAGTTAAGAATTATTAAATGGAGGTATTACAGACTTATGTGTTGGTGTGTATCTAGGTTATTTAAGCAATGAATCAATCATATTGCAAATACATAGACACTTGAAATGGAAGACAACAGAGAAATACAATAAGAAAATATAAGAACATAATAAATTAATAAGGAGTTCACCCTATCCTCCAAGGCTACATCTCCGGTACAACTCTCAGTGGTGGCATTCTTTTATGGTGTCTTAAAGAAAAGAATTACAAAGAAGGAGCTCAATGTGAGTCTCCTATCTCAGGATAGTTTGGCAAGGTGGTTCTTGAATTTCCCAATCCACTAGAGTACATAGACTCTTGGCCTTACCAGCTTTCTGACCTCTCGGGTCTACAATGGAAGGAGCCCACTGTGGTGCTCGGTCCTGACAGATCCCCTTCAAGTATGGCTTGAATTTCTCAAGCCCTCTAGTGCTCGATGCTGCCTTTGGTCAGCTCAGCCCTCTGTCTTCTCACTAATTTTCTTTGCTCTCTCTTTATCTGCTTTCTTTGTTCTTCCGTGTGTGTGTGGGTGCTCTCTTTTTTGCTGGTTTGTGCATGGCTTTAAAGCCACTCGAGCTCATGGCTGTTCGATTCCTCTTCCAACTCCGTCGATTCACGTGCTACAGCTTCGCTTGGAGTTCCCTATCTTAGCATCATCATCAGACTCATAGGGAGTGGCCACTTGTCCTCCTGCGGAACTGTGCCAGCTTGCTTTGTCAGTTTGTTTCTTCAGTTACATCGTGGAATGAGTCATTTGCCACTTTGGTGGTCAAATCGGACCTCAAATTATTATAGGTCGCGGCTTAATCCCCTGTCATTTCCGGTGTTCCCATTGGGCACGATCTCAGCCATTAGATCTGGATCCCTTAGATCCGATGCCATCCGCTCATTTCGCGCAGTCGACTTGCTTGACCATTAGCACGCGATGAGCGACAGTTTTCTCTCTCCTCCGCCTGCCACGCGTCGAGTGCTGAGTGGAATTGCTCTATTTTCACCAAAACTGCTCACTGCCTAGTGATGCCCCCGATCAATACCACCAGTTTTTGGAACGCGGGTCCCGCCTTAGCCTTTAGCCTTTTTCCCCACGGTTTTCCTGGCTCCCATGCGACCAAGCGCTCGGGGCCTCTCCATTTCGAGGGTTTTTTCCCAGTGATGTGCATCAAAAACTCCCTCAGTTTCCCGATCCGGGCCTCCCAGGGGCTAATTTTGCCTCCTACGCAGTCTCCATGGGCCTCAGTCAGCGTGCTTTGACCGAGGTCCTCGTCGTTCCATGTTGGCTACCCACTGCCACTGGTTTAGAGGTGTTTTTTATCGCTGCTCTTATTCTTTGAAGTTTGTCCCAACCTGGTACAGCCATGGTTCTGTTGGTCATTCTTTATGGATCCAATTCAGATCATTCAATGTAGATTTGATCTTGATTACATAATTTTCAGTGGTTTTTACCTTTTCATCTCATAGGGCTTAACCTAGCAAACTAAACAAATAGAATGTGGCTTGCATTATATTTTAGTTATACATATTTTTGCTTTTAAAAAAAATGCAAAACCAATTATTGAATAGTGTAGTATAATTCAAATTAGTGGTTCTTGGTAATTAGAAAATCTTGATTTATCACTAATTTGGTTGTGTTTATATACTGACAATTTGTCGTTTCTAGCGAAAACCATTGAACAACTGCTACAGGTTATAGTATGAGATCTTTGTGTGTTACAAAGGTCAAGTTGTTTGGTCAACTTTTGAACACATTTAGTATCCTAGCAACTGACGGATAGGCTACAACGAAATATCTAGCAGATGGTGGTAGGTCCAGTTTATTACTCGAAAGTTTTTATTGGGGAACTCCTACGAGGATGTAAATATTGTTGATCTTTTACATCAAAGATGGTTGGAGACAATAGTACCTTAAATGAATCAAGTGGGAAGCTCTAAAATTGTGGTGGAGAAAGAGCGTGGTCCGTGAGGTTTTAGAGTGGATAGAAATGCCAATTAAAACCATATAAAATAGATGTGACTTATTGTGCAACGTAATTTTTGATTCATATAATGTTAATTTTGTAATGTAAATATGAAGGGAAAACTTGGAATAAAGCCTACATTGATATACAGATAGATTTAGTTTGTTGATTAATTGTTGAAATATTTTCTCAACTAGCAATGTCCTTGTTTAGAATCTGTTAGATGTACTATTATGTGATCTATATAGCATGGCCCCTATTCCAATTTCTTTATGTTATATCCAATGTGATAATAATAACATAGGTATCAATATTCTCCAAATATTTTGATTACTTTTAGTTAACATTCTTGTTGGAGTTTGGTCGGTGTAGTTCAATGTATATTGAAAAAAAAATAGTTAGCTTCCTGTATAAACCAGCCAATTTGTACTTGAAATAAACAGACTGTAAATAATAGTTTCTACTTGAAATAAACAGAAAGTGTAAATAATCTTACAAGTTCGTAAAATAAAATTCCTGAATTTTCAAAGCCTGGTTTGTTTACTTGTGTGATTTATAACTTCTTTGGGGAGTGAAGCCCAAATCGAATAAACTAATGTGACAATGACTAACAGTGATCGTGAAAGTTAAAGTCTAATTTGTGTGTCGACAATTTAGAAATATTTTTCAAGTAGTTTTGTGACTCGGAATTTTTTGAGAATATTAACATGAGCTCGATCATTACCGTTTTATTAATTTTATATAAAATTTATAAATTTAATTAATTATTTTTTTTATAATATTAATTTAAATTTTATATAATATTTATATTGAAATTAATTAATTTTTTGAGTTTTTCTTCTTTTAAATTACAAAATATATCAATTTTAATTATTAAAATTATAAATTTAAATATCTAATTTTTAAGAAATTAAATATAATTATATATATTTAAAAGTATTATTTAAATATTATTTTATTAAAAATGAAAATCGAAATAATTAAATCTTTTCATTATATCAACAATCATATAACAAAATTTTGATAAAAATAATGAAAAAACTCCAAAGCCTATAATATTTAAACTTATATAACATTTTAAAAATATAAACATATTATTTTAATTTTTCATATTTTTTTTTTTTAATTATAATATTAAATTGTTTTCTAGTGCAATACCTAGTGGTGAAGTGGTAACCAAATGTGAAAAACTCAAAAATCTATAATATTTAAACCTACTCTAACATTTTGCAAATATAAACATATTATTTTAGTTTTGCATATGAAACTTTTTTTTTATTAAATTAAATTATTTTCTAGTAGAATATCTGCAAATTTTATATCTCATTTATGGGTTCTTTTTGTTATAGTGTAGTTGCTAGGTTTGATTTTGGACTTCACGTAGATTACTCCAATGGATTGTGCATTCAACACAGTAAAACATATATGCGCCACTAAAACCGAATATGTTTTATCAGACCCAAAAAAAGTAAGAGATTAGTTGAAGATTCTTGAACATTTTATTTCTACAATCTAAAAAAAAGAAGAGAAAAAAGTTTCTAAACCACCATAATTTTGCTAAATTAACAAGTCAAGAAAGTAGTGTAGCAAAACATCTTAGTTTAATGAAACTCCAAAATCAAACAAAATTTTGATATATATAATTTGATAAAACCGCAAACTCAAATAAAAATATTCGAACCAACAGACAAAGAGGAACATTACCAACTAACGAAGAGGAAAAGCACTTGCTAAAGGACACAATGAAAATATTCGAACCAACAGACAAGGAGGAAAATTACCAACTAACGGAGAGGAAAATAACCTGTTAAGGAGCTACGCCGATCCTCTAAACAAGTTTTCGTTCAAATTTCCTTCCACCAAAGTGCGTCTATCCCACCTTATAGCTCATGTGTAACCGGGTGAGATTGTTATAGACATATTTGGGCACTGCAACCCAATCACATATGTCCATAAACCAAGGGCTTCTAAGTCCCTAAAAGTGTTGTTTCATACCCTAAAGGAGCAAGGTCAGCTGATTACATCATCTCGCAGAAGTTCTCCCTGAAAAGCTACTCAGAACTAGTCAAAACAGGACCATACAAACTACCCAGTGCTAAGGGTGCGATGCATCTCACCTGCCACATGCAAAAAGTGCAATGCATACTGAAAATCCCTTCTGTAGGGTGTGATGAGCGAGAGCAGACAAATGGCAGAGGCAGTTGAAACCCAAAGAATCTTCTAGAAACTGCCCATTTGACACTTGCCTCTCTGAATTCGCCCAGGGATGAGTAAGAGATCATGAAATCTCCAAGTGGAACCAAGAACTATCAGAGACATGACACTAATCAAAATCCCAGAAGCTGACTCACCCACCTGCAAACATCTATATATGGATCCCTCATCCTAGAGATCCAAAGGCTGGAATTTTGTATTTTGTAAGGAAGTGCTGTTGGTTTCTCTATGCAACACTATATTGTTGGGTGATCTAAGCTTTTCATGAGGTGAAGAGGGCTTTCATGCTGGGAGGATGGCACTGGGTCAGACCAGTGGGTTGTAATCCTCTCTTCTACTACTTCTATCAATAAATCTATTGGAGTTTTCCTCCATATTCTTGTATATCTATGAATCTTGTATTGATATATACATTTGTATGGTTAATATACATCTGCTCCTATATTGTTTATGGTTATAGATCTCTATGCTTTGATGGTATTGTGCTGCTTTGACTGTACAGGAGTTCTTTGAAGCGAGACAAGTAAGGAAGGAGTGGCGAATATCTGTCAAAGGAGGGAGGAAACAAGCAAGGAGCCAAGCAAAAGACTGAGGTTGGTACTCTCTGCTTCTCTCTCATCTATCTCTCATAAAGGAAAACACAAGTAACTTTAATCTGTTTGTTTCTAAGATAGCTACTCGTATTAGTGGGACTAGTAGCTTTGAATGGACACTAGTTTTCCGATAACGAAATGGTGACTCCACTGGGGATCGAATAGTTTGATTACTTGTCTCTTTTGTTTGCTTCATAAACTATGGACAGAGCCTGAAGTTAAGTCAGCTAGCCTTCGAACTGAATTTGCTATGCAAGTGAAAAGTAGATCAATGCTGCTCAGTCAATCTCCGGTTTTGTTTATGAACTGAACAATTGACTTGCAAACATCCTAAGTGCCCTGGTGGTAGCTCAAGTAACCTCATTAGATCAGCCCCTGTACTTTGTATTTACTGACTATCATTAGCTCAACTTAAATCCCTGAACTAAGCTGCAAACTGTGAGCAAAAACCAAGCCCAGTCTCATCTCTGGACCATTGCATTGTCTCCTTTTGACAGTCTGATGCATTGCAGCTCCCGTGTGTTGTAGGTGAGATGCATCCTTGTTTCCCTGTGTTACAGGTGCGATGATCAGATAAGACTATTTCTGCTTCCAGATTTTGGTTTTTCTTCATTGTCTTCAGCTTTATTCAGGAGTTTTATTGTCTGTGATCAGTATATCATTGTTGAAACTCCCTTCCTTTGCATTATTCAGCCTCCATTGTATAAAGAATTGTGAATGTTTTTATGTATTTTTCACCATTTACAATTCTCTTTTGGCAAACAGTAGCTTAATCGAACTGTCGCCTTTTGATTTGAAAGTGTCGCAAGTGTCGTTTTCAGTCAAAGAAAAGAGTCTTCCTCTTCCTAATAGTCGATTACACTTTTGCCATTGTTTTTTATTTGAATCCTTAATTATTTGAAGTGTCAAAAGTAGTTTTCAAGTTGAAATTGAAAGTGTAGCTCTTAGTCCCCCTTTCGTTTTTCAAATTCGAAATCGCAAAGTGTCATCTTATCCTTCCTTTCGTTTTTTGAATTCGAAATCGCAAAGTAGTCTTCCTTTCATTTTTTGAATTCGAAATCGCAAAGTATCGTCTTACTCTTCCTTTCCTTTTTTGAATTTGAAATCGCAAAGTGTTGTCTTCGTCTTCCTTTCGCTTTTGAAAAGAAAATTGTTAGTACTGTCACTTTAAAAGAAAAATAGTTTAGATCTGTACTTAGCATTCTTTTTTTCATTCACACATTAAGAAAGTGGAAAACAAATGCATGCATGTGCATTTGCATTTAGACTACTTGTGGAGATTGATTTAGGACAGTGCATCATAGTGTGTGCTCTCTACTTTATGTTGAAAGAATTTCGCTTCTCTTTCCGTAGTGGCTAGGATTTTCATTGCAAAAAGAAAGTAAACGATTGTTTATCATCTTGGATTGCATATTTAGGATTTGTATATCTACATCACGTGGTGAACCTTAAAGGAAAACTTCTTAAAAAAGATCAACTGTAAAATAAATTCAATGAACATAAAAACGCTTTGGAACCTAACGCACAACATTGAGAAGTCTAGGCTAGAGATGTATTCCAGCGTCGTAAAACCTAGTAACTATCGCTTTCATTGTAGGTTGGGTGATTCCTCCTCTTTGAGATGACAAGTGACAATACACACTTGTGCTCCCATGTACCGTCGAGTATATATTGGGAGACCACAATAGGCTATATCCTTTATCCTTAGGAAGCTGTGTCGGCCGCCCTATCAATCGCAATGCACTGAACACAGCATTCTGGAAGATAAGTGCCGCATCGTAAAAAGTATTATGCAGTTTTGCAATTGGTTTGGTAATCCCTCTATCTAGATTTCTAGAGTAGTCACTTTCGTTCCTTTTCAGACTTCTTAAAAGAAAAGTTCCATCTGAGCACTTGTCATTTTAGGCTCATTAAAAATCGAAGGTGACTAAAGTCATCTTTAGCTTTTTCTCAACTCTTAAAAATTGAAAAAGCAAGTTGTGTCAAAGTGTCGTAAAATTCATTTAATTTGGAATAACATTTTCCCCTCCTTATTTTGAGTTGGTCAAGTAATCCAATTGTGGAAGAAAGTCAATTAAAACCCCATTGTTTGTGGAGACTAACGAGTTAACCATCTTTGACTCCAGAAACGAAGCCATTCCAAGCCAAAAAAACTCGTTTAATTTGGTCAAATTCTCCTCGTTTTCTTGAAACTTGTGTTTCAACATCCTCGAAAGACTCTAGTTACTCCAACTATTTCTGGTATCCTTGCCTCTACAGAAGAAGTTCTGCAGCTACAAGAGGACATTAGAACTGATCCTAGTGTAATGGTAAACACTCCTATTCCTGAACTAGCTCCATCTAGGACTGATTCGGAAGGTGTTACCCCTACAACATTTGTCGCTGCAGAGTCTATACCTTCTTCGGCACCAGAAATAGTTTACGGACTTGACGGTCTACCTCGCCCACCTAGATTGATTGCTATAGAAGAAATTGTGGAGGATCTTCCATCTAGTACTCCATTTAATTTTGGAACTGGGATCCACCTATATCCTTCTACTTTAGAAGTTAGTCTCCCTTCATCACAAGTTCCTGTAGAATCGCTAGGAAATCTTTTGGATAGACTCGATATGTCTGAACAACCGTCGACATCTAGGATTGTGTCATCTGACATAGCAGCAGCAGAACCTCCTGCTGCTACTCCAATGATGTTTTCTAGTGTACCATCTGTCCCAACTAATTCTCAACCATTAGATGGACTCCACCCAGGGACTGTTTCGACAGTATGGTCTGTTCCCATTTGTTCGTCCAGAACCTTATCTGGAATCTCTTATGTTGAGTCTCAGCAAATTGATCCTTCGCAACAATATCAATTTGGGTAGTCTAGTCTCCAAAGACCAATTTTCCCTTTGAACACTGGATTGCAGCCATATGGGGGGCAGTATGCCTTTTCATTGTTCCCTCTGGGAGAACAACCATATGAGAGTTCACAACAGAATTCGGGTCAGGCTAGAATCACATCCAGTGGTTGGGTACCAATACCGCCTCAACAACCAAGGGTTGTATATTCTATACAACCGAATCAACCTGTGTAGAATATTCCCACTACACTAGCTATTGTAATGGTGTCGCAAGTACAAGCGCTGCCTGTTGTATGTCAACCTCCAATCTCTCAGGTCATAATACAACAATCTCTCGTCTCTGCGACTCAATCACAACCGTCGATTAGTGGATACTTAACTGAAGCGACCCAGGCTCAAATGGGTACTATAACCCCTCATCTTGGTCAAACATCCATTATTGGGCAATAGCAAATAGTTTCGCAACCATGGCTGGTGCAATATCAACAACTACAATTCCAACAAGCTTACCAAGGACCTGAGCAACAAAGCTTTGCGGGTAATGGGCAGCTGTATATTCAAAATGGTCACCATCTACCCTATCATAATGGTTATGCCCATCAACCTTATCAAAGTTATCAGCATCAAATACATTATGCTGGTACGCAATGACCCACTGCTCAGGGGATCCCGTCCTATCCTGGGTATGCTTCGACAAATCTGAATCAACAGTTGCCTTTCGTTGCAACTTTAGAAATACTAGATCTGAATCAACTAACAAATGATCCAATTTCTTACGCCCCTTGGTGGCCGGCGATTCCTCATAAACTTCCATCAGATATCCCTAAATTCAATGGAAATCCAGGTGAAGATCCGTCGAATCATGTGATGACCTTTAATCTGTGGTGGTTTTCCAACACTCTAAATGATGATTCGATTAGGCTTCGCCTTTTCCAGCGAACATTAATTGGTCCAGTAGCAAAATGGTACATCGAATTGCCTAGAGCTTCATTTGATAACTTCAGTGCCCTTACAACAACCTTTTTAACCCATTTTCAGTTACCCATAAGGTACAAAACAAGAACGGAGCTTCTTACCAATTTCAAATAGACGACAACCACTCACATATTTAATCATATTCATGAATGGCGATGTCGTCATAGAATGGTAAAAACATATGTTCCTGATCAGCTACTAGCTGAATGGTTTATTAAGTCATTATTACCTTCTATTACAGAAGATGTGGCTGAAGGGGGGGTTGTCACTGAAGAGCAAGTTATTGCTCGTGCGCAATATCTAGACCTGATCTATACTCATTCTGGAACAATCTATGACAAAATCCCTGATGCTCCTAGACCAGAGTTTTCCATTCCTCCTACTAAATAAAACAAAGACTCTCATGCTGGCGACGGCGTGATAGGTACGACCAACACGAAATCCACAAAGGCTACATCTAAGAAAGCCTGTAAGGTTTCTAGTCAAAATGAAAATGAAGAACTTCTTGCCTCAGAAGTTAATGCCGTGTCGACCGACAAGGGAAAAGAACCAAAGCAACCAGGGGGCAAGAAGAAAGGGAAAAGAAAAAAGAAGAAAAAGGAGGATTCGTCTCCTGAAAAATCTTCCGCAAACCCTTCTGGGCAAAGGAAACCTCCTTCGGGGTGTCAAATATGCGATGAGGATCATTGGATGAGAGATTGTCCGCATAAAGTTGAGATTAAGAAATTATTCAAGAACTCAAAAACCTCAGCGGTATTGACTGATCCATTTCCAAACCCAGAAACCAATCTAGTTGCTAGTGACAATGCTTCCCCATCCCAAGTGCTTATGTTTTCCATTTTGAAACAGCAAAATGATGCTTTGATATCGACAAGGAATAAAGATTACGGGAATCCACAACTGTTGAACAACAAGGCTACTGGTCAACCTAGTAGTTCGACAACAACTTCGACCGAAGTTGTGCTGCCCATCATTCCTAAGCTAACAATAAAGCCGCCAAAGGGAGTAGTACACAAATCAACATTTGATCCTCGTGCCAGAGCAGCACAAAATTATAATATAGTAGAGGACCTGCCCAATCGCCAACCGCTATGTCAACACTTGAAGTACTGCAAAATTGCCCCTCCCAAAAGCAGGGTCTATTATCAGTGATAGGTGGGATTGACCCAGTGGGTTCCAATCTTGTGGCCTTTAACCATAAAGGATATGAACCTCAGTTACCAGCTCAACTCGCTTTCCTCATTCAAGTGAAAGCACTCAACAAAACTGTTCATCAAACAATTATTGATGAGGGGGCATCTACATGTATTATTTCAATGAGTTGCTAGAAAAATTTAGGCTCACCACCCTTGTTGTGATCGTCAACGACTTTAAAAGCATTTGATGGATGGACATACACTCCGTACGGGATTTTAAGTAACTTGCAAGTTGAACTGGGGGGAAAAACAATAGAAATTGATGTTGAAGTTATTGATGGAAACCTCAATTAAAACATCCTACTAGGAAGGCCCTGGATTTATGCTATGGCAGCTGTTGTGTCAACATATTTCATAAAGATTGCATTTCCCTTTCAAGGAGGAATTACAATCATCGACCAACAAACCTTTCTCCCCAACAATTCACAAGTTACAGGAAGCATCCCAATGATCCACGGAAGCTCTCAATCGCTTCAAAATATCAGAGTAGGCCTGCTAAAAGACCCTATATTGATAGGTACTTTTGTCGTACCGTCTCCAAACAATCTGAAGGAAGTGGCCACAGTGGGAACCTGCAATATGGTATCCTCTATTCAGAGGATTCCCGAACATGATGTTAACATGGATCATCACCAGGTATTGCGTCCAAGCCCCATAGAAATATTGTAGTAATCAATGTTCTCGGCCTGGGCGGAAAACCCAAATCAACACTCATCAAGCGTTTGGGTAGATAGGTCTAAGGAATATGGCACCTCTTCAGATCCTTGTTCGCATGTAAATTCTACAGACAAAGCAATTGTTTAATCGATGACGATAGGAGAGGCACCATGGGAAGATTATCACCATCGTTCCCATCTTTCGAATTACAACGAATATTGTTCCAGTTGTTCCAGCGACTCTAATCATCCCTTAGTTTTTGATTTTCTATCAAATACTGTAAATACGGTGGATTTCGAGCGAAATCTATCCAATATTGAAGAAACTATCGCCATAAATATCTCGATCAAACCAAATGTTGTAGAGAATATTCATGTCGGAAAATCTTGTTCTTCTTTAGAACTATAAGTATATTACACTCTCCTTTGCGAGTTCAGAGATGTCTTTGCATGATCATATGAAGAAATGCCAGGCATTGACTCGAGCATAGTTGGACACGAAATTAAGATGTATCAAGATGTCAAACCGGTATGACAACGGCTTCGACAGGTGATCCTGAAAAAAGCTGCTGCCATCAAGGTGGAAGTTGAAAAACTTCTCCATGCTGGTTTCATTTACCCAGTTCCTCTAACTGATTGGGTATCAAACATTGTTCCTGTGATGAAAAAGAAAGGAACGGTTAGAGTGTGTGTTGACTACATGGATGTAAATCAAGCTTGTCCGAAGGAAAACTACCCTACGCCCTTCATCGACCAGATAATTGATGAATGTGCTGGATGCGAAATCTTTTCGTTTATGGATGGATTTTCGGGGTATAATCAAATAAATATCCGCCCACAGGACCAGTCAAAGACTGCATTTATTTGTCAGTGGGGCACATTCGCGTACCGCAAACTACCTTTTGGTTTAAAGAATGCAAGGGCAACTTTTCAGAGGGCTATGAATTACGCCTTCCATGACATCAAGAACATCATTCAACCATATCTCGATGATCTTCCAGCTCATTTGCATAAGCGGATTGATCATCCGTGGCACTTGAGAGCTATATTTCTACGTTGCCGACACTACAAAATACAACTCAATCCGCACAAATGTGTGTTTTGTGTCGGTTCTGGTCATTTACTTAGCTTTTTGGTTTCAAAGGACAGGATTCGTCTCGACCCATGTAAGGTTCAGGCGATCATCGATATGCCTCCACCTTCAAATTTGATTCAGATTCAGAAACTCCAAGGGAAAGCAAACTTTCTGAGGAGGTTCATTCCAAATTATGCTGAACTTGCTAAAGGTTATACGCGTCTGTTGAAAAAAGAAGTGCCCTTCAACTGGGATCAGGTTGCGCAAGCTTCCTTTGATTCTCCAAAGGAATCCTTAATAAAAACATCATTAATGTACGCTCCTGATTATCAAAAAGACTTTAACCTGTATCTGGTCACGGCAAATATGACCATGGCAATGGTTTTAGTCCAAGAAGACAATGGAATCGAACATCCTATCTATTATTTAAGTCGAAACTTAAATGATATAGAAAGTAAGTACACCTATGTTGAAAAGCTAGCTCTCGCAGTTGTTCAAGCAATACAGAGATTTCGACACTATATCCTCTTTCGTAAAACTACCATTTTGTCATATTGCAAACCCATGACTTACATCTTGTCGCGACAGTTGCTTGGGGGAAAATATTCAAAATGGATAGCAATTTTGCAAGAGTTTGATCTAGAATTTGTAAAATCCAAGACAAAGAAATCTCTAGTCTTTGCGGAGTTACTATGTGACTTCCCATCGTCGTCCAACGATTCAACATCCAAAGCAACAATCGTGGATGAATCTTTGTTTCTGATATCTTCAAGCGATCTGTGGTATGGAGATATAATCATCTATCTCCAAACCAAAACATATAGGCCTAATACATATCGCTCAAAACAACGATGTACTCAATACCAAGCAAAAGACTACATGATCGTCGGTGATACACTTTACCATCGTGGTATCGATACAGTTCTGCAAAGGTGCCTCACCCATGAGGAGGCCGAAAAAGTCCTGAACGATTGTCATTCAGGTGTGTGTGGGGGGCATCAATCTGGTTACGCCACAACACAAAAGATCTTGTGGGTAGGCTACTTCTGGCCAACAATGTTCAAAGATTGCATAACCGCAGTCATAAGTTGCCATGCTTGTCAAATGTTCGATCGCAAAACCAGACTACCACCCGCACCTCTGCGTCCAATAGTTGTTTTTGGGCCATTTTCCAAATGGGGCATAGATTTCATGACATGTAACCCCACCTCGGCCAGGTGGCATGGGTATATCATAGTCGCAGTTGACTATTTTACGAAATGGGCCGAGGCGATGCCTACATTAAACAACATCGACGAAATGGATACTCTTTTCTTTTTCAATCATGTAGTCTCTAGATTCGGTGTTCCACAAGCTATAGTCACAGATCATGGATCGCATTTCCACAATCACATGATGGTAGAATTGGCTGCCAAATTAGGACTGTCCCACGACATCTCTACTCCGTATTATCCGTAAGCTAATAGGCAAGTTGAAGCAATCAACAAAGTCCTGAAGCGCATGCTGCAAAGGATGATTGGAGTCCATAAACGGAGTTGGCACCTAATCCTGTACTCGGCCCTATGGGCATACCGGACATCAGTAAGAAATGCAACCAGATTTACACCCTTTCAGCTGGTGTATGGTCTGGAAGCGATATTACCAGTTTAGTGCGAAATTTTGTCTCTCAAGCTTGCAGTCGACCTTCTCCCTGGAACTTCAGAGGAAGAGGCTCGTTTCTTGGAATTAATCCAACTGGGTGAAACCCGTCGTGACGTTGCCTTGGCTAACGAATCACATAAGAAACAAGTCAAAGCGCAATTTGACAAGAATGTCAAACCCCGTGTCTTCTCAAAAGGTGACCTGGTCTTGCTTTACGATCAGGAATCCGATAAATTGGGAGCAGGTAAGTTCCAGTCTTTGTGGATGGGTCCCTATATTGCTAAACATGTATTAGTAAAAGGAGCCTACGAGCTAGTAGATTACGATGGGATTCCACTATCACAACCCCGAAACGGGTTGTACCTTAAGCGTTACTATGCTTGACTAAGCGTAGTAACCTCTTCATATGCTTTTGTTACATTTTTGTTTTCATTAAGAGTGATTGTTTTGGTTAGGTAATCCACTTTTGGATTTGTTGCAGATGTCGAACCTATTGGAATCATTTGTTAGATACGCTGACGGAGCGAGTTGTAGTACACGGAACCTACCTTCTGCAGCCTGGGCCATCTTTCATCCAAGCGGTGAGATAGTGAGTTTGAGAGGGGTATGTATTGGTCGGTCAACGAATAACATCGCTGAATACATCGTGTTGATAGAGCTCCTCTCTGTTTCCATCGCGCATGGCATACATCGACTTGTCGTCAGGCTAGACTCACAACTCATCATTCTACAACTTACTGGCATCTATTTCGTTCAGAATCCAACAATCTATCGTATGTTCCTAAGGGTCAAGATTTTGGAAAGGCAGTTCAATTTTATTCAATATCAACAAATTTCTAGAAACTTAAACACATTAACTGATTCGCTAGAAAATTATGTGTTAGATAGACATTTGCAACATTTATAAAAGAAAAGCATTTCATCAATATTTGCATCAGGATCATATAACTTAACCAAAATAAAGCTCCGAAAATCAAAAATATATACAACTGTTTATAGTTTGTACATAGTGTTCTGTGTCCAGGACAAAATCGGTCATACGACCCAAAAACTCAAAAATGCAAGGGGGCACCCTAGACTATTGGTGCTTGTGATAACAAGTCACCGCCTGTGAAATCATACGTAAGAGCCTAGTCCATCGGCATGGCACACCAGTGGTATGGCGCTATAATCTCAGAGGCAACTCGTCGGTCCTCACATCCTTAATACCAAGGGTGAGACCCTCGATCTGATCCTGCAATACTGCAAGGGTCTCGGTTACGTCCAAATCACGAAGGACAACCCTCCCTATAGCCTCTCCCGCTGGAATGGCAGCTACTACTCTCGGACGCACTGCTAGTCAGACTGGTCCGATATCTGCATGCACATGAGTTTTTATTACTCTTGATAATAGAAAAGGAAAAAGCAAAAGAACATTATATAAGCAATAAACAGAGATATGGTCAGAGATTTTTACCTATGATGCCCCACTGCTCACCAACTGGCAACACCAAATCTGGGTCACCCCGGAAATCCATCCCGACATATGGATACTTGGTATAAACCATCTACTGACGGTTGAACCACTCGAAGAAGGCCTTAGAGAATGAAACTTACGATTGACCAGCATGTCTGGCCATAAGGTCAACCCATATCTGCATCTGTGGCTTAGTCGGTGGTGGTAGTCCAAAGCTCCAACAATCCCAAATTCAAAGGAAATGGTAAAATGAGGAGTAAAAACCACTTTTAAGTTACTTTTCACGTAGTAAAGTATTAGTTTTTTAACTCATTTTTCAAGCGTGTATTCTCATTTCTAATCAGTTTGATGGAGCAATTGAACGGGCAATATGACCATCAAGGGAACATAGTGTTAATGGTGAATCGAACATCTCTGACAATTATCGCGAGCAGTTTTACGCGAAGTTCAAGCTCGTTAAAAAATAAACCTGGCAATGAGCATATGTTCCACCACAGTTTATGCTCATTAAAAAATGAACCCACCTTCGGTGAATAACCATTGCGATCACATAATTATTAGCTTTTAAACCTTGGTTGTGTTCTTACCATCACCTCCACTCTTCTTTAGCCGATCATACGCCTCTGTTTGATTGTTTAACCCTTTTTGAGGAACAACTGCGACGAGTGATCCTATTAGCCACCTTCTTTACACTGCCATGATTGAAAAGTTCCAAACCTTACCAGAACTAGCTGCTATCTGAAAACATCACTCGTTCCTCAAAAAACGAGTCTCCTTTAAGCTCTTTTCATCTGACTCGTAAAATATGAAAAGATTGTCGAGCAATTGGCCTTTCCAGCTCGTTAAAGCGATCAGAAGTGCCATCCCTCCTCTAGATTTTAATATTTTTGGACCTGAGGGATTATTACATGAAAAGATCGAGCACTAGTCTTGTTTGGCTCATTAAAACTATCGAAAATTCATCCCTTTCGTATTATTTTACACTTTTTCGAACTTAAGAGATTACATTGCGAAAAAGGAATATTGGAGTTGCCTTTACGTCTCTTTGCAGACTCTCTAAAATTGAAAAGAACCGAGTTATATTTGTCGTTAAACTCATTAAAGCAATAGCGACAAACTTGTCCATGTAGACAAGAGCGAGTTTCACTGTCGCTAGGCTTGTTAAAACATAGTGACGGGTTTCCCTAAAGGGAAAATTATAGAAAAAGAATATGTTATCTTCCTCAAGCTTGACAAAAATAAAGAGGTACTGGTCAGCAACGACTGGGGAAAAATTGGAAAGAAAACTTGAAGAAACTTTATTGGTAGTAGGTCGCTCTTGAACATGACACTTTCACTCCATCACCATGATTGAGTCAGAATGCGTTATTCCGTTCACCGGTCATACCACCATTGGTCCTTCGTACCATCCATTTTTTGGGGTTAACGCTACCAATCCATTTCAGTGTCGCCGATATGTTCAAGAGAAGTCGCTCAGAGAATTCACCAACCCAGCTTATGTCTCATCCGCTGCAATACCTTCACACTTCATTCTTTCATGACCGCCATCCTGAACCTTGTATCATCAGATCGTTTTCACTTCCACAAAATCATTTGCTTCTTTGTGTGTCGTAGATGTGGGATTCATTAAGGCCCTCCTACGACCGGTCACTTCTTGTCGACATTAGCTCATTATCCAAGAAGTCGACTTAAGAACAACCCTTTCAGTACTTTGAAGCTTGCATGCATCAATGGCAAGTTTATCACTTTTGGCGACAGGTTTACATCAATGGCCTTCGACCGAAAGATTTTGCGCGATGTTTGACATCGACTCATGTATTCATGCCACATGAATTGTACTGCAATACCTTGAGGGTCATCATCATTATCGGTGATTCCTCTCGCACCTATTAATAGCTTACTCATTGGCTGGTAATCAGGCAATGTCTTTCCATGTTCGACATCAGAACATCTTTTCACATGGATCGACTTGTACTTCGGGTGAAGATTGAACGAGTTTTGAAGACCTCGAATCTAGTTTCATCCATCCGGGCTGCGATATATTCAGGAAAAAAAAATCAAATGTACATCATAGCTGCACAGATAATAATCCAAGCTAAGGGATGATGGCTCTACCAGAATCATCAGTCTGCCACACAGACGGTTGTCTGTCCTATGTACATGAAAATGAATTTATAAAGCTGAGCATGGGAATGCCCGCCTCAGCTAGATCATGAAAATATTATGAAGATAATTTATTGTATTGTATCTTATTACAGGTCACCTTCCAGTTTGAAAAACCTCAGATCCTCATGATAAAGCATTTCACCCGACATCAGAAGATTTACGACCTCATGCTTTAGGGGGCAACTGTTATAGACATATTTGGGCACTGCAACCCCAATCACATATGTCCATAAACCAAGGGCTTCTAAGTCCCTAAAAGTGTTGTTTCATACCCTAAATGAGCAAGGTCAGCTGATTACATCATCTCCCAGAAGTTCTCCCTAAAAAATTACTCAGAACTAGTCAAAACAAGACCATACAGACTACCTAGTGCTAAGGGTGCGATGCATCTCACCTGCCAAATGCAAAAAGTGCAATGCATACTGAAAAGCCCTTCTATAGGGTGTGATGAGCGAGAGCAGACAAATGGCAAAAGCAGTTGAAACCCAGAGAATCTTCCAGAAACTGCCCATTTGACACTTGCTTCTCTGAATTCACCTAGGGATGAGTAAGAGATCATGAAATCTCAAAGTGGAACCAAGAACTATCAGAGAGATGACACTAATCAAAATCCCAAAAGCTAAATCACCCACCTGCAAACATCTATATATGGATCCCTCATCCTAAAGATCCAAAGGCTAGAATTTTGTATTTTGTAAGGAAGTGTTGGTGGTTACTCTGTGCAACACTGTATTGTTGGGTGATATAAGCTTTTGATGAGGTGAAGAGGGCTTTCATGCTGGGAGGATGGTGCTGGGTCAGACCAATGGGTTGTAATCCTCTCTTCTACTACTTCTATCAATAAAGCTATTTGAGTTTTCCTCCATATTCTTGTATATCTCTGAATCTTGTATTGATATATGCATTTGTATGGTTAATATACATCTGATCCTATATGGTTTATGGTTATAGATGTCTATGCTTTGGTGGTATTATGCTGCTTTGACTCTACAGGTATTCTTTGAAGTGGGAAAAGTAAGGAAGGAGTGGCGAATCTCTGTCAAAGGAGGGAGGAAACAAGCAAGGAGCCAAGCTAAAGACTAAGGTTGGTACTCTCTGCTTCTCTCTCATCTATCTCTCATAAAAGGAAAATACAAGTAACTTTAATCTGTTTGTTTCTAAGATACCTACCCGTCTTAGTGGGACTAGCAGCTCTGAATGGACACTAGTTTTCCCGATAACGGAGATAACAACGAAACTAACAGTCAAATGTCATATAAGTGACCCACAACCAATTTTGAAACTAAATCTGCCAGCAACTCGTCTATAACATGTCACTCTTTACACGAACAATTATAGCATTGGAAATAGGATTATTGGAGGTTAGAAAGTTTATTATGATACTGAAAACAATTGTAAGTCAGTTGAATTTTGTATTTGGAGTAAAAAAAGGTTCTGTTTTTTAGACTCTTGTCACCCTTGTTATCTTATATCTATGTGAAGTTTGGGGTTGAAGTATATCCACAGAGTTGTGGAGAAAGATTGAGATGATTAAAAAGTAATTTATAATCTACAACCTCAAGATCAAGGGAAATATTCCATATATTATCCTCCAATTGAAGTTGGCATTTCCCCCATTGAAAACATGACTATGTTTAGGTATCTGATGTATAAGAAGAAAATTTACAGCATGGAATCCAAGAGGCTTCCCAAAATTGCTTCTAGCTTTAGTCGAAACCCCCACCTCCGCCTCAAGCGTGGGTGTCATAAGGATGCCTAGTCTTGGCTCAACCACTTGGGAATAAAGGAGGAGATTATCTTGGGAAACAAGGATAGTGTCAAAAATACTATTACCTCCAAATTTATGGATGGAAAATGGAAGCTAAGATATTATAAGGAGATGATCAACCCCACCCTTGCTAACCAAAATTATCTCTCTGTTTTGACTAACACTAAGAAAAAAATTATCTCTCTGTTTTCACTAACACTAGGAAAAAAATAATTTTTGAAGTTTTTTTTTTTTTTTTAACTCAGAATTTTTTTTCCCAGAAAAAAACAAAGGATTTCAAAATAATTTTAATGAGGACCGAAGAAAATTAACCTTTTACTCATATACTTTCCTTCTCCTCTAAAATTTGGAGAAAAAACTTTCTAAATACCCTTTCTCCGTTCTAAAAATCCAAATATATCAAGCGAGATTGAGGAATCAAACTTAGCCAAACACGTGGAGTTTCCTTGTAGCCATTCTTGAGCACGAGACGAGTATGATAGAGAGAGGATATGTTGTTGAGTTTCCTCCTAGCCATTCTTGAGCACGACACGAGTATGATAGAGAGAGGATATGTTAAGGTGTCCGTATGATGGAAGGAAACCAACCAGAGGTTGTGGGCTTCCCATGAATTTTGTCTTAGTATGAAGCGAGGCTACGGGCGATCTCTCTCTCTCTTGCTGCTTCTACTATTTCATCTAAGTAATTGAAAGGTAACTCTGTGTGTGGAGGAATGGGTATTATATCATTATCAAGCAGTTCTACTAATAATTTTCCATCCTCTCTTATAAAATTTTTAATTTTTCTCGTTGAGTTTTCATTAATCTTTATAGAACCTTTTAAAATTACAATACAAACATTTCTATCTCTTTTAATGCATGTCACCATTTCTTCAAACCAAGCATCTTTATATCGGCTGAAGGAATAGTAACATTAAAGGATATATGTTTGTATGGTAAATTTAAGGAATTTGATAATGAGTAATGAAAAGGCGTTAAGAAGGAATGATGGAAAATTATTAGTGGAGGTGCTTCTTAATGACGTAAGACCCATTCATCCACACACACAGTTACCTGTAAATTGCTTAGATGGAATAATAGTAGAAAGATTGCTAGTAGCCTGGCTTCATCGTAAGACAGATTTCATGTGAAGGCCATAACTTTTGGTTGGTTTCCTCACCTCATATGAACATCTTAACAACCTATCCTCTATCCTCCATTGTGCTCAAAAATAACTAGGAGGAAATTGGACTTTGATGCTTCAGGTTGATTCCCCAATCTCTCTTGATATCTTTAGATTTTCTTGATCTCTTTACTTTTTCATGTTATAGCTAAATATGTTGGAGACGTGTTCTACAATTTTGTATTTAACTTTTTTATTGTATCATTTAATTGTTGTATTATATTAATTATCTAATTTTTTTAGTTAATTTTTCATTATATAATTTATTAAATTTTATTAATTATTATAACATTCCAAATTTATTTATTTAATTTAATAAATAAAAATTTTAAACATAAATCATAAATTCTACCTAGAAACCAAATTTCTTTCCAATAAAATTTTAATTTCAAATTAAAAATCCTAAATACACTTATATCGCTTGGACTAAACTCAAAAAGGCTATACCATGGCAGCAGTGCAGACGAAAGGAAATATAAGATATTGATATAAAAGGATGGCATTTAGTGCTGGAGAATTGATATAAAGCGATGACATTTAGTGACGGAGAAGTATTTGTACCAGTTACCAAAGGATCGAATGAACTCGTCTCGGACCTACTGTACATGGAGAAACATGAAAATATTCACAAGTGAGAACTGTGTTTCTTCTTAGCCCTTCTTTGCATCTCAAACAACTCCTAATCCCTGTTGGCCCTTGATAGATTTAGAGTTAAGATTGATGTACACTAGAAAGAAGAAAAAAATAGTCTCGTCTCGGACCTACAATACATGGAGAAACATGAAAATATTCACAAGTGAGAACTGTGTTTCTTCTTAGCCCTTCTTTGCATCTCAAACCAACTCCTAATTCTTGTTGGCCTTTGATAGATTTAGAGTTAAGATTGATGTACACTAGTTTAATTTCCTCTTTAAATAGCCTATATTCCACATGAATACCATGGGTCAATACCACGACTTCTCAAATACCTGCAGCTCAAAAACCACTAGCGACTTGATCAAATCTTGTTTACGGTAATTACTTAACAAAAATTAATAAAAAATAACATCTTTATCATCATACTTGGTTGGGAGACCCCCTCTGCGCAATAAAGATAAACATATCCCATGGGTTGTGAAAATCCCGAGTTGATAATGTTTAATTATTAATTTTATTATTTTATTTTTGTATAATTTGACCACGACTTGATCAAATCTTGTTTACGGTAATTACTTAACAAAAATTAATAAAAAATAACATCTTTATCATCATACTTGGTTGGGAGACCCCCTCTGTGCAATAAAGATAAACATATCTCATGGGTTGTGAAAATCCCGAGTTCATAATGTTTAATTATTAATTTTATTATTTTATTTTTATATAATTTAACCAAGTCCAAATTTTACGAGGCAAGATAGGACATTACATCTCAATTTTATTTTAATTATTATTATTATTTTTATTAATTTAATTTTAATTTTTATGTGATTTGACCGGTTCAAAATATTTACATAAACATTAACTTATTCATCATAATTTTTAAAAAATAATAATTATTATGGGGTCTTGGATAAAGGGTTCTCAGGTGCTCTCGTTGATGTGAAGTCATCGGTTCAATTCCTTGCCCATATCGGGGTGATATAGTGGACATGTTGAAGATGGATTGGGGTGATATATTAGACATGTTGAAGATGTATTCCTACGAAGGTTACTAAAAAAACAAGAAAAAGTTTTAAGTGACTAAATATATTTTCAGTCCATTACTTTCAACAAATGAAATGAAATTAAATGATATTTTAAGGTCCACCAGACTAAAAATAGTCTATGGGACCATTAGTTCCCTTCTTTTCGCCTTTTGCAATTCAATCATTTTCTTATTCAAATTGATGATGAGTTGGCCCAATCTTCCAACATGTACTTTCAACAAATGAAATGAAATGATATTTTAAGGTCCACAAGACTAAAAATAGTCTATAGGACCATTAGTTCCTAGCTTTTAGCCTTTTGCAGTTCAATCCTTTTCTTATTCAAATTGATGATGAGCTGGCCCAACCTTCCAACAATCCCCTCGCTGAAAATACAATGCCAAGAAACCGATGTTAACATATTCCCATAACTTTCTCTAATGTCTTTGATAGCATCACATTCCAAAATGAAATGTTTTTCCGATTCCACTGCCCTAAACGTGAAAAATATACACACTCGTTCTTCCCAAGCTTCTTTAGGCCTTTTCCACTGTCATGTTTCACACCGAAGTCGATGCGAGGTGGTTCTTAATTGAGAAATAAGAACCTTTTCCCTCCACATAATTCTAGCTCCAATGAACTCTTTTTGTTGTAGATCACATGTAGGGTTGAATTCCTCAATGTAGTACTTCTTCTTTCTACCCAATTCTTTTCCCCATACCCATTTAGGAAACTTCTCCATAAGAAAAATATTTAGCTCCTTGCTATTTGTGGGATAGGCATCGAGGTAGATATTCTATTTTTGCAGATCCATGTGTAGTTTTATTTCATCCATGTTTTCTTTATTTCACTCATGTCTTCATTGAAAATAACCGATGCAGGAGCATTAGCTCCAAACTATCATTATATTGTAGTAGACATAGGGGGTCTTGTGTTTTCAAGGAAGTTGGATTCCTATGTATGTAATTATTAATGTTTTGAGTGGTTAATTAGATAAGTGTCAGGATATTTGTAAATGTTCTCGAATGAAGGAGAACATGAGTGATTAATGATGTTGTGAGAGTTAGAAATCAATTGAAAGTCTTGCACTAGAAAGTGGTTTCATGATTCGAGGAGCTAGAGAGGACTCTTAGGGATAAGTAGGAGTTAAAAGTGGACTAAGAGAATATTGCGGTGTTAGTTCAGCAGATTAAGGATCAGAACTAGAATTAGTTCAACAGAACCTTTTTGTAGAAAGGTAAGCCTAAAAGGCGAGAACGAGTTAGTTAGTTAGTAGTTAGAGAAGTAGCTAGTGAGTCAAAGAGTTGCATTGTAACCCTATGGGTAGGAGAAGAAAGGCCACTGACCAGAAAATCAGGCCAGAGAAAGACTCTTGTGTAAATACTCATTTATTAATACAAACAAATCGATTTAGAGTTTGTATGATGCGTACTGTGTAATTGAATTATAATCTGTGTGTGGCTAGAGTGTTTCTACGTAACTTATGTTGCAAGTGCAGAACAAAGGTGAAATACAGAGAAGCGTAACTGTACAACTTCCAACTGTGGTTGGGTAGAAGTTGTTGAGGTAGCTCCACAGTTGCGATTGTGGGTAGAGTTGTCTTAGAGATAACAATTCCAGCAAAAGGAGTGTTGGGTAGAATTGTTAGCCAGTGAATGGTTTGAGGAGAGAACCATAGAGTTTGTGCTTGGGCTCTGTACACACATTGACAGTACAGAATAAAGCTTTTAGTGCTACAATGAAGGAGGAGGAACATAAAGGTACGAATGGAGTTAAATTAAGGAGAGAAGTTGCGATGGAACAACGAAGGGCCAGAATCTTGAAGAAGTGAAAGCATTGAAAACATTAAATAATTGGTGTAGAAACCCAAGTGAAGAGAAGAGCAAAGAATGGAAGTGTTGATGCATAGTAGCCGTTGGATCTAGAGGATCAACAGATGGGATTTGTTCATGATGAGTGACTAGGATTAAGTCATAAGACAAAGCTAAGAAATGAAAGGCGAAGATTCCATCTAAGTATTGGCGGAAGGAGAAAGATAGGAATCGATCCAGACCGTAGGATTTAAAGGCTTCGTCATCCAATGGATATTGGGCCGTAAGTTTGATCGAGCGTTAACGGCTAGATCAGACCCGAGATTTTATAGATTGAGGGTTTATAATTCGCATCAGATCCGAAAATGTGTTAAACTTCGCTTAATTGTTCCACCAGACATCATTTGGGACCGTCAGATCAAGCGGATCTAGATCAACGGTCACAAAATGTCAGGCTAGTTTGGTGATCGAGAAAAGTCATCAGCCCTCTGATCGAGGACAAGATCGATGGCGGAGAAAGATTGTGATTGCGATAAAGGGAAGCATCGGGTAATGTGTGAAGACCGAGGAAAAAGGAATAACCATAGTTATAGAGTGGGGTGGGTTATATATGTGCAGCTTAAGGATTGGGTTGAGTTTAATAGAGTTAATTTATAAAGTTCTGATAGGGAGACTAATGAAGGGTTAGACTTTGGGAAGTCTAATGAAAAGTTTCCACTTGAAGATTAAATGAAGAACCTTAACCTTAGCTTATGAAGGTTTGACCAAGGTACTGATATAAATTCCTAGGATTCAAGAGAATATGCATGGTGGATGCATATTGTGGGTATAGAGGGGTGTTAGCCCTGTGTTAATAACATTAGGCCATCTACCTACTCCCATTTTCTCAATTATTTTTAGATTTCTTATGAGATGCACCATAGAAATTGGTTCGATGGGAATTTCTCCTATTTCACTCAACATTATCTCATAAGGTACTAAACTTTTTATTTTGAACTTGCTCGTGATTAAGCGTTTTTGGATTTTTTCAATTTGTTTCCATTTTGAAATGGGGGTGGTGCTAACCCACAATTTGCACCCATATATCATCACTAGACAAACTAGGAGTCCACAATTCACACCCATATAGCATCAATCGAAAAACTAGGAGTCCAAAAAGCACTTTAATCATTTTCCAATCCCATAACTGCCTCTCTAAATCCATCAATTTTCTTTTAATTATATGTATGAATTTATTTGATAAAATCATTTACTCATTAACCAAAATCTATTAATTATATATCATTCAAATTACAATTTAATAAAATCTATTTTATAAAAATTTAAGAATTAAATTGTTTGGGGATATATGTTCTAGAGCTCAGAAATCAAATTTGTAGAAGACATATGGCTTGGAAAGGGGAATATTTCAGTTTTGGTAAAGCCCTATTCTGTGGGACATTTCAGTTTCAATGGAGCACGAATTCATTGGGAGTGTAGTCCTGGTGGAGCCCAGATCTTAATATAAAATTGTTATGATCTCTTAAGACTACCAAAGGAAGCTTAGTGATAAAAAGGGTGAAATAATATTTGGACTATATGTGGAGAGATTAGACACGCAAACAATAATCAACTTGGGAAAAATCGGATATATGATTTCAGAGCGGTAATATAATATTCAAACATATGTTTGTTGGGAGTTCGCATTATACTACAATGAATAAAGAGCTTGGACTTGCGCAGACGTCGGACTAGTAAACAGTTTGAGAAACTCATTGTGAACGCTTCCTTTGGGAGTTCTTGAAGAAGCCCTTGAAGAGGCTTAGAGAAGGTGAAAAATTTGGGATGCCTATTGAAGACATCCTAAAGGTATTGGAGATATTATTGGAGACTATGATCCATTAAAGAAATCATGAGGTGATATTTTTTTGGGTGACATGAAGAGTAGTGGTGACACCTTCTAAGAAAAAAATGTTGTTATTGATGAAGTGATTTGGACGGGGCATTGCTGAATATAGACAGGGATCACACTACAACAAAACAGGCAATTTGCGCCAGATTTAGCACCAGATTCTAGTGCATTTTTTTCTCAATTGGGATGAGCAACCTGGCACTAAATCTGGCTCTATTGTACAATTTTTAAAGCATCATTTTTTGCACCAAATTTTGCATCTTTTTTACGCCAAATTTTCCATCATTTTCTGCATCATATTTTGCACCAAGATTTTCATTTGGTTTTACAACAGGTTTTGCTTCTAGTTTTGTGCCTTTTTTTGCATCTATTTTTGCATCATTTTTTGCTTCCTCTTTTGTGGAATTCTTTGCTTCTATTTTTGTGTCATAATTTGCATCGATTTTTACACCATCTTTGACATCTTATTTAGCGCCTTTTTTTACATCCAATTTGTGCCAATTTTTGCATCTGGTCTTATGCCATCTTTTGCTTCTAATTTTGTACTTATTTTTACATCTATTTTTGTGCCAATTTTTCTGCCTTTTTTTACACCATCTTTTCCATCCAATTTTGCACCATATGTTGAATATGATTTAGTGCCAAATTTTGCATGCATTTTTGCACCATTTTTTGCATCCACTTTTGCATTTTATTTATCTCCCTTTTTTTGCATCCTATTTTGCACCATATTTTGCATTTAATTTTGCATCATTTGTTGCATCCAATTTAGCATCATTTTTAACACCATTTCTTGCATCCAATTTTTCATCCTTTTGAGCATCTAAATTTGCATCCTATGTTGAACCATATATTGCATCCACCTTTGCATCCCATTTTGTGTCTATTGTTACGTTCACTTTTGAGCCATTTTTTCGTCTACTTTTGCATTTGTTTTTGCACCAAGTTTTGAATGATTTGTTGCATCATTTTACATCCAATGTTGCATCTCAATTTGCATCCAAAATTGAGCCATTTTTATGCCCATTTTTGCACGATTTTTTCTTCTTTTGTGTCCAATTTTGCACCATTTTTTATGTCCAAATTTGCATCCTTTTTGGTATCTAGTTTTTCATCCTTTTTGGCTTCCAAATTTGCATCCTTTTTTCTGCCACATTTTGTGTCCACATTTGCATCTCATTTTGCACCTAGATTTTAGTTGGAATTTTCATCTAGTTATGCATCATCTTTGACATCCTTGGTTTCACCATTTTTTAGTCCCATTTTGCATCTTGTTTTGTGTCTTTTCTTACATCCTTTTTGCATCCTAATTTTACACCATTCTTTGCATCCTCATTTTGGTGTCCATTTTTGCATCCTTGTTTCAACCAATTCGGTATCCTTTCATATGCCTTATTTTGTTCCCTTCTTTGTGTCTAGTGTTGCACCCTTTTTTAATTTTACTTTAAAAACCTTTTTGTGTCATTGTTTGCATATTGTTTTGATGGCTAGTTTAACATCCAATTCTACTCCCAATTTTTCATCCATGGTTAAATCCACTTTTGGCTTCTTGTTTAGAGTTTTACTTTTATTTCCATTTATGACCACCTCTATTGGTTCATTTTACTAAGTTCATTTACATAGTGAAATATATTAAATTTTCTAAATATCATTTTGTTGTAGGATTTAATGCATGGTTAGATGAAAACAAAACCCTCTCAGTTTATCTCAGAAACCTAGGACAAACCAATTAAGAGAAAGGTTGTTCTAAGGCTTAGGATTCTTATTAGATCAAGATGTAGAGTACAGATTAAGAAAAAGAGAATGAATTCTTGTGAGTCCTCGCATGCAGGTCTTCTTGGAGTTTTTCGTATAGCCAAGAAGCGCTCCTAGCTAGCTCCAAAGCTTGGTCCTACACATAAGAGAGAGAATAAAGCAACCTTCACAACATAATATCTTAATAATCAAAACTATAAAAAACATATAAATATTATTGAATAAATAAATATAAACCAAAAACCCATGCATACATTAGTTAAATAGAAGAAGTAAAGAATGAATAGAAACATATGGAAGGAAGAACAACTGATCTATATGAATAAAGGAGTTGGAGGAAAGTTACAACATCACCTCCCCCAACTCATAGCTCAAAAACTCTCCCTCTCAAGACAGATCTCAAGAGCGTGACAATACAAAATTCCCATTATTTTTTCAATGGCCAAGCCTCTAATATATAGGAAAGTGGAGGCTATGAAGATTTACAAAATTCCTCATTAGTTCAATTTGGGAAAAATCTTTTGGGTGAATAATGTTTCCTCATATAAAAAAGGAATTTTCCACTTTTTAGATGCTTTTGTGCTTAGGAAAAAGCTTCCCCATGCTTTATGGCTCTTTCCCAATTTTGTATGCTTTTATTTTTTAGGAAAAAGCTAAAGATGAGGATAAAGAGATTACATTCCACCATATGTTTCCGAAAGTGACCAAGAATGTCAAATTCAAATTCTAGTTTGCTTATGTTTTAGTTTTTTTTTAAATATATATTTAGTTTTAGTATTTTTTTTTCTAGAAAAATATATTTAGTTTTTGGTATATTTTTCTATAAGAAAAATTATATTTTGTTTTTATAAAAATGGATTTTAAACATTCCATTCATGCTAAATTTGTGATTTTATGATAGGAGTTTAAATTATATATAGTAAAGTAACTTAATGTCATGTGTCGTGTTGCTGAGATGGGTGTTATACATCTCTTTCTTGCTAAGTTATAGAATGTGCTTGGGTTTTCTTAATGCAATAAAACTAATTATGTTCTTCATGATATCTTGAAATGTTCATCTTGAACCAGGCTAATAGAACAATAAAATTAAAATAGGTTTTCCTTTGTCCTTTATAGATCTTTGTCCCCATTAATCTTGGTCTTAATAGATTAATTGTCTTGTGGTGGCCTTGAGTGGTCACTTCCATTAGTTGCATGCTTTGTAGTTTTCAGTTAGTGACATTTTTTAGGCTTGATAATATGTTATTTAATTTATTAAAATGTGTTATTGTCCATATTATTGTTAAATATTAATATTAAATATGTTGATTTTTAAGCATGTTTTAGCAAAACTTTCCCAAAATGTTTATAGATTGTATTTTATAATGCAATGATTCTTTGCTTGATGAAATTGTTTTGGATATTTTTTTTAATGATTCATTGATTGATGAAATTGTTATGGATATTTTTTTTAGTATATTAAATTGTATGTGATAAAGTAAAAAATCACCTCTTTTTTAGATTTTCATTGATCAATTTCCCTTAAGGCCATCAAGTTCACCATTTGGTCCCAGGTTAAGGAAATATAGGAGTCATGAAGTGGAATTGTCCAAGCACTTAAATCTTGAGACATGTTTCTTTTTAGTCACTTTATACTTTCTTTCTATGTAAATTTTTGATGAAAATAGTCTTGGAACATGAGGGGCGTCAATAGTAAGCGAAAACAAACTCCTAAAAGAAAAATGGTATGCAAAGCACCCATAAATAATGTTGATATAAGAAGCAAAAATATTAAGTGAGGTTCAACCTCATATAATTAGAAAATGGGGGAGGAATTTCCAAGTAGTAGTGATTGATGCTTAGAGATACTTGGGTGGAATGGTTATTATTTGAAATGATTAAGACATCAAGGTTACCAATATGTTTACCTCTTTTCGCATTATGACAATACAATTTTAGTTAATTGACATTGAGGACTACTACCATGTATCCAATGTCTATGACTCCAATATCGCAAATGGAAAACATCTATTTCTCAATTCTATTTCTAGCACAAGTAATTTATACTCCCCATCTCCATGGATTGTTGGGAGTGACTTCAATATTATAAGTGTCACGAGGAAAAGAAAGAATGAATCGAAATGTTTAACAAGATATTTTGTAAGCTATACCATTAAAGCCACAAAGTAGTCTCCATTAAAGTTGTCAAGAAATGAGTCTCCAACCCACACATGTGGATCAATGAGATGTAATACATGTGTGTGTGGTTACGAACTCAATACACCTCTATAATAACTCCACAAACTTATGTATTTCACTCTGTCACATAAAATGACAGTAGTGTGACATAAGTAAACCAAGAGTAGACATGAAAGCCTTAGGAAACAAACATTCCTTAGATCCTCAATTAGGTGCTTAAATGATGAAGTGAAAATGCAAGGAGAAAAGAAGAATTCATGATTTAACCATCACATACATGTGATCAAGTGTGACTACTAGTGTATATATTCATATATTTTCCAAAGAGGGAGTGAATACATGAGTTACCATTTATTGGCCCTTATTTTTCTTTCTTTTTCATTTTCTTATATATAGGACTTAGGGAATAAGGTTTTCATAAGTTTGGCACAACTCATAGATATAAGATTTACATGAATTTTCACTTCAACCTTAGAGTTTAGACTTAGATAAATCAATATAGTGTATGTTTAATGATTTTGGCTTTCACTTTTTTATTGTATTTCATCACAAATACAAAAGGGGAAATATTTTGCCACAAATCTATGAATGCTTAATCATAAAGTCGTCATGTGATGAAAACAAATTAATGATGTTATTCTCTACAAAAATGATGGGTATTCTTGAGAAAATCTTATGCTTTTGGATGTTTCCTCCTTGGTTGAGAGGGAGTGAGGGTAGACACCATGTTATCCATGTGTCATGTACTATGGCTAGGATTAACAATCGTAAGCCTAGTAAAGGCACTAGTAGGGATAATGGTGGATTGGATAAACATCTGGGACCAATATTCTTTGAGAATTTGGACATTGACTAGGACTAATCGCCATAAGTCAAGTACATTAATCCAAGATAAGAATAGTCATGAGGATTGACATTTTCTGGTGTCAAATATTATGATAGTGGATTAGGAAATGATCATGTGAGGACATACCTGGTAAACATCTTGGTGGGGTAAGTGTCTTGAAAGGCAGTGGTGTCCAAATTTATGCCTCCCAACATTGTGCTCTGATCTAATGGAGAGATAAACTTGTTAGTCAAGGTCTTACTATTTTGAAAATTTTGGCTATGATGATGTAAATCATCATTGATGCTTATCAATCTAGATCCCTTCTTATATGAATATTTCAACTTGAGAGTACTTTTTTGTCTCATTATGAGTACCTCGCTAGTTTAGAGGGAGGGTCATCATCTTCATTATTGCCATCATCACCACCATCAATGTGATTATTATTTTCATCATTTCATTATCATCATAATCACCATTCATGTCTTCTTCATGATCATCATCATCATCATGATTTTGTATACTGTCGTCAATTGTTCATAATTATAGGTATCATAAGAAATATCACCAACCTTAGGACACATGATATATGAAAGAAAAATAACCACTTTATTTTTTAGAAATGATTGATGATCATCAACATCACTACCATTATCATCGTCATTATAATTGTCATCATCCCCATCATCATAACTAATATAAGTTTTATCATAATTTTTGTCATCTTCATCATGAACATGATAATAATCATTCATGCCATTATTGTTCTTGATTATGACCAAGATGAAAATAATGATAATGATGATCAGATGATCATGACTTGGAAGATGACGCCAAAGATAATTATTATGATTTTTACCATGATAACATTTAAAAATTGGGAGGAATGGACAAGGTCATTAGCATCATCATCATTGTCATTGTAACTCCCATCATCTTTATCATCATTGTCATTATCATAACAATCGCAATTCATGTCATCGTCATCATCTTTATAATTATTGACATTGTCATCAGTTGTTCATAATTTTCAATGTCATAAGAAATATAATCAATGCAAAAGATATGATGTGTGTTGGAAAATGGATGCAAAAGTAAACAAAAAAATGGGGGTAAAAATAGACGTAAATTTGGATGAAGAGTGGACACAACATAAGTAGATGCAGAACAAGACAGGATAATTGAACAAAAGTGGATGAAAAAGTAGATGCAATAGTTCATACAAACTTGAACACAAAATAGGACTCAAACATGGATGAAAAAGTGGAAGAAAACATGGGCACAATAGTAGGCATAAAACTTAGCATGAATTGTGGTGAAACAAATGTGGATACTCCAATGAATGTAAAAAAAAGGGACACAAACTTGAATGCAAAAAGGAGGAAAACTTGGATGAAAAAAGGGATGTAAACATGGGCCAAACATGGGTGCAATAGTGAACATAAAATTAGTTGCAAAACTAGACAAATCAAAAGTGGATGTAAAAGTAAATTTGAAATGGGATGCAAAAAACATAAAAAATATTTGATGCAAACTTGGACACAAAAGAGGATGAAAATATGGATGCAATAGTGGAAGAAAATGTGGGTTGCAATGATAGGCATAAGATATGGCACAAATAATAGCACAAAAAAGGTGGATGTAATAATAGACACAAAACAATATGCAAACTTAGATGCAAGACAAGATGCTATAAGGGATGTAAAAGTGGATGCAAACACGGGTGCAACATGAGAAACAAAATTGGATGCAAAATATGGATGAAATGGAAGTACATGCAAAAGAAGATACAAAATGAGATGCAAAACCCAACACAAAAGTGGATGCAAAAATAGATGAAATATTTTATGCAAAAGAGGATGTGAAGATGGATGCAAAATTGGAAGCAAACGTGGGTACAACAGTATGTGCAAAACATGGAACAAATTTTGTCACAACAAAAGTAGATGTAATGATAGATGCAAAAAAAGAAGCAAATGAAGATGAAAAATAGGATGCAAAAAGGGATGTAAAAGTGGGTGTAAACATGGGTGCAATAATGGATGTAAAATAGCTTTTGCAACTTATTTGAAAGAGCAATTTTGTCCCAACAATTAGACTTGTAGCATAAAGAACATGGTTAATACATATGATTCGACCAAAAACTAGTTACTACCAAAATTCAACCAAAAAAAATATTACTGCATAAAAATAGAATTAAAAACAAAAAAAATAAAAACAAAAATTTCCCAAATTAAAAATAAATAAATGATAAACTTTTTTTTACCAAAATTTAGTGATTTTTTTAGTGCTAATACTAACATCATCATTACAACAAGATATTTTTTTAGTGCTAATACTGCCATTACAACAAGATATAAGAGGGATATAATGCAAAAAGTTTAATAATAATATGTATGTAGAAGATGGTCTTCAGACTGGTGAATTCATGATAATCAATGGGACTACAGTCAAAATAATTGGATGTTATTTACTTTTTTACATAGATTGTCAAAATAATTGCATAAATCGATTTTTTTTAACCAAAATTTAACAAAAACTTTGCTAGTGCTAACATTAGAACCACCATTACAACAAGATATCTTTCTAGTGTTGACAACACTATTATAGTAAGATACCTCAAGAGAGACAGAAAATTTAAAAAGTATGATAGTAATATGTATCCAGAAGATGGTAGTGAAACTAGTAATTGTTCATTCTCATTATCATAATCATTGTCATCATCATCACCATCATCCTTGTCATCGTTATTGCCATCATTACATTATCATCATAATCACCATTCATGCCATCATCATCAGCTCCATCATCATCATCATTATGGACATTGTTTGCAATTGTTTATAATTATAGACGTTGTAAGAAATATCATCAACCCAAAAAATGTGATCAGTGCTAGAAAAGGGTTGTTTAGGACACATTGATATACGTAAGAGAAATAACAACTCTATTTTTGAGAGATGATCGATGATCATCATCATCACCACCATTATCATCGTCATTGTCATTTTTATCATCCCCATCATCATCATTAATGTAATTTCTATCAACATTGTTGTAATCATCATCATCATTCATGCCATTATTGTTTTTGATGATGACCTAGATGAAAATGATGATGATGACACCAAAGATAATGCTTATGATTATGACAATGACAACATCTAAAATTGGGAAGATTCGCCAAGGTCATTAGCGTCGTCATCATCATAATCATTGCCATCATCATCATTAATGTCATTGTAACCACTATCGTCTTTATCATCATAATCACAATTCATGTCATCGCCATCATCTTCATTTTCATCATTGTCAATATTATTGACATTGTCATCAATTGTTCATAATTGTCAATGCCATAAGGAATATCATCAATGCAGAAAATATGATGAGTGTTGGAAAAGGGATGCAAAAGCGAACATAGAAATGGGGGCAACAATAGAAGTAAAATTGGATGAAAAGTGGATACAACATAAGTAGATGCACAACAACATGAAAAACCTAACACAAAAGTGGATGCAAAAGTAGATGCAGTTGTCAATGCAAACTTGGATGCAAACATGAAGGAAAAAGTGGAAGCAAACATGGGTCCAATGGTAGGTGTAAAACTTAGCACAAACTGTGGTGAAACAAATGTGGATGCAACAACGGACACAAAAGTAGATGCAAAAATGGATGAAACAAAAGTGGATACAATAGGGGATGCAAAAACATACACAATATCTGATGCAAATTTGAACACAAAAGAGGATGCAAATGTGGATGCAAACGTGGAAGCAAATGTGGTTGCAATGGTATGCGCAAGATATGGTGCAACAAAAGTGGATGTAACAATAGACAAAAAATATGCAAAATAAGATGCAAAAATGGATGTAAAAGTGGAAGCAAACATTGATGCAACAGGCAAAACAAAATTGGATGAAAAAAATGGATACAATGGAAGTAGATGCAAAAGTAGATACAAAACGAGATGCAAAACCCAATGCATAAACCTGACACAAAAGTGGATGCAAAAATAGATGCAATATTTGATGCAAAAGAGGATGTGAACATGGATGCAAAATTGGAAGCAAACGTGGATACAATAGTGAGTGCAAAACATGGTGCAAATTATGGCATAACAAAAGTGGATGTAATAATAGATGAAAAAAAAGAATCAAAGTATGATGCAAATGAAGATGTAAAAAGGGATGCAAAAAGTGAAATTTAAAATGGGTGTAACAGTGGATGAAAAATTGTATGCAAAAGTGGATGCAATAGAAGTCGATGCAAAAGTAGATGCAAAACGAGACACAAAACCCTATGCAAATCTTGGTCCAAAATTGGATACAAAAAGGGATGCAAAAATAGATGTAGTAGTTGATGAAAACCTAGATGCAAATGAGGATGCAAAATTATAATCAAAAGTGGGTGCAAAAGGAGGTGCCAAACTAGGCGCCAATTGTGGCACAAAAATATTAGATGCAATAGTGGGTACAATAATAGATGCAAAAGAGGATGTAAATATGGATGCCAAACAAGATGGAAAAGTGGATGCAACAAAAGTAGATGCAAAATTATATGCAAAACTAGACACAAAACTCGATGTAAAGCGTGGCGCAAAAGTGATGCACAAATGGATGAAAAAATGGATGCAAAAAATGATTTAAAAAAGGATGCAAAAAAGGATGCAAAAGTTGATGCAAGTGTAGGTGCAAAAAGTGGATGCAAATGAGGATGCAAAAGTATGTCAAACAAAAATAGATGCCAAAATTGATGCAAAACCTGGAACAAAACCTGGTGCAAAGGATGACACAAAACTTGGCATAAAATTTGGTGCAAAACCTATTACAATACCTGGTGCTAAACTTGGTGTAAGATTTGGTGCAAAACTTGATGCAAATTTTGTGTCAAGTTTTGCACCATATTTGATAAATGGATGCAAATAGCACCAAAAATGGGCTCTAGATGCAAAAAAAGAAGTAAAAAGGGACGCTAATCGCTGGTTTTGTTGTAGTGTCATTGTAGAATATATTAAGATCCATAAAGAATCATCAAACTTATCTTCATGAATTGCAACTTAGGGTTGGAGCCCTTGATCCGAATTGGATCCTAAACACTCTCTAAGTTTTCATAAACTTTAAGTTATGCCAAAAGATTCAAGTCTTAGAAAGATCAAGCTATCAGAAGGAATCCTTTTTCAATTCAATCCTTTTCTTATTCAAATTGATGATGAGCTGGCCCAGCCTTCCAACAATCCCCTCGCTGAAAATACAATGCCAGGAAACCGATGTTAACATATTCCCATAACTTTCTCTGATGTGTTTGAATGCATCACATTCCAAAATGAAATGTTTTTCCAATTCCACTGCCCTAAACATGCAAAATATACACACTTGTTCTTCCCAAGCATTTTTAGGCCTTTTCCACTGTCATGCTTCACACTGAAGTTGATGCGAGTTGGTTCTTAATTGAGCAATAAGAACCTTTTCCCCCCACATAATTCTAGCTCCAATGAACTCTTTTTGTTGTAGATCACATGTAGTGTTGAATTCCTCATGTAATACTTCTTCTTTCTACCCAAATTTTTTCCCCAAACCCGTTTACATAACTTCTCCATAACAAAAATCTTTAGCTCCTTGCTATTTGTGGGATAGGCATTGAGGTAGATATTCTATTTTTGCATCCATGTTTTGTTTTGTTTCATCCATTTTTTACTTATTTCACTCATGTCTTCATTGAAGATAACTAATGTAGGAGAATTAGCTTGAAACTATCATTGTATTGTAGTAGACATAGGGGTTCTTGTGTTTTCAAGGAATTTGGATTCCTATGTATGTAATTATTAATGTTTTGAGTGGTTAATTAGATAAGTGTCAGGATATTTGTAAATTCTCTCGAATGAAGGAGAACATGAGTGATTAATGATGTTGAGAGAGTTAGAAATCAATTGACAATCTTGGACTAGAAAGTGGTTACATGATTCGAGGAGCTAGAGAGGACTCTTAGGGATAAGTAGGAGTTAAAAGTGGACTTAGAGAATATTGAAGTGTTAGTTCAACATATTAAGGATCTGAACTAGAATTAGTTCAACAAAACCTTTTTGTATAAAAGTAAGCCTAAAAGGCGAGAACGAGTTAGTCAGTCAGTAGTTAGAGAAGTATCTAGAGAGTAGCTAGTGAGTCAAAGAGTCAGATTGTAACCCTATGGGTAGGAGAAGAAAGGCCACTGACCAGAAAATCAGGCCAGAGAAAGACCCTTGTGTAAATACTCGTTTATTAATACAAACAACTCGATTCAGAGTTTGTACAATGCGTACTGTGTAACTAAATTCTAATCTCTGTGTGGCTAGAGTGTTTCTGCGTAACTTATGTTGCAGGTGTAGAACAGAGGTGAAATATAGAGAAACGTAACAGAACAACTTCCAGTTGTGGTTGGGTAGAAGTTGTTGAGGCAGCTCGATAGTTGCGATTGTGGTTAGAGTTGTCTTAGAGATAAAAATTCCAGCAAAAAGAGTGTTGGGTAGAATTGTTAGTGAGTGAATGGTTCGAGGAGAGAACCATAGAGTTTGTGTTTGGTCTCTGTACACACATTCATAGTGCAAAAGAAAGCTTTTGGTGCTACATTGAAGAAGGAGGAACATAAAGGTATGAATGGATTTAAATTAAGGAGAGAAGTAGTGACGAAACAATGAAGGGCCAGAATCTTGAAGAAGCGAAAGCATCGAAAACATTAAAGAATTGGCATAGAAACCCAAGTGAAGAGAAGAACGAAGAATGGAAGTGTTGATGCACAATATCTGTTGGATCTAGAAGATCAACAAACGAGATTTGTTCATGATGAGCGACAAAGATTAAGTCATAAGACAGAGCTAATAAATGAAAGGCGGAGATTCAATCTAAGTATTGGCGGAAGGAGAAAGATGGGAATCAATCTGGACCATAGGATTTAAAGGTTTCGTCATCCAACAGATATCGGGTCGTAAGTTGATCGAGCGTTAATGGCCAGATCGGACCCGAACCTTTATAGATTGAGGGTTTATAATTCCCATGAGGTTTGAAAAGGCGTTAAACCTCACGTAAGTGTTCCACCTGACATCGTTTGGGACCGCCAGATCAAGCGGATCTAGATCAACGGTCACAAAACATCAGGCTAGTTTGGTGATCGGGAAAAGACATCAGTCGTCGGATCGAGGACAAGATCGATGGTGGAGAAAGATTGTGATTGCAATAAAGGGAAGCATTAGGTATTGTGAAAAGACTAAGGAAAAGTTGAATAACCATATTTATAGAGTGGGGTTGGTCAACATGACAATCGAGCGTGTAAGAGAACAACCCATAGGAAATTTCGTCCAAGAGGATTTCATTCCTATGGAATAATCCTACAAAGGAAACTTTGTGCCTTAGCATGGTTTCTCTACCTTATCATTCTTAATTTGTGACAAGTCATTAATGACGTCCTTCGATACTCTGAAATCATGTGCATGAGAAAAACATGTTGGAGTTGAGATTGTAATGTAATTCATGAATGTTGTGCAAAGATTCAAAACAGACTTTGAGGACTTAGCTTCTCATTTGGCCCTCCTTCTAGTGCTAGAAATTTTGATGGTGCTGGACCCGCCAACATGTCAAGGGATCTCCCATGTAAGAAGTACCAACTAGACCTCAGACTGTTTGGAGTAGGAGTCCCAGCAGTGGGTAGTCAAGTTGTGCCTTGACCACGGTAGTCAAGTGAGATGCATGGGGGTTTTAACACTTAGAAGGGAAAAGGAAGTGTGTCCCTTAGAAGCCCGAAAGAAACACATGAGCCAAATGGCATCACAGGCTGGAATTGAAATAGTCCACAATCCAAAGTGACGGGTTAATACAACAACATGTCTTCAACAAGATTCATACAATTGCATAAAAAATAGTTTATACACAAATGCGTAAGTTAAATAACATACATTTCTAAAGTAACCATAATACTAGAACTATAATAACAACATATGCATGAAAACGTGTTGGCTCTGTTATATTAATAAGTGAATGTTCCATCCATACATACACCATTGAGAGGCACTAGCCCCAATAGTGGAACATTAGAGTCAGCACCGCTTGCTCTTCCAAAGAGATGTACATACTCTACACTGTGGAGAATCCATGGCTCGTCACAATACTCTCCAAGCCTTCTCTAAGAAATGCCTAGCCAAATTTTTGGCTCCCAAAAGCCAATTATATGAGTTATGAAGTTCTATCTATAACAAGGGGTGGGGTGACCCTTGACATTCCCCTTTGTGTCTCTTCGCCTACACTCATGACTCTTCAACTTATTTACAAATATCATTACATTACATAGTGATTGTTCACATTCCACTATTGACACTTTGAATTTCACTTACAACCCAATTACAAATAATACACATTTTCCACATCTAACCATGTGAAACAAAATAGGCTAGAGACAGCCTAACGAGACAAAACATTATGACTATGAGGGCTAGGGAAAGACCAACTTGGCAGCATCCACTTGATGCTTCTTGGTCATGTAATGATGCCAATCTTGGTACTATGTTGTGATGCCCCCAAATTTATTGATGTTGTCTTGATGAAAGTCGACTCTTGCCTCCATGGAATCCAAGCATATGGTCTTGGAACCTCTGCCTTTCTCATATTGAAGTATGCACAACAATTTCTGGAGTGTGGTTATACCAAGTATCTTCTCCATGTTTTATGCCCTCAGTTCCATGTCCTCACTGGTGGCCTTGCACATCAACTGCTCCATGTACATTTCAACCTCTAACCAGACTTGGTTCTCATGCTTAACTTTGGTGAGGGAACCTTCATATGTTCACTCTCTTCCTCAGCTACTGGATGTTTTGGCTTATCAACATGTATTAGCATTTTTTTCTCTGCAATTGCACCTTGCATTTTTTATTCTTCCCATTTATGCTTCGAATCTCCTTTTATTCTTTTGACTCTTCTTCTTCTTGATACGGTCTCAATTTTTCTATTTGCAAGCTCTTGTCGTCTCTCTTCCTCTGCTTTGTTGTCTGTGTCTTCTGCCTCCTTTTTCCTCTGTTGTCAAAGCTCCTTGAATGAAGATTGAATGTGCTTTCACTATACATCTTTGTTCTCCCTTTATTATGTCAAAAATTTCCTCTTTCCCTGATCATGTACTGGATTGTTTCCTTCTTCCACTACTACTGGTCTTGCTGCCATGTTAGTGTTGACTCATTTTCTGTAAATAGTTGGGAATATACATATGTTGGCAAGTAAACTAGAACTTGCTCAACTCCAATACTACTTTCAGTCATCACTCCTGAAACAAATCTCTTTGGTGCCATGGTACAATGACTACTAGAGAGAAGCGCTTCACGAGTTTGGTACCTGTGGGACAAAAAGGACACTCATGGTAAGAAAACATTATCTCTTACAAATATAACTTTACAACATGATCAAGCAGCAACTAGGGCATCTCAAGAGAGGAAATGTGTAGTTTTGACTGACATAGGTGATTAATAGACTGTGGGAACTGCGCACTTGCAATCTTAATAGTTAGTGTGGAATTTTTGTGACTGGAAATGCGCAATGCGAAGTTTAGTTTAGGACAGGGCCTAGGAGAGTTTGTGCATTATGCAATCTCAGTGGCCAAATTGGGAGACTGGATCTTGGAAATGCGCATTTGGAGCTAGCCCAAGACAAGATCTGTGCAATTCCAGAATCCAAGGCAGAGGCCTTGAGCTCTAGATTGCGCAGGGTTGTAGTGAGGTGTGAGATCTGGGGAAGGGAATCCCAGAATTGTTCATGGGGATCATGAAAACAAGCTCAACTAAAGGATGGTGTGATGTTGAGTGAAGATCTGACTAATTGTATATGTGTACATGTAAAACAAGTGCAACATTGGATGAAATTGAAGGAACATGAAGCATGTGAAGGGAGTCGCCGCAATGGCGACAGTTGGTGAAAAAATAGGAAAACACATGCAACACTTAGGGAAGGCAATGTATAACTTGAAACAACACTTTTAAAATCTAAAACAAGTTAAAACACCATTGATCGTTCAAAAAAACTAGTGAAACAACACTCTCACAAGCTAAACAAGAAGAAGCAATAGAAAAAGTAGCAAAAGGTGATAAAAGAAAAACTTACCCCGAAAAGTGATGATAATGCACCGAAGGCTCCTTGATCTCCTAGGGAAGTTAGAACTTCATGATAGAATGTATCAGTTATATCTAGAGGCATCCATTACACAGATTTGAGTGAAAATTGAGTTCATGACGCGTATGCTTGAGATCAAGGAAAACATCAACACTCGGAAGAAACTTATAAAGATGGCAATGCATCACCTTCGGGAAACTAATAATAGATCCCTACTTCCTAGTGATGCTTTCCTCTTAGATTCTTTCTTTTTGGGAAAACTTCCATGCACTGCCTAGAAATATTGTGAAGTTCTAGGAAGGACTGGGAAACTTGTTGGTTCATGCACTTAGCACTTTCTGAGCACAGTATGTTCTGCTCAATTTATGGGCTAAGTGGCTCTGGGCTGCCTCTCAGGTTTGTGCAATTTCTTAACTCAAGACAAGTTTTCAGCTAGGTCTATGAAATTCTGGAGCTGAAGGCTCACTTGTTGACTTGGACTACTCTGCATAGTATCCCAGCTGAAGATAAACTACCAACTGGGTCTGTGCAATTCTGGAATCGAAGCTCACTATTGGGCTACTCTGCACAATTCTTAAGAGTAAGGCTCATTGTTGGGATGAATTGTGCAATTCCTGAGAGCAAGGTTGGTTTCCCCCTAGGACTGTGCAATTTCCTAATGCAGTGGAAGAACTGGATGCAACCAAGTAACGAGGGCTTAACTTTTGTTTATAAAACAAAGAAAGTAAGCGAACACAAGATGTAAAGTGAAAGATAAATTCAAATGAAAACACAAGTACCTGAGAAGTGCAATACAAGCTGCTAAAATTTAAGGAGGGATGCTCCAAAATGAAGCTTAGGAAAAATTTTGGAGGTAGCCGCTACAACAGGCTACAAGTGACTAGGTATGATTTTAGCCCGTTCCAAGGTAGGGACTAGGGTTTAATGGAAATTTCCCAAATGCGATTTTTTTTTTTAAAGTGTTTTTATATTGTGGCCATGACTGATATGTAGTGTTTGTGTGTAGGAGAAACCATGACGGAGTGGAGAGAGAGACACCATAGTGAGAATGAAATCAAAGCCATGGGACATGCACCAACAACAAATTCCTTGAGAGATTGTAGATTATGCAATTTTTTCCAAATCCCAAGTATGACCAATCAGACGTTTTTGTTAGTTGAGATCGTGAAGTGGTGGGATGTAGACACTCAGTAGTTCATATTCGATCTAGATTCATTCAATATAGAGGTGGAAGATATATTTTTTCTTAATGGGTTGTCAATGTGGGGAGCTCTTGTGGTACTATCTGTTGAGATTTTCTGTTTTGAACAAGATAGGCAAAATCTCAGTAGATGACAACAATAGGAATCAGTTCCTAGATTAGCTCCAGGTTGTTGGGAGATGATTAATGCCTCCTATATTTGATGAAAGTGAGTTAATGAAGCTATTAGATTCCTTTTGCTATAAAACAGGCAACCATTCGGATTGTTTGCTATGAGGGTGAGAGTTTGTGAGGATTGAATTATGTAATCTCCTGTTTGATTAATAAGATTGTCGATGCCTATGTTGTGTGGACGTAGCCCAGATTGATTGGGTGAACCACGTTAATTCTTGTGTCTTTATGTGCTTGACTTTTCTGCTGTGCTGTGCATCTGATCTCCAACAAGTGGTATCAGAGAAGTTGGAGGTGGAGCACTGGTTGTGTTGAATGCCTGTCCGCCTGCGTTGTTTGAGCTGGTGCTGCGTTGAAAAGCCTGAAGCCTGGAGCGCATGATTGCTGATGGCTGTGCGTTGAATCTGGAGTGAACCTACGTGCTGTGTGAAGTATATAGCTGCGTGGAGACCAAAGCCTGTTGCTGGAGGCCGAGAACCGATTCTGTTCAGATTACGTGGAGGTGGAGCATGTTATAACCATGCGTGTCCAGCAGAGGTCGATGCATTTTTTATGGAGGCGTGCGACGGAGCAGAGAACGCTCATAGCACAACGAATAGAAACCAATACTATTATAATTAATTGACAACATATGAAGGATGGCTACGGATTCCATTTTGATACCTTAGAGTATGTTCCAGAATTCGCATAAAAGCATGCCATACAATTCGGATGGTCCTTCCACAGATACATGGAATAGATTTGCGCTTCCATAGAGATATGATACAGCCACAGAGAAGCTTGCTAGAATTTTTCATAGAGATTTATGGTGCCACTGAACAGCTGGTGCGTACGGGTAATATACTAGTGTGTGCATATTTATGAGCTGTGATATTGAGTTTTTTTTTTTTTAAAAAGGGCACATCGCTAGTTTATTGAATGATTAATCAATCTGCCAAATTGTTACTTCTGCTGGGTGGTCGTTCCTGCAATTTGCTTGTGTGTAAAATTAGCCGAAGTATATTTAGAGAACGGAATGTGATTTGTTTTTTTTGCAAACTAAATGGTGTAAGGCCTCATCCAGTATTTGAGTACGGTACAATGGCAGAATTATTTTATTTTATTTTTTTTTAAATAAAAAAAGGCAAAGGAAGTGGCATACAAGGCATAGGCAGTTTTCTTTTACTGTAATTTTTCACAGCAAAACAAAAAAATTTGTTTTTTGTTTAAAAGCAAAGGCACTTAAGGCATAGGCAGTTTTTTTTTAATTGCTGGTATTTAAAAGTTGGGTTTTGGAGGTTATTGTGTTTTTTGCTGATACAAAATGGCGAAAACTCAAAGTGCTCGGTTTGAAATTGAGAAGTTTAATGGCAAGAATAATTTCGAGATCTGGAAGGTGAAAATGTACGATTTTCTTGTCCAACATGGTGTGGCAAAGGCGTTGTTGGGAAAATCCAAACAGCCTTACAACATCACAGATAATGAGTGGGCCGAGATGGATGAAAGAGCGATAAGTGCTATTCGACTGTATCTAGCTGATGATGTCCTGTTTAATATCGTTTCGGAGAAAACAACTGCTGGTTTGTGGATGAAACTGGAGAAACTGCACATGACCAAATCCTCAACCAATAGGATTCTCCTGAAGCGACAGTTGTACAGTTTGCGAATGAAGGAAGGTACATCAATTGCTGATCATTTAAATGCTTTTAATACTCTTCTTGTGCAATTACAAAGTATAGAGGTAACTATTCAATCCGAGGATAAAGCTATTACTTTATTGTGCTCGTTGCCCGAATCATGGGATCATTTTGTTACTTCTATAAGTCTTAGTTCATCAGAAACTATTGAGTTTGATGATGTAGTTGCATCCTTATTATCGGAAGAAACAAGGAGAAGGTCGCATTCCGAAACCTCTACATCAGAAGCTATGATGGTTAGAGGTCGTTCGAAAGAAAGACACTCCAGGAGGCCGAGCGACTCACGTTCAAAGTCGAAGGGGAAGAAGAGTAAGCTAAAGTGTTGGTTTTGTGGCAAATCAGGGCATTTAAAGAAGGACTGCTGGAAGCGACAGCAGCAAACTTCAAAAGCAGACGACATAAGAAGGAGGCAAATGCGACTGATACAGGTTCGACATCTGTTTCAGGTATGAGTGATGAAGTATTATCAGTTAATGTGTCAAATCATGGTCAACATTGGTTGTTAGATTCCGGTGCATCAAACCACATGTGTATCCATAAAGAATGGTTTAAAACATATAAATCAATTGATGATGGTGTTGTGTACATGGGTAATGATGTAACATGTAATATTGTGGGAATTGGGAGCATACAACTGCAAATGTTTGATGGGACAACAAAAATATTAACTGATGTAAGGCATGTACCAGATTTAAGGAAAAATTTGATTTCATTGGGAGCACTTGATTCAAATGGATATAAAACTGTAATTCAAGGTGGAGTAATGAAAATTTACAAAGGCATTTTACTAGTTATGAAAGCTAAGAAGGTAGGAAATCTATTTCAGTTAGAAGGAAGTACAGGGTCAGATTTTGTGTCTACGGTGTCTGAACATGACAGTAGTTCCATTCACTTATGGCATCAAAGATTGGGGCATATGAGTGAAAGAGGGTTGAAAATTTTGGCTGACCGAAAGTTACTTCCAAATCTAAAATATGGAAAGTTAGATTTCTATAAGCATTGTCTGTTTGGAAAACAAAGTAAACAAAAGTTTAAAACAGGCAAACATACTAGTAAAGGCATACTTGATTATATCCATTCAGATGTTTGGGGACCAGCCCCTACAACCTCATATGGTGGTTCGTCTTATTTTGTATCATTCATTGATGAATTTTCTAGGAAAGTGTGGGTCTACATGTTGAAAAGGAAGTCTGATGTTTTTTCAGTTTTCAAGCAGTTTAGAGCATTGGTAGAAAACAACACTGGTAGAACAATAAAATGTTTAAGAACTGACAATGGTGGTGAGTTTACTTCCAAGGAGTTTGACAGTTATTGCAAGGATGCAGGGATCGAGAGACATAAGACCACGGTTTATACTCCTCAGCAGAATGGAGTTGCTAAACGCATGAACATGACTCTTCTAGAGAGAGCAAGGAGTATGCTGAGTAACGCCGGGTTGCAAAAGGAGTTGTGGACGGAAGCGGTGGCAACAGCTTGTTATGTGATAAACCGACCTCCATCAACGGCGATAGGCTGCAAGATTCCGCAAGAGGTATGGAAAGGACACCCTTGTGATTATTCTAAACTCAGAGTGTTTGGTTGTGATGCATATGCTCTAGTGCCTAAACATCAGCGAACTAAATTAGATCCAAAGTCTAAAAGGTATATCTTTGTTGGGTATGGTGTTGGAACAAAGGGATATAGATTGTGGGATCCTACTACCCGCAAAATCATCATCAACAGAGATGTAAAGTTTAATGAATCCTCTCTTGTACAGTTAGATGTAGATAGTAGATTGAAACAGGATGATGTATCTGATTTTCAGCACATTCAGTTTGATAGCATTTCTAATGATAGTCATGATGATCATAGTTCAGATACTAGCCATGAACAGGTTTCAGAATCAGATCATGAACAGGGTTCAGGTTTAGATCATGAACAGGTCTCAGATACTGATCGGCAAGAAGTTCCTACAGATGGTAGTCATCCAATCGAGGAAGCGCCAGAAACATCCTTAAGGAGGTCGACAAGAATCAAACGGCCACCGAGAAGGTATGATGATTATGTTACTTCAGTTGCATTTACTGCTAATGACGATGAACCTTTGTGCTATCAGGAAGCAATAGAAGGTTCGAAAAGTGATAAGTGGAAAGCAACCATGAAGGACGAAATGATGGCCTTGGGTAAGAACAGCACATGGGATCTGGTTGAGCTTTCGAAAGGCAGGAAAACTATGGGGTGTAAATGGGTGTTCAAGCTGAAACAGGGTGTGAATGATACGGAAGACAGGTACAAAGCACGACTGGTTGCAAAAGGGTTTTCTGAGAAAGCCGGTATCGACTTTCATGAGATTTTTTCGCCAGTGGTTAATATTGTTTCAATTAGAATTGTGTTAGCATTAGTGGCTTTGCTTGATTTAGAGTTGCAGCAATTAGATGTTAAGACTGCATTTCTACATGGAGACTTAGATGAGGAAATATATTTGGAACAACCGGAAGGGTTTGTTCAGCATCGCAATGAGAAATTTGTCTGCAGGCTCAAGAAGTCTTTATATGGCCTGAAGCAGTTGCCTCGGCAGTGGTATAAGAAGTTTGATTCTTTCATGTTGAGTCAGAAATATGTTAGAAGTGAATATGATCATTGTGATTCTTTTAAACAGTTAAATAATGGCATATTCATTATCTTAGTATTGTATGTTGACGATATGCTTTTAGCAAGAAAAAGCATAGAAGAAATCAATAGGTTGAAGGCTCAGATGGCAAGGACATTTGATATGAAAGATCTAGGAGTAGCAAGACAGATTTTGGGCATGGAGATTTTCAGAGATAGAAACAATGGTAAGCTATGGCTATCACAACAAAAGTATATTGAGAAAATACTTTTGAGGTTTGGTATGAATAACGTGAAGCCTGTGTCAGTCCCTCTCGCTTCCCATTTCAAGCTTTCTTCGAGTTTATGGCCTAATTCAGATGAAGAAAAGGAATTTATGTCTCGAATTCCATATGCTAATGTAGTAGGGTGTTTAATGTATGCGATGGTGTGTATGCGACCAGATATTTCACATGCAGTTGGGGTTGTCAGCAGGTACATGGAAAATCCGGGTAAATAACACTGGTCAGCAGTGAAATGAGTGCTTCGATATCTGAGAGGCACAAGTAGTTATTGTATCACTTACAATAAGAGTAGTGAATTTGTTTTCAGATTTGTTGATTCCGATTTTGCAGGTGATTTGGATAAGAGAAGGTCAACTTTAGGGTATGTTTTTACTCTTGCAGGTGGAGCTATAAGTTGGATGTCAAAGCTACAGAACATTGTCGCTTTATCCACTACTGAAGCAGAATACATTGCTGCTTCGCATGCTTGCAAAGAGGTGGTTTGGTTGAAAGGTTTGCTTGGTGAGTTTGGTAGGTTACAGGACAACATCAGGTTACTTTGTGATAGTCAAAGTGCAATACATTTGGCTAAGAATCCGGCCTATCATAGTAAATCAAAGCATATTCCAATTAAATACCATTTTGTAAGACAAGTTATCACTGAAAGGGGAGTCTCTCTTGAAAAGGTGCATACAAAGGAGAATTGTGCAGACATGTTCACGAAACCAGTTTTGTTAGAGAAGCTACGCTGGTGTTTGGCTTCTCTTGGCTTGCAGAAAAGATAAAATAATAATAACAGGGCATCAGGCTAATTGTTGTCAAGGTGGAGATTGTTGAGATTTTTTGTTTTGAACAAGATAGGCAAAATCTCAGTAGATGACAACAATAGGAATCAGTTCCTAGATTAGCTCCAGGTTGTTGGGAGATGATTAATGCCTCCTATATTTGATGAAAGTGAGTTAATGAAGCTGTTAGATTCCTTTTGCTATAAAACAGGCAACCATTCGGATTGTTTGCTATGAGGGTGAGAGTTTGTGAGGATTGAATTATGTAATCTCCTGTTTGATTAATAAGATTGTCGATGCCTATGTTGTGTGGACGTAGCCCAGATTGATTGGGTGAACCACGTTAATTCCTGTGTCTTTATGTGCTTGAATTTTCTGCTGTGTATTTGATTTAATTCTGCTGTGCATCTGATCTCCAACACTATCAAGGGTACACAACACTAATGGGGCAATGATCTGAAGTTTGTGGGTTTCCCACTACAGGCCATGTAGAGGAATGGAAAGGAATAAAATCCATATAGAGGAAATAATGGATCTAACTCTGTGTAGACTAGCATATACTGTGATACGGGTGGTTGGGACCAGGCACCCCATATTGTGACGATACCAGATCTAGAGCTATGCATCAAATGTTTAGAACCCACACTTTTCAACTAGTGTGAAGGAATGTTGGCGAATTTTAAGGCTCAACTAACAAATATGAAGAGGGGGAAGAACCAAATATGTGGCTATGGGAGTTTTCTTATGAGTTTATTCTTTGAAAATATTGTGGTGAAGAGGCCAATGATATTGGATTATGTTGTCTATCCACCACCAACATAGCGGAAGATGATGAGGTGATGTTGCATTGTTCCTAGGGAGGATGGAGTACACACTAGTGGTTAGTTCCCAAATATGCAGTGAAAATGGCTGAGAGAAACTCCATTTCCGGTGGACGACTACCCCTATGATGGAGTGGATTTTCAGGGAGATTCAGATGTTAGAAAATTATATATTACAGAGCAATGGAACACATAAAAATATTGTAGAAATATAAACACAAAAAATGCATAAAACAAGAGAGACACAGATATACATGGTTCACCCAGTTTGGGCTACGTCCACGGAGAAACAAGTAGTCCTTCCTTTTATATTATCCAACAAAATGAAGAGATACAACCCATAGCTGATCCGCTGTAACACCCTCTTCACTCTCAATCTCCTCTCTCTTCCTCACTCAGAATCCAGATATCCATAGACACAATACAATTCCCTCATATATAGTGAGGGGTTGCCTTCTAGGGAAAAAAACCCTAAATTAAACATAACTTCTACCGTCCGATCATCCACCTAATGAACGACCTAGATTGACTAAAAATTACTAGACTTTTACAAGGCAATTTTACATCTTTTTTTAGCTTCAGGGGGCGTTGCCCCCGAACCCCCGCCGAGTGATCGCTGGCCTCAGGACCCCCCAGCTGGGGGGGATTTACCTCCTCGTACCCCCGTGAGGGGACAAGTGCCCACTACACCCCCCCCCCTGCATGGAGGTGTGTACATTCTTCCTGGGGTATACATCCGGCTGAAACCTTTAAATACAAAAGATAATCAGGCTCCACACCCAACACCAAACATAATATTTCCCCTTGGCGAGGATTTTGATGAGAGAGGTAAAATTTTTGGGTTTTTTTATTTTTTTATTTTTTCATATGTAATGTTTTTTTTTTTTTGGTTTGGATACACAGTTACTAATTTATAATTGTGGTGATATGCAGATGTGGCACCTACACACCCTGTAGGGTATTATACTTTAAGGAGACATGGACCACCCACCTAGGCCCCAGAAGCACCTGTAGCAAAGATAGAGGGTGAAGATGAGGATTTGCGGGAGTTCACTTACAATGTTGAGGGGCTTACTTTAGGTGTTCCTCCAAGGAATATGGCATATACCCCTCAACACTGGCAGAGGCATATGGTTGGTTATGAGTTACGCCATCGTTGGACCCTTCTCCACCTCATTCTAAATGTGTTCTTATGTTATCATGAACACCACTAAGTGAATGCAGTAGTGTAGGGGTGTGTGTTTTTGATGAATCTACATATGTATGACATAGTTTCCAGCGCTGTAATTGTCCATTTTTTGAAATATGTACCCAAATTTTTTGATATAATAAAATAGCGGCTTCTATGTGTTTTTTTACTATGTATGTATAATTAATGTTTAATAATTCATGTGGATGGTTTGAAATTTATGAGTGTGACAAATGACAATCTAACACATAATTAGCTAATGAATCAACCAACTAGTTTTGGTCTCAAGGAATATCAACATAATCAATATAATCAAACAAACACTCCAAGAGACTACCCCCAAAAAATCGCATAGGAGAGTTGAGTTCCTTATAGAATAGAGACAGTTGAGCTAAGACACTGCAAGCTGACATTGAAGTTCAACAACTAGGTGGCGTATGCCAAAGAGACTAGCCTCATTTAAGAGCTCAATAATGACACTATATTCAGCCACATTGTTTGTGATAGGGCAAAGATAAATACCCCCTGAACTCACAATCTCATCAAGGTTAAAAGAGAACCCAAACGATGAAAGAAACATTCAAGTGTAATGGATTCCACTATCTGCAAAGCCTCTATAAGGAAGTGAGGGTGTCTACATATGTGCATAAAAGACTAGATAGACAAATTACAAATGGAAACCAAGAAAAGTTCTAATGACAAGAAAAAATAAACGTATCACATGCACAATTATATACAATATATGCAAGTGACCATGAAAAGGGACTAAGAATAGTAGTGTTTCAGATAGAGCCCATTGGGTGGTTCTGATAGTGGATTCCCTTCATTATCAACTAACTCATAAGCCCCTTTCTTGGGAACTTGTTTAACAATATAAGGACCATGCCACATAGGTTGAGGTTTACCGACCCCCAACTTATCATGGTCTTGGTCATAAACCAAAATAAAATCACCTTCATAAAAGACACAAGGCCAAACAAATTTATCATATTAGGCCTTCACGCGTTTTTTATGAGTTTCATTATTGAACAAAGCGAGAAGGCATTGTTTATCGAGATGGTTAAGTTGTAAGAGATTTTCTTCCTTGGCTAAAGTGTCAGGGAGTAACTCTAAAACTAGTTTCAAGAGAAGATATTTCACACTAGATAGGGAGAACTAACTCTGCCCCATACACCAATTGGAATAGAGTAAAGATGGTAGTTGATTTGATGGTGGTTCGATATGCCCATAAGGTGGAAAATAACATAATATACCAATTAGATTTATGTTGCCCTACCATCATTTGTAACATGGTTTTCAAAGTATGATTAACATATTTGACTTGGCCATTGGCTTGAGGATAATAGCGCATCGAGTGTTCATGGTGAAAACCCAACTATACGGCTTGTTCATGCATCATGTTGTTTTGAAAATGTGAACCATGATCAATCATGATTTTATATTTCAGTTAGAGTAATTTGGTGAACGATTTGTTTTTCAATGTGTGGTTCAAGTTTTTGGAGATATGTTTTAATTTGTCATTTAGTTCCAGCGATTTGGTGAACAATTTGTTTTTTCAACTGTGAGGGTTCAAGTCTTTGGAGACAAATTTTAAACATGTTGTAACCTGCCATTAAGTAACAGTTATGAATAGTTATACTTGGAAATAATAATTACATTAGTATACTTTGGTTTGTCATTGAGTAACGGTTGTGAATAATTATATTTGGAAATAATAATTACATTAGTATACTTTTGTTTGTCGGTTGGTTGGTTGGTTGGCTGGCATTCTCGTTATTTGGTAATTTGGTTTTGAATGTAATATATGAATTATTTTGTGTATGATCTATGTATCATAGTTTCTCTTCCAATTTCTTTGTTGATATGAGAGCTTTTTTGATAATTTCAAAAACTCAATTTAATGGAAGGGAGAAATTGGGATGCACAGAAATTAGAAAGCATTGCTTCTCTTAATTGTGTTTCAATGTAGATTTGATCTTGATTACAAAATTTTCGCTTGTTTTTACCTTTTCATCTCATAGGGCTTAACCTAGCAAACTAAACAAATAGAATGTGGCTTGCATTATATTTCAGTTATACATATTTTTGGTTTTGTAAAAAATGCAAAACCAATTATTGAATGGTGTAGTATAATTCAAATTAGTGGTTCTTGGTAATTGGAAAATCTTGAATATATCACTAGTTTGATTGTGTTTATATACTGACATTTTGTTGTTTCTAGCGAAAACCATTGAACAAATGTTATAGGTTATAGTATGAGATATTTGTGTGTTCCAAAGGTCAAGTGATCCAGGTGGATGTTGGTGGCCACCCACCTATCCCATTTGGACCCCCACAACTGTCTCTTTTAGCATTTTTAGTTTCCTAAATTGTAGCACAGTTTACTATTTTTAGCAGTTTTTCGGGTCCTGAACTTCTAAAGCCATTTTGAGGCCCTAAACGACGTTTTTTGGGAAATCTGGGGCAACATGGGTGCATGGACCAATGTTGCCTCCCAAAGTGGTAGTGCTCGGATAGATCTTTCTAACGAGCTATTGTACGCGTCAAACAAAGATCGTATGCCAAAGTTACGACCCCGGGAAATTGATGTACCAATTTATCGAAACTGGGCCCACAATTTGGTGTTTCATCTTCTAGGGTTAGGTTTCGGGATGTGAAAGGCTTTCCATTGTTTCTCAACGATAAATAGGCCTTCGAGCCTCATTGTAACACAAAGTTCATAGGCATGTAGCCACCACATCTCTTCTCAGAGATAAGCTACCATCGCCCTAGATGGTTTATTTCCATTACTGTTTGTAAACATATTTCAGTGTTTTACATTAATGAAATGAAGTATTATTTCCGCTGCATATTTGTGTTTATGGTTATCTCTGCAATTTTTTGCATTCCTGTTTAAATCTAGATCATCAAGTTGTTTGGTCAACTTGCGAACACATTTAGTATCCTAGCAACTGATGGATAGGCGACAACGAAATATCTAGCACATGGTGGTAGGTCCAGTTTATTACTCGAAAGTTTTTATTTGGGAACTCCTATGAGGATGTAAATATTGTTGATCTTACAACTACATCAAAGATGGTCGGAGACAATAGTATCTTAAATGAGTCAAGTGGGAAGCCCGAAAATTGTGGTGGAGAAAGAGCGTGGTCTGTGAGGTTTTAGAGTGGATAGAAGTGCCAATTAAAATCATTAAAATAGATGTGACTTATTGTGCAATGTAATTTGTGATTCATATAATGTTAATTTTGTAACGTAAATATGAAGGGAAAGCTTGGGAATAAAGCTTACATTAGTATAAATAGATTTATTTTATTGATTAGTTGGTGAAATATTTTCTCAACTAGCAATAGACGTAGTATACAAATTACTTTTTGTGTGATCTATATAGCATGGCTACTATTCCAATTTCTTTATGTTATATCAAATGTGATAATAATAACATAGGTATCAATATTCTCCGAATATTCTGATTACTTCTAGTTAACATTCCTCTTGGAGTTTGGTCAATGGAGTTCAATGTATATTGAAGAAAAAATAGTTAGCTTCGTGTATATTGAAGAAAAAAATAGTTAGCTTCGTGTATATACTAGCCAATTTGTACTTGAAATAAACAGACAGTGTAAATAACAGTTTCTACTTGAAATAAATAGAAAGTGTAAATACTCTTCCAAGTTGATAAAATAAAATTCTTGAATTTTCAAAGCCTGGTTTCGTTTACTTGTGTGATTCGTAACTTCTTTGGAGAGTGAAGCCCAAGTCAAACGAATGTGACAATGACTAACAGTGATCGTGAAAGTCAAAGTCTAATTTGTGTCACTATTATTCGGAATTTTGGGAATATTAACATATTCTCGATCATTACCGTTCTATTAATTTTATATAGAATTTATAAATTTAATTAATTATTCTTTTGTTTATAATATTAATTTAAATTTTATATAATATTTATATTGAAATTAATTAATTTTTTACATTATTTTATTTTGAAATTAGAAAGAATATCAATTTTAATTATTAAAATTATAAATTTAAATATCTATTTTTTAAGAAATTAAATATAATTATATATATTTAAAAATATTATTTTATTAAAAATAAAATTGAAATAATTAAATATTTTCATTATATCAACAATCATATAACAATTTGATAAAAATAATGAAAAAACTCCAAAATCTCTAATATTTAAACTTATATAGCATTTTAAAAATATAAACATATTATTTTAATTTTCATTATTTTTTTTGTAACTATAAAATTAAATTGTTTTCTGGTGCAATACCATGTGGTGAAGTGGTAACCAAATGTGAAAAACTCAAAAATTGGTGAAGTGGTAACCAAATGTGAAAAACTAAAAAATCTATAATATTTAAACTTACCCAACATTTTACGAATATAAACATATTATTTCAGTTTTTCATATGGAACTTTTATTTTCGGGGAGAATATCTACACATTTTATATCTCACTTATGGGTTCTTCTTGTTATAGTGTAGTTGCTATGTTTGATTTTGGACCTCACTTAGATTACTCCAATGAATTATGCATTCAACATAGTAAAACACATACAATCGAAAAAAAAGAAGAGAAAAAGGTTTCTAGACCACCATAATTTTGCTAAATTAACAAGTCAAGAAAGTCAGTAGTGTAGCAAAAGGTTTTAGTTTAATGAAACTCCAAAATCAAACAAAAATTTGATATATATAATTAAATAAAACCTCAAACTCAAATGAAAATATTTGAACCAACATACAAAGAGGAAAATTACCAACTAACGAAGAGGAAAAGCACTTGCTAAGGGACACAATGAAAATATTCGAACCAAGAGACAAAGAGGAAAATTACCAATAAACGGAGAGGAAAAGCACCTCCTAAGGAGCCACCCCGATCCTCTAAACAAGTTTTCGTTCAAATTTCCTTCCACCAAAGTGTGTCTATCCCACCATATAGCTCATGTGTAACGTGGTGAGCTAACAACGAAACTAATAGTCAAATGTCATATAAGTGACCCACAACCGATTTAGAAACTAAATCTTCCAGCAACTCATCTATAACATGTCACTCTTTACACCAATAAAAAATATATGCACCACTAAAACTGAATATGTTTTATCAGACCCAAAAAAAGTAAGAGACTAGTTGAGATTCTTGAACATTTTATTTCTACAATCGAAAAAAAAGAAGAGAAAAAGGTTTTTAGACCACCATAATTTTGCTAAATTAACAAGTCAAGAAAGTCAATAGTGTAGCAAAAGGTTTTAATTTAATGAAACTCCAAAATCAAACAAAAATCTGATATATATAATTTAAAAAAACCACAAACTCAAATGAAAATATTCAAACCAACGGACAAAGAGGAAAATTACCAACTAACGGAGAGGAAAATAACCTGCTAAGGAGCCACAATGAAAATATTCGAACCAACAGACAAAGGGGAAAATTACCAACAACCAGAGAGAAAAAGCACTTGCTAAGGAGCCACCCCGATCCTCTAAACAAGTTTTCGTTGAAATTTCCTTCCACCAAAGTGTGTCTATCCCACCATATAGCTCATGTGTAACTGGGTGTCAAGATAACAACGAAACTAACAGTCAAATGTCATAGAAGTGACCCACAACCAATTTTGAAACTAAATCTTTGTATTTGGAGTAAAAAAAGGTTCTGTTTTTTAGACTCTTGTCACCCTTGTTATCTTATATCTATGTGAAGTTTGGGGTTGAAGTATATCCACAGAGTTGTGGAGAAAGATTGAGATGATTAAAAAGTAATTTATAATCTACAACCTCAAGATCAAGGGAAATATTCCATATATTATCCTCCAATTGAAGTTGGCATTTCCCCCATTGAAAACATGACTATGTTTAGGTATCTGATGTATAAGAAGAAAATTTACAGCATGGAATCCAAGAGGCTTCCCAAAATTGCTTCTAGCTTTAGTCGAAACCCCCACCTCCGCCTCAAGCGTGGGTGTCATAAGGATGCCTAGTCTTGGCTCAACCACTTGGGAATAAAGGAGGAGATTATCTTGGGAAACAAGGATAGTGTCAAAAATACTATTACCTCCAAATTTATGGATGGAAAATGGAAGCTAAGATATTATAAGGAGATGATCAACCCCACCCTTGCTAACCAAAATTATCTCTCTGTTTTGACTAACACTAAGAAAAAAATTATCTCTCTATTTTCACTAACACTAGGAAAAAAATAATTTTTGAAGTTTTTTTTTTTTTTTTTAACTCAGAATTTTTTTTCCCACAAAAAAAGAAAGAATTTCAAAATAATTTTAATGAGGACCGAAAAAAATTAACCTTTTACTCATATACTTTCCTTCTCCTCTAAAATTTGGAGAAAAAACTTTCTAAATACCCTTTCTCCGTTCTTCTCCGTTCTAATAAATCCAAATATATCAAGCGAGATTGAGGAATCAAACTTAGCCAAACACGTGGAGTTTCCTTGTAGCCATTCTTGAGCACGAGACGAGTATGATAGAGAGAGGATATGTTGTTAAGTTTCCTCCTAGCCATTCTTGAGCACGACACGAGTATGATAGAGAGAGGATATGTTAAGGTGTCCGTATGATGGAAGGAAACCAACCAGAGGTTGTGGGCTTCCCATGAATTTTGTCTTAGTATGAAGCGAGGCTACGGGCGATCTCTGCTTCTACTATTTCATCTAAGTAATTGAAAGGTAACTCTGTGTGTGGAGGAATGGGTATTATATCATTATCAAGCAGTTCTACTAATAATTTTCCATCCTCTCTTATAAAATTTTTAATTTTTCTCGTTGAGTTTTCATTAATCTTTATAGAACCTTTTAAAATTACAATACAAACATTTCTATCTCTTTTAATGCATGTCACCATTTCTTCAAACCAAGCATCTTTATATCGGCTGAAGGAATAGTAACATTAAAGGATATATGTTTGTATGGTAAATTTAAGGAATTTGATAATGAGTAATGAAAAGGCGTTAAGAAGGAATGATGGAAAATTATTAGTGGAGGTGCTTCTTAATGACGTAAGACCCATTCATCCACACACACAGTTACCTGTAAATTGCTTAGATGGAATAATAGTAGAAAGATTGCTAGTAGCCTGGCTTCATCGTAAGACAGATTTCATGTGAAGGCCATAACTTTTGGTTGGTTTCCTCACCTCATATGAACATCTTAACAACCTATCCTCTATCCTCCATTGTGCTCAAAAATAACTAGGAGGAAATTGGACTTTGATGCTTCAGGTTGATTCCCCAATCTCTCTTGATATCTTTAGATTTTCTTGATCTCTTTACTTTTTCATGTTATAGCTAAATATGTTGGAGACGTGTTCTACAATTTTGTATTTAACTTTTTTATTGTATCATTTAATTGTTGTATTATATTAATTATCTAATTTTTTTAGTTAATTTTTCATTATATAATTTATTAAATTTTATTAATTATTATAACATTCCAAATTTATTTATTTAATTTAATAAATAAAAATTTTAAACATAAATCATAAATTCTACCTAGAAACCAAATTTCTTTCCAATAAAATTTTAATTTCAAATTAAAAATCCTAAATACACTTATATCGCTGGAAGAAACTCAAAAAGGCTATACCATGGCAGCAGTGCAGACGAAAGGAAATATAAGATATTGATATAAAAGGATGGCATTTAGTGCTGGAGAATTGATATAAAGCGATGACATTTAGTGACGGAGAAGTATTTGTACCAGTTACCAAAGGATCGATGGAAGATTTTGTGAAAACTGTTGCTGCTTCTGGAATATTATGTAAAATACCAAACGTTATAAATAATATCATAAAAACGATGCAACGGCAACTGTTTATAAAAATATTATTTAAATTATAAGAAATTGGTAAATTTACAATCTTTTATAAATTTAAATTAGAATAATATCACATATTTTTAAAAATAAAACATTTAAACGCATCGTAAAATTTGTAAAATAGCTCCTAAAGATAACTCTGTAACTCCACTTCTTCGTAATTAGGCAAACTATTTAAAACATCTACCCATTATGTTTCCACTTCCTTAAAATATCATAAAAACTATAATAATAAAAAAAAAAAACAACGGCTTACAAATATTTCCAATTATCTCCCATATTGAAAAATCTGATTAAAGAAAAGCTACGCATATCTCCATTTTTTCAAATAAGTTTAAATTTGAATAATATTACAAAAAAATTTAAAAATAAAACATTTAAATTCATTGTAAATAAAATCAGGATGCCCACTAAAATAAAATCCCTAAAATAGAAACTCAACTTCTTGGCAATTAGGGACACTATGTAAAACCTTTGCCCAATATGTTTCCACTTCTTTAAAATACAGTAAAAACTACAAATAAATAAAAATAGTTAAAAATGTTTCCACTTCTTCAAAATGCAGTAAAAACTACAAACAAATGAAATTAAAACATTTAAATTCAAAGTAAACAAAATCACTATAATTACTACAACCCTTAAAATGAAAGAAGAATGTAATCTCATGGGTTTGCAGATGGAATGAAATGCTTATGCCTCTCTACATGAAAACAAAAAGAAAACATTTAAAAATGAAAATAAAAAAATTAAATTCAAAGTAAACAAAAGCACTCTAATGACTAAAATCCTTAAAACTGAAGAGGAATGTAATCTCATGGATTGGCACATTAAATGAAATGCTTATGCCTCTCTACATGTAAACAAAGAAGAAAAAAATAGTCTCGTCTCGGACCTACAGTACATGGAGAAACATGAAAATATTCACAAGTGAGAACTGTGTTTCTTCTTAGCCCTTCTTTGCATCTCAAACCAACTCCTAATCCCTGTTGGCCCTTGATAGATTTAGAGTTAAGATTGATGTACACTAGAAAGAAGAAAAAAATAGTCTCGTCTCGGACCTACAATACGTGGAGAAACATGAAAATATTCACAAGTGAGAACTGTGTTTCTTCTTAGCCCTTCTTTGCATCTCAAACCAACTCCTAATCCCTGTTGGCCCTTGATAGATTTAGAGTTAAGATTGATGTACACTAGTTTAATTTCCTCTTTAAATAGCCTATATTCCACATGAATACCATGGGTCAATACCACGACTTCTCAAATACCTGCAGCTCAAAAACCACTAGCGACTTGATCAAATCTTGTTTATGGTAATTACTTAACAAAAATTAATAAAAAACAACATCTTTATCATCATACTTGGTTGGGAGACCCCCTCTGCGCAATAAAGATAAACATATCCCATGGGTTGTGAAAATCCCGAGTTGATAATGTTTAATTATTAATTTTATTATTTTATTTTTATATAATTTGACCACGACTTGATCAAATCTTGTTTACGGTAATTACTTAACAAAAATTAATAAAAGATAACATCTTTATCATCATACTTGGTTGGGAGACCCCCTCTGCGCAATAAAGATAAACATATCCCATGGGTTGTGAAAATCCCGAGTTGATAATGTTTAATTATTAATTTTATTATTTTATTTTTATATAATTTGACCAAGTCCAAATTTTACGAGGCAAGATAGGACATTACATCTCAATTTTATTTTAATTATTATTATTATTATTTTTATTAATTTAATTTTAATTTTTAAAATCCCCAGTTGATAATGTTTAATTATTAATTTTATTTTTTTATTTTTATATGATTTGACCAAGTCCAAATTTTACGAGGCAAGATAGGACATTACATATAAATTTTATTTTAATTATTATTATTATTATTTTTATTAATTTAATTTTAATTTTTATGTGATTTGACCGGTTCAAAATATTTACATAAACATTAACTTATTCATCATAATTTTAAAAAAATAATAATTATTATAAAAAAAGAAGAAGGAAAAAAATATCCACGGGGTCTTGGATAAAGGGTTCTCGGGTGCTCTCCTTATGTGAAGTCATCGGTTCAATTTCTTGCCCGGGTGATATATTGGACATGTTGTGAAGTCATCGGTTCAATTCCTTGCCCATATTGGGGTGATATAGTGGACATGTTGAAGATGGATTGGGGTGATATATTAGACATGTTGAAGATGTAGTCCTACGAAGGTTACTAAAAAAACAAGAAAAAGTTTTAAGTGACTAAATATATTTTCAGTCCATTACTTTCAACAAATGAAATGAAATTAAATGATATTTTAAGGTCCACCAGACTAAAAATAGTCTATGGGACCATTAGTTCCCTTCTTTTCGCCTTTTGCAATTCAATCATTTTCTTATTCAAATTGATGATGAGTTGGCCCAATCTTCCAACATGTACTTTCAACAAATGAAATGAAATGATATTTTAAGGTCCACGAGACTAAAAATAGTCTATAGGACCATTAGTTCCTAGCTTTTAGCCTTTTGCAGTTCAATCCTTTTCTTATTCAAATTGATGATGAGCTGGCCCAACCTTCCAACAATCCCCTCGCTGAAAATACAATGCCAAGAAACCGATGTTAACATATTCCCATAACTTTCTCTGATGTCTTTGATAGCATGACATTCCAAAATGAAATGTTTTTCCAATTCCACTGCCTTGAACGTGCAAAATATACACACTCGTTCTTCCCAAGCTTCTTTAGGCCTTTTCCACTGTCATGTTTCACACCGAAGTCGATGCGAGGTGGTTCTTAATTGAGAAATAAGAATATTTTCCCTCCACATAATTCTAGCTCCAATGAACTCTTTTTGTTGTAGATCACATGTAGGGTTGAATTCCTCAATGTAGTACTTCTTCTTTCTACCCAACTCTTTTCCCCATACCCATTTAGGAAACTTCTCCATAAGAAAAATATTTAGATCCTTGCTATTTGTGGGATAGGCATCGAGGTAGATATTCTATTTTTGTAGATCCATGTGTAGTTTTGTTTCATCCATGTTTTCTTTATTTCACTCATGTCTTCATTGAAAATAACTGATGCAGGAGCATTAGCTCGAAACTATCATTATATTGTAGTAGACATAGGGGGTCTTGTGTTTTCAAGGAAGTTGGATCCCTATGTATGTAATTATTAATGTTTTGAGTGGTTAATTAGATAAGTGTCAGGATATTTGTAAATGTTCTCGAATGAAGGAGAACATGAGTGATTAATGATGTTGAGAGAGTTAGAAATCAATTGAAAGTCTTGGACGAGAAAGTGGTTTCATGATTCGAGGAGCTAGAGAGGACTCTTAGGGATAAGTAGTAGTTAAAAGTGGACTAAGAGAATATTGCGGTGTTAGTTTAGCAGATTAAGGATCTGAACTAGAATTAGTTCAACAAAACCTTTTTGTAGAAAGGTAAGCCTTAAAGGCGAGAACGAGTTAGTTAGTCAGTAGTTAGAGAAGTAGCTAGTGAGTCAAAGAGTTGCATTGTAACCCTATGGGTAGGAGAAGAAAGGCCACTGACCAGAAAATCAGGCCAGAGAAAGACTCTTGTGTAAATATTCATTTATTAATACAAACAAATAGATTTAGAGTTTGTACGATGCGTACTGTGTAATTGAATTATAATCTGTGTGTGGCTAGAGTGTTTCTACGTAACTTATGTTGCAAGTGCAGAACAAAGGCAAAATACAGAGAAGCGTAACTGTACAACTTCCAACTGTGGTTAGGTAGAAGTTGTTGAGGCAGCTCCACAGTTGCGATTGTGGGTAGAGTTGTCTTAGAGATAACAATTCTAGCAAAAAGAGTGTTGGGTAGAATTGTTAGCCAGTGAATGGTTTGAGGAGAGAACCATAGAGTTTGTGCTTGGGCTCTGTACACACATTGACAGTACAGAATAAAGCGTTTAGTGCTACAATGAAGGAGGAGGAACATAAAGGTACGAATGGAGTTAAATTAAGGAGAGAAGTTGCGATGGAACAACGAAGGGCCAGAATCTTAAAGAAGTGAAAGCATTGAAAACATTAAAGAATTGGTGTAGAAACCCAAGTGAAGAGAAGAGCGAAGAATGGAAGTGTTGATGCATAGTATCCGTTGGATCTAGAGGATCAACAGATGGGATTTGTTCATGATGAGTGATTAGGATTAAGTCATAAGACAAAGCTAAGAAATGAAAGGCGAAGATTCCATCTAAGTATTGGCGGAAGGAGAAAGATAGGAATCGATCCAGACCGTAGGATTTAAAGGCTTCGTCATCCAATGGATATCGGGCCGTAAGTTTGATCGAGCGTTAACGGCTAGATCGGACCTGAGATTTTATAGATTGAGGGTTTATAATTCGCATCAGATCCGAAAATGTGTTAAACTTCGCTTAATTGTTCCACCCGACATCATTTGGGACCGTCAGATCAAGCAGATCTAGATCAACGGTCACAAAATGTCAGGCTAGTTTGGTGATCGAGAAAATTCATCAGCCCTCTGATCGAGGACAAGATCGATGGTGGAGAAAGATTGTGATTGCAATAAAGGGAAGCATCGAGTAATGTGTGAAGACCGAGGAAAAAGGAATAACCATAGTTATAGAGTGGGGTGGGTTATATATGTGCAGCTTAAGGATTGGGTTGAGTTTAATAGAGTTAAGTTATAAAGTTCTGATAGGGAGACTAATGAAGGGTTAGACTATGGGAAGTCTAATGAAAAGTTTCCACTTGAAGATTAAATGAAGAACCTTAACCTTAGCTTATGAAGGTTTGACCAAGGTACTGATATAAATTCCTGGGATTCAAGAGAATATGCATGGTGGATGCATATTGTGGGTATAGCAGGGTGTTAGCCCTGCGTTAATAACATTAGGCCATCTACCTACTCCCATTTTATCAATTCTTTTTAGATGTCTTATGAGATGCACCATAGAAATTTGTTCGATGGGAGTTGCTCCTGTTTCACTCAACATCATCTCATAAGGTACTGAAATTTTTATTTTGAACTTGCTCATGATTAAGCGTTTTTGGATTTTTTCAATTTGTTTCCATTTTGAGACAGGGGTGGTGCTAACCCACAATTTGCACCCATATAGCATCACTAGACAAACTAGGAGTCCACAATTCACACCCATATAGCATCAATCGACAAACTAGGAGTCCAAAAAGCACTTAAACATTTTCTAATCCCATAATTGCCTCTCTAAATCCCTAATTTTCTTTTTAATTATATGTATGAATTTCTTTGATAAAATCATTTACTCATTAACCAAAATTTATTAATTATATATCATTCAAATTACAATTTACTTGAATCTATTTTATAAAATCTTAAGAATTAAATTGATTGGGGATATATTTTCTAGAGCTCAGAAATCAGATTTGTAGAAGACCTATGGCTTGGATCGTGGAACATTTCAATTTCAGTAAAGCCCTGATCTGTGGGACATTTCAATTTCGGTGGAGCATGAATTCATTGGTAGTGTAGTCCTGGTGGAGCCCACAACTTAATATAAAAGAATTGCGATCTCTTAAGACTACCAAAGGAAGCTTAGTGATAAAAAGGAAGAAATAATATTCAGACTATCTATGGAGAGATTAGACCCGCGGACAGTAATCAACTTGGGAAAAATTGGATATATGACTTTAGAGCGGTAATATAATATTCAAACCTATGTTTGTTTGGAGCTTGGATTATACTACAACGAATAGAGAGATTGGACTTGTGCAGGTGTCGGACTAGTAAACAGTTTGATAAACTCAAATTATAGTAACAACATTTAGGAAGATCTTGTTGTTGAAGCATTATGAAGGCTTCCTTTGAGAATTCTTGAAGAAGCCCTTGAAGAGGCTTAGAGAAGGTGTAAAAATTCCTATTGAAGACATCCTAAAGGTATTGGAGATGTTATTGGAGACTATGATGCGTTAAAGAAATCATGAGGTGATTTTGGAGATATTTTTTTTGGTGACATGAAGAGTAGTGTTGACACCTTCCAAGAAAAAAAGGTTGTCATTGATGAAGTGATTTGGAGGATGCATTGATGAATATAGACAAGTATCATTGTAGAATATATTAAGAGCCATAAATAATCATCAAACTCATCTTGACGAATCGCAACTGAGGGTTGGAGCCCTAGTGGGAGGAGCCTCATAGAGACAATGTTGGTGCCTTGGGAAGATGGGGTTGGAGCCTCGTGAAGTCCACTTTTGTGCTTGGAAAATTACAGATTGAAGTAGAGGGTTGGAGCCCTAGAGGTTAGGAGTCCTTAAGAAGACCAGATTCAAGCTTGTACCAGAGATAGGGTTGGATCCCTAGAGGTTGGTGCCTCAAAGTGACAAGGTTGGAGCCTTGCGAAGCCTAAGTTGGTGCTTGGCAAACTACAGGTTGGAGCCTAGGAGATTGAGGATTGGTGTCTTCATCTAGGTTGGATCCCTACACATTATTGTATTGGGTTTATTCTAAAGAGGATTGGAGTCCTCATCATTGATTAATAAAATTATTATTTGATCATTGTTCATTTTTTGTTCTAACTATAAGTGATCTTAACTGGTAAAAAATAATAATAAAAAAGAAATTATTAGGTCCCTATAATACTAGTGTATTGCCCCATTATTATTGTCATTGTAGCCCTTATTTTTATTGTTGTGCCCATGTTGTCCGCATATTGTTATTAGTGTGCCGCATAGAAGGCCATTATTGTTTTTTTTTTCTAAGTAAAAACTATTCTATTGATATGAAACAAAATATAAGTACATCAAGGCTCTAGCCTCAGCAGTGCTAGACATCATTTGGCAAAAAATATAACAATCTAATCTCGACTTCCCCATCGATGGGGAAACCATTCTATGAAAGTAGAAAAAACCCACACAGGGGTTACCGGTTTTAACCAAAAAAACCCAACATTGCAAAAAACAACCAGGAGGAAAGTTTTAACAAAACAAGTCATAAAAAAATTGTCCTATCAGCATAAGAAAACGACAGCTAGCAGAAGGGCGACACCTGGCTACCAAGTGTCAATCCTAGAGGTCGTTTGGGGCTTGCTCTTCCTCGATAAGACACATGTATTTGTACCACTCTTCCTCCTCTGCTGACGTGCCACTCTGAATTCCATGAGCTGTATGAATGCCAACGGAGCTGCCTTCTGCTACATGTGGGCCGAACGTGTCTCCTACTCTGCCTCTAGGTGCCTGCGTGTCTCCATCTCTACCTCCAGCACACTACTGACTGCCAACCAACTTATTTCCATGCAGGGTGGTACCATCCTCAGCCAACTACTGCTTTCCTGGGTCGCGGGCACTCCTGTTCCTTTGAGCGGCCCTCTATCGCTCACCATTATTCTTTGGCGGAGCTTCCTATGGGTCATTTTCCTCAGAAAAGGTGATGGTTATTATGGCAGTGATAACAGGCCTATGAACGGTGTTGTGAAAACGAAATTGAGTTGTGTGAGGAGCGGGGTGAGGGGGAAGGGGAAAATTGGATGCATGAACATCTGTGTCCCTCTTATAGGCACCATGGAGCTGAGCCTGTCCTCTGCCACTGCGGGTATCAGGATACCAGCCAAAGAAGGAGCTATGAGGATTTGAAATGTTAGGAGAAGAGGAGGGGGAGGCAGCTTCGGGACTGGGTGTAGTAGGAGGATGGATGCCTCCACCACGACTTCCCCTTCTTCTGCTACGCATTTTGTGTCAGATGCGAGCCATGGCGGAATTTGACGCAGAGCTTCCAGTGGGGATATTGGCAGAATGGCTATGCAGAGAGCGAGCGGAGAAATTTTGAGCTAGAATTAGATTGTAGTGCATGGTGCTGGAGAAATGATACCAATTACCATCATCTACGCAGCTGAGCCGCCAACAACGGCTTCCAATGATTGTGAAAGAGTGAGGCTCCGTTGCTTAAGGAGGGAAAATGCTGTGAAGCAGAGGAGGAAGAACTGTGTTATGATCTGTGGAGGCCATTGCCATGAGCTTAATGGAGAAATCTCAACTGGAGCACCCAATTAATGTCACCTATGAGGCGCTATGAATTCCTTTCAATCTGGATTGGGAGGGAACGCAGGCGGCCATGTGGCCAATCCTCTCGCCACCCATCCATCTAATCACCATTAATGTCATGATTATCACCCGCATCCGAGTGTGCTTCTTCACCCTGTACCAATTCAATCTGCACCAATTCATTGTAATCCTTTAGCTGGGGTGCAGTGGCAATAGTGTTAAGCGAGCCTGCATGTAGAGTCTGTCCACTATCCACTCCTATGTTAGCTAAAAGATCAGCCACTTTGTTGCCATCCCTACGGATGTGTTTGAAGGTGATTTCTCTGTGGGTGGAGAGCCATTGTTCGATGAGCTCTAATATTTCTGCCAATCTCCAGCTGTTGACCACTTTGTATGATGGTGTCCCTTACAGAATCTGATTAACCATGTTAATGAGAATCTGAGAATCGCCTTCAATTAAAAGTGGGAAGAAACCATGAAGTTGGGCTAGGAGAAGCCCCTGCCATAGCCCTTCTAATTCAGCCGAGTTATTCGTATCCTAGCCAATTGAGCCTACGAAGGTTAGAAGAAGAGGTTTGCCTTTATGATCCTTGAATATTCCTCCATATCCTGCTTTGCCCGGATGGCCTTTGGAAGCTCCATCGAAGTTAAGTTGTATCATATGTTGGGGCGGAGGAAGCCATTTGTCTGGTATCTTGCTTTGTGAAGAGGGTTTACCATGATTTGCCTGTGCCTGGTTCCACTGAAGATTCCAGTTTGCCTATATATTCTGTTCTTGTGGAATGGAAGGAAAGTCTTCTTCATACCAGGTTTGGAGCATTAAGGTTTCCCGAAGGTTTTGGAAAATGTTATTCCATAGGACTTCTAAAGGTGAGGATTGGTCCTTCAAGATACGTCAGTTTCTTTTTTTCCATATTGTCCACATGAGAATACCTGGGATAAGTTTCCATAAAGAGTTTAAAAATTTTCTCTTATATGGATTGATTTCCCAGTTGCGTATAGTGTTGGTGATACCCTCTTTAATTCTTCCTTCTTTTTGGCATCTGAAGCTTGCTTTTTCCCAGAATCTGTTTGCCAATGGGCATGAGTTCATTAGATGCACAGTGTTTTCTTCCTCTTGTTTACAGTTGGGACAAATGGAGAGCCCATGAAAGCTTCTTTTCTGCAGATTGTCCCAAGTGAGGATTTTATTTTGACATAGAAACCAAAGGAAAGTGGATACTTTTGGCCAAATGTTGGGGGCCCAAACTTTGTCCCAAAGAGGATCCTTGACTGTGTGATTCCTTATAATGATATTGTATGTCTCGCGTGTAGTGAAGGTACCTCGTGCCTCGTAACCCCATTTGATTATATCCTTCTTATCGGAATAGTGTAGTTTCCTTTTAATAAGTTATGCCTCAAAATTTTTCTGAATGGATTATGTGCCTTGCCTAATGATGTGGTCTGAGCTTATCCATTATCTGTATCCCTATGTGAGAGTGAGAATCCAGTGCTGGCTGACCTTGTCCATCAATTGCTCTTCCCAATCCGGTATTTGGTGGGGTTTGATTAGGTCCCTCCGCTTGGGTCTTTGTTGCCAAGAGTCATCCCAAAACCTTGCATTATTACCATCCCTAACTTCACAGAAGCTGTGTTGTTGGATTATATCCTTGTGTTGTTTAGCTGCGCTCCAGATTAAGGATCCTGAGCCTACTTCTGTGAGTCAGATTAGATCATCTACTGGTTGGTTGTTGGCATATTTTACTGTCCAGAGGATAGCCCAGGGAGTATGCGGTGCCGTGATCCATTTCCACTAGATGCATGCTCCCATGACAGCGTTACTATGTTGGGGATCACGAAGCCCAGTGCCTCCTAAGATTTTTGGAAGACATACTATGGCCCATTTCACTAGTGCCCATTTTCTATTTTGTCATGAATTTCCCCACATAAAGGATCTCTGAAGATGTTTGATTTCCTTGAGTACCCATTTTGGCGTTGCCAGAACTGAAAAAATATAAAGAGGCATGGATTGTAGAACAACTTTGATTAAGACTAGACGAATGGCCATATTAAGGGCTCTGTAGGTCCAAGAGGAGAGACGAGCTTCCAATTTTCCCAAGAGCAGTTGCCAAGATGAGTGCTTTAAAGTCGAATCAGTCATGGAAGCCCCCAGATATTTAGAGTGGAGAGTGGCTATTGTGAATCCAAGGGTACGAGCTATTGAAGATTGAGTGATAGTAGGGGTATGAAAGAAATTTTTTTGGGATTTATCCTTATTAATGCTGGCACCAGAGGCATCCGAGAACTCAGTCAAAAGGGATTTTAATTTGAGAGCTTCTTGAATGGAAGGATGGCCAAACAGCTGGTTATCATCCATGAATTGTTGGTGGTTAAAAGTAGGGGTGTTGGGAAAGGAGAAGCCTCTTAGTTACTGGGAGTGAAGAGCTTCTTTGATAATTCTTCCAAGCCCTTCCACCATTAAGACGAAGAGAAAAGGGGATAGTGGATTGGCCTGTGAGATTCCTCTAGATGGATGGAAGGGGGTGGAAGGGATGCCATTGACCAGAATGGAAAAGAAGGTAGAAGTTATGAGACTCATGACCCATCTAACCAAGGCGGGGGAGAATCCAAAGGCAATCAACATCTTTTGAATGTAATTCCAGCTTAAACTATCAAAAGCTTTAGAGAGGTCAATTTTAGAAGCATACATGCTTTTTTGAACTGCTTCAAGGAGTGAATAATCTCGTGGGTTTGAATGATGCCATCTGTGACTTTCTGACCTTCCACATACCCTGATTGCTCTGGCGATATTAGTAATGGGAGCAGTGGCTTTAGTTGTGAGGCAATAACTTTGGAAATGATTTTGTAAATGACATTACAAAGTGCAATAGGCCTAAATTTATCAGGATTCTGAGATTGTGCTTCCTTGGGGATGAGGGAAATGAAGGTCGCATTCAAAGAGGGAAGCATCCATCTAATATTCTTGGATTCCTCAACAACCTGCCATACCTCCTCTTTAAGTAGATCCTAGAAGTTTTGGAAGAAATTGGATGTGAAACCATCAGGGCCAGGCGCCTTTCCTTCTTTGAGTTGTCGCATTGCATTCTCCACTTCTTGTAAGGATATTGGCCTGGGGAGGAGTTGAATGTGTTCCTCTGTTATGATTTTTGGGATATTCTTGGTGATCCTCTCTATAGCTGGCTATCTATCCACTTGAGGTTCTTGGTGTACCTGCTTGAAATAAGTAAGAAGCTCTTGTTTTAAATCCTCATGTTTTTCCAATCGTTCTCCTTGCCGATTCTGGATGTGAGTGATGTTGCTATTCATTCTTCTCTGGATAGTGGTGTGATGAAAAAATGTTGTGTTTCTTTCGCCCTCCATAAGCCATCTAGCTCTTGATTTTTGTTTCCAAAGTATTTCTTCTTGCTTTGCTCTTTCTGATATTTGTGTCTAAAAGTGTTTTTCTTGCTCTAAGAGTGCTTTGGATCTTCCCTCCATGATGATCATCTACTGTAGTCTTTTCATTTCTTGGTCTAGAGCATTTTGTGCTTGGAAGATATTGCCAAAGGTAAGTTGATTCCATTTCTTGATGTTTTTTATTTTTATTTTGAGTTTTTGTTGGAATTGATAAATTTTTTAGTCATCCAAGGGTTTGAACTTTTCCAAACTGAATTTATCAGGTTGTTGAAGTCTGGATGCATCAACCAGAATGATTCAAAGCGGAAAGGCCACCGTGTAGTGCCTCCTGATATTTGCCATTGGAGCGATATTGGCTAGTGATCTGAGCCTGTGAGAGGTAAGATCGAGGCCGAGAAGTCTCCTCCAAGACGGATTGCATTGTCAAAAAACAAAAATCTATCCAATCGAGAGGAAATTTGATGTGTACATGCTCATTTTTTATTCCAAGTGCAGATTCCATTGTTGAATGGCATATATATGAGCTAGTTGTTTTGGATGAAAATTTTTAAATGAATTCTTTCATTATCCAGTTTGGTCCTGCCTCCTCTTTTTTCTTCTAGCTATGTAATCATATTGAAGTCTTCTCTTGTAATCCAGAGTGGATGTGTTTCGTTGGAGTTGATCAAAGATAAAGTATTTAGTATGTCTATCTTATGCATTCCCTCTTGGGGGAAGTAGACATTGGTTAGGTGACCATGCACATTTATCCCTGTTATATGAAAGGTGGCTTGAATGAAGTGCTTACTCACATGAATATTAGTAAGAGTGATATCTCGTTTGTCCTAGACTATTGCTAGACCTCCTGAAGCTCCTGAGGCATCCATTGCTACTGCTTGACTACTTGGCCATGCTTTTGCAAGGGTTTGACCTAGTGTTGTAGAGTTCCATTTGGTTTCTTACATGAAGAAGACTTGGAGTTTCTCTTGCTGAATGATGTTTTTTATCAATCTATATTTCCCCGAGCTATTTAGCCCTCTAATATTCCATGAAGTGAGCTTCATTACTCATTATTGGGTAGGGGATTGTAATACTTTGTAAGCTTGGAATATCTTCTCAATTCCACTAGCATTTCCCAAATGCGGAGGGTTCTTTGAAGATTCATTTTCCTTCCTCTTATTTTTATTATCCTTAGGAATGTTTTTTCCATCCCATTGACTTCCAGGCTGAATGCATAGGGATCTTTGCTATTGTGCTCTGGAAAGGATGACTTCCAAGTTTTCTAGCTATCTTCTGGTATCTTGTCATATTCTTTTTTCTTGCAAGCTTGTTCTAATCCAAGTATGTCTAGATCTCCAATATCTATGCTTTCAGGCTCCTCTTCCATGTGCTGGGCTTCGCTCCTTTCCTCTACTATTTCTATTACAGCCGTGGTTTCTTGCTGCACATTGTCGACTTCCATGCCCTGAGATTTCCATTTCAGAGTCATACTGGGTGAGGAGGTGGTGGGATCTATGGATTGCTTAGGCTTCTGGGGCTTCTTTGAGCCAGTGGGAATGAATTGTGATGTCATCTTGGGTGTCTCCTCAGAGTGTGATGGATTCTCAAAGTCATTCAGATCTGGCTGGGCTAAGGTCTCAAAGCTATTGCTGGTGGATGGCATGGAAGTATTGGCGGAAGGTTTTTTAGGGTTTGAAACAGGTTTTTTGTGGTTCTTTTTGTGGTTGCTGACCTTGGTAAATCCATCCGAGTCAGTTTTATCTGAGGAGGTAGAGGTTGGGGTTTTCAGATTTGATGGGCAGTCACGAAAGAGATGGCCAAGGGCATGGCATTTTCTACATTGAAATGGGACATGTTCATAATCTATTGACTGAATCCATTCAAAATCGTCATGATATAAACTTACCGCATCTGGAAGAGCCTTGCTTAGATGCATATAAACGCAAATGCGAGCGTAGGAAGTATATCTTCTGAGTTTTGTCTCCTCCGCAATTTTGATGAATTCCCCTAGTCCATTACCAATATCTTGCAGTGAATCTTCATCCCAGTACTCCAATGGAAGGGAATAGAGGTGGATCCATACTGGTGCCCAGCTTAGATCTTCTTTGTCTGGGTTGAATCTTTCAATCCAGTCTCTCAGATACAGACCAGCTGCATTAAAAAAGTATGGTCCTCCATCAAGGACTCTATTTCGATCTTCTATACAGTTGAAAAATGCCGTAAATTAACCCTTAGGCCCCAACTATAGGGTAATGTGTCCTTTTGGTTTCCATTTGGTTGTGATCCATCCATACAAAGCTTTATCTGTAGGCCAGAAGCCTATAAATTTCCCTATTAGGGCATGATCCTTCATGGACTGGATTTGAGTATTAATTCGCTGACTTGGGAGCTCAATCTTAGGTCTTTCAGTGGCAACAGGATTAGAGGTAGCCGATGTTGCTTTGGGAGCCACATTTCTGTTAGTATCGTCTGTCTGTATGCTAGGTCCCATTCCCGTTTCTTCCTAGGCGTTTTTCTTGGTATCTTCCGTGTGCATCTGAATGTTTTCTGGATCGTTGGGAGGAGGTGTTGTATCCTCCCCCTAGGGGATGTCAATGATTTGTGCGCTATTCCTTGTCGTTTGTTGTTGTTCACATTACTGGAGAGCTATGACAGAGTCGCCATGGTTTGTGCAGGTCTACCGTTGCAGGTCTTACCAAACCCTAAACCTCCACCGATTCGTGCCCTCCTTCAATGAGTGCTTCCTATTGATGGGTGAGAACGAAATAATTAAGGGAGTTAGAAGCCCACTATTGTTATTGTTGTGCCCTTACAGTATTATTGTTATGTCGGCTCTGATTATATTGTGATCCCTTAGACTTATAGAAAGGAGGTTTTGTCATTTGAATCATCCAAGAATTATTCTTTTATGTAATGTGAAGGAGGTTTCCTCCTTAAAGAGACTAATTTTGAAGTCGTTGATTTATCTCTTCTTCTATTTTGTGAGTTGGTTGCATAACATTTGGTATCAGATCTTTGGATTTTAGGGTTTCGCTTATTCAAACAATCCCTTGTGGAATTCCGCTATAAATTGTTTTCTACGAAGATTCAGATGCTGAAAAAAAACTGATTGATACGACATCTTGAAGAATTTCATGCCGAATTTAAGATATTGTCTTGCTATATTTTCGGAGATATGATCCAAGGAAGTTATGGTTTTTGTAGGCTCCCAAATTCCATATCAAACAGGTGACCTTGGGAAAATTGTCATAACTTTCTCTTTGAGCATCAGATTCAAATTTCGTAAAATGCTACAGAAGGAGGACAGACTGTAGTTTGTTGGGTATCGTTTTCAGGTCCGAAGGTAAAAACAGTGACATGTGGCACTTCATACAAGTTCTCTCTACAGAAATAATCTATAATCAAGTCATTGTTGGAGATTGGGCATAACTATTTCTTGGAGAATCCAATCTCGATCATACTCGTGGGTTGGAAAGAGGACCCAAAGGTATACCACAATATAAAATTTCATACCTTTAAGATCCAAAATTACTGAGATAAAATAGATTCAAAATCGAGCGCCTACAAAGAGAAAAAAAAAATTGTTTTTTTTTTTAAATGTGCATAAGTTTTGTTTGAAAAAATATTTTGAAGTGATTCAAAGGGCACAGTGAAGCATAAAATCATTAATTGATGCCCAGAAGAAAGAAAATGGAAAAACCTAGTAAGAAACCCAAAAGTTATACTATGACTCATAAAGAGAAAGAAGAAATGAATCTGACCATATCTTGTAATGCATTGGCAAGAATTACCACTCCTCAAACTCTCAAGATATAACAACATATCAAGAAGAAAAAGTTAATAGTGTTGATTGATTCGGGTAGTACCCATAATTTTATTCATTGTAAGATAGTCAAGGAATTGAATTGCTTCCTATATCCAGAGTGTCAAGTGATGGTTGCAAATGGAGGAACCATAAATTGTTCTGGAA